>OY997268.1:595184653-596639653 GCA_963921465.1 Triticum timopheevii | reverse complement strand
GAATTAATATATAGAACTAGTTTATTTTTAGTAAATGCTTAGTTGAACTTGTTGAATTAATATATGTGCGAATACTGTGAAGACCAGCGCGGTCAGTGCGACAGAAATTTCCTTGTTGATGGTAGGCGATTCAACATCAAGCTGGATGAGACTTTCGAATTCGATACAGTAAGTCACTATGCTTCATTAAGAATTTTGTTTTCGTAATTAAGCATGACTTATATATGCTTCATTTGCCTGACTTATAATTTTTAATTTTCACTATTCTACTAGCGCATCCCCTGCCATGCAAGAATTTTTGTCTTGGATAAGATAGGTTTCAAAGATATGGAAACTATGGAGGTAAAGAGAGCTTACCTGAAAACTGAGCATGATGATTATACTTTCAACGTCAAAGTATACAATGCACACACGTACACCTATTTTGAATGCAAAACTTGGCAAGCACTATGCAAGGCTTATGCATTTGAGCCTGGTATGGTTATCACCTTTGATATTCGTCCGGAAGATGATATTGAAGGTAATAGAGACATATGGGTCGATGTGCAGACGCCTCCAGTTCTACCATTATGTGAGTTCTTCTCAACTATATTTTTGTCTTTGATATTGCTTATTCAAAAATAACTGACAACTAATTTCTATTGACAGCTTATCTCCATTCAACCAAACATGTCCGACGCTTGGTAGACAGGACCTACTACTGTCCCGGAGCTGAACTAAACTGCGAGGAGATAAGTCATTATGTTTCATGGCTTGAGGATCTTCATACTGTGAAGACAAATTTTCTTCCTGCACTTAGAAATGTTAGTACTCAAAACGTGCGACCAATAGTGATGGTATTGAACTACGGTCACATCTATTTAGGAATGATGGTAAGATATTTACTATTTGTCCTCAATGCATATTTTGCATACATATTTTTTTTGCTAAACTTTCATTGCTAAGTATATTAATTAAGTACTATACAATGTTCTTCAACAGGGACTCCCGATGTCAGTTGTGCCTCAGGGGATCGAGACTAAAGGTCAGATGTCAATTGTTAGCTTACGGCCAAGATATCCTGCATTGCACATGAATGCATTCAGGATTTCTAGAAGCGATGAATGCTTAATAGTGAAAGATTGGAGGAAAATTGTTAATGATCGTAGAGAAGTACTAGGGGGCAGCAATGAGAAGCGCAGCCCACGATTAGGAGACAGGTTCATCGGCATGCTCCAGTATGATCAATCAGGAGAGCTATACATGTTCTATGCTATTTTACCAGAGAGAGAGTAGCTAGCAGGAGTGATTTAGCTAGTTCTTCATGCTGCTCTTAATTAGTACTTGTCCTTTCATGTCCATGTTCTTCGTTCTAAACTTAAGTGATTTGCTTTTGTGGTGTTATATATGAATGCTTATAATATCATGACAATCATGTTGAACTCGATCGATAATATTTTTGCTTCTGGTACAAGTGAATGTTTCTTCTTTAAGCTAGTAGTGCTGGTGGTGATTAGATAGCTAGTTAATTATTATATCATTTAATGAAAGAAACCGCAGATTAGTTTCAGCTGGATGGATCCTTCCTAAGTGATCAAGTATATGCCATATCCATATATATTATAGTTGATCAAGTATAATATGGATATGGCATATACTCTAGCTAGCTAGCTAGTAGAGATATCCAATAATGCATCCAGTCGAAACTAATCCGTGGCATTTTCACCTAATGATTTAACAACTCATTATAACGTAAAACAATCACTAAATTAAATTGAAAACACAAAATTAAAGAAAATTAAAAAAACACCCAAACATTTAGTACCGGTTGGTGTTACCAACTGGTACTAATGCCCTCCACGCAAACGGGCCTGGCTCGTGCCACGTGGTGGCACTTTAGCGCCGGTTCGTGATGAACCGGTACTAAAGGGGGGGGGGGCTTTTAGTCCCCACTCTTTAGTGCCGGTTCGCCAACCGGCACTAAAGGCCGTCACGAACCGGCACTAAAGCCCGGTTCTGCACTAGTGAATTGCTTGGCTCGTCATCGGGGTTGTGCATGATTAAATACTTTGTGTGATGAAGATAGAGCATAGCCAAACTATATGATTTTGTAGGGATAACTTTCTTTAGCCATGTTATTTTGAGAAGACATGATTACCTTGACTATTATGCTTGAAGTATTACTATTTCTTATGTCTTTATGAACTTTTATTTTGTATTATTTGGATCTGAACATTCATGCCACAATGAAAGAAAATTACATTATAAATTATGCTAGGTAGCATTCCACATAAAAAATTCTCTTTTTATCATTTACCTACTCCAGGACGAGCAGGAATTAAGCTTAGGGATGCTTGATACGTCTCCAACGTATCTATAATTTTTGATTGTTCCATGCTATTATATTACCGCTTTTGGATGTTTATGGGCTTTATTCTACACATTTATATCATTTTTGGGACTAACCTACTAACCGGAGGCCCAGCCCATATTGCTGGGTTTTTTTGCCTATTTCAGTATTTCGAAGAAAAGGAATATCAAACGGAGTCCAAATGGAATGAAACCTTCGGGAGCATTATTTTTGGAACAAATCTGATCCAGAGAGCCTGGAGTGCAAGTCAAGAAATCTCCGAGGGCCCCACGAGATAGGAGGGCGCCCCCCCTAGGGGCGCGCCCCCTGTCTCGTGGGCCCCTCGGGCGTCCACTGACGTACTTCTTTCTCCTATATATATCCACGGACCCCGAAAACATCCAAGAGCACCACAAAACACGATTTCCACTGCAGTAACCTTCTGTATCCGTGAGATTCCATCTTGGAGCCTTTGCCGACACTCTGCCGAAGGGGGGATCGATCATGGAGGGCTTCTACATCAACACCATAGCCTCTCCGATGAGTTGTGAGTAGTTTACCACAGACCTACGGGTCCATAGTTATTAGCTAGATGGCTTCTTCTCTCTTTTTGGATCTCAATACAATGTTCTCCCCCTCTCTTGTGGAGATCTATTCGATGTAATCTCTTTTTGCGGTGTGTTTGCAGAGATCCAATGAATTGTGGATTTATGATCAAGTTTATCTATGAATAATATTGGAATCTTCTCTGAATTATTTTATGTATGATTGAGTTATCTTTACAAGTCTCTTCGAATTATCAGTTTGGTTTGGCCTACTAGATTGATCTTTCTTGCCATGGGAGAAGTGTTTAGCTTTGGGTTCAATCTTGCGGTTATCTTACCCAGTGACAGAAAGGGTTGCAAGACACGTATTGTATTGTTGCCATCGAGGATAACAAGATGGGGTTTATATCATATTGCATGAGTTTATCCCTCTACATCATGTCATCTTGCTTAATGCGTTGCTCCGTTCTTATGAACTTAATACTCTAGATGCATGCTGGATAGCGGTCGATGTGTGGAGTAATAGTAGTAGATGCAGGAAGGAGTCGGTCTACTTGTTATGGATGTGATGCCTATATACATGATCATGCCTAGATAATGTCATAATTATTCGCTTTTCTATCAATTGCTTGACAGTAATTTGTTCACCCACCGTAATACTTCTGCTCTCGAGAGAAGCCTCTAGTGAAACCTATGGCCCCCGGGTCTATCTCTTATCATATTTGCTTTCAATCTACTTTTATTTGCATCTTTACTTCTCTGCATCTATATTATAAAATACCAAAAATATATCTATCTTATCGTACTTTCTCCATCAGATCTCACTTTTGTAAGTGACCGTGAAGGGATTGACAACCCCTTTATTGCGTTGGTTACGAGTTCTCAGTTTGTTTGTGTAGGTGTGTGGGACTTTTGAGGAGCCTCCTACTGGATTGATACCTTGGTTCTCAAAACTGAGGGAAATACTTACGCTACACTTTGCTGCATCACCCTCTCCTCTTCGGTGAAAACCAACGCTAGCTCAAGACGTAGCATCACCCATCTGCAATACGTGGATGACACCATGATTATGGTGGAGGGATCGGACATGGTCATGGTTAATCTTAAGTTCCTACTTCTTTTCTTTGTGGCTATGTCGGGACTTAAGATTAACTTTGACAAGAGCGAGATAGTGGTTCTGGGATTCTGTGCATAAGATGAACAGAGGATTGCAGACAACCTTAACTATAAACGTGCAACCTTCCCCACAGCTTATCCGGGGATGCTGATGTCCGACTACAGGATCTTGACGATGGAGTTTGACCCGCTCGTTGGACGAGTGGCGTCTTGTGCAGAGCCATGGTGTGGACGGTTCACTTCCAAAGGAAGCAAAACCATCCTCATCGGCTCTAACCATGCCAGCCTCCCCATGTATATGTGTTGTGGAATGTGGTAATTTCAAAAAAAATCCTACGATCACGCAAGATCTATCACTAGGTGATGCATAGCAATGAGAAGGAAGAGTGTTGTCTACGTACCCTCGTAGACCGAAAGCGGAAGCGTTAGGACAACGTGGTTGATGTAGTCGTACGTCTTCACGATCCGAGTGGGTGAGTCGAGCTATCAAGTCCAGTTGAACTCTCAAACTTCCTTACTTAAGCTCTAACCCTCAAACTTCTTTTCCAACTTCCTTACTATGTTGCAATAACCAGTCATAGCCGGGCTCCTGACATCCCATTCTTTCATTACTTGATTGCCACCAAATCTGAGTCGCCGTAGACCATGAGGCGACGGACGCTGAGTGAAATGGCCATACGCAACCCATACAAAAGTGCTTCATATTCAGCTTCATTGTTGGAGGAATCAAAATGAATCTGAAGAACATAGCTGAGCTTGTCCCCACGGGGGGATACCATACTACCCCAGCACCAGAACCATTCAGCATCTTGGAGCCATTGAAGAACATGGTCCAGTGCTTCGAGTGAACTTGAGTCGGCAGTTGCTGCTCAATCCACTCGATAAGGAAATCTGCAATTGCTTGGGACTTGATAGCTTTCCTTGCCTCAAACTTGATATCCAATGATGAATTTGTTGAACTCTAAAACAGGCACACCCCAGTGGGTGATCAGATATGAAACACAAACCCATGATAGTAAATGCGCACATAGACACGAATGCAGCAAGGTATGTGATGGTATTGGGAGAAAAATGATGGAGTTGGGCACCAAAGAAGTTCAAGAAGCCCCGAAAGAAGGGGTGCGGAGGAAGCGAAAAACCCTGGTCGACGTGGGTGGCCAGCAGTACACACTCACCAGGTCAAGGTTGCAGCTCCGTCTCCCCCTCCGGCAGCCTCGCTGCACCCTTGGTGATCAGTCCGGACTCCGCAAGCTCGTCCAGATCTTCCTGTCGGAGCAAAGACTGGATCCAATCGCCTTGGATCCAGCCTGGCGGTTGCGCCGAGCGCGACGAAGACCCGCGCAATTCTCCTTCTTGCCCTTTGCCGCTCCCGTCGCCCTCTTCGCGCGTTCCAGCGCCTCCATTTTGTCCTTCACCATGGTGGCGGAGCGGCAGCGTCGAGGGCAGAGGAGCCGGATGCAGTGGAGAAGCGGAGGAAGAGGGGAGAAAACGGGTGCGCACAGTGTAGGTGCCTTGGCTCCGTCGCCTTAATAAAGGCCCGCTTCCAGTGGATGATGTGTGGGCCAGGCGATCCTGTCAAATCCCGCAACAGTCGCGCATGCAGTACGTGGCGAAAAAGGTGGCGCAGGGATTGAGGCACTCCCGTTTTCCCATCCCGCTTACCTCGGCACGCTCCGTCCCGTGCACTTCCGTGAAATTTCGAATCCCGTGAGATTCGAGATACGCCACAACCAATCGCGCCAAAGATTCCGCACCCAGAAACAACACTCGATAGATGATGTTACAAATTCACTCGGCAACTTTCTGAATCGACCAAGGCGACTGAATCGAAGCTGAAGTTCCAACATGAGTCCTCCTTCTAGCGTAAAATACTCGCAAGGCGCAAGGCTCAGTACAAGATCAACTTCAAACTTCTTTCCACTCGGACCTTTATCCTTTCGGGGGCTAATGATGAGGATACGGACCTAGGGTAGGGTCACAGGCCTGACCTATACGCCCTACCCAAGGTCACTACCCTAGAAGCAAAGAAGTCCAAGAGACAACAAGGGATAACTAGTGAAAACGTCGAGTGCACTCCACTCGACCAACCCATATCACTTGGGTACCCCTCCTTCCTGATGTCACTCGACCATGCAAGGAACCACTCGACCTATTGAAGACCAGGAGTCACTTAGAATAGGTCGGGCAAGTATTCACTCTGTAGTCTTTAAGGTCATTAAAGGCACTTAAGGCTGGCGTTACCAGTAACGCCTCAATCTTTATGTACATTCAACCCTATGTAACGGGGGATGGCCGGGGTCCTGGCGCACTCTATATAAGCCACCCCCCTCCTCTGGGACAAGGGTTCGCACCCCCTGTAACACCACACGCATATAATCCAATCGACCGCCTCCGGGCACCGAGACGTAGGGCCTTTACTTCCACTGCGAAGGGCCTGAACTCGTAAACCTTGTGTGTACAACTTCATCATAGCTGAGATCTTGCCTCTCCATACCTACCCCCCCCCCCCCCATTCTACTGTCAGTCTTAGGACCACGACACCTACTTCTTTGCTTTGAGGCTATGTCGGGACTTAAGATTACCTTTGACAAGAGCGAGGTAGTGGTCCTGGGATTCTGTGCAGAAGATCAATAGAGGATTGCGGACAACCTTAACTATAAACATGCGCCTTCCCCATAGCTTATCTGGGGATGCCGATGTCTGACGCTAGGATCTTGACGATGGAGTTCGACCCGCTCGTTGGACGAGTAGCGTCCTATGCGGAGCCATGGTGTGGACGGTTCACTTCCAAAGGAAGCAAAACCATCCTCATCGGCTCCAACCATGCCAGCCTCCCCATGTATATGTGTTGTGGAATGCGATAATTTCAAAAAAATCCTACGATCACGCAAGATCTATCACTAGGTGATGCATAGCAATGAGAAGGGAGAGTGTTGTCTATGTACCCTCGTAGACCAGAAGCGGAAGCGTTATGACAACGTGGTTGATGTAGTCGTACGTCTTCATGATCCGACCGATCCTAGCACTGAAGGTACGACATCTCCGCGATCTGCACACGTTCAGCTCGGTGACGTCCCGCGAACTCTAGATCTAGCTGAGGTTGAGGGAGAGTTTCGTCAGCACGACGGCGTGGTGACGGTGATGATGAAGTTACCGGCGCAGGGCTTCGCCTAAGCACTATGATGATATAACTGAGGTGTGTAACTGTGGAGGGGGAACCGCACACCGCTAAATAATCAACTTGTATGTCTATGGGGTGCCCCTCCCCGTATATAAAGGAGTGGAGGAGGGGGAGGGTCGGCCCTCTCATGGCTTGCCCAAGGGGGGGAGTCCTACTCCCGGTGGGAGTAGGATTCCTCCTTCCCTAGTTGGAGTAGGAGAGGAAAGGAAGGGGGTGAGAGAAGGAAAGGGGGGCTGGCCCCCAACCCAATTCGGATTGGGCTTGGGGGGCGTTCCCTCCACCTGGTCGCCTCCTCTCTCCCACTAAGGCCCAATAAGGCCCATACACTTCCCGGGGGGGTCCGGTAACCTCCCGGTACTCCGATAAATGCCCGAACACAGCCGGAACCATTCTGATGTCCAAACATAGTCTTCCACTATATCGATCTTTATGTCTTGACCATTTCGCGACTCCTCGTCATGTCTGTGATCATATCCGTTACTCCGAACTACCTTCAGTACATCAAAACACATAAACTCATAATACCGATTGTCATCGAACGTTAAGCGTGCGGACCCTACGGGTTCGAGAACTATGTAGACATCGAGACACGTCTCTGGTCAATAACCAATAGCAGAACCTGGATGCTCATATTGGTTCCTACATATTCTACGAAGATCTTTATCGGTCAAACCGCATAATAACATACGTTGTTCCCTTTATCATCGGTATGTTACTTGCCCGGGATTCAATTGTCGGTATCTCAATACCTAGCTCAATCTCATTACCAGCAAGTCTCTTTACTCGTTCTGTAATACTTCATCCCACAACTAACTCATTAGTCACAATGCTAGCAAGGTTTATAGTGATGAGTATTACCGAGAGGGCCCAGAGATACCTCTCCGAAACACGGAGTGACCAATCCTAATCTCAATCTATGCCAACCCAAAAAACACCTTCGGAGACACCTATAGAGCACCTTTAAAATCACCCTTTTACGTTGTGACGTTTGGTAGTACACAAAGTGTTCCTCTGGTATTCGGGAGTTGCATAATCTCATTGTCTGAGGAACTTGTATAAGTCATGAAGAAAGTAGTAGCAATGAAACTAACACGATCATAATGCTATGCTAACGGATGGGTCTTGTCCATCACATCATTCTCCTAATGATGTGATCCCGTTCATCAAATGACAACACACGTCTATGGTTAGGAAACATAACCATCTTTGATAGACGAGCTAGTCAAGTAGAGGCATACTAGGGACTATAAGTTTTGTCTATGTATCCACACATGTACTAAGTTTTCGGTTAATACAATTCTAGCATGAATAATAAACATTTATCATGAATTAAGGAAATAAATAATAACTTTATTATTGCCTCTAGGGAATATTTCCTTCAATCTCCCACTTGCACTAGAGTCAATAATCTAGATTACATTGTAATGATTCTAACACCGATGGAGCTTTGGTGCTCATCATGTTTTGCTCGTGGAAGAGGCTTAGTCAACGGGTCTGCAACATTAAGATCCGTGTGTATCTTGCAAATATCTATGTCCCCTTCCGACACTTGATGATGGATGGAATTGAAGCGTCTCTTGATGTGCTTGGTTCTCTTGTGAAATCTGGATTCCTTTGCCAAGGCAATTGCACCAGTATTGTCACAAAAGATTTTCATTGGACCCGATGCACTAGGTATGACACCTAGATCGGATATGAACTCCTTCATCCAAACTCCTTCATTCGCTGCTTCTGAAGCAGCAATGTACTCTGCTTCACACGTAGATCCCGCCATGATGCTCTGCTTGGAACTGCACCAATTGAAAGCTCCTCCATTCAATAAAAAGACGCATCCTGTTTGCGACTTAGAGTCATCCGGATCAGTGTCAAAGCTTGCATCGACGTAACCATTTACGACGAGCTCTTTTTCACCTCCATAAACGAGAAACATATCCTTAGTCCTTTTCAGGTATTTCAGGATGTTTTTGACCGTTGTCCAATGCTCCACTCCGGGATTACTTTGGTACCTCCCTGCTATGCTTATAGAAAGACATACATCAGGTCTGGTACACATCATTACATACATGATAGAACCTATGGCCGAAGCATAGGGAATGACTTTCATTTTCTCTCTATCTTCTTAAGTGGTCGGGCATTGAGTCTGACTCAACTTCAAACCTTGTAACACAGGCAAGAACCCTTTTTTGACTGATCCATTTTGAACTTCTTCAAAACTTTATCAAGGTATGTGCTTTGTGAAAGTCCAATTAAGCGTCTTGATCTATCTCTATAGATCTTGATGCCCAATATGTAAGCAGCTTCTCCGAGATCTTTCATAGAAAAACTCTTATTTAGGTATCCCTTTATGCTATCCAGAAATTCTATATCATTTCCAATCAACAATATGTCATCTACATATAAGATTAGAAATGCTATAGAGCTCCCACTTACTTTCTTGTAAATACAGGCTTCTCCAAAAGTCTGTATAAAACCATATGCTTTGATCACACTATCAAAGCGTTTATTCCAACTCCGAGAGGCTGGCACCAGTCCATAAATGGATCGCTGGAGCTTGCACACTTTGTTAGCTCCCTTTGGATCGACAAAACCTTCCGGTTGCATCATCACTACTAGGGAAAACCTTATACACAGAAGTTTATTAGTAGCGTGGTTTAAAAGTGGGTGCTACTACTAATTAGTAGTAGCGAGGGGTATAAAAACCGCGCTACTACTAAGTTGATAGTAGTAGCGAGGGGTATAAACCCGCGCTGCTACTAAGTGGTCTCCAACAATGCCCCGGGATAGGCCATAGTAGTAGCATGGGGTATAAAACAGACGCTACTACTAAGTAAGTAGTAGTAGCGCAGGTAAGACCCCCACGCTACTACTAAGCGTGTCCACCCCGGCCCGATCCACACTCCCACCCCACCACTCTCTCTCTCTCTCATCCCTAAAAAATGTGCTTTTTTAGGGTACCCTGTAGTGAATAAGGACCGTCCATCCGCGAAATCAAATGGCCATGACCGATCTGTACTGCTGCAATCAGGCCAACATGGCGAGTAGTATTAGTAGCACCAGTTATTCTTGACCAACCAGTATACATGTTCTGAGGTCAGCTTCTACGATTCACCTCGCACCGACCAACCCCGTCCGTTGTGCTCATCTACGGACTCTGGTAAAGAGTTCCGGTGGCCACCGTCGTGCCTCCTCTTTCTTCTCCAGCCCGCCTTCCCTCGCTCAGGAAGCCCAGGTCTCGTTCCTTCCCCGTGCATGGATCCGGCGCTCGACTGCGTGGTGTGGGCCTCGGCCCACACCGTGCTCTTCTTCTCCAATAGGCCCGACACTACAGCCATGAGGCCTTGGCTTGCGTCCCTCCCATGGCTGGCTGAGCATACCCCACACCGTGCTCGTTTTGTCTTGGTTCACAACAGCAGCGAGGAAACCACTTGGCGCCGTTGTCCATCAATGCGGAGGCTTGCCGTGTGCAGAAGTTCGTCGTCCCGGCCATGGCGCCCAGGCAGGATGGAGGAGGGCGTTGATGTAGGTGTGGTCGCCAAGTGTTGGTTCCATGTAATGTATGTATGTGAGGAGAGCATGGCGGTGATGGGAGAGCGAGCAGGCGATGCTGATTCCAAGATATTACTACGTAATAGGCTGGCATCTTGGCCCATCAACAATCCCGTTTCAACGGTGGGATTTAATTATACTGGTCCCTTACACGCCAAGCAGTATAGGGTACCATAAAAGAGCTCTAAAAAATACTCTCTCACGAACTCACATGTTCCTCGGTCCACCCCACCCGGCTCCTCTCCCCACGATCTCCTCGCCGTCTCCACCACCCACGCCGCCCGGTTCAGGCGAGCATCGGTCGCACGCAATACTCCCACAAGCTCCGCCCCTCCCTCCCCTCCGTCCAGATCCGACATGGCTGCAGTTCCTACACGACCACCCTCTTATCCACCGCGCTCTAGCACCACTTCATCCCGCTCCTCCACCGCTAGGACCGCCGCTGCCGCCTCCTGTGCCTGCGGCCCGCTACGCACCATGTTGGTGCTGTTGGCGCCGCGGAGGCGGCTCCTGCTGCCCGTGGCCGTGGGAGACGCCGGGGGAGTAGAGCAAGGGCGCCGAGGGAGGATCTGCCATTCCCAGTGACGGCGCGACAGAGGAGGAGCTGAGCTGTTGTGCGCACCGGACAAGGAGCTCAAATCCTGCTCCAGGAGGCAATGCACAGGAAGGAGCAGCTGAGCTTCCGCGCCCAGAGGAAACGCACGGGAGGGAAACGCGTTGTTGATGTCCGCCTGACCCCCCCCCCCCCCCCCGCTTCTTCTCCGCCGTCGTTGTCGTCCCCATGATTTAGATGTTCTCTCGCCAGATCTGAATGAACAGGGCATCTCAAAGGTTCATTCTCTAGCTAAGTACGCTTCTTATTTGTTTTTCCTCCTTCATTAATTGCAAAGGGGATTAATCACCGCTATCTGATTCTGCTTGTTGTATTGTTGTTTTTTGTCACCCCATAGGGAGGGTGCTCGTCGACGGCGACCGGCTGGAGAAGCAGATGGGGATTTGGGATCGGAGCGGAAGAGGGAGGAGAGTCAGAGTGAGACAGCTCAAGAGAGGATAAGAGAGAACGAGAGGCTAGAATGAATTCAATTTCAAAAAAACTGGTTGTCGTACAACACTTGCTCGCCCGCTTATATACCGCAGCTTACAACTCCACCCACTCGGCCCAACGACCCATGCTACAACACGACCCTCAAGCCCATGGACACTTCAAACGTTTCGCGCCTTCGCCATTGTGATCGCCTAAGAGCTTGCCTCTCTATCACTTACAGTAGCCGCCCCTGAAGAACCAGCTTGTCCCCAAGCTGGTGCCGATGGAAAACGTTCCTTGAGCACGTCGTAGTCCTCCCAGGTGGCAGAAGCAGCAGGTATCTTTGACCACTTGACCAGTATTTGAAGATGAGCGGCGTTTCCCTTCTTGACCAGCCTGCAGTCCAGGATTTCTTCAGGGTAAACCCCCAGAACAGAGAGATCAGTTGGTACTGGCAGTGTTGTGAATACCGGCGTGTGATCAGGCACATGGTTCTTAAGCTGTGATACATGGAAAACCGGGTGGACCTGACTGCCTCTTGGCAACTCCAGTTTATACGCAGCGTTGCCGATCTTCTCCAGTATCTTGTATGGGCCAAAGTACTTCAGCGCCAGTTTCCTACACGGTCGATTTACCACTGAAGATTGGGCATGAGGTTGCAGTCGTAGGTATACCATTTCCCCTGGAGCAAACACTCTGCCAGACCGCTTTTTGTCAGCAAAGTGCTTATACTTGCACTGAGCTCGTGCCAAGTGATCCTTAAGAACTGATGTATGCTGAGTATGTGTAGTCAACCACTGGTTTACATCCTAATTGACCGATGTCATATGTCCAGTTAGCTGACCCATGTTTGGAGCATACCGTAGAGAGCCTTGTATGGAGTACACCCAAGGGAGGAATGATATATGGAATTATACCAGAACTCAGCTTGGGGCAACCAAGTTACCTATTTTGTAGGACATTCATGGACTGCACATCTCAGATACATATCTAGACACTGGTTTACCCGTTCTGTTTGGCCATCCGTTTGTGGGTGATATGCCGTGCTCATCTTTAGCTCAGTGCCCCATATCCTAAACAATTCTTTCCAGAATGAACTAGTGAAAATCTTATCTCTGTCAGACACAATTGCCAGTGGTAATCCATGTAGTTTCACAATGTTGTTGAGGAACACCTTTGCAACAGAAGCAACTATGAAGGGATGTTTCAACGGCAGAAAATGACTTACTTTGGTGAAGCGATCCACTACTACCAGTATGGCCGAATATCCCTCAGACTTGGGTAAACCTTCTATGAAATCCATGCTAATGGCTTGCCTAGGGCTGTCAGGAATGGGAAAAGGCTATAGTAGCCCTGGAGTTTTGCACAGCTCATGTTTGGCTTGCTGACATATGCCACACTGCTTGACAAAGTTCTCCACATCTGATTTCATTCCCTTCCAACTGAACAGCTGTGTGACTCTGTGGAATGTAGGCAGAATTCCTGAATGGCCTCCTACTGAAGTAGAATGAAATGCCTGGATCAGTTTTGTTTTCAGACACACATTTGCTCCCACCCATATTTTACTGTCCTGTTTGAGCAGCCCCTCCTGAAGTTGGAACCCAGGACAAGCAGTGGAGTCCATAGCTAGCCTTTGTAACATGGACAAGGCCTCTGGATCAACATAGTAAGAGTTGAGAATTTCCTGTATCCACACTGGCTTGCTGGTGGAAACACTTTGTACAGAGAACAAATGTGCCACTCTAGATAAAGCATCTGCAACTGTGTTTTCCACACCTTTTTTATATTGAATGGAAAACTGAAATCCTACCAGCTTGGTCATGGCCTTCCTTTGTAAGTCAGATGTGAGGTTCTGATCTCCCAAGTGGCATAAACTCTGATGGTCTGTTTTGATAATGAATGGAGCTCTGCTCAAGTAAGATCTCCATCTATCAATGGCCAACATAATTGCCAAAAACTCCTTCTCATATATAGATTTCTTCTGATTTTGCACACCCAAGGCTTTGCTGTAATATGCAATGGGATGGCCTTCCTGGGACAGAACAGCTCCCACTCCAGTGTTGCAAGCATCAGTTTCTACAGTAAAAGTCTTGTCAAAGTTGGGAAGAGCTAACACAGGAGTGTTAACTATGGCTTGTTTGAGCAGCTGGAAAGCTTGTTGTGCCTCATCAGACCAGGAGAATGCTTGTTTCTTCAACAGAGCAGTCAAGGGTTTGGCCAACACCCCATAATTCCTCACAAACTTTCTGTAATATCCAGTGAGTCCCAGAAAACCCCTCAATTCAGTTACAGATGTGGGAATTGACCACTGTAACATAGCTTCAGTCTTGGCGGGATCAGTAGATACATCTGTGTCAGAAATTATGTGCCCCAGATACTCCAAGGATTGTTGAGCAAAAGCACACTTACTTTCTTTGACAAACAATTGATTTTCTTTGAGTATATCAAACACTGACTGAAGATGCTCTATATGTTCCTCCAGTGTTCCACTGAATACCAGTATATCATCCATGAAGACCAGCACATATTTCCTATTAGCCCCAGCAAAAGAAAAATTCATGACACACTGAAAGGTGCCTGGAGCAGTAGCTAATCCAAAAGGCATCACCCTAAACTGGAACTGCCCATGATGGGTTTTGAATGCTATTTTAAACTCATCCTCCTCTTGCATTCTTATCTGATGGTATCCAGATCTAAGATCCAACTTAGAGAACCATTTTCTCCTCCTAATTCATCCAAAATCTCATCTATAACTGGCATGGGAAACTTGTTCTTCACAGTAATGGCATTAAGTTTTCTGTAATCCACATAAAACCTCCAAGTCCCATCCTTCTTTTTGACAAGCAGAACTGGTGCAGCAAAGGGGCTTATACTGGGTGTAATGAGACCTGCATCCAACATCTCCTTGACTTGTTTCTCAATTTCATCCTTTTGTAAAGGTGAGTATCTGTATGGTCTACAGTTAACAGGGGCAGCATCTGGTACCAGATTTATTTTGTGGTCAAAAGCTCTGTGTGGAGGTAAAGTGTGTGGCTCTTGGAACACATGTTTGTTCCTGTCCAACACATGTTGCACCTCTGGAGGAACTTCTGTAACTGGTGCCATGACTATGGGATTTAGCAGTGCAGTAGCCCACACATCGTTTCCTTTCTCCCACTTAAGGAACTGTTCAGCAGATATCTCCTCTATACTCTCTTGCTGAACAGGCAGAACTCCTTGAAGTCTAACCTCCTTGTCTTGGTACCGAAATTGTATCCACTTGTCAGCCCAATGACATTGCATCACCCCCCATTGCTCTAGCCAATCCATGCCCAAAATAATGTCATGCCCTCCTAGTGGCAGTACTTGCATAGAGTTACTGAAACTGTGCCCCTGTATCCACCATGTGAGTTGGGGTACTTTTTCAGTACAAGCAATAAGATTTCCATTTGCTACCTTAACTTGTAAAGGATTCACTAATTTCTCAGTAGGAATAGCAACCTTATCCAGGAAAGCTTTATCCACAAATGTGTGTGTGCTGCCTGAATCAACCAGTATCAGCACCACCTTGTTCTGCACAAGAGCTCTTAGCTGAATAGTTTTTGGATTTGGTGCACCTGACAAGGCATTTACTGAGATAGTAGCACATTGTTCTTGTCCTCCTGCTACTAAAGCATCCAACACAGCATCTGATATGATTTCCTGTGTAGCTTGCACCTTAGCTGCTTTCAACTGAGCTCCCCCTGCCACAGGCTGATTACAAATATGACCAGGTGCAAATTTTTCCCCACACTTATAGCACAATCCATTTGCTCGACGATATTCCTTCAACTGTTTTGCTTTCCATAACGCCCCCGTTGCTAAACCAGATCGATTGTCTGACTTTGGAAATGTGGATTTCTGGAAAGTGGGTTTGTGTGTTTTCTGTTGGAGCAGTAATCCCTCCTAAACTGAAGCATATAAAACTGCCAGTTGAACATTGCTCGGCATATGAAATTCCACTGCTGATCTGAGTTCCTCTTTGAGTCCCAACACAAACCTAGTGACCAGGAACGTGTCACTGATTGTGGGTTCGTACAGCTTAACAGTGTATACCAGCTGCAGGAACTGCTGTTTGTATTCCTCGACCGTGTCCACTTGTTTTAACAACATCAACTCTTTCATCTTCTGCCGATACACATCCACATTAAACTCAAGTAAGATCGCCTGACAAAACTGCTCCCAAGTATGGAATTCCCCAGACTGTTTGAACGCTTGATACCAACGGGCCGCGTTATCTGACAGATACAGAGAAGCAGAGGTGACCTTAAAACTGTCAGGAATGTGATAGAGCCTGAAGAATGCCTCACACTTGTCCAGCCAAATCCTCACATCCGTGCCATCAAACCTTGGGAAATCCATTTTTGGCATCCATTTCCTCTTTCCCATGCTCTCATCTACCATAGTAAGTATGGGTTGTTGTGGAACGTGATGTACCTCTGGCATCTGAATCGGGCGTGGCGGAGGTCGCCCTACTGATCGCGATGCCGCGCCGAGTATGCCATCCGAAACCTCAGAAGCAGTCGGGGACGAGGTCTCTGCTACTCCTTGCTGCTTGTGCATCTGTGCCGCATGAGCTTGACTCTGCTGCACCTGCCCCAGCGTGTTGCGGGAGAGATCCACCTTGACTTGCACCTAATCGAGGCGTGCGCCTTGCTCCGTCAGCTTGACGTCGAGAGCCTCGAGCTATGCGCTAAGTCCCTCGACGGCGGCGAACTTGCTCTGAGCGGCCCTGATCTCTGCGAACTCCTTCAGCAGCCTTTCCTGGAGCGCCTCCATCTCGTCCGCGAGGAAGCGCGACTGCGGATTCGGCTTGAATGTCATCGTGGTCGCCGGGTTTCCTCGAATCAACCCACCTCAGGTGAGGAATTACGCAGATCGAACCCTAGGGTGATCCGCCACCGTCGCCTCGGATTTGCCGGGTACGAATCAGGAAAAAAATTCCAGAGAAAACAGCGGCGAGGATCGACGGCTCTGATACCAACTGTCACCCCCTAGGGAGGGTGCTCGTCGATGGCGACCGGCTGGAGAAGCAGATGGGGATTTGGGATCAGAGCGGAAGAGGGAGGAGAGTCAGAGCGAGACAGCTCAGGAGAGGATAAGAGAGAACGAGAGGCTAGAATGAATTCAATTTCAAAAAAGTTGGTTGCCGTACAACGCTTGCTCGCCCGCTTATATACCGTGGCTTACAACTCCACCCACTCGGCCCAACGGCCCACGCTACAACACGACCCTCAAGCCCATGGACACTTCAAACGTTTCGCGCCTTCGCCACTGCGATCGCCTGAGAGCTTGCCTCTCTGTCACTTACATTTTTGAGTAAAATTGGTATGCCTCTATGTAGAGAGTTTTGTAGCTAACTGATGAAAATAAAATGTGGCATCTCAGAAGCCTTTTTGTTCGTATGAATCCTAAAGCTATATGCAGATGCGTAGATGGGGAACTTAGGGGAGCATTAAGATTAGCGTGAGGGTCAGTTTCAGTAGATAGTAAGATTAAAGCGTCAGGGTAAATTTTTACTGAAAGTCAAATTGATGTATATTTCTTCAGTGGGTGCATCTGCATCGGGCAACCCAACGTCTTCACCATTATTGAGGTGATCAATCTTCAGATCTGAATGAACAGGGCATCCATCCATCTCAAAGGTTTATTTTGTACGACTAGCTAATTAAACTTCTTATTTGTTTTTTCTTATTCTTCCTTCAGTAATTGCTAGCTGATTCTACTTATTGTACTGTTGTTGGTGTGAATCCCATTTGAAAATTGCTTTGCCTGCAACTGCAACGGCAACGCCAGCAAAGTAAGGAACGCTCAGGCTAGGCAGAGCAAGGAAGGGGAAAGATGCCATGACATGGGGGCTGGTGGCGTACATGGTGGACATGGTGTGGGCGGTGCTCGCCGGGTGGGTGTCGGTGTGCCTGGTGGTCGCCAACGAGATCGCCTGCGGCATGCGGGCCAGGGAGATTGGCCCCTTCGTGGTGGGGTGAATCTCACTTCGGGAATCCTCCCTTCTGACTCCTTCATGTAGGTGCTCTGCTCTGAACCTTCTGCTCTAGTTTCTTTGCTAGTAAATTGATGAACATGGGATACATTTTTTGATTACCCTATCTACTCTATATCCTGAAATACACGCCGGCTATGTGTTAAATGGCTCTGAGATTTGTGTTTTCCAAATATATTCGAGTACCTAACAAAAGGCTAATGAGAGACTTTATACAGAGTAGTTTTATCTACATTAGTTATCATGTATTAGGGAGAACTGATACATTTTTCCAAGTCATTTCTGTCATGATTAGGATAGAGACTTCGGAGTCCTGACGTTTTGTTTCAGTGTAGTGTCAGGTTGTCCAAGGGATTTGGAATTTTTGTTGTGTAGATTGTGTCCTCCAGGATAGGATAAGGTACTGTAAATTTTTCTCGGCATGAAGTAACTTGGAGTTGGTTCAGTACTTCAGAGGCCTCGTAAATCACTACAACAAGTGAATGCTCAATTGTATCAGAGCTATGCATGGACGTGGAGTTGTTATACTGGTATAGGTTATTTTTCTTCTAGATAAGATAAGATGTTGTAAAATAGTCTCGGCTTGAACTAAGTTCAAATTGGTTCAGTAAATCACTACGCAAATGAATGCTCCATTGCAGCAGAGCTGCACATGGACGTCGAGTTGTTATACAAGTGAATGTTGTTCTGCACTTTTGCTTATTGTACGCTCCTCCTTTTGCCCATTTTATTTCCTTAGGCAATGTACTCTAATTCAGCCAGGACATCACACGACCGTGCTCTGTTTCTTCTCAGGTCCAGCCTGATTCGAGCTTCCTGGACAGCCATAAGGCATGCCTTGGCCGCCATTGAGTAGAATGTCGCTGGTGGCCAGCGGCGACAGAGTGCCGTCTCAGCGGACAAAGGAGTATCAAGCGGGACATCATCATCATCAAGCGAGCATGGGAGTTTTTCCTGCAAGCAAGTTTCTCATTATCCTTACCTTCATCTGAACCACACTTGCATTTTTAAATCTTTGGAGATGGCGTAGGATAAGGCCCAGATGAACGCTTGTGGAAATATTACAGCCCCACGGTTAGTAGTACAAGTTTAGTCCTGATAGACTGGGCGTAAGTGGATTGGTTTGCCTTTTGATTAGTATAAGTAGATGGTAGTAGACCTGGACAAATAACATTGGATCTTAATATCTCATGACATTGAGTAGAGGACAAGAGATCGGATGAGTCTTGTTGTCACATGTGGTTCGGATGGTCAAAGTAGATGATAGTTGGATCCGAGCACCTAGTCAGTGCTCTGCCGCCCAATTTAAAATGGTGCTCTCTGGAGAGTCAACATCGACAACGGTGCTGGTGCAGGAGGTGTCCATGGGCAACGTCCTCAGCACAAAGCTCGGCTAGGCCCAGGCCAGGAAGGCCTCTCTCCGCGCCGCCTGCCCAACACCGTATCCTACACCACTGTCAACAAAGTCTGCTTGTCGGGGACGAATGGTATCCATATTTCATCTCTTCACCTGCAATGTCTCCGTAGTTACTTGTCGCCGCTGCTAAAAAACTTACGTTGTTACCTGTTGGCCTGCTCCTTGCTATTTGAAGTATATATTTTTTGTCTATCGCTCATTCGCTATCTGAAGAATTTTATGAAGGTAAATTTAGTGTGTGTTTAGCTTTCAGGTTTTGCTTCTACTTCACAGAGTGGAAGATCGTAAGAAAACATTGGATGATTTTTAACAATTATTCTTAGAAGTAAACCTGAGCAGTATTTGATGATATATTGTGAGTCACTGAAAATGTATACTGTTTTTTCTTCAGGATATGGATGACTATCTGAAGGATGCAGGTTTCTTCCCAAACTTAAGAATGAGATACCTGGTGAAAGAAATGCTCCCTAGTCCCTACAGGGAAAGGTTGAGCAGCGTAGAGAATTTAGTACTGATCATGGTAAGGCCGACAAAGCCTGAAATCTCATTTTGATCCACGTTCAAAGATTACATGCTAGCATATATACTTGAAGTTGGCATGGAATATGAAAATTAAAAATAGACTTCCCCTATTCCCTGTTTTGAAGAGCAGTGGGAATCAATTTTCTGATGTCCTTTGTTGGCGATTTCCCTATCCATGAAATGATAAATTTTGAACAGATGTTAACTGTCAAATATTTCAAGCATATATAGCTCAAATACACTAGTATTTCTTGAATGCACCAAAACAAGAAGATAGCATGAACACATACAACTAGGGTATGCATTTATTAGGTGTTTTTCTATTTTGAAGATTCATAATAGACTAAAAGAGACAGATAATTGAAGAAAATACCCTACTGGATCTGCACGAGGGTGCGAACTAAAAAGTTTTCGCTTTCTCGACTGGGTGCAGGGTGATCGACGAGGACTACTGCGGCCCGATGGGAGTCGTGCTCTTCAACTACTCGGAGGCAGACTTCACCATGAAGCCCCGCGACCGCGTCATACAGATTATCGTCCAGGTGATTGCGACGCAGGAGGTCCCCGGGGTGGAGGACCTCGACGCCACCGTCCGGAGGTCACCGAGGTGGAGGACGACGCCACCATCCGGAGTTCCTCATGGTGGAGGACCTCGAAGCTTTGTACATACATCTAGAGAAGTGGTCTGGTTAGGTTGGTGGTGAAACGCTAGGGAAGGTACCAACCTTTTGATGATGGTTGCGTGCGTCCTCGTGGTCTCACCCACGCTACTACTAACTATTAGCTGTAGCGCAATACTAGTAGCGCGGGTACCCGCGCTGATAGTAGCCATTTTACCCGCGCTGCTAGTAGTCTTTTTCCTAGTAGTGCATATACAACTCTTCTTCTAGAAATCCATTCAGGAATGCAGTTTTGACTTCCATTTTCCAAATTTCATAATCATAAAATGCAGCGATTGCTAACATGATTCGGACAGACTTAAGCATCGCTACGGGTGAGAAAGTCTCATTGTAGTCAACTCCTTGAACTTGTCGAAAACCTTTTGCAACAAGTCGAGCTTTGCAAACACTAACATTACCGTCAGTGTTGGTCTTCTTCTTGAAGATCCATTTATTTTCTATGGCTTGCTGATCATCAGGAAAGTCCACCAAAGTCCACACTTTGTTCTCATACATGGATCCCATCTCCGATTTCATGGCCTTAAGCCATTTCGCGGAATCTGGGCTCATCATCGCTTCCTCATAGTTCATAGGTTCATCATGGTCTAGTAACATGACTTCCAGAACAAGATTACTGTACCACTCCGGTGTGGATCTTACTCTGGAAGACCTACGAGGTTCGGTAGTAACTTGATCTGAAGCTTCATGATCATCATCATTAGCTTCCTCACTAATTGGTGTAGGAATCACGGGAACTGGTTTCTGTGATGAACTACTTTCCAATAAGAGAGAAGGTACAACTACCTCATCAAGTTTTACTTTCCTCCCACTCACTTCTTTCGAGAGAAACTCCTTCTCTAGAAAGGATCCATTCTTAGCAACAAAGATTTTGCCTTCGGATCTGTGATAGAAGGTGTACCCAACAATTTCCTTTGGGTATCCTATGAAGATGCACTTCTTCGATTTGGGTTCGAGCTTATCATGTTGAAGCCTTTTCACATAAGCATCGCAGCCCCAAACTTTAAGAAATGATAACTTTGGTTTGTTGCCAAACCACAGTTCATAAGGCATCGTCTCAACGGATTTTCATGGTGCCCTAGTTAAAGTGAATGCAGCCGTCTCTAAAGCATAACCCCAAAACGATAGCAGTAAATCAGTAAGAGACATCATAGATCGCACCGTATCTAATAGAGTACGGTTACGATGTTCGGACACACCATTTCGCTATGGTGTTCCAGGTGGCGTTAATTGTGAAACTATTCCGTGTTATTTCAAATGAAGACCAAACTCGTAACTCAAATATCCTCCTCCATGAGCAGATCGTAGAAACTTTATTTTCTTGTTACGATGATTTTTCACTTCACTCTGAAATTCTTTGAACTTTTCAAATGTTTTAGACTTATCCTTCATTAAGTAGATATAACCATATCTGCTTAAATCATCTGTGAAGGTAAGAAAATAACGATACCACCACGAGCATCAATACTCACTGGACTGCATACATCAGTATGTATTATTTCCAGCAAGTCAGTAGCTTGCTTCATTATTCCGGAGAACGGAGTTTTAGTCATCTTGCCCATAAGGCATGGTTCGCAAGCACCAAGTGATTCCAAAAGTTCATCAGCATGGAGTTTCATCATGCGATTTATACCGATATGAGCCAAACGGCAGTGCCACAAATAAGTTGCACTATCATTATTAAACTTCAATCTTTTGGCTTCAACACTATGAATATGTGTATCACTACTATCGAGATTGAACAAAAATAGACCACTCATCAGGGGTGCATGACCATAAAAGGTATTACTCATATAAATAGAACAACCATTATTCTCTGACATGATATGGCCATCATCATCTTGTGCTCATGATCTCCATCACTGAAGCATCGTCATGATCTCCAACGTCACCGGCGCGACACCTTGATCTCCATCGTAGCATTGTTGTTGTCTCGCCAACTATTGTTACTACGACTACCGCTACCGCTTAGTGATAAAGTAAAACAATTACATGACGATTGCATTGCACACAATAAATCGACAACCATATGCCTCCTGCCAGTTGCCGATAACTTTGTTACAAAACATGATCATCTCATACAACAATTTATATCACATCATGCCTTGACCATATCACATCACAGCAAGCCCTGCAAAAACAAGTTAGATGTTCTCTACTTTGTTGTTGCAAGTTTTACGTGGCTGCTATGGGCTTCTAGCAAGAACCGTTCTTACCTACGCATCAAAATCACAACGATTTTTCGTCAAGTGTGATGTTTTAACCTTCAACAAGGACCGGGCGTAGCCCCGCTCGATTCAACTAAAGTTGGAGAAACAGACACTCACCAGCCACCTATGTGCAAAGCACGTCGGTAGAACCAGTCTCGCGTAAGCGTACGCGTAATGTCGGTCTGAGCCGCTTCATCCAACAATACCGCCGAATCAAAGTATGACATGCTAGTAAGCAGTATGACTATTATCGCCCACAGCTCTTTGTGTTCTACTCGTGCATATAACATCTACGCATAGACCTAGCTCGGATGCCACTGTTGGGGAACACTGTAATTTCAAAAAAAAAATCCTACGATCACGCAAGATCTATCACTAGGTGATGCATAGCAACAAGGGAGAGTGTTGTCTACGTACCCTCGTAGACCGAAAGCGGAAGTGTTATGATAACGCGGTGTATGTAGCCATACGTCTTCACGATCCGACTGATCCTAGCACCGTAGGTACGGCACCTCCGCGATCGGCACACGTTCAGCTCGGTGACATCCCGTGAACTCTAGATCCAGCTGAGGTCAAGAGAGAGTTTCGTCAGCACGACCGTGTGGTGACGGTCACTAGTAGAAAAGGGGGCAATGGTCCAGGCCAGGTCAGCCCATTAGTCCCGGTTCAATCCAGAACCGGGACCAATGGGGGCATTGGACCCGGTTCGTGAGCCCCGGGGGCCGGCCGGGCCACGTGGGCCATTGGTCCCAGTTCGACTGGACCTATTGGTCCCGGTTGGTGGGACGAACCGGGACCAATGGTCCTCACTCCTAGCCCACCACCATTGGTCCCGGTTGGTGGCTTGAACCGGGACCAAAGGCTACCCTTTAGTCCCGGTTCTTGCCACGAACCGGGACCAATTAATTGCCTATATATACCCCTCGCCCGCAGGCAGAGCACTCCCACTGCTCTGTTTTTCGTGGCCGGCGAGGGGAGAGCTTTGTGGTGCTCTAGCTCACCTCCTATGCACACGAGGTGTTCGATGGAATGCCCGAGCCACACTACTTAAGCTTTCTCCTCTCCAAGCTCGACCTCCAAGCTCCATTTTCCTCAATATTTGTCTAGGTTTAGCGGTCCGTCATGTCCCGTCCCCGTCTTCACCGTCGTCGATCGCCCGCGCCGATCTCGTCGCCGGCACCACCGTGGTGAGCCTCTTGTTCTTATCTTCTTTCTGAAAGGAAAAAAATTCTTACTTGTATGTTTATATAGATACTTGTATAATTTTCTTACTTTTATCATTGCATCTTATATAGTGCAATGGTTTTGGTATCCACCCCCGTCGGCCCTCGTCCTGTCTATGATTCGGATGTGGTATATATTATCTTTTCATAACTATTGGTTCATTTATTGTTTATGATAATTATGCCGACCAACGTGACATAGATTTTATTTATCTAGGAGGTTGTTGAACCGGAAATTCCAACCGACCCTATTGTCGAGAGGTTAAATTTAGTTGAAGAAGAAAACAATTTCTTGAAGGAAAAAATTAGAAAAATTGAGGAGGAGAAGATGATATTGGAGTTGCATGTTGCGGATGTCGTCGATGATCACAAGATCAAGATGGATGCAATGCACTTGAAGATTAGAAAGATTAGAAAATATGCCATTCATACCGAGGCTTGGTATCATTATGCCATTGGATCAGTTGTTACATTGGTTGCGATTATGATTGCATTTGTTTTCGCATTGAAATGTTTTACATAGTTTCAGTGTATGGTTTAATTAATTTAGATGCTCTGTAGAGCTTTATGTTGTTAGATGAGAACTATGTATGTGCTTTGGTTTTAATGTGACGATGAACTTCTCTTAATTTGGTCACTTAATTATGTATTCATTATGTTCTGTAATGATTTTTGACACACTTAATTATATATAATGCACGCAGATGAACCGGCAATGGATGTACGGTTCAAGACACACCTCCGAGTACATTAAGGGCATGCATGATTTTCTCGAAGTGGCTGAGGCAAACAAGCGGAATGGTTTTATTTGTTGTCCATGCCCTATATGTGGGAATACGAAGTCTTACTCTGACCGGAAAATCCTCCACACTCACCTGCTTTACAAGGGTTTCATGCCACACTATAATGTTTGGACGAGGCACGGAGAAATAGGGGTTATGATGGAAGACGGCGAAGAAGAAGAGTACGATGACAACTATGTGCCCCCTGAATACGGTGATGCTACTGAACATCAAGAGGAACCAGACGATGTGCACGATCATACTGCAACGGGCGAAGCTGCTGAAGATCAAGAGGAACCAGACGATGTGCCCGATGATGATGATCTCCGCCGGGTCATTGTCGATGCAAGGACGCAATGCGAAAGTCAAAAGGAGAAGCTGAAGTTCGATCGCATGTTAGAGGACCACAAAAAAGGGTTGTACCCCAATTGCGAAGATGGCAACACAAAGCTCGGTACCGTACTGGAATTGCTGCAGTGAAAGGCAGAGAATGTTGTGCCTGACAAAGGATTTGAGAAGCTACTGAAAATATTGAAGAAGAAGCTTCCAAAGGATAATGAATTGCCCGACAGTACATACGCAGCAAAGAAGGTCGTATGCCCTCTAGGATTGGAGGTGCAGAAGATACATGCATGCCCTAATGACTGCATCCTCTACCGCGGTGCATACAAGGATCTGAACGCATGCCCGGTATGTGGTGCATTACGGTATAAGATCAGACGAGATGACCCTGGTGATGTTGACGGCGAGCCCCTCAGGAAGAGGGTTCCTGCGAAGGTGATGTGGTATGCTCCTATAATACCACGGTTGAAACGTCTGTTCAGAAAAGGAGAGCATGCCAAGTTGATGCGATGGCACAGTGAGGACCGTAATAAAGACGGGAAGTTGAGAGCACCCGCTGACGGGTCGCAGTGGAGAAAAATCGAGAGAAAGTACTGGGATGAGTTTGCAAGTGAGCCAAGGAACGTATGGTTTGCTTTAAGCGCGGATGGCATTAATCCTTTCGGGGAGCAGAGCAGCAATCACAGTACCTGGCCCGTGACTCTATGTATATATAACCTTCCTCCTTGGATGTGCATGAAGCGGAAGTTCATTATGATGCCAGTTCTCATCCAAGGCCCTAAGCAACCCGGCAACGACATTGATGTGTACCTAAGGCCATTAGTTGAAGAACTTTTACAGTTGTGGAATGGAAACGGTGTACGTACGTGGGATGAGCACAAACAGGAGGAATTTTACCTAAAGGCGTTGTTGTTCGTGACCATCAATGATTGGCCCGCTCTCAGTAACCTTTCAGGACAGACAAACAAGGGATACCACGCATGCACGCACTGTTTACTTGACACCGATAGTATATACCTGGCAAGCTATAGGAAGAATGTGTACCTGGGCCATCGTCGATTTCTTCCGACCAACCATCAATGTCAAAAGAAAGGCAAGCATTTCAAAGACGAGGCAGATCACCGGAAGATGCCCGCCATGCGTACCAGTGATCACGTACTTGCTATGGTCAATGATTTACACATAATCTTTGGAAAGGGTCCTGGCGGACTACCTGTTCCGAGTGACGCTGGGGGACACGCACCCATGTGGAATAAGAAATCTATTTTTTGGGACCTACCCTACTGGAAAGACCTAGAGGTCCGTGATGGATTCATGTACCTAGGGTAGGCTCATAGGCCTGACCTGAATGTCCTACCCAGGGACAGCCTCAGAAGAGATCACCTTCCAGTCGACCAACGAGGAACCCACTCGACTGACCAGAAGGACTCGACCATGGAGGTTCACTCGACCATGAAGATACACTCGACCACCAGAAGGTCAGAAGGCACTCTGCACTGCAACGGCCTGTAATTGAATAGACTTAATGATAGTTAAGGCACTTTATGTGGGGCGTTACCAGTAACGCCCCAGACTTAATATACTTTAAACCCTCCATTACGTGGGCTGGCAGGGGTCCTGGCGTACTCTATATAAGCCACCCCCCTCCACAGGCAGAAGGGTTCGCACTCTTGTAACACCTATACACATAATCCACTCGACCGCCTCAGGGCTCCGAGACGTAGGGCTTTTACTTCCTCCGAGAAGGGCCTGAACTCGTACATCGCTTGTGTTTACAACCTCTCCATAGCTAGGACCTTGCCTCTCCATACCTACCCCCCACTCTACTGTCAGACTTAGAACCACGAAAGTTGGCGCGCACCGTGGGGCAGGTATTTTTAGCGATTTTGTGGAGAAGTTGCAGTATTTCCGAGTACTTTCGTCATGATGACTGCTGGAGTTTTGGTCGAAGGGCGCGAGATCCGTCTTGGCGCTCTCACCTTTGTCGCCGACGACTCTGCGTGGCTCCAGGAGGCTCCACTCGACTTTGATGCGCTCCCCGTCTGCGGTGCGACGCATTTTCGCGCGTGTGTCCGCGGCGTTCTGCTGCGGCAACCGTCGGCCCCCTATCGATCGACTCCGTTATCGGTCGCCCGTCCGGTCTCCCACCAGCGCAAGCGCTCTGGTCGATCGAGGCTTCAGCGGTGGGTGAAACACGCGGTGGCTCGCCAGGCGGCCATCGCACAAGTTGCGGCAATCGAGCCCGACGAATCTCTCTACGACCTGTTCGATCTGTCGACTGGCTCCGTAGAGACTGCATCCGAATGCGATAGCAGTGATCCAGCGGCGGAAATTCTCATGGTCGACGGACCCCGCAGTCCTCCCGGCTTCGCCCATGGTGGTGGAGCGGGCGGTGGAGGTGGCCCCGCTCAGGCCCACGAAGAGTACCAGCCCGAGGCACTCGACTCTCTGCAGAGAGAAGAGCTTCGCCGCAGGAACATGGATGTCCTGCATACTCCCATTACGGGAGAAACCCCCGAGGCTCGCGCCTTGGAGGAGGCACGTTTGGCCAATGTGGCTGAACGCGCTCATCTGGAGAACCTTCAGCGAGCACTCGACGAGCGCGCGCGGCAACGAGTCCCCGAAGCCAGTCGACGTCGACTCTTCCCGCCGACTCAGGTATACCGCACGCCAATTCAGAATTTAGCAGCTGCAACCCGTATAGCAGAGTCCATCCAGCCTTCACAGTCGGAAGCTGGGAGAGGCTTGATGCAGATCAGAGATTTGCTCCGAGCAGCTGGGGACCAGAACTCAGCCGTGTCGCAGTCGCGCAACCGAATTCACAGTCAATCCATCGCTGCGAATACGGTTCAGTCGGCTCACAGTCCCAGATCGCCTCCGCGGAGGGAAGGGCGCGACAATCAGCGAGATCAGTATGGAGACCGACTCGACCAGGATGACAGGCGTCGAGTGCCCGTTTCCCCTCCGAGGGAAGGGTCTTACGCTCCTCGGCGACAGGATGACAGGTGTCAGTTCAGTACGGGACGAAGAGTTCCAGTCGACCCCAGGGGACCAGGCTTCGACGCGCGATCCATTATCGTGCAAAGCTTGGTCGACCGGAACAGAGCCCATCGAGGTGGACCCGAGAGAGATGCACCCACGAGCAGTCGAGTGCATGTTTCTGGTCCAGAGTGTTTTAGCAGGGCTATCAGAGCCGCAGTGATTCCCCCCAATTTCAGGTTGGCGACAGGAGTCAGCAAGTTCACTGGGGAGTCCAAGCCTGAAACTTGGCTTGAGGACTACCGAGTGGCTGTTCAGATTGGCGGTGGGAATGACGAGGTGGCCATGAAGCATTTGCCCCTCATGCTGGAAGGTTCAGCTAGAGCGTGGTTGAATCAGTTACCTCCTGACAGTATTTACACTTGGGAAGATTTGTTCCGAGTGTTCGTCAGAACTTTTGAAAGAACCTGCAAGCGACCAGCTGGTTTGACAGAGCTGCAAGTTTGTGTGCAGAAGACCAATGAGACTCTCAGAGAGTACATTCAGAGGTGGATCACTCTGCACCATACTGTGGAAAATGTGTCTAATCATCAAGCAGTCTGCGCCTTCAAAGATGGCGTCAAGAACAGGGAATTGAGTCTGAAGTTTGGTCGAACCGGGGACATGACCCTGAGTCGGATGATGGAGATTGCTACCAAGTACGCCAATGGCGAGGAAGAGGACCGACTCCGAAGCGGCAAGTATAAGCCAAGTCAATCGGAGAAGGGAAATTCCAGTCGGAAACAGAAGCGGAAAGCCGAGCCAGCAGCTCCTGGAGAGGCCCTGGCCCTGACTCAGGGGAAGTTCAAAGGGAAGCCAAAAGGATCCTGGAATCCTAAGAAAGTAAAGGATAAAGAAGGAAACGACATGATGGATATGCCGTGCCACATCCACACGAAGAAAGATGAAGAGGGCAACATTATTTACCCAAAGCACACCACTCGCCAGTGTCGACTCTTGATCCAGCAGTTTCAGGGAAAACAGTCTAAGGACAAGGAGAAATAGTCGGACAAGGCCGGAGACAAAGAGGATAGTGAGGAAGAATATCCGCATATCAACTCCACTCTGATGATCTTCGCAGATGTGGAAAGCAAGAGTCGACTGAAAGTCATTAATCGTGAGGTGAATATGGTTGCCCCAGCAAAACCAAGTTATCTGAAATGGTCCCAAACACCCATCACATTCGACCAATCTGATCATCCAACTCATATTGCCACAGCTGGGAGGCAAGCTTTGGTGGTCGATCCAGTTGTCGAAGGCACTCGACTGACGAAAGTGCTGATGGACGGTGGCAGTGGGCTGAACTTGTTGTATGCTGACACACTGAAGGGAATGGGCATCCCGATGTCCCGACTGAGCACCAGCAACATGAGTTTCCACGGGGTCATACCAGGGAACAAAGCCAACTCACTCGGCCAAATAGCCCTGGACGTGGTTTTTGGCGACTCAAAACATTTTCGCAAAGAAAAGTTGACCTTTGAGGTTGTGGATTTTCAGAGCGCGTACCACGCCATTTTGGGGAGGCCCGCCTACGCACGGTTCATGGCTCGACCATGTTACGTGTACCTCAAACTGAAAATGCCAGGTCCCAAAGGGGTGATCACTGTCACTGGCGATCGGAAAAAGGCAGAAGAGTGCTTTCAGAAGGGCTCGAAGATTGCCGATTCCCAAGTGACAGCAGTCGAGTTCGAAGAATACAAGCAAAACGCAGATCCAAGTGATTTGTTGCGATCCAAGAAACCAGCCACAGAGTCTGCATTTCAGTCGTCCGGTGAGACAAAGCCTGTTCACATTCACCCGACCGACCCCAATGCAGCCCCAACCCACATCTCCACGACACTCGACCCGAAATAGGAAGAAGCGCTCATCCAGTTCCTCCGTGAGAACTGGGACATTTTTGCATGGAAGCCAGCTGACATGCCAGGTGTTCCCAGGGGACTGGCTGAGCATCGCCTCAGAGTCGACAAATCAGCAAAACCAGCCAAAGAGCATCTTCGGTGGTCCGCCGTCCAGAAGAGAAAAGCTATTGGTGAGGAAGTGGCTCGACTGTTGGCGGCAAGATTTATCCGAGAGATATACCACTCTGAGTGGCTCGCCAATGTCGTCATGGTTCCCAAGGACAAATCACTCCGCATGTGCATTGACTTCAAGCACATCAATCGGGCCTGCCCGAAGGATCATTTTCCTCTCCCTCGCATAGATCAAATAGTTGACTCGACCGCGGAATGTGAGAGATTGTCTTTTCTAGACGCATATTCCGGGTATCATCAGATCCGTCTGTATGGACCCGACGAAGTAAAAAACAGCTTTCATCACTCCATTCGGGTGCTTCTGCTATATCACCATGCCATTCGGCCTAAAGAATGCCGGAGCCACATTTATGCGTATGATTCAGAAGTGTCTTCTCACTCAAATCAGTCGGAATGTGGAAGCGTATATGGATGATATTGTCGTTAAGTCGCGAAAAGGTTCTTACCTGCTCGCTGACCTCGCTGAAACATTTGCCAACCTCAGAAGGTACGATATCAAGCTCAATCCATCGAAGTGCACATTCGGAGTTCCTGGTGGAAAGTTACTCGGTTTTCTCGTTTCCGAGCGAAGGATCGACGCTAATCCAGAGAAGATCGGCACTATTCTCCGAATGAAACGCCCTGTGCGAGTGCACGATGTCCAGAAGCTTACTGGATGCTTGGCCGCATTAAATCGATTCATCTCACGACTCGGTGAAAAGGCATTGCCTCTTTACCGACTGATGAAGAAGGCAGACAAGTTCGAGTGGACTCCAGAAGCTGATGCAGCGTTTGCCGAGCTAAAAGCTCTGCTCTCCACCCAGCCGGTGCTTGCTGCTCCAATCAGCAAAGAGCCTTTGTTGCTTTATATTGCAGCCACAGGACAAGTCGTCAGTACAGTACTTACGGTCGAGCGGGAAGAAGGAAAAGCCTTCAAAGTTCAGCGCCCGGTGTATTATTTGTCTGAAGTCTTGACTCCATCCAAGCAGAGATATCCTCATTATCAGAAGCTTGTGTATGGAATATACATGACCACGAAGAAGGTTGCTCATTATTTCTCTGATCATTCTATCACAGTCGTCAGCGACGCCCCACTATCAGAGATTCTGCACAACAGAGATGCAACTGGTCGAGTGGCGAAATGGGCGATCGAACTTCTTCCCCTTGATATCAAGTTTGAGGCAAAGAAAGCCATTAAGTCCCAGGCAATAGCAGATTTCCTCGCCGAGTGGATTGAACAACAGCAGCCGACTGAAGTTCACTCGGAGCATTGGACCATGTTCTTCGATGGCTCTAAGATGCTGAATGGTTCTGGTGCTGGGGTTGTTCTGGTTTCCCCCAGAGGAGATAAGCTTAGATATGTGCTCCAGATTCACTTTGATTCCTCCAACAATGAGGCAGAGTATGAGGCCCTTTTATATGGATTGCGCATGGCCATCTCACTCGGCGTCCGTCGCCTGATGGTTTATGGCGATTCAGATTTAGTGGTCAACCAGGTGATGAAGGAGTGGGACGTGAGAAGCCCAGCCATGACTGGATACTGCAATGCAGTGAGGAAGCTGGAAAAGAAGTTCGAGGGGTTGGAGCTCCATCACATCCCCCGACTGAAAAATCAAGCAGCAGATGATCTGGCAAAGATAGGTTCCAAAAGAGAAGCCATTCCGAGTGGTGTGTTTTTGGAGCATATACACACTCCGTCAGTTAAAGAAGATCCCTTCACAGAGGAAGCTCCACAGCCCAAGAGTGCCACAGATCCGACTGAGGTTGAAGTCCCAGCAGTGGTCGACTTGGTTATGGAGGTTTTAGTGGTCTCTCCCGACTAGACAATTCCCTATATCGCATATATCTTGAGAAAAGAGCTCCCGGAGGATGAGGAAGAGGCTCGGCAGATCGTCCGTCGATCCAAAGCCTTTACCGTTATTAAAGGACAGCTGTATAGAGAAAGCCCGACTGGGGTGGGTCAAAAATGCATAACGCCAGAAGAAGGTCGAATAATTCTCAATGATATCCACTCGGGGACCTGTGGTCACCATGCGTCCTCTCGGACCATTGTAGCCAAAGCATACCGAGCTGGATTTTACTGGCCAAGGGCGAATGAGATGGCAAAGGAAATAGTGGACAAGTGCGAAGGGTGTCAGTTCTACTCCAATATGTCACACAAACCCGCGTCAGCTCTGAAGAGCATTCCGCTCGTCTGGCCGTTCGCAGTATGGGGGTTAGACATGGTCGGTCCCTTGAGAACAGGTCGAAGTGGTTTCACGCACGTACTGGTCGCAGTCGACAAGTTCACAAAGTGGATCGAGGCTAAACCAATCAAGAATCTTGACGCCGGTACTGCAGTTACCTTCATCAGGGAGCTGACGTTCAGATATGGAGTCCCGCACAGCATCATTACGGATAATGGGTCAAACTTTGACTCGGAAGAATTCAAGGATTTCTGCAACGCTCAAGGCACACGAGTCGACTATGCTTCAGTCGCTCACCCCCAGTCGAATGGACAAGCGGAGCGAGCCAATGGCTTAATCCTCAAGGGTTTAAAACCCCAACTGATGCGTGATCTCAAGCACGCGGCTGGAGCATGGGTCGACGAACTTCCTTCGGTGCTTTGGGGTTTGCGGACCACACCCAATCGGTCGACTGGAAGAACTCCATTCTTTTTGGTCTATGGAGCTGAAGCAGTCTTGCCGAGTGATCTTCTTCACAATGCTCCTCGAGTTGAACTCTACAACGAAGCAGAAGCTGAGCAAGCGCGTCAGGACGTAGTCGACCTTCTAGAGGAAGAAAGGGAGATGGCCCTGATCCGATCGACCATCTATCAACAAGACTTGCGTCGCTTTCACGCCAGGAATGTGAGGGGTCGAGCCTTCCAAGAAGGGGATCTAGTTCTCCGAGTGGATCAGCAGAAACAGCATAAGCTCGCTCCTTCTTGGGAAGGACCCTTCATCGTCACCAAAGTTCTCCACAACGGGGCATACCGACTCTACAACGTCGAACACAACATCGAAGAGCCCCGAGCTTGGAATGCGGATCTGCTCCGCCCGTTTTACACTTAAAAGTTTTCCACTTGGATGAGTTGTAATAAAATACTTCTGTAGTTCATGGATTTCGAAATAATAGTGCCATAATTCCTTCATAATTTTTGTCACTTTTTCCCCCAGTGGGTGGCTTAGTCGCGAATCCGTTTCGCCTAAGTTTGTACAAATCCTACCGAGTGGTAAGCCAGACTTCCACTCGGAGGCTTAGCCGCGAATCCGTTTCGCCTAAGTTATAAAAAAAATCCTATCGAGTGGTAAGCAAGACTTCCACTCGGGGGCTTAGCTGCAGCCCAGTGCTCGCCTAAGTTATAAAAATCCTACCGAGTGAAGAGCAAACCTCTCACTCGGAGGCTTAGCTGCAGCCCAGCGCTCGCCTAAGTTATAAAAAATCCTACCGAGTGAAGAGCAAACCTCTCACTCGGAGGCTTAGCTGCAGCCCAGCGCTCGCCTAAGTTATAAAAAATCCTACTGAGTGAAGAGCAAACCTCTCACTCGGGGGCTTAGCCGCGAATCCGTTTCGCTTAAGTTATAAAAAAAATCCTACCGAGTGAAGAGCAAACCTCTCACTCGGGGGCTTAGCTGCAGCCCAGCGCTCGCCTAAGTTATAAAAAATCCTACCGAGTGAAGAGCAAACCTCTCACTCGGAGGCTTAGCTGCAGCCCAGCGCTCGCCTAAGTTATAAAAAATCCTACCGAGTGAAGAGCAAACCTCTCACTCGGGGGCTTAGCTGCAGCCCAGCGCTCACCTAAGTTATAAAAAATCCTACCGAGTGAAGAGCAAACCTCTCACTCGGGGGCTTAGCTGCAGCCCAGCGCTCGCCTAAGTTATAAAAAATCCTACCGAGTGAAGAGCAAACCTCTCACTCGGAGGCTTAGCTGCAGCCCAGCGCTCGCCTAAGTTATAAAAAATCCTACCGAGTGAAGAGCAAACCTCTCACTCGGGGGCTTAGCTGCAGCCCAGCGCTTGCCTAAGTTATAAAAAATCCTACCGAGTGAAGAGCAAACCTCTCACTCAGAGGCTTAGCTGCAGCCCAGTGCTCGCCTAAGGAATAAGTCGACTGCAGTGGACATCTTTCTATAAACCTGCAAAGGACAATTCGAACCAGGAGCAATCATATCCAAACATCAAATTCAAGTTTAGGTCGATACCTAAAGGAACCGAGAGTGCTCAGGCACTAAGCCTGTTAAGGTTTACCGGTTACAATTCCACTCGGCATACCGAGGCAAATTTAAAGTGTCGGACTTAAAGAAAGTTTTTTACCCCTCCTGTGGAGGGCTGGAAGGAGCAACAAAATCGTCGAGGTCGATCCCGTCTGCGATCCGAGTAGCAGCAGCGATGAAAGTTTCCATGAAGGATCTGAAGTCGTGTTTCTTGGTGTTGGCCACTCGGAGAGCCGCCAGCTTCTCTTCTCGTGCGTCCTTGCAGTGGACTCGGGCCAGACACAAGGCAACATCTGCGCTGCACCGAGCCGAGGACTTCTTCCACTCTTGCACACGGTCGGGAACTGCATTTAGTCGAGCCATCAACGACTCGAGGTCATTCTGAAGTGTCGCCCCGGGCCAAAGCGTCGAGTCGATGCGAGAAGTGGCGGCCTTCAGCCTCGCAAGATAGTCCACAACAGCTGCAACACGGGACTCCAGTCAGAAGATATTCATAGCAACTTCATCATTCACCGGAGAATTGACAGGGTCAAGGTTCGGCTCCAACTGGCTAGTCTCATCTTCAAAGTTCCGACAGAATTCTGCAAGGACAAAACGCCGAATCAAGACAATGGTCGAATGGAAGCATCATAGTTGGAAATGTTGGTCGAGTGAAAAAGATTACCTTCGAGCATAAGGAACAATTTCTTGGCAAGACCACCCAGGAAGCCTTCCAGGTCATTCTTCTTCCCAGTCAATTGGTTGATCTTCTCAGTCAGGGTAGTCTTGTCAGCTTTCAGTCGGTCGACATCCTTGGAGGCAATCGCCAGAGCAGCTCTCAGATTGGTATTTTCCTGTTCAAGCTTGGTGACTGAAGCTAACTTCTCGTCGGCAAGCTTGGTCTTCTCAGCTAGCTCAAGGTCCTTCTTCTTCTGGGCCTCCCGCACCTTGTCTGCAAGTTATAGCAAAGTCAGATTTTGAAACAAATGAAAGGAAAAAGGAGTCGTCGAGGTCTCACCGAACATACCTTTGGTCTCCTCCTTCGCCTTCGTCAGATTCTCCTGCACCAGCTTTAGATCCAGCTCGAGCTGAATGTGCTTCTGCTCTAGTTCCGTATAGCGAGCCGCAAGGTCACATGATTTCTACGAAGAACCAATCGACAAAATATCAAAGATGGTTCACTTCCGAGTGGATAGGGAAAAATCATACGTTTCTAAGACTACAGTCGAATGCAAGCATTCAACCATAGTCTCGGGGACTACACCCAGTGGGTGCACTCAGCGTGCCCCCACTAGTTCTGTTCAAGACAGAGTCGACCAGTCGACCCCCCCCAAAAAAAAGAAGGGAGACGTGCTCTTCAGACTGTAGTCGACTGCAAGCAGTCGACCACAGTCTCGGGGACTACACCCAGTGGATGCACTCAGCGTGCCCCCACTAGTTCTGTTCAAGACAGAGTCGACCAGTCGACCAGTCGAAAACCATTCGATCCAGTCGAATGATGAACAACCTTTACTTCTAAAGCCTAAGGCCGACTGCCAGCAGTCGACCTTAGCCTTGGGGACTACACCTAGCGGGTGCACTCAGCGTGCCCCCGCTAACACGGAGTTTTTTATCGACACACCCAGTGGGTGATTGCTATGGATTTCAGAAATCAGAAAGAAAAAGTTTTGATAGCATATCCTAACAGAACAGGCGGTGGTCGACTGACCTGAACATTGCTTTGAAGGGCGGAGCTAGCATCATAAGCTGCTTGGCTTGCATCCCGGACGATCTTCACCTGCTCCATCATGATCCCCGCTTGACGTATCGCCTCCTTAGCAGCACTGGCTTGGTCCTCTGGGACATGATGTGTTGTGAAGAGCGAAGGTTGTGCAGCACTCGACGAAGTGGGATGAGCACTCGTCAACGGCACCGCGAAAGACACGGTGTGTCGAGTGAGGTTCTCCCCTTCCGTGACCACAGTCTCGGGCGCCGTCGCATCCTGGGTGGCCTTACCAGCAGACGTCTTCCTGATCATCCTGTGCCTCAGCGGTTCTTCATCCTCATCATCATCATCTTCAGGAAGGGTGATAATGTCATGGGGTGGAGCTTCAGAAAAAGAATCAAAGTTAGAAATCATGAGTCAGTCGACTAAGGACAGAATTGAGAGTATAGTACCAGGATTTGAGGTTGCTGCGTCCTCCATCTCATGGTCGTCAGCCTTGCCTGAGGTCTCAGAAGTTGCAGCACTGAAGTTCCAAAGAATCAGTCGTCCAACTCAAGTATCAACCAGAGATAAACCTTATACAAAACAAGAGAACTCAAGTAACGTGTTTACCCGGATATGGTGGGGATGGACACCTTCATCTTCGGCAGGAGCTTGGTGGGTTTCGGCGGAGCCACCTCCGACTGCTTCGGAGCCCTTTCACTCGGCACCGGAGAAGCGGTCCGAGGGCGTTTGGTCGACTACGTGGCAGTCGCCACCCCCTTACCGCGTTCAGTCGCGGGGTCATGGACAAGCTTCGACCGCCGTTCCGAGCGCGGTGGTGCAACCTCCTCCTCCTCCTCCTCCTCTTCGTCCTCGTCATCGTCGTCGTTGTCATCGTCATGTTCGGCAGCGTCTGAATCCCACTCCTCCTGGCTCTCGCCCCCGCTGGCTTCTCCCTCCTCAGTCGGAGCCTGAGCTCCATTGGGCATCGAATACAGGTCGGTGAGGGCCTGGAAGACGTCAAGACAGAGATCAGTCGACCAAGTCGCAGAACATACAGAAACAAATTCGAAAAATATACAATGGAAGGCAGAGCAAATATACCTTATTTGGAACGGTGTGATGGTCGAGTGGAGGAACTCTCCTGGATCCACGGGGATTATCCTTATTCCCAGTGACCGCGGCCATCCATCTTTCCACCGTGGCGTCATCGACTGCTTCCGGGTGGACTCGGGTATCGTCTTCAGTCCCGTAGTACAACCACATGCCATGGCTCCGGAACTGAAGAGGCTGGATCCGCCGCCGAAGGAAAACCTCCAGAAGGTCCATGCCAGTCATGCCGTCCCGGACCAACTGCACCACGCGGTCCATCAACATCTTCACATCAGCCCTCTCCTCCGGAACCACCTTCAGAGAGGAGGGCTTGTTCACTCGACTCATGGTGAATGGGGGGAGTCCACTCGACTGCCCCGGCGTCAGCTCGTTCCGGCAGTAGAACCAAGTCGACTGCCAGCCCCTGACCGACTCGGGAAACGTCATAGCTGGGAAGGTGCTCTTGTTCCTCACTTGAATTCCCAGACCCCCGCACATTTGGACAACCTGGGTCTTCTCATCGCCTGGACTCGCCTTCTTCACGGTCTGAGAACGACACGTGAAGATGTGCTTGAACAAGCCCCAGTGCGGTCGACAGCCCAGGAAACTCTCGCACATGGATACGAACGCAGCAAGGTACGCGATGGAGTTCGGAGTAAAGTGGTGGAGTTGGGCTCAAAAGAAGTTCAAAAAACCACGAAAGAAAATGCTCGGTGGCAAAGAAAACCCTCGATCAATATGAGTGGCCAGGAGCACACACTCACCCTCTTCCGGCTGAGGTTGCCACTCTTTCCCTGGAAGTCTTGCGGCGCCATGGGGGATCAGCCCGTCGTCGGCCATGTCGAGGAGATCCTTCTCCCTGATGGTCGACTGGATCCAATCTCCCTGGACCCAGCCCTTCGGCAAGCGGGATCTCGACGAAGACCCACTGCGGCTGGTGGATCTCCCCTTCGCCTTCTCCGCCGCCGACACCTTCTCCGTCGCCGACGCCTTCTTTGCGCGCTCCAGCGCCGCCGTCTTCTCCTTGACCATGGCTGCCGGCGAGGTGCGCGAGGAAGAGCTTTGCGGAGGCGAAAGCGAGCGCGTTGGGCGGAGACGAGGAGAGCAGAGGAGAAAGAATGAGGCACTGTTCAGAAAACCCTCGCTGGTTGCATTTATAACATCCCTTCCGAGTGGATGACAGGTGGACCCAGTCAACCTAATCATATCCCGAAACAGTTGCATCGACACGATACGTGGCGGAAAAAGCAGCGCGGAGATCGAGGTGTCTATGTCCCGTCCCGTCCGAGCGCCACAGTTCGTTCCGCTTCGCGCGCTTCCCCAAATCTCGTATCCCGTGGAATCCGCGAACGGCAGATCAGTCTGTCAGACGCGAGATTTCCTGCGATCCGTCGCTCGGGAACCAGCAAAGTCTAAAATATCACTCGACGAAAGACAAGAATGGATCGAGTCGACTGAAGAAAAGTTGCTCGATTATCAACAAAGAAGACCTTAATCCAGAACAACGCATAGCCAGCATGCAAAAGTCAATCGGAAACAGCATCAACTCCTTCCTCATTCAAGCCTCAATCCATTCGGGGGCTAATGATGGATTCATGTACCTAGGGTAGGGTCATAGGCCTGACCTGAATGTCCTACCCAGGGACAGCCTCAGAAGAGATCACCTTCCAGTCGACCAACGAGGAACCCGCTCGACTGACCAGAAGGACTCGACCATGGAGGTTCACTCGACCATGAAGATACACTCGACCACCAGAAGGTCAGAAGGCACTCTGCACTGCAACGGCCTGTAATTGAATAGACTTAATGATAGTTAAGGCACTTTATGTGGGGCGTTACCAGTAACGCCCCAGACTTAATATACTTTAAACCCTCCATTACGTGGGCTGGCAGGGGTCCTGGCGTACTCTATATAAGCCACCCCCCTCCACAGGCAGAAGGGTTCGCACTCTTGTAACACTTATACACATAATCCACTCGACCGCCTCAGGGCTCCGAGACGTAGGGCTTTTACTTCCTCCGAGAAGGGCCTGAACTCGTACATCGCTTGTGTTTACAACCTCTCCATAGCTAGGACCTTGCCTCTCCATACCTACCCCCCACTCTACTGTCAGACTTAGAACCACGACAATCCGCTCTTCGATCGACGTGATGCACATGACGAAGAACCTTTGCGTGAACCTGCTAGGCTTCTTGGGCGTGTATGGGAAGACAAAAGATACAGCTGAGGCATGGGAGGACCTGCAATGTTTGCACGAAAAAGACGGCATGCCTCCAAAGCAGTATGAAGGTCCTGCCAGCTATGCTCTTACCAAAGAAGAGAAGGAAATCTTCTTTGAATGCCTACTTAGTATGAAGGTCCCGACTGGCTTCTCGTTGAATATAAAATGAATAATAAATATGGCAGGGAAAAAGTTTCAGAACCTAAAGTCTCATGACTGCCACGTGATTATGACGCAACTGCTTCCGGTTGCATTGAGGGGGCTTCTACCGGAAAACGTCCGATTAACCATTGTGAAGCTATGTGCATTCCTCAATGCAATCTCTCAGAAGGTGATCGATCCAGAAATCATACCAAGGCTAAGGAGTGATGTGGTGCAATGTCTTGTAAGTTTCGAGCTGGTGTTCCCACCATCCTTCTTCAATATCATGACGCACGTCCTAGTTCATCTAGTTGACGAGATTGTCATTCTGGGCCCCATGTTTCTACACAATATGTACCCCTTTGAGAGGTTCATGGGAGTCCTAAAGAAATATGTCCGTAACCGCGCTAGGCCAGCAGGAAGCATCTCCATGGGCCATCAAACAGAGGATGTCATCGGGTTTTGTGTTGACTTCATTCCTGGCCTTAAGAAGATAGGTCTCCCTCAATCGCAGTATGAGGGGAGACTGACTGGAAAAGGCACGCTTGGAAGGGACTCAATAATATGCAGGGACGGATATTCTTGGTCTCAAGCACACTACACAGTTCTACAGAACTCTACCTTGGTGACCCCGTATGTCGATGAACACAAGAACAGTCTGCACTCCAAACACCCGGAGCAGTGCAACGACTGGATTACATGTGAACACATCAGGACTTTCAGCAGTTGGTTGGAAGCACGTCTCAGAGGTGACAACACTATTTGTGATGAGCTGTACTTGTTGTCCAGGGGACCATCTTCGACTGTTACAATTTGGAAAGGATACCAGATAAATGGGAATACATTTTACACGATTGACCAAGATCAAAAGAGCACCAACCAAAACAGCGGTGTCCGCTTTGATGCAACAACCGAGAGGGGAAAGGACACATATTATGGTTACATAGTGGACATATGGGAACTTGAGTACGGACATGATTTTAAGGTCCCTTTGTTTAAGTGTAAATGGGTCAATCTGTCAGGAGGCGGGGTACAGGTAGACCCACAGTATGGAATGACAACAATGGATCTGAAAAATCTTGGGTACACTGATGAACCGTTCGTCCTAGCCAATGATGTGGCACAGGTTATCTATGTGAAGGACATGTCTACCAGACCGAGAAAAAGAAAAGATAAGAAAGCGAATACATCATACGATGAGCCAAAGCGCCACATAGTTCTTTCAGGAAAAAAGGACATCGTGGGAGTGGAGGGCAAGACAGACATGTCTGAAGATTATAAAAAGTTTAATGAAATTCCTCCCTTCAAAGTCAAGCCTGACCCCAGCATCCTGATAAACGATGAAGATTATCCATGGTTACGGCGCAATAAGCAAATGACACAAGCGAAGAAAAAGTGAAGACTTTCTCCTGCAACTATTATGATGATACCATGCCAACTTTGTAACAGACGAGTATGATACCATTATCCGTTTTGTACAAGCACGTGCTATGTGGGTGAAATGGTTTAATGTCTTATGGTTCGGCCCTCGTAATAATTAAAAATAGCAACAATAAGTATCTTGTTGTAAGTAGAAACAAAATAAAATAAATAAAGCAAGAAAGAAAACAAAAAAACAAAAAAAGTGTTTTCGAATTTGAAAACTAATGGCACTAACAGAAAGTTTATAATTTTTCTAAAACTAAAAGCAAAAAAGAATTAAAAAATATAGCAAAAACAAAAGAAAATAAATAATGCAGAAAACAAAACAAAAAAAGTGGAAAAAAAGAAAAATAGCAACAATAAGTAAAGAAAACAAAAAAACAAAAAAATGTCTCCTACTGGGCCCTACGGCCTGAATACGACTAGAAACCCTAGTATGGGCTAGGATTCAGGCCCGCGATAGACCCAGAAGGCCCATCAGGCAAAGCAATAGCAGGTAGGCCCGAAAGCCTGCGGTGGAGGGGAGCTCGAGAGGGGTGCGACAGTGGGGCTTATAAACCACTGCGCGCCCCTCTCAACTAGCGAGGTGGGACTAAACTTTGGCCCCGACGCGAGCAGCACAGGGGCCTTTGGTCCCGGTTGGTGGCACCAACTGGGACTAAAGGTGGGGCATTGGTACCGGTTGGTGCCACCAACCGGTAGCAAAGGCCGCCGCTTCCCGCCCTTTGGGCTGCCGAAAAAGAGGCCTTTGGCCCCGGTTGCTGGTACCAACCAGGACTAAAGAGTGCATTAGTCCCGGTTGGTGCCACCAACCGGGACTAAAGGCTTTGCTATATAAGCAGCACTTAGTAGTTTTGCAGAGTTCATCACCACAGTTGCCCCCCGACGACACCGAGCACATCGTCACCGCCAGGCTGCCCCGACGCTGCCCGCCGCCCCCGTCGTCGCCGTCGCTGTCGCCCGCGCCCGTCGTCGTCGCCGACCGCGCCCTCGCCCGTCGCCATCGCCGCGCGCCGCCCTGCCCCGCGCACCACCCCTGCCCGGCCGTGCGCTGCTCCTGCCCCGACGCCGTCGCCGCGCCACTCCCCGCGCCCCTGCTCGCCCCGACGCTGCCCGCCGCGTGCTCCTCCCTCTGTGGGCACCGCGCCTCTGCGGCCCCGCCGCCGCCGTGCTATTTTTTTATGCTATTTTTATATGTTTTTAGATTCATATATGTATGTATGTATTTTTTAGATATATGTATTTTTTTATGTTTGTTCATATATGTATGTATGTATTTTTTACATGTTTTTTATGTATGTATGTATTTTTTCAATTGTAATGATGTTTTAAAGTATACATATATGCAAAAGTTAGATTTTTAGAAAAGTTTTATCTATATATGTTCTCTGATTTAGTACATTTTAGGTTAGTTTAATTTGTAGTAAAATTTTATATATCTAGCTAGGAAAGGAAGAAGAAGAAAAAGAATGAGAGGAAAAAGAAAAATAAGAAGAGGAAGAAAGGAGAAGAAGAGGGGAGGAAGAAGAGGAGAAATAAATAAGAAGAAGAAAAAAGAAGAAAATGAAGAGGAGAAGAAGAAAGGAATAGAGGAGAAGAAGAAAAAATAGAAAAAGGAATAGAGGAGAAGAAGAAAAAATAGAAATTTTCTATTTTTCTTCTTCTCCTCTATTCCTTTCTTCTTCTCCTCTTTTTTTTTCTTCTTCTTCTTCTTTCTTCTTCCTTCTTCCTCTTTTCTTCCTTTTCCTTATTTTCCTTTCTCAAGGGAGAAGAAGAAAAAGAAGAGTAGTAGAAGAAGAAAGGAATGGAGGAGAAAGAAGAAACTTCAACACGAGGGGGGGGGGGGTACCGATACCCCCTCCCCGATAACATTATTTTCCCATGTATATGTATGTCGCGTCGTTGTCGATATAACCCCCTCGAGATAACTTCGACATGAGGGGCGGTCGATATATATACCCCCTCTCGACCGTGATAACTTATACAACGGCAACACCCCCCCCCCCCCCTCGGCCCTCTCGCTCGACCAAAACTCTCGAGGACACCCAAACCCTAGAGAGAAAACGATGTTGGTCTCCTACCCGCTCCCGCCGCGCCCGTACCCGACAAATTAACTCTCTCGAGGCCACCCAAATTTACCAAGTTAAAAGAGCGTTGTCGTCGAGGCCACCCCAAACCCTAGAGAAGCAGCGTCGAGGCCACTAACATGATTCCTTATTGTGATTAACTAGCTAGTTCTACGTTTGCCACTAATATATATATATATATATATATATATATATATATATATATATATCCATCTGTACCATGTTTGAATAATAATTGACATGTTGTAAATATTTGCAGAAACTATGGAGCACTCCCGAGACGAAGAAACAGAAGCGATGTTGGGGGACATAATCGCAAATGGAAGTGATGAAGTTGCGTCATTTCTCCTCGACACCGATGGTCAGCTGGAAGGACTGGGAGAAGAAGAGGGCTATGTTCATGATGGCTTCGGCCCATTAATGCCGGTACAAGAAGAGGACTATGTTCATGATGGCTCCGATGACACAATGGAGGTACAAGAAGGAGACCGTGCTGACTGCTCCGGTGACCGAACCGAGTCCGGTCAGGTATATATATATTAGTTAAGCCCGTGCTGACTAGTTAATTGATGCTTCCATTGTTTTGGTATATGTACACATATTAATTACTCTCGTCTTTCTTCCTTATAATTTCTAGCCCTCTGGATCGAGCACAACTTCGGTAAGGAGACGAGGCCCGAAGAAAAAGTTGAGCTCAGATGAAAAGTTTGAGATCATAGAAATCACGCCCGACGGTGAACCGATTGAACCCATCCGGACAAGGAAGGCATTTTCTGCTCAGTGCGGGGTTCTTGTTAGGGACAAGATCCTGATCAGCATCCAACAATGGTATAAGCCTAAGGAGGAAGACCCTGAGGTGTCTTATGTCAATGATATGCAGAAAGAAGATCTTTGGACTCAGTTGAAGGCAAATTTCACCCTACCGCCAGAGGAGGATCCGAAGAAGCCAGTTAAAGAGCAATTAATCAAGTCTTGTGCTCTTAAGAAGATGGCAACCCTAATGAGGAGGTGGAGGAAAGAGCTGAACCAGTTCGTCGAAAAAAAAAGACACCAGAATTCATCGGCAAATATGAGAAGATCAAAGATCACTGGCCCGCATTTGTGGCCCACAAGACATCGGAAAAGAGTAAGAAGATGTCGGCGACAAACAAGAAAAATGCTGCGAAGAAGAAGCTTCACCATCGCACGGGGTCAGGTGGCCACCTCAAAGCCCGGCCTAAGTGGTCCAAGGCTGAGCATGATCTGCTTGAAAAAGGGATCGAACCAGAGACAATGTACAGGCCAGACCGTTGTCGAACTTGGTTCTTCGGGGCTGGCGGAACCTTGGACCCTGTAACAGGGAAGTGTCATTGGACGGACGAGCAACTGCAAATACCAGTCAAGAACCTTCGACACTATATCGATGCAGCGCAGCGAGGGACATTCATTCCAAACAGGGAGAAGGACGAGCTCACAATGGCCCTTGGGAATCCTGAGCACCCTAGACGGACATGAGGCACGCCAGGCTCCATTCCCTGGAAGGTTGGTTTTTCGGACGCAGGGGGTGCAAAACCCACGAGAGGAGGAAGAAACTGGAGTAGGGCCAACTGTAGGCGCTGCACGAAAGGGTAATGGGTCTAGAGGAACGAGAAGAGGAACGAGAAGCAGCAGATCGCAGCAAACAACCTGCCGAAGCTTCCCCCGAAGCTACCCCGCCATCTCAGCGGAGAAGCAGCGTGGCTTCCACCGAGCTGTTTCAGCCGGAGCATGTCTTGACGGCTCCTGCCAACTATCCCGTGGATGATATCACGGAGTCTCAAAATTGCCACATTATGGCGCGATGGATGAATTTGAAGGTCAAGGCAGCTGTTGGCTCTGTTTATCCTAGTGGACCCGGCACAACTTATCACTGCCAGCCGATTCTAGAAGGATATGCTAAGGTGATGGTGGATGAAATAATGGAGGGATTTGAGGACCTCCCGCTTGACCACCCTACCGGTGAAGGGGAGACTAGGCTGGGTTCTGCTCTGAAGACTCCATGCCTATGGCGGAAGGAGCTCATCAACCTTCTGAACTGGACGCCTCCGCCTCCTCCTCCTCCTCCGGTGAGTCAGGGCACTTCGCCTCCTCCACCGCCTCCTCCTCCAGCGAGTGACGACCAGGGCACGCGTGGCGGCACTCCGCCTCCTTCTCCGGCGCGTGGTGGCACTCCGCCTCCTTCTCCGCCTGCGCCGGCGCTCCCGAGCAGCCAGCAACCTCCTCCTTCTCCACCTCGCCAGCAAGGCCGGAAGAGACCCGCCGCCGCCCCGGCTGCTCCGGCGCGTCGTAGTCCTTCTTCTCCGCCTCGTAAGCAAGCACGAAAGAAGACAGATGCCGCATCCACTCCGTCTGCTCCGGCGTCTAGCAGCACAACCAGAGGCGGGAGGCAATATAGATACGGTCCATCTCTCAAGCCTCTAGAGAAGTTACCGTACGAGAGGACTGAGGAGGAAACCGATACGATCGTGCGGACCCACATGAAGGAGTTCTTTGAAGGGGTGAAAGCAAAGAGACATCCACCTCCGGAGGAGAAGGTAGATCCGGTGAAAGCAAAGCGCACTCTCGATGCCCTGAGGAAACCGGCAAAGTCTCCGTCGAGAACCAACTATGAGAGCATTACTGAACAGACATATCTCCAAGCGGAGCGGTCGGGAAGTACTGTCAGATATCAAGGAGCAAGATAACAAGCAGCTGTGAAAAAAATTGACCAGCCTGGCGAACATGCAAACCAATCGTGCCCCCCGCTCAATGTGTCTAGCGGCAACATCGTCGCTAATGTTCTGGGGATGGTGTCCGGTTATGGCAATCTACAAGATTACCTGCCTGACGATGCACTTCCTGATTTCATGGAGGTGGAGGAACACAGATACGAGTACGGGAAGCCTCTCGTCAAAGATGAAAAATCTCTAACAACGATGATGCGAAGATTCCATACTTGGTACATGAAAACCTCCAGAGAGTCTGGGGGGACGAATACTTTGTATCTGAGAATTAAAGAGGAGCACGACCTTGTTGGAAATGATCTGTTGCCTGTTCCATTTGAGGAGTTCTTCGAGTTCTTCAATCAAAAGGCCCTCCATAAATTAACGGTCTTTTGCTACTGCCTGTAAGTACTATTTCTATCATTAAGTCTCTATATATAGCTCGGCTCTTTCATTGCATGTATTTATAATTAATTATCCTCAATATATTATGCAGATTGAAGATCGTCGAGTGCAAAAAACAAGAAATTTATGATATTGGGTTCATTAACACAAATATCATAGATGAATTTCTGGTTGAAAAGCACGTCAAAGAGGCCGAGGACAACTTGCTACAATCGTTGATCAAAAATCAAAACAAAGATACCATACTCTTTCCTTACAACGGCAAGTGAGTGTTACTGTCGTGCGCATATTCGGTTTCCCTTATTACTCGAGCGAGGTTATAGTAATGTAATTGATGAGTTATGCATGCATGTGCAGGTACCACTATATTGTTCTGGATATTAAGCTTGAGCTTGGACTAGTAACCGTCTTAGACTCGAGACGGAAAGATCCCAAAACCTATGCGGACATGACTGAAATTCTCAGCAAGTAAGTTCAATCGATCATTATCGCACCATATCGGCAACCTTTTGTTCATTTCCTGATATCTCAAGTAATAATAATTATTTTCTTTGTCTTGCAGGGTTTGGAAACAGTTCACCGCTAAAGCTCCGGGACTGCCGAAGGAGCTGCGATATACATACCCGAAAGTAAGTACTACTGGCTAGCTAGTTGCGCGCATCTCCCATTGATTCTATAGCTATACTTTCATCAATGCCATTTATATTGCTTCATTATCAGTTTGATTGACCTCTATTTCTCGTAAAGTGCTTGTGGCTGGAACAAGGGAATGCTTTCTATGGATACTACGTGTGCGAGTTCATCCACACCGCGACTTTGAAAAACAAGCGGGGCGACTCTCAAAGACAATATGAAGTGCGTAAGCAATAATATTCAGAATTTCATTTTATTACACCATCATTTCTATTGAGTTTCATTCATATATATGTATTAATTAACCCCCTTCTTCAAATTAGACGTGGCAGATGCGGAATGAACTCCTAGAACCAGATCACATGAAAGCAATTCAAGAGGAATTGGCGGGATTCTTTCTTGACCAGGTCATCAACAAAGCCGGAGAATACCATGCGGAAGTTGATTTCAATTGCTAGGGGACTGTAATTGAGAGATCTTACATATTGTACATGTATGTAGCCAGTAGCGTCGAATACATGATACGAAAACTTGTTGTTCGACCAATCTCTCGGAGAAGGAGAGGTCGATCGATCATTTCTCTCAGTATGCATGACGAACTTCTGTACTCAATGGTTCCCTTCATTTTCTTACTAGCTAGCGTGTCGAGGGCTATATGTATATAGTACGTAGCATCGACCAAGCACGGACATAAGAAAGGACACTTCTCTCTATTAATTAGCTAGCTAACACAATATATGAAACACCTAAATTAGCCCCCCAAAACCCCCAACCCCCCCCCCTTCAAAAAAAACCCCAGCCATTGGAATGCTGACGCGTGGATGCCTTTTGGTCCCAGTTGGTGCCACCAACCGGGACCAAAGGCCCCCCTTCCTGGGCTCGGCGCACCGGCCACGTGGAGGACCATCTGTCCCGGTTCGTGTTTGAACCGGGACTAAAGGGGGGAGGTATTAGTAATGACCCATTAGTCCCGGTTCATGAACCGGGACTAAAGGCCCTTACGAACCGGGACAAATGCCCCCTTTTCTACTAGTGGGTGATGATGAAGTTACCGGCGCAAGGCTTTGCCTAAGCACTACGATGATATGACTGAGGTGTGTAAATGTGGAGGAGGGCACCACACACGGCTAAACAATCAACTTGTGTGTCTATGGGGTGCCTCCCTCCCCCGTATATAAAGGAGTGGAGGAGGGGGAGGGCCAACCCTCTCATGGCGCGCCCAAGGGGGGAGTCCTACTCCCGGTGGGAGTAGGATTCCCCCTTTCCTAGTTGGAGTTGGAGAGGAAGGAAGGGGGAGAGAGAGGGAAGGAAAGGGGGGGGGGAACCCAATTCGGATTGGGCTAGGGGGGGGCGCCCCCACCTGGCCGCCTCCTCCTCTCTCCCACTAAGGCCCAATAAGGCCCAAACACTCCCCTGGGGGTTCCGGTAAACCCCCCCCCCCCCCCCCCCGGTACTCCGGTAAATGTCCGAACTCACCCGGAACCATTCCGATGTCCAAACATAGTCTTCCAATATATCGATCTTTATGTCTCGACCATTTCGAGACTCCTCGTCATGTCCGTGATCATATACGGGACTCCAAACTACCTTCCGTACATCAAAACACATAAACTCATAATATCGATCGTCATCGAACGTTAAGCGTGCGGACCCTATGGGTTCGAGAACTATGTAGACATGGCAGAGACACGTCTCCGGTCAATAACCAATAGCGGAACCTGGATGCTCATATTGGTTCCTACATATTCTATGAAGACCTTTATCGGTCAAACCGCATAACAACATACGTTGTTTCCTTTGTCATCGGTATGTTACTTGCCCGAGATTCGATCGTCGGTATCTCAATACCTAGCTCAATCTCATTACCGGCAAGTATCTTTACTCGTTCCGTAATACTTCATACCACAACTAACTCATTAGTCACAATGCTTGCAAGGCTTATAGTGATGAGTATTACCCAGAGGGCCTAGAGATACCTCTCCGAAACACGGAGTGACAAATCATAATCTCGATCAATGCCAACCCAACAAACACCTTCGAAGACACCTGTACATACCCTTTATAATCATCCTATTATGTTGTGATGTTTGGTAGCACACAAAGTGTTCCTCTGGTATTCGGGACATGCATAATCTCATAGTCTGAGGAACTTGTATAAGTCAAGAAGAAAGCAGTAGCAATGAAACTAACACGATCATAATGGTAAGCTAACGGATGGGTCATGTCCATCACATCATTCTCGTAATGATGTGATCCCGTTCATCAAATGACAATACATGTCTATGGTTAGGAAACATAGCAATCTTTGATAAACGAGCTAGTCAAGTAGAGGCATACTAGGGACTATAAGTTTTGTCTATGTATTCACACATGTACTAAGTTTCCGGTTAATACAATTCTAGCATGAATAATAAACATTTATCATGAATTAAGGAAATAAATAATAACTTTATTATTGCCTCTAGGGCATATTTCCTTCAATATTGATGGGGAAGTATACCCTATCGGAGGATGTCCATGCTTCCTTCGATAAGGTGTTGGCAAGGTTCTTCTGGCAAACTGTCGATAGCCGTCCAAAGTACCACATGGTCAAGTGGGCGGACATTTGTCTACATAAGGATCGGGATGGGCTAGGCATCACGGCCTCTCGACGCATGAACGTCGCCCTCATGCTACGTTGGGTCTGGCGGATCTTGCATAAAGAGGGTGGTCTGTGGCTCCAGCTTATCCAAGCCAAATACCTACGGGTGCGCCTCTCTTGTCGTGTTCCCGCTAGATGGCTCCCGGTTCTTGAAATCTATCCAGAAGATTAAGAAAGATATATGCCTTGGGGTCTCCTTTGTAGTTGGCAATGGGAATGGTACTCAGTTCTGGCTCGACCCTTGGATGGGCAATGAACCATTGCGTACCCAATTCCCTAGATTACTTGTGATATGTACAGACCCATCTATCCTGGTGTCCGTGGCTTGTCTAGATGGCCTATAGAACATCGCATTCCGACGGTCATTTGGCCATGAGGAGGCTCTCAAATGGGATAGGTTGAGAGATGTCATCTTGTTGGAGCGATCACAGTCCCTGGACAATGTCTCCTGGAGTCTCTCTCCTTCGGTAGAGTTCTCTGTTAGTTCGGCGTATCAGGCGCTTTGCTGCACACCGGTCGTACAGTGGCTCTCCCATTTGTGGAAGGCTCCTGCACCCTGAAAATAAAGATATTTCTATGGCAGTTGCTTCGGGACTGCTTGCCCTCGGGGACAGAGGTCCGTAAGCGCAACGGTCCGGGCGACGGCATTTACCCTCTCTGTAGTGTCCCGGAGACGGTCTCTCACATCCTGTTTTCTTGCACGGCGGCGAGGGCTCTGTGGAGCTTTGTGCGGGACGCACTCGGGTCCGACTGGGAGGCCAGAGACCTGTCGGAATTCCTGCAGGCCAGGGCGACCCAGGCTGGGCGCAAGCGCCGCCTATTCTGGTTTATATTCGCGGCATTAATGTGGACCCTTTGGACTACTCGCAATAAAATGGTGATTGAGCGGATCTTCCCGTGACAGGCCTCTGATTCGTTCTTCAAATTTCTTACTTTCTTACAGCACTGGCACCCGCTTGCTAGGCGGCGGGATTGCGACCAGCTTGGGTTGATGATGGATGCGCTGGTGGCTTCGGCGCGTCGTCTTTCGGCTCCATAGACATCCTTAGGAGCTTGCCACTAGGTGGCCTTTTATGTTTCTCTCCCGCTTTTTGGGCATGCTTGTGCTGTGACCCCAGCTGTTTGCATCTTCCTTCATGTTCGGCACTTGATTGTATGGATGTTGGCTTTATTTATAAAGCGGGGCGAAAGCCTAGTTCGAGAGCCTAGTACATGTGTGTGTCTTTTCCCTATCGGTTTTACAACCATCCCTAAACCATGTTGTTTTCCTTTTTAGTATGTTTTGTTCGTTTTTTATTTCTGTTTTTTCCTAATTTTATTCTCCATTTTCACACTTCGAAATTCTTGATACCTTTTGAATTCATGAAAAAAAATATTGTTTTGTAAATATTATTCAAATTCGTGGACATTGCTTATAATTTGACATCATTTTGAAAATCCATGAACTTTTAAAAAAATTAAGAAATAATTTTTCAATTTAGAACATTTTTACAAACTTGGAAAAGATTTTTTAATCCCTGATTTTTTTACAAAAATCCCTGAACCTCTTTTGAATTCATAAAATATTTTTAAATAAATTGACGAACATTTTTAAAATTATCTAATATTTTTCATTTCTGCAAACATTTTTACACATCCTCAAAATATTTTTTAAAATTCATGAACATTTTTTGAAGCCGTGGACATTTTTTTAATTAATAATTTTTCTAGTTGGATAAAACATTTTCAAAATACATGAACATATAAAACAGTTTTGAACATGATTTGATTTCATGAACATTTGTTTGAATATGCGAATTATCTTTAAATTTCAGAAGTTCATTTAGTTCATAATGTTTTTTAAAAGATTCAAACATTTTCGGAAATTCAGATTATTTTGAAAATTTACAAACATTTTTTGAATAAGGATTAAATTGCCCTATGAGTTTATAAATTTACGAAATTAAATAAATCAAAAAAAATGTTATTCCAATTCTTGAGCATTTTTTGAATTTGGTTTAAAAATTAAAAAGAAAAAAAAAGAAAAAAAAAGGAAAGAGAAGAGAAGAAAATGGAGCATGTAAGTTATTTGGACCCTTGTCTCCCGGTTGAGCGCAAGCGCGGCTAGCCACTAGGGCTTCCTCGGGTTTGTGATAGAGTAGTAGGGCGGGAGTTTTTGAGTCGAAACAAGTAGGGCTTTTATTGTTTCTTCTCCGTTTTTCCTTTTTCTTTTATTTTGTTGTGTCATTCTTTTTTTACTTTTCTTCCTTTTTCTCGTTGTTTCTCTTTAGTTTTCTTAATTTATTTCTCATTGTTTCCTGTTTCTTAATTTATTTCTTAATTTATTTCTTAATTTATTTCTCTTTAGTTTCCTGTTTCTCATTGTTTCTCTTTAGTTTTCTTAATTTTGTTGTGTCATTCATTTTTCATACATTTGTTCAACATTTTTCCCAATGCTTGATTAACTATTTTTAAATACATGATTAAATTGTTTGATGCACCTTTTATTTATTTTTATACATTTTTATATACATGATAGCCACTTTCTCTATACACATTTAACATTTTTCAAAAATGTTATGTTAATTTTTGTAATATATTTATTTAGAATATTTAAAATAAATGGAAGAAAAAAAGAAAGCAAAAACCAAAAAACAAAATGAAAAACAAATAATGTGTAGGAAAAAAACTGAAAACGAGGCTGTTGTTTCGAGCGCGCCTGGGTCGGCCCAGTCGCGCTACCCTTCTGCGAGGGTTCCCTCTGTCTCGCTAAATGCGAGATATGCAGGTGGGTCTCTTTTTCATCAAATGGTGGAAAGTTATTGGGCCCTAACTTTTGGGTATGGATTAGAGGACACCATGTTTGGTGCCCAACTTTGTACAATGGATTTTGGCACTTTGGGCCTGAATTGGATTTGCTCCAAATGCATCACGAAGTGATTCTCTAGAAAAAGCTCATAGACATGATGACATGATGAGTCTGTATTGTTGTGTGAGGACTCATATATAGCTTTTCTTTTGTACCCAACAGGAGTCTCCTTGAGTGAAAGCCACAAAGGTCACCACCTGTGTATGCGGATCAACTGTTGCTTGTGGCAAGGAATCTTCAAGGTGTGTTGGAACTCTTATGTGGATCTTGGTCTCCGACATTGGGCTGTCAAGCTGATCTTGCTCTTCATGATGGGACTAAGGGTAAGGAAGGGAATCCTAATGAAAAAGGGTAAATAAAAGGCCGCAGAGGGTCTCCCTGTTTTTCTCCATTTCAGGGTTATTTCTCCTATTTCCCCACATTTTAAACATTTGTGTGGGTATCTAGAATATTCCATATTTTTCAGACTATTTGGAGCAATTCCACGGATAGAAAAAGATTTCCTACAAATTTCCAGAAATCCTGGGGCCTCCATCAAAATTTTGGGAAGTTGGGGATCGGGGGGCATGCAAATTTCCATTGCCTAGGGACCTTCCTGCTAATTTCATGGGGGAGACTTGTATGAGATCTCACATTAGGTGAGATCATGAGATCAACCACAAAAGTTTATATTTAGACATTTCAAAAAAGCTAAAATTATTTGACAATATCCATTCATTCAACAATGAGATCTCCTTGCGACGTCAATGTTGGTGCTGGAAGATTAAATTTTTCTAGATATGGTCCTTCATATCTTGCTTCACCACATTGATTTTGGATTTTTCCCCATGGTCGCCGCGAGAAGGTTTATCCTTGCAATATCTGTCCCGACTGCTACGTCCTCGATAATGGTGATTCGTACTGTCGGCTCCCAGCAACGTCGACCAAGCTGTTTGGTTGTTTTTCCTTGAAATACCGGTGTTACTACTTTTGCCGATGTTGGTTGATTACTTCAATGGCTACGTGTGTGCATCGTGGCCTTGACATTGTGGCTCAAATTCAAATTATGGGAGAACCCTCGTGGTATTTACATGTATGTGGTTTGTTATCTTTATTATTTTTGTATGGCTGCCTTTAGAAAAGTATAAGATCGTATCATGGAAAAAGAAAGAGTTTGAATATCTCTAAGAAGTGCTCTTTTCTTTTAGACTTTATTTTGTAATCGCTGTCACTACTAGGGAAAAGGCTAGCAACAGCGCGGGTTCTAGGCCTATCAGTAGAGCGGGTAAGCGTGCTACTAATAAGGTGCTACAGCTAAAGCTTAGCAGTAGCGCCTACTGGCACTTGCGACTGCTATATCTACTTAGTAGTAGCGCTTTCCAAGCCACTTGCTACTGCTAACTACTAGTAGCGCTTCCGAAAACAACCGCTACTACTATTATTTCGTATTCCATTTCTTTTATTTTAGGTCGTATCCATACACCTGTATACAGCAGCAATTTAGAGATTGTTTTTACATCATAATGAGTTATTAAATCACTAGGTGAAAGAACCTTGGATTAGTTTCAAGTGCATGGATCCAAAATAACCAATGGTCACTTTGGATCCATCCATTCGAAACTAATCCGCGGTTCTTTCACCCAATGACATAATAACTTATCGTCGTCATCATCATCATCATCATCATCATCATCATCATCATCATCATCATCATCATAATATCATTAACAACTTATCATCATAATATATCATTGTCATATAACTCCTCATAATCATCATTTTCGTCCATGATGAGACATCATATAACAACTCAGTCACTAGTTATAATAACAACTCCTCCTCCTCATCATCATAGTACTCATAATCACTACTCCTACTCAGCATCACCATCAAGTCTAAGACATTGTAGTCATATATAATCAACACTAACTAATTTTTCTTAATCCTTAGGACCTACTCACCTCTCCTAGGTAAAATACCATAAAACAGATAAACCGGTCCTTAACCATAATGGAGAATTGACATAAACCTATCTCCAACTTGTGGCTTGCGCACATTCATTTTGTCTCCAATTATTTGCATGTGCGCATTCATCACTTTGCTCCATTCTTTGATTTTGAGCCTTCCATCATTTGAAGAAATCAAGTATGTAGTATGGTAAGCCTTCGAAGGAGTTGGTCGTAAGCTAACCATATGCATATCACCTTCGGTAAAATAGCATGTCAGGCACAACCTGCTTCGGGAGCCTCTGTTCAAAAACGAAATAGTAACATATATAGTTAGCAATGTAGTTTACTTAAGAATAATGTATGCAATGAAGTTACCATCATTAACAAAATCTTACCAAGTTTTTGGCAATGAAGTTACCATCAAGCAATTTATGGACTAGTGGCACGTATCTAGTATAATTTGGGCTGATAGAGTGACTGGTTTCTAAGGCCTCAACATCTTCTATGAATGAGACAAGATAACATTTCTCCTCACAATTAAGCTTGGAGTCATAGTTGTAGTATGTGTTGTCTACTACCTTCCGAGTATTTCTTAAAGATAAGAAATAAGCTGACAATTATAAATAAATAAGTTTAGTACGTACGAACACCAAATATTTTTAAATTAACAACATAAATTAATGAACTTAACAAATTAGTTTGACAAACTCACATCTAGGTAAAACTGGAGGCATATCCACATCCACCTTGATGTCAATATTATCATCATCATCATAATCTTCGGGGCGAATATCAAATCTTATTCGCATTCCCTACTCAAATCCATATGCCTTGCAGAGAGCTTCCAGATTAGAGAAACCGAAATGGGAGCGATCGACCGCATTGTACAACTTAACCAGAAACTCATAACCATGTTTAGTTCTTAAGTGAGCCCTCCTCGTCTCCACATTCTAAAAGTCATCTAAACCAAAACCAAGCTTCTCCAATACATATGGTCTAGCATGGCACGGGATGTACTAATCGAATTGAAAAAAATCCATAAATTATAAGTTGAACAAAAGAAGCACAAGTGATGATATTAATTACGATGAAATGCTTATCGTTGCGTACCGTACAAACATCGAAGGCCTCTTCCAGCTTCACGGTGAAAACCCTATCATTTTGCAGGTGAGGAAACCTGTCGCACACACCCCGGCCCGGTCATCATAGCAGTACCCGCACTCCGGGATCCCATCGTCATCAGACATCTCCTATGTTTAAAATTCAAATATTATAACTCGACGGCAAAACCCAAAAAATCCGGCATGACCTTTGCTAAAAAAGAACATATCGAGCGTCTGAAATTTGCCGGAACGGAAATTAATCAACACTCCGGCAAAACATAGGCCACTTATCGATGGTCATTGCATTTCAATGGTTGAAAATATGAAAAGAATTTTTTTGAAAATATCTTATATATAATCCTAACACTAAATAAACTAGTTTTATTAACTGCTTACTGAATAAACTAGTTTTATTAACTACTTACTAAATAAACTAGTTCTATTAAGCACTTACTATAAATAAACTAGTTCTATTAAGCACTTAGTAAATAAACTAGTTCTATTAAGCACTTAATATAAATAAACTAGTTATATTAATCACTTACTAAATATACTATTTCTATTAAACACTTGCTAAAAATTCTACTACCCTAGTTCTACCCTAAATTTTCTTACTTCCATTTTATTCAAAACACCTAAAATAGTCAAAAAAATCATTCTATTAAAAAACCTACAGTCTACGATGTCTACATTCTAAAATCTACATTTAAATTACCTACGATTTGCAAGAACAGAGACAAGGGAGGGAGGGAGGAGAGAGGAGGGGGAGGGGGAGACCGAAGGAGGAGGGGGAGGGGCCGGCCGGAGGAGGAGGAGGGAGGGGCGGTGGGAGGAGGAGGAGGGAGGGGCGGTGGGAGGAGGGCTGCCGATGGAGGAGGAAGGAGGGGGCGGCCACAGGCGGAGGGAGAAGGGCGCGGTGGGAGGAGGAGGGACGGAAGGAGGGAGTACCTCGGTGGCGGACGGACAACGGCGGCGGCGGCGACGGACGACGACGGGTATCGGCGCGGGCGAGAGTGACTGAGAGGGAGAGTGAGTGAGAGAGAGAGAGTCGGCCATGTGGGGGGATAAGGTAGGGTTAGTAGTAGCGCGGATCTGAAAAAGCTCTACAACTAAGGATAATAGCAGTAGCGCTGGTCGAGGATACACACTGCTGCTAAGTTGGGCTAGCAATAGCGCCTTACTATAAAAAGCGCTACTGCTAAGTGTAAGCATGCAAAAATACATTGTTTGTCAATGCAAAAATACATTGGCCATCAATGATCTTTTTGTGTACAATCTCAATTGTTAATATGAGTCCTCACATTGCGGCCACAAATCCTACACATAGAGTTCCGTGAAGACCAAACGGTTGTGATAGTTTGAGAAGTAACATATTTAAGGTGGTAAACATCCTGTTCGCGGAGCGAGGTGGGTCTAAACTTGTGGACTGAACTTAGCAGTGGCGAGCTTTGTAGAAATGCGCTACTGCTAACATCTATGGCAGTAGCGCGGTACGGAATAGGGCGCTACTGCTATAACTAGCTTGACGGCGAGGTCATGGCAATTAGAGCAGTAGCGCGGTTTAGAGAGGATGCGCTACTGCTATTTTTCTTTCAGCAGCGCGTTTTTCTGGCAGGCGCTGCTGCTAAATAGCAGTAGCATCGTATTTTGAAGAGAACTGCTGGTAAGATTCTGTGTATAAGGTTTTTTCTAGTAGTGTGTAGTCAGCTTATGTATCTCTACCATGTACTACTTCCTCCGGTCCTTTTTATTCTGCATGTAAGTTTTGTCTGAAGTCAAAGTATTTCTATTTTGACCAAACTTATAGAAAAAAGTATCAATATTTACAATGTCAAAACAACATTGTTAGGTTCATCATGAAATGTAGTTTCATTGTCGTGGATTTGTCACGGCAGATGTCCTTAGTGTTAGGACTTAGTCGCGAGGCCAACGCATCCATGTGGTAGCTTGAGAGGGGTTGAGCGGAATCGAGAGACGCAACACAAGACAGGGATTTAGACAGCTTCGGGCCCCGGGAAACATCATCCGGTGAAAACCCTACATGCTGTTTGAGGCTATGTCTCATTATGATTACGAGGGAGTCGTCGTAAACCGGCTCTCCTCTAGTTGTGTCTAGACCTAGAGATTATTCATTGTTGTCTCTCCCCCTTTGGGGAGCCCTGCCCCTCCTTATATATGTTGAAGGGGCGGTTTACATGTGGAGTCCTATTAGGATTAGGACTAGTCTATCTCTAATACAAACCGGATACAAGTCTTGGTCTTAACTCCTTGTAAGGCAAATATTCCTCCTGCCTTTCCTCTTAAACCGGCCCACCATAGCATGAACTGGCCTTCATGAACCGCCTGTTGGGCCACCAGGTCTTGTCGCTCCTCGCACCCACCTGCCGGGTTACCAATGAGTCGTGAACCGCCAGGTCCAAACGGGTCGCCCGGTGAATCGCCAAGTGCCAGCGAGGTCTTCAGATAAACCGCCAAGTCTGGCCGGGTTAACTTCCGGCCGGTTTACGCCGCGGGGTATATCCCGACATTAGCCCCCAGTTTAATTTGGATTTATCCATGTTAAATTGATCCTGTAAAACAAATACAAGAACAAATTTGACAGACTATGCTCCAGGTTAAGAATTCTTGTAAATCGGCATCTGATCATTGTGAAGTCCTTGTCATCTCCTTCTTCTAGAAAATCTGGGTCAATAAACCAGCTTCATACTCAAATTGCTGACGTTGGTTTGTCATAGAAAAATATTGTGAAGAATAATCCACTTGAGTCGGCTTCCAAAGCGTCGGTTTAAGAAATATCGGTCTTGAAATACTCATCTGATATTCAACCGGTTTGAAGATGTAAAAACTTGCCGGTTTAACATTACCAAAATGGTCGGGTTATAAAAACGGATGACCCCGGATTATGACCGTTTATAGACGCCGGGTTATGATTGTTGATGATGCCGGGTTGCAGCCACAGGGTCGTAATGATTAATTGGCAACACCGGGTCAATCTAGTTTGCTCAAAACTGAGAATTTGAAAATATTTCTCCTTATATGCATATTACCTGTAGCCCCCAAGTCTTGAGCAGAACAAAGTGATGGTTTAAGACTTGCTTCAATATGAATACTGCCTCGGATGAAGAAATCCATGTTGTTCATCCCAGTCACGAATAAAAACTGAACACTCCATATTATGTAGCCCCCAAGTGCCGGGTTGTCATGCTTGCAGCAACCTGGGACTTGTAATTGCCTGATGCTCAAAAAACTTGAATGTTTTGACAGGAGCAATTGGTACCCCCCAAGGGCCGGCTCATTATGATATGATGAGTCGGGTCTTCAATAAGATGAGCAAAAAAATGACTTTGCATTAGCCCCCAAGTGTCATGGTGCATGCTTGCAGCGACATGAGACTTCCATATAACCTCAATTTGAATAATGTAGCCCCCAAGTGCCGGGTCGTAAGCCTGCAGCGACTCGGGACTATTCCTTCAATTGTAGAATAAATCATATCCTTTGATAAAATAATATCCAGTGCGCTAAAGCGACTTTGAAAACCTCAATAATATCGGCTATGTTGGCTATTCAAGATAATATAATCCGGTATGAAAACCATATTCATTCAATATCATAATGAAAATTCAGCCAAGTTTGGTTATTTGAATAATATAACCCAATCATTTATAAGCGCATGATTCCAATGGCGCAATCCAAATATATACTGGCGACGTATAGTCCAAAGCCAGGCCGGTTTAATAAACACCGGTTAATTTATAATCATGGTTTATTCAACCTGTTTCTGCATACAACAAGTTTAAAGTGTCATGGCGGTTTACCGCCGGACGGGTCATAATACCCAACATATAATCCGGGTTTGTAACCAAGGCTGCACTTAAGAATAATTAAATATGAAATATATCATACCTGTGACATTGAATCACATCGTTGGTTTACCAACTTTTTGTAGTAAGGGTGATAACCCCAATTTTGAGTAATGATAACTCCTTTCATACTGTGCCGGTTGATGATAAACCGTACCGGGTTGTGATAAACACCGGTTTAACCATATATAATACTGGCGACTCGTAGTCAAACCAGACCGGGCTGATAGTCTCCAGATTATAACTTGATCCTATATTGACAACTTGTAATTGAAAGTCAAGCCGGGTTAATGAACACCGGTTTACTCCATAATAATATGGTAACATAAAATCAAAAAATCAAACCGGGCAAATAGTCTCCGGATTAAGAATTGACCGTGTTCCGTCAATTGACAGTCGAACCGGTCTGCGAATTTTGTCGGTTTAAGAACGCAACAAAGAAGAAATATTTATTAAAGAAAATTTCAAGCAAAGGCAATGATAAAACCGTTTGCAAAAAAGGAGGCTTTACTGAGCCGATCAGATGGTGTTACCATGGCCGGACACGACCAAGCTCCCAATAGGTGTAGCTATGGTTCAAGTCAGCCAGGTCCCCAACTGAAACCGTGGCATTATGCCGATCAAGTGGCGTGGCAATGGTTCGGGTTCGACCAAGCCCCCAAGTGATTCTGTGGCCTTAGGCCGATCAAGAGGCGTGACTGGTTCAGACTTGACCATGTCCCCAAGTGATCTGGTGGCTTTCGCCTATCAAGAGGTGTTGCATTGGTTCGGACACGACCAAGCCCCCAAGTGACATAACATGGTGCTTTGAAAAGCTAACCCAAGAGGTAAACCGGAGGCCGTTTAAGACAGAACCTCCGTGTAACCACGCATGATGTAAAAAAGAACAGAGACCCAGCTTTATGAAGCAGAAGCCCCCATGTGATCAATAATATGTTAGGCCAATAAGGCAGGATACCCATGTTTGAACCGCGCATCATGGCAGCAGGTTCTCTTCAGTAATTTTTAACCTTTTTGCAAGAGATAAATCCTTCTTGAACCGAACGTTAAACCGGATATTGAGAGCTTCAAAGCTTTGTGGGAGAACAGATTTCCCTTGAACCGGATTGTAAACCGGATATTTGAGAGCTTTAGTGAGACTGACTTCCCTTGAACCAGATTTTAAACCGGAATCCTTTCTGATGACCCGGAACTTCTTCATTGAGCCGGGATTTTGTAACTGTCATATACTTTCTAAGCCGGAAATTTTCTGACGGCCTTCAAATAACAGTAGCCTCCGGGACCGGGTTATCTTTCCCTCCATCGTCCTGGGGTTCTTAAATTTGCTGAAACTGGCAAGATTTGCTGAGTCATGTCATCGTAGCCCCCGAGTCTCAAGGTGACTCGAGGAGTTGGCTTGAAACTCTCCATATTTGACCGTGATATAAACCGGCATAACTTGTATATCATTGGTGTTGATAGCACGATGTGAATCCACAGAAGGTTGAGGTGACTACGGTGGGTTAGAAATGATCCCGTATGAGCCGTGTCAGCAACTCGGCCAATGGTTCCTTCCAACTGGCTCTTTGAAGTTTCACCAAACTATAGTGGCGGCGACTTGTGTGCCTCTCCATTGAGCCACCCAATGCAGACGGCGGTTGATAGTATATTATAATTTGCCTCCATTTTGTTGAAAGAACACTGGGCTACCCAAGCTGTGACTTGCTCATACCCAATAAACAGCTCATGCAGACAGGTGCAGCCCGGCATGTCGATGTAGACCAGGCCGCGAGAGACGGACAGCAGAGACGACCGCATCATCAGTGGCGGCTCCGACAGATGAGTCGGCCGCTGCATTGTAAACCGGCGCGGACGGGTGAGTCAATCACAACCGCGGTAAGCCGCACGGACGGGCGAGTCAACCACGTCGTTGTTGATGTAGTGAACAATCGTCCTGATATGCCAGGCCGGAAACAATCCGCCATGAAGTTGATGATCACTTGGTGAAGTTGAAATCACTCATGGGTGAGTCGGCCGCGGGCGTAGACAGATGAGTCGGCTCGGTGTTGTAAGGCGGTGCGGACGAGCAAGTTGTCCTCCGAGTCGTCCATGGTGTTATAAGGTGGTGCGGACGGGCGAGTCGGCCGGCGCGTTGATGTAACCCGGACCGCGATATGCGTGTCCGTGAATGGCATAAAAATTGTCCTGTGTAAAAATATTACAGGACAGAGTAATTGTTCTTTGACAAAAAATAATAAGTGTTTAATACATAAATTTAGATGAATACCATCTGGTGTTTGGGCGGACAGTACAACCACCGCAGCATCAGAAGCGGCTTCGGGGTGATGAATCGGACGCGGCCTTGTAAGCCGGCACAGATGAGCCCGTTGTCCTCCGCGTTATAAACCGGTGCGGACGCGTGAACCGGTCGCAAGGGCGGACGGACGAGTCGTCCGTGGCATTGTAAGCCGGTGCAATCGCGAAAATAAGCGGGGGTGGCAACTTGCGCAAAACGAGCGCTAGTGCAAAAATAATTTTTGCTTACGCCCCTTTTGCGACACCTTTTGTAAAGAACAATGGTCCTGCAAAAAATTATCATAGACCAAATAATTGCTTTGAAATAATTTAGTATGTGCTGATAAAATAGAGTTAGATGGATATCACCTGATTTGCACGGTAAATGATCCGTGTGCCACCGTTCTCAGATGTCCATTGGACAGATGATCCATATACAGACTGTGGTAGCACTTTCCACATGAGATGCCTTAAAAAATCAATGGTTGTTGGGGGTGTCCCATGCGTGGCTGTTTATTCTGTCTCTCTCTTTTCCTCTTTCTTTCAATGATGGACAAGGCTGTAACCATATCAGTGTGAGACCGCGGGTTGGTGAGAAACTGCAGTGGCAGCAGCCCGGGTCAGAGCACGACGGCGGGTTGAAGTAGAGGCCGTGGCGACGGGGACTGCTGGCTGGCAGCTCAGGTGACAAGGCCGGCTCAATCCGGCGGCGGTGGCAGGTGAAAGAAGCCGTGGCGGACCGGCGACGCTCCAGCGGCCGGTGGAGTTCAGCACAACAACGAGCAGGCTGGCGGTTCAGGTTTAGATCCGAGGCGGAGCCACCTAGCAATTCAGAAGACGGGCACGCGGCCGGCGAGTCCGGGTCCGGACCAAGCTCGAGCACTGGTGATTCGGCGGATTGAGGCTGTGGCGACGGGGCGCGGTTGAAGCGCGGCGACCCCCTGGCGCGGTGCCGACGGCGGAGGTGCAAGTGCAGTGCCAGCGTGCGACGGCGGGTTGTCCATCTCCCCGGACGAGTCGTAGTTGTGACTGAGGCGGGCCGGCCGGCACGGCGATTTGGCGGCAGGGCGCGGTTCAAAACCTCGACGAATTCAGACAAGAGGCGCAGACGCAGAGGCGCATGGCGGCGAAGCCGGTTTAAAACCTCAACAAAGATGGCCACGAGGCCGGGCGGCTTGAGGTGCTGCGGTGCGGGTCAGGAGAAGAGGTCCGGCGGGCTGAGTCCGGCGGTCAGGGCGGAAACCAAACCGGATCTCCGGTGGCCGGGCGGTTTGACCAGGGCTGGCGGTTCGTGGGCGGCGGATTGAAACCGGGGTCGCGAAGGCAGAGGAGCGGCAGCAGCGGTTTCATTGCATAGGCGACAGCAAGAACCGGCGGCAGCTGGAACTTGGAATAATGCCAACACGGTGGGGCTGCGGCCGAGCTGCCGGAGCAGGGGCGCGGGTGACTCGGGGGCAAAGTCAGATCTCATGTCAATGTCCCTGTTCTTCTCCGGGTCGTGATTGCTTTGACCGATTTTTTTTTCTTGCGTAGCATGTGGACCCCAGATTGCTTGATTCCCAAACGTGGCCGCAAAAATCTCTCTGGATTCCCGTCTGGCTTGGTGACCCGTACGCAACGGAGACTGCAACCATGCTGGTTTCGGCGAGTTATGAATCGGGATTTGACGCGTCGGCGAAACAAGCACCTGCGAAAACTATGTTCCCGATGACTTGTGACTTGACTACTCGTTCAGACGAACGGTGGTGACTTATCTTGAACTCAAATATTATCCTGCTAGATCCAAAGCTGACCAGCAAATTTAACTGACCCGGAGGCGGTTCTGACCAAGATTTTCCGAGATTGATTATACCGCATCATTATTCCGTGCCAGTTCTTCTTCATCCGGCGTATGGCGAACTCGTCAATCCCTGAGAGAGCCCTCCAAAAACTCAACACCACCGTGCGCAGGCCCCACGGTGGGCGTCAACTGTCGTGGATTTGTCACGACAGATGTCCTTAGTGTCAGGACTTAGTCGCGAGGCCAACGCATCCATGTGGTAGCTTGAGAGGGGTTGAGCGGAATCGAGAGACGCAACACAAGACAGGGATTTAGACAGCTTCGGGCCCCGGGAAGCATCATCCGGTAAAAACCCTACATGCTGTTTGAGGCTGTCTCATTATGATTACGAGAGAGTCGCCGTAAACCGACTCTCCTCTAGTTGTGTCTAGACCTAGAGATTATTCATTGTTGTCTCTCCCCCTTTGGGGAGCCCTGCCCCTCCTTATATATGTTGAAGGGGCGGTTTACATGTGGAGTCCTATTAGGATTAGGACTAGTCTATCTCTAATACAAACCGGATACAAGTCCTGGTCTTAGCTCCTTGTAAGGTAAATATTCCTCCTACCTTTCCTCTTAAACCGGCCCACCATAGCATGAACCGGCCTTCATGAACCGCCCGTTGGGCCACCAGGTCTTGTCGCTCCTCGCACCCACCTGCCGGGTTACCAATGAGTCGTGAACCGCCAGGTCCAAACGGGTCGCCCGGTGAATCGCCAAGTGCCAGCGGGGTCTTCAGATAAACCGCCAAGTCCGGCCGGGTTAACTTCCGGCCGGTTTACGCCGCGGGGTATATCCTCGACAGTTTTTTCTAGTAGTGTGTAGTCAGCTTATGTATCTCTACCATGTACTACTTCCTCCGGTCCTTTTATTCTGCATGTAAGTTCTGTCTGAAGTCAAAGTATTTCTATTTTGATCAAACTTATAGAAAAAAGTATCAATATTTACAATGTCAAAACAACATTGTTAGGTTCATCATGAAATGTAGTTTCATTGTATATATTTCAGGGCATATGCTACGCGTCCGCCAGCCAATCTTTTTAAAATATCGGCCCGGTTGCGAGCCGTTAGATCTGGCGTATCCTGCGGCCGATTAACGTCTCCATTATTGCAACTAAGGTCTTGTTGCAGAATTTATTTTGCAACAAAGGTCTTATTACAGATTTTTTTGCAATAGAGAACTTGTTGCTGATTTTTTTGCAACAGAGGTCTTGTTGTCGAAATATTTTTACAACAAGGCGATGTTGCAGTGTTTGTTTTTATAGCGAAGGAGACAACCCACGAGGCGGTGGCATCTCCCAGTTGCAGGTGATACAGAGGCTCAAGAAGTGTGAGGCGGCGAACTGGTCCATGGCGGCGGCACGCACGCCGGTGACGTGGGAGGAATGACGACGTGTGGAGAAGATCCGGGACGAGCAAAACCATTCGATGGCGCCCATGCACAGCTCGATGACGGCGGTGGAGTGCAGTGACGGGCGAGCCCGATTCCTTCCATGGAGCTTGGGGGCGGCACCAGTGACCTCGCAGGAGTGACGCGGCGAGTGGAGCGAGAGGGTGAGAGGGAGCGGAGACGGGGTACCTCGGTTGCCCGGACGATAACCCTTGAGGGATCCACATCCTGCAACATACGAGTTGTTGCGGTGGGCAGACCACAAAAAGGGCTTAGTTGTAAAAACATAAGAGATAATGCTAGGTGTGCCCACGCAGGACACGCATCGCACGGATGAGGCGGCGGACGCCCACGTGCGATCCGCTAGTTGAAGCCGAGCGTTTCCCATATATTTCTGGTATTGTAGATGTAAATATTTTCTAATATATATTTGCTCAAACATTTTTTTAACATAGTAGAGACGCAAGCGCTCACATACACGCGCATACAGTCACCCCTATAAATGAACACACACACACCCTACCCTTATGAGCACCTCCGGAAGACTGAGCCGATGTATCATCTTGAAATTTACGAAGTCGCCATAGGCACCTCATCGTCGACAGGAACGTCTCCTTCCACTGAATGCGCATCGCCGGAAATCCTGAAATAAATTCAGGAATAAATGCGAGCATCAGAATTTAAACCCTGGTGGGCTGGGATAGCACAGTCCTTCCAACCATCTAACCACAGTTTGGTTACAAAGATTAATTAGACACAAATTTAATGTGCAGAGTAAGAAAGACCGAAGAGAGTATTCCTTACTATATAAACATAAAACATCCTACTTCGGATGAGGCTGGCCCGGCTCGCGTTCAGGATTTCGAACGAGTGGTTGCTGCTGCTACTGGAGCATCTCTGCCGTCGTTTTCAGCTAAACCGCTGCGTGGACATGGATGGCGCTTGCTTGGCGCCAACAAAAACCTCCTCCTCCCGTAGGTAAGGTACTCCGAAAGAGACTTGGCCATGGCAGAGAAGCAGCAACAAGGATCGAACGTGGAGGAGGGGAGCTCCAGGGCCGCGGGGAAGGTCGTCTGCGTCACTGGCGCGTCCGGGTATATCGCGTCCTCGATCGTCAAGCTCCTCCTGGACCGCGGCTACACCGTCCATGGCACCGTACGGGACACCGGTGAGTCAAGCCTGGAGCATCTATCATTCTATCTATCTGTGATCTGTCCATTCATTCATTCATTGTTAAACCTATCCGCCGATGTGCCCACACTTGCTCTCCCACGGTAGTACCTGTTTTTGCAAAAATATTTGCTAAACTTACGCTAAGATCAGAGATCCAACTCTGATCCTGAGCTCAGATGCTTTCAGTAAACAGTAAATTCAAATAGAATATCGAAAGATTTCTAAAATCTAAAAAATGCGTATCAAAGAGGAGAAACTCGGCTACGTGCTTGCAACTTTTTGTGCTTAGATGACATCCGAGGATCTTTGAGTTTTTTTTTTGTACCTAGCTCCCAGCAGCACGGATGTCATACTCCCTCTGTTCCATATTCTAGTGCGTATAAGCTTTTGGGTCTTATTTCAAATTGTAGTGCGCATAAGCGTCTTTTGTCCAATATAACCCTCCGTCTGGATCAACACAGCAAAGCTGCATGCACCCACATGCATGTCAGGAAGCAGACAAGGGGCAATTCTAGTCCAAATAAATGTGCCACCTTATGTCTTGGTATAAGTGTCACAAACAACACGCACTATAAAAGGGAATGGAGGGAGTATCTAGAACAACCTCTTATCTTTCATGCGTAAAAAATTCAGATTTTCAAAATTGTTTTTCTTGATTACCGTTCACGTGGGTGCAAGAGGGGTGGGATGAGTTAACAGTCACATGCATTGCAGTCTACTAATATGATCTATCCATCACTTTTTCCAGCTGACCCAAATAAAACATTGCACCTGCGTGCTCTTGATGGAGCAAACGATAGGCTGCACCTGTTCAATGCAAACTTGTTAGAAGAAGGCTCTTTCGACGCTGCCGTTGACGGTTGCGAGAGCGTCTTCCATGTGGCTTCTCCAGTTATTTTCACTATCAAAGATCCCAAGGTTAATTACTAATGTGATCTTTCTTTGCATAATTAATAAACATATTATCTCCGTGCTGCTCTAAAGATACATTCAGACAGACAATCACGTATCATTTCATCTCCCTCTGAACAGTCATTTCATAGTGAAAATGACTGCAAAGCCATCCATGTTGGGTAAAAATGTTCTCGGATATCTTTCTCCGAACGCGCACAGCCCACCTAAACAGTTGGAATAATAGACCATGCCTAAAGCCAATGTGCACATGTACTCGTAGGTAACTTGTAATGGAAACGAGGACTTTTTTGGGTTAAAATCCACAACATTTCTAGCCAGAGCGACCAAAGTAAAGCCGCAACCTCTCACTTGGATAAGGCTATAATGTTGCTACTTAGGCCACATAGTCAAGTGTCAAACATATTTGAGACAGTATGAGTGGATAAAACTTGGAGATCACCTTAATGATTGATCATGTAGCATGACCAAACATGCGCTGAAGAAAGATATGTCTAATTGTTTCTTTTTCGATAGAGTCCTCCGTGGTTAAGTAACATTTATATTATTATTTTTGTGAAAATTAATATTTATAGTTAATTCCATCACTACTAAGCAACTGCAGTTGCAAAACAGCCTATGCACGGGTCCATTGGGGACATGTCAAACTCGTTCTGCAGAATATATACAGCTTTGTAATCAAATGAACGTTCCGATGGATACTTGTTCACTTCACTAAGAATCCCACGCCTGCACTTATCAACATGAGCATATCATTTTAGATCGGGATAAGCATTTGATTTCTTGTATTGAACATGCAAGTTTAATTAGTTGTGATTTTTGCCTTGTAGAAGAGATTTCGTGCTTTTGTCAATCTAGCTTGACAAAGTGGAGACAATACTCAAGTTTCTTGCTTTGCTTCATTTCATCTTCTTTTATTTATATTTGAAATATGTACATGGACCATATGTAAGAGTTCTCACTAAAAAAAATCCTCAACTTTGTTCTCCTTCAGCAATGGTATATCTTGTCCAAGACCCTTGCAGAGGAGGCTGCGTGGAAGTTCTCTAAAGATAATGAACTTGAAATAGTTGTAATGCATCCAACAATGGTCATCGGTCCCCTGCTGCAGCCTACACTTAATGCTAGTGTTGAAGTAATCTTAAATCTAATCAATGCTATGTGGTTTGACCCATTTTTGTGTTATTTTCAAAATAAAACGCCAATACTAATCTAGTGGTAACACAAACAAGATAAAATGCATTTAATGCATATTTATGTCAAGATAAAATGCATTTACCGCATATTTTCAAAACAAAGCTGCCGTGTATTACGTCGTGTTAATCTATTAACTTTTTGTGGGGAATCTTTTAATCACTTCAAATACGGGAAATATGTTCAATCTCTTTTGATTATGGTACACTCTTTTTTCTCAAGTTTACTTGAGAACTATAAAAGCACATTGATGGTTTATTTATGTATAAATTTTATGATGGTAACGGTTGACATTGATCTAGTATTGCTTTTATCCCCAGGAGGTAAGAGGGTCATCTTAAAACTATTGGAAAGCTTATGGGATGCGGAGTTTCTGCTCCCGGGCTCATCTGCACCCGCTCTTAGAAAACAAATCAAAACAAATACTAGAAAAATTCAAACAAAATCCATTTTTTGTGTGGTAGATAATTTGATACGTGAGGTCAGCTCCAAATTTCAATGCGTTTGGACTTCTGAGCAGCTCTCGGTAAAAAGACAAAATCGGGGTCTATAAAAAAGTTTACTGTTTACGCACTGTTCTCACCCGATTTGTCTTTTTTGCCGAGGGCTACTCAGATGTCCAAATGAGTTGAAATTTTGAGCGGACCTCACATATCAAATTATCTACCACATAAAACAATAGGTTTTTTCTAAAAAATTTAGTATTTGTTTTGATTTTATATCTGAGCGGGAGCAGATGAGCCTGGGCATCGAGTTGGATTTTCAAAAGCTTATGTTGCTTTTCTCAGACCTGCCATGGTGGAGTGTCATAGAGTATCATGCAGTGCCAACCAGGCATTTAATAACTGGCATGAGATAACATTAATGAAAAAAAAAGAGACTTGTGATACCATATCATTGATCTCATGCTGCGTTCATCTCCCTATGAATTATACAAAATAATAAATAATTTTGTCTAAAATACTTTTTAAATTGAGAAACACAGCACACACATACACTCCCAACAGAAGCATACCTCACACACACGAACACTATGAGAACCTCCGAGAGACTAAGCCATCAAATCTTTAGTTTGATGAAGTTAGCACAACTGCCTTATAGTTGACGGGAAGGTTGTCTGCCATTGAATGAACATCGTTGGAAAATCTAAAATAAATCCAAGAAAGTGCGAGCGCCTATGCCGCGCCCATGCTAAGTCTAAGATTTGAACCCGGGTGGGATAGTTCCACCACACGCAACTTGACCATCTGAGCTATGCCTAGTTTGATGATGTTGTCCAAAATAAAAATCCTACGGTACTTTGCATTGAGAATGGTAATATCATAAACTTGTATCATGTGGATGATACTAGCCTGATACCAACCAATATGTGTATCAATGTTATGCACATCCGTTCATCTAGCGGAGATCCATAGAGGAAGGTGACGAATGAAAAACATGAAGCGGATAAATGTTAAAGACTTGAAAAAGTACACAAACTGCAATGGTTAGGTTTCAAAGAGAACTAAAAAAAACTACAATAGTTATAGCGGAGAAGTGTGCTATATCAAGGAAACCTCTGTATTTCAAAATCTCAACAAGAAATCAAAGAGACATGGTCCAAATCCTTCTCATTTTCATGTAGGATCATCTTCTACATACCCTAATTCTGTCCATGGATGGGTAAATATAAAAGATGTGTCACTGGCACATATCCTTGCATACGAAGTTCCTTCAGCGGGTGGAAGATATTGCATTGTTGAAAGAGTTGCTCACTACTTGGAGCTTGTCCAGATCATAAGCAAGATGTATCCGAACATTCCACTCCCATACAAGTAAGTGGACATTCTTTGCAAGCAGTCCCTCAAATGATTCCCCCGTACGTGGGTTATGCACCCTGGTTCTATGTTGTACAATGCTGGATATTCCCTGTTGTTTAATTTAAATATATTTCCAAGTGACTATATAATAAAAGAATGTCATTCCACAATACTACAATAACGCCACCATAACTACTAAAGTGGTTCATTCGCATAGCTCGGTAAATATTTTGTTTATTTCTTCTTTGCAGGCGCAGAGATGACGAGCCACTTTTTCCAACCTACCAAGTATCAAAGGACAAGATAAGAAGCTTGGGTATCGAACTGATTCCTCTCGAGACAAGTATTAAAGAGACCGTCGAGAGCTTAAAAGAGAGGGGTATCTTTGCATTCTGAGTCAAGATATCAGTGGATATATATAAATAAAATGCTTATGTTTATTTGACGAGGTTTTAATCCCTGCTATACTACTTTACTAATTTAAATGTTACACTTGTTGTCTACGCTGTCCCAATTTATATTTACAACCCTATACCTCCATACACTACACTACTTTTGTCGTGGTATTCTCACGGGGGGTGCAAGATGACATATGCCACAAGGTGGCTTCGCGTGAGGGCAAGACTGCTGCCGGAATATCCAGGGACGGGTATGCGAGTAGCACGCGCTAGTTTACCCAGGTTCGGGGCTCTCCGGAGAGATAACACCCCTACTCCTGCATGTCTGAGTATATATCTGGGGTGTACATCAGGCAGTACAAAGTGCTCCTGGAGCTGTATCTGAGGTCAGTGCCATAGGCATCTGGCATCTGGCCTCGTATATGCATATGGTGAAAGAACATGCGGTGCCCCCATGTTTGGTTTTGGTAATTGATGACAATCTCTATGGACTAATGGTTGTCTTGAGTTATATTTGAAGGATTTGTCCATAGGCTTTTCTTGAAGTCCATGTGTTGGTTTCAAGGAGTTTATGAGTTGACCAAGGTGCTATTAAGGAATTATCCAAAGATTGGTCATGTGAGTGTTGAGCTTATTGCAAGCATGTCTTGAAGAAGAAGGTTGTGTGATCATTCATGTCCACCTTCAAGACATCATCCAAATGAAGAGAGTTGGAAAGATTCAACACACAAAGCGCACAAGATGTACCGAGGGATCAAGTGATCCCATGGTATGGTAAGCATTGTCCATTACGCTTTGTGTGCTAACCCATGGTCTTCGTGAGAGTTCTTTGTGGGGTTAGGTTACGGTGTTCAAGTTCAAGTGATGTATCACAAAGAGATCAAGTGCTTGAAGCTTTCCGTCCATTGTGGTGACAATGGACTTGTGAAGATGAGCGGAAGAGTGGCTCACCCATAGTGGAGTATGGGGGAGCAATCAACTAGTCTTCATCGAGCCAACGCAATCAAGAAAGGCGGTCCATCTTGAGGAGGAGTAGATCATCATCATCTAGCTCAAGTGGACTTTGTGCAAGGCAAAGGTTTGCCCTTGATAGGTTTTCTATTTTACCGGTCTCATGGTAGTTGTGGGAGACCGGGTTATAGGATCGATTGCCGTACTATCAAGGGGGGCTCTCGATGAGTTGCTTGATCATATCGTTCGTAGAGAGCTCAAACCATTGCATCCTTGCATCATCTTTATTGGTTCTTGTTTGGTTCTTCTCCTTGTGAGTTTTGGAGCTTTTGGTCATTTTTATGAAAAGCTCGAGTTCATCGAAAACGGAGTTCACATGCGTCTTCTATGATGTTTTCGGTGTTAGAGGGTATGCCGGTTCTTCTCTGTCTCTGTTTTGATTCTACTCGTTGTCTTGTATCCAACAAGCTTGAGTTTGCTCAATTCGGAGCTCATTTGCAGAAGTTATGGCAGTTCTGGTTTTATTGTTACCCTCTGTTGTCTTCTCTGCAAAATGAAGGACTCCTAGTGTTGTTGATCTGGGGCATGCGGTAGTACTTCTCTCCGGAGAGGTAGTACCGCAGGCCCTTGCGGTAGTACCGCTCTGTGGGAGCGGTAGTACCGTGGCCTCAGGCCAGGCGCAGCTGCTCGAGCGGTAGTAGGGGCGGATGTAATTTTTTACATCCGCGCCCTACGAGGTAGTACCGCGCCGCGGGCGCGGTAGTACCGTGGGCTCTGGCCAGGCGTAGCAGCATGAGCGGAAGTAGGGGCGGATGTAATTTTTTACATCCGCGCCCTACGCGGTAGTACCGCTCTTCGTGTGCGGTAGTACCGTGCCGGAGTTTTGCGCAGGTCCTCCTCAGCGGAAGTAGGTACGGAAGTAATTTTTTACTTCCATGCTTTCTCCGTGCCTAGTGTTGCCTGCCTTATGGTAGTACCGTAGGGGCGCGCGGTAGTACCGCTCCGGCGATTCTACCGCTCGTTGCCCTGTGCAACAGGCCTTCATCTGGCCAGAGCTGCTCATGCGGTAGTACCGCAACCTGCAGCGGTAGTACCGCAGCCAACCGCGGTAGTACCGCAGCTCCCTGCGGTAGTACCGCGTCGTGCAGGCTGAGTGAGGGGATAACGGTTGGTTTTTCTCCTCACCTATAAAAGGCGGTCTTCTTCCCATTGAGAGATATCTTTTGAGCTCGTGTTCTTCCCCCATTGTTGACCTTCTTCGAGCTTGCTAACTCTCAATCCCTCCATGGATTCGTGCTAGTTTTTGAGGGAAAAGAGAGAGGAGATCTAGATCCACATTTCCACCAATCACTTTCTCCTCTATGTGAGGGGAACCCCTTGGATCTAGTTCTTGGAGTTCTTGGTGTTCTCCTTCTTGTTCTTCCTCTCATTTTCCTCCCTAGCATTAGTTGCTTCGGTGGGATTTGAGAGAGAAGGACTTGGGCACTCCGTGTGCCCTTGCCATTGCATTTGGTGCATCGATTTGAGTTCTCCACGGTGATACGTGGAAGTTACAAGTTGAGAAGCTTATTACTCTTGGGTGCTTGGTGCCCTTGAGCTTGTTCCTCTTGGGTGCTTGGGCGCCCTAGACGATTGGTGGTGTTCGGAGCTCAATCATTGTGGTGTAAAGCTCCGGGCAAGCATCGGGGTCTCCAATTAGGTTGTGGAGATCGCCCCGAGCAATTTGACGGGTACCGGTGACCGCCCCCAAGGGTTGCCAAAGTGTACGGGTTCGGTGAACGCCCCCAAGGGTCGCCATTTGTACGGGTTCGGTGACCGCCCTCAAGGGTCCCTTAGTGGAATCACGGCATCTTGCATTGTGCGAGGGCGTGAGGAGATTACGGTGGCCCTAGTGGCTTCTTGGGGAGCATTGTGCCTCCACACCGCTCCAAACGGAGATTAGCATCCACAAGGGTGTGAACTTCGGGATACATCATCGTCTCCGTGTGCCTCGATTATCTCTTACCCGAGCCCCTTTACTTATGCACTTTACTTTGTGATATCCATATTGTTATTTGTCATATATCTTGCTATCACATAGTTGCTTATCTTGCTTAGCATAAGTTGTTGGTGCACATAGGTGAGCCTAGTTGTTGTAGGTTTTGTGCTTGACAAATTAACCGCTAGGTTTATTCCGCATTTGTTCAAGCCTCTATCGTAATTATCTTAAAACGCCTATTCACCCCCCCCCCTCTAGGCGACATCCACGATCTTTCATATGGGCACAAGGGTGTATGGCCGCATGTGCCTGAGCATGCATGCGTGAGTGGGTGGCTGGCTAGCTAGCTCTCTTGCTAGCTAGCTTGCTTGTGTGTGTGCGTAAGAGTCCATCACATGATGGATGGATGGAGCTAGCTTTTATAGTGTGAGGTAGCTTAGGATGTAAGCTAGATAGTGGCATGGGCTAGCATGGTGGGGTGTCACACTTGTTCCCTGTGTCACTTCATAAATAGTGCCCAGAGACAAGTGTCACTGTTCATGATGGCTGGGGTGTCGTGTGTACAGTGCTCAGGTACATTCGTCTCGTCGGTGTCTTGTCGGTGTTGGATCGGGCTGCAGTCGGCAGCCGGCTGGTTGGCGCAGTCGGCAGCCGACAGCCGGCCGGGCAGAGCAGTCAGACGGGGAGCCGGCAGGAGCAGCCGGGCAGACGGACTGAGGGGCTTTGCTAGCCCCGATGTCTTGATTTATTGTCTCGCCGTCTTCGGGGTACCCGTCGCCAATTACTCCAACAGTAGCCCCCAAGCCTCCGGGCAACTTGGCAAAGTTGGGCGGAGGTTTTTTGGCGGGTGTTCATGGAAATGATCATGCAAAAGACAAAGTTAGTCCACGCAGATATATCAAATGATTGCTTTTAGCATTGCAGGTTTTATGCGGAGGGTGCCAACTCGGTTTCGTCCGAGCCCCCTTCAATCTTTTTCGTGTTCCCTCCGCTTTTTGGCTTGTGCTCTCGCTCGCCGGACAGCCGTTCTGCGGTCTATGGCTGCGAGCGGGCCGCGAAGTGGAGTGTACAGTACTCAGAGTCTGGGAGCAGATTCGACCGAGCAAATACTTGTAAAGGAAACGACCGGGTCGCCTGAACCGTTTTTCTTCCCAGATGTTTTTCACGTGGGTGGCCTCCAGCATTCACTCTTGCCAGCTGGACAGCCGCTCTGCGCTCTGTGACTGAGAGTGGGCCTTTGGTACCGCGCACGCTACTAAGCCGTCTGCGGGAACTAACGTCTCAGGCCAAGCGGCCAGCCCCCGGGTCAACTCTGGCTGGCACCGGGGCGAACATTGATGCAACTGTAATAAAATGCGGAGATAGCCCCCGAGCATCGCTCGGGGTTATCCGTGCTTGCATGATGCAAAAAAATGCGGGTGAGGAGCTCACATTGATTTTCGTGTAGTCGCAGCAGAGGTTGTCGAAGACAGCCGGCGCGGCTCGGCGCTCGCGGAGCGCGCCGGTGAACCCGCTGGGTGTAGCCCTCGAGCTCGGGGTGCTCGAGGAGGGTCTAGCCGGTCGGGTTTGACCGGCCAGGTGGTGAGCGGGACGCGACCGAGCCGGCTTGGTACAGCCGGTCAGGCGGCGAGGCGTCTGGCAGCGCCCTCCTTTTTTTCTCTTCTGCCGGCTGCTGACAGCCAGACAAAACTCTTCTCTTCTTTGCAATCTTCCGTGGGGGCGCGCCAGCGCACCCACTGGATGCATCCCCCGAGATTCGGGCCTACTGCTGAGCAGTCGGGCCGGATCTTCCGGCAACTACCTTGTCTTCTTCTTCGCGGGGGCGTGCCAGCGCATCCGCTGGATGTAGCCCCCGAGATTCGGGTCGACTGCTGAGCAGTCGGGCTGGATCTCCCGACAACTACTTTGTCTTCTTTGTTGAAGCTGATGTTTTTTTCTTCTTCTCTTTGTCTGGCTGTTGGTAGCCGGACGCTTCTTTTTCTTGTGACTCGGCTATGGGCAGCCGGATGCACGTCCCTCTTTTTTTGGCAGCGGGCAGTCGGCTCTTTGACTTTTCAGTCGAACTCCTCCTCTCTTTTTCTTTCTTTCTTTGCCTTCGCGTGGAGCAGTCGGCCAAAGCGGGTAGCCGGAGCGGGGGAGGCGGAGCCAGCAGGCGGCCGGCAAGCGGCGAGCCGGCCACGGGGCCTGCCGGGCATTTGGCAGGCACGTCGGGAGGCGGCCGGGCGCGGACAGAGCCGCACGCGAGACGCGGAAGGGCCGGCAGCCGGCCAGGCCGGCCGTCCGGGCCGTGGCGGAGACGGCAGGCGGCAGGAGCTGGAGCCGGCACGGCCGGGAGCTGGCAACCCGGATGGGCTCGGAGGAGGACGGAGTCGGCACGGAACAGGCGGGGCGACGCGGCCAAACCGTGGCGGAGCAGCGCGAAGGCGGGGGAGTCGGCCAGGCACGCGCACAGCCGGCCGCACGAACAGCCGGAGACCCGACAGGTGGATCCACGACATGAGTCGGCCGGTGCGTGCGTGGCCGAGCAGGCGGTGTAGGCGGAGCCGGAGGCGGCCGGGCCGAGATGCGGCAGCAGCCGGCGCGGGAGGCTGGCCGAAGCCAGCAGGCGACCATGGGACGGCCGGGCGAAGCCGGAGGAGGTCCAACGCGGGGCGGGGCCGGCGAGGGCGAAGGCGGAGCTGGTCGCGGGGGCCGCGGCCACGCGGTCGCGAGAACGGGCGGAGCCGGACCGGCAGTTGCCGGTGCACGCGAACCTGACAGAGGACCAGCAGCGGCGCGGGACGGTGCTGGCGGAGCTCAGCGGCCGCGGGAGGCCGGGCCCAAGGGCGGCAGCAACTCGGGTGAGGGGGAGCGGCTGGAGGAGGCCGGCCCACCCACTGGATGTGGAGAGGAGCGCGGTGATGCGGACGAGTCGGCCAACGCGGGCACGCGGCCGTGGGCAGAGGAGCGAGCGGGAGGTGGGCGGCAAACTGGCCGCAGGCGGACCCGCGTTTACGTGCCTGCCGGAGGTGTGGCGACGGACGGAGCAGCGCGGAGCTGGGGAGGCGACGAGGAGGAGCCCAAGCCCGCGGCCAGCAGCCGCGCCAGGAGGAGCGCGAAGGCGGAGGGTCCGCTCCGACGCGCGGAGCGCTGTGAGGCGGGGGAGCGCCGGGCGAGGATGCACGCCTGCGCGGACGAAGAAGAGCCGAGGCGAGCAGCGTATGGGCCATTATGTGACCAATTGTCTGGATATCATCTGACCAATGTTCAGACTATCCAACTAGTATCTGACTTGCATCTATACTATGCACGGGTGTATGAGGTAGTCTGGGTAGTATTTTGCTAGTGTATGGATTGTATCTGACCATGGTTGGCTAATGGTTTGACCATGGTTGACTTGCATCTAGCTAGCTTGCAAGAAGGTGCAAGTGAGCGGGATGAGCTTGAGCAGGCTCAGCGGTGTCGAGGTCGATGAGGCGGACGCGCCATCCCGTGCGGCCGCCCCGAGGGCGTGTCGATGTCGAGCCCTCGAGCGTGGCCAGAGAGGCGACAGCGACGCCGCGACGAACGTGACGAGGATGGCAAGGCCGACGGCAAGGACGCGCCGCCTCTCGCGGCCACTCCGGGGCGTGTCAATGTCGAGCCCCCGACCGCTATCGGTGAGACGGCGTGACGCCGTGGCGGTGAAGGCGAGGATGGTCCCGCCTGGACTGCGAAACTAGCAGCAGCACGGTAGCATAGTACCGCCCCACGGTGGGCGCCAAATGTCGTGATATTCTCACGGGAGGTGCAAGACGACATATTCTACAAGGTGGCTTCGCGTGAGGGCAAAACTGCTGCCGGAGTATCTAGGGACGGGTATGCGAATAGCACGCGCTAGTTTACCTAGGTTCGGGGCTCTCCGGAGAGATAATACCCATACTCCTGCATGTCTGAGTGTATATCTAGGGTGTACATCAGGCAGTACAAAGTGCTCCTAGAGCTGTATCTGAGGCAGGCACTGACATCTGGCCTCGTATATGCATATGGGCACAAGGGTATATGACCGCATGTGCCTGAGCATGCATGCGTGAGTGGGTGGCTGGCTAGCTAGCTCTCTTGCTAGCTAGCTTGCTTGTGTGTATGCGCGCGTGAGAGTCCATCCCCTGAGTGATGATGGAGCTAGCTTTTATAGTGTGAGGTAGCTTAGGATGTAAGCTAGGTAGTGGCATGGGTTAGCATGGTGGGGTGTCACATTTGTCCCCTGGGTCACTTCATAAATAGTGTCTAGGGACAAGTGTTACTGTTCATGATGGCTGGGGTGTCGTGTGTACAGTGCTCAGGTACATTTGTCTCGCCGGTGTCTTGTCGGTGTTGGGTCGGGCTGCAGTCGGCAGCCGGCTGGTTGGCGCAGTCGGCAGCCGACAGCCAGCCGGGCAGAGCAGTCGGACGGGGAGCCGGCAGGAGCAGCCGGGCAGACGGACTGAGGGGCTTTGCTAGCCCCGATGTCTTGATTTATTTTCTCACCGTCTTCGGGGTACCCGCCGCCAATTACTCCGACAACCTTTGCTTGCTTTTCTCAACAACTTAATTGTACATAACCGTATTTGATTCCTCGACAATTGACTGTATGCAGCACAACACTCGTGCAAGTGCGTCGGCCACGTCATGTGCACGCACGCAAGTGGTCTGACAAAGAAAAACATGTGCATATAGTGTCACCCAACTAAGAGCATCTCCAACAGGCGTGCCAAAAGACGCGCACGCGGTAAACCCAGCTTTTAGCGCGCGCGGGACGTTTTGCCGCGCTCCAGCGGTGGCGGGAAACCGCGCGCGCGAGAACAGCTTGCGCGCGCGCGAAAAGGCGGCAGCTTGCGCGCCATTTTTGGCGCACCGCTTCCGGCGCGCCTATAAAATGCGTCGCTCGCCACGCGCCTTCTCCACGACTCCGATTCCTCTTCCTCTGCCACGCGCCTTTTCCACGACTCCTCTTCCTCCTCCTCTGCCACGCGCGCCTCCATCGCTCCAGCGCCCCGCCACCGACGCGCCACCATGCCGCCGCGCCGCCGAGGAGCGTCGGGCTTCCGCGGCGTCCGCCTGCGCCCCAACGGTGGGTACTACTCCAAGATACGCTCCGGCGATCTCCCGCTCGGCCTCGGCACCTACGGGACGGCGCGCGAGGCCGCCCGCGCGTACGACGCGGCGGCATGGCGCCTAGGCAGGCCGCGCGGGCAGATAAATTTCCAGGACGTCTACACACTCCAGCAGGCGCTGGACGTCGCCCCGCCGCCTCGTCTTAACACGGCAGAAGATCGTGCGGAGCACGCTGAGCGGCAGGGCCGCCTCCTCGCCGCCCAGGAGGACGAGCGGGTCATGGGGGAGTGGCGCCTGCGCCACCTGGAGGACGTCGCCTACGAGCAAGCCTACTGGGCAAGGCGCCGCGAGGAGGACACGCGAAGGCGCCGCGATTCGCGGTTGGACAGGCGTCGGCGGAAGGCATTGGCGAATGCGCAGTCGGATATCGTTGCAGCAGGTGGGAGGTCGTTCTTCACGGAAAACGATGATCGTTGGTTGGACATATGGCTCGATACCTCGGACGGCACCGACGAGGATGATGGTGGTGATGATGATAGCGACTTGGAGTAGTTTCTATCTAGTTGCGCCGTAGTTTATCTATACTTTCGAACTATCTATCTAGTTACACTGATGTAAAATACCTTTGTATCTTTTTTATTTATGCAATCTATCTAGTTTTTATTTATCTATGCTTCCGATTTATCTAAAAATAAAAAAAATATTGTGTGCGCTGCATTTTAGCGCAGCTGCTGGAGCTAGCGCTGCGCGCCGTGCCAAACCAGGCGATGGGCGCGTGGCAAACCAGTTTTTTGCATGCGGCGCGTTCGGCGCTTGTTGGAGATGCTCTAATCACCTTATCTATGCTAGTCATCAACTCAAGTACATGCAAATGACATAATGTGTGTGATTAGTGTACGATGATGCACTCGGAAGCATCCATGCTTAGAACAAAGAGTAGTGCTAGGCACCCGACGTTTTTTCGCAATACCTGGCCGACGCTAGTTAACCACCGTGGATCAAGTTGCCACTTGAAAAATGAGACACGGATCATAGCAATCGACGGAGAGATATTTTCCTTCTTTTGCTACAAGGAGAGATACAGGCAATCAGAGAGAGATACTTTCCCTTTCACTGGAGGGCTAACAAGGAAATTATGAGGAATTAGAAGAAATGCACCTTAATTTTAAAATTTTATCAAAAAACAAATACACCTTATATAAGGGAACGGGGGGAGCAACTTCTAGAAGATGGCTGCAATACCATAGTTAGCGCAATAATTCATAAGACTGTTGGATCAGTGTTGATTTTATAATTCTTGGTTGTGTTAATATTGGCAACCTTTGACTTGTGGCCCCTCATTAAACTTAACATCAACTGTCCCTTCGCAACAACACTAGTTGGATGGGAGCTATTGCTAAAAGCGCATCCAAGACAACCATCTAAGGACGGAGAAAGCCAACCGCAGACGAGACCCAGGAGAGAGATAGAGGTAGGAGAAAGGGAAGGAGCGGAGGGGTGCGTTTAGGTGGGGAGAAACGTGTGGCTGAGACAACGCTATTACAGATAAGGATGAGAGGGATCAAACGGTGACAGGCCCACATAAATGTGGCGGTTACTCGAGGTGACCAACGAAACACGTGGATCGGCCAGATGATTGATACTCCCTCTGTCTTATAATGTAAAAAGTTTTTTGACACTGAAGGCATGGACAGTCCAACCGATGTCCGAATGTACATGGTCTGTTGGAGCAACCAAACGTCATCCATGCCATGTCAACGTTGAGAGGGCTCAAGGACGAGATGGACTACCCACAGGCAGTGAGTGGCTTATATTTGTGCATTACACTTTGGCCAGAACGAACGACCACGGTGACCCGCCGCACTTCAACGAGACTGTACTACTAATCTTCTCAGGAGCATCCCCCCCCCCCCCCCCCCCCAACCCCCCGCGCGCGCCCCGCGCATATAAAAGAGAGAGACTACTTTCATCGATGGAAACTTGGGTTCAAACGGGTGTTTAAAGGAGATATACTGTATTAAAAAGTTAAGAGTGTGACTAGATCCCACTTGGCTGATACTTAACCGAGTCTCTCCGTGACATCATCATGCTTAAATACAAATAACATATAGAAAGAAAAAAACTATTTTTTTTTTGCACAGATCTACATGTAAGATCTAAGGAATGTAGAGATAACTAAGTTCGAGTCAACTGAGATTTTGCCAAATCAAAAAATTTAAGGGTGTGACTAGATGTCAGTCGACTAATACTTAATCAAGTCTCAGTCAACTAAATCCAAGTAATCTGAGATTTACCAAAACCAAAAAGTTAAGGGTGTGATTAGACTCAGTCAACTGATGATTGATACTTGACCATCTCTCGGTCTAGTGACATCATCATGTTTAGATACAAATAACAAATAAAAAAGAAAAGGGAAAAAGAACAAAAATGTAGAATTTGCATGGATTTCTGTGTAAGATCTAAGGAATATAGCTTTACCGAGACATAACAAAGTCTGAATCTATTGAGATTTAACAAAATTGAAAAGTTAAGGGTGTGACTAGATCTTAGTCGACCGATACTTAACCAAGTCTTGGTCCAGTAACATCATCGTGTTTAGATACAGATATAACATACAAAAAACAAGAAAAAGCTAAAACACAGATATCCGTGTAAGATCTGAGGAGTATAGCATACATAACCAAGTCCGAGTCAACTAAAATTTAGCAAATTAGAAAAGTTAATTATTTCTAGACGATCGTGCCTTCCCATTTGAAGAGGTACATTCTAATCTTCACCGTTGATTCAACTTAGGGAGTACCTAGAACTCATCTAGATGAGATATAATTTGGTCTCATTCACTTTGAAAACAAGAACAAATATAACTCATGTTAGCATACACGCATCTCATAGCATCACATCCAATGGCTATAAAAGGTGAATGAGACCAAATTATATCTCATCTAGATGAGTTCTAGCAAAACTGTTCAACTTACGGTGTAGTGAAGCAATAATAAAGCGAAAATAAACATCTCCCCAGATCTCCCCTCAAACTAAAAGAAATGAACAATTGAATTGGATTGTTTGTTCAAAAAAAAATTGAATTGGATTGAGTTAACCAAAATTTACAAATACTTGTTCATTACTCCACATACAAGACACATCAAATGGAATCTGTGGCGCACGCATTTGGAATCAAAAGAAGGCAAAAAAGCAAAGAAAACATAAACTAGGCATTGTCCATGCTGTCATGGCGGCTGGCCTGATGGGGATTCCTGGGCTGGGCCTCAACATCGTTGCCACCTCCAAAGTACTTCCTCGGCAGGAGCTTCCTGGCCTTGTTAAACACGATGTCGAACGACAACAGCACGTGCAGCGCAATGAAGACGACCACGACGGCTACGAGCGCGATGACGTAGGCAGACGTCTCCCAGTCCCTGCAGCTGCCGGCGGCGTACGCGCCAAGCAGGCCGAGCAGGTCCAGCACCACGGCGGTCTGCAACGTCCGCAGCGGCGCGCCGGGCTGCTGCTTCTTCAAGGTGCGCTGCAGCAGCAGCAGGATGACGACGACGGAGGCCACAAAGGAAGTCGCGTTGCAGTAGAAGAATGCTTGGTACCGTGCAGCGTTGAAGTCAAGCAGGATCGGGTTGCCGGCGACGGTGGGCGGATGTGCCGATGGGGACGGCGACGGGGACGACGACGGGGTATCGTCGTCACCCCACGTGCCACCGGGAGGCGCGAGACCCGCCTGGTACGTCACGCTGGCCGCGAGGATGCCGAGCAACATCAGGTACTTGCGCTTCAGGTACCTCTCGCTTTCCCGTTTATCTTCGCCGGTGATCTCCTTGCTTTTGTTCTTGCGGCCGCCACCGCCCGGCCCCGTCGACAGCGTCTCGAACAAGGACCACTTCGGAACCCATGGCAGCTCTGACGAACGGACTCGGTGTGCGCACACGTAAATTATGATCTGCAGGAAGAGGAAGGCGACCACCGCCGCCACGAGCGCAAAGACATAGATGGAGGTGCGCAGTTTCCGGCAGCTGCCTGCAGCATATGCGCCCATGAGGCCCAGCAGCCCGATCATGATGCAGACGTGGAGGGCGTTGCTCCGAATGCCCCCCTTTGACAGCGTCTGGTTCACCAAGAGGAGGATGACGGCGACGGACGCCATGAACCCCGTCGCGTTGCAATAGAAGAACACCTCGTACCTGACCCCGTAGTAGTCGAGGAGGATTGGGTCGCCGGCATTGACCAACTTGTTCCCGTTGCTCTTCGTCCAAAACCCGCCCGGTGGGTTCAATCCGGTCTGGTACGTGACGGTGGCGGCGAGGATGGCGAGCTGCAGCAAGAACTTGCGCTTCCTCTCGAGGTCGTCAGGGTTCCCGGACCCGGGCTGGGAAAGGTTGAGGCACCCAGCAACCTTCATGGACAGGCTTTGCACCCATTGAACCAGCTTGGTTTGGCGCCGCTTAGCCGAGAACGCCACGACCTTGGCGATGGAGTAGACGAAGACGGCGACGGCGAGGGCGGCGACGTAGATGGTGGTGGTGGTATCCCGGCAGCTCCCGGCAACGTAGGCGCCCATGAGGCCGAACAAGTCTAGTATCATGACCGTGTTGAGGGCGGCGCGCCTGACTACGGCGCCCGAGCTCAACTCCTTGCTCTGGACGATGACGATGACCACCAGAGACGCGACGAAGGCCGCCGTGTTGCAGTGGTAGAACGCCTTGTACCTCTTGGGGTCCATGTCATGGAGAACTGGGTTCCCCGCGGTGTGCCCCGGACGCCCTTCCGGCCAGACGCCGCCGGGCGGGCTCAGCCCTGCCTGGTAGGTCACTGTTGCGGCCAGCGTCGCCAGCAGCAGCAGAAGCGACCGTGACTCCTCCACATTCTCTCCGGGCTTGGCAATGCCGGCGTCGGATGTCCCCGTTTCTCCTCCTTGTTCTTGCGGGGCATTAACAATAGCATTCTCCGGCAGCGTGTCCGGCTCCGGTGGCGGCAGGTTCTTTTTCCTATATACAGCAACAACAACAAAAATGGAAATGAAGCTCGCACTGTATGTGTAGATCAACGGGGTGTGAGCTTGATTACATTTACGTACGTGTCTGGCGGCGGCAGGTCGGCGCAAGTCAGTATGCGGCAGATGCGTCGACGGCATTTCGTGAACATGCCCTTTGTGTGCCCGGCGATGATCACCTGCAGCAGAATGTAGAGGAAAACGGCGCCGACGAGGCATATGATGTACACGGTGGTGGTGATCCACCGGCAGCTCCCGGCGGCGTAGGCGGCCATGAGGCCGAGCAGCTCCACCAGGACGCACACGGGCAGCGCGTAGGAGCTGGCGAGGAGGCCGCTCAGCGTCCTGCTCATGAGCAGCATGATGATGGCGAGGGAGGCGACGAAGGAGTTGGCGTTGGCGTAGAAGAAGGCATGGTAGCGGATCTTGTAGGGTCCGTCGTGCAGCAGCGGGGCGCCGGCGCGATGCCCCGGCCTGGTCTCGCTCCAGAAGCCTCCCGGCGGCGCCAGCCCCGCGCCGTACGTCAGCGGCGTGGCGAAGGTGGCGAGCAGCAGGAGGAACTTGCGGCGCTCCTTGAGGCGCTTCTCCTCCTCGGGGCTCCTCCAAGCACACGAGTCCACCGGTATTTTCTTCCCGCGCGTTTCCGCGTAGACGTGGACGGCGACGTAGGCGAAGACGAGGCCGAAGAGCGCGGAGACGTAGGTGGAGGCGAACACGTTGCGGCAGCTCCCGGCGGCGAAGGCGGCCATGAGCGCGAGCAGGTCGAGCAGCATGGCGGAGCGGAGCACGGTGAGGCCGACGCGGTTGCCGCTGATGCGTCGGTCCAGGAGGAACATGATGACCACCAGCGACGCGACGAAGGCGGTCGCGTTGGAGTAGAAGAAAGCGGTGTACCGGCGCGAGTAGGTGTGCACGAGCACTGGGTCGCCGACGCGGAATGGGTAGACCGTGGGCGCCGGGGCTGCCGGTGCCGGCGGGTGCGGGTGGACGGCGCCGTCGCGGTACTCTGGCTCGTTGCCTCCATCCTCGGACCTGATGCCGCCCGGCGGGTTGAGGCCGGCCACGTAGGTGACGCTAGCGACCAGCGTGGCGAGCAGCAGCAGGTACTTGCGCCACTTCCAGAGGAACTCGATGTCCTCTGTCGGCTCCGTCGCCATGATCGATTGCCGGTCGGGAATACAGTCACTAGGTAACATATACTCCACTCCTGTATGCTGTGCTCGGTCCGCGAATCGTGGGTTCATGGCGATGGAGTGTCCGTAGGTGTCTTCTTTTGGAAACGAATCACTGAAAGGCACAGGTTGCTTACACATTGTAGCTTCCCGTAACTCCCTCTCCGCGCACAAAGAATGGGATGCTCACTCAGATAAAGCTCAATTTGGCGAGAAAGCTACATCTACAGGGGATTTGTAAGGCTGGTCACAGTGGGGAGTAACTTAGACTAGTAACATACATATGTTACTAGTCTATATTACTACCTCTATAGTGCATAATATCATAAATTAGTATCATAGATTGTCTCATTTATTGCCATGCATGACACATAGTAGCATCATATTTATTATGTTACAGTATCTATCTATGTTACTATAACCATCTATCTCTTTTTTAATTGTCTGCCACATAAGCATGTTTGCGAGTCTCAAGTGCATGATACTACTTATGTTACCCCCACTATGGCCAGCCTAAGGGAATGTACGACCAATATGACATGGCAAGATTTGGTTGGAGAAGAAAAAGGAAGGGGCCCCACCCACTGAAATTAGTCGGGGGGCAGCATTTATTGAGTTATTATGGAAGGCTTCATACAATCTCTGTAAACCATATGTGGATGTAGCATTATGGCAATTTATCCTCCGGGGAAATACTCTTTGATTTCTGGGTGTATATGTACCTCATACGAGAAAAAGAATTAAATAAATAAAATAAAAGACAAAAAAGTTTAGAAGTTTTTTAGAATAAACTTCACTTTCTTTTGCACTAGTACTCCCTCCATTTACTTATACAAGGTCCTATGGAATATATACATTCTGCATCTATACAAAGCACCCAACAATAATCGAGGCAAAATTAATGATATTTTTTGGTACTAGCAACTTGTTTAATACTTACATGCATGCAGTCATAATGACAATCAGCTACTCCTCCACTCAGTTTTCTTGCATGCATGTGGCATACTAATGATCTCAGTAAACGAGGAGAAAAACTGAATTGCAAAGCAGGCATTAAATTTTACATTGGTGCCTGTAATATAAGTTTGTGGCCTTGTATATAAAAAAAGAGGGAATATGTAAAATTTCACGAATAAAAAACCTGTGTTGACTTCAGGACAAAAAATGAAAATTATTGCTACTCTAGGTCTTCACACTATTTTGACCAGAAATTTTGTTTTTTTCTAAAAGAAGTCGATGCTAGTATTTCTTTTTGTGGATTTTTTTACATGATTTTATTTTAGTATTAGTATAGGGGGAATAAGAAGGCGGTTGAGCCTTTGGATCTTCATCGGGTGGTGGAGAGCAATTTGACTTAATGCCCATTTTCCAAACGCATATCAAATAGTTGTAATCATTTAATTTTTTGCCTATGGTAGGATTTTTTAGATCGAAGACGCTTAGACGCGTCCGGCTTTAAACTAATAAAGCCCACAACAGGCAGCGTAGCATAGATGGTCCCGAAACGAACGACACGAGCACGAGCACGAGCACGGAGGCTCCTGGGTAGCGTTAAGCCAAATTCCACGGGGGAGACCTGACCAGACAAGGTGCGAGACGAGTACATGGCTCAAGGCCAGCGCCTAGAGCACGCAGGCTCGCGCAGACACGCAGCAAAAGGGCCACAGTCATGGCGGAGACGTGGCGGGGGGCTCCCTAGCCAAAATGTAGACGGCGTGCAGACGATCTTGGGCTTGCTTCATCTTGTCAGCATCCTTGCGCCTCACCAACGGACTCCACTGCTGCAGGAAGAGGTTGCATTTATATATGATGTTAGCCGGGTGCGTTGGGAAAATACCCTCGATCGTCAGTTTGTTCCTAGTGAGCCAAAGAGACCAAGCTAGGGCTCCAATACAGCTCCACAGCACGCGGTTATTGCCTCCCGACGCCGAGGCAAATAGCTTCGCAAGATCGGAGGTCGATCGCGGGTTCCAAGAGGTATTGGCAGCGGCTCGGACCGCACTCCACGCAAAACGAGCCAGCGGGCAGCGGAAGAAAACATGGTTCGCATCCTCCTCGACGTGACACACCGCGCAAGTGCCCGTCGACGGACCATTCCGTTTGGCCACATTAGCTGAAGTGGGCAGTCTGTTGCGAAACAGCTGCCAGAAGAAAACTTTGATTTTGAGCGGGAGACGCGCGGTCCAAAGGCCTTTGGGCACAAGGCAGGCCTGGCTCTGACACATCTTATGGTACAAAGATTTCACGGAGAACTTGCCTGAAGATGTGAGAGACCACGACACTGTGTCCGCGTGCGCGGCAAGCGACACCGGTGAGATGAGCGCACGCAACTCCGCTAGGTGCGCCGCCTCCGCTCCCGAAAGCTCGCATCTAAACCAGAGCGCAGGTGGAGAGGAGGCAAGGGCCTCGGCTACGGTCAAGTCCGGGTTGACCGCCTGGGTGTACAGGTCCTGGAAGACGAACCAGAGGGGCTGTGAACCTACCAATCCAGCCAGAAACGGGCCGAACGATCGTTGCCTACAGAGAATTTGGCACCCAAGGCGAAAGCAGGCCGGACCGCTTGAAGTTCATTCCAAAACGGGGAGCCCCTGACAGCTCCTTCGAAAAAGTTCCCAGACGGGCGTCAACCCACAAGCTTGTCGCGCCCTGCAACAACTTCCAGATCCACTTACACATGAGTGTGATGTTGAGGATCCTGGTGTTCGTGATCCCAAGCCCTCCCTGGGCTTTCGGGCGACACACAGCATCCCAGCGAACCATGTGGTATTTGCGCTTAAGTCCCGTTCCTTCCCAAAAGAAGCGGGACCGGGGAGTGTCCATCCTGGCGTGCACCCCAGCTGCCAGAAGGAACAGCTCCATTGCGAATTGGGGTAGCGAGGAGAGGCTCGAGTTAGTGAGCACCAACCTGGCTGCGGAGGAGAGAAACTTCCCCCTCCAGGGGCACACCCGACCACCCACCTTGGTCCATAGCGGGGCCCATCCATCGATCTTAATGCGCTTAGCATCTAACGGAAGGCCCAAATAAGTGAACGGGAGTTTGCCCAACTTGCAATTAAGGAGTTCCGCGACGCGCCTACTGTCCTGCGTCTCCACGCCCAAAGACATCACTTCGCTCTTGTGGAAGTTTATCTTAAGACCCGACATAAGTTCGAAACTAATGAGCAGCGCTTTGACAGTGGCAATGCTGTGCAGGTCTGGTTGGAACAGCAGGAGCGTATCGTCCGCGTATTGCAAGTGAGTGATCCCCCCTGGCATAAGGTGCCCCAACACCCCTTTAATGTGCCCAGCCTCCGTGGCTTTCCGCAACATGGCAGCCAACGCGTCGATGATAAAGTTGAAAAGGATAGGAGACATGGGGTCCCCTTGATGCAGGCCACGTTTGTTCCTGAAGAAGTTCCCTACTTCTCCGTTAACCGAGATAGCAGTCTGGCCCCCCCGAGACCAATTGCATCACGCGGTGCACCCAAACAGGCGAGAAGCCCCTACTGGAGAGGACTTGCCGAAGAAAGGCCCAGTTGACGCGGTCATAGGCCTTCTCGAAATCTAATTTCAGGAGGATCGCCGGTTCGTGAGAGCGTCTAAGCTCGTGAAGGGTCTCCTGCAAAGCTAAAGGGCCCTCGAGGATGTTCCTGCCGCGAATAAACGCCGATTGCGATTGACTAATGGTGCGGTGGGCGATCAGTGAAAGCCTAGAGGCGCAACCTTTGGCACAAATTTTGAACGGCACGTTGATGAGGGCAATGGGCCTGTACTGACGGATATTGTCCGCGCCCGGAACTTTCGGTATGAGCGAAAGCACACCGTAGTTTAGCCTAGCGATATCAACAAAGCCGCGCATAAAACTGTTGCACATGTCAAAGATAGGGCCACGAAGCAGTGGCCAAAAATGTTTAAACATCGCCACTGGCCACCCGTCAGGGCCAGGTGCCGTGTCAGTTTTCATGCTATGCAATGCGTCATCGATTTCCTTAGGAAGAAACGCAAGCCCCAACTCCTCGTTCTCACTATCAAGCACTTGCTGATACGGCAGCCACACATCGGCACGCAGGCGTGCGCGCTGAGCCTCCTCCGTCCCCATCAAGCTTATGTAGAAGTCGTAGATGTGGTTGGAGATCTCCGCTTGCTGAAGAAGGAGCCCCTGCTCCGTCTGCAGCCTAAGGATAGAGCACTTCCTACGCCGGCCGTTCGCGTAGGCATGGAAATACTGGGTATTCGCGTCCCCTTTGAGCGTCCACTTCAGGCCGCCTCTACGCCTCCAATACTCCTCCTCGGCCCTCAGCAAAGCTTCGACTTGTCCTTCCAAGGTGTAGCGCTGCGCCCATTCAGGCTCCGAGAAAGGTCGAGTGTCCGCTTGGATATCCAGGGAGGCGATATCTGCCAGAAGCCTCGCCCTGAGGACTTTCGCATCCCGTCCCTGGTTCGCGCCCCACCCCTTAAGGCTTGCGCACAGGCGGGCCCCCACCACAATCCACAGCTCCATCGGGCCACGTTGCTGGCCTGCTAGCTGGACACTTCGAAGCCACCTCTCCCTAAAGATTGCATCAAAGTTTGGGACCTCGAACCACGCAGTTTCAAAGAAAAACAGCGGGCTGCGCCGAATTCTATCTTCCCCTGAAGATAAAATTAGAGGCACATGATCTGAGCCGATCCTTGTTTCAGCAAGGAGCGAGCACAAAGGGAACAGCACTTCCCAGTCCGGAGACATGAAGGCACGGTCCAGAACCGATCGCACCGGGGCAAGTTGCTTGTTTGTCCAAGTGTATCTCGCCCCCGTTCTAGCCACTTCCCTAAGTGCCATAGAAGCAATTGCATTGTTGAACATGGCCACCCTTGACCAGTTGACATTGTCATTGTTCTTATCTGCCCCCGAGCGGATCAGGTTGAAATCCCCTCCCACCATGGTTGGGATCTGGGCCGCGGCCAGATCTAGCACCTTGGCTTCAAGCTCACCCAAGAACTCAGCCGAATGGGAGTGATCTGTCGGTCCGTAGACTTGCACGATCGCGAGTTCGCTAAGCGACGCTCGCACGCGGATTCTGGCCGCGATAAGGAAAGTGCCGACCTCCCAGGTCAGCACCTCATATGTAGCACTACAGAAACTAAGCAGCATGCCACCCGAATGGCCATGCGCTGGGCTATGTTGCCACACAAAGCGCTCTAAGGGGTCTATAGCTATGATATCTTGGTGCCGCAGCTCAGTTTTGATCGTTTCCTGGAGCCCCACAATATCGATTGCCTCCTTGCTGATGTATTCCTTCAGCTGGGTACGTCGCCCCGAGTGGCCGAAGCCACGAATGTTCCAAATAAGCGCACGCATTAAATTACGCGGTTCCGAAGGCGCACCCCCCTAGAGGTGATCGCCTTAGCCACGCGCCTCACCTTGCCGCAGCGAGGCGAGGGGGGAACGGCAACCCCTGTTGTTGTTTCCCCTTCGGGCAGGATCGCCGGCACCTGCGAGGGCTCTGCCTCCAGTGCCAAGCGTTCCGCGTGTTGAGCAGCCGCCGCTGCGAGCGCTGCCTGCGCCTCCTCCTTAGCACGAATCAGCGAGATGAGCTCATCCATCCACCCTTCGCCCATCGGCTCCACCCCACTCTCGCCCAACACCTCGCCCAAATGCTCGTCTGAATATGAATCTAGAATCGTAAAGCGAGGCAAGGGGTTACCTAAAGTTTCCAGATTCTTCTGGGCTTGCAGGAGCTGAGCGCGTTGAAGCGAAGGCATGTTGCCCTTGGCTCCCTTGGCGCGCGCGCTGACCCGCACGGGTGGCACCTGGCCCTCCACCACCGCCTTGGATCGCTTGGCCTTCAGAATGGGCGCCGACTGGGACAACTCGTGCACGGTCTGAGCATTGGCCGGCACGGCCAGGGCCATCACGCCTGCCGCGGCGTCGCCGGAGCCCCCAGGTTCTCCGCAGCGCACACCGCCTCCGCGCTCACCTTGCGCACCGCCGCCTTCTTGAGCGTCTTCACCGCCCCCAGCTTGCTGTTGCTGCGACCGCCCGGAGCTGGCGAGGTCGAGGTTGGGGGTAGAGACTCCGCCGACACCGCGATGGGGGTGAGCGCCCCATCCCGCGGCTCAGCCAGCGTCGGGGTAGCCACGACCACCTCCATCCGAACCGGAGGAGAAATGACTGACCCCAGGTTGGAACCGTACTGGTTCGGGATGGAGAGATCCATCTCCGACGACCCGTCGGCCCGGGGTAGCTCCTCCCTGGGCATCAACGCACGAGTTCCCGCTCCACCTTGCTCCGTGATACCCAGCTTCTCCCACGCCGCCGTATCGATGGAGTCGTCCTCCATGCTTGCGTCGAGCTCCTTGTCATCGTCGAGGCCACCGTCGCGCCCCTTCCCGTCATGGCCCTTGCCATGGGGAGGAGGAGGGGAAGGGAGGGCGGGAGGTGCTTGAAGCACAGGAGGAAGCTCGGGCTCGACGGAGATGTTGAAGCCTTCGTTGTTGAACCAAATCTGCACCATCCCCCTGAGCTTGCGAGGGTTGCGGCAGGCAAAGCGCATGCGCACCGGTCCTGGGCGAAGCAGGGACTCCTCATCGACCTGCAGAGGGCGGCCAAGCATGGTGGTGGCCGCCATGAGGCGGTCGGCGCGTCGTTGCTCCGGAGGAACACCACCCAACTTGACCCACACCTCCGGCATCTCCAGTCCTTTGGGCGCGTCAAGGACCGCATCGCGAATATCCACCATGAGGTTGTTGAGGGACAGAAAAAGCTTGCCGCTCCTAGTCGCCATCCGGAGCATCACCGGGTCAGTAAACACCACAGAGAACGCGCCGCCATCCATGGGTATGATCTGCCAATCCCATGCGCCCTTGAACAGGTGCTGCAGCTCCCTCTCCAAGATCTCCCTTGAGAGAACACCCGAAGGCAAGGAGAGCACGGCCTTGTTGGCCTCCATGAGGATCAGGGTCGCCTCCCTCGCATCGTCCGGGAACTGGAGGCAGAAGAAGCCTTCGCCGGCGATGGCGTGCCCCATGGTTTGCAGAAGCAGCGGCTTGCCGCGGGTAGGACACTGCGCCGAGGTGTGGCCCTCCTTGCTGCACACCACACACATCGGCTGGAAGGAGCAGATGTTCTGGAAATGCCCTGAACGGCCGCACTTGAAGCACTCGGGGCTGTCGGCGTCTTCGACAGGGATCGGCGCCTCCTCAGAGCCCTTGGAGGAGCTAGGCAACGCGGATCTGGGCGGGAGGGGAGGCTTGGAAGCCGCCGCCCCCGTAGGCTTGAGCTTCGGCTTCTTCGCTTGCAGGTCGACGGCGCGGTCGCCGCCCTGAGCAGCCTGCTGCCCCTTTCTCTTGAGCTCGAGGCCCTTCTTCCGATACTCTTCCTTCTTCTTCTTCTTCCTCTCTTGTTCCTTGAGCCACCAGGCAGGCGGTGGCCCCCAACCGCCCTCGTCGTCGTCGCGACCACGGGCGCGGTCCCGCGGCGGCTCCATGGGCGGCTTCTTCCCCCTCCGGTCGGACTTGGAACCCATCTTCACGGCCTCCGCAAAGGAACGGAGCAGAGGCGGAGGGGATGGGGAAGGGAGGAGGAAACGAGCGGAGTGGCCGAAGCGTCGCACCTCCGAGACTGTGGCAGGAAAACCTAGAAGGGGATCTAGGGTTCCACGGGGGAGCCACAGCCATTTATATGGCCGCCCGCCGCTAACAGGCCTGGGCTGAGATGCCGCCTGTGGACCGGGCCGTGCAACAGAATGGCCCCCCTGCCCCACAGGAGTGGAGCCAGGCAGGGCCGTCACCAACGCGAGCCCACCAGGTGGGCCGACAGGCGGTCCAGGGGCCTGGCCCATCGCCGCCCCCTACGTGTCGCCTCCAACCCTAGACTGACCCGCGCCCGGACCCGGCGGAGCCGCCGCCACCGGAGCCGCCACCGCCGCCAGCGCCGCCCGCTCCGAGCGGGGCCGGTCTGGGGGAGGCTGTAGACACAGGCCTGCATCCGCAAGACCCACGTTGCCCCTCCTCGCACTGCCAGACAACGCACGCGGCCCCCTGCCCGCGGCGTTCGCCGGCCGGCGAGTGCCACGGCCACCGGGCGCAAACGCGCGCCGGCGCCCGGCCTTGAAGGAGCCCCCCAGCTCCTCCGCGCGAGCGATGAAGTCACCGATGGAACACGCCGAATGGCCGCCCACCAGTGTCTCCGCCGCCGCGCCCGCAGGCACCTCCACATCGTCGCCTACCGAATCCACATCGGAATCGTCCTCAGCCAACGCCCAGAAACGACTCCCCGACCAGCCCGCCGCACCCACGGAGGGAGCGGCCATCCGCCCGGACGCCGCCGGAGCCACCGCCGCCGCACCGTGCACAGGGATCCGCGCGCCCGCGCCGGAAGCCGACCCAGAAGCGAGGTCGCCACCCCCGTCGCCCGAGCCGCCCACTGGGGCGGTCCGTACAGGAGCCGTTGCCATCGCCCTCCTTCCCTTCCTGTAATGATTAATCCTATGGTAGGATCATGTGACACTATGTAAGTATGTCACAATAGCTAGATGTCACTCAACTGAGTTTCGATTTTTGGGTTAGCCGATTTTGACTTTGCCGGAGGAAGGGAAGAAGGAGGAAGGAACTCGCATTGGTGGGGGGTGGGGGCCAAAGAACGGCGGTGGTGCAAGTTTGCCAGGGAAAATCTCCATCGGCGCCGATGCTAGAGGAATTGCCGGGGGGTGGGGCGGTGGGGGGGGGGGGGGGGGGAGGACGGCGGTGGGCCATGGTTGGGGGAGGGCGGTGCAGCGAGGCAGCGCGGGAGCGCCAATGGCCACGAGGGGCGAAAGTTAGCGGTTAGGCCGCCGGCAGCAAGGCGATTCAGCATGGAGAAGAAGAAAATGGGAGGTCGAAGAAGAAATCTGCGCCATTTATTTCGCATCCAACAAATGATAAAATTGAGTAACCTCCCAAAAAATCAGGCAACTGGCATATAGCCAGAACCTAATTGTACAAGAAAGTAAAATAATTTCTTATCAGTTTAAACAGTACAACCATGGATCTTGATGCAGGATGTGCTTAGGCTTATATATGCATGAAAGATCGTTGCCAAGAGATGGTATGTCAACTCCAATATGCATGGTAGCCTGGGGGCGTACGTGCAGCATGCATGCATGCAGCCTGGGTCTAGGCGTTGGGCATGCGTTCGTGAGCATGCACGCATGCAGCTTGTGTACGTGAGTGCGGCGGTGAAAAGTGACTGATCCCCAATTTTGTTCAGGCAACTTACCCAAAATAAAAATCAGACAACTTGCAAATAGTTAGTCTCATAGTAGTATATAATAAGAAGAAAAAAGAAAAAAGAAATCATAGTTCTCCATGCAAGATCAAACGAATATAATATCCACATCGACTTGAGACATAATCAAGTCTTTCACTCAGCAATTTTTACGAGGACACCGGGTGTTTATTGTTCCATTAGAGCATCTCCAGCCGTTGGCCCCCTAGGAGGGGCTAAAAATCGCCCTCTAGGGGTGCACCGACGCTAACCCGCGCGTTGGGGGCGTGATGCCCCCCAGTCGTGACGTCCACGTTATTTTGAAAAATTTGAACACGGCACAAACACGGCGCAAATTCATTGCAAACTTCGGCAAGTTCGTTCAAACTTAAACATATTTTACAAAAAAGGAAAAAACTACTAGGGGCCGCCACTCGCCGTCTCCATCGCCGCTCCTCGCCGTCTGCCTCACCGCTCCCCGCGGCCCGCCGCCCGCCCTCGCAGTTCTACATGCCGAGGAGGCTGTAGAACTACGTGTAGCCGCCGCCGCCGCCGCCGTCCCTGCTACATCCCTCCCCCGGTTGGCGCGGCGGGTTGGACGGTCCGGGGGCGCCCTCGTCATCGTCGCTGTCGAGGATGACGACGCCGTGCTCGTCCTCGCGCCCGCGCTTGCAGGCTTCGATATCCTCTAGGGCCCGGCGCTGCCGGACCATCTCGTCGCAGAGGTAGTCGTCCCGCGCCCACTGTAGGGCGTCCTCGTCGGAGAAGCCGCGCCGGGCTATCTCCTCATACTCCGCGGGGAGGCTGGGCTCCGGCTTGGGCTCGACGAGGACGAAGAGGCCGGATGGGGGGGGGGGAGGGTGGAGTCGCCGATGCGGACGCCGGAGCTGCGGGTGCGCACGCTGACCGGCGTGTCCTGGGGCTCGGGCTTGACAGGGCGAAGGCAGGGAGAGCCCGATGAGCGGCCGGACGAGGAGGAGGATGCGCCGGGCCGCTCCATACGCCTCGGCGTCCAAGAGCTCCCACAGCGGCGTGAGAAGGTCGGGGGAGCGGGGTACTCGAGGTGCGGCGTGTTGCCGCCCTCGATGTACTCGAGGACGCGCTCCAACGTGCGGCCGGGTATGCCCCACCACCGGCGCCGGCCCTCGGAGTTGAGCCTGCCGGAGGGCACGACGCCGTTCGTCGCCTCGAGCTGCTTGGCGTGTCGGCGGCGGAAATAGGGCTCCCAGAGCGGGCTGTCGGTGGTGTACCGCGGGCCTTCCCTCGCCGCCCGAGGCAGGGACGCGCGGATGCGTGCGATCTCCGCACGCCGCGCCGCCCCGGTGGGTGGTGGTGGCACCGGCACGCCGCCGGCGCTGATCCTCCATGCCCCGGGCACCCACATGTCCGGCGGGGCCGGGTACTCGGCCTCGAAGAGGAGGCGAGCCTCGTCCTCGTGCATATGGCGGCGCCCGAAACCATTCGCCGCCGCGCCGTCGCCTGGGAAGCGCTCGGCCATCCTTCTGAGCTGGAGACGGCGAGAGGAGGAAGAGGGAGAAGTGGGCGCGTCGGCGGTGTAGTGTGTGTGCGTATCTCTGGCGCGCTGGTTCTCGACTTATATAGGCGGAGGCGCCGTGCGGTAGCCTTGGTCGGCGCGTTACGCGTGGCGGGAGGCGTGGCGGGCGAGGGGACGCGCGTCGCCCGGACTTCACTGCGCCGCCCGTGAGGCATCAATGGAGGCTGACCGGTGCGGCAGCGCTCGCAGCTTTGGCATTGATTCGCCGCGGGAAACGAGGCGATGAGGACGACGAATCGGCGAGAAGAGAGTCGAGTCGCTGACGCGGCTGGCCCACGGTGCTTTTGCGCCAAAAAATATTCGCCTGGCGCTCCCGAGCGCCCCCCAGCGCGCCAGGTTCGGGTTGGGTCCGTCGGCGCCAATTTTGGCCCGAGACGACGAAAAATGGGCCCCTGAGGACGTGATTGGGCCGTTTTTTGAGCGTCGGCGCGAAAAAAACGCCTGGGAAGAGCCTGTTGGGGACGCGGCTAGAGATGCTCTTAGGTCCCCCTTTCTTCTCTGCCAGCTGCTTGAAAGTAAGAGGCATGGTAAACTGCGTCGGGCCATGGAAGAACGCCTGGGCCGCCATCTTAGCGGCCCGCTGGGTGGCGTGCACCCAGTCCCAGTAGACGTAGCCATCACGGTCGCTGCAGATGTTCGACGTGGGTAGGCAACCGCCCTCCCCACCGAGCCTCCCGCTCCCGCAGCACGCGCTGGTCGCGCTCACGAAGCCTTGAGCCTGCGGGGCGGCGACGAGGACTTGCCTGTGGGCCACAAATCTTACTAATTGTTTCATAATTGTACGAGGATGGAAGCTCAACGAGGCAGATTAGTAACAGCAGCTTGTTCGTTGAAGGAGTGGGAAAATAAATGCCTGCGCATGCTTAATTAGGCTGGTCATAGTGGGGAGTAACTTAGATTAGTAACATGCACATGTTACTACCTCTATAGTGCATAGTATCATAGATGGTCTTATTTATTGTCATGCATGACACATAATAGTATCACATTTATTATGTTACGGTATCTACCTATGTTACTATAATCATCTCTCTCTTCTTTAATTGCCTGCCACATAAGCATGTTTGCGATTCCCAAGTGCATGATACTCCCTCCGGTCCTTTTTACTCTGCACATTGGTTTTGCCGAAAGTCAAACTTTACTAAGTTTGACCAAATTTATATTAAAAATTATTAGCATCTATAATATTTAATAAATATATTATGAAAATATATTCCAAGATGAATCTAATGATATTGGTGTTGTTATGTGAATGTCTATAATTTTTTATATAAACTTGGTCAAAGTTGGATGAGATTGACTTTAGACAAACCTAATATGCAGAGTAGAAAGGACCGGAGGGAGTACTACTTATGTTACTCCCACTATGGCCAGCCTTAGTGACTGTGATGGTGGCGGAGTAGTTGGAGATGAGGCTGCCGTAGAGCGCAGCGACGTCGCTCTGTGTCGCTGACTTGTTCTTGGTCTCTGCCATCGTGAACTGTATCAGGTCGTTGCTGCTGATGCCGATGAGGAAGAGGGACTCTGCCAGCAGGTTGCTCACCACGCCGGGGCCCAGCTCGGCCTCCATCGCCGCTTGTGTTGAATGGAAGTATTCGACCTGCTTCGACAACGGGATGTTGTTTCCGGCACTCTGCATCTGGCCCGGCCACACGCGCGGACCAAATCATATAAACACTAACAATTTTCAAATAAAAAATGTACTGTTACAGTGGTACTTACCGTTGAATCGAGAATCCCAGCTCCTGCAGAAGCATAGCTTACTTCTCTAAGCAGAACAGTGCCGATCAGATGACGATGAGCTTTTAGCGACAGATAAGCCGGAGGGCTCCTATCGAACCCCAGATTCCTTGCTGCACCCATGAGTAACATCATCAACTAACACATCATCATTTTCTACCAACAAATGATATGATCGATTGACTGGCGTACTAATGAAGTCGGCCACATTGTAGCCATTGCTGAACCTTCCTGTGGGCCTTGGCCCCCCGGGTCCAGGGAAGTCGACTCCATGGAAGGGCTTGTTGGCCCTTGGGACACTGTTCCCCGGCAGGTAGTTGTTGTTGCCCACGTCCAGTGACGAGTCCCCGAGCACGTAAACCTGTCACGGGACCGGCACGCCCCGTCGCGAGAAGCCCAGCCCAGCTGGAACGGCTCAGGAGGGAGGCAAGGCCCAACCCAATGGTGCAAGGCCCGGAGTGAACCAAGTAGTATATTAGGCAGTGAGGTGCTAGGGTTTCGGCATCGTTGGATCACTAGACTAATCACCGCCGCTGGGCGTGTATCCCCTTTCCCATCTCCTGGCTCTGTCTTCCCAATCCCTCTTCTTGCTTGGAATCCTAGCTACCAAATCGTGTAATATCCAGATATTCGAGAACCTATCGATCGGATCCATCTTAGGACCGTATCATCTGGTATCAGAGCCTTCAATTCCACCACAAATTTTTCTCCGCGACCCGATCTGGCGCCGAAGACCCATAGCCTCAAGGAGATCATGACGGGGGCGGATGTCCAGAAGCAATTGGAGGAGGCGGCGGCGGAGCGGAGTGGCATCGCCAAGGCCCTCCTCTCGATCCAGCAGACGTTGGATCAGATGGCTCCCGCGGTCGCCAAGATGGAGCCCGCGTTCTCCAAGATGGAGCCAGCGCTCGCCTCTCTGGAGCCGGTGGTGCACGACCTCGCGGCTTGGCGTCCTGGAGTGGATACGGCGATGGGGCAGTTCCGTGACGATCTGGGCGAGATCCGCGCGGAATTGGAGAAGATGGCGTGGCACGCCCCATCCCTCGACAAGAGGGCGGAAACCTCGAGTTCGGCAGTGGCGGACGCGCTAGAGCTCAGGGTGCACCGCAGTGGCGACGGCTACGGGCCCGATGGCCACTGTCTCTTTGGCTGAATTGCAGGAAGAAGCGGTGGAAATGGTGCGACAAGAGCAAGAAACTGCAGCATCGCATCGCTCCGGACCACCCGGTAGCAGAGCAGGGTATTTCACATCGCGCCCGGGCGCTGGCAGTGGCTGTTCCTCCAACATCCCCCATGGGGCGCTCGGCCGGGTCGCTGCCAGTCTCCACTCCATTGGAGACACGACGCGGCCTCGACATCGCCAAGTCACCCTCAGGCGCGGGCGGCACCTCGACAGACTACAAGCTCAAAGCGCTCCGGGCTTTTCGCAAAGCTCGGGGTCTCTGCTTCACATGCGGCGAACGCTGGGGCCTTGGACACGTTTGTGCCTCCATGATGCAGTTACATGTTGTTGAGGAATTGGTTGGGATGATATCACCTCCGGTGTCACCTGGTGCTGCAGTAGCCCCGATGGAGAGCTCAGAGGACGACCTGTGCCTGCTATCCACGACAGCGGTTTCGGGCACCGAGGCGCCCAAGGCTTTCCGTTTGTCTGGGAAGATTGGTGGCAAGGTACTGGTCATGCTGGTGGACTCAGGGAGTTCTCACAATTTTGTCAACACGGAGATTGCCAAGGAGTGGACTGGGGTGCAGGCCATGCAAACACCTTTGAAGGTCAAAGTGTCTGATGGAGCTGTTACAATCTGTGATTCAGAGATACCAGTCTGTGAGTATGTCATTCAAGGTCACCATTTTCGATCAACTCTGAAGCTTTTTCCGCTGGGCAGCTACGATATTGTTTTGGGCATGGATTGGCTCGAATCGCGAGGTCTCATGACTGTTAATTGGGGAGAGAAGCAGATGACATTCAAGCACAAGGGAGAGTACATTCAGTTGACAGGAACCATGCCAGCGGTATCCCACTGTCAGGCTATTTCTGTAGCTCAACTGCAACTGATGCAAGCGCGTACTGAGCTGGCACATGTGTTGCTCCTGGCAGCTAGTAAGCCGGACGTGGAACGGGAGCCGATTCCAGTGGAAGTGGAGGAGTTGTTGCAGGAGTTTGGCACACTATTTGAGGAATCCAAAGGCTTGCCGCCTCAATGTGAGTTTGATCATGCCATCGAGCTAATTCCTAGAGCTCAACAAGTGAAACGCCGTCCTTATCGATACAATCCAGCCCAGAAAGACGAAACCGAAGCTCAAGTGGCAGAAATGTTGCGCCAAGGTATTATACAAGTTAGCCGCAGTCCTTTTTCGTCCCCAGTTCTGTTAGTCTTGAAGAAAGATGGCGAGTGGCGATTTTTGCATCGACTATCGCTTCCTGAATACGATCACTGTGAAGAATTGGTATCCTATTCAAGTCATCGATGAGCTGTTGGATGAGTTGCATGGAGCTACAGTGTTCACTAGTTTGGATTTGAGGGCAGGGTACCATCAGATTCGCATGCGGCTGGAAGATGAGCACAAAACTGCCTTTCAAACTCATCACGGTCGAATTCAAAGGCATGCCATATGGAGTTACTGGAGGGCCGCCAACGTTTCAAACAGGCATGAATGTGGTTCTGGCCCCACTGATATGGAAAGGTGTCTTGGTCTTCATTGATGATATCCTGGTGTTTAGCAAGACGATGGCAGAACATGTGGTGTTGCTCAGGAAAGTATTTCAGAGAGTGCAGCAGTATTCTCTGAAAGTGAAGATGTTGAAATGCACTTTCGCACAGCCTCAACTGCACTATCTTGGTCATGTCGTCAGCTCGAAAGGTGTGAGCACCGATCCCACAAACACTGACAAGGTGAAAGCATGGAAGCAAACGGAATCAGTTAAGGAACTACGTCAGTTTTTGGGACTGGCCGACTATTATCCAAATTTGTCAAGCACTTTGGGATCATCAGCCGACCACTTACGGATCTTCTCAAGAAGGGTGTTCCATTCCTGTGGACTCCCACTCAGGATCAAGCATTCCATCTGCTCAAAACGGCTCTCACCACTGCTCCCTGTTTGGCTTTGCCGGATTTCTCCAAGCCGTTCATCATTGAGACTGACGCTTCGGACGTGGGCATCGGTGCCGTCCTCATGCAACAACAACACCCAATTGTGTTCCTTAGCCAGTCCTTGGTCCCCAAACATCGAGGACTCTCGACATATGAAAAAGAGTGCCGAGCCATTCTGATGGCTGTGGATCGATGGTGTTCGTACGTCGTACCTGATGTTGTCCGAGTTCACTATCCGAACTGATCACAGAAGCTTATCCTGCCTTGACGAGCAGAAGCTCACTACTCCTTGGCAACATAAGGCCCTCACCAAACTCTTGGGGCTCCAATATAAGATTGAGTACCGTCGTGGAGCTACAAATTTGGCGGTTGATGCTCTTTCCCGTATGCCAACGGGCAACATGTGCGCAGTGTCGATCTGTTTGCCCACATGGTTGGATGAAGTGAAGAAAGGATATCAACAGAATCCTGTCTTCTCTGATAAGTTGGCAACTGCAACCAAGGGATCCGAATTGGAGGGTCCCTTTTCGGTGGTGGATGGCCTGATCCGTTACAAAGGTAGGGTCTGGCTGGGCTCCAATTTCCCAGCACAGAAATTGGTGCTGCATGAACTTCACGCTGGAGCTTTGGGGGCACACTCGGGAGTGCACACTACCTACAACAGAATAATACGACACTTCGCATGGCCCAGACTGAAACAAACGGCCAGGAACTTTGTGGCAAACTGTGAGGTGTGCAAGCAGGCCAAGCCCGAGCATGTGATGTACCCTGGCCTCCTCCAACCATTACCAGTGCCAGAACAAGCTTGGGAGATGGTAACTTTGGATTTTGTGGAAGGCGGTGTCCCGTGGGTTCAACTCTATCCTGGTGGTGGTGGATAAGTTAACACGGTACGCGCATTTCATTCCCTTGCATCATCCCTATTCTGCCTTGCAAGTCGCAAAAGCCTATTTAGGAAATGTTTTCAAGCTGCATGGACCTCCGGACAAGATGGTATCGGACTGTGACCGCATCTTCACCAGCCGAGTGTGGCAAGAGCTATGCAAATTGACTCACACAAACTGAACATCTCGTCGGCTCGGCATCCTCAGACTAATGGTACCACAGAGAGAGTCAACCAGTGCATGGAACTCTACCTTCGTTGTTTTGTGCACAATTGTCCAAGCAAGTGGTGTTGGAGATATGCCCTAGAGGCAATCATGTATGATGATATTTCCTATGTGTTTATGAATAAAGATAGTCCTTGGACATTATCAATGATGTGTATCAACAAGTACGTGACTTGTTTGTGGGACTATGCATTATATGATGACTGTCCTAAAAGGTCCCTAGTCGAAAGGGCTGTGTGGACGCGCAGCCGACTAGACTAGCATATGACACGGTCGATGGCTTGGTCTCACTAGCCATGGAGCATTGGATGCTAACCCGATAGTATGGACTTGGAAAGGTCTGGTCGGATTCGACGTAGTCGGATCCAAGTCGAGATAAGGTCCGAGTCGGACAGACCCAACTATGAGACGCAGCGATATGTCATCTGTGAGTCTCTAGTACAACATACGTTCTATGTCCTAAGACCTGAGCTGACGCATGTTCTCGGGATGGTGACAGACTTGCTTTGGGCCGACCAAATGCTACTCCGTGACTGGGTAGTTACAAAGGTAGGTTTCGGGTTTGTCTAGTCCCATGCTGCGAGACATGGTCGAGCAAGATGGGATCTGCCCCTCCGATAAGGAGAGATATACTCTGGGCCCCTCGTGTGATCCGACAAGGATAAGCATGGCCATGCGACAAGGATTATGAGATAATCCGGTTTGTGGTCGTATCACTGAAACGAGAAAGAGGTCGGGCTAGCACAAGGATGACAGTCTCGCCTTGAGCCCGACAACATATATCGTGAGGCAAATGGAACAAAAGTGTGACACGTTGTACAGGTTCGCCTAACCAGCTTCATAGTCTGCTTGGTGGTCGGCATGCCTTGCTAGAGGCCGCTACCAACCGTGCAGGTCGGAGGTGATCCGAACTATGACCAAACCAACTTGAACCTAAGGGGTCGCGCACTTAAGGGAAGGAACCTACGAGGTCGGTTCGTAGGACACTGGTCGGATGTGATCCGAACTGAACTAGGAACGTGACCGAGTAGACTTTGGGCTTTAGGGTCCGTGCGAGGCCAGAGTGTTGAGCCCGCAACGGACGCCTATATAAGGTGGAGGTGCGGCGCACTTATTTGGTTGATCGCTTCGGCACTGCGACTAGGGTTTGCATGTGTTGCGAATAGCCACCTCCACTCACCGCCGACTGTGTGATCGGACCTAGCAGTCTGCCGCACGGTGTTCCTCCTGCACGCGCGGATAACGTTAGAGGCGGTGCACTTGCGCCGCTCCGGTGAACTTGTACGTGGGATCGGACGACTGGCTGTTCGAGGGAGATCGGACGAGGAGGAGACGATCCACGCGGACGCGCTGCCTCAACTCTACTTCCGCTGCACGGCACTGCGCGTCTAGTGGTAACGAACTATGATCCATCTCCCGTAGCATGTTCTTGGTTGTTCTATGCGTAGGAAATTTTAATTTGCAGTTGACGCACCCTACCGTAGATCCCAACAGTGGTATCAGAGCCTATGCTATAGGATTTAGATTCAGATCGTATGCATATTAGATATGTGGAGGCGGCAGATGAGATTTGCTGTTGTTTATCATCAGATCGGCTATGTGCACGATTGATGTGATCAACTGCACATGGGGATCTTTGAGGCTATGTTTTCTGTCAATCGGGATCCATGAGGTCGTGACACGATCTACCCCTACCGGTCGGTCATCCGCCATCAGGGTTAACAGTGAAACGTAAATCCGAATCGGGACCGCCGTGTGCCTAGCGCCGTGTATTTCGTACCCGACACACAAACCGATAGAATACGATTCTATGCACAACTTTGTTTTGCAGGTTTGATGTGAATAGTATGGCTCATGTGTATGTGATGCATGTGTGTAATTTATACGTGGCCTGCGTGTCATGTTTGTCAGCCGGCAGGAGCCAAAGTGTTGTCATTATATTGTATAACGACCTGCGTGTCGACTTGTGATTCTCTATGTAAAATTCATTACTAGTTGTAGTAGTTCGATAATAGAGATCAGGTTGGTGGCTTGGCGTCCCGGCGTGACAAATAAGATGGAGTTCCTAGATGGTCATCGGAGTCGGAGCCGACCTGGAAGAACGTCCATGAAGGAGCCATACTATTTCACAATATGTGTTCATTTGTGATTGTTGTGCTTCTTTGTTTCTATGCATGTTAGAATGGTAGAAAGATCCCTCATGAATATCAAGCGAATTGCCATCCCCGATGTTGCACCTTCGCACGTCAAGTACGTCTAGTAGTGGGCTCATAAAATTGGGGTGTTGCTGGATGTCCTTGAACTGAAGGGTTCGTGTCGGACACGGACATGCACTGCATCAGGTTAACTTGACAAGGCTATCAAAACGGTATTGGGCCTTGTGGCAAAGAAGGTTGGGAGCCGGGGTATGAGATACCTTCCCGACCGATAGGAGTCGTATAGAGATACGATTAGCAAGGAGTTGCTTATCGGATAGGTATGTTGGCTAGCAGTTATGCTAAAGCTCACTAATCGCATGCGCTAGTCAGATCCTGAATCACTGAGAGTTTGCGGAGGGATGCTGACTTCAGTGGGGGTATTTCTGTTTAGGCAAATTACTCTACATAAACACATTGCTTAGTGATTGCATATTTTCTGTTGTAGATCAATGGCACCACCTACTCAACCCAACTTTGCATTGAAATCAGTTCTGAAAAAGGATAAATTGAATGGAACAAACTTTACCACCTGGTATAGAAATCTGAGAATTGTTCTCAAGCACGATAAAAAGGAACATGTTCTAGAGGATCCACTTCCAGAGGAACCTGCCGATAATGCTAATACCACAACTAAGAATGCCTACCAGAAACTCGTTGATGAATCAACGGAGATCAGCTGTCTGATGCTGCAACAGCATTTCGAAAATGTTGAGGCTTACGATATGATCGAGAGTCTCAAGAGCATGTTTCAGACACAGGCTAGGACCGAAAGGTTCAACATCTGGCGATCATTGATGGATTGCAAGCTGAAGGAAGGTGATCCACTGAGCCCACATGTGATCAAGATGATCGGATATGTGCAAGCTTTGGATTGTTTGGGCTTCCCGCTCTTGGATGAGCTGGCTACTGATGTTGTTCTGGGTTCTCTTCCCGCCAGCTATGGGACGTTCATCTCGAACTATCATATGCATGGCATGGATAAGAAGCTCACTGAATTGCATGGGATGCTCAAAGTGGCAGAGCAGGATATTAAGAAAGGCACGCATCAAGTGTTGGTGGTGCAGAAATCGGCTAAGTTCAAGAAGAGTTGGTCCAAGAAAAAGGCTAAGGCAAAGGGCACGGAGACGGTAACCTCCGCCGCTGCGCCAAAGTCTGGACCGGACTCGAAGACCGTTTGCTTTCACTGCAAGGAGACCGGTCACTGGAAGAGGAACTGTAGCTAGTGGCTTGCAGAGCATGGCAAGAAGGTCGGGAATGCTGCTTCGGGCAAAGGTACACTTGTTGCATATGTTATAGACATTTACCTTGCTGACATACCTAGTAGCTCTTGGGTATTTGATACCGGATCGGTTGTTCATATTTGCAACTCGATGCAGGGAATGGTAAGAACTAGACGTGTGGCACAAGGGGAGATTGACATCAGGGTCGGCAACAAAGCAAGAGTTGCTGCATTGGAGGTCGGCACGATGCAGCTCCAGCTTCCTTCCGGATTCATTATGGAATTGAATAATTGTTATTACATTCCTGCACTTAGTCAGAACATTATTTCTGCCTCATGTTTGATGAGTCAAGGTTATGAATTCAATTTAAAGGACAATGGTTGTTCGATATTTTTGAATGGTATGTTCCACGGCTATGCACCCATTATTGATGGGCTATTTATATTGAATCTAGAACAGGAACCGGTCTATAACGTGAATGTCAAGAGGCATAAGCCTAATGAGATAAATCCGACATACTTCTGGCATTGCTGGCTTGGACACATTAGTCTGAAATGCATGAAGAAGCTCCATGATGATGGGCTCCTAACTTCGTCCGACTTCGGGTCGTTCGAGACATGTGAATCATGCTTGCTCGGCAAGATGACTAAGTCTCCTTTCGCAAAGAGTTGCGAGAGGGCGTTCGAGCTGTTGGAGCTGATACACAGTGATGTGTGTGGTCCAATGAGCACAACTGCCAGAGGTGGCTATCAGTACTTCATGACTTTTACCGACGACTTGAGTAGATATGGATATATCTATTTGATGAGGCACAAGTCGGAAACTTTTGAAAATTTCAAAGAGTTTCAGAACGAGGTTGAGAATCAGCTCGGCAAGACTACAAAGCTTCTGCGATTTGATCGTGGAGGTGAGTACATGAGCCAGGAGTTTGATGAACATCTGAAAGGCCGAGGTATAGTACCTCAGCTCACACCTCCTGGTACGCCACAGAGAAACGGCGTGTCGGAACGGAGGAATAGGACGTTGTTGGACATGGTCCGGTCTATGATGAGCAAATCGGATTTACCCTTGTCATTTTGGGGATATGCTCTAGAAACTGCAGCTTTCACACTTAATAGGGTACCATCAAAATCCGTAGACAAGACACCACATGAGATGTGGACCGGGAAGAGTCCCAGTTTGTCTTTTCTAAAGATTTGGGGTTGTGAAGCATTTGTCAAGCGACTTATGTCAGACAAGCTTACACCCAAGTCGGATAAATGCATATTCGTGGGATATCCGAGGGAAACCTTGGGATATAGCTTCTACAACCGGGAAGAGAACAAAGTGTTTGTTGCTCGGAACGGGGTTTTCTTTGAGAAAGAGCTTCTCAGCCAGGAGGCCAGTGGGAGGACGGTTCGACTCGAAGAAATTCGAGGACCACTCAGGGACGACTCGGCTAGTGATGAGATCATACCGGAGTCAGTCAGGGAACCTATAGTGGAAGCGGCACCGGAACCATGGAGGTCAGAAAGATTGCGCAGAGTGCGCGATGTATTGTTGCTAGAAAGCGACGAGCCGACCACATATGCGGAAGCGATGGTGAGCCCAGATTCCGAGGCATGGCTGGAGGCCATGAGATCCGAGTTAAAGTCCATGGATGAGAATCAAGTCCGGGACTTGGTTGATCCGCCGCCTAGCGTAACAGCCATTGGATGCAAATAGGTCTTTAAGAAGAAAACTGATGTGGATGGAAATGTTTAGATCCAAAAAGCTTGGCTTGTCACTAAAGGTTATGGACAAGTTCAAGGAATTGACTACGACGAGACTTACTCGCCGGTAGCGATGCTGAAATCGGTGAGGATCATACTAGCTATAGCTGCATATTTCGATTATGAGATATGGCAGATGGATGTCAAAACGGCTTTCCTTCACAGAAATTTAACCGAGGACGTGTATATGATACAGCCTGAGGGTTTTGTTGATCCGACTAGCACTAGTAAGGTATGCAAGCTCAAGAGATCCATTTATGGGTTGAAGCAAGCATCTCGGAGTTGGAACATTCATTTTGATGAGGTCTTCACTGGTCTCGGTTTCATCAAAAGCGAAGAGGACTCTTGTTTATACAATAAGTTAAGTGGGAGCTCGATAGTGTTTTTGATCTTGTATGTGGATGACATATTGTTGATCGGGAACAATGTTTCGATGCTAAACTCGGTCAAGGAATCATTGAATGGCAAGTTTTCGATGAAGGACCTTGGTGAGGCAGTCTATATTTTAGGCATTAAGATCTATAGAGATAGATCGAGGAGGCTGCTCGGCTTAAGCCAGAGCACGTACATAGATAAAGTGTTGAAGCGGTTCAACATGAGTGAGGCGAAGAAAGGGTTCTTGCCACTCTCACATGGTATAAGGCTAAGCGAGACTCAAAGTCCTTCGACATCTGATGAGTGAAGCAGGATGAGTAGGATTCCGTATGCCTCGGTAATCGGATCCATCATGTATGCCATGATATGTACAAGGCCTGATGTTGCTTTTGCAATAAGCCTAACAAGTAGATACCAGGCAAACCCAGGTGAGAGTCACTGGGCAGCGGTAAAGACTATTTTGAAGTACCTGAAAAGGACTAAAGAGATGTTCCTAGTTTATGGAGGTGAGGAAGAGCTCGTCGTAAGGGGTTACGCTGATGCTAGTTTCCAAACCGACAGAGATGATTGTCGATCACAGTCCGGATTCGTGTACGTCCTGAACGGAGGAGCAGTGCACTGGATGAGTTCCAAGCAGGATACGGTGGCCGATTCTACCACAGAAGCCGAATACATTGCGGCTTGTGAAGCTGCAAAGGAAGGTGTTTGGATCCGGCATTTTCTGGATGATCTTGGTATTTTCCCAGCCTCGGTGAAGCCGTTGGACCTTTATTGTGATAATTCTGGTGCCATCGCACAAGCCAAGGAGCCGAGGAATCACCACAAGGTCAGACATATAGATCGGAAATATCACCTGAGATGAAAGATCGTAAAGAATGGTGATGTAGAGTTATGCAAGATTCACACGGATGCAAATGTTGCAGATCCGTTGACTAAGCCGCTTCCACAACCCAAGCATGAGGGGCACGTTAGAGCTATGGGCATTCGATGCCTATTTGATTGACTCTAGTGCAAGTGGGAGACTGTTGGAGATATGCCCTAGAGGCAATCATGTATGATGATATTTCCTATGTGTTTATGAATAAAGATAGTCCTTGGACATTATCAATGATGTGTATCAGCAAGTATGTGACTTGTTTGTGGGACTATGCATTGTATGATGACTGTCCTAAAAGGTCCCTAGTCGAAAGGGCTGTGTGGACGCGCAGCCGACTAGACTAGCATATGACACGGTCGATGGCTTGGTCTCACTAGCCATGGAGCATTGGATGCTAACCGGATAATATGGACTTGGAAAGGTCTGGTCGGAGTCGACGTAGTCGGATCCGAGTCGAGATAAGGTCCGAGTCGGACAGACCCAACTATGAGACGTAGCGATATGTCATCTGTGAGTCTCTAGTACAACATACGTTCTATGTCCTAAGACCTGAGATGACGCATGTTCTCGGGATGGTGATAAACTTGCTTTGGGCCGACCAAACGCTACTCCGTGACTGGGTAGTTACAAAGGTAGGTTTCGGGTTTGTCTAGTCCCATGTTGCGAGACATGGTCGAGCAAGATGGGATTTGCCCCTCCGATAAGGAGAGATATACTCTGGGCCCCTCGTGCGATCCGACAAGGATAAGCATGGCCATGCGACAAGGATTATGAGATAATCCGGTTTGTGGTCGGTATCACTGGAACGAGAAAGAGGTCGGGCTAGCACAAGGATGACAGTCTCGCCTTGAGCCCGACAACATATATCGTGAGGCAAAGGGAATAGTAGTGTGACACGTTGTACAGGTTCGCCTAACCAGCTTCATAGTCTGCTTGGTGGTCGGCATGCCTTGCTAGAGGCCGCTACCAACCGTGCAGGTCGGAGGTGATCCGAACTATAACCAAACCGACTTGAACCTAAGGGGTTGCGCGCTTAAGGGAAGGAACCTACGAGGTCGGTTCGTAGGACACTGGTCGGATGTGATCCGAACTGAACTAGAAACGTGACCGAGTAGACTTTGGGCTTTAGGGTCCGTGCGAGGCCCAAGTGTTGAGCCCGCAACGGACGCCTATATAAGGTGGAGGTGCAGCGCACTTATTTGGTTGATCGCTTCGGCGCCGCGACTAGGGTTTGCATGTGTTGCGAATAGCCACCTCCACTCGCCGCCGACTGTGTGATCGGACCTAGCAGTCCGCTGCACGGTGTTCCTCCTGCACGCACGGATACCGTTAGAGGCGGTGCACTTGCGTCGCTCCGGCGAATTTGTACGTGGGATCGGACGACTGGCTGTTCAAGGGAGATCGGACGAGGAGGAGACGATCCACGCGGACGCGCTGCCTCAACTCTACTTCCGCTGCACGGCACTGCGCGTCTAGTGGTAACGAACTGTGATCCATCTCCCGTAGCATGTTCTTTTTTGTTCTATGCGTAGGAAATTTTAATTTGCATTTGACGCCCTCTACCGTAGATCCCAACAAGTGGGTGGATTGGCTGGCCTTGGCGGAGTTCTGGTATAACACTTCATATCACTCAGCTCTCCGGTCATCGCCATTCGAGGTTTTGTACGGGCATAAGCCTCACTTCTTTGGGATCACCAACATCGCTGATGAGGGAGTGACTGATTTGGCTTCTTGGACCAAAGAGCGTGCAACAGTGATGGCGTCGATCAAACAACACTTGCACCGAGCCCAGCAAGTGATGAAAAGCAAGGCGGATCGCAAGCGCTCTGACCGAGTGTTCTCCGTGGGTGATTGGGTCTACCTCAAGCTCCAGCCCTACGCGTAGTCTCCAGTGGCCGCGCACGCTAACCATAAGTTGGCATTTCGCTATTTTTGTCCCTTTCAGGTGCTGAGTTGAGTTGGCGAGGTGGCGTATCGGCTGGCGCTGCCGGAGACATCGATAATCCACCCAGTCATCCATGTCTCGCAACTTCGGCTGGGTGTTACTCCATCAACTCAAGTCATGCCGGAGCTCCCGACGCTGGATGACGACCTCCTGCCTCTTCAAGTACCCGAGGTGATCCTGCAGCGCCGCTCGATAGCGTGTGGAGCCCGTGAGGTGGATCAAGTCCTCGTGTGCTGGTCTGGCTTCCCCGATTCGCTGGCCACTTGGGAAGACGAGATACCGCTGAAGTCCAGGTTTCCCCGGGCTTTGGCTTGGGGTCAAGCCAAGTCTCAAGGAGAGGGGAATGTCACGGGACCGCACGCCCGTCGCGAGAAGTCCAGCCCAGCTGGAACAGCCCAGGAGGGAGGCAAGGCCCAACCCAATGGTGCAAGGCCCGGAGTGGACCAAGTAGTATATTAGGCAGTGAGGTGCTAGGGTTTCGGCATCGTTGGATCACTAGACTAATCGCCGCCGCTGGGCGTGTATCCCCTTTCCCATCTCCTGGCTCTGTCTTCCCAATCCCTCTTCTTGCTTGGAATCCTAGCTACCAAATCGTGTAATATCCAGATATTCGAGAACCTATCGATTGGATCCATCTTCGGACCGTATCAAAACCGCCGGCACAACTCTCGTCGTCTTACCAGGCCGGAGCCCGGCGAGAGCAATGAGCACCATGACAAGGCCAGCAACGACACCCTTCATTATTGTATCAATCTAGTCCAGAGTATTACTCAGCTGAGGATCCAATACAGAGCTCAAGATCAAGTAGAGGAAGAAAGGTCAAGGTCTCAAGGAGGAAGAACAGGGACTCGATAGCACACGCCTTTCCCAGCACAGCAGCTCTTTAAACTCATGCACGCACGCACGCACGCACGCACACTTACAGGCGGGTCCCACATAGGCCCTGTCATCGGGAAGTGATCCAGCCGTTGCTGGCACGTGGGGCGGCTGGCTTCTGCGCGTGCATTGAGCGTGTCGGCCATGCTCTGCTTCAGCCTCCTCTGCTCGCCCACTCTGTTCAGCTTGAGCATGCTCTTCTTCTGCTCTCTCTTAGCTGCTACTGCTGCTTGCTGCGTGAGCCAAGCGACAGGATTTCTCCCATTTCTTCCCCGGCGTGTTACATTCATCTCATGGCCATGTGGCACCCCATTGTCTCTATGCCTGCCTTGGGAATGTACAACTAGATAGGGGCCATATTTTACTATTTGATCAGTACTCACCACTGATACTCTTGCAATTAAGGTAAGGGAAAAGTATATTTTCCGTCCTTCAACTATTTCAAAAGTATAAAAATGGTTCCTCAACTTTAAAACCAGTAAATCTTAGTCTTTTAAACCGGATAAGTTTAGTCCTTTGTACCCTTTAGGGTGGTTCATGGACACGGTTTTAACTACATTTGACCACCATGTCACATAGGTTTGACCACACATCAATATGGACAAACTCGCCGTGGCGCCGTCATTGAGCCACTAGTTCCGTACTAAGATGGATTTTTGTCGGATTGGAAAACGCACACAAGCAACACATTTAAGCGACTCGTCGAAGTAGCGGAGTCGGTCGTGAATGTTGGGATTGTTGTAGTGGGCGTCACCATTATCCGGCACGCCTTGACTCTCGCCGGGAGAGGAGATCGTGCATCAGCCGCGTACGCCCGGAGCTTGAGAAGCGACTCATTCATTTGACGTGCGCGATGGCCATGACGATAAAGGGTTTTCCCCCACTTTATATTATAAAGCAATTATCCGATACAACCAGCTTGCTGGGACGGCAACACAAACTAGCCTGAAAGAAAAAAACCGAGAGAAAGAAAAAGAAACAAATGCCGACGCCGACAGATCAACGAAGCGAAGATGGCCGACACCTGCTGCACCGTTCGGAGAAGTTCCACCGCACTCCTAGCACACCAAAGCCTTGCGTATCAAGCAACATCTTCAGAAAGGAATGCGACGACGACGACGCTACTGCTCGAACAAGTCCTAGGGTTTCCCTCGGTACGCGGATGGCAGCGGGGAAGGGGTATCACCGACGCCCCTCAGGAATATCCAGCGTGGGCGTACCCGCGCCGGTGACGGACGAGCCGCCAGGGATCTCTCCCGCCCCGAAACAACCACCGCCACCCCGAACGATTGGAAGCGCACCACCCACCAGCCTGTGCCACCACGGTCACCGAACCAACTTCGCCGTCTCACTGAGGCCAGCAACACAAGACTTGGAGGGAGGACGAGGAGACAACGGCCCTGGTGGAAACCACAACATAGCCGACAGGAGGGGACAGCCTCCACCGTCGTGCGGCGGCCATATCCTTGAGTAGCCTCGACAATGTGGAGCACGGAGAAGAACTGTCGGAGTCAAGCCCGGACGTGAATTGTTCGAGCAGCAGCTGATAGGGTCGTGCACAAAGTTGTCCATGGACATGCTCCGCTCACCTCAGGATGCACCGGTGACCCTCGAGTGGTGACGGTCGTAACTTGCAACACGTCTCCGTTTCGCCTGCTGTGCAAAGCCGCTCATCGGAGGCACCACGGCGCTGGGCGGGGTGTTGGGCATGGCCTTGCCGTCGAAGAAGGGAACGTCGGAGCCTGCTGTGCGGCACTCGACGCCACCGTCCAAAAATGTGGCAGCCGCACGATAGTATTCGATAAAATGACAATGAAAACCATGCCACGTCATCAATAAAACCACTCAAAGCGGGACGAGGGACAGTTTGCTGGTTCTGGAGTTGAAGAACCATTTCTATACTTTTTTATTATTCTAAAAAAAATACTTTTTTCCTTAAGGTAATGGCAGGGGCAACTGCTATTAATCTTGAACTAGTAGTTGGTCAGCCCAAGGTGCTTGTTTCAATAGCAAATCTTACCGTTGAGTAGATAGAAAACAAGTTTTTATCCGATTTTTGGTAAACCAGTTTAAATATTTGAGCCAACTGGAAAGGAGGATTGGTGATACATAATTAACGACAAACATGGCAGTTCATTATTGTATGCAAGACTTTTAGAAAAATAAAAGTAAAAACAAAATAATTGGGCCAGCAATGATGTTCCAAATAGAGATAGAGTATAAATTCCCCAATTTTTCTGCGATGAATCTAGCATACATTTTCAATTGTGCTCCATAGCATACCCATTCAATTCCGCGGCGGGCGGGCTGTGCTATGCCGTCGCGACCCTTTATGGACTTGGTCAGAGAAGGCTGTGTGAGTATCACCATATCTCTTCGTCCTTCACCACTTACGCGCTGAGTAAAGCTCACATATGTTGACGAATTCAAGAGACAAAAAAGTACGTAGGTCCAAACATATTGACAACCCACTCTAGAAATCACCAACCTGTAGCTCTCAAACAGAAAATACTCTTCTTATAAACGGTGATCAATATTGAAGCTTTCTCGCATCTACTACTACATAGCTAGCTATATATACCTTGGCTTGGCATGTCACATTCCATCATTCACGGCTAGCTAGCTCTCCCATCCCGCAAGATCGTCAACACCGCATTGCAGGAGATATAGCCTCGCCTGACATGGCATCCAAAACCATCGAGATCCATCGCGTCGGCGCGGAGGTATTCCGCGGCAACAACGCCATGTGCAAGAAGAAGTCGGTGGAGGTGCTGGAGGAGCTGGGCCTCCCGACGGGCCTGCTGCCCCTGGAGGACATGGAGGAGTTCGGGTACAACCGCGCGGCGGGCTTCATGTGGCTGGTGCAGAGGAAGAAGACGGAGCACACGTTCAAGAAGGTGAAGCAGACCGTGTCGTACGCCGGCGAGGTGACGGCCTTCGTCGAGCCGGGGAAGCTGAGGAAGATCGCCGGCGTGAAGACCAAGGAGCTGTTCCTGTGGCTCAGCGTGGTGGAGGTGTATGTTGAGAGCATCACGGCCCCTGGTAAGGTCACCTTCAAGACCGGCACTGGTCTGTCTGATACCTTTGATGCTACTGCTTTTGCCCTTGGAGAATGAGTGGTTGTGTTGTGCTATATATATACTAGCGCAAGTTTGTACCAGATATAAACCCTTGCGATGCTTGTAAGTTGTCCTTGTTCCATGCCTGAATGAATAAAAGTGTCCAGTTCTTGCCTCCCATGCAATTCAGCACTACGAGACCAATGGCAAATCCTATCCCCCCCGAGGACGAGGAGCTCTTTGTGCCGGCCAACTGTTGGGCCGCTCATTTAATTTTAATTTTATACTTCTTTTTCCTTTTCTGCAAAAATAATTATTATTTCCTGTCATTTTTTTTTGCTGATTTCTGTCGGTTCATTTCATTTTTTTATTAGTTCTTTATTTTTAATTTCTGTGCAATTTTTTTTCTATTTCTAGGTTTTTAAAAGTAATACACGATGGAAATTTTTCACAATATGAGATGACATCACGTACTTTTTTTAATACGAGGCGAACAAGTTTTCAATAGACAAATGCATGATCCACATCTTCCAAATGCTCACGGACATTTTTTATTATGTGGCAAACTTATTTCAAATACATGACAAACATCTTTTATATATGCAATGAACATTTTAATACATGATTCACATTTTTCAGATATGTGATTAACATTTGTTTAAATACGTGGTGATTTTTTTTTCAAATGCGTCATAAATAGTTTTGTAAATATGCAGTGAACGTTTTTCTTAAATTTGCAACAAATACTTTCATACTGACGAAACATGTACATTTTCAAAATAGAATTAACTTTTCACTTATTTTTGTAATAAAAATTTCTAAACTTTTCCCTAACACATGGCATGGGCCGAGCCCAAACACTGTGGGGGTGCACATTGGCTCACTATCCCCCGCCCTACGCGGGGAAGGGAGCTCCTATACGGCGCTGCAGGCGCCCGTTCGTGCTCCTGGCGCCTGCAGCGCCCCGTGCTGGGCCGGCCCATGAAACGCGAATCCTGGCGAATGCAAAAGAAGACGCGACAAAAACTGCTATACACAGGTTTCGAACTCAGTACGTCGAGTTCACGTACAGGTACCCAGCCCCACGAGCTACTCGCTTTCTATGATTAGTAACAGAGGCAAATGCTTAAAAACAATGCCGCAACGCTGTTTCATTGCATATTGCACCACTTAAATTTTTTTGAATAAAGAACACATCAATTTAAAAAGGCATTAGTGAATTGAAAGGATAAGTTCACAAAAATGAAAAAAGTTCGTGAATTCAAAAAAAGTTCATCGGATTTGAAAAAAGTTCATCAAAATTGAAAAAAGTTCATAGAATTTGACAAAAAGTTCATCAACTTCGAAAAAGTTCATAGAACTTTTAAAAAATGTTCATTGAATTTCAGAAAAAAGCTCATTGAATTTTAAAAAGTTCATCAAAATTCAAAAAGTTCATCAAATTTGAAGAAAAGTTCAACAATTTACAAAAAAGTTCATCAATTTTGAAAAAAGGTTCATAAAATATGATAAAAGTTCATCGAATTTGGAAAAAAGTTCACCGAGTTAGAAAAAAGTTCACCAAATTTGAAAAAAGATCAACAAATTCGAAAAAAGTTGATCAATATTTATAAAAATTTATCAAATTTGAAAAAAGTTCATCGAACTTGAAAAAAAGTTCTCCAGACTAAAAAAAGTTCACAGAATTTGAAAATAGTTCATCATATTCGAAAAATATTTCGTCGATGAAGAAAAAGTTCACTGAATTTAAAAAGTGCGTGCATATTTGTAAAATAAAAAGGAAAAGAAAAATAGAAGAAACATGAAAATAAAGAAAAATAATAAGAAAATACAAACAAAAAAGAGAAAAAAAGAAACGAAATGAAAGAACTAAAAGAGCAGATGGGAGAAACTCAACACAATACGTGTGTTGTCCAGGTGGTTTGCGCAACTCTTGGTAAACAAAGAGATCGTGGGTTCGAGTTCTTACCGACGCCACCTTTTTCAGGTTTTTGCATAAACAGTGAAGGGAACCAATTGGGCCAGCCCAATCGCGGCGGGGGGTCGTCCGCTGCAGGCACCCGTTAGCGAAATGGCCTATAACGGGGTTTCCCTGCGGGGAATATAGGAGCTCTCGAGACCAAAGGTACCACCGGCAATAAATTGGGCTCTAGTTGATTGTGAACGCTGCCGGCAACAAACGACGGCAATCGGCATGTGCTTTGCTTTGAAGTCACTACCGCCCAAAAGAAAAGAAAAAGTCAAGAACGACAACCTAATTTGGTACTCCTCGCTACTGCATGCCCTTTTCCTCGCCGATTCCCAGAGTTTGATTTCTTGAATTGCCCAATTGGCCACCTCAATATATTTTTGTTTTTTTTTGTTTTTTTACATAGCTTACCACATATGACATGTGCCAGGGAAAACTTTTTCTTGTTTTTTTTAGGGTTTAGGGTTTAGGATTTTTGGGAGCTGATTCAGAGAGGGAAAAGCTGGAGGATGGACCAGGCCTCCACTTGCGAGGCGATCTGCCGTCAATCAACGAGTCCACATCACCAACCGACAGTAAAACTTTTCCTTCCTTCCAGAGAGATGTTCTGCATAGTGTCCGTCCTCCATGCCAAGCAAGAATGCCATGTAGGCCGGTCGAGATGACTACGTACCGTCTCGTGTAAGTCTCCATTGGTAAAGATCATTCTCATCAGTTCCGACGAAGGAACATCATTCTCATCAGAGGTGGGAGATAGGTTATCTGAATTTCGTGTAAGTGGATTAAGAATTCAGCAATTGAGATCGTTTTTACTGACTAAAACATGACCAGCAAACACTTTTTTTGATTTTACTGGTGCATTGCTAATTATTATTTGTTGCCTCCGTGACGAACAGAGCTTGGCACCATGGGCCTAACCAAAAGTTAGCAGATTAGGCGCAATTTTCCACAGGGCTCCTGTTATTGAGACATTTGTCGCATCAGAAGGAGGCGGCGCAACATCCATTGCCCATGACACATCTTTTTGCTTGCCAGAAAGAGGTTAGGCACTTCCGCAGGAAGCGACATCAAGAGCCCCGACCAAGCTCGGATCAGGCCCACTTTTTCTGGCCACCACCATCCGATTTCGAGGGCATCATGGAGAAGTTTCAAATTGTGTGTGCTTCATTCCCCAAGCTCAGTCGGGCGACACAGTCGATCCCAGACGATTAAGACAATGGCCAGTCATTTACATTCTCTGAACCTAGGCAAAGAAAAGCTCTGCATATTTTATTCTAACATTTGAAGATCCATCGAGAGCATGTGATAGATGGCAATGGCCGAGAGGAGCCTTTTTTTTAGAACAACCCGCTGGCTACATACATGCCTATTTTGGTTTTTGAATGCAGGTTGATTTATGAACTTGAGCGGTTTGTTGTAAAACTTCAAGTTAGCAGGAATGAAAGCCCCCCCCCCCCCCCCCCCCTCCCGCGGCAGATGAAAAGCAGGAATGAGAGGGATGAAAACCATGCAATGTGTTGTCTTATTCAAATTACTACTTCCTTAATAGTGTTAGATATATCCGTTTGAGCGACAAGTAATTTTGATTGAGGAGATTACTATCTTTACGAATTGCGGAACGGTCGTAGCTCCTCGTAAAAAAAAAAGAGAAGAAGAAGAAGAAGAAAACGGTCGTAGCAAACCTCCAGGCAAAAAGAAACCCCCACGCACAACACGTTAGGGCAGCAGCGGTAGTTGTTGTGAAATCGCTAGGGAATGCTTCGAGCTCGTAACTTTGGACTTACATGCACGCAAGATCACTATCACGAGCGAGACAGCGGCAGGCCTTGGTTCCATCATGCAACATCAATGGCCTATATTTTGAACCGGCTAGCTAGCTGCTACTCTTGTAAGTCTGAACTCTCCTCCCGGTCGGCATCAGCAAGGATGTGGATTGTTATTCAGATTAGCTTCTAATCTGACAGCCCAGCAAATTACACTACATCAATTTGCGCACGCACCCGCGGAACGATCTGACATGGAATACACGTTTACTCAACGTCTTACGTGGCCAATCATCAAGCGATTGCACAATTACATGGACCTATAATCCACTCAGCATACATTCCTTGTCGGAGCAACAAACTTGTGCGTGTTTAAGCTGTGCAAGTCCTCGTTTGACAACTGTTTTTTTTATTTGAGGGGGTCGTTTGACAACTAATTGGAGAAAAATATTCATGACATGTCAGCTGTGCGTGTACTAGTACTGGTATAGTCAGTCCGTTCCCTGAAGCAGTGGAGAAAATATTCGTGACATGTCAGTTGTGCGTGTACTTGTACGGGTATAGCCAGTCCGTTCCCTGAAGGAGTGGCGGAGCTTGATGAAGATTGTTGAGGTGGCTAACCGGAGTTGAGGAGGCGAAGAAAATAAATTATGCATGAACTCTGAGAAATAATTGATATTCAAACCTACTCCCTCCGTCCCATAATGTAAGACGTTTCGGAGGGAGTAATAATTAGGGTAGCTTTCCTACAATAGGGGGTGGGGCAGTGGGCGAAGCCAACAATCTGACGAGGTTCGTTGTAAATACTAGGTACTCATGCAGTAAGTTTTGACTTGGAACGTGCCTCCTGCTGGGCCTGATTGCTGGTCATATGCCAGTGGGTCACGGCTGCTTGCGATTAATCAATTACGACCAAACCTTCATGACCACCGCTGGTTGTTTACTTTTCGTGGTCGTTTGTGGCACTAGCCGCAGGCGGCAGAGCATCAGAGGCGGCCGCAATCAGAGGCAAGCGATGGTTGTCGATAAGTGAGGCAAGGCAAGGTCGCTCGACGTCCAGCGCAATGGTCTCAACTGGAGCGAGGTACGGACCTAATCCCAAATCTCGATGTCGCGTGCCCAATCTTTTGATTCTACTCCGCAGAACCTTAGTTCATCCCCGTGTAAGTTATATGCGTGAAAGAGGTCCGCTGCATCATATGGTTTAATGCTGATTTTCAACAACTTCTGGACACTGATTTTTTTTTCTCAATTAGGTTAGGGAATGGTTTTGAGACATTGAATTTCGTTCATTTATAATGTGGAATCATCTTGGGTTGTTGATAAAAAAGGTTGTTTGCTTTGTTCATTCCAATCCATAATGTAACATTAAACACGTACATTTGTTATATTGAATTTTGGTTCTATTGGCGTATATGGTTTAAGTAGGAGCTCTATGTTCAAGCCATCTTTTTATTGTCATTTCTCCTTCATATACTCCGCCACACCTGAAAATATTTCCTGCCTTCGCCACTGGGGTGAGGGGAGGGGGCAATGGCCCCCTTTGACCCCCATGAAGCTCGACCACTGCCCTGAAGTGTCGTGCCTTCTACTATAACCAGATACCATGGTCATGTTTTCCTCAAGCCATGGCTACTGGCTGCATAGAAAAAGTGGACATCCACCAAGTACGCATGTGCCTTTTGGAGGTTGCGATGGGGTTATAAAATTTTGGGTACACACATTCCACTGAAATGAAATTAAGAAGAAGAAAAATCCCGGCAAATGTGGGATTGTAGCATGCCATACGAGAGAAAAGAAAAAGAGCAGACAAGTCACGGTCACAGGAAATGAAACGAAAAACTCGATAGTTCATCTATGAAAACTGCAACACTCATAGAGAAACTGATGCGTGTCGACTGTCCAGTGTCCACACCTGGGCCATAGCGGTCTGGATCTGACTTTGCTACATGTGGCTCGGGGCCAAATTTGTTATTTTGACCCTTTTGCGAAAGTTAAGCGAGATATGGCTCTAGTTCAATTTTTTTCTGAGATCTAATATTTTTCCTACCATCGGCATCGATAGCGATAGGGTATATCAGCCTATCGCCAAGACCCCTGACAGTAGGGCCGCACGCCTTACCGTCAAAAAATTCTAAGTATCAAATACAGTGCTTGTACCAACCTACCGCCAGGTATCTCGACGGTAGGGTTGCACAGACTACCGTCTGCCTATATGGCGGTAGGGTTGCATTGCACTGACGTGGATAGCTTTGTAAGACTTGGTTTCAGGTGCCAATGATGTGTGTTCGCGTGGTGACAGCCTCGGAGTTTGACATTGTTTCTTAATTCCCACTAAAAACACATAAATAAAACTTGATTAAGTAGTATTCATACAACCTAGTGCTAGCAACCAAAGAGTAATGTTCGGCGAATAGGAAATGGATGAGGATTCGGTGAGTGAGCATGAGCTGACAAACGCTCCAGAATTCTAAACACTTCACTTGACATCCCTTGTTGACATCTCATAGACTGCTGGTAGAATCCTCTGCTTAGCTACACGTAAGTAACTTCGGCCCTCCAACACTTTCTCTACTTTATAAACATACTCTCTTAGGAGTACACATTTTCAAACACTTCCCATATATTTTCATATATAAGGATATTATGATATAAACAGATGCACACACTAAATTCATCAAGTGGCACGAATTTTTGGACAAATAGGTTTTTAGCTTTCGCTTGAAATTAAGGTGAAAAAACATTATAATGCACTATTTACTTATATTGTCTAAACTAAAATATTTTTGCTGAAAAATACAACATGTGTTTACTTAAGCCAAGAAAAAACATTTAGTATGATAAATAAGTGTGTATACATTAACAACGGTATTGTTACTCCATCCGATCTATATTATTTGTCACTCAATCGGAAGTATGCAAACGTATTTCTGTGCTAGATACATTTGTTTGAGTGACAAGTAATATGGATCAGAGGTAATAGTATATTATTTAATTTGATATATAAAGGCAAACCCATGAGTTGTTAAAAATAAAAAAGTTCGATATAAATGTTTAGGAACCTATCAATTCTCTATCCTCCGTTAAGCCTCATATCTTTCATCACCTTTCCTCTTCCGTAATAGTAATGTTCTGTGAGCAGTGGCGAATTTAGGATGCAAATAAAGTGTGGCATCAAAACTTGAACACTAAACCAAACTAAGAATTTTTTTTTAACCCTGAATCATTTTTACGGGGTTTTAACTATAGATTGAATGTTGGTAATAACCAAATTCTCATAATAATGGTAATGAACGTTTAAAATTGTGAATTCTAAAGAAATAATATTAATAATGGTAAAATACTTAGAATATAGCTTACTCTATCTATATACAAGACACACAATTATACGCATTTGACTAACAACTAGTTTTACCATATCTGATTATCTTATACATTGTCGATTCACTGGAAATTTATTTCCAATATGAATATGACAATATCATTTTAAATCACGAAATCCATATATGACAAAAAAATTTAACAAGTCAAACAAAATTTTCATCGCTATTTTTTTTATTTTTGAAAAAAAGGATGTTGCTTGAACCAAAAGGACTCATAGGTATCGTCTCGTTTGCCTTCGTGCTGCCGGAGATGAGACAGTTTTTTCCATTTGAGATTGTGAAACAAGACAATATGAGAGAGAGGATTGATACCATCTAGCTAGTTGAGCCACATGTGCTAAGGCCCAAATGTTATTTGCTTCATCGTCAATGAGACGCTACCACACATATATTAGCTAATCTTTGTTGTGATTATCTTGTATTTTTTAAGTCTGTGATTATCTGTGGTGATTATCTTGTATGGCTGAAGCTTAACATACTAACCTATTTCTGGCAAAATCTGAATGTAGGCTTCAGCCTATTTGAAACCTACCTGGTAGAATCGCCACTGAACAGGGGCGGAGACAAGGGGGGCGAGCAGGGGCTAGACCCCTGCCAATCGCTCGCCCTCCTCAACCTTTTTCAGCGGGCTGTATGTACTGTATTTCGCTAATGGCCGCAGCTAATGTTATAACCCATATAAGATATTATTCTTTGAACCAGCAAACACCGAATATAAATGACCAAAGCCCAATAGCCCATACATCTAGGCATAGTTGTTTGTGGCCGACGATAATGATGACAATGTGATCGATCCGATCGATTGATTGATCCACGTGCACGTTCTGTTGGATCTTAGGGCGTTTGCCGCGGCCGCCGGCCGCCGCGGGTGCCCTCCGCTGTTGTGCGTGTCCTGCTAGGGCGTCTGCCATTGCCGCGGCGGCAGCTCGTCACGACGATGACACCATCCACTGATCTAGAGTCTCTTGTCCGATTACGACTAGACGTAGACGGATTAGATCAGAAATTCAGAATACGGCTAGAGGCTGCTAGCCAGGTGACCTGGATCAAAGATATTGGCAGCAGGTACCACTACACACCAGTAGTCTTTTCATGAATTAGTCGGGTCAATTAGCATTGCCTACACAATAGAGCTTTTGACAATCTGTGCATTTTCTGATCCACGACATGAGCTATTTTGCATGTCTAATATATGCACCGTGGTGAATTTTGGTATCCTGTAGTCTTTTCCTAGTGAGGAACGGGCCCAATTTGGGTCTAAACTTGCCCATTTCTAGCTGGATGTTTGCAATCATCTAAACCTAAAAATCTTATCTTCACTTGCCAATTGAATCGTTGGATTATTTTAAAGAGTAAAATGCATCATTGGTCATTGTATTTGTGTCATAAGTTCACTTTGGTCACTGTACTCAGGAATACGATCAGTACGGTCACTAAATACGACATAAGATGATTATACGGTCATCGACTCACCGTATAGGTTTGTATTTTGCCTACTTTGACCACTCAAAAGCCTAGTCAGCCAACGTTCCCTCTACCTTTATGCAGGTCCCACCAGTCAGTGGGTTGAAAGAAATAAAATAAAATAGAGTGGCGCGACGTGGATCGAACTGAAGATCTCAGGGAGGAAACCGATCAAAAGCCATCTCAACAAAACCATTTTAGTGTTCACGTGCATAGCGACACTACCCAGACTCACACTACGCGCTAGCACGAGTGCACGCAACGAGCACACGTTTCGTCTGCCGTCCCTGAGGTCAGACCCCTCGCGCCATGTCTGCCAGGTCGTCACCACGACCATGCATCTTCTGGCCTTCAGCGTCTGCTGGTTTGCATGCAGCTTGTCGCCGCTTGGCGCGCTCGTGCAACTTCTCACCATTCACAACATGTTGTTTGACACGAAAAATAATAACAAACAACGGTGGTTATCATGTTACTATCTCTTTACGCGTCAGGGGAAATAAAAAATTGCGGGTGTGCCAATGTACTAAGTACACAAATGAACATAGGAAAATATGCACTTTATTAATCTCTTATTGGAGAAACAAAATTACAAGATCCTTTTATATATGCGCTCCGTGGCCTACTAGCGCGGCCTGCCTGCCTGTAGCGATTTAATCTTTTATTGGAGAAACAAAATTACAAGATCCTTTTACATATGCGCTCCATGGCCTACTAGCGCAGCCTGTCTGACTGTAGCGATTGTGGTCTCCTGATTCCCGGGGCCTCGGAAGGCTCCCGGTTAATTACTCCCGCGGGTTACTCCACGGGATACCTCCGATTAAGCCTAATGATCGTCTTTGTCGTCTTCGCTTCGCGTTCTCCATGCATGATGATGATGATGTGTGTGTGGGCGGCGGCAGAGCCCGTGTCCTCGTCGCACCGCATGTAGCGTGGCCTTAGCGGTGGCCGCGCCCGCCCTCGCCGTCATGCCTCGTCGGTCTTGGCGGCGTTGGAGTAGTTGGTGTTGGTGTAACATGGGTCGCGCTCGGCTTAGACTTCTGGACGACATGTTGCTTTATCGGGGTGTTCAACGGGCTACGCCTTGCTGGTGTAACGGTTTGGGAGACCGGCGTCAGTGTAAAAACTGACACGCGCTCACGTTGGCGTGGCCGGGGTGGTTGGCACCTCGTCTCGGCTAGACGCCGAGTATTCAGCGGCCCGCCAAGACAAAGGAGGCCGCCCCACGAGGCCGTGGATAGGTGGCGTTGTAGAGGCCGCGTCGCCTTGGGCTGGTGCTACGCCAAGGGGTGACCTGTACGCCGGCGACGCGTGGACCTGTTCGCCACGGTGGGTGCACCTCTCAAAGGAGGGGGCGGCCTTGTACTGCGTCGCTGCAAACTCCGGCTCGGTGAAGGATTTGTACGCCATTGACCTGTTCGTCAGGGACGCGTGCCTCGTGAAGGAGGAACCGGTCTTAGATATGTGGTTGCGGATATTGTTTCCACCAAGGACATGTACGCCGTGATGGGAAAGGTAAGTCTCGGGCTGCGCCGTCAGCGAGCTCCGGCTCTGCTGCACCGTCCCCTCCACGAGTGCGACGCAAAACCTGTACACCGTGATGGAAAAGGCGAGTCTCGGGCTGCGCCATCACCGAGCTCCGATTCTGCCGCACCGTCTCCTCTAAGAAACGTGGTGCAAATCCTGTACGCCTGTGTATCCTTCGCCATGAACCTGTTCACAGTGGCCCTGTTCGTTGCAATCTGTGCGTCGCGACCTGTACATCATGGGCTATTCGCCGAGCGCCATGAAAAGGGAAACGAATCTCGGGACGCGTCGTCGTCTTGCATGGTGAGTTCACCGGGGTCGCGCATGAGCGGCCGCCCCGGCACATCATCGTCTGCGCGGAGAGTGCGCCGATGGTTGCGCATGGGCGGCAACCCAGCACGTCGTCGCGAGAATCATCACCGGTGAGTAGTGCACCGGGGTCTACCCATGAGCGGCAACCCCAACACAGTGTCGTCGCCTTCAACGACCCGAAACAGAGGCGACGGCCAGCTTCGTCTCCGGCCGTCTGGTAGCAGCTCAGGTCACCACATCGAGAGAGGAGAGATAGGATGCAAGGGAGAGATTAGTTTTGATGCTCACCTTGGAAGAAGACGATCGGCATGCTCGCCTCGTCGCTGGTGCACACGTTACTCGTGCACGTCGCCGTCTGGACTGCCTTCCTCCTGGCCGTCCACACCAGAGGACGGCCGAGCCTGCGCGTTGGTTGCCGGCCGGATCGATCTGGTTGATCTCCCGGCGGGAGGGCTGCGTATTGGATGGATGTCTGTATTATGCGTGATGGCTGGAGGTGCGTGGATGGATTGATGTGCTGCGTGGATGGATGGAAGTGATGTTGCGTGATGGATGGAGGTGCGCCTTGGTCTTCCTCTGGCCGTGACTCCGTGCCTGCGTCCCTCCCTGGGATGGATGTGATGGTATGGTATCGAGAAATAAGGATGCCAGTGAACCTCCCGGCTCCTCAGCGATTTGGGATTCCTGACCGTCGGATCTGGTTGCTTGATCGGGTCTGGTTTGTCTCAACTTTTAAGTTTTTTATGAAATTATACCCGCAGTGCAAGTTGGTGTACTGTAGATGTATTTAACTCTAATTATAACATCGGGGCCGGCACCCTCGCGCCAAGGCGCGTTCCCCATCTAGTTTATAGGGAGCGAGGGCTTGGGATACGTATATTGTATGTTTGGCCTACCAACAAGTAAGCCTGCATACGTGTAAGACTATACCACCGAGTAGCTAGTGCTGGTATACATTAGATAGTACGTGCACGAACTCACATGCATGCATGCACGTAAAGCTGATTCAAGGTTGGGACGTTGGGTTAGTGGATGCATATGCATATACGTATACATATATTTCCATCCTCAGGTTATTTCTGCACTTTGAAAGAAGTAACCTTCACCCATGCAAAAAAAAAAGAAGAAGTAACCTTCACAATCCAAAGCCAATCACGAAGGTTAGTCACATAGGAGAAAAAAGTATTTCACTTCTCTTTGTTGGTGCAAAATAACATCGAACACATGCACGTACACGCACAAGCATAAGCACACACAGCTCAGTACGCACGTATAGCAAGCAGCTGCCGCCTGGCATGGCTAGCACGAATGGACAGTGCCGGGATGTACGTCTTGCTGCGGCATCCAAGTGAGCGCTCGCCGCAGATGCAAGAGTAGGCGGTGCAATGTATACCAACTCTCTGTCTATGTAAGATGGCCACATGGACGACAGCGGCGACATCCACACCGGTCGCTCTCGTCGTCGTGTACACGCACCATGGCGACACGGCTGTCGGAGCACGACCCGGCGGCCTCCGGTATGTCATGCGTGCATGCTGTGTGTGCTAGGCTGCTAGCGAGTGTGCACATACGTGTTGTGTGTGTCTCTGCGGGTGTGTGCATGCGTGGTGCATGTTGTAATAATAAGGACGCGCTCTACATATTTAGCACAATGTTCAGCTGGTTCAATTGGCTAGCTCGTTTGGGCGCTAGCGACAAGTCCCTGGTCCGAATCCCCGGTGGCTAAGTTTTTACTATGCCTCACTAACAGGTGGGATCGGCATAAAGGTAGAGACAGAACGCTGGCTGGCTTATTTGCCACATAGGCAGTTTGACTGGTCAAAGTAGGCAAAATACGAACCTATACAGTGAGCCAGTGATCGCATAATCATTTTATGTCGTATTTAGTGACTGTATTGATCGTATTTCTAAGTACAGTGACCAAAGTGAACTTTCGACACAAGTACAATGACCATTGATGCATTTTACTCTATTTTAAACAAGTAAAAATACTACGTTGATCATAACTCTTTCGATGTGAACAACTACAACCAAACAAGCCTTTTCGGCTACGCATGTTTTCAAAACAGAATCAAGACAATTTTTTCGACATTACATAATTGTCTATATTGGCATGGAAAAATAGTTGTAAAGTTCATATTATCTACTTGTTCAACACTAGTCGTTGTCAGGCGCAATTTGAGTTAACAGAAATATAACATTCTTTTGAAGTTTCATATATACATTTTGGTGATCATCAACATTATCTTGAGAGTTAACAATGGAGACACATGTAGCTGACACCATTTTCATAATGAAAATGGGGCCATGTGGCCCCTTTGATTAACAAAAATGTTTCATGACTTTTGTGAAAGTTGACTCTTCGCCCCCCTCATGTCCAAATCCTGGCTCCGCCTCTGCCACTGAATGCGAGGGAGAATCCATATGGAGTCCAAAGAATTTGCTCGTTGATATCATAGAAGAAATTCTGGATGTGACACTCGATTATCTGTTTGGTCGTGTTCTGCAAAGTCTTTGGTTCAGCATTTTTAGTCGAGAAGTTCGGGTTTACGCAGTGGATTGACGTCCATGTCAGTACGGAGAATTACCTTGCAACATAGTTCTAAATATACTAAATCTAGCCACATTTCTTTTTTCTGCTTTTTTTGACTTTTTTCAATCAGTAAAAACCTGACCAATGGGGTGATGACACGACAATTAGCGGGGGATCTGGGCGTGTAGGCGTTCGGGTGCATCTAGCGATTCAGTAGGGAGGTATACAACATTCATTTTGATGTGTCAGTTTGTACGAGTTTGATTTGACCACGTCTGTTGGTTGGAAAAGATCTGCATGTACTAGGCCCGGCTCTTGCGATTTGCTGGCTTTTGTTCCCATGCGGTTGTTGTTCTATGTACGTGTCCTCAGTTGAGATATCCATCTTTTAATTTTGACAGCATAAATTGTCCGTTCTCTCCATCGCTTTTCTCTCCAACTCTCGATTCCCAATGCAGCGCCGCCTTGCCGCCCTCGATCGTGCCCTCTCGAAGGCCCTGGGAAGAAGGTTCGCGCCAGATCCTCCACCGCCTTTATACGCGTATAAAAAGCCCCCTGGCTTCGATGAAGGGCATTCACCGCATCTCCACTGACGCAGTTGTATCTCTATCTTTCTCAATTCTCCACCACTTCTATCAGCACCGATTTGTGGAGAGCGACAGCAGGATGGACAGGGTGGAGGCCAAGCAGCCAGAGTTCGGTGGCAGCATATGTTGGTCGTGCCGTCGAGCCAAGCGCACCGGAAGTCGGTGACGATGGCGCGGTGGTGCTCAGCGGCGTTGACGACGAGGTAACACGCGAGAAGCTCCTCGAGGTCCAGCTACGACGCTCGGACGTTGTCCTTCGCTGCACTATCTCTGCCATGCTCTCCAGGAAGTCCCCCTCTGATAAACAAAGGGTTTTGGGGTTATGGGCTTCAACACCTCAAGGGGTCGGCCTCAATAACATATATATAACAAGGGGGTACCTCATCGGGTACAAATACAATACGTACAAAGAATACAATACGTACAAGTCTACAAGTCTAACACCCTCCCTCAATCTTAACCGTGATCTGAAGAATTCAGAAGATTAAGATTGCGACGACATCCCTCAAACTGAGGTAGTGGCAACGACTTCGTAAAGATGTCGGCAAGTTGATCCTTTGATGGGATGAACTTGATCTGAAGCAACTTCTGTGAAACTCGTTCTCTGACAAAGTGATAGTCAACTTCAATATGTTTCGTTCGGGCATGAAATACCGGATTTGAAGAAAGGTACGTAGCACCGATGTTGTCACACCAAAGAACAGGTGGGTGACGCTGAGAGACTCTCAACTCTCGAAGCAAGGCCTGAACCCAGATAAGTTCAGCGGTGGCATTGGCAACTGCTTTGTATTCAGCTTCAGTACTACTACGAGACACTGTAGCTTGTTTACGAGCACTCCAGGCGATCAAATTAGGACCATAGAACACTGCATATCCCCCCGTGGATCGCCTGTCATCTGGGCTACCAGCCCAATCTGCATCAGAAAACGCCGAGAGGCTACCGGTAGGGGCAGATCAAAGATGAAGACCTAGAGAAGCAGTCAAACGAACATAGCGCAGAATGCGCTTCACAACAGTCCAGTGAGTATCCCGAGGGGCATGAAGAAAATGGCACACGTTGTTCACCGCATAAGAGATATCAGGACGAGTAATCGTCAAATACTGTAAGCCATCAACAATACTGCGATACGTTGTAGCCTCATCCGAAGGAAGAAGGGTACCATCAAGTGCAGAGAGTCTATTAGAAGCTGTCATGGGAGTGGAAGCAGGCTTACACTGAAGCATACCAGCACGATGAAGCAAATCCAGAGAGTACTTCTGCTGAGTGAGAGTCAGACCGGCATCAGAATGAGAGACCTCCAAGCCAAGGAAATAATGAAGCCGACCAAGATCTGTAATGGCAAAATCACCACTCAAAGCAGAAACAAGATGATCCGCAGCAAGGACCGACGAGCTGATCAATATGATGTCATCGACATACAGCAACAGGTACATAGTGACCGCAGGGCGCTGTAGCATGGAGAAGGACGTATCAGCTGTCGAGGGAACAAATCCATGTGCACGGAGAGCAGAAGCGAGGCGTGCATGCCAAGCACGGGGTGCCTGTTTAAGACCATAAAGAGCCTTTACCAAGCGACACAAATGCTGTGGACGAGTAGGATCAACAAAACCAGGCGGCTGACACATATAGACCTCTTCATCAAGAACACCATGCAGAAAAGCATTCTGAACATCGAGTTGTCGAAGAGACCATCCACGAGTAACCGCAAGAGACAAGAGCAGGCGAATAGTCGTCGGCTTGATCACAGGACTGAAGGCATCATCATAATCAAGACCTTGACGTTGTTTGAACCCACGAGCAACAAGCCGAGCCTTGTACCGTTCAATAGAGCCATCAGCATGTCGCTTAACTTTGAATACCCATTTAGAATCAATAATATTGACACCACTGTGCGGAGGAACAAGATGCCACGTATCATTTTTGAGCAATGCCTGATACTCTTGTTCCATTGCAGATCGCCAGTGAGGAATACCCAGAGCTGCTTGGTAATGACGGGGTTCAGCAGAAGGATCAGTTGCAGAATGAGCTATACAGGCCACGAGCCAGGCAACCGTGCCATCGGTGCATTGAAACGGTTTAAAAATACCACTCTTGCTGCGAGTGTGTGGACGCTGAGCAGCCGGAGCAGTTGGCGCAATGGAAGTCACAGGAACCGTCGATGGAGAGGCCCGCATCTCCTGAGAAGAAGACATCGCGGGTGATGGTGACCGCGACAATGACGGGCTGCCAGGAGGCGAGCCAGTAGGCGCGGGCGCCGCCGGACCGGGAGACCAAGGCGAGTCCGTAGACGCGGGCGTCGCTGGATCCGGCGATGCAGGGGAGACCGTCTCGGTCACGGGCGAGGCGAGGACAGGCGACGATCAATGGAGGTCCAGCTCCAGCCGAACCGGCGCCGAGCGTGGAGCGGGTGTGATCAGACCTGACCCTGCATGGCCCATGCAGGGGGAAGAGGGCGCGGGATCAATGTGATCCATGGAGTGCGGCTCCGCTGCGACCGAAACCCGATCCAAATGGCCGGCGGGCGCGGGTGCAGGGGACCCTGCATGCGCCATGCAGGAGGGCGCAGCGGCATGATCGACGTGATCCGTCGAAGAAGCCGTCGGAGCAGTGGAGGAGTCCTCTAGGAGAACAAGTCGAGCACCTCTACCAGTTCCTGCACCATGGTTAGACAATAAAAGAGGCGAGTGTGCAGCATCTACAAATTTATCAGGCAATAAAGGAGATGAATGCACGGGTTCATTAGGTGTGGTGACAGGAGTTGGAAGATTAGAAAAAGGAAAAACATGCTCATCAAAGACAACATCACGCGAAATATACACACGATTTGTTGGAACGTGAAGGCATTTATAACCTTTGTGTAACGGACTGTACCCAAGAAAGACACATTTTTTAGAGCGAAACTCAAGCTTACGATTATTGTAAGGACGGAGATGCGGCCAACACGCACAACCGAAGACTTTGAGAAAGGTATAATCAGGAGTCTCATGAAGCAAGAGTTCTAGCGGAGTTTTCATGCCAAGGAGTCGCGACGGAAGTCTGTTTATGAGAAAACAAGCAGTAGTGAAGGCATCACTCCAAAAACGAAAAGGAACAGAGGCATGGGCTAGTAAGGTTAAGCCAGTCTCAACAAGATGACGATGCTTACGTTCAGCTGAACCATTCTGCTGATGTGTATGAGGACAAGACACACGATGTGAAATCCCAAGTTTCTCGAAGAAGGTATTTAGATTGCGGTACTCACCCCCCCCCCCCCAATCTGATTGTACATGAATAATTTTGTGTTGTAGGAGACGCTCAACATGTGCTTGGAATTTAAGAAAAACATCGAACACATCAGACTTATGTTTAAGAAGGTAAATCCAGGTAAAGCGACTATAAACATCAATAAAACTGACATAGTACTCATGACCACTAACAGACATCTGAGCAGGACCCCAAACATCTGAAAACACAAGCTCAAGAGGAGTTTTGACTACATGACTAGAAATAGAAAAAGGTAACTGATGACTCTTTCCCTGCTGACAAGCATCACAAACTGAGACATCTTTATTACTAGACACTGACGGTAACTCATGACGGTGAAGAATATGTCGAACAATGGGTGTAGCTGGATGGCCAAGACGAGAGTGCCATTGCGAGGGAGACACTCGAACAGCACTGAAGACTTGAGGGACGGCTGGGGAGACAGATCGCGGCACATCAAGAGCATATAGTCCATGACAAAGGCGCCCTCTAAGAAGTACGTCCCGTGTAGCCCAGTCCTTGATAAAAAGATGAAACGGGTGAAACTCACAAAACACATTATTGTCATAAGTAAGTTTAGGTGAGAGTAAGTTACGGGCAACCGTGGGAACTCGAAGAACATTCTTAAGACGCAACTGTCGAGATGTATGTGTGAGAAGAGATGCCCGACCAATATGAGAGATGTGCATACCTGCCCCATTTGTCGTGTGAACCTTGTCAGGACCATGGTAGGCCTCCCGAGTAGCAAGCTTGTCCAGTTCATTTGTCACGTGCTCTATGGCGCCAGTGTCCATGTACCAGGTGGGATCCACATTATAAGACTGAGTCTTTCCTTGATGCTGTGTCATGTTGACTTGACGCTCATTGCTCTTGCCGTTGTTGCCAAGACCCAGAAACTCGGGCTGAAAACGACGGTGACAGCGAGACGCAACGTGGCAAGGAATTCCACAGAGCTGACAAGGGGCAACAACTCCACAAGCGGCACAATAGGCACATGGGCGCCTGTTCTCGACGACGATGGTGGGACGCGATTGGGAAGAAGCAGCAGGAGGAGCGCCACCCTTGCCTCCCGTAGGAGGGGTCGAAGCAGCCGGAGCAGCAGGACGGGCACCAGGATGCCCTTTCCCACCACGAACAACAGCGTTGGCCAAGGGAGCCTCATCCGGAAGACGACTGGCAAGGCGTTGCTCCGTTGAGAGGAGGCGCTGAAAAAGTTCCTGCGGCTTGATGGGGACCTTGCGTTCCTGGATCTCCTCCACAAGAGAGTCATACTCGGCATCGAGACCTTGGAGAACATATGTGGTAAACTCCGTGTCACGCAGTGGCTCGCCGATGGAGGCAAGCTGATCAGCGAGGCGTTTGATCTTGTTGAAGAAAACGGTGATAGAGTGATGATCCTTGCGGGTCTCATTGAGCTGTGTACGAAGAGCCATGTGCTGAGACGAGGATTGTGCGGAGAAACTGGACTCCAACGCATCCCATACCTCATGAGACGTAGTAGCAAATAAAACCAAGCCGGCGACGCCCTCGGTGAGGGAGGACTGAATCGCCGAGAGAATTGCTTGATCTTGAGCAATCCATGGCCGGTACATATGATGATCCGGCGGGGGACATGGCAGAGTACCATCGACAAAACCCTCCAAGTAGTGACTACGAAGGAGGGGAAGAATCTATGCACGCCAAAACAGATAGTTGTCCATCTTCAGTTTCACCGGCAGAAGATTGCTGAAGTAGAACGGTGGAGTCGAGATGACATCAAGGGCGAAGTCATAGGGCGGCGGCATAGGAACCGCGCCGGAGGAGACGACATCCACCGCAGACGAGGACTGCGGCGCAACCGGAGGGGCCTGTGGTGGCGCACCGTGAGTCACAGGCCGCGGGAGCCCCGCGTAGCTATGGCCATAACCGGCACCAGGAGGTGCACCGTAGCCAGCGCCATGACCAGCGTAGGGGACGCCGTAGGGAGCACCGTAGATAGCACCATAGGGAGCGCCATAGAAGGCACCGTAGGCGGCTGGATCGTACGCATACGGCGGCGGTGGCGCGTAGGGTGCCAGCGCGACGTAGTTGGGGCGTAGAGCCGGCGAGCCGGGAGGAGCCGAGGACGGCGCCCCGGAAAACAATGGTCCTGTCGATCTTCCTCCTTGGAGAAGGGTTGACAGGAACGGCGGCGCGAAGACGGAGGAGCCCATCCCGATCGGATCGGTGAGCGACGCAGGGGCCGAATAGGGTTCGGCGAGCAAGGTGGTGGCGGCGGACATAGTCGCCGCGTCGGAGAGGGCAGCGAGGGTGGCCGCGCCGGAGAGGGCAGCGGTGGCGGCGGCCTCGGAGGAAGCAGCGGAAGACGACATGGCTAGGTTAGGATCGGTAGATCGCATCAGATACCATGATAAACAAAGGGTTTTGGGGTTATGGGCTTCAACACCTCAAGGGGTCGGCCTCAATAACATATATATAACAAGGGGTACCTCATCGAGTACAGATACAATACGTACAAAGAATACAATACGTATAAGTCTACAAGTCTAACACCCTCTGGGTCCGCCGACTCCATCACCATCACGAGGCTCTCCTGCAGCCAGCGCCGCCTCTGTAGCATGGTGGTCGCCATTGGAGGCTTCTCCTACGCTGGCCTTCTTCCCTTCAACCAGTCGCTCGGCTTGACATGTACCGGCCGTTGCCGTCACGTCCTGTCCGTCGGCGATGCCCTACAACTGCTCTTGGCCTCCTCCTCCCAGTCAACCTTCTTTGCCGCACCGGTCGGGCCTGGTGACACTAGTGCAGAACCGGGCATTAGCACCGGTTCGTAAGGCCCTGTAGTGCCGGTTACATAACCGGCACTAATTTGTGGTCACTAAAGGCCCCCCCTTTTAGTACCGGTTCAGCACGAACCGGTGCTAAAGGGCAACCACGTGGCACGAGCCAGCTCCGGGGGCCTGGAGCCCTTTAGTACCGGTTGGTAATACCAACCGGTACTATAAGGTTTGGTTTTTTTTAGTTTTATGATTTCTTTTTCATTTAATTTTGTGTTTCCATTTTAATTCTTTTTCGTTTGCTGGTATTTTAGATACTACACATTATACACGTTATGCATATATATATATATATATATATATATATATATATATATATATATATATATATATATATATATATATATATATATATAAATAGAATTTCTAGTAGAATCAATCATGCATATATATATCATCAATGTCTCACAAACCACCATATTAATTAATTCACACATACACACATGTATAGCTATATACAATTTCTCCTACATATGAATGTTGCCTTCGGAGCCAGTGGCATTAGCCTAATTGGTGCCTTCGGAGCACGATGACAATTGGAAGTGGTTTTCATGGGGGCGGTAGCGGGTAATAGAATTCTCCCTTCGGATTTATGACCTGGTCAAGCAAAAATCCCGCTATTTCCTCTTGAAGTGCTTCTACGCGCTCCGTTTCTATGAGCTTCTCCCGCACCTCTTTGAACTGTTAAGAAGGAGATCAATATGCATGTGTATTAGTTGTGTGACTAGATATCGATAATGGTGTAAAAATTATGAATAGTGTTTTGACAAGCGTACCCATTCCTGTCTTTGAGATCTGCCCCTTTCGGACGCCATCATGTGAATGTTCTCGCAAACGCCGAATGCACACAGATCAGTCCCCTGCGCCTGCTTCAGGGCCTTTACGAGAATGGAATTTGATTAGATAAAAATTAATCAAACATGATAATTAAAGAGATGGCAGCTAGCTAGCTAGAGCTATAGTACTACTTAATTGCTTACCTTGGGTCGAAACCATTTAAGCTTTTTTTTCCATTCGCCGGGCGTGACGGCGATGAACCTTGTCCAAGCCCTGCCCGCCGACAACGAAAATGAATAAAGGGGTTATTAAATAGTTCATATCATGAAATGACGAACGAAATAGGCCGAGATATATAGTTAATAATGATTGAAATTACCTGTTGACTATCCCATACAAGATGTTATAGTCAGTTTTTTCTGAGATTAGTGAGTCCAGTACTTCAATTGTTCCGGCGTCAACTTTAATGATACACAAGACCCAGTGATATCTGTATGCACACACGTTTGCATGTCTTAATTAAGCGGGCATATGTAAGCAAAAACATGTAGCTAGCTAGTAGGCAAAAACAGAGAATTTGTAGTACAAGACAGTGTGACTCACTGGAAGTTGTAAGGAAGTAGTATATCTTCATTGTATTTGAGGCGCTTCAAGAACTCTAGCATGTTGTCCTCTACTTTCTTTGCATAACGTTGATTTATCTTCCATGTGTATTCGTTAACGGTGTTTGGGTCAATGAACCCAATGCCAAAGCGTCCACCTTTTCTCATTTCATATATCTTCATCCTGCATAATACCACAGAAAAGAATATAGTGAGGATAATTACAGGTAATGATTGATCAAAAGGATCACTACAGCTAGCTTGAGACTTAAATTATAGAAAGAAATCACTTACAGACAATAGCAACTGACGATAGATTTGTCGAGTGCGTCTTGATTGTATAACTGAAACAGTTCCGAATACTCAACGGACACAGCTTTCTCATGGTAGTAATGGTCCTGCTTGACATTCACCATGAGGGACAATCGATCTGAAATCTTGGTAATGTTCATGTACCATTGATGCAATTCATACATTCTCGTTGGGAGGTTCTTGACCTTGTCTGGCGCGACCAAAGGTTAGCCCCAGACATATTTCCGTTTTACTTCATCCTCTCTAAGCAAAGGCATGGGCTCGATCTAGAGGAGTTGTCCAACAGTGATGTTGAGAACTTCAGCCTGCATTATATGCTCCTCCGTTATTACCACATTGCCCAGCTCGGGAACATGCACTGTTTGCCCACAATAATATTGGGCGCGCGTACTGTCACCTGTTGTTGGCACAACAAGCGAGGGGATCGATTGCGCCGCCTGTTCTCCCAGCTGGGGAATGGTTTTCCCGCATTTTTTGGCAGCTGCTTCTTGTTTGCTCGATCCTGATGTAGACGTGCTCGCCTCCCTTTGTAGACGTGCTCGATTTAACTTCCTGATGTGGCGCTCATAGTCTGTGTCAACAGGCTTGGGAGCTGGTGGTTGAGCCATACGAATGAAGTGGTCAATCGTTTCCTCAGGCACTTTCTCCCTTGGCGGCGGTGGCGGTTTCACTGCAAAATGGGCTTCCACCTCGGCCTTCGATATGCCTGTGATTTCCTCCTCGGACCTGTCATAAGACCTCTGCGGAAGAGGCTTGAGGCTTGGACCATATTTATATCGCTTGCCTCCGCCTGTACTTCCTGTACTACCTCGACTCGTACCGCTACGCACCATAGCTGCGGGGTGTCTCTTCTGTGATTGCTGAGGCGGCGGAGACGACTGACGGGACTGAGTTGGACGAGGAGGAGTGGCCTGAGGTTGTGCCGGACTTGGAGGAGGAGTGGACGTCTGACGCTGTGGCGGACTTGGAGGAGGAGGATTGTCCTGACACTTTGCCGGACTTGGAGGAGGAGGAGTGGCCTGACACTTTGCCGGACTTGGTGGACTTGCAGGAGCGGGAGACTGCTGACTCGGTGGCGGACTTCGACGAGGAGTCGGCTGACGCGGTGTCGGTGGCCTTCGAAAGATGATGCAATCCTTTTTCCATAGGATGATACGATGTTTGGCCTCTCCGAGAAAGCGCTCGCCGTCACCTCCAGCAATGTCAAGCTGTAGCCCCGAATATGGTGGGTCCACCACCTCATCAACCAAGACACGAGCATAGCCCGCTGGAATCGGGTTGCAATGGAAGGTTGCCTCGGGGGGATTTGTGAAAGCACAGCCGTCCGCCACCTTCATGGATATGTTCTTCATTTTGACGTGTAGCTCGCAGTTAGTGTTCTCCGTGATGTCATCCATGGGGTATCTACCCAGCATTGCATCGTCTGGGGCGGCCGAACCCACGCTTCTCGGCATGGATGGGCCGGTGCTATCCAATGCTGGATCATCCGCTAGCTGCTGCAGCTGCTGAGACCCCCTTTGATGGGTAAGTGAGTCGATCTGCTCCTGCTGCCGCTGGAATTTGACTGCCAATTCTGCTTGACTTGCTTCTAGGCCTTGAAGGCGTTCATAGTCCCGCTTCCTCTGCTCCTCCTCCATCTTCCTCTTCTTCTCCTCCGCAATCTTCTTTCTCGCACGGGTTCTGTAGTCGGTGTTCCAGTCTGAAAACCCCTCATACCACGGAATAGCGCCCTTGCCTCGTGTTCTTCCCGGGTGTTCAGGATTTCCCAGGGCACGCGTAAGCTCGTCGTTCTCTCTGTTGGGCTGGAACACCCCCGTTCGTGCCTCTTCTATTGCAACAAGTATCGCATCGTCGGCTCCCTTCAGACTTGCCCTCGTCGAAACATTGCCTGTCTCCAGGTCCAACTCCCCCCCCCCATGCGCATAGAACCAAGTCCTGACCCTAGGGGGCCAGCTCTTAGTAGCCGGAGTGACACCTGCATCCTCCATCTCTTTCTCAGACTTATCCCACTTAGGCATTGCCACCGCATAGCCACCTGGCCCCAGCTTATGGAACTTATCCTTTTTTTCGGCATTCTTCTTGTTTATTCTCGACCGTTCCTTAGCTAATTCCGAATCCTTGAATTTCACGAAATCGTCCCAATGATCACGTTGGTTCTCTAGTGTTCCCTTGAATACTGGAGTCTTCCTTCCTCCCTTGACGTACTTCTTCCATTCACGATTCTTGTGGTTCTTGAATGCAATCGCCATCATCCTAAGAGCAGCCTCCTTGACTTTCTGCACATCTGCTTCTGTGAAATGATTTGGTAGGGTGAAATGTTCCATGAGAGTATCCCAAAGCAGATCTTTTTGATTCTTGTCGACAAAAGTAACATCTGGACGTGGCTTTGCTGGCTCTCTCCATTCTTGAAGTTTGATCGGGAGTTGGTCCTTCACAAGAACTCCGCACTGACGAACGAACTTGTGGGCAATCTTCTTAGGCGCTAATGGTTTGCCAGTAGGGCTGCATGCCTCGATATTGTACTTTACGCCCGGCTTCAACTTTTTGTTCGGGCCTCGTTTCATCATTTTGCCTGAAGATTTGCTCGATCCGGATGGCTGAAAGAACAAAGATCGATTCGTTAATATATCTTCAAGTCATTTAAAACATGGGATGATCACCAGATGCCTGCTTATATAAATATATATACCTCGCCGGTCTTTGTTGTTTCAGGATCAACATGTCTTCTTCATTCTGATTCGAATATCATATCACCCTCTTCGGTGTTTGTTTAGAAATTCGGAGCCGTCATAATCTTCTTCATTCTGATTATCATCTGGCCCGCGTATCATATCGAACATGGTCTGTTCTCCGTCTCTGTCGGTATTGTCTGCCATAGCTTTTGTTTAACTAATCCAAAAGAAATATAAAACAATTTAGTATTCAAATTACATCGTCTCGAATAATAGATATAATATCGAATACATCGTCTAGAATAATAGATATAATCTCGAATACATCGTCTCGAATAATATATAATATTGAATAGTACATCACTGGCTATTAGCTAATAAAGATCGAATACTACAGAAGAATCTAGGACACTCGCGGTTCCTCCGGCGCGGGCGGTGGACACCCAAAGAGAAGGAACCCTCACAGGATCATAGCTGAAGTGAGATCCCCGAAGATACTGCCACGTATTGGAGAACCTGCCGCCCTCTAACGCAACCATGTAGCGATGGATGTGCTCGTCCTCCTCCCTGACACGGCGACGTACCACCTCCGGCGGGGCCGGGTCCCTCCGCACCGAAACTGGCCCATGCGAACGCCACCAAACGAGATCAGGGTCGACGACGGGACCCGCGGTCGGGTTCCTCATCAAGCGGCGCGCCCCTCCAAGCAGCACCTCCCAGTGCCAGCCCGGCGAAGTCCAGTCCCGGACATGGGTCGGCTGGACGTCGTCGTGGACGGGTCGACGGCTAGGATGCGGGCCGGGCATCGTCGAGAACAAATACTAGCTATATGCCCGCAAAAAGTAACATTTTTTTAATGATTGGATTTTGCTAACTAAAATTTCTAACATTTCTATATAACACTAATTATGCTAATCTAAATAATCTAAATAACACTAAAATTTCTAACATTTCTATAGAACACTAATTTCTAACATTTCTATATAACACTAATTTCTAACTGATTAAGCACTAATTATATCCATCTAACAAGCATTCATACATATATAATAGTGAAAAAATAATAATCTAAATAATCTAAACTAATTAAACACTAATTATCTAAAATAATTAAACATATAAAATAATAATCTAAATAATCTAAACTAATTAAAGACTAATTATCTAAACTAATTAAACATGCTTGTGTGTGTGTGTGTACGGGCTTGGGGCTGGAGGGCTCACAGCGGGCGACGGCGACGGCGAGGCAAGGCGACGGCGAGGAGAGGCGACGGCGAGGCGACGGCCGGGGCGGCGACGGCGGGGACGACGCGATGGGGACGGGGACGGCGCGACGGGGACGGGCCCGTGGCGGCGACGGAGACGAGGGCGGCGACGGGGACGGGGACGGGGGCGGCGACGGAGACGAGCGGCGACGTCGGAGACGATCGAGGGCGGCGGCGACGGCGACGAAGACGACGGAATAGAGGAAGGAAAACAGAGGGAAACTGAAATTTTTGTAGCAGTTGTATATATAGAGGGCACCTTTAGTACCGGTTGGAGCCACCAACCGGTACTAAAGGTCTGTTTTGGCCAGGCCAAGCGGCAGGAAGCGACCCCCTTTAGTACCGGGTGGTGGCACAAACCGGTACTAAAGGCCCCCCCTTTAGTGCCGGTTTGTGCCACGACCCGGTACTAAAGGTGGTGCGCTGGCGCAGGTGCGGTGCGGAAGTTTAGTCCCACCTCGCTAGTCGAGGGGCTACCGCACTGGTTTATAAGCCCCAGTGCGGTAGCTCTCTCGAGCTCCTCTCCTAATCAGGCCTACTGGGCCTACCTGTCCTCCTCGCCTTGTGGGCCTACTGGGCCTTCACGGGCCTGCATCCTGGCCCAACGAAAGGTTGTGTCGCTAGTCGTATGCAGGCCGCTTTGGCCCAGTAGGCGGGCTTTTTTTTCGTATTTTTTTTGCTTTATTTTGTTTTGTTTTATTTATTTTTGAGTTGTTTTTTGCTGTATTTAGAGTTTCTTTGTGAATATTTTTGCTTTAGGTACAAAAAATTACAAACTTTCTGTTAATGCCGGTAGATTTCAAATTTGAATAGTTTAAATTTTGAATTATTTGAAATTTGTGTGAATCACTAGTTTGTGAATAACTTAACTTTGAAAAAAGTTTTTTCAGTGATTCTTTTTTCTTATGTTTAATATTAGTGTGTTTTATCATTATATTCAATTTAGTAATGCTTAGGTTATTTAAAAAATGAAATGCCTTTGTAACAGTTCAGTTTTCGTCGGAAACCCTGATACTTCGAAAGAGATTGTCCATTTTGTACACGAAGTGCATCCAGTTTTTGCCGTAACCCTCTCTACTTTCTTGCACATGCTATTTGTATAAAATTATGATACCATGCCAACTTTCAACCTTTTCTGAGTTCATTTGAATTGCTTTTCAATTTCAGGGTCATTTAGCTGGAAAAAAATCAGTAAATGCATGAAAAGAATTTGTTTGCACATAAAATTTCTTCGCGTTTCAAATGCCAAAACACATAACTACCCTAACTATTACAGAAATTCCCTCCTGGGTGTGAAACACAGAAGAAAGTGATGATAGTGAAGCCGATCACATCCCAGATCTTTGGGTGTGAAACTTTTTCTTCGCGTGTGTCCCTTTGCGCCGTAACCATGGAAAATCTTCATCATTTAACGGGATGCTCGGGTCAATATTCACTGTGAATGGAGCAATTTCATCAAACTTTTCATAATCTTCTGACTTGTCTGTCTTGTCATCCACTCCCACGATGTTTCTCTTCCCAGAAAGAAGTATGTGCCGCTTTGGCTCATCGTACGATGCATTCTCTTCCTTATCTTTTCTTTTTCTTGGCTTGGTAGACATGTCCTTCACATAGAAAACCTGTGCCACATCATTGGCTAGGACGAATGGTTCGTCTGCATACGCAAGATTGTTGAGATCCACTGTTGTCATTCCGTACTGTGGGTCTTCCGTTACCCCGCCTCGTGTCATATTGACCCATTTGCACCGAAACAAAGGGACCTTTAAACCACGTCGATAGTCAAGTTCCCATATGTCCTGTATATAACCATAACATGTTTCCTTTCCCGTCTTGGTTTCTGCATCAAAGCGGACACCACTGTTTTGGTTGGTGCTCTTCTTATCTTGGGCGATCGTGTAAAATGTATTACCATTTATCTCGTACCCTTTGAAAGTCATTATATTCGAAGATGGTAACTGGGACAACAAGTACAGGTCATCTTCAATAGAGGTGTCATGCATGGTACATGTCTGCAACCAGTTGGCGAAACTCCTAGTTTGTTCACGTGTAATCCAGTCATCAAACATGTCCAGGTGTTTGGAGCGTAGCAAATTCTTGTGTTCATCCATATACGGAGCCACCAAGGTGGAATTCTGTAGAACTGTGTAGTGTGCTTCAGTGAGAGAATGTCCGTCCATTTTGTTCCCCTCCTAGCGTGCCTTTTCCATCCAGTCTGCCCTTATGCTGCGATTCAGGAACACCAATCGGCTTAAGGTCAGGAATAAAGTCAATACAAAACTCAATGACCTCCTCATTTTGATGGCCCTTGGAGATGCTTCCTTCTGGCCTAGCACGGTTATGAACATATTTCTTTAAGACTCCCATGAACCTCTCAAAGGGGAACATATTGTGTAGAAATACAGGACCCAAAATGTTAATCTCTTCGCATAGGTGAACTAGGATGTGCGTCATGATGTTGAAGAAGGATGGTGGGAACACCAACTCGAAACTGACAAGACATTGCACCAAATCATTCTGTAACCTTGGTATGATTTCTGGATCGATTACCTTCTGAGAGATTGCATTGAGAAATGCACATAGCTTCACAATGGCTAATCGAACGTTTTCCGGTAGAAGCCCCCTCAATGCAACCGGAAGCAGTTGCGTCATAATCACGTGGCAGTCATGAGACTTTAGGTTCTGAGACTTTTTCTCTGCCATGTTTATTATTCCCTTTATATTCGACGAGAAGCCAGACGGTACCTTAATACTGAGCAGGCATTCAAAGAAGATTTCCTTCTCTTCTTTGGTAAGAGCGTAGTTTGCATGACCCTGATGTATGCCGTCTTCTCCGTGCATACGTTGCTGGTCCTCCCGTGCCTCAGGTGTATCTTTTGTCTTCCCATACACACCCAAGAAGCCAAGCAGGGTCACGCAAAGATTCTTCGTCACGTGCATCACATCGATTGCGGAGCGGACCTCTAGGTCTTTCCAATATGGCAGGTCCCAAAATATAGATTTCTTCTTCCACATGGGTGCGCGTCCGTCCGCGTCCTTCGGAACAGGTTGTCCGCCAGGACCCTTTCCAAATATCACCTTCAAATCCTTGACCATATCATGTACATCAGCACCAGTACGGTGGCGAGGCTTCGTCCGGTGATCCGCCTCACCTTTGAAATGATTGCCTTTCTTTCTTACGGGATGCCTGCTCGGAAGAAATCGACGATGTCCCAGGTACACATTCTTCTTACAACTATTCAAATATATACTGTCGGTATCATCCAAACAGTGCGTGCATCCGCGGTATCCCTTATTTGTCTGTCCTGAAAGGTTACTGAGAGCAGGCCAATCATTGATGGTCACGAACAGCAACGCCTTTAGGTCAAATTCTTCCCCCATGTGCTCATCCCACGCACGTACACCTGTTCCATTCCACAGTTGTAAGAGTTCTTCAACTAATGGCCTTAGGTACACATCAATGTCGTTGCCGGGTTGCTTAGGGTCTTGGATGAGCACTGGCATCATAATGAACTTCCGCTTCATGCACAACCAAGGAGGAAGGTTATACAAACATAGAGTCACAGGCCAGGTGCTATGGTTGCTGCTCTGCTTCCCAAAAGGATTAATTCCATCTGCACTTAGACCAAACCATACGCTCCTTGCGTCATCTGCAAACTCCTTCCCGTACTTTCTTTCGATTTTTCTCCACTGCAACCCGTCAGCGGGTACTCTCAACTTTCCGTCTTTCTTACGGTCTTCTCTGTGCCATCGCATCGCCCTGGCATGCTCTTTGTTTTGGAACAAACGTTTCAACCGTGGTATTATAGGAGAATACCACATCACCTTGGCAGGAATCTTCTTCCTGGGGCGCTCGCCCTCGACATCACCAGGCTCATCGCGGCTGATCTTATAGCGCAATGCATCACGTACCGGGCAAGCGTTCAAATCCTCGTACTTACCGCGGTAGAGGATGCAATCATTAGGGCATGCATGTATCTTCTGCACCTCTAACCCTAGAGGGAAGACAGCCTTCTTTGCTTCGTACGTACTCTCGGGCAATTCGTTGTCCTTTGGAAGCATATCCTTTATCATTACCAGCAACTTTCCAAATCCCTTGTCAGATACACCATTCTCTGCCTTCCATTGCAGCAATTCTAGTGTGGTGCCCATCTTTTTCTTGTCACCTACGCAATTCGGGTACAACAATTTTTTGTGATCCTCTAACATGCGCTGCAACTTCTTCTTCTCCAAATCACTTGCGCAGTTTCTCTTTGCATCGGCAATGGCCCGACCTAGATCATCAACGGGCTCATCTGATGCCTCTTCTTCAGCTTCTTCCCGCATTGCCGGCTCAGCTTCTTCCCGCATTACCGGCTCAGCTTCTTCCCCCATTGTTGTATCATCGTATTCAGGGAACCCATGGCCAGGATAGCTGTCGTCGTCCTCTTCTTCTTCATTGTCTTCCATCATAACCGCTCTTTCTCCGTGCTTGGTCCAAACATTATAGTGGGACATGAAACCGGACTCAAACAGGTGGACGTGAATGGTTCTTGACGTAGAGTAATTGTGACCATTCTTACAGCCAGCACATGGACAAGGCATAAAACCATCCGCCCGCTTGTTTGCCTCAGCCGCAAGCAGAAAAGTATGCACGCCCTCAATGAACTGGGGAGAGCATCGGTCATCGTACATCTATTGCCGGCTCATCTTCATTACACAACACCGAATAGACCAAATTAATACAAGTTCATACATAAAGTTCATACAACACTTAAATGCAACAAACAAATAACTCTCTAGCTAAAGCATTTAAATGCAACAACAAATGCGATCAAGATCGCAACTAAGGTAACAATTGATCCAACAGCATAATGATACCAAGCCTCACTATCGATGGCATATTTTCTAATCTTTCTATTCTTCAAGCGTATTTTCTTCATCTTGATCTTGTGATCATCGACGACATCGGCAACATGCAACTCCAATTCCATCTTCTCCCCCTCAATTCTTTTCAATTTTTCTTTCAAGTGCTCGTTTTCTCTTTCAACTAAATTTAACCTCTCGACAATAGGGTCGATTGGAATTTCCGGTTCACATACCTGCTAGATAAAAATATCTATGTCAACTTGATGGGCATAATTTGTCATAAACACGAAATGCAACAAATAGTTTTAAAAGAGAATATACCACATCCGAATCATAACAAGGACGAGGGCCGATGGGGACGGATATCAAAACCATGGCACTATGTATAACAAACAACGTACGGGTAAGATAATTATTACATGATTAACTATATATCCAAATCACACAAACATCAATTTTTTATATAAAATTTCATGAACAAGAGGCTCACCACAAGGTGGTGCCGGCGATGGGACGGTGCGGGCAATCGACGGTGATTACGACGGAGATTTAGAAGGCACTAAGTAAATCACACCTACATATGCAAACTAAGTGTTATTTTGACCTCAAATTGCATATAAATCAAATACTAGCACATATATATATTTCCTCCCAAATTACTAAACTCACAAATTAGTAACTATATAAAGCATTGCAAGAGCTAATCTAGTAATGAGAGATGAAAGGACAAAGTTGCTAACCTTTGTGATCACTTGAATGGATGGGGGCCTTCAAATCTTGACAAATTTTGGGCAAAATGTGTGATGAGCTCGAGGGGAGAAGAGGAAGAACAGAGAGGAGAGGAGAGGGGAAAGGGGGAAGAACAGAGCGAGCTGGACGAAGGGTTTATATGCAGGAGGACCTTTAGTACCGGTTCGTGCCACGAACCGGTACTAAAGGTGCTGGAGGGGGCCCAGACTGACAACATCCTGCCACCACCCTCATTAGTACCGGTTCGTGGCACGAACCGGTGCTAAAGGTTAGCCACGAACCAGTACTAATGAGAGCGGCCCGGCTAGTCGTTGGAACCGGCACTAATGTGCTGCACGTTTGACCCTTTTTCTACTAGTGTGAGGATCGGTCGCAGCTTCAGCCCGTGGAGCCGGCCAGCAGCGGCCCTAGGCTTTGATGGCGGGGTGGATTCCGAGCGCGGGCCACGGTGGTGGCTGGCTTCGTGGTCATGCAAGCTACGACCTCCACCTTGAGCTGGCGACAGGAGATGCACGCACATGCGGCCTACCAAGGTGCGTAGCTCACGGGACCGCATGAACAATTTGACATGGACGGCGTCCTCCTTCGTCCTCGCCTCCTCGGTCGGTTCATCCACCGAGCTCATCATTGATACATGCGAGGTTGCGTCCAGTCTCCAGTGCCGCCGCCTTGAGGAGCAGCAGGCCCTCTCACTCTCAGGCATGAACATCCATGGCGGAGGAAACCAGCTTGCTGCGTGCACTGGACGCGATAATGGACGACGCGCAGCCTCGCAGGACGGCGGTGGTTTGTGTGACGAAGCCGATGGCGAGTGGGCGATGCGCGCCAGCGCGCGACGGCAGTGATTTGAGGGAGGGAGGTTGGAACGTTGGATAGGTACTTTCTGAGGACATGCCGTGGATGGGCGGCTCGCCGCCGTGGCCTGCGTGGTGGAGGAGCTCTGGTTGTCCGCAGAAGGACTCGAGACTTCGAGAGTCGAGAGTCGAGACTCGAGAAGCTCCTGCATGTGCCACCGGGGACCGTCGCGGTGTCGGCGGCGACCGCGGACATGGCGTGGAGAGGAGAGTCTAGAGACGATGGCGCATGCAGGAGAGCCGAGGTCGTGTCTGTCCGGGATGCAGAACTCCGGCCACGATGGCGCGCCGTCCTCGCCTTCGTGAGACCATGAGGTGGTGTTCTCCACCTAAGCTCACCCAGCCCGCATGCATCTCGAGCTCGCAGCCGTCACGTCGACATTGCGCCTATCTTCGGCACCCCGCCGTTTCCGGCCCGTGAGGTCGCCGTGAGGATCAGTTGCCTCCGGTATATCATCGCGGAAACCCTCACAAAGGGTTCTTCAGCTTCCTGTCGATTCGCCTCCACTTGAACTGCACGAATGGTGAGCGCACGACTGTTTTCTCCTCGCTCTCTTGCCGTGCGCCCTGCTGCCGCGCATTCGCTGTGTGCGGCGTGCTTCTTGCTTGCGCGGGCTATTGCGTCGCGTGCGTGCAGGGCTTACGAGCTGCTGCTGCATGTGTGATGTGTGGGCTTGATGCATGCGTGTAGTAGCTAGGTGATGGTCTCACACTGGATCCGTATACGGATGGTGTAGATACACTACCGTATTTCTTAGTAACTCGAGTATATAGCTCTTTGTTTCGTATCAGAAGCAAACTCATGATGGTTCCTGAATATTAGGTGCCATATTGTATTTTTATATAAGTCACCGGATGTTGCTTTGTTTAATTATTTCACTGTTGATCGCACTATTGTACTATTCTTTACAGAGAAAGATCAAATGAAGGGAAACACTAGGTTTGTATTATCCAATCTAAACCAGTTCTGATACTCTCTAATTTATATTCTATTGTCTGGTTGTAGGAGACATTAAATTGCCTATCTTGGAATAGCAGTTGTAGGTTAAGGACGCTGTAAAAAATGAAGAGTTGATAGAAAGCACCATTTTAATGTTATGTCATTTTTTTATGAACCAGGTATTGATGATCATTTAGAAGATGGGGAGCTTACATGGGCTCTGCAAGAAAGTCTGAAAAATGAACATCCTCTTTGTCAGAATGTTCTGTTGGGAGGGGTGTTCTCATATGTCACTCCATCAGTTCAATGACATCTGGTTGCAGCTATTTTTCCTTTTTTTTCCTTTTAGGCATGATTATCAATATAGTTTTATTTCGATTTAAGATTTTGTAAATGATGTCATTGTCACTCCTAAAACCTTTATGGATGTTTATCGCCATTCTGCATCATTATTTTGTGTCTCTTTTGAAACAAGGCAAGCTTCTGCTCATTCACCTTAATTATTGATGCCTGACACACATTTCCTAACTTGGCATTGATGGTCATCTGGTGTTTTCTTTGCATGTGTGCATTTGAGGAATTGTTGAACAGATTTGCAATATTGTATGGTTTGCCACTACCATCTTTGTTTCCATAAATGTTGCACCAGGCTCATGTACGAGGCTATCAAAAGAAGTGGATCCACATTCCATGTCATTATTTTCTTCAATTTTTGACCTGAATGTACATTAGAAAATATTTGTCCAGCAATAATTTCGAACCTATCCAATAAAGGATCCATTATCTCCAGTGTTTGCATATTCGAATTTTCAGTTTTTATTGGATGTGGCCGTAGGATTTGTAATGAATTTCCCAAATTCTATATCTCCTAGGATGCCTTTTCCTCGCAGCCCTTTGAGGAGGATAGTTCTCCGGAGAATCATAGGGCAGAAAAGGTGACAATGATTTGTGTAGTTAACCGCCTAATGAAACTATTAGTATTGTTCTATCCTTCTTATCATGCTCTGCAATTGTTACTGAGAAAATATGACGACACATGAACTATTTCATGCTGAAACGAGTTCCTAATGTATGCAAATTTCTTACTTTCTCATGGATGTTCATACTCTTAGGAACATATACTATGCTCTTTGTGTACAATATGGGAGTGATCCTTCACGTTGTAACACTGACTATACTGTTAGCCAGTCAGTTTGTTAATTCAGTCTGTTATTCTTATCGGTTATGTTGTACGTCCCTACTCTCGTGTACATGTATGTCATTTATATCTGGGCAATATTTTTCATCATGCAAGTTTCACATCTTCATTCCTCTTCACGTGGAACTCCCACGATTGTTGTCAATCCATGTTTTCACAAAAGATACCGTTCTGCACACTTCACAAGCAGCGTGTCGCTAACCTTATTAAACTCATCGACCTCCTACTAAATACACAAGGGGGCAATGACATCAATAAATAAACTTGACATGTTCTCGAATTCCTGACTTATATACTGCCCAAGGTGATGCAATGTAACCCAGTAAAGATTTGACTGTATCACCTGTACCCAAACGACATATTAGATTGTATCACATGTGCTCGGAACACCCAGCTACCAATGATCCTACAATCCATATACTGGCCCAACACCAGCACGCAACCAAGTTCAATAATTCAGTCAAGTTATTTACTACATTATCACGGAGGGAAAACCAGAACACTGTAGAACATCTACTCTATCGCTATAAGAAATAAAATCTTCTTTTTTTCTTTATGTATTGCACTCTATTTCCTCAAGTCCACATAGCATCCATATAGCTCCAAGGTTACGATTATTTTAGTCCACATAAAAAACAACATACAGAAACAATGCAATGCCACAGACACAACGAATCCTATTTTAGCACCATCTCCCTTAGGCTAGAACATTCGAGATCGAACAATATCTATAAAAAAGAACCCATTGTACCACAAGCTACACAAATCGTATCATCATCCTTCACATGAATATGTAACACGTGTGCATCGATAACACATGTTTTGACCTTGATCCACACATCAAACCTCATGTATAAGGACTCGATCCACATATGTCTCATATAACATGCATACACTCCGCCCAAGTTTAAAGGGAAGAGAGCCAAAACTATAGAAAATTCCATTTATCTCATCGATCAAAATAGCCAACCAATATTTTCTCCCTTCCTTTGATCACCATCCCATAAAAAATGAATGCCGAACTAAACGTGCCAATCTCTTTTTCGAAAAAAAATCATCAACATAAGAATATTTACTTACTATACAAGAACATATATCACCGCCAATAAGTAAGGCGCGGCGTGCCGCCGCGCGGGTATCAGCTAGTTTACACTAGAGTAGAGAACGAAAGTGACCTGATTTGGGGGCATGCTTCTTGGTTATTTGCTTGATATAAATATTGAACACTCTTAGGTCACCTACATTGTCAAAAGCAAACATTGTTAGAATTAAACCGAGGCATACCGTCGATCATCCGAGAACCAAGAAATCACACGAGCACGACACCGAGATTTGTTAACGAGGTTCACCGATATGGCTACATCCCCGGGGCCTGACTATGGGCGCTCCTCCCCATGACACCGCTACAATACCGCACCCGGTCGCCCTGGATACCGGCACATTGCCGCCGGCTTCCCCTGCGTTTCGGTGCTATTATTTTGGCATAGGTTACATCGTGTGTCTAGCCTCGCTATATATGAGAGGCCTAGGATACAAGTGTCCTACTAGGACACGACTCCATATCCTATCTAAATACAATACAACTACAAGTCCAACTGTAACCTACCTTGTACACAATATTCGACACAACTCTAACAAACTCCATCTTGGCGAATATTCTCCACCACCTTGAGTTCGTCCATGCGTCAAACTTCCATGTACATTGGACTTGAGTTTATGCCATGAGTATCGCTGCTACTCCAAAGACTCCATATGACTCCACCTGCAACTTGTAGTCCCTTCTTTTCTTGACCATAGTCAACACTCGAGCAAAATTAAGTTCCACATTACTCTAGTTTGTGCTCCCAACTTCCAGAGTATCAGTCCCACACCATCACACACCGATCACCGACTTGCGTGAAAGTGAACAACTCACATATTGGGTGTCACACATAAGAGTTAGCTGAACTCAACATCACCGCTGCTTTCTTGACCGCCTGTCTGAAACCTGAAAGAATTTCACCATTGCTTGTAGTCACCCGAGTCAAATTCGCAGTTGTCTCACCACATGTATGACCACCAGAGCCCTGGCCCGTCTCCATGCCCCGTGCATACTGCACGCCTCGCCGCTATTACCGCATCGAGCCTCCGCTGTCCTGGTCGAGTCTCAAGGGTCGCGAAACCGCACTACTGAACCCCCACTACAGAGTACCACCGATCATCACCGACCGATGACGAGTTTCACACTTCCATCAGACCACTGGCTCTAGTCCAAACTACGTGTCACTCGCTTTTCCCATCCGCTGAATAGGCTTCGATTTTCTAGATCCTTACACCATAGCCCCTCAATCCAGCTCTGCCTGTTTTATAGCAAGAGTAATTAATCGTTGTTGTTTGAAGGTTAATCTATTTAACTCCATGATAGATGATCAGTCCACCCTCGCACCCCGTCGACTTCAAGCTCTGTGTGCACACCACCTTGAATCAACCCTGCGCCATAGTCTTGTCGAAGCCACACAAACCTCGGGCATGTGCACCACGTGTTTCCATGCCCAGAAGTCGGTTACCATCAGTATCACGCTCCTACGCCGTCTTCGCCGATCCCACCACCGTCTTCTGTACCAACCGACTCGCGTCGATCCGTCGGACTGCCTAGTCCGACCCAGCCGAACTTCCCATACTGCGACCATCTGCAACTCCTCACAGTTCGCATCCTCCACCTGGCTTTACATCCCGCAACGCCTTCAAGCATTCACTATTGTGCCAACAATTTTTTCATCCTTGTCTGCCATAACCCAAGGTTTTCAGTTCCATTGAACTTCCCCACCTCAAACCTGGTACCCGTTGGCGTCATGGTTCTTTGTACGGCTAACCCGTGAAAAAAATATCCGAGCACTCTTCCTGTGATACAAAAGTACACAAAGCGTATACTAGTAGCAAATCCAACGATAGCTTTGTGATTTTCACGTTACGTCACTCTTTGGACACAAATTTCATGCTAGCTTTGCTTGCCGAGTCCTTGCCTTCCAATGATGGATGCTTTTCTTTTGGAGTCTGCCTTTGTTGCATGTACACGTTGCTACCTCTTGAGCACTGCGTTGGATTTCCCCGAAGAGGAGAGGATGATGCAGCAAAGTAGCATAAGTATTTCCCTTAGTTTTTGAGAACCAAGGTATCAATCCAGTAGGAGGCCACGCACAAGTCCCTCGTACCTACACAAAACGATAGCTCCTTGCAACCAACGCGATTAGGGGTTGTCAATCCCTTCACGGTCACTTACGACAGTGAGATCTGATAGAGATGATAAATGATATTTTTGGTATTTTGGTATATAGATGCAAAGTGAAAAGTAAAAGGCAAAGTAAAAACAAAGCAAGTATTAAAGTAATGGAGATTGATATGATGAGAATAGCCTTGGGGGCCATAGGTTTCACTAGTGGCTTCTCTCAAGAGCATAGATATTCTACGGTGGGTGAACCAATTACTTTTGAGCAATTGACAGAATTGAGCATAGTTATGAGTATATCTAGGTATGATCATGTATATAGGCATCACGTCCAAGACAAGTAGACCAAAATGATTCTGCATCTACTACTATTACTCCACTCATCGACCGCTATCCAGCATGCATCTAGAGTATTGAGTTAAAAACAGAGTAACGCCTTAAGCAAGATGACATGATGTAGAGGGATAAATTCATGCAATATGATAAAAAACCCATCTTGTTATCCTCGATGGCAACAATACAATACGTGCCTTGCTGCCCCTTCTGTCACTGGGAAAGGACACCGCAGATTGAACCCAAAGCTAAGCACTTCTCCCATTGCAAGAAGTACCAATCTAGTTGGCCAAACCAAACAGATAATTCAAAGAGACTTGCAAAGATAACAAATCATACATAAAAGAATTCAGAGAAGATTCAAATATTATTCATAGGTAAGCTGGATCATAAACCCACAATTCATCGGTCTCAACAAACACACCGCAAAAAGAAGATTACATCGAATAGATCTCCACGAGAGAGGGGGAGAACATTGTATTGAGATCCAAAAAGAGAGAAGAAGCCATCTAGCTACTAGCTATGGACCCGAAGGTCTGAAGTAAACTACTCACACTTCATCGGAGGGGCTATGGTGTTGATGCAGAAGCCCTCCGTGGTTGATGCCCCCTCTGGCGGAGCTCCGGAACAGGCCCCAAGATGGGATCTCGTGGATACAGGAAGTTGCGACGGTGGAATTAGGTTTTTGGCTCCTCTTCTGGTCGTTTGGGGGTACGTAGGTATATATAGGAGCAAGGAGTACGTCGGTGGAGCAACATGGGGCCCACGAGGCAGGGGGCGCGCCCTGGGGGGGCGCCCCCCACCCTCGTGACCGCCTCTTCTGTGCCTTGGCGTAGGGTCCAAGTCTCCTGGATCACGTTCGGTGAGAAAATCACGTTTCCGAAGGTTTCATTCCGTTTGGACTCCGTTTGATATTCCGTTTCTTCGAAACACTGAAGTAGGAAAAAAACAGCAATTCTGGGTTGGGCCTCTAGTTAATAGGTTAGTCCCAAAAATAATGTAAAAGTGGAAAATAAAGCCCAATATAGTCCAAAACAGTAGATAAAGTAGCATGGAGCAATCAAAAATTATAGATACGTTGGAGACGTATCAGACATCCCCAACACTACAGGAATCGGCTACTTTGCTATCAGCCACGGCGGACGGCAAAGGCATGGATGGCGGACGGCAAAGACCTTTGCCGTCTGCCGCGGACGGCAAAAGGGGACGGCAAAGTAGGGGACGGCTAAGAGCTAAGTTGCCGTCTGCTTCGGGCAGCTGACGGCAAAAGGGCCTTTGCCATCAGCAGCGGACGGCAAAGAAGGCAGACGGCAATAAATGCGCTGTTACTCCGTTAGGTGGTTAACGGCAGGCCTTTGCCGTCCGCTGCGGACGGCAAAGCCTTTGCCGTCAGCCACTGTAGGCAAACTGACCAAATTAGTCAGCCTCCCAGGAAGCACCGTTGCCTGCCACGTGGCCTCTTTGCCGTCCGCTGCTAATGGCAAAGATCCCTTTGCCGTCGGTGGCAGACGGCAAAGAGCCTGCATATTGTCTCTTTTTTTCTGTTTTTTTAATCCAACAATTTTCACAGCAAATATATATGACATATATAGATATATTTCCATATCACATATCTAGCACATAAGTTTCATATCACATATCACATCAGTTTCATCCATACACATTGTTCATACATAAGCAAGTTCCATCCATACACATTGTTCCATCCATATACATATTACAATGCAATGTTTCATCAAGATAGCAAGTTCCATCATAGCAAGCTAGATACAATGCAAAGTTTCATCAAAGGAAAAGCAAGCACTCCATCATAGCAAGCTAGCTTCCATGAAGTGAATGAAATCTGCAAAATGGTAAATAAGAAAGTTAGAAATAGGTGACTAGAACAAGAAGAAGACTAGAACAAGAAGTATATGTCATTTATGAGCTAACTTAGGTGAAATGGATCATATATGAGCTAACTAAGTTGAAATGGGTTGTTTATGAGCTAACTTAGTTGAAATGGATCATTTATGAACTAACTTAGTTGAAATGGGTCGTTTATAAGCTAACTAAGGTGAAGGGCATCGTTTTTGAGCTAAGTAAGGTGAAATGGATCGTTTTTGAGCTAACTTAGGTGAAATGGATCATTTATGAGCTTTTATGAGCTAACTTAGTTGAAACGGGTCATTTATGAGCTAACTAAGGTGAAATGCCACGTTTTTGAGCTAAGTAAGGTGAAATGGATCATTTTTGAGCTAACTTAGGTGAAATGGATCATTTCTGAGCTTTTATTAGCTAACTTAGTTGAAATGGGTCGTTTATGAGCTAACTAAGGTGAAATGCCATGTTTTTGAGCTAACTAAGGTGAAATGGATCGTTTTTGAGCTAACTTAGGTGAAATGGATCATTTATGAGCTTTTATGAGCTAACTTAGTTGAAATGGGTCGTTTACGACCTAACTAAGGTGAAATGCCACGTTTTTGAGCAAACTAAGGTGAAATGGATCGTTTTTTAGCTAACTTAAGTGAAATGGATCATTTATGAGCTTTTATGAGCTAACTTAGTTGAAATGGGTCGTTTATGACCTAACTAAGGTGAAATGCCACGTTTTTGAGCTAACTAAGGTGAAATGGATCGTTTTTTAGCTAACTTAGGTGAAATGGATCATTTAAGAGCTAATTTAGATGAAATGGGTCGTTTTTAGCTAACTTAGGTGAAATGGATCGTTTAGGAGCAAATCTAGGTGAAATGGGTCATTTTGGAGCTAACCTAGGTGAAATGGGTCATTTTGGAGCTAACCTAGGTGAAATGGGTCATTTTAAAGCTAACGTAGGTAAAATGGATCATCTAGGAGCTAATCTACGTAAAATGGGTCATTTTAGAGATAACTTGGATAAATTGGATCACTTGTAAGCTAACTAAGGTAAAATGAGTCATTTTAGAGCTACCTTAGGTAAAATGGATTGTTTATGAGCTGACTAAGCTAATTATGCAATTTTTGACATAAGTAACCTAAGTACATATCGTTTTAGAGCTATCTTAGGTAGAATGGATGGTTTATGAGGTCAGTAAGCATATTAAGTCATTTTGGAGGAAAAGAAGCTAACTCTAGGTCATTATGGTAAGCATATTGGAGGAAATAAAGCTAAGTCTAGGTCTTTATGCATTTGTTAAGCAAAACACTAGAGAAACTTACCGTGATCAGGGAGGTGTACGAGTGGGCTGGCTCGCGCTGGTAGCTGGAGAAGGATCGTGCGATGCGTTTCTGGAGTTAAGCTGCACCATAGATCATTTCCAATGTCTCGTTAGCATTATGACACTCAAATGTTAAGACTAGAAGGTAATGTCCATTCTAATTAAACTCACCGTGCTCCCAAGAGCAATCACTGGCATCGGCGGAGCGGTCTGACCGGACTTCTCGCACACAGACTGCACATTTGGTTTTCACAACAGAGTCATACTAGTTAGTAATGAGACTCAAATGTTAAGACTAGCAAGTAATCTGCAGAAGAAACTTACCACAAGGAGCTCGTACATGGCCCTTGCCTGCATGTCATTCCGTGCCCTCTCCTCCTCCAACATCTTTGTCGTTCTCTCCTCCAACTCCCGCTGCCTCTCCGCCGCCTCCGCCAGAAGTTTCTCCGTTCTATCTCTCTCACTCTGTATAGCAGCCTGCAACACCACTCACATGACCATTTGTAATCATTGATGGAAGCGCACACAATGTAATGGAGAAAGATAGCTGAGTACTTATAACTAACCTTGAAGGCGAGTTGGACTGGCCGTTCACGAGGCCTTATCTCAGGAGCGGAGCTCGACTGGCGCGCCTTGATCTCCGGGAGAGTGCTAGGACAACGGATAAGTCCATCTCCCGCCACCAGATATCATCAGCAGCTCTGTATCAATGGGACCCTGGCTCGGGTTAAAGTCCCCCCCTTTCCTCGCCTTCCCCTGATCTCTATATTGCACGAGCTTGTCGTGGGCGGAGATGTTGGTGAAGTTCTTTGGATCATCGAGGTCAGACGCAGAGAATGCCTTGACTTTCTTGTAAGAGCTAGTGTGGGCCATGGCATACAGGTCGTACACCTCTGGCACCTTATCCGCCTTATTGTAGCATGCCTGAAAGAGAGAAACAAAGTAAATTAGTAATTAAAGGGCTAAAGCTAGCATGATGAATGAATTGCATGAATCATGAAGCAAACCACATACCCAGTTCCGCCCGTACTGAAATAAGTTGGAGCTGCCTTGGTGGTGTGGCACACCTTCCATTTGGGCACGTTTGTCCTTGGCCTCGTTATGGGTGGCCCACCATTGTTTTGAGCACCACACATTGACCAACACCTCCCAACAATCCATCCGATCCGCACACCATCTCGGAGGGGCCTAAGTTAGCAAATAGAAACTTGAGCGCTACGGCTATGAATTACTAAATGAAGGAAGTAAGTACAAGGCCTTAAGAATTACCTTCATGTACTGCTCCTTACTCAAGAACTTATCGCGGCACTCCTACTTGGGCTTCTTGATACCACGCCCGACGTAGTAGTCTCGAACAGCCTGCACCCGAACCTCATGCCATAAGTTCTGAAGTAGGCGCTTGCACTCCTTGTCGATAACATCTGCCTCCTCCTCCTCGTATCCCTCCTCACACCTGTAGAATGTCTGCAATCAAATGAGACAATATTGATTAGTACAATTAATAACTAGCTAGTTCAAGATTTTTAATTGTGTAAAGGAGAAATTACCCAGAACTTTCTGATCACCACGTCTGCCCTCGTCTTGCACAAGACACCGTCGATAATCTCACCCGGCGGGGCCGGGGCAGCCAAGTAGTGCTCCCAACTCAATCCAACCTCTAGAAGCCGACCCTCACCAGGCAACGTGACAAACCCCGGGAAGTTTTGCCGAATCAGAACTCCAAGGACGGAGTTGGGCCGGCGGACACTTTCATGGTGGTCCCAACCCCTGCAGCATGACAAGGCCAACGCATTAGTTATTTGAAGAAACGTGAATGCAGAAGGTACAAAAAGATTAAATGCACTTACCTGTCCCCATCAGGGAAAATCAACCACCTTTGCTCGCGGGTCGCCGGCACGGACGGGAGCCGTGTAGCACCACTCTGGTAGACGTTGCCCCCCTCCTCCTCAATATCAATCGGCTCCCCGTCATCATCAGCATGGCCACTTGGCTCCCCGCCATCATCAGCATGGCCACTCGGCTCCTCAGGCTGACCCGACCAGGTACCCCATCTAGACGCGTGCTCCTCCAGGGTCTCGTGGGCCGAAGGCCCGTCGACCCGAGGCTCATGGGCCGAAGACCCGTGGACCGGAGGCTCGTGGACCAGAGTCGGTGTAGCCTCCTCCTCGGACAAGTCCACCCTAGCAGTCACGTGCTCGGGTGAAATAGCTGGGGGTGGCGGCGAGGAAGGCGCCGTAAGAGTCACCCTACCTCCTCTTCCGCAACCACGTGCTCCACCTCCTCTCTTCTTCTTACCTCGTCCCCTGCTGGGCACCGCAGTCGATGAAGAAGGGCCCGGTGGTGTCGACATACTGTCCAGCAACGCTCGGCGGAGAGGTGCGTGTGCAATGGAAGACCTCGCAACACGCGCCGATGAAGAAGGGGCCTCGACGCGCTCCCGACCAGCACCCACCATCTTTCAACACCTGCCATGACAAAGAATAAACGAAATTAGTACAACATAAAAAAAAGTACCGACATGAATAATAATATGTATATCACTTAAGTGTATCATCATCAAGTACAACATAAAAAAATTGAATACCTGACACTACTAATAATCTCGATCAGTATCATCAATAAATGCATAATCATCATCATCACTATAATCAATGATGGGCTCACTATAATCATCATCATCACTATCATCACTATAATCATCATCATCATCACTGGACACACAACAATTATATATATAATTCACCATGTATATATTCATCAGTTGATCTACTTTATCAATTTTATTACGTCCATGCAACCTACACTCTAATAGGTAATGATAGGTCCTAATCCCACCCGAGTATGTGTAGATTGGGTTCATTTTCCCATGCTATACTCCGGATCCGACGCAAAATTTCGGCAGCACCTCCCCACTGTTCTCCTGATACACGTCTCTGCAATAAACAGAGAGGATGTGTACCCGGAGAACAACAGGGGAGGCACTTGCGAAATTTATGCGTCGGATCCGGAGCAAAGCATATGCGTTGGATCAGGTGCTGTTTCGGGGTCGGGGGTTCGAGGTGTCGTGTCGCTGTCGGGGTGCCGTGTCGGGGTCGGGGTGCTGTTTCGAGGTCGGGGGGTCGGGGTGTCATGTTGGGGTCGGGGTGTCGGGGTCAGGGGGTCGGTTGTCGGGGTCGGGGTTTCGGGTCAGGTCAGGCTCGGGGTCGGGGTGTCGGGTCAGGCTCGGGGTCGGGGTGTCGGGGTCGGGGTCGGTCTCTGGGTCGGGGTGTCAGGTCGGGGTGCCGGGTCGGGGTCGGGGTGCCGTGTCGGTGTCGCGATCGGGGTGTCGATCGGGTCAGGCTCGGGGTCGGGGTGTCGGGGTCGGGGTCGGGGTCGAGGTGTCGGGGTCGGGGTCGGGGTCTCAGGGTCGGGGTGTCGTGTCGGGGTGCCGGGTCGGGGTCGGGGTGCCGTGTCGGGTCGGGTTTTTTCCCCTCCATTTCCTTTTCTTCTTCTTCCTCTTCTTCCTTTTCTTCCTTTTCTTCCTTTTTTTTCCTTCTTCTTCTTCTTCTTCCTCCATTCCTTTTTCCTCTTCTTCTTCTCCTCCTCTCCTCTTTTTTCTTCTTCTTCTTCCTCTTCTTCTTTTTTCTTATCCTCCTCCTCTTCTTCTTCTTCCTTTCCTTTTTCCTCTTCTTCTTCTCCTCCTCTCCTCTTTTTTTCTTCTTCTTCTTTCCTAAACCTAAACCTAAAACTAAACCTGAACCTAAATCTAAAACTAAAACTAAAACTAAATCTAAACTAAACATAAACCTAAAACTAAAAAATAGAAAAAAAGGAAAAAACTAAATCTAAACCTAAAACTAAACTAAAACTAAACCTAAACCTAAACCTAAAACTAAAACTAAAACTAAAACTAAATCTAAACTAAACATAAACCTGAAACTAAAAAAACAGAAAAAAAAATAGAAAAAAGAGGAGGTAGAGCTCACCTGGGGCAGGGCCGGTGGAGGAGGTGACCGGTGGAGGAGGGGGGCGGGGCGACATGGGGCGGCGGCGCCAGGCGGCTGTGGCGCCGGGGCCGGGGCCGGGGCGCCGTGGGGCGTGGGCGCGGTGGCGCCGAGACGGCAGGGCGGCGGGGGCGACGGGGCGGAGGGCTGGTGGGGCGCCAGGTGGTTGGCCGCGGGGGGGGGGGGGGGGGGGGGGCGGTGGCGCCGAGACGGCAGTGCGGCGGGGGCGACGGGGCCGCGGTGGCACCGAGGCAGGGGGCCGGTGGGACGGCGGGGTGGTGGGCGACGGGGCGGCGGAGAGTGGTGGGGCGACGGGGCGGCGGAGAGTGGTGGGGGCGGTGGCGCACATGTGAAGAGGGAGAGAAACAGAGAGAGAGGGGCGGGGTGGGGCGCGACCACCGTTAGATAAGTTAAATCTTTGCCGTCCGCCCCCCTTTGCCGTCCGCTTTTTTGCTCTTTGCCGTCCTCTAGCGGACGACAAAGAGGGGGGGGGGGCGTTAAGTTTTTTTAAGCAGCTCGTCAGTGGGGCCCCCTCCCTCTTTGCCGTCCGCTAGCCGACGGCAAAGCTTATTTGCCGTCCGCTAGCAGACGGCAATGAACTGGCTGATGGCAAATATGATCTTTGCCATCAGCCAGTTCTTTGCCATCTATTTTTTGGAAACGGGCAGCAAAGACCTCCCTTGTCGTCCGCTAGCAGACGACAAAGAAAGGGCTGATGGCAAATCCTCTGATTCCAGTAGTGCAAGCTTAATTCCTGCTCGTCCTCGAGTAGGTAAATGATAAAAAGAGAATTTTTGTTGCGGAGTGATACTTTGGCATAATTTCAATGTAAATCTTCTTAATTGTGGTATGAATATTCATATCCGAAAGATTCAAGACAAAAGTTCATATTGACATAAAAATAATAATACTTCAAGCATACTAATCAAAGCAATCATGTCTTCTCAAAATAGCATGCAAAAGAAGGTTCATCCCTACAAAATCATGTAGTTAGGCTATGCTTCATTTTCGTCACACAAAGATGTTCCCAACTTCTATACCCCCGATGACAAGCCAAGCAATTGTTTCATACTTAAATAATCTCAAACTTTTTCAACCTTCATGCAATACATGAGCGTGAGCCATGGATATAGCACTATGGGTGGAATAGAATATGATGATGGGGATTGTGTGGAGAAGACAAAAAAGGAGAAAGTCTCACATTGACGAGGATAATAAACGGGCTATGGAGATGCCCATTAATTGATGTCAACATGAGGAGTAGGGATTTGTTGGGGAACATTGCATAAAATAATTTTTTTCCTACGTTCACCAAGATCAATCTATGAGTTCATCTAGCAACAAGAGAGGGGAGTGCATCTACATACCCTTGTAGATCGCGAGCGGGAGCGTTCAAGAGAACGGGGTTGAGGGAGTCGTACTCATCGTGATCCAAATCACCGGAGATCCTAGCGCCGAACGGACGGCACCTACGCGTTCAACACACGTACGGTCAGCGTGACGTCTCCTCCTTCTTGATCCAGCAAGGGGGAAGAAGAGGTTGATGAAGATCCAGCAGCACGACGGCGTGGTGGTGGATGCAGCAGGGTTCCGGCAGGGCTTCGCCAAGCGTTTGCGGGAGGAGGAGGTGTAGCAAGGGGGAGGGAGGCGCCAAGACTTCAGGGTGCGGCTGCCCTCCCACCCCCCTCTTTATATAGGGACCCCAGGGGGGGCGGCGGCCAAGGGGGGAGACTTGCCCCCCAAGGCAAGTGGAGGCGCCCCTCCCCTAGGGATCCCAACCCTAGGCGCAGAGGGGGGCCCAGGGGGGGTGCACCAGCCCACCAGGGGCTGGTTCCCCTCCCACTTCAGCCCATGGGGCCCTCCGGGATGGGTGGCCCCACCCGGTGGACCCCCGGGACCCTTCCGGTGGTCCCGGTACAATACCGGTGACCCCCGAAACTTTCCCGATGGCAGAAACTCAACTTCCCATATATAATTCTTTACCTCCGGACCATTCTGGAACTCCTCATGACGTCCGGGATCTCATCCGGGACTCCGAACAACTTTCAGTTTGCTGCATACTCATATCTCTACAACCCTAGCGTCACCGAACCTTAAGTATGTAGACCCTACGGGTTCGGGAGATACGTAGACATGACCGAGACGGCTCTCCGGTCAATAACCAATAGCGGGATCTGGATACCCATGTTGGCTCCCACATGCTCCTCGATGAACCACGATGTCAAGGATTCAAGCAACCCCGTATACAATTCCCTTTGTCAATCGGTATGTTACTTGCTCGAGATTCGATCGTCGGTATCCCAATACCTCGTTCAATCTCATTACCGGCAAGTCACTTTACTCGTACCGTAATGCATGATCCCGTGACCAGACACTTGGTCACTTTGAGCTCATTATGATGATGCACTGCCGAGTGGGCCCAGAGATACCTCTCCGTCATACGGAGTGACAAATCCTAGTCTCGATCCGTGTCAATCCAACAGACACTTTCGGAGATGCCCGTAGTGTACCTTTATAGTCACCCAGTTACGTTGTGACATTTGATACACCCAAAGCACTCCTACGGTATCCGGGAGTTACACGATCTCTTGGTCTAAGGAAAAGATACTTGACATTGGAAAAGCTCTAGCAAACGAACTACACGATCTTGTGCTATGCTTAGGATTGGGTCTTGTCCATCACATCATTCTCCTAATGATGTGATCCCGTTATCAATGACATCTAATGTCCATAGTCAGGAAACCATGACTATCTGTTGATCAACGAGCTAGTCAACTAGAGGCTCACTAGGGACATATTGTGGTCTATGTATTCACACGCGTATTACGATTTCCGGATAATACAATTATAGCATGAATAAAAGACAATTATCATGAACAAGGAAATATAATAATAATGCTTTTATTATTGCCTCTAGGGCATATTTCCAACAGTCTCCCACTTGCACTAGAGTCAATAATCTAGTTACATTGTGATGAATCGAACACCCATAGAGTTCTGGTGTTGATCATGTTTTTCTCGCGGAAGAGGTTTAGTCAACGGATCTGCGACATTCAGATCCGTATGTACTTTGCAAATATCTATGTCTCCATCTTGAACATTTTCACGGATGGAGTTGAAACAACGCTTGATGTTCCTGGTCTTCTTGTGAAACTTGGGCTCCTTGGCAAGGGCCATAGCTCCAGTGTTGTCACAGAAGAGAGTGATCGGCCCCGACGCATTGGGTATGACTCCTAGGTCGGTGATGAACTCCTTCATCCATATTGCTTCATGTGCTGCCTCCGAGGCTGCCATGTACTCCACTTCACATGTAGACCCTGCCACGACGCTCTGCTTGCAACTGCACCAGCTTACTGCTCCACGATTCAACATATACACGTATCCGGTTTGTGACTTAGAGTCATCCAGATCTGTGTCAAAGCTAGCATCGACGTAACCCTTTACGATGAGCTCTTCGTCACCTCCATAGACGAGAAACATGTCCTTTGTCCTTTTCAGGTACTTCAGGATATTCTTGACCGTGTTCCAGTGTTCCTTGTCGGGATTACTTTGGTACCTTCCTACCAAATTTACGGCAAGGTTTACATCAGGTCTGGTACACAGCATGGCATACATAATAGATCCTATGGCTGAGGCATAGGGGGTGTGTAACGCCCCGGATCCGATGCGCCAGGTGTCTGCCAGTTATTCGTCGTCGTTGCCATGTCATTTGCTTGCGTGGTGCATTTTATCATGTCATCATGTGCATCTCATTTTGCATACGTGTTCATCTCATGCATCCGAGCATTTTCCCCATTGTCCGTTTTGCAATCCGGCACTCCTATGTCCTCTGGCGTTCCCCTTTTGTCTCTTGTTGTGAGTGGGTGTTAAACTTTTTCGGAATGGCCCGAGGTTTGCCAAGCGGCCTTGGTATAGCACCGGCAGACCGCCTGTCAAGTTTCGTGCCATTTGGAGGTCGTTTGATACTCCAACGGTTAACCGGGTAACCGTAAAGCCCTCTTTTGTTGCAGCCCAACACCCCTTCCAAAGTGGCCCAAACCCATATAACTCCCCTCCATGCTCTCGGTCGTTCGATCACGACCGCGTGGCCGAAAACCGCACCTCATTTGGACTCTCCTAGCTCCCTCTACCTATTTAAACACCTCCCCCGTCCAAATCCGGGTCCCGAAACCCTAAAAATCATCCCCGTCGCCCGCCAGACATGTCCGTCCCGAGCCGGACGAAGTCGCCGCCGCCGCCCGGCTAACCGCGTAGCACCACGTGGCCCCGGCCACCGCGCGCCGCCCGCGGCCCGCCAGGCCCGCCGCCGGCCCCCGCGGCCCGCACCGCGCCCGTGCGCCTCCCCGCGCGCTCGCGCCGCCGCGTCCCCGCCCGCCGGCGCGTCGCCGCCGCCTCGCCCCGGCGCCTCCTCGTCTCGGCGCCGCCGTCGACCCCGCGCCCCTCCGCCGGACGCCACTCGGCGCCGCTCCCGCGCCTCCCTGCCGGCGCCTCCCCGCGCCGCCCACGCCCCGGCCTCGCCGCCCGCGCCCCGGCCCCGCCTCCACCGTCGCCGCGCCGACCTCCGGCCGGCCTCGCCCCGCCGGACTTCCCCGAGCGCTTCCCCGGCCCTGATCCGCCATCCCCGTCATCTCCGGCGAAGCTCGGGCCCCGCCTCGATTCACGTGCCCGAACCCTAGATCTGGAATTTCGGAGGGTATATTTCACCAAGTCCTTTCTCTGACGATATTTTTATGCCTCTTTCATTGCATCATAACTCTGTGCATATAGCTCCGTTTTGTGTGTGTAATATGTCAAATTGTTCGCCCAACGAGTACATCATTTCATTCCATTGCATCATTTTCATTTGAGCTCATCTTGATGCCCGAAATGCTCTTGGAAGAGTGCTAAGTGATGTTAATCTGCTGAAACTGTTATAACTTTCTCATTTGTCATTTTTGCCATGTTTGATGTGGGCATCCTATGAGGTTGATGTCTACATGTGTTTTGATCTATGCCATTCCATCTTTCCAAAGGTGCTATCCATGTATTTTTGTGATTTTTGTGCTGAGTGCATCGAGCTTGCTAAGTAGGGTACTTGCTGTTGCTGATTTCAGTCCCTGTTTTGCTGTTATTTTTATGCCATGTAAACATGATGCTACAGAGAGACCCATACATATTTTGAGATACTTCAGTAAGGATGTTTTGAACATGTGGTTATTTTCTATCCATTCATGCCCTTTGTTGCAATTATGGAGTAGTATAGCATGTCATTTGAGTGCTCTACTTTTGCTTCAAAATGTTTCCTGGCAGATTGTTTACGTGTTATTCAATTTGGCCAAGGTTGCTATAGTTGATCCTTGCATGCTATGGACTTATTCTTGCCTTGGTTGGTTACATAAACATGTCTTCTTGGTGATGCTATGCTTATATTGTCATGAAATGACTTGTGGTGAGTGAATCGAGCTTGTTAAGTAGTGTACATGATGTTGCTGTTTTGCTAGGCTGAACCTGTTATTTCGTGATGCTATATAGACATGTTGCTACTAGTCATTCTATGCATAATCTGGAGATGTTCTATAAATATGTTTTGTTCTACATGCCATGCTATATCCATCCATGCCCTTGGTTGCAATTATAGCTTGCTGTTGCTTGTTTTTACCTTGCTCCAAATTTGCTTCATGATGTTGCTGTCAGCCTGTTAACATTAAGTTCACTTGTTCCCATGTGTTTTCCTAGTGATCCATGCACCCTATGACCTTGCTCTTGCCATTCTTAGCTTCACAAACATGTCTTCTTACTGTTGGTTGCCTTGCCATGCCATGTACTGCTCTGTGGTGAGTGGTTCAAGCTCATCAACATGCCTACTTATTGTTGTTCCTGTCATGTTTGAATCTGTAATATAACTTGCCATGTCTACATGGATGCCATTGTTTCTTCTGATCCTTTTTGGCTCTAGGTCAGTAAGGGACTTTTGTTCTATGCAATTAGTAGATTCATTCCTTGCCTTTTTTTGCGATGTTAAGTTACTGTAACATATTTTTTGATAGCTCTAAACATTGCAACCTGATGTTATTTCTGCTAAAGTCTGAACTGTTATTATTTGCAATCTTTCCATGTCATTTTGAGCATGTTCTAGTGATTTCTGGAGATAGCTCAGTGTTCATGTTTTTTTTATGATTTACGTGTACATCATGCCCATGCCTTTTTTTATTATGGTGAGGTCATGTAGCATGTTGTTTTGATGCTTGCAATATGCCTAGTTGCTGTTTTGAACAGATTGTTGCTATGACTTGTATAAGGTGTGTGTGTTGAACCGTTGCTCCGTTTTGAGTGTGTTCTATATGAAACTTGCTTGTTTTTGCATGTAGTTTCATATTATCATGTTGCATTCATGTTTTGAGGTGTTTGCTTGATGTTTGGGTGCATTTTGCATCAATGCCATGTTTAACTTGTTTTGCTCATATCTTCTAGGCCGTAGCTCCAAATCTAATGAACTTTATATGTAACTTGACTAGAATTTCGTGTAGATCATCTTGGTGCAGCTTAACTTGCTGTTTAACAACTTGAACATAAGGTTTATTCAGATCTGGACCAATTTCGAAATATGCATATGAGGACTTACCGGAATTGTTATATGTTGTTCCCGGCCTCATTTAAACTTGCCTTGATGTGTTGCTCTTCTTTGCATCATCCCTTGCCATGAGTAGCTTCATGTAGCTTTGTCATGCATCATGCTTGTTGTGCATCATGCCTTGTTCATGTGTGGTGTGTTTACCTTGTTGTGTGCTTCTTTTCGATAGTTCCTGTTTCGTTGCGATCGTGAGGATTCGTTCGTCTACGGTTGGTTCGGCTTCATCCGTTCGTCTTCTTCATGGTCTCGTTCTTCTTCCTTGCAGGATTTATGGCAAGATGACCGCTACCCTGGATCTCACTACTATCATTGTTATGCTAGTTGTTTCGTTCTATCGCTATGCTGCGCTACCTATCACCTGTTTATCAAGCCATCCCATATTGCCATGAACCTCTAACCTTTGACACCTTTCCTATGCAAACCGTTGCTTAGCTATGTTACCGCTTTGCTCAGCCCCTCTTACAGCGTTGCTAGTTGCAGGTGAAGTTCAAGATTTCTCCATGGCGGACAGGATTTTGGTTGGGATATCACAATATCTCTTATATTATTAATGCATCTATATATTTGGTAAAGGGTGGAAGGCTCGGCCTTTTGCCTGGTGTTTTGTTCCACTCTTGCCGCCCTAGTTTCCGTCATACCGGTGTTATATTCCCGGATTTTGCGTTCCTTACGCGGTCGGGTGATTTATGGGACCCCCTTGATAGTTCGCTTTGAATAAAACTCCTCCAGCAAGGCCCAACCTTGGTTTTACCATTTGCCTCACCACCACCTACCCTTTCCCTTGGGTCGGCCAACCCAAGGGTCATATTTATTTTAGCCCCTCCGGGCCAGTGCTTGTCTAAGTGTTGGTTCGAACTAGAGCACCGTGCGGGGCCATCCCTTGGCAACTTGGGTTACGTCGGTTCCTGTACGCTTCGCTCATCCGGTGTTGCCCTGAGAACGAGATATGTGCAGCTCCTATCGGGATTGTCGGCGCATCGGGCGGCTTTGCTGGTCTTGTTTTACCATTGTCGAAATGTCTTGTAAACCGGGAATCCGAGTCTCATCGGGTCTTCCTGGGAGAAGGTCTATTCCTTCGTTGATTGCAAGAGCTTATCATGGGCTAAGTTGGGACACCCCTGCAGGGTATAATCTTTCGAAAGCCGTGCCTGCGGTTATAGGCAGATGGGAATTTGTTAATGTCCGGTTGTAGATAACTTGACACCAGATCCAAATTAAAACGCATCAACCGCGTGTGTAGCCGTGATGGTCTCTTCTCGGTGGAGTCCGGGAAGTGAACACGGTTTCTGGGTTATGTTTGACGTAAGTAGGTGTTCAGGATCACCTCTTGATCATTGCTAGCTTCACGACCGTTCCGCTTGTTCTCTTCTCGCTCTTATTTGCGTATGTTAGCCACCATATATGCTTAGTCGCTGCTGCAACCTCACCACTTTACCCCTTCCTTTCCTATTAAGCTTTGCTAGTCTTGATACCCATGGTAATGGGATTGCTGAGTCCTCGTGGCTCACAGATTACTACAACAACAGTTGCAGGTGCAGGTTTATCCGATGATCATGACGCGAGAGCGATGCTTGCTTGCGTTGAGTTCTTCTTCTGCTTCTTTGATCAGGGGATAGGTTCCAGGTCGGCAGCCTGGGCTAGCAGGGTGGATGTCGTTTGAGTTTCTGTTTGTGATTCATCCGTAGTCGGATGAAGCTCTAATGTATTGTGATGTTGTATTCATGTGACATTGTATGCCTCTTGTATGTATCCCCATATATTATGTAATGTTGATGTAATGATATCCACCTTGCAAAAGCGTTTCAATATGCGGGTCTATCCTTGGTGGGACCTTCGAGTTCCTTTTGGATAGGGTCGCATATTGGGTGTGATAAGTTGGTATCAGAGCCTCGACCGACTCTAGGAGCCCCCTTGATTGATCGTGTAGTTTGGCCGATGTTGAGTCTAGAAAAAAACTGTTTTCGGAGTCCAGTTATATCGGAGAGTAGGAATTCTTTTTATTCCTCAGCCCCTTCGTCGCTCTGGTCAGGATCTTGACGTAGGTGCTTTGAATTACTCCTCTTCCCCTTCAAATTTTCTTTAGGATCATGCAATTGGTTTTCCGGTAGTTGTTCCTCAGCTCTTTGCATCCGGTGCATTTCTCGTCAAGTTGACTCGAGCCTCTTTATCTTTGAGTTCAATCCTCAGTTATTTTCTTTTCCCACCCGCCCACCCTTCTTCCTCTCGGAACCGGAGTCCGTAATTGAGTATCCTTCCTACTCGTGCAAAGTCTTTGCTGTCTTTCCTCAATGATTTCAACCGGTGTTTTCTCTTCAAGTTATTCGTCGATTTCCCCTTCCAAGTTGCCTTTGTTTTCCCGCCCTCCCACCCTCTTCTTCCCGGAGTCTGACTCTCTCTCGACCATCTATCCCATTCATACGGAGGTTCTTCAGTCTTCCAACAATTATTTCAACCGGTGAATTCTCATCTCGGTGGACATTCTTCATCTCTTCTCCGGTGGACTCAATTAATGAATTTCGGTGTTGATCGTATTCTTTTCCTTGGATCAAGTGTTTTCCTTGTTCGTTCGCCTCTCGCTAGTTTATCCTTCCGGAGTGCTCAAGACATCTCAGGAGATTCGTCTGTGTTCCAATTAATTCGAGTTTATCACCTCATTCAAATATTTCAATTGTTCCGGTGCTTCATCTATCTTTTCAAGAATCCTTTCCAACGGTGTTTTCTCTTCAGTGGGCCCTAACCCACCGGTCTTTTTCCAGGATCTTACCTGACTCTTCTAATTCCCCCGGAGTTATTCTAATTTCTTTTCAAGTGTGACGTAAGTATGATTTTCATCAGTCAGATGCCTTCTCCAAGATCGATTTCAAATCATTTCATTGTTGGCTCAACCTTTTCGGTTTTCGTTCTACCGGAGTATCTCAGTAATTTTGGTGGTGTTTCTCGTCGCCATTTGAAGATCGAAGAAGAGTCTTTCGTCTAAATCATGTCCGTTCTTCCGAAGTTCAGTGGTTCTAGCTTCATGTTATCCTCGTGAATTATTCCATTCGTCAGATATTCTTTTCTTACCCATCCGGAGTATTTCAGGAGTTGTTATTCCATTTCTTTTCACCGGAGGCCATCGTTCCAGAAAAATTCTTCGTCCTCACATTCCAGTTATCGTTCTCTATTTATCCCGGTGCTTCGTTCAAGTGTTCGTTAATCAGCTCATGATCTCTTCTTTGTTTTGCATCTAAATCCCCTCTAGCTTATTTGTTCTCCTAATTCTTTCCGGTGATTCATTCTCTTTCATCAGTCATTTCCGAATTCTTACGGTGGTTCGTTCAAGATTCTTTTTCCTTGATTATAATATTAATCCATTAATTCTTTTCAACCTACCGGTGATTCATGAAGACCTTCTCAAGTTTGCGACATGTCACTTATCAATCCTTTCAAGAAGAATAAGTAGTATGCAAAAATCCATTGCTTGTCATCAATTTAATTTGATGAAGGATAAGCATAAAATAAATCTTATTCTTATATCCTCCAAGTGAGTAATCCTTTTTCTTTGGAGTTTATTCTTGATGAACAAATTCTAGTTCCAAGTGTTTTTCATCTTTTCTTTTCCGGAGCTCAAATTTCCTCGGCCATTTCGTCGGAACCTCCATCTAAATCATCGTAAGATTTAATCTTATACTTAAATCCTTCATTTTATCTCGTCATTATTTTGTTACCGGAGTTCTTCATGGTGGTTCTTCATGATTTAATTCATTCTTCAAGAGTTCATCAAGTACCATTCCATCCTCTCAAGCTCGTGTTATATTCTTCCATGTTTCAGCCGGAGTGCTTCCTAAATCCTTTCAGTCTTATTCGTTTCTTATCTCGTTCTAACCAGAGTCGTTTCATAGTCTATCTATTTCCATGGGCCTTCGATACTCGTCACTCTCGTCGTTCCTCTCTTCTTCTCGAGTGCTCTCAATTCTTTGCTTCTTCTCTTGAGTTCTTGTTTCACCTCATCCATTTTCCCTTCCGTCTCGGTCCTAAGATCTCGGGACGAGATCTCTTGTTAGTGGAGGAGTGTTGTAACGCCCCGGATCTGATGCGCCAGGTGTCCGCCAGTTATTCGTCGTCGTTGCCATGTCATTTGCTTGCGTGTTGCATTTTATCATGTCATCATGTGCATCTTATTTTGCATACGTGTTCATCTCATGCATCCGAGCATTTTCCCCGTTGTCCGTTTTGCAATCCGGCACTCCTATGTCCTCCGGCGTTCCCCTTTTGTCTCTCGTTGTGAGTGGGTGTTAAACTTTCTCGGAATGGCCCAAGGTTTGCCAAGCGGCCTTGGTATAGCACCGGCAGACCGCCTGTCAAGTTTCGTGCCATTTGGAGGTCGTTTGATACTCCAACGGTTAACCGGGTAACCGTAAAGCCCTCTTTTGTTGCAGCCCAACACCCCTTCCAAAGTGGCCCAAACCCATCTAACTCCCCTCCATGCTCTCGGTCGTTCGATCACGATTGCGTGGCCAAAAACCGCACCTCATTGGGACTCTCCTAGCTCCCTCTACATATTTAAACACCTCCCCCGTCCAAATCCGGGTCCCGAAACCCTAAAAATCATCCCCGTCGCCCGCCGGACATGTCCTTCCCGAGCCGGACGAAGTCGCCGCCGCCGCCCGGCCAACCGCGCAGTGCCACGTGGCCCCGGCCACCGCGCGCCGCCCGCGGCCCGCCAGGCCCGCCGCCGGCCCCCGCGGCCCGCACCGCGCCCGTGCGCCTCCCCGCGCGCTCGCGCCGCCGCGTCCCCGCCCGCCGGCGCGCCGCCGCCGCCTCGCCCCGGCGCCTCCTCGTCCCGACGCCGTCGGCGACCCCGCGCCCCTCCGCTGGACGCCACCCGGCGCCGCTCCCGCGCCTCCTTGCCGGCGCCTCCCCGCGCCGCCCGCGCCCCGGCCCCGCCTCCGCCGTCGCCGCGCCGACCTCCGGCCGGCCTCGCCCCGCCGGACTTCCCCGAGCGCTTCCCCGGCCCTGATCCGCCGTCCCCGTCGTCTCCGGCGAAGCTCCGGCCCCGCCTCGGTTCGCGTGCCCGAACCCTAGATCTGGAATTTCGGAGGGTATAATTCACCAAGTCCTTTCTCTGACGATATTTTTATGCCTCCTTCATTGCATCATAACTCTGTGCATATAGCTCCATTTTGTGCGTGTAATATGTCGAATTGTTCGTCTCAACGAGTACATCATTTCATTCCATTGCATCATTTTCATTTGAGCTCATCTTGATGCCCGAAATGCTGTTGGAAGAGTGCCAAGTGATGTTAATCTGCTGAAACTGTTATAACTTGCTCTTTTGTCATTTTTGCCATGTTTGATGTGTGCATCCTATGAGGTTGATGTCTACATGTGTTTTGATCTATGCCATGCCATCTTTTCAGAGGTGCTATCCATGTATTTTTGTGATTTGTGTGCTGAGTGCATCGAGCTTGCTAAGTAGGGTACTTGCTGTTGCTGATTTCAGTCCCTGTTTTGCTGTTATTTTTATGCCATGTAAACATGATGCTACAGAGAGACCCATGCATATTTAGAGATACTTCGGTAAGGATGTTTTGAACATGTGGTTATTTTCTATCCATTGATGCCCTTTGTTACAATTATGGAGTAGTCTAGCATGTCATTTGAGTGCTCTACTTTTGCTTCAAAATGTTTCCTGGCAGATTGTTTACGTGTTATTCAATTTGGCCAAGGTTGCTATAGTTGATCCTTGCATGCTATGGACTTATTCTTGCATTGGTTGGTTACATAAACATGTCTTCTTGGTGATGCTATGCTTATATTGTCATGAAATGACTTGTGGTGAGTGAATCGAGCTTGTTAAGTAGTGTACATGATGTTGCTGTTTTGCTAGGCTGAACCTGTTATTTCGTGATGCTATATAGACATGTTGCTACTAGTCATTCTGTGCATAATATGGAGATGTTCTATAAATATGTTTTGTTCTACATGCCATGCTATATCCATCCATGCCCTTGGTTGCAATTATAGCTTGCTATAGCTTGTTCATATCTTGCTCCAAATTTGCTTCATGATGTTGCTGTCAGCCTGTTAACATTAAGTTCACTTGTTCCCATGTGTTTTCCTAGTGATCCATGCACCCTATGACCTTGCTCTTGCCATTCTTAGCTTCACAAACATGTCTTCTTACTGTTGGTTGCCTTGCCATGCCATGTACTGCTCTGTGGTGAGTGGTTCAAGCTCATCAACATGCCTACTTATTGTTGTTCCTGTCATGTTTGAATCTGTAATATAACTTGCCATGTCTACATGGATGCCATTGTTTCTTCTGATCCTTTTTGGCTCTTGGTCACTAAGGGACTTTTGTTCTATGCAATTAGTAGATTCATGCCATGCCTTTGTTGTCCATGTTAAGTTCCTGGAACATATTGTTTGATAGCTCTAAACATTGCAACCTGATGTTATTTCTGCTAAAGTCTGAACTGTTATTATTTGCAATCTTTCCATGTCATTTTGAGCATGTTCTAGTGATTTCTGGAGATAGCTCAGTGTTCATGTTTTTTTATGCTTTACGTGTACATCATGCCCATGCATTTTGTTATTATGGTGAGGTCCTGTAGCATGTTGTTTTGATGCTTGCAATATGCCTAGTTGCTGTTTTGGACAGATTGTTACTATGACTTGTATAAGGTGTGTGTGTTGAACCGTTGCTCCGTTTTGAGTGTGTTCTATATGAAACTTGCTTGTTTTTGCATGTAGTTTCATATTATCATGTTGCATTCATGTTTTGAGGTGTTTGCTTGATGTTTGGGTGCATTTTGCATCAATGCCATGTTTAACTTGTTTTGCTCATATCTTCTAGGCCGTAGCTTCAAATCTAATGAACTTTATATGTAACTTGACTAGAATTTCGTGTAGATCATCTTGGTGCATCTTAACTTGATGTTTAACAACTTGAACATAAGGTTTATTCAGATCTGGACCAATTTCGAAATATGCATATGAGGACTTACCGGAATTGTTATATGTTGTTCCCGGCCTCATCTAAACTTGCCTTGATGTGTTGCTCTTCTTTGCATCATCCCTTGCCATGAGTAGCTTCATGTAGCTTTGTCATGCATCATGCTTGTTGTGCATCATGCCTTGTTCATGTGTGGTGTGTTTACCTTGTTGTGTGCTTCTTTTCGATAGTTCCTGTTTCGTTGCGATCGTCAGGATTCGTTCGTCTACGGTTGGTTCGGCTTCATCCGTTCGTCTTCTTCATGGACTCGTTCTTCTTCCTTGCGGGATTTCAGGCAAGATGACCGCTACCCTGGATCTCACTACTATCATTGCTATGCTAGTTGTTTCGTTCTATCGCTATGCTGCGCTACCTATCACCTTTTTATCAAGCCATCCCATATTGCCATGAACCTCTAACCTTTGACACCTTTCCTATGCAAACCGTTGCTTGGCTATGTTACCGCTTTGCTCAGCCCCTCTTATAGTGTTGCTAGTTGCAGGTGAAGTTGAAGATTTCTCCATGGCGGACAGGATTTTGGTTGGGATATCACAATATCTCTTATATTATTAATGCATCTATATATTTGGTAAAGGGTGGAAGGCTCGGCCTTTTGCCTGGTGTTTTGTTCCACTCTTGCCGCCCTAGTTTCCGTCATACCGGTGTTATGTTCCCGGATTTTGCGTTCCTTACGCGGTCGGGTGATTTATGGGACCCCCTTGACAGTTCGCTTTGAATAAAACTCCTCCAGCAAGGCCCAACCTTGGTTTTACCATTTGCCTCACCACCACCTACCCTTTCCCTTGGGTCGGCCAACCCAAGGGTCATCTTTATTTTAGCCCCCCCGGGACAGTGCTTGTCTAAGTGTTGGTCCGAACTAGAGCACCGTGCGGGGCCATCCCTTGGCAACTTAGGTTACGTCGGTTCCTGTACGCTTCGCTCATCCGGTGTTGCCCTGAGAACGAGATATGTGCAGCTCCTATCAGGATTGTCGGTGCATCGGGCGGCTTTACTGGTCTTGTTTTACCATTGTCGAAATGTCTTGTAAACCGGGATTCCGAGTCTGATCGGGTCTTCCTGGGAGAAGGTCTATTCCTTTGTTGATCGCGAGAGCTTATCATGGGCTAAGTTGGGACACCCCTGCAGGGTACAATCTTTCGAAAGCCGTGCCTGCGGTTATAGGCAGATGGGAATTTGTTAATGTCCGGGTGTAGATAACTTGACACCAGATCCGAATTAAAACGCATCAACCGCGTGTGTAGCCGTGATGGTCTCTTCTCGGTGGAGTCCGGGAAGTGAACACGGTTTCTGGGTTATGTTTGACGTAAGTAGGTGTTCAGGATCACCTTTTGATCATTACTGGCTTAACGATCGTTCCGCTTGTTCTCTTCTCACTCTTATTTGCGTATGTTAGCCACCATATATGCTTAGTCGCTGCTGCAACCTCACCACTTTACCCCTTCCTTTCCTATTAAGCTTTGCTAGTCTTGATACCCATGGTAATGGGATTGCTGAGTCCTCGTGGCTCACGGATTACTACAACAACAGTTGCAGGTGCAGGTTTATCCGATGATCATGACGCGAGAGCGATGCTTGCTTGTGTTGAGTTCTTCTTCTGCTTCTTCGATCAGGGGATAGGTTCCAGGTCGGCAGCCTGGGCTAGCAGGGTGGATGTCGTTTGAGTTTCTGTTTGTGATTCATCCGTAGTCGGATGAAGCTCTGATGTATTGTGATGTTGTATTCGTGTGGCATTGTATGCCTCTTGTATGTATCCCCATATATTATGTAATGTTGATGTAATGATATCCACCTTGCAAAAGCGTTTCAATATGCGGGTCTATCCTTGGTGGGACCTTCGAGTTCCTTTTGGATAGGGTCGCATATTGGGCGTGACAGGGTGACACTCATCTCTTCTTTATCTTCTGCCGTGGTCGGGCATTGAGCCGAGCTCAATCTCACACCTTGCAATACAGGCAAGAACCCTTTCTTGGACTGATCCATATTGAACTTATTCAATATCTTATCAAGGTATGTGCTTTGTGAAAGACCTATGAGGCGTCTCGATCTATCCCTATAGATCTTGATGCCTAATATGTAAGCAGCTTCTCCAAGGTCCTTCATTGAAAAACACTTATTCAAGTAGGCCTTAATGCTGTCCAAAAGTTCTATATCATTTCCCATCAAAAATATGTCATCTACATATAATATGAGAAATGCTACAGAGCTCCCACTCACTTTCTTGTAAATGCAGGCTTCTCCATAAGTCTGCATAAACCCAAATGCTTTGATCATTTCATCAAAGCGAATGTTCCAACTCCAAGATGCTTGCACCAGCCCATAAATGGATCGTTGGAGCTTGCATACCTTGTTAGCATTCTTAGGATCGACAAAACCTTCCGACTGCATCATATACAGTTCTTCCTTAAGATAGCCGTTAAGGAATGCCGTTTTGACGTCCATCTGCCATATCTCATAATCATAGTATGCGGTAATTCCTAACATGATTCGGACGGACTTCAGCTTCGCTAAGGGAGAGAAAGTCTCATCGTAGTCAACCCCTTGAACTTGTTGATAACCCTTAGCGACAAGTCGTGCTTTATATATGGTAACATTACCATCCGCGTCCGTCTTCTTCTTAAAGATCCATTTGCTTTCTATCGCTCGCCGATCATCGGGCAAGTCTGTCAAAGTCCATACTTTGTTTTCATACATGGATTCTATCTCGTATTGCATGGCTTCAAGCCATTTGTTGGAATCTGGGCCCGCCATCGCTTCTTCATAGTTCGAAGGTTCGCCGTTGTCTAACAACATGATTTCCAGGACAGCCTTGCCATACCACTCTGGTGTGGAACGTGTCCTTGTGGACCTACGAAGTTCAGTAGCAACTTGATCCGAAGTACCTTGATCATCATCATTAATTTCCTCTCCAGTCGGTGTAGGCACCACAGGAACATTTTCTTGAGCTGCACTACATTCCGGTTCAAGAGGTAGTACTTCATGGAGTTCTACTTTCCTCCCACTTACTCCTTTCGAGAGAAACTCTTTTTCCAGAAAGGATCCCTTCTTGGCAACAAAGATCTTGCCTTTGGATCTTAAGTAGAAGGTATACCCAATGGTTTCCTTAGGGTATCCTATGAAGATGCATTTTTCCGACTTGGGTTCGAGCTTTTCAGGTTGATGTTTCTTGACATAAGCATCGCATCCCCAAACTTTTAGAAACGACAGCTTAGGTTTCTTCCCAAACCATAATTCATATGGCGTCGTCTCAACGGATTTAGACGGAGCCCTATTTAAAGTGAACGTAGCTGTCTCTAGAGCGTATCCCCAAAATGATAGCGGTAAATCGGTAAGAGACATCATAGATCGCACCATATCCAATAGAGTGCGATTACGATGTTCGGACACACCGTTACGCTGAGGTGTTCCAGGCGGCATGAGTTGTGAAACGATTCCACATTTCCTTAAGTGCGTACCAAATTCGTGACTTAAATATTCTACTCCAGGATCTGATCGTAAGAACTTTATCTTTCGGTCACGTTGATTCTCTACCTCATTCTGAAATTCCTTGAACTTTTCAAAGGTTTCATACTTGTGTTTCATCAAGAATACATACCCATATCTACTCAAGTCATCTGTGAGAGTGAGAACATAACGATATCCTCCGCGAGCCTCAACGCTCATTGGACCGCACACATCGGTATGTATGATTTCCAATAAGTTGGTTGCTCGCTCCATTGTTCCGGAGAATGGAGTCTTGGTCATTTTGCCCATGAGGCATGGTTCGCATGTGTCAAATGATTCATAATCTAGAGACTCTAAAAGTCCATCAGCATGGAGCTTCTTGATGCGCTTGACACCAATGTGACCAAGGCGGCAGTGCCACAAGTATGTGGGACTATCGTGATCAACTTTACATCTTTTGGTACTCACAGTATGAATATGTGTAACATTACATTCGAGATTCATTAAGAATAAACCATTGACCATCGGGGCATGACCATAAAACATATCTCTCATATAAATAGAACAACCATTATTCTCGGATTTAAACGAGTAGCCATCTCGTATTAAACGAGATCCAGATACAATGTTCATGCTCAAACTTGGCACTAAATAACAATTATTGAGGTTTAAAACTAATCTCGTGGGTAAATGTAGAGGCAGCGTGCCGACGGTGATCACATCGACCTTGGAACCATTCCCGACGCGCATCGTCACCTCGTCCTTCGCCAGTCTCCGCTTATTCCGCAGCTCCTGCTATTAGTTACAAATATGAGCAACGACACCTGTATCAAAAACCCAGGAGTTACTACGAGTACTGGTAAGGTACACATCAATTACATGTATATCACATATACCTTTAGTGTTGCCGGCCTTCTTGTCCGCTAAGTATTTGGGACAGTTCCGCTTCCAGTGACCCTTCCCTTTGCAATAGAAGCACTCAGTCTCAGGCTTGGGTCCATTCTTTGACTTCTTCCCGGCAACTGGCTTACCGGGTGCAGAAACATCCTTGCCGTCCTTCTTGAAGTTCTTCTTACCCTTGCCCTTCTTGAACTTAGTGGTTTAATTGACCATCAACACTTGATGTTCCTTCTTGATTTCTACCTCTGCTGACTTCAGCATTGAAAATACTTCAGGAATAGTTTTCACCATCCCCTGCATATTGTAGTTCATCACATAGCTCTTGTAGCTTGGTGGGAGCGACTGAAGGATTCTGTCAATGACCGCCTCGTCCAGGAGGTTAATGTCCAGCTGGGATAGGCGGTTGTGCAACCCAGACATTTTGAGTATGTGCTCACTGACAGAACTATTTTCCTCCATCTTACAACTATAGAACTTGTCGGAGACTTCATATCTCTTGACCCGGGCATGAGCTTGGAAAACCATTTTCAGCTCCTCGAACATCTCATATGCTCTGTGTTGCTCAAAACGCTTTTGGAGCCCCGGTTCTAAGCTGTAAAGCATGCCGCACTGAACGAGGGAGTAATCATCAGCACGTGACTGCCAAGCGTTCATGACGTCTTGGTTCTCTGGGATGGGTGCATCACCTAGCGGTCCTTCTAGGACATATGCTTTTTTGGCAGCTATGAGGATGATCCTCAGGTTCCGGACCCAGTCTGTATAGTTGCTGCCATCATATTTCAGCTTGGTTTTCTCTAGGAATGCGTTGAAGTTCATGTTGACATGGGCGTTGGCCATTTGATCTACAAGACATTTTTTGCAAAGATTTTAGACTAAGTTCATGATAATTAAGTTCATCTAATCAAATTATTTAATGAACTCCCACTCAGATTTGACATCCCTCTATTCATCTAAGTGTTACATGATCCGAGTCGACTAGGCCGTGTCCGATCATCACGTGAGACGGACTAGTCATCATCGGTGAACATCTCCATGTTGATCGTATCTTCCATACGACTCATGTTCGACCTTTCGGTCTCTGTGTTCTGAGGCCATGTCTATACATGCTAGGCTCGTCAAGTTAACCTAAGTGTTTTGCATGTGTAAATCTGTCTTACACCCGTTGTATGTGAACGTAGGAATCTATCACACCCGATCATCACGTGGTGCTTTGAAACGACGAACTTTAGCAGCGGTGCACAGTTAGGGGGAACACTTTATTGAAATTATTATGAGGGATCATCTTATTTACTACCGTCGTTCTAAGTAAACAAGATGCAAAAACATAATAAACATCACATGCAATTAAATAGTAGTGACATGATATGGCCAATATCATATAGCTCCTTTGATCTCCATCTTTGGGGTTCCATGATCATCTTCGTCACCGTCATGACACCATGATCTCCATCATCATGATCTCCATCATCGTGTCTCCATGAAGTTGCTCGCCAACTATTACTTCTACTACTATGGCTAACAGTTTAGCAATAAAGTAAAGTAATTACATGGCATTAAATCATTGACACGCAGGTCATACAATAATTAAGACAACTCCTATGGCTCCTGCCAGTTGTCATACTCATCGACATGCAAGTCGTGATTCCTATTACAAGAACATGATCTCATACATCACAATATATCATTCATCATTCATCACAACTTTTGGCCATATCACATCACAAAGCAATTGCTGCAAAAACAAGTTAGACGAGCTCTAATTGTTGTTGCATCTTTTACGTGGCTGCAATAGGGTTCTAGCAAGAACGTTTTCTGACCTACGAATAACCACAACGTGATTTGTCAACTTCTATTTACCCTTCATAAGGACCCTTTTCATCGAATCCGCTCCAACTAAAGTGGGAGAGACAGACACCCGCTATCCACCTTATGCAACTAGTGCATGTCAGTCGGTGGAACCTGTCTCACGTAAGCGTACGTGTAAGGTCGGTCCGGGCCGCTTCATCCCACAATATCGCTGTAGCAAAATAAGACTAGTAGCGGCAAGAAAGTTGACAACATCTATGCCCACAACAGATTTGTGTTCTACTCGTGCAATAGAGAACTACGCATAGACCTAGCTCATGATGCCACTGTTGGGGAACGTTGCATAAAATAAAAAAAATTCTATGTTCACCAAGATCAATCTATGAGTTCATCTAGCAACGAGAGAGGGGAGTGCATCTACATACCCTTGTAGATCGCGAGCGGAAGCGTTCAAGAGAACGGGGTTGAGGGAGTCGTACTCGTCATGATCCAAATCACCGGAGATCCTAGCGCCGAACGGATGGCACCTCCGCGTTCAACACACGTATGGTCAGCGTGACGTCTCCTCCTTCTTGATCCAGCAAGGGGGAAGGAGAGGTTGATGAAGATCCAGCAGCACGACGGCGTGGTGGTGGATGCAGCAGGGTTCCGGCAGGGCTTCGCCAAGCGTTTGCGGGAGGAGGAGGTGTAGCAAGGGGGAGGGAGGCGCCAAGACTTCAGGGTGCGGCTGCCCTCCCACCCACCCTCTTTATATAGGGACCCCAAGAGGGGGCATCGGCCCTAGGAGATGGGATCTCCTAGGGGGGCGGCGGCCAAGTGGGGAGACTTGCCCCCCAAGGCAAGTGGAGGCGCCCCCTCCCCTAGGGTACCCAACCTAGGTGCAGAGGGGGGCCCAGGGGAGGCGCACCAGCCCACCAGAGGCTGGTTCCCCTCCCACTTCAGCCCATGGGGCCCTCCGGGACCTTCCGGTGGTCCCGGTACAATACCGGTGACCCCCGAAACTTTCCCGATGACCAAAACTCGACTTCCCATATATAATTCTTTACCTCCGGACCATTCCGGAACTCCTCGTGACGTACGGGATCTCATCCGGGACTCCGAACAACTTTCAGTTTGCTGCATACTCATATCTCTACAACCCTAGCGTCACCGAACCTTAAGTGTGTAGACCCTACGGGTTCGGGAGACACGTAGACATGACCGAGACGGCTCTCTGGTCAATAACCAACAGTTGGATCTGGATACCCATGTTGGCTCCCACATGCTCCTTGATGATCTTATCGGATGAACCACGATGTCGAGGATTCAAGCAACCCCGTATACAATTTCTTTTGTCAATCGGTATGTTACTTGCCCGAGAATCGATCGTTGGTATCCCAATACCTCGTTCAATCTCGTTACCGGCAAGTCACTTTACTTGTACCGTAATGCATGATCCCGTGACCAGACACTTGGTCACTTTGAGCTCATTATGATGATGCACTGCCGAGTGCCCAGAGATACCTCTCCATCATACGGAGTGACAAATCCCAGTCTCGATCCATGTCAACCCAACAGACACTTTCGAAGATGCCCGCAGTGTACCTTTATAGTCACCCAGTTACGTTGTGACGTTTGATACACCGAAAGCACTCCTACGGTATCCGGGAGTTACACGATCTCATGGTCTAAGGAAAAGATACTTGACATTGGAAAAGCTCTAGCAAACGAACTACACGATCTTGTGCTATGCTTAGGATTGGGTCTTGTCCATCACATCATTCTCCTAATGATGTGATCCCGTTATCAATGACATCTAATGTCCATAGTCAGGAAACCATGACTATCTATTGATCAACGAACTAGTCAACTAGAGACTCACTAGGGACATATTGTGGTCTATGTATTCACACGTGTATTACGATTTCCAGATAATACAATTATAGCATGAATAAAAGACAATTATCATGAACAAGGAAATATAATAATAATGCTTTTATTATTGCCTCTAGGGCATATTTCCAACATGATTGCCATGCAACGGATGCACTAGAGCTGTGAATGCTCAACAAAAGAAAACTAGTGGGTGTGCATCCAACTCGCTTGCTCATGAAGACCTAGGGCATTTGAGGAAGCCCATCGTAGGAATATACAAGCCAAGTTCTATAATGAAAAATTCCCACTAGTATAAAAAGACAACTTATGAGACTCACTACATGAAGAACAAGGTGCTACTTTGAAGCACAATATATGAGACTCACTATATGAAGAACAAGATGCTACTTTGAAGCACAAGTGTGGAAAAAGAGATAGTAGCATTGCTCGCTTTATTTATTTTCTTTTTTTTTCTTTTTCTTTTTTTCTTTTTTGGGACTTTTTTTTGGCCTTTCTAATTTTTTTCTTTTTTTCTTTTTGGGCAATGCTCTAATAATGATGATCATCACACTTCTATTGATTACAACTTATGAATTATAACTCGAAACTAGAACAAGATATGACTCTATATGAATGCCTCCGGCGGTGTACCGGGATGGTGCAATGAATCAAGAGTGACATGTATGAAAAATAATGCATGGTGGCTTTGCCATAAATACGATGTCAACTACATGATCATGCAATGGCAATATGACAAAAGTAATGTATGTCATGATGATGATGAATGGAACGGTGGAAAGTTGCATGGCAATATATCTCGGAATGGCTATGGAAATGCCATAATAGGTAGGTATGGTGGCTGTTTTGAGGAAGATATAAGGAGGTTTATGTGTGATAGAGTGTATCATATCACGGGGTTTGGATGCAACGGCGAAGTTTGCACCAACTCTCAAGGTGAGAAAGGGCAATGCATGGTACCGAAGAGGCTAGCAAAGGCGGAAAGGTAAAAGTGCGTATAATCCATGGACTCAACATTAGTCAAAAGAACTCATATACTTATTGCAAAAATTTAGAAGTCATCAAAAATCAAGTACTACGTGCATTCTCCTAGGAGGATAGATTGGTAGGAAAAGACCATCACTCATCCCCGACCGCCACTCATAAGGATGCATAAGCCAGGTACACTTCATGTTTCAAATTTGTTACACAACTTTAACCATACGTGCATGCTACGGGACTTGCAAACTTCAACCCAAGCATTTCTCAAATTCACAACTACTCAACTAGCACGACTTTGATATTATCACCTCCATATCTCAAAACAATTATCAAGCATCAAACTTATCTTAGTATTCAACGCACTCGAAAGAAAGTTTCACATATCTTGAATACCAAGTTTATTAATATTAAGCAAATTACCATGCTATTAACGAATCTCAAAATAATCTAAGTGAAGCATGAGAGATCAATAGTTTCTTTAAAACAAACCCGCCGCCGTGCTCTAAAAGATCTAAATGAAGCACTAGAGCAAAAATTATCACGCTCAAAAGATATAAGTGAAGCACTATGAGCAAAACTATCAAGCTCAAAAGATATAAGTGAAGCACATAGATTGTTCTAGCAAATTCCAATTTGTGTATGGCTCTCTCAAAAGGTGTGTACAGCAAGGATGATTGTGGTAAACTAACAAGCAAATAAGCAAATAATACAAGACGCTCCAAGCAAAACACATATCATGTGGTGAATAAAAAAATAGCTCCAAGTAAATTACCGATGGAAGTAGACGAAAGAGGGGATGCCTTCCGGGGCATCCCCAAGCTTTGACTTTTTGGTGTCCTTGGATTATCTTGGGGGTGCCATGGTCATCCCCAAGCTTAGGCTCTTGCCACTCCTTGTTCCATAATCCATCAAAAGAATTCACCCAAAACTTGAAAACTTCACAACACAAAACTCAATAGAAATCTCGTGAGCTCCGTTAGAGAAAGAAAACACAAGACTACTTTAAGGTACTGTAATGAAATCATTCTTTATTTATATTGGTGTTAAACCTACTGTATTCCAACTTCTCTATGGATTATAAACTATTTTACTAGCCATAGATTCATCAAAATAAGCAAACAACACACGCAAAACAGAATCTGTCAAAAACAGAACAGTCTGTAGCAATCTGTAACTAACGCAAACTTCAGGAACTCTAAAAATCCTACCAAAATAGGAAGTCCTGGAAAATTTGTCTATTGAACAGAAGCAAAAAGAATCAATGCAAAAACATGTTCCTGTGATTTAAAAAAATTATATTCGTGCATGCAAAGTTTCTGTTTTCAGCAGAATCAAATCAACTATCATCGTAGGTTATCCTATAGGTTCTACTTGGCACAAACACTAACTGAAACATAAAACCACATATAAACAGAGGCTAGATGGATTATTTATTCCTAAATAGAAGCAAAAAAAAGGGTTGCCTCCCAACAAGCGCTATCATTTAACGCCCCTAGCTAGGCATAAAAGCGAGGATAGATCTAGGTATTGCCATCTTTGGTAGGCAATTCTTCAATGAGGCATATACCTCCTTTAGAATTTTCTTTCTTTCTAGTAATTGTCAAATTTTCAGGCAAAAGTTCGAAAAAATCATCCATAGCAAATGGTTCCTTAATGATGGTAAAAAGATTGGGATGAACACTTATAGATTTAAGATCTGCAGTTTCCTTACTAGATGATTCACCCTTATTCTTAGGAACATAAATAAGCTTAGTATTTTTAGTAGACGAACTTGGAGTGTTTTGTACGGAAGAAAAAGCGGTTCCCAAGTTGGTAATGATACCTTCAAGTTTATCGATTCTTGTGGAATCTAGATTTATTTTCTCATTAACTATGGGTTCTATTTCTTTAATATTTTTCAAAGTCATTCCTACCTTAGATCCATATGGGGTAATTTGATTGTGGATCTTTCTATCAAGATTTTCAATTGATTCAATAGTAGCAACTTTATTCTCAATAATTTCAAGTCTTTGCATAACATGCTCCAAAGTTAACATAGTTCCATTAATCAAAAGAGGTGGTGAGCCAAATAAATCTATTAAAGCATTATAAGAATCAAAAGTATGGCTACCCAAGAAATTCCCTCCGGTAATGGTATCAAGGATATATCTATACCAAGGATTAGCACCTACGTAAAAATTACGAAGAAGAACTGAAGTAGATTGCTTCCTAGTAAATCTATTTTGAGCATTGCAATTTCTATACCAAGCGTCTTTTAGATTTTCTCCCTCCCTTTGCTTAAAATTTAGAACTTCATTCTCGGGAGATAACGGAGAATATATGAGACTATTCATGACGACAAGCAAGCAAACTAACACATGAGCAAACAAACGAATGAGGAAAAAGGCAATGGGAAAAAGAGGAGGAGATTGGGAAAGAGAGGGCAAATAAAACGGCAAGGGTGAAGTGGAGGAGAGGAAAACGAGAGGCAAATGGCAAATAATGTAATGCGAGAGATAGGGATTGTGATGGGTACTTGGTATGGTTGTCTTGCTCTTGCGTGAGCCTCCCCGGCAACGGCGCCAGAAATTCTTTTTGCTACCTCTTGAGCACTGCGTTGGATTTCCCCGAAGAGGAGAGGATGATGCAGCAAAGTAGCGTAAGTATTTCCCTCAGTTTTTGAGAACCAAGGTATCAATCCAGTAGGAGGCCACACACAAGTCCCTCGTACCTACACAAAACGATAGCTCCTCGCAACCAACGCGATTAGGGGTTGTGAATCCCTTCACGGTCACTTACGAGAGTGAGATCTGATAGAGATGATAAATGATATTTTTGGTATATAGATGCAAAGTGAAAAGTAAAAGGCAAAGTGAACACAAAGCAAGTATTAAAGTAATGGAGATTGATATGATGAGAATAGACCCGGGGGCCATAGGTTTCACTAGTGGCTTCTCTCAAGAGCATAGATATTCTACGGTGGGTGAACAAATTACCGTTGAGCAATTGACAGAATTGAGCATAGTTATGAGTATATCTAGGTATGATCATGTATATAGGCATCACATCCAAGACAAGTAGACCGAAACGATTCTGCATCTACTACTATTGCTCCACTCATCGACCGCTATCCAGCATGCATCTAGAGTATTAAGTTAAAAACAGAGTCACGCCTTAAGCAAGATGACATGATGTAGAGGGATAAATTCATGCAATATGATAAAAACCCCATCTTGTTATCCTCGATGGCAACAATACAATACGTGCCTTGCTGCCCCTTCTGTCACTGGGAAAGGACACCGCAAGATTGAACCCAAAACTAAGCACTTCTCCCATTGCAAGAAGTACCAATCTAGTTGGCCAAACCAAATGGATAATTCGAAGAGACTTGCAAAGATAACCAATCATACATAAAAGAATTCAGAGAAGATTCAAATATTATTCATAGATAAGCTGGATTATAAACCCATAATTCATCGGTCTCAACAAACACACCGCAAAAAGAAGATTACATCGAATAGATCTCCACGAGAGAGGGGGAGAACATTGTTTTGAGATCCAAAAAGAGAGAAGAATCCATCTAGCTACTAGCTATGGACCCGAAGGTCTGAAGTAAACTACTCACACTTCATCGGAGGGGCTATGGTGTTGATGTAGAAGCCCTCCATGGTTGATGCCCCCTCCGGCGGAGCTCCGAAACAGGCCCCAAGATGGGATCTCGTGGATACAGGAAGTTGCGGCGGTGGAATTAGGTTTTTGGCTCCTCTTCTGATCGTTTGGGGGTATGTAGGTATATATAGGAGGAAGGAGTACGTCGGTGGAGCAACAGGGGGCCCATGAGGCAGGGGACGCGCCCGAGGGGGGCGCCCCCCCACCCTCGTGACCGCCTCTTCTGTGCCTTGGCGTAGGGTCCAAGTCTCCTGGATCACATTTGGTGAGAAAATCACGTTTCTGAAGGTTTCATTCCGTTTGGACTCCGTTTGATATTCCGTTTCTTCGAAACACTGAAATAGGCAAAAAAACAACAATTCTGGGTTGGGCCTCCGGTTAATAGGTTAGTCCCAAAAATAATATAAAAGTGGAAAATAAAGCCCAATATAGTCCAAAACAGTAGATAAAGTAGCATGGAGCATTCAAAAATTATAGATACGTTGGAGAGACTCCAAGGACTCGGTCCCTGCTTTCTTTTTTTCTCCAAAACAAATACCGTTGCCTTTCCTTGGCTCAACACAGTCCAGCGCATATGTGCCTTGCAGCGCTGCCCCACCAGCTTGCTCCAGCTGGGCCTCTCATAGGATTCGTCGATGTCTGGGCAACACCCACCACGCCACAGTACCCTGGGCCTGGCCCTATCTGGCCGCAGCCTCAACTGCCACAACGTGCGCCGGCGAATGCTCGCGCAATCGATCTAGCTAATTGACTGCCGCACGTCTCCGCTCACGCTGCCTTGCGCCTTTTGTACGCTCGCCCAATCGATCTGTTTCGATCGCCGCACGTCCCGCCTGTCTCTGATCCCTCGAGCCCGTCCTCTTAGTCTGCTTTTTCCGATCACGTTGAGAACCACGCCAACCTGCTGCATCTCAGACTTGATCTTCCTCTAAATCAAAAATCCGCAGCCTCCGAACGACCTAGCTCATGATACCATTTGTTAGAATTAAACCGAGGCATACCGTCGATCATCCGAGAACCAAGCAATCACACGAGTACGACACCGAGATTTGTTAACGAGGTTCACCGATATGGCTACATCCCCGGGGCCTGACTATGGGCGCTCCTCCCCATGACACCGCTACAATACCGCACCCGGTCGCCCCTGGACACCGGCACATGCCGCCGGCTTCCCCTGCGTTCCGGTGCTATTATTTTGGCATAGGTTACATCGTGTGTCTAGCCTCGCTATATATGAGAGGCCTAGGATACAAATGTCCTACTAGGACACGACTCCATATCCTATCTAAACACAATACAACTACAAGTCCAACTGTAACCTACCTTGTACACAATATTCGACACAACTCTAACAAACATGATAAGAGCATTTTGGATATTGAAGGTGCGAGATCTTCATTTTTCTTGGAAATTTTGAGATTTGTATTTGGTGGGTGCAGGAGGGTGCAATGGTATAAAATGATTTTCGTGCGCCTGATCTTGGATAAACGGTGCATGAGTACTTAGGCATCATGTAAATCGCATATTACAATGTGAGACGAGTTATATAGAGTATGCATTGGTGCATTGGGATTAATAACGGCAAACCCCAAGCGCGAAGAGAAACTAACATCTGGAGCTGCACATAAATGAAACACGGAACGCGGATGAGGAATTAGAAACAAACATGTGTATGAGGAGCTCGAGCCCCAAGCTTCATCCTCGCAGCATCACAGAGACTCGTCTGGGGTTTTCTACCAAAAGTCACTTTAATTTGTTGCATGGTTTGGGACACAACTTGCTCCACACCCTTAAGATTTAAGACTTTTAGTGTGGTAGGTTGCGGCGAAATAGGGAACCAGAAGAGTCTTTTCTTTTCTCCTAGAATATTTTGAAATCTAAATTAAGTGGAAAGGGTTTATTTTTATTTATTTATTTTAGAAAACAAGGATTACCCTCGGCCTCTGCATCTGGGCGATGCATGCAGCCACTTTATCGATTATTCACAAAGACCTTATAAAGTAGTTCATCAGATAGTCTGAAGCCACCATCTTAGCAACATCTGTCGCTACTTCTATCCACATGATGAAGGGTGCCGATAGTCCAAACCTAATACCAAACAGACAACGCACAAATGCCTAACATCTAAAGTCAGAGGCCCCAACCAAGCCACATACTGGGTTTGGGGCACAAACTGGTCTGACGCACTCTCATGTGTCGTCACCGACATCTTCCACCAATCCATCTTCAGAGCAAACTAATGCACCGACATTGCCAGGCTTCTCTGCCATCAACGCCACCATGACGTCAGAAAACATCCTTCTTCTGCGCGAGTCCATCTCCGCGCATTGGACGTCGAGTCTTCACAGCATCACGAGGTGAGATCTTCCGCCATCAATGTGTAAGATGAAGCACCGCTCCACCAAAGAAGCCGTCCTCCGGTCCCTCAAGCGCGTGTGTACCTCTAAGAATGACGCCCCCAAGGGGGAAACGACACTAGAGAGCCGCCGTCATCCGATCTACTGATTTAGGGTTTCCCCCGGAGGTAGTAGAGAGTGGCATTGAACTTCTCCACGGTGATGCCTTCAAGAAGGGAACGACGCAGACAGCGCCGCCATTCCCGGCCTTGGCAATAGCCAATAGTAGGTTTTCACCCAGATCTGATTGAAGAACCTCCATCTCTCATGCATGGACCGCAGCCATCCCTGCCAGGATCTGAATGGTCTAGACCACCGCTGTCATATCACCCCAAGGAGAAGCCCCCACCGAGAACTGCCGGCCTACCATGGGAGGACAAGACCGCGCCCGCAGGACCAGATCCGCGCTGGATCCGTGCCCACGCTACCACCCCGAAGCCAACCCCACGCGCGCCGCCATGTGTTAGCCGTGCCGCTTGATGCGCCCGCCCCGCATCAACGCCATGCCTCCACTGCGTCGCTACATCTCGCGCTGCAGTCATACACTAGGAGGGGGAGAGGGGCCCCGCCGCCGCCGATGCGCACTGGGCTTTGCCCGACGGTGCCTTCTGGCGGCGTCGAGGGGAGGAGAGGGTGGAGTCGGCCGAGGGGTGGAGGCTAGGGTTCTTTCGATGCCACCCACGAGAGCGATGTGAGGGATGGGAGGGATATGGTTTATTTACTGATGGTGTTTTGGCTTAAATGGATTAAGTAGAAGGCTTGATGTGTTTGTTAGAGCGTTTGATCTAGAAATGATGCGAGCTAACTGGCTAATGGGGTTAATACAGATGTGACCCTTCGTCGCTCGCTCGGCTGCCGCGAGCCGACGGGCGACTCTGCGCCGCCCCCTTCCTCCGCCCCCCTCCCTTCCTCCCTCCCCCCTCGCCGCCGCCAGAGGGCGCGACCGGGCGAAGCCCGGCTGGCGGCGGGAGTCCTTCCTCATCCCTCGGCTGGTGGTGGTGCAGGACATGGCCGCTGGGTGGAGGCGCCATGTTGGTGCGGGGCATGGCGGCGCGGCGGTGCGTGGCTGCAGTGGTGGCGCAGGTGCGTGTTGGCGGCGCGGCGGCTGCACGGCGGCGGGGTTGTGCATGCTCTCCCTGCCCCTTCGGTCGAGTCTGCTAGGGTTCGCCCTCCTCAGATCTGACGCGGCGGCTACCATGGTGGCGCAACGCGGCCTCCCTTCCATTGGGTGCGTGCGTGTCTCCTGGTGGTGGCGGGCTACGGGGGTGGTGCCCGATCTGGTGGTCTTGCTTCAGCTCGTGTTGCAGGATGACCTAGATCTGGCGGCCACCATGGCGGGCAGCGCGGGCTGTGGATGGCTTGGGCTGCCGTCGGTGGCTTCTCCCTTGCCGCTAGGCGGAGGTAGCAGCGGCGTGGTGGCGGTGGTGGCGATGCGGACCGGGGCCGCTCCGGGCGGCTTGGTGTTGGCATCCGGGGTGGATGTCTGGTGGCGCGGGTGCGTGTCCGGCGGATCCGATGCTTGGAGCTTGCCGGACGGCGCGGGTTGGGCAGTGGCCCGGTGTGGCTGCTGCTCCGGTCGTGGGTGGCTCCACGGCGGCTTGGCAAGATGGCTACAGCGGCGGCTGGTTCCCTAGCGTCGGCTCGTCCGTAGGCCGCTTGTATCGGTCTTCGATCTATCTCCTTGTCGTCCGGGTGCTATTCCCATTGAAGGTATGTCCTTCTCCCAGCTGTGGCCATTGTTAGTCTCATGCTAGGGCAGCAGGACCGAGCTCATCTCGCGCCCGATAGCAGGGCCGTGCCCGTCTCGCGCCCGGTAGCAGGCTGAGCCCGTCTCGCGCCCGGCAGCAGGACCGTGCTCGTCTCGCGCTCGATGCATCGAGACGAGTCGATGGAGGCTAGTTTTCCACGGGGTCCGCTCGTCTTTTTGGTTGGGGTAGTGACTGGTATCGAGTAAGGTGTTGTCGAGGTCTTGCATGCCGGGGCAGCGGCCCTGGTGGTGGTAGCATGGTGCTCTTGGGCAGAGCCTGTCGCTTGGTGCTGCCCAGTGGCCATGGGCGTGTGGGCGGTGTGGTCACTGGGGTGTGGCATTCGGTGACGGTGAGTGTTGGCCGGGGTGAAAACCTGCTCTATCTTCGGACGGACCGGCGGCGGCGTTGCTCGTGCCCTTCTTGAAGGCGTCGTCGCGGCTCTCATTACCGGTCGTGTGGCTCCTGGGGAAACTCTGATCCTCGGATCGGGCGGTGGCGGTGCTCCGTTGACGTATCCTTCCTAAAGGCACTGTCTTGGAGCTCACGGTTCGTCATTTGTGGTTTCATTTCTTCGCAGTGGCGTGGTCACTGTTGGAGTCCCCGGTTGCTCTTGTAGTTTTTGGGGTCGTGTTGCTGCGCTCAACGTCTATGTAACATGCCTTGGGTGTGTGCGTGTGGGGTGGTGGCGTGCGTTTATACCGGGTTGTTGTTGAACTTTGCTTTATATATAAAACGGGGCGGAAGCCTTTTCCGGTAATGGGGTCAATTCAATACCTCTACCTTAGTGAACAGGTTTGGGCAGCCTGCATCTCTTATTTCTCCACTTCCATCTCTACTTGTTGGCGTAGTCCTATTAGACGATTCTCCTATTTGAGCCGACTGGAGAAGAGGATTGATGATACATAATTAACAACACAAGCATGACTTTGCTGTGTGGTGTTCAAATTTGATCATGCTTAGAGCATCTCCAACGGAGGCGCAAAAAATATCGAGCGCTAAAATAGTTTTACAGCGCTACTGTAGCACTTTTAGCGTGCCGCGGCCAACATTGTTTTTTCACATGCCCAAAAACACGTGCCCAAAAAACACGCAGTGCAAATTATGAAGCGTGCGCAGTCCGGCGCCCAACATTAGTAGCGTACTATTTTACAGCATTTGGTGGAGTGTCTCCAGCGCCCAAAAAAGAATAGTTTTTAGCGTGCGGAGCAGTTTTTGGGTGCTTGCCGAAGATGCTCTTAGTCCACTAAAGCCGCTCATTTTCTCGCTCGCTCACGGACAGTGTCGGGCGCCGGTGCTTGCAGGCACCGCCGCGGATTGATCCTAGGCCTTTGGCATATGTTCCTTCATACCATCAACATTTAAATTTTTCATGCATTTAACAACTTAAATGGTTTGCTATAGAACTTCTGCAAATTCACTCCACCAGCCTTTGAATGTATGACTGGATCGGTATCGCGCCTTGGCGCGTGGGTGCCGGACCCAACGATATGGTCAAGAAGATAATGCCCAGGTTAGTACTCCCTCTGTAAAGAAATATAAAAGTGTTTATATCACTATTTTAATGATCTAAATGCTCTTATATTTCTTTATGAAGGGAGTAGGAAACCTGGTTTAGTGCACGTATTTAAATAGGACACCAAAATAAAAGAAAGAAAAAACATTCACTTCTAATAGAAATGGACATCATCGAGTTCAACATCATTAGATTATAAAGCAGCATCGAGTTCAATGCAGTCACAAGACCATAAAAGGTAACACTTGACATTAAGTTCGCGAACATGAGAAAGCAAGTGATAATCTAAAACAAAGCTTCCAGCACACCATATATAAGCAAGACAGCTACCCAATATAGGCTATACCAAAAACAACTTCACTACAAAGGAAGCATCTCAAAAAGCATAGTCTCCATAAATACTTTATTTTCAGTAGAAAGCACCAAAGCTCATATCAGAGCATAATATAGTAATAGTGTTCAGTATAAAGCAACAATTTAGAGGCAAGAACAACATACATAAGATTCAGTATAAAAATAAACTAAGGGAGCACTACAAGAAATATGTCAACTAGTGACCTTTTGCCAGTGACCCTGGAAGAATTGGTCATAGATCTATGACCATTTCAGACCAATTGGTCAAAAGCTGTTCGAGGGGCTCCAAACCCTAAACCATTGCAACCATTTTGGTCAGAAAGGTCGTAATTTCCTTACACGAAATGGTCACAAAGCAAACAGTGCTAGTCCGCTGCCTTATTTCTAGTTGTTAATGACCAATATAGATGGTCATAGCCTTGTAGATTGTGGTGGGTTGTGATGACTAGGCGCCATCTCATCAGTTTTGCCTATGTGTCATGTCTATGTGGCAGTTTTTGCCCTAGGTTGTGAAGCAACCTATATTTCTATTATTCCAAAAATTCCCAAAAAATTCTCATAAATGTTTTGGATCATATCTTCATCAAATATGTCAAAAACATTCCTTGCCTAGTTCAAAAATAATTCGAAAAATATTCATTTTCCTATTCTGTTCAGAGCAACACTTTGTGAAGGAATTACCACTTTGGCATGTCCAAATGGTATCCATTTTCTACATTGCTTTCCTATGCCCAAATAACCATCCTCCACCAAATGCCAGCTCAATCCATTCGTTATTTTGAGCCCAGCTTCAACATTCGTATTTATGTCCAGTGTGGTACTTTGTAAAGCAAGTACCACCTAGGATCCTCCTTTTGAGGTGAAAATTTGTGAAGACGGTCTTCTTATTAACTGATCATCCTCAGCCAAAACTCACGCCCATTAGCCATGTGCATTTCCCGTACCGCAAATCAAACACTTGGCTGCTTATTCATGTTTGAGCATCGATCGGTCTCCTCGTGACAATCTTATGTTGTGATTTTCTTCCTAGCACCTACCTGGGGAGTTTCCAACCCACTAGACATGCCTAGGCCGCCCAGAACACATGGCAACGCCACGGTCACGCGGTGACCACGTGGCGGGCATGCGAGCTTACCAGCTCTAGAGTTGGGGCCCTCGGCCACCGTCCAAACCTCGATGTCTCTCCATCAAACCATGTATTTCTGATTAAATAGATACTTATTTACCTAGAAATGATTTTTGGAAAAAATAAAGAGCAAACTATGAGGCAGTTGCAGTTCAAATTTGACCCGCTTCTAGCTGAATCGACGGGAATTTGTCTTTTTCACCAGAGGTGGATCAAAATTTTTGACACCCAACCATTTTGTCAATTGTGCATTAAATATGGTCTAGTATTTTATAAAATTTATTAGGTCCAATTTTGCAACAAATATATGGTAGGTCCTTCACAAAAAAAAACTCATTTCAGGCACTCAGAAAATGGAAAATGGTTTTTTCGTCCAAAGAAAATGAAAACTTCCTTAGGCAACATTGTTTGCCATTCCAATATGCACCCTTGTGCACAATATGAGATCATTTGAACAAACTATGCCATGAATGTGGCCATAAGATTGATCATTTGGTTTGAAAGCCATGAATCTTCACACTTGATAGCTCATTTCTGAGAACACTTTTTTAAAATAATTACCGTATTACAAGTTTATTATTTTTTCTGGAAACTTGGTCACATATAATGACACAATGCGAAGGTTTTCCAATTTTTGATATTTTTTGAATTATTTATGCCTGTTTCAAAATGCGGTCAAAACGGCGGATTGACTGTTCCTAGCTAGTGGTTGAATCTTGGAATTTTTTTGGTGTTTATATGATTAAATAGATACTTATGTACCTAGAAATGATTTTTGGAAAAAATAAAGAGCAAACTACGAGGCAGCTACAGTTCAAATTTGACCCGTTTCCAACTAAATCAACGACAATTTGTCTTTTTCACCAGAGGTGGATCAAAACTTTTTACACCCAACCATTTTGTCAATTATGCATTAAATACGGTCTAGTATTTTATAAAATTGATTAGGTCTAATTTTGCAACAATTATTTGGTAGTTCCTTCACAAAAAAACCTCCTTTTGGGCACTCGGAAAATGAAAAATGAATTTTCCATGCAAAGAAAATGAAAACTTCCTTAGGCAACATTGTTTGGAATTCCAAGATGCACCCTTGTGCACAATATGAGATCACTTGAACAAACTATGCCATGAATGTGGCCATAAAATTGATCATTCGGCTTAAAAGCCATGAATCTTCACGCGTGACAGCTCATTTTTGAGAACACTTTTTTAAAATAATTACCGTATTACAAGTTTATTATTTTTCCTGGAAACTTGGTCACATATAATGATACAATGCGAAGGTTTTCCAAGTTTTTTTATTTTTTTTGAATTTTTTATGCCCATTTCAAATTGCGGTCAAAACGGCGGGCTTGACCGTTCCTAGCTAGTCGTTGAATCTTGGAAAACTTTTGATGTTTCTATGATTAAATAGATACTTATGTACCTAGAAATGATTTTTGGAAAAAGTAAAGAGCAAACTATGAGGCAGCTGCAGTTCAAATTTGACCCGCTTCCAACTAAATCGGCGGAAATTTGTCTTTTTCACCAGAGGTGGATCAAAACTTTTTACACCCAACCATTTGGTCAACTGTGCATTAAATATGCATTAGTATTTACTAAAAATTCTGCGGTACTATTTTGCAACAAATACATGTTAGGTTATTCACAAAAAAACCCATTTTGGGCACTCAAAAAATAGAAAATGGCTCTTCGTGCAATGAAAATGAAACCCCCCAAATCAACATTATTTGTCCTCCTAAGATACACACATGTGCACAATATTGATTGATTTTAACAAACTATAAGTGGTTAATATGTTGAATGTTTGCCCTAAATAATAGGATAAAAATTATAATAAAAACAAAAGAATTTTTTTACACAACCTTAATTCTGATAGGTTGCATTAGCTATGGCATGGATCGATGACATGGCGGAGATCCGTCCATCCATCCAGCCATCCACCGTCCATCCAACCCACTAATCCAGATCCTACCCTACCCTGCGCTTCTCTCCCCGATCCAGATCCACCTCTCCCCCTCCCTGCCGCCTCCCCTCACCTTCTCTCCCCGATCTAGATCCACACGCCGCCGCTGCCGGCCCTCATCTCCCTCGACGCCTCCCATCCCCACCAACGACCTCGATGCCCTTCTCCCCACCAACGCCGCCCCCATCCTCTTCCTTTCCCCTCACCTTCCCTCGCTCTCTTCCCTTGGCTACCGCATGAGCAGGACTGCGGCGCGGCACCAGCGCCGCCACGCCAGATCCATCGCTGGCTACCCCCCCCCCCCCCCCCGCCCTACGGACCCGCGGCAGCTCATCTCGGTGCTGCGCCAGCGTGTGCGTCATGCCGCACCGTCGGAAAAGCCTCCTCCGGCGTCCTGCGCCAAGCCTCCTCCGACTCGGGGGCACCACCACGAGCCTCCTCCGACTCGGGGGCGCCACCGCGAGCCTCCTCCGACTCGGGCGCCGCGAGCCGCACTACCAGGAGCAGCGCTGGTGTCCTTCCGACTCTCCTGCTCGACAACGCCATCGCCTAGGGTATTTTTTCTTTGCCTGTCTCAATCCTATACCATGCGGTCTGTGAACTTCAGAAGCATATGTGCAAATCAATTAGTGTAATTAGTGTATTCACTGTGGGATCCATGCCCCCCTCCCTCCCAGATCCACCAGGCCACGCTCCTCCCGTGGGATCCATGGCGCGGGTCACCCTACAACAACTGATCTGTGACGAGCGAGACAGGGAAGAGGTGTTCCTTCTCATGGTCTGCAGTGCATCTCGCGTTCCACAGCGTCCTTGGCGAGATGTACGCGACATCTTCAGCACGTACAACTTCATGTGGCAGTGGAGATCAGAAGCTGCGGCTGGACGACCACAGTGGTGGTAAAGGAAGTACGGCCCCTTCCCTTCCTTGCTAGCTAGTAGCTGTTTTGATTTTGTTCGGTCCAATCCGATCCAATCCTGCCATGTAGTTTGGTTATAACATAGGAGAGGGACACCTACAGTTGAGTTTCAGTTTGGACAACATTTGACGCACATGTATTGGGGTATTTGGTTTACTTCTATTTGTATGTGCATTTCTTAAATTGAAAATAAAATTAGTTGGGTATTCAATTCCTACGAACTAATCTGCAACATTTTTTATTCAACATGTACTACATCAGCAACTTAAATTTGTCTGTTTCATTTACCAAATTTTTAGAGGCTTGATAGATATCAATGTCACCCTGTTGTTGGTTTGCTTGCTGGAGTCTTGGAGGGGGGCATGGATTTTATAGTTTATATATGTAGCAATGTATAGTTGTTTCTACATTTTGATGCACGCCCTATAAATGGATCACCATGTGTGCTCTGGAAGGAAACTAATATATTTCTTTGAATTTCAGATCAAGCTGCTACCTATAACTTTGATTAGAAGTTACTTAATTTGGAGCACTGCAATGGAATTACAGCATCTGATTGGTACATGTTCTCAGTTTGGCAGTACGAGTTTCAACATTGGAATGGAGATGTATCTGGTCTATTTGCGAAAATAGTTTCAACATAATCTGAATTTAGTCCTTTTCCATTTATGAGACCCATTTGCTATTTAGCCCAATGAACTACAACTGAGATGGTTTAGGTTAATTTCAGTCTTGTACTCTTGTTTCATATTAATTATTAGACTATCATGTGACATCATAATTCAGCCGGGAATACACCTCTACGTTTTTCATATCCAGTCTACTATTCTGATAGAAATGCCGCGCCACATTGGTATGCTTCGTGAGTGTCCCTGCAGGTGGTGTTCTACATCTTGATCGAATTGTAAATCTTTTGCCTAGAAAATGTTGTCGTGAAATAAAACGTATGAACGGGTAGTTTTGTTACAACTACACATTGTCTTTTGCCCTGAAAGTGTTTATATATGTGGGTCTTTGTTCATTTTTTCCATGAAAATTCAGTAGCTTGTAGGCTGTAGTTCTGTTCATTTTTTTTGAGAAAAAAGGGTGCGCCTCCTGGTTTCATTTCATCAAATGGAACTGCCATTATGTAGGTGAAATTATATTACAGCTATATGCTTTGTAGCTTGCTGTTCCTGATCCATGCTCTTATATGTATTAGGCGATCAGGTAGGCAGTGACATAACAGTATATGCCTGTGCAGATTTATACATTGTTAAAATGGAGGCTTGGGAAGAACTATTTTCTTTGTAGTAATAAGTCAGGAGTTGTTTGTTGCTTCAGTAGGGTGTCATACATTATAATCATCAGCTCATGTCGTCTGGGATCAAACATAGCTTTGAATTTACAAGAGTAAAGATTTATGTGAGAAGTACAAACCATGTTCGATTTTAACTAGTACAAAAATTATGCCCCTGCTATAGTGATACATTATGTACTACATTGTTGCTTCTATTTGCTTGCTTGATTACCTCTCTAAGGCAGCTTCGTTTTGTTCTTCTTCTTCATGTGCTACTTGCAGCATCAAGGGGATCTTCGACCGCTACTAGCAGGCCACTAGGACCAGCCTGTGGACCGAGCAGTATGAGGTTGGCTGCTACTTCTCTATCTTGCCTCCATCCATCTTTTTCTTTAGCTGTATCACTTTCTCCTTTCTTTGATGTGGCTGATTTGCTTCAGTTTGATATCATCTAGATCTAACTAGTTTGTACTTAGCCACTAGTGATGCACTGCTCTTTTTCCTTGTGATGCTCGAGTACTGAAGAAACTTGGGTAATATGCACTGGTCTTTTGCTTATGCTCTTGTGAGTTTGGCAAGTGATTGTTTGGGGAGTAGATGTAGTGTGTGCTTATGCTCTTCTGATATTTGCAGGAGTAGTTCATTCTTGGGACATGTTTTAAATCAATAATGTTCCTCATTGTGTTAAATCAAGCCTTGCAGAGTACAATATACACACTAGACTGTTTCTGACGTGTTAAATCAACAATGTGTATGTGTTACTGTATCCTAGTAATTCTGCTGTGTCACTGTATCCCAGTAAAGCAAGATGCTTGTTATACTCATGTTCCTGATGATATTGGTGTACACTCAATTTGGTTATTTCTTCTAGTTCTGCTACTAGTTGTTGTGTACTCCTAGTGTTGTAGTTGCTGTGTAGTAATACAGAAATATTAATGCTCAAATATGATGATCTGGCCTGCAGCGCACCTAAAGTTTTCATTTCTATGATCAATTTAGAGAGTTGCACATGTCAGTATATTGTATACTAAAAAAATCCTAGCTAGTGAGAACATTTTAGTCACTCCATGAACGCATACTGGTTAGTGTTAGTCATACTATTTATGTACATCTCATTTGCTGTCAATTCTTGCTTATAAGTTATTGGATCCCTCATTGGCTACTGTTTGATGTTCTGTACACATTCTTATTCTTATATGTTCATTCTTTTTTTTACACAGGTGAAGTGCGAATCCAAGTTCGAAGCTGTGAAGCATATCAACAAAGACTAGCATATTATGTGTTGTAAATGTAGGCAGTAGTAGGCTTATCTGGGCTGTAGTATACTGTAACATTTGTAATAGACCAATGCCGTGTTGTTTTGGACGAATTTCATTTGCTATTTGCATTGTTTGAAATAATGATTGTGTATGTGATTTGAATACCCGTCAAATGGAAACCTGACAAGGGGGTCCAAGTTATAATGGTTGTTTGACATATTTTAAAATGTTTGATGTGTGGGATCAATTTTGTGATAAGCATGACAAGTGGCACCAATCTGATTGGTAGGACCAGTGGCAAAAAAAAGGACGAAAATAAAAAATCAGTAGACCGTAAAAGGCTGCATCTTAGAAAAAAAAGGCCGAAATAATGGCCCAAGCCCATGTAGCTACCGAAAATTAACAAGAAAAAAATACATTAAAAGGCCGAATTGTTGGCCTAGGCCCATGTAGAAAATCGAATTGGACCGGGCTGAATCTTGTGCCACATCAGATTGCCACGCTGGATGCCTACGTGGCCTGGGGAGGTTGCTAGTGACCAAAACGCCACAGCAGACGTATTTTGGTCATAAACGTCTACGACCATTCCAGAAGAAAGGTCGCTATAGTCAGTTTATGACTGCCAGCTTTTGACCTTATGTTTTTGGTCACAAAAAGGTCACAAATTGAAAACAGTGACCATTCAGTGACCAGTAGTGCTGGTCACAAGTTGACATATTTCTTGTAGTGGAGGCTATTATTACTTCGAATGAATAGCTTGTCTTCAAGAATAATTCCAGCAAAACCAGCATTGATAAGTCATTTCACTATCCACTTGAAATACATACAGTTTCCATAACCATTATCAGCATCACCAATCATTGGTATCGATACTACTTCAGTGATTAAATGCCCTTGATCTATCATTTCTCCATCGAAGATGAGACCAACATCTGGCAACCCGGGCATTGCAGCAGATGTAGAGAAACCTGAAAGACAAAACACCGTTAAATCTATCAGGACCAAAATCTCATAAATCTCCTTTTACATAGCACTGAGCTAGCTCCCTAAGTAAGTACTACTCACCTAATATATAGTAACTTAAACAAATCACATTTGCACACCCTAAATACAAACATTTTGCTGTCTTCTATATAATAATAAAATAGAAGGACCAGCAAAAAAAGGAGGTCCATCCACAAATGGAAGTAAACCATACAACGAAAATGCCCGACCATCATGCAAGATATATCAAATTCGTACTGCTATGATGTAAAGCTATGCATATAGAATAGACTCTGCACCTTAAACCATTAAGTTAAACCACACAGGTATAACCTATGATACAAACACAATGGAGTCACTCGGTCATATTTAGTATAGCACAATCAGCCATCATGAACCGAACTTAGTACTATAGTAATTTACCGATGAAATAATCTCGAGAGGGTACTAAAAGATATAGCAAGGGCAATGGCAATGTAACCATTTCCCATCAACACTACCAACTCTGAGTATTGGACCCTAGCAAGAACATGATCCTCTCTCTCTATCTTTCATCCGAACCAAAATCTTGATCCTAATCGACTGCACACAATACAAATCTACTTAAAGGAGCACATAAATTTCACATCTAATCTACACAACAATCAAGTCACTCAAATATAGGCTAGAGTTGCATTCTATGACACAAGTATGAAACAAATTGGGGTAGGGCACCAAGGCGTGGGTTACTGGAGGCAAATATGCGTTGGGGGTATGAGGAGGCAGCACGCCATGCTGAAGTCTGCCTCCACAAGCTGCACAAGTCCATATCATGGAGCAGCAGGATGAGCGTCTCACCCTGGACGGCAGCGACGACGCCGTAGATGGCTGGCCCGTGTGATTTGCCTCCTGAATGCTATTGGTTGTCGGATAATCACTGCGCCAAGGTGGTTACCTACTGAATAGAAGGCGCCGTAAATAGTACAAAATCATGTTTCTGAGCTCTGGTAAGCCAACAAAAAGAGCATTAAAACCACCACCTCCTCCAGGAGCACCTGCTGTTGTTTGATTAGGAAGGTTGAAATATAAAGGTATTACATACATCACATGAATCATACAGAGAGCAACTTGGTTACATACCTCGGGATGGTGCAGAGACAGTGAAATCGATGTTATCGACACCCTACTGAACATCCACTCATAGACACTGCTGGTATCTTATTGACTCCACTTGATTGTCTTGACGTCCGACTTCTCACATGGCACGTCACATGAATCTTCTTTGAATATTTAGTTTAGCCAATTAAGCCATAGCAAAAAAAATCTGGTGATCATTTAAGAAAAAACGACACTCACTTTTTAGTCAAATTAGACTTGGAGGAAGCTGAGAGCAATTGTTCCTAAAAGTGAAATATCACATTCGCTATGATTTGAATTGCCTAATGGGATTTGAATTGTCTAAATCTTATAACCCGAGTACTGGACCTGAGCAAAAACTGACCCCCTCCCTCTCCTCCCTCTCTATAAGAACCAAATATGGATCCGAATGCAATGCAAACAACCAACTTTCACATTCTAGTCTGCACAACCATCCAGTCACTCCAATCTATGCTACAATTGCAGGGTACGGCATAACTATAATTACAGAAGCAAATTCGAGTAAGGCACCAAGATGTTGGTTACCTGAACCGGAAAAGCTAGGAGGAGACGGCACGACCACGCCACCCCGAAGTCTGCCTCTGTAAGCTGCAGGCTGCCATATTATGGAGCAGCATGATGATCTTCTCATCCTGGATGGCCACGACAGCACCGTGGATGGCTGGTCCTCCCCTTCCATCTCTGTGGCCGGCCGTATGAACCTGATGTGAATTGTTTGTGAGATAGATGGACCTGAAAATATTCTATTATAGACAATGCACTTGTGATTTTGTACCTTACCATTTTGAAGCATATGGACAGTGAGAGATGGTTTCCCCTTTTAATCTTGAAGACGAAGACATGTATCTTATATTCTTTGATCGCTGCCGCCTCAACAAAATCTTAATGTTTTCTAGCGCAATCGCCAAAGTGACTAAACAGTATGAGTAGAATATGATGTATAAAGAAGCAATTCATGTTGGGGAACGTAGCAGAAATTCAAAATTTTCCTACGTGTCACCAAGATCTATCTATGGAGAAACCAGCAACGAGGGGAAGGAGAGTGCATCTACATACCCTTGTAGATCGCTAAGCGGAAGCGTTCAAGAGAGCGGGGTTGAAGGAGTCGTACTCGTCGTGATCCAAATCACTGGAGATCCTAGTGCCGAACGGACGGCACCTCCGTGTTCAACACACGTACAGCCCAGTGACGTCTCCCATGCCTTGATCCAGCAAGGTGAGAGGGAGAGGTTGAGGAAGACTCCATCCAGCAGCAGCACAACGGCGTGGTGGTGGTGGAGGAGCGTAGTAGTCCAGCAGGGCTTCGCCAAGCACTGCGAGATATGAGGAGAAAGAGAGGTAGGGCTGCGCCAACAGGAGAAGAAACTCATGTGTTGGGCTGCTCCTATGCCTCCACTATATATAGGGGGAGAGGGGGCTGCGCCCCCACCTAGGTTTCCACCCGTAGGGGCGGCGGCCAGCCCTAGATCCCATCTAGGGGGGCGGCCAAGGGGTGGAGATGGGGAAACTTGCCCCCCAAGCAAGGTGGGGCGCCCCCTCCCCAAACCCTAGGCGCCTTGGGCCCTTGTGGGGGGGGGGGGGCGCACCAGCCCACCTGGGGCTGGTACCCTCCCGAACTTGGCCCATGCAGCCCTCCGAGGGTGGTGGCCCCACTTGGTGGACCCCCGGGACCCTCCCGGTGGTCCCGGTACGTTACCGATAAAACCCAAAAAAAATTCGGTGACCAAAACAGGACTTCCCATATATAAATCTTTACCTCCGGACCATTCCGGAACTCCTCATGATGTCCGGGATCTCATCCAGGACTCTGAACAACATTCAGTAACCACATACAAACTTCCTTTATAACCCTAGCGTCATTGAACCTTAAGTGTGTAGACCCTACGGGTTCGGGAACCATGCAGACATGACCGAGACGTTCTCCGGTCAATAACCAACAGCGGGATCAAGATACCCATGTTGGCTCCCACATGTTCCACGATGATCTCATCAGATGAACCACGATGTCAAGGACTCAATCGATCCCGTATACAATTCCCTTTGTCTAACGGTATTGTACTTGCCCGAGATTCGATCGTCGGTATACCGATACCTTGTTCAATCTCGTTACCGGCAAGTCTCTTTACTCGTTCCGTAACACATCATCCCGCGATCAACTCTTTGATCACATTGTGCACATTATGATGATGTCCTACCGAGTGGGCCCAGAGATACCTCTCCGTCACACGGAGTGACAAATCCCAGTCTCGATTCGTGCCAACCCAACAGACACTTTCGGAGATACCTGTAGTGCACCTTTATAGTCACCCAGTTACGTTGTGACGTTTGGTACACCCAAAGCATTCCTACGGTATCCGGGAGTTGCACAATCTCATGGTCTAAGGAAATGATACTTGACATTAGAAAAGCTTTAGCATACAAACTACGATCTTTGTGCTAGGCTTAGGATTGGGTCCTGTCCATCACATCATTCTCCTAATGATGTGATCCCGTTATCAACGACATCCAATGTTCATGGTCAGGAAACCGTAACCATCTATTGATCAACGAGCTAGTCAACTAGAGGCTTACTAGGGACATGGTGTTGTCTATGTACACACACATGTATCTGAGTTTCCTATCAATACAATTATAGCATGGATAATAAACGATTATCATGAACAAGGAAATATAATAATAACCAATTTATTATTGCCTCTAGGGAATATTTCCAACAATTCATTACCTTGTCAACACCTTGATTACAAGCATAGACCAAAGCATCAGCAAGCGGAAGCCTCCCTTCAGCGTCAGTGTTATTTACCTAAAGAAACATAATAATGTGCAAATGAATACAGTGTTGAATGCAAACCAGTGGGCAAGCTGGACCATGAAAACAAGGATAGGAATCACACAGACTCGTATTTTAGGATGATACCTCAATTTTCTTCCCGTTAGAAGCTGTCAAAATGTCACCAGGTCTCATTCCTATGCCACCAATCATATTCTCACAGGCGGCAACAATAAAGTGAACCCGTCAGAAAGGAAATCATTAGCAAATACACTAAAACAAATAGGTTGCTCATGCAAGTAACTGAAAGCTGAAGTACCTCTCTACTCCAGGCGGCTCTTCTTGTGGATGGCTACGGCCGACTAGACGAGGAACAGCAAATGCGACGGATGCACTCAGATCCCGGACCAACTGCAATACAGCAAGTTCGGTCCAGTCTCAGCTATAGCAAGTTCAAAATGCAGTACATAATATAAAAAAACATCATATATTAGTATATGGAATGAACATGAACAATTATGAATCCTATCTTAAAGGCCATATATGAAAATGAAAATAATACTTCTTGAAAGGAAAGCAAGAGGAAGCAAAACACATATAATAGTAATGGCTCAGTATAAAACTAGCCCCATAAGAGCACATAATCACACCAAATGGCAAGGTAAGTATTCCCTGGCAAGTACTGGACCGGAAAACTTTGACTGGAGCTACATGATATTAGAGCTAATCTGACTGAAAATTCACTTAGTAGCAGTACATCACGTGGGTCCATCATAACATCAAAGATCATTCTGCCTGGGATTCACAGTCTACTATGTGATGCAATTACACAATTTTCTGGTTTACCTGAACAGCTAAACAAGGGCTTTTGGTGCTAGATGGCACATGTCCCGATGAGCAATGGTCAAGGATCTCAGCCATGTCCATGGAGGCTGAGAAATTAAGATGTTTCTTGATCTAGCAGAAGGGAACCAGGTTATTCAAAAGAAGGAAGCATTTATATATTCAAATATTCTTCAGCATACCCGCCATCAAATTAAGATGTTTCTTGACTAAGTAAGGAAACACGCAATTGAGAAACAGGGGATGGACATACATCCATTGGAAAAAGGCAGAGATAAATTGCAATACCGTCGATTCATCCTTAGAAAAGATTCAGAGTTTCAAGTCAAAGATAAATTCGTATTGGTAATGTAACTACTACTGTACTTGTCGGCTTTTAAGGTACTTTGCTACTTCTTGTACCCGATCCTTCGTTAGAAGAGTAGGACAAGACTTCATATTGATGCACACTCTTCTCTAATTATCTTCTCTAAGTACCTTCTGGCCATGTACATATATGATTATAATCGGCACACCAATCAGCAGGAACAAAAGGGCCCATAAATCAAACCTCGGAAGTGCACACTTCAGCCTTGACATGCTCAGAACAGCCTTTGAACCATGTTGCAAATGAATAGAGAAACCATGTGAGAAATCACTCAGGCAATAGAAGTCACAAGAAGCAAGAAATTGAGCTAAAAATAATAATACGCAAGTACACCCATCTTCTTCACACAACTATTTGAACAACAAAAGAATGTACAAACTGCATGGGGGTATGCAACAACACTGATTTACCTAACTTAGGAAATTGCATAACCGAAATTTTTGGCTAAAAAGAGTTACTAATTTGTTCAGCGTAAACTGGATGGTTGTCGATGAAAACAGGGAAAACTTTAAAACTCACTCAACATGGGAAGCCCAAAATAATGTTATGTTATTACTCATGGAATATCTCCATGTTATGTCATTACTTATGAAGATCAACCATGGCAACAACAAGTAGTCAGGTCGATATGTGTTTATTTTGTTATACAAAGAAAAACAGTGACACCCTAATTTAGATCGACCGATTAGAGCAAGCTGCATACTATCTCCTTATGGATTCCTCTGTAGTCTATTTCCGTAGCATGAATCCTCAGCATGCACAAGAATCAACGTGCAGCTTTTTTACTAAAAGGTCGATGTTTTCATTGCCGCACCTCAACCAGGAAAGAAAAAAAATTCCAGGATTAAGCGGAACCTAAATCCGTCTAGCTCATGAGATTCCCCCAGAACAAGAAGCATCAAAACTTTGAATCCTCCTAATACCCCCATGTGTAGGACCAGAACAGAGCAGAGACTCTTCTTCTAAATCAACTAAGCAAGCATCTTGGACCCGGACTCGGCAAATCTCATTGATACTTAATCCAAAACCAAAACTATCCTCAAAAACCCATCTCACTCATATTAAAAGTGCAGACATCATGCTGCACTGTCCTCAAAAAACCATTTCGGTCATATGCAGAATACTACTGAAAATTATAGCTTAGCATACTGGAGAGGGAAATTTCGGTAATAATCGGAGTACTGATGTAACGCCCCGGATTCGATGCGCCAGATGTCTGCCAGTTATTCGCCGTCGTTGCCATGTCATTGCTTGTGTGTTGCATTTTGCCATGTCATCATCTGCATTTCATCTGCATGTTTTTCAAAACTTGCATCCGTTCGGGTTCCACCGGTTCTCTCCGTTGTCCGTTCCGAGTCCGGACACACTCGCACGCGCCCACGGCACCTCCGAAAAATTATTTTATATGTGGCATAAAAATGTTCTCGGAATGGGTTGAAGCTTGGCTTGCGGTCTTATTATAGTGTAGACAGAGCGCCTGTCAAGTTTCGTCGCATTCGGAGTTCGTTTGACTGCCCAACCGTTAAATATATAACCGCGATTTAGTCGGTATATTCGTCGGACGTTTCGGTCTCTGAAACAGTTGTCGGGCTGCATTTCTCCCCTCTTCTCTCAGCCCAACCCCTCTCTTAGTCCCTCTCCGCTCCGGAGCCGTTCGATGGCGATCGTACACTCCGGAAACCCCTCCAAAACCCCAACCCTAACCCCCTCCTTCTATAAATAGCAGCCCCCCTTCCAAATTTGGCACCCCTAACCCCACTCCTCCTCATTTTCGCAGCCTCCTCCCACCTCGGGGGCCGCGCCGCCGCCTTCCCCCTCCAAATCCGGTGCCAGCCACCTCACCCCCGCCACTTGTCGCCGCCACTTGGCCTCCTCCCATGCCGCCACCTCGCCGCCCAGACGCGCTCGCGGCCAACCCGGACGAGCCACGTCGCCCCAACCAGCATCCACCGCCGCGGCCCGCGAAGCCCACGGGGAGCCCGCCTCGGGCCGCGACCGGGCCCGACCCCGTGCGCCCTGGCCCCCTCGCCCGCTTGCCCGCTCCCTCGCTCGATCCCCTCACCGCCGCATCGTCCTTGCGCTCCGGCCACCAGGGGCCTCGCCGGAGCAGGAACACCCGACCCTGCCACCTCGCAGCCTCGTCGCCGGCGAGCAACCAGGTCGCCGCCCCCCTCTCTCTCCCGTCTATCCCTCTGATTTCTCTCTCTCTCAGATCTCTCTCTCACCCCTTGCAGGAACCCCGCCGCCGCCGCCAGGAACCTCGTCGCCGACCTTCCTCAGCCTACGGAACGTCGGATCCGGCTGTTCCCTCGCCGGATCTGGACCCAGCGCCGCCCCCATGGCCTCCTCTAGCCTCGCCGGCCCTTGCCGGAGCCCCGCCGCTGTCAGCCGCCTTCTTTTCGATCGGGACCAAGCACGAGCGCTCGTGCCCCTGCGCGTGGGCCCCGCAAGCCCAGGCCCGCAGCCGCAGCCAGCGCCAAGCCCAGCCGAAGCCAGCCAGGCCCAGCGCGCCGCCCTCCTGGCCCGTTCCCCCACCGACCTGGGCCGAGCCCAACTAGGTGAGAACCCACAAAGTGCCGCCCCAGGCGACGTATAGTCATTTAGCGCTCGTCTGTTTTTTTTCAGAAAACGCCTAAGTCCTAAAATTATTGCATAATTGTGCCATGTTTGACCTGCTATATCTCTGCATCCGTAGCTCCGTTTTGCACGTGTAATATGTCAAATTGTTCGCCTCAACGAGTACTTCATTTCATTCCATTGCATCATATTCATTTGAGCTCATCTTGATGCCCGAAATGTTGTTGGAAGAGTGCTAAGTGATGTTAATCTGCTGAAACTGATATAACTTGCTCATTTGTCATTTTTGCCATGATTGATGTGTGCATCCTATGAGGTTGATGTCTACACGTGTTTTGATCTATGCCATGCCATCTTTCCAGGGGTGTATGCCATGTATTTTTGTGATATGTGTGCTGAGTGCATCGAGCTTGCTAAGTAGGGTACTTGCTGTTGCTGATTTCCTTTCCTGTTTTGCTGTTATTTTTATGCCATGTAAACTTGATGCTACAAAGAGATCCATGCATATTTTGAGATACTTCAGTAAGGATGTTTTGAACATGTGGTTATTGTCTATCCATTCATGCCCTTATTTGCAATTATGGAGTAGCCTAGCATGTCATTTGAGTGCTCTACTTTTGCTTCAAAATGTTTCCTGGCAGATTGTTTACATGTTATTCAATTTAGCCAAGGTTGCTATAGTTGATCCTTGCATGCGATGGACTTGTTCTTGCCTTGGTTGGTTACATAAACATGTCTTCTTGATGATGCTATGCTTATCTTGTCATGCAATGACTTGTGGTGAGTGAATCGAGCTTGTTAAGTAGGGTTCATGATGTTGCTGTTTTGCTAGGCTGAATCTGTTATTTCGTGATACTATATGAACATCTTGCTACTAATCATTCTATGCATAATCTGGAGATTATCACTAAACATGTTTTGTTCTACATGTCATGTTCTATCCATCCATGCCCCTGGTTGCATTTATAGGTTGCTGTAGCTTGTTGTAATCTTGCTCCAATGTTGCTATATAATGTTGCTGTCAGCCTGTTAACATTAAGTTCAGTTTTGGCCATGTGTTTTGCTAGTGTTCCATGTACCCTATGACCTTGCTATTGCCATGCTTAGCTTCATAAACATGTATTCTTAATGTTGGTTGCCTTGTCATGCTATATATTGCTCTGTGGTGAGTTGCACAAGCTCATTTACATGCCTTCATAATTCTGTTCCTGTCATGTATGAATTTGTAATATAACTTGCCATGTTTACGTGGGTGCCATCATATTTTCTGATCCTTTTTGGCTTATGATCAGTAAGGGAGTTTTGATCTATGCAATTAGTAGACTCCTGCCATGCCTTTGTTTGCCATGTTAAGTTCCTGTAACATGTTGTTTGATAGCTCTAAACATTGCAACCTGATGTTATTTTCTGCAAAGTCTGAACTGTTATTATTTGCAATCTTTCCATGTGTGTTTGAGCATGTTCTAGTGATTTCTGGAGATAGCTCGATGTTCATGTTTTGTTATGCTTTACCTGTACATCATGCCCATGCCTTTTGTTATTACGTTGAGATGCTGTAGCTTGTTGTTTTGATGCTTGCAATATGCCTACTTGCTGTTTTGGACAGATTGTTGCTATGACTTGTATATGGTGTGTGTGTTGAACCGTTGCTCCGTTTTGAGTGTGCTCTATATGAAACTTGCTTGATTTGGCATGTAGTCTCATATTATCATGTTGCATCTTTTTTTGAGGTGTTTGCTTGATGTTTGAGTGCCTTTTTCATCAATGCCATGTTTAACTTGTTTTGCTCATATCTTCTAGGAGTAGCTCCAAATCTAATGAACTTTATATGTAACTTGACTAGAATCTCGTTTAGATCATCTTGGTGCATCTTAACTTGCTGTTTAACAACTTGAACATAAGGTTTATTCAGATCTGGACCAATTTCGAAATATGCTTATGAGGACTTACCGGAATTGTTATATGTTCTTCCCGGCCTCATTTAAAGTTGCCTTGAGGTGTTGCTTTTGTTTGCATCATCTCTTGCCATGAGTAGCTTCATGTAGCTTTGTCATGCATCATGTCTGGTGGTGCATCATGTCTTGTTCATGTGTGGTGTGTTTACCTTGTTGTGTGCTTCTTTTCGATAGTTCATGTTTCGTTGCGATCGTGAGGATTCGTTCGTCTACGGTTGGTTCGGCTTCATCCGTTCGTCTTCTTCATGGGCTCGTTCTTCTTCCTTGCGGGTTTTCAGGCAAGATGACCGCTACCCTGGATCTCACTACTATCATTGCTATGCTAGTTTGCTTCGTTCTATCGCTTTGCTGCGCTACCTATCATTTGCTCATCAAGCCACCCTATATTGCCATGAACCTCTAACCTTTGACACCTTTCCTATGCAAACCACTGTTTGGCTATGTCACCGCTTTGCTCAGCCCCTCTTATAGCATTGCTAGTTGCAGGTGAAGTTTGAAGATTTCTCCATGGTGGACAGGGTTTATGTTGGGATATCACAATATCTCTTATATTATTTAATGCATCTATATATTTGGTAAAGGGTGGAAGGCTCGGCCTTATGCCTGGTGTTTTGTTCCACTCTTGCCGCCCTAGTTTTCGTCATACCGGTGTTATGTTCCCGGATTTTGCGTTCCTTACGCGGTCGGGTGATTTATGGGACCCCCTCGACAGTTCGCTTTGAATAAAACTCCTCCAGCAAGGCCCAACATTGAATTTTACCATTTGCCTCACCACCACCTACTTTTCCCTTGGGAGTAATTAACCCAAGGGTCATCTTTATTACAGCCCCCCCCCCCCCCCCCGGGCCAGTGCTTGTCTAAGTGTTGGTCCAAACTAGAGCACCGTGCAGGACCATTTCCTTGGCAACTTGGATTCGTCGGTTCCTGTACGCTTCGCTTATCCGGTGTTGCCCTGAGAATGAGATATGTGCAGCTCCTATCGGGATTGTCGGTGCATCGGGCGGTCTTGCTGGTCTTGTTTTACCATTGCCGAAATGTCTTGTAAACCGGGATTCCGAGTCTGATCGGGTCTTCCTGGGAGAAGGTCTATTCCTTCGTTGATCGCGAGAGCTTATCATGGGCTAAGTTGGGACACCCCTGCAGGGTATAATCTTTCGAAAGCCGTGCCTGCGGTTATTGGCAGATGGGAATTTGTTAATGTCCGGTTGTAGATAACTTGACACCTGATCCGAATTAAAACGCATCAACCGCGTGTGTAGCCGTGATGGTCTCTTCTCGGCGGAGTCCGGGAAGTGAACACGGTTTCTGTGTTAAGTTTGACGTAAGTAGGTGTTCAGGATCACCTCTTGATCATTACTAGTTGACGACCGTTCCGCGTGTTCTCTTCTCGCTCTTATTTGCGTATGTTAGCCACCATATCATGCTTAGTCGCTGCTGCAGCCTCACCACTTTACCCCTTCCTTTCCCTTTAAGCTTTGCTAATCTTGATACCCATGGTAATGGGATTGCTGAGTCCTCGTGGCTCACAGATTACTACAACAACAGTTGCAGGTACAGGTTATGCGATGATCATGACGCGAGAGTGATGCTTGCTTGCGTTGAGTTCTTCTTCTGCTTCTTCTTCGATCAGGGATAGGTTCCAGGTCGGCAGCCTGGGCTAGCAGGGTGGATGTCGTTTGAGTTTCTGTTTGTGTTTCATCCGTAGTCGGATGATGCTCTGATGTATTGTGATGTTGTATTCATGTGGCATTGTATGCCTTATGTATGTATCCCCATCTATTATGTAATGTTGATGTAATGATATCCACCTTGCAAAAGCGTTCCAATATGCGGGTCTATCCTTGGTGGGACCTTCGAGTTCCTTTTGGATAGGGTCGCATAGTGGACGTGACAAGTTGGTATCAGAGCCTCGACCGACCCTAGGAGCCCCCTTGATTGATCGTGTAGTTTGGCCGTTGTTGAGTCTAGAAGAAAACTTTTTTCGGAGTCTAGTTATATCGGAGAGTAGGAATTCTTTTTACTCCTCAGTCCCTTCATCGCTCTAGTAAGGAATCTCGACGTAGGTGTTTTGAATTACTCCTCTTCCCCTTTCAAATTTTTCTTTAGGATCACGCAGTTGGTTTTCCGATCGTTGGTTCTCAGCTCTTTGCATCCGGTGCATTTCTCGTCAAGTTGACTCGAGCCTCTTCTTCTTCACCAAGTTCAATCCTCAGTTGTTTTATTTTCCCACCCGCCCTCCCTTCTTCTTCGCAGAACCGGAGTCCGTAATCGAGTATCCGTCCTACTCGTGTGAAGTCTTTGCCTTCTTTTCTCAATGATTTTAACCAGTGTTTTCTCTTCAAGCTATTCGTCGGTTCTCCCTTCCAAGTTGCCTTTATTTTCCCGCCCGCCCACCCTTTTCTTCCCGGAGCCTGAGTCTCTTTCGAGCGTCAATTTCATTCATGCGGAGTCTCTTCAGTCTTCCCTCAATTATTTCAACCGGTGAATTCTCTTCTCGTTCGTCATTCTCCATCCCTTTCTTTTTCCGGTGGTTTCAATTCAAGTTTTTCGGTTGATCATATTCTTTCCCTTGGATCAAATGTTTTCCCCTTGCTCGTTTGCATCTTGCCATTCAATCATTCCGGAGTTCGGAAGACATCTCAGGAGATTCATCTGTGTTCCAATTAATTCGAGGTTGTCACCTCACTCAAATATTTCAATTGTTTCGGTGCATCATTTATCTGTTCAACAATCCTTTTCAACAGTGTTATCTCTTCAGTGGGCCCTAACCCACAGGTCTTTTCCCAGGATCTTACCTGACTCTTCTAATTCCCCCGGAGTTATTCTCAATTCTTTTCAAGTGTGACGTAAGAATGGATCCCATCAGTCATATGCCTTTTCCAAGATCGATTTCAAATCATTTCATTGTTGGCCTAACCCCTTTGCTTTTTCATTCTCCCGGAGCATCTCAGTAATTTTGATGGTGTTTCTCGTCGTCATTTGAAGATCGAAGAAGAGTTCTTCCTCTAAATCTTGTCTGTTCTCTCGAAGTTACGTGGTTCTAGTTTCATGGTATCCTCTCAAATTATTCCGTTTGTCAGATATTCTTTCTTACCCATCCGGAGTATGTCAGGAGTTGTTTTCCCATTTCTTTCACCGGAGGCCATTGTTCCAGAAGAATTCTTCGCCCTCATCACTCCAGTTATCGTTCTCTGTTTATCCCGGTGCTTCGTTCAAGTGTTCCTTAATCAGCTCGTTGCCTCTTCGTTCTTTTGCATCTAAATTCCCTCAAGCATATTTGTTCTTCTAATTCTTCCCGGTGATTCAATCTCTTTCATCAGTCATTTTCTAATTCTTATGGTGGTTCTTTCAGATTCTTTTCCTTGTTTACCATTTTAATCCATTCGTTCCTTCCAATCCTACCGGTGGTTCATCAAGACCTTCTCAAGTTTGCGATATGTCACTTCTCAATCCTTTTTAAGAAGAATAAGTAGTATGCAAAATCCATTGATTGTCATCAATTTAATTTGATGAAAGATAAGCATACAATAAATCTTATCTTATTTCATCCAAGTGATCAATCCTTTTCTTCGGAGTTTGTTCTTGATGAATAAATTCTAGTTCCAAGTGTTTTCATCTTTTTCTTTTCGGGAGTTTAATTATTTCCACGGACATTTCGTCGGAACCTCCATCTAAATCATCGCAAGGCTCATCTTATTCTGTCATCCTTCATTCCTATCTCATCATCTTTTGTTACCGGAGTTCTTCATGGAGGTTCTTCATGATTTAATTCATTCTTCAAGAGTTCATCAAGTATCATTCCATCCTCTCTAGCTCGTGTCCTATTCCTTCCATGTTTAACCGGAGTTTTTCCTAAATCCTTTCAGTCTTATCCGTTTCTTTTCTCATTCTAACCACTCCGGTTAGAACGAGCTGTTTCTTAGTCTATCTGATTCTGTGAGCTTTCGATTCTCGTCATTCTCGCCGTTCCTCTCTTATTCTCAAGTGCTCTCGATTCTTTGCTTCTTCTCTTGAGTTCTTGTTTCACCTCATCCCTTTTTCCCTTCCGTCTCGGTCCTAAGATCTCGGGACGAGATCTCTTGTTAGTGGAGGAGTGTTGTAACGCCCAGGATTCGATGCGCCAGGCGTCTGCTAGTTATTCGCCGTCGTTGCCATGTCATTGCTTGCGTGTTGCATTTTGCCACGTCATCATCTGCATTTCATCTGCATGTTTTTCAAAACTTGCATCTGTTCGGGTTTCACCGGTTCTCTCCGTTGTCCGTTCCGAGTCCGGACACACTCGCACGCGCCCACGGCACCTCCGAAATATTATTTTATGTGTGGCATAAAAATGTTCTCGGAATGGGTTGAAGCTTGGCTTGTGGTCTTATTATAGTGTAGACAGAGCGCCTGTCAAGTTTCATCGCACTCGGAGTTCGTTTGACTGCCCAACCGTTAAATATATAACCGCAATTTAGTCGGTATATTCGTCGGACGTTTCGGTCTCTGAAACAGTTGTCGGGCTGCATTTCTCCCCTCTTCTCTCAGCCCAACCCCTCTCTTAGTCCCTCTCCGCTCCGGAGCCGTTCGATGGCGATCGTACGCTCCGGAAACCCCTCCAAAACCCCAACCCTAACCCCCTCCTTCTATAAATAGCAGCCCCCCCTTCCAAATTTGGCACCCCTAACCCCTCTCCTCCTCGTTTTCGCAGCCTCCTCCCACCTCGGGGGCCGCGCCGCCGCCTTCCCCCTCCAAATCCGGCGCCAGCCACCTCACCCCCGCCACTTGTCGCCGCCACTTGGCCTCCTCCCGTGCCGCCACCTCGCCGCCCAGACGCGCCCGCGGCCAACCCGGATGAGCCACGTCGCCCACAACTAGCATCCACCGCCGTGGCCCGCGAAGCCCACGGGGAACCCGCCTCGGGCCGCGACCGGGCCCGACCCCGTGCGCCCTGGCCCCCTCGCCCACTTGCCCGCTCCCTCGCTCGATCCCCTCGCCGCCGCATCGTCCTTGCGCTCCGGCCACCAGGGGCCTCGCCGGAGCAGGAACACCCGACCCCGCCACCTCGCAGCCTCGTCGCCGGCGAGCAACCAGGTCGCCGCCCCACTCTCTCTCCCGTCTCTCCCTCTAGTTTCTCTCTCTCTCAGATCTCTCTCTCACCCCTTGCAGGAACCCCGCCGCCGCCGCCAGGAACCTCCTCGCCGGCCTCCCTCAGCCTAGCGAACGTCGGATCCGGCTGTTCCCTCGCCGGATCTGGACGCCAGCGCCGCCCCCATGGCCTCCTCTAGCCTCACCGGCCCTTGCCGGAGCCCCGCCGCTGTCAGTCGCCTTCGTTTCGATCGGGACCAAGCACGAGCGCTCGTGCCCCTGCGCGTGGGCCCTGCAAGCCCAGGCCCGCAGCCGCAGCCTGCGCCAGGCCCAGCCGAAGCCAGCCAGGCCCAGCGCCCCGGCCCAGCGCGCCGCCCTCCTAGCCTGTTCCCCCACCGACCTGGGCCGAGCCCAACTAGGTGAGAACCCACAAAGTGCCGCCCCAGGCGACGTAGAGTCATTTAGCGCTCGTCTGTTTCTTTTCAGAAAATGCCTAAGTCCTAAAATTATTGCATAATCATGCCATGTTTAACCTGCTATATCTCTGCATCCGTAGCTCCGTTTTGCGCATGTAATATGTCAAATTGTTCGTCTCAACGAGTACTTCATTTCATTCCATTGCATCATATTCATTTGAGCTCATCTTGATGCTCGAAATGCTGTTGGAAGAGTGTTAAGTGATGTTAATCTGCTGAAACTGATATAACTTGCTCATTTGTCATTTTTGCCATGATTGATGTGTGCATCCTATGAGGTTGATGTCTACCTGTGTTTTGATCTATGCCATGCCAGCTTTCCAGGGGTGTATGCCATGTATTTTTGTGATATGTGTGCTGAGTGCATCGAGCTTGCTAAGTAGGGTACTTGCTGTTGCTGATTTCCGTCTCTGTTTTGTTGTTATTTTTATGCCATGTAAACTTGATGCTACAAAGAGATCCATGCATATTTTGAGATACTTTAGTAAGGATGTTTTGAACATGTGGTTATTGTCTATCCATTCATGCCCTTGTTTGCAATTATGGAGTAGCCTAGCATGTCATTTGAGTGCTCTACTTTTGCTTCAAAATGTTTCCTGGCAGATTGTTTACATGTTATTCAATTTAGCCAAGGTTGCTATAGTTGATCCTTGCATGCTATGGACTTGTTCTTGCCTTGGTTGGTTAGATAAACATGTCTTCTTGATGATGCTATGCTTATCTTGTCATGCAATGACTTGTGGTGAGTGAATCGAGCTTGTTAAGTAGGGTTCATGATGTTGCTGTTTTGCTAGGCTGAATCTGTTATTTCGTGATACTATATGAACATCTTGCTACTAATCATTCTATGCATAATCTGGAGATTATCACTAAACATGTTTTGTTCTACATGCCATGTTCTATCCATCCATGCCCTTGGTTGCATTTATAGGTTGCTGTAGCTTGTTGTAATCTTGCTCCAAAGTTGCTATATAATGTTGCTGTCAGCCTGTTAACATTAAGTTCAGTTTTGGCCATGTGTTCTGCTAGTGTTCCATGTACCCTATGACCTTGCTATTGCCATGCTTAGCTTCATAAACATGTATTCTTACTGTTGGTTGCCTTGTCATGCTATATATTGCTCTGTGGTGAGTTGCACAAGCTCATTTACATGCCTTCATAATTCTGTTCCTGTCATGTATGAATTTGTAATATAACTTGCCATGTTTACGTGGGTGTCATCATATTTTCTGATTCTTTTTGGCTTATGGTCAGTAAGAGAGTTTTGATCTATGCAATTAGTAGACTCCTGCCATGCCTTTGTTTGCCATATTAAGTTCCTGTAACATGTTGTTTGATAGCTCTAAACATTGCAACCTGATGTTATTTCCTGCAAAGTCTGAACTGTTATTATTTGCAATCTTTCCATGTGTGTTTGAGCATGTTCTAGTGATTTCTGGAGATAGCTCAGTGTTCATGTTTTGTTATGCTTTACCTGTACATCATGCCCATGCCTTTTGTTATTACGTTGAGATGCTGTAGCTTGTTGTTTTGATGCTTGCAATATGCCTACTTGCTGTTTTGGACAGATTGTTGCTATGACTTGTATATGGTGTGTGTGTTGAACCGTTGCTCCGTTTTGAGTGTGCTCTATATGAAACTTGCTTGATTTTGCATGTAGTCTCATATTATCATGTTGCATCTTTTTTTGGAGGTGTTTTCTTGATGTTTGAGTGCCTTTTTCATCAATGCCATGTTTAACTTGTTTTGCTCATATCTTCTAGGCCATAGCTCCAAATCTAATGAACTTTATATGTAACTTGACTAGAATCTCGTGTAGATCATCTTGGTGCATCTTAACTTGCTGTTTAACAACTTGAACATAAGGTTTATTCAGATCTGGACCAATTTCGAAATATGCTTATGAGGACTTACCGGAATTGTTATATGTTGTTCCCGGCCTCATTTAAAGTTTCCTTGAGGTGTTGCTTTTATTTGCATCATCTCTTGCCATGAGTAGCTTCATGTAGCTTTGTCATGCATCATGTCTTGTGGTGCATCATGTCTTGTTCATGTGTGGTGTGTTTACCTTGTTGTGTGCTTCTTTTCGATAGTTCCTGTTTCGTTGTGATCATGAGGATTCGTTCGTCTACGGTTGGTTCGGCTTCATCCATTCGTCTTCTTCATGGACTCGTTCTTCTTCCTTGCGGGTTTCCAGGCAAGATGACTGCTACCCTGGATCTCACTACTATCATTGCTATGCTAGTTTGCTTCGTTCTATCGCTTTGCTGCGCTACCTATCATTTGCTCATCAAGCCACCCTATATTGCCATGAACCTCTAACCTTTGACACCTTTTCTATGCAAACCACTGTTTGGCTATGTCACTGCTTTGCTCAGCCCCTCTTATAGCGTTGCTAGTTGCAGGTGAAGTTTGAAGATTTCTCCATGGTGGACAGGGTTTATGTTGGGATATCACAATATCTCTGATATTATTTAATGCATCTATATATTTGGTAAAGGGTGGAAGGCTCGGCCTTATGCCCGGTGTTTTGTTCCACTCTTGCCGCCCTAGTTTCCGTCATACGGTGTTATGTTCCCGGATTTTGCATTCCTTACGCGGTCGGGTGATTTATGGGACCCCCTCGACAGTTCGCTTTGAATAAAACTCCTCCAGGAAGGCCCAACATTGACTTTTACCATTTGCCTCACCACCACCTACTTTTCCCTTGGGAGTAATTAACCCAAGGGTCATCTTTATTACAGCCCCCCCCCCGGGCCAGTGCTTGTCTAAGTGTTGGTCCAAACTAGAGCACCGTGCGGGACCATTTCCTTGGCAACTTGGATTCGTCGGTTCCTGTACGCTTCGCTTATCCGGTGTTGCCCTGAGAACGAGATATGTGCAGCTCCTATCGGGATTGTCGGCGCATTGGGCGGTCTTGCTGGTCTTGTTTTACCATTGCCGAAATGTCTTGTAAACCGGGATTCCGAGTCTGGTCGGTCTTCCTGGGAGAAGGTCTATTCCTTCGTTGATCGCGAGAGCTTATCATGGGCTAAGTTGGGACACCCCTGCAGGGTATAATCTTTCGAAAGCCGTGCCTGCGGTTATTGGCAGATGGGAATTTGTTAATGTCCGGTTGTAGATAACTTGACACATGATCCGAATTAAAACACATCAACCACGTGTGTAGCCGTGATGGTCTCTTCTCGGCGGAGTCCGGGAAGTGAACACGGTTTCTGTGTTAAGTTTGACGTAAGTAGGTGTTCAGGATCACCTCTTGATCATTACTAGTTGACGACCGTTCCGCTTGTTCTCTTCTCGCTCTTATTTGCGTATGTTAGCCACCATATCATGCTTAGTCGCTGCTGCAGCCTCACCACTTTACCCCTTCCTTTCCCTTTAAGCTTTGCTAGTCTTGATACCCATGGTAATGGGATTGCTGAGTCCTCGTGGCTCACAGATTACTACAACAACAGTTGCAGGTACAGGTTACGCGATGATCATGACGCGAGAGCGATGCTTGCTTGCGTTGAGTTCTTCTTTTGCTTCTTCTTCGATCAGGGATAGGTTCCAGGTCGGCAGCCTGGGCTAGCAGGGTGGATGTCGTTTGAGTTTCTGTTTGTGTTTCATCCGTAGTCGGATGATGCTCTGATGTATTGTGATGTTGTATTCATGTGGCATTGTATGCCTTATGTATGTATCCCCATCTATTATGTAATGTTGATGTAATGATATCCACCTTGCAAAAGCGTTCCAATATGCGGGTCTATCCTTGGTGGGACCTTCGAGTTCCTTTTGGATAGGGTCGCATAGTGGGCGTGACAACTGACCGCAACATGAGCGAGAGGGAGAGAGAAGGGGGCAGTAGTACCGGGAGTGGGCTGCTGCTGGGTGTCGTCGGGGACGAAGACGCTGCCGTGAAGGAGGGGGTCGGCGTCATCGATTTTTGGCTGCTGCTTCTCCTGCTGAGCAGCAGCAGCTTCAACGCCTCATGCTTCTCCCGCTGGGCACCGAGGAGGAGAGGGAGACGAGCACACCGAGGGCGACACGGGCGAGGACGGCGAGCAGGACCCGGTAGGACGCCGGGGCCGATGGCGGCCGGGGGTCCTCGAGCGCGAGGAGGACGGGGGCAGAGAGGGGCACCTCTGGTGGAGTGGAGGGGGCGGGCACAGCGCGCCTTCCTTGCTGCCGTCGCTGCGTGGGGACGAGAGGAAGGAAGAGGAAGCAGCGGTGTGGGGCTGGCCCTGGACAGCAGCGGGGCAGGGAGGCGCGAGCCGAGCGGGAGGAAGAGGAGAGGGGGCAACGGCGGCGGCGCGAGTGCGGGATGGATGCCTGGGCGAGCGACCGCGGCGGCGGCAGCCGGCGGCGGGACAAAGAGGCGGGTTAGGGTTAGGGTGTAGAGAGAGAGAGAGAGAGAGAGAGAGAGAGAGAGAGAGAGAGAGAGCGAGAGAGCGAGTGCGGGAGGAGGTCGCGCAACAGGAGCGGGCCCGTTTTATACTGTAGGACACGAAATGACAAAAATGCCCTTGGCGGGGCACGAGAATTACACGCGGTGGCATGAGATTTTTACAGCGAGGGGTAACTATTCATTGCAACAGTGACACCTCTTCGATCCGACGACCCAACTCCTTTCACCTCTCGATCGGACGGCCAGATTCGCATCAAGCAACCAGATCCAACGGTCAGAAATCCAAACGGCTGAGGAGCCGGGAGGATGACTGTCATCCTTATTTGTGGATATGTGGATCCAATAGATGGCTGGCCCACACGTCATACACCCAAACGCGGTGCAGCAAAGTCACCCAAGCTGCCTTCCACAAATAGCCCCACAAGTACACGATCGCTGAGGCAGCAGCAGCAGCGGCAGCTGTTGGGAAATCGCTATCAAGGGAACGCTTTGAGCTCCTAACTTTGGACTTACATGAACGCAAGATCGCCATCAAGGGAATGCTTCCAGCGAGGTAGCGGCGCGGCCTAGCCTTTGGTTCCATTACGCAACACCAACGGCCTATCTTCTCAACCTTAGCGCACTCTTTTAAATTTCAACCCCCGGTTGGCATCAGAATGCATGGGGATTTGTTATTCAGATTAGTTTTTATGAACCGGGCAGCCGAGCATCAAATTAAGCCTACGTGGCCAATGATCAATCAATCGACATGGAGCACACGTTTAGTCAGAGTCCTACGTGGCCAATCATCAGGTGATTGCACAATTACATGAACCTAACCCACCTAGCATACATTCCTTATCCTGTCTAGCTATGCACTTATGCTTCTCCACCGTCAAATGATTAGGCATCTCTGTCGAGCAAGTTTGTGGCTGTTTAGCTGCGTATGTCCTCGTTGTCAACTCTACTCCTGCATATATTAGTGCTAGTACATAGTCTGTTCCCCTAAATGTCGTGCCTTGTACAACCAGAAAACATGGTCATGTTTCCTGAAGGAGTTCATGGCTGCATAGAGAAAGTGGACATCCACTAAAGTGTTATTGTCATGGAGTTTGGAGGCAACTTCTGGATGGTGGGTCGGTAGCAAAATTTCAGGTTAACTGCATTGCGCGTACAGCATTCGACATGGAACAGTTTAGAGGTCTCCTTTGGTTCAAAGGAAAGCGGAGAAAACACATAGGAGTGGATTTTCTTTTTCTTTTCTTATGATGACAGTATTCAAACCAGTTCGAAGGAATGAGCAAAGGAAAAATAAAGAAAATATTTTGTGGTCTCGATTTCAAAGGAAAAAAAAACAAATGAATTCTAAAATCCGCTTAGACCTTTTCGTTTCTTCAAATTTCTATGTGCGCGAAGAACGAGACTGACGTCCTTAGTGGCATAATGGCATGCTAATTGTATGTTTTTATGTTGTTTGCCTCTGCTCATTAAGGTTCATGCGTTTTTCCTATTCCGATGAACCAAACACCCACCCCCAAGAAAACTTTGTCGAAAAAGGTTGTCGTCGTAATAGGGATTGCACCTCAACATGGCAGCCCTCAATTCTGCCAATTGTGTGTGACTTGTACTCTTCTAGGCTTCCTCTTAATCTACTACTCTAACAAGATACTCGGCTCGGGTATCAGTTGGAGCACGTAGGAATGCCGACCACTACATAAGCCGATGGCGGAAGAGCAATACAAGCGTTGTGCTGCTAGGCGAAGCGGTTGAGTGCCGCACCCTAGATGGCTAAAGTCCAGTGGCCGAAAGGCGGCGGGGAGTCCTTAACCTTTTCTCTTACTTAAGGCGATAAAATCCATTCATTTTGATAATAATCTGCGAACATTTCCATCTGCAGGCCCGTCTCTCTCTCTCTCTCTCAGAGCTACTGACCCGTCACAAACATTTCCCACTCCCCCGACTAAAATAGGGTTTTCCCCACCACAGTACTACCTGTACGAACGAATTGATGAGCCCATCGCTCAGATTCAGATTGTACCGCCGCTCCACAGTACACGTGCGGCCCCTGACACTCGCTCCCTCACTGTGCCGCACGACCTGGTACGTATCACTCTGTAGTACTAAAGTAAGTTCCAGCGAGTCATTAGTATACGAAAACAGACGGTAAAAATAGTACTAGTGGAGTCTGACTTTAACCTTCTTGTTTAACTTGACTTTGTATGGACTATGGAGCAGTTTCGAGGCAACGGTAGGGTTTAAATAGTGTTTGTTGCGTCAGGGGAGGGGAGAGCAGACTGCGGCGCACGTAACGTAACCTGCTGTGGCCGGCGCCGCGCTCGCTGCCGTCCCGTCCCTCTGCGTATGCGTGCTGCAGTGGCAATGGTGAAGGGCTCGAGACGACTTCGATTCAGACAGTATCTATCTATCCTTTCCCCGTCGGTCGCCGTGCGGCACTGATCCACCCTCCATTTATAACGTGAGCCGGTACCGCTGATCCGTGATTAGTGCTACTGTGCTGTCCTAGCATCTGCATTTCTCCTCAAAATGCAGTACAGTGGTGTTCGTGATTCTCCTCGCATTCCTCCAAAACCCAAGTGCAATCTCTCCCATTCTCCTCGCATGTCTTAATCGGCTAGTAGATTGATTAGCAATGGCATCGTGGGATGCATATTGTTTTGTTAATCAAGCAGGCTTGATTCACTAATCACCCCCACCGGCCACCACCACTCGCATGCTCGCACGTCCCCACTCCGCCCGCTCGTTAAGCTTCCTGCCTCTCCCCTCCCCTTCTTCTCCCCACTCCTCCTCGCCCAGCCGGGACCCCCAACCAACTCCCCACCGTTGCCGTTGCCGCCGCCCATGGACTACGAGCGCATCCACGACCCGCCCCACCGCCAGGTTCGTTCGCCGTCTACCCCCCCTCCCCGCTGCCACTTTGCTTTCCTTCGCATTCGGATCGGATCTTCTCTCGGCGCTCTCCATGCCCTCTTGGCGGTACTGTGCTTCCTCCCTGCTCCTCTCATGGCGGGCGACTCCCAGTCTCCCCGGTTGGGCGGTTCCGCTCCCCGCTCTGGTTTCACGCGCGGTTTGTAGGCCATTGGCAGTTCGTCGCCAGCGATCTTGGCTCGATTCGCCGATTTCGCTCCTTATCCGCAGCATAGGATTCCCTCGCGCAGTTCGTCGCCATCGTAAGGTTCCCGCTGCTAGCCCCACCAGCGTTCTCTATCCTTCTTGAGGTGTAATAACCTCTTTTAACGACCAGTTCTTGGAAAGCAGGCAGGCATATGCCTGCCCGCCGTCGCTGAATTCGATGCGCTTTCCAGCGACAGGTCCACATTTGACTGACTGTTCCCCTGCGTCGCCCGGCCTCTGTTCTTCTTCCATTCTTCCCCCAAATCCGGCCTCCATTTTTGGTCCTGAATTCGACGCCCGCTTTGCTGAAAAGTTTCCGCTTTCGCCATCCTGCTCCAGTCGATGCCACCGCTCTGCTCAGCTCTGTTTCGTCTTGAACTCGGCGACGATGTCAGTAATATGCGCCGTTGCTTTCAGCGGGTGCCTGTGGAAGCACGGGATGGGGATGGGTCTTGGATATTTGGGCGCACGGTTTTCTAAAAAGCTAGCTGGGGATCCTTTTGTCTCCATTCTGGCGTGATTCCGTCAAATTTGGCAATTTCTCGGTTCAATTCGCCGCGGAAAGCGCTCTACAAAACGGTCCCGATCCCTTCTTTCAGTCTCGCTAAACTCCTCTGCTCCTTCTGTCTTCTGCAATGCAGTTGGGCGGATTCTCCCCGGCCAAGCTGCGAGCCATGCTTCTCGGGCTGGAGAAGCACCAGCACTCCGGCGAGGACACCTCGCCCGAGGCCAACGACTCCGGCGAGCTCGACGACCGGAGTAAGTCCAACTTACACTTCATCCAATAGTACCATCTACAGTTTACTGAACACTAACTCCGTGGGTACCAATAATCGTGTCCACAGGGAGCTTGGAATGCTCCACCTCCACCGAGATGTCCAGCAACAGCGGCCACAGATCAAGGAACCGGGCTCCGGACGACGACAGCTTCGACTCCGAGAGCAGCTCTTCGGGGCCGACCACGGTGAAGAGGCCGGCGGCGGCGTCTGCTCTGCTGCCGCCGTTCTCTAGACTGACGCCGTCGAAGTGGGACGACGCCGAGAAGTGGATTTCGAGCCCGACGGCGAACCGTACTGGCCGTGTGATGAGCGCCGCCGGGTTTGCGCCGAAGAAGACGGCATTTGCTTTACCTGAGCACGGTGCCTGCCCACCAGCCGTTGCTAAAGTGGTCGCCGAGGTGCCGAGAAACATCGGAACCTTGACTGATAATTCAGTTGGTAAGCAACGACTTGCCATGCTTTTGATGTTTTTATGTTGTCTCACTCTGTTTTACTACTTGATAACGACTGCTTGTGATCATGAGCTAAAAAATGCTTCTGTGGGGACTTGAGAGCTATCTTTGCTTCATGTGTCTGGTACTATCCTAACATGTGTGTCTGAACTTTGGAGGTTCAACTAGCATGTTTCATGATTGTTTATGATGCAGCATGCTGAACTGAGTCAAGGATTGTTTGCAACTGTTTGCGCGGCAAATTTGAAGTTGTTATTGTCAGCTGAATCGGGGACAAGTAGAGCATGACATCATGATACATTAGTTGGTGGCGCGAAAAGGCCTGACTCTGATGTTATCATTGTAGTTGGCCTGATGTTTCCTTTACCAGAAAAGCCAATCTGCCATTATTCACCACTTATTTTCTCTTTATTCAGCAAACACTTTCATGTGGGTTTTCCAGCTAACCAGAAAGGAAATTTGTTATCTGTGTTTTTGCTTTATCGATACATTTACTCTGCTGATGACTTTGTTTTGGGTATACCATATCTGCAGGTTTCACACAGCCCGATTTACTCAAACCTGCAGAAACTGCCCCAATAGTTGACGAACCAGAACATGTAATTCGGTCCGTCTCGATGAGAGATATGGGAACAGAAATGACTCCGATTGCCAGCCAGGAGCCCTCTCGGACTGGGACTCCTATAATAGCATCCAGCCCTACCTCCACTAGGACGCCAACTCCTAACCGGAGTGTAGAATTTGGTGTCGGTACAATTGATTCCAGCAAGATGGGCATGTCTGAGGAGGAGCTACATTTGAATACCAGGAAGGAGATCATGGATCTCGGCGAACGGCTAGGCAAGACGACTATAGCTGCATGGGCAAGCAAGGAAGAGAGAGCCACGGCAAATTTCGCAAATGTTCCAGCTGATAAGGCTGTAGAAATCGACAGAGAGACCCGTGCTGCAGATTGGCAGGAGGCAGAGAAAGCAAAGTATCTTGCAAGGTATATTTGCTCATTTTCAACATCTGCTAACGCTAACGGATACTAGCGTAATTGTAATGTAACAGTCCTTAAATCAGTACTGAGTTCAGCTTGCAGTGATGACATTCTGGTCAGGTCATTTGGTAGAAATATACACATGTGCAAAGAGATAGACACCATCTTGCTTGACCCATTTGAAGATTTGCACACTTGTGTATATCATCTTGATCGCGCATTTCCCCCCATAACGAGATTGATCATTAATCATCTATATTCATGCAATTCTTGTAGGTTTCAGAGGGAAGAGGTAAAGATCCAAGCTTGGGAAAATCACCAGAGAGCAAAAATTGAAGCTGAAATGAAGAGCATAGAGGTATTAGCAATTGTGCTTGGAGTATAAATGAAAGGAGTGAAGTGAACTGTTACTTGATGATCTAATAGCACTGAAACTTCTTATCTGAAGCACATTGTGCAATTTCGTAGGTCTGACCTGTAATCCCTCACATTGCAGCATAAGAAGCACAGCATAGTTTCTCTGAATTTCTGAAAAACCTGCTGAATTTCTCCGAATTAACATACAGTGTTGCTATACACACGACACTGGTTAGCCGATTTGCGCACGATCGCACTGATCCGGCCGTGCATGCATTGGACAAAGTGGAGGCCAGCGGTTAGATCACGCATCGTCCAACGTTCGGCTGCTATGTATCGGCTGCATAGTAGTTTCGATTAACATATGAAACCATCTCTAAATAGAATTGCACAGCTCATCACTGATAGTTGGATATATTTCCAAAAAATAACTGCGAGAAAAGTCAAGCGTTCAGCAACTAATGAAATCACTTTCCTCCGGATCGCAGGCGAAGATGGAAAGAAAGCGAGCTCGCGAGCACGACAGGCTTGCTCAGAAGCTGGCTTCAGCGAGGCGCAGAGCGGAGGCGAAGAGGGAGGCCGCGGAGGCAAGGAGGAGCCAAGAAGCCGAGCGAACGGATGAGCAGGCAGCGCAGATCCGTAAGACCGGGCACATACCTTCCTCGTTCTCTTGCTGGTGCTGGTGCCTATGATAAATCTCATGCCTCCGAGCATATGGTAGAAATGTTTCCCCTGAAAACAACCATTGTAAAAATGCTACTGGCTCATATTTTACCAGCAAGGAATGCAAAGTGTGTCGCCGTTTTCGTCCTCTCGAATTTGCCAGATCGGATAATATCGACGCCCGTAAATGCATGTTCATCATTTTCTTGGGGAATTTAAACCTTGCCATGACCGCTGTCGGGGAGGAGATTTGACATTATATTTATGGCCACGGGAAATCCAGTTTTAATTAAGACTTAAGAACAACTGATAAAGATATTATAAATTTCTTCCTATGAAAAGGAAAAAAAAATGATATCCATTGCATAAATGGAAATTTGTTTTGTACTACTAGTGCATGAATGTAGGGACGAAAATAGCACGGCGCCATCAATTTCCTGGGCGGATCTAGATAATAATGGTGGAATTTGTGGCGTCCACATCGGCCGTGCGATGCCGCATCGGACGGCTGGGAATCACTCCTTGCCAAAATAGGATAATATTTATCCAAAAAAACCTTCCCGTTCTGTCTTGTGTCTCCACGGGCGGGTTGGATCCAAGCGTCCAGTATAAATAAAACGGCTACGAGAAATCTCTCTCTCTCTCTCTGACTCTGTCTCTCTCGCCGCGATCGATCCAAACCCTAACGCGAACGAGCGGATCGATAGATCGGTCGAGCGAGGCAAGGTCGGGACGATGATGGAGGCGCCGTCGTCGCTGGAGCAGCGGGTGCCGGCGGAGGAGCGGCACCGGATCGAGCGGGTGGCGCGGTTCGTGGCGCGGGACCGGGACGGGGACCTGGTGGAGGCGCTGCTGCTGCGGCTGCTGAGGATCACGCGCAACGGCCGGCGCTGGGGGTTCCTGGCCAACGACCACCCGCTCCACCCCTACTACCTCCAGCAGAAGGTATCGGAGCAGTGCCGCATCCTCCGCCCCCGCCACGCCGCCGACCGCTGACCGCCCTCCTCCGTGCTTGGCAGGCCGCCCGGCACGCCCATGCATGCATGCATCTTGCCGTCTCTGCTCTGTTGTCAATTTTCTTTTCTTGTTTCCTCGTCACATCACATTTTTTTTGTAGGATTGTAGTATGTGTGATTAATGACGTGCCATTGTTGTGAGATCGGCTGAGGATTCAAAAGAAGCAGCCGCTGATTCTAATAAGAAATAACAAACTGTATTAGGCCAGATGATTTCTTTTTGGATAAGATTGATTGATTATGTGCTTCCAAAAAAGTGTCTGCTTAACTGAAGGTGTCAGTGGGCTGAGCTCCAAGCCTCACTGGGGCTTGCCTGAGCCCAGTTTCTGTAGGCCTAATAATACCAGAACGGGTCCGACTTCGATCTGTTCCTATGTTGTCACTTGAAATGTTTCTTTTGAGATGCTGAATTCTGTTTCTGCCTTTGCTAGTCCCTTTTTTGTCTTCACAAATTGGATTAACATGACATAATGTGGTTTAATTTTTGTGTGATCAATTATTATGTTCTATAAAACCTCCAACATTGCTTGGTTGAGATGCATTTGCAGTCTTACTGACCAACATGCCGATTACGGCTTCGCCGCGGTTCCGTCTTCCATCCGAAGGAGAAACCACCACGAACAGAAGTTCCCCTGCATTCAGGCAACTGATAAGTTTTTCAAGCAGACTGGACAGACAGATCATTACAGGAGAGCAAGGCACCATCCACCACTGTCAAATTACAGGACAGACAGAACGCACTGCTACTACCACCAGGCACCAGAACTTACTGAACAGCGGCAAAACGATTGCACGACCAGGCATCATACCAAACGGTCGTAGTCTTCGTAGTCGTTTAACTGACGAAATTCGAGGGTGATGCTACATTTGCTGACAAGATTGTATTCGGCAGCGGTGCACGAATCTTCCAAAATTTTGATACCGTAGAACAATTCATGACGAAGACCTGCTGGAATGGGCACCTGATCCTTGATCCTGCTCTTGACGGTGGCAATGGTGTCGAATCTCGAAACCTCCACGGTTATGATCTTACCTGCAGGGAACTCCACAGAGATCTGCATTTTTTGCAGGGAGGAGTGTTCCTCAAGCCTGTTATTGAACACGTCGGTCAGCGGTGTCCTCGAGGTAAGCATGGCTTGCAGCAGCTGAACAGCCTGCAAGACAACAAATTAAATATGGATCTAGTAATTGTTCTGCACAATTCTAGGCTTCTAGCTACCTTACCTCTGGTTTCCCGATGGTGATCTCCATCTCGACAACGTTAGCCTTGTCTCTCCTGCACCAGTGCTTCGTCACGGACATCCCGGAGGCCTGGTGCATCAGTAGATCATCGCTCACCACATAGTTTCGGTCTTCGACCAGGTCAAGACAACAGCCAGCACACCAGCTATATGATACCAGACTGATGTAGTTTTCCGGTTCCTCTTGGTGTTCTTTGGGAGTGGCGCACTTAGGGCGAACGCTGAATGGGCTAAGGGGTGGATTCAGCAGCGTCTCAGTGGACTTGCCACCTGTTATGAAGCCTGCTGCGTCGAGTTCGACGACACTGATGTACAGATTGTCGAAGCCACCACCATTGACCAGAGGAGAGGTGACGCCATTATCATACATGTTCTTGATCACACAGCCCAGTGGGTAAGTCAAGAAACCAAGGAGCAGATCAACAAACTCATGCTTGCATTCAGCATACATCACCTTTTTCTCCTGCCCGTCATAGAAAAGCTTGATCTTGCACTCTAGTGGAGCATGAGGTCCCGAATCTTCATTGGGAGCTACTACGACTTTCTTGTTGATGCTCGGTTTCACAGGGGCAAGAGCATCCTGATCACCAGATCCCATGGGCAGAAAAATATCGGTGAATATCGTATCCGACGACAGACAAGCCTTCAGCATGGCTACAACCTAATAAGGATCCAAGTTAGTGGAGAAAACGAATTGATGAGTGAACGGCCCTTTTTTTTTTCAAAAAGGAAAGTTTCACCCCTGGCCTCTGCATCATACGATGCACACAACTAAAGTTCAAAGCACGCAAAAATTACAATGAAAAAGAGAGCGGAGCTCGAAATAAGCAGTGCTACCTCCGTTCAGCCGACGCACACCTCCAGCTCCTCAAAGTCATGGAGGATCGCACCAGGGCCGAAGTTGCGAGCCAGCGACTGCATGGTCCTGGTGGATGCTGGCATGATTGTCAAGTCATCGCTGATCATAAACTGTTCTTTACACCTCACGAACATCACAGACCCAGAGCTCACTTTGTTGTAGACATGCACAAGTCTAGCCATGACTTGCCAACACCTGCAGTAATCGCCATCTACCTGTAGGTTCGGCTGGTTGTTGACAAACGTATCATGAGAATTCCAGAAACTGCTCCTGAGGATGGCACGGTAAGATGTATAAATTTTAACAAAATCAAGAATTCAAGGTCAAGAAAATGAATTAACAAGATCATCATGTACTAATTCGTACCCTCCAAACTCGAAGGCGTGAGAAGCATGTCATGGCAGGCCTCAACCTTAAGCAGCCTACCTCCGGTGAGGCGGTCGACGCTGTCGCAGAGGTTGGGGAGGCATCCCGGTGATGACGCCGCACAGAACTGGATTGCGGAGAGCGGGAGCGTGAGGAAGGAGAGGAGGACATCGACGAAGTCGGAGCCGGCGTCAGCGAACAGCACGCGGTTCCGTGACCTGTCCACGGCGAGCTTGATCTTCATGGACTCCATAGGTGCAGACTATTCGTACAAGTTCAGAGGATGTCCGTCCAAGAACGATGCAATGGATTTGCAGGTGGTTGAAATCTATGGAGACTTTGGATTTGGGTGTTGGGGATCGTGGATGGTGGAGTAAAGCAGAGGGGCGAATTTGAAGGCTTTTGTCCCCAATTCCAGTGCTCCTTTACTCCGAGCGAGTGCGATTACACGCACTGAGGCGCCTTTACTCTTTATCCTTGACTGCTTTAACTATTTTTGCTCTACTATATGGTTTAGTCCATCCACAGCTATATCTTCACTTATTCAGAGATTGATGCTAAGAATAAAATTGCGGGAGACCTCTCCCAACAGCTGAGTGAATAGCATAAAACTACAATTTTTCCGGTTAGGGTTTCATAAAACCATTATATTTTCGTTTGTCGCAGATACCTACCATATGTGTGGTTAGTTGTTTCAAAAAAATCCAAATGGCCGAGTGGTTAACATTTGATTAGGTTTATGACAACTGGGGCCCGCTCATCAAGTCCAAATGGCAAAAAATGTCAACGCCATCGGTGAACTGTTGTGGGGCCGCGTCTTAGGTCTTTCCCTATTCTCGTCCCTCCCTCTCTCATCTCTATCTCTCCGCTGCACAGGGAGCCGCCGCCCACCGGGAATTCTTCGACACCACCAGGAACTTGTGCAAACACTGTAGCACTGAGCTTTCGTTCGGTACCTCCCTCAGGCCTTGTTGAAGAACCCGTCCACTGAGCCCACATCGCCGGCACAACCTTACTAGGTCCACTCTCCATTACCCACACAACCAAGGAGATCAATTAACTGCCACGAGGCTCGCTCGAGAATCGTCTGAATAGTCCACCATCCCAAACCGTTGCCCATGGTTCCAAATGCCCCCATGTGGGGACACACGGGATCACCATATCCGCTTCCAGGAGAGCCAGCATGACTAGCAACCATGGATACAGGACCACCACCACCCAAGAGTTGGACGTCTTCCACTCCGAATGTCAAGGAGACGCCTCCTCGCCGGGGAAGAACCCGCCAAGGCATAGCCTTTAACAACACAAGGGTAAAGAAGGATGAACACCTCTTAGCCTCCTCCAGGAGGGGGCAACTGCAAGGGCAACTGCAAGGGCTCCCCTATTGAGTATCCAGCCTCGGAGCTACATCTATCCTAGGGATGCTTTGCCTACATGGGATGACAATGAGCCGCGTCGACAACTCCATGTGGATCAGATCTGAACCACCGAGCCTCCTACCAGCAGTCGAGGGCGCGCCTGACACCATGGAAATGAGTAGCTGCCGGAGGGAGCCTCACCGCCGCCTTCCTCGTGTTACACGGGCTTGCCCGATGACGACGAGGGCATGATAGAGAGAGGAAGGGGTGGTTTGGGCCTAGGGTTAGCGGCCACCCTTGTCGCTCCGGTCAAAGCATGCTTCATTTAGCTCATCGAAGTCAATTATGCCTAAAAGAGTTCATGTTGCTGTTCTTTCATATGAATCCACCTTTTCCAGACACCCCAACATCTAATATTTTGATAACTCATTCCCTGTTTAGGAACCATGAATTTTATTCCGGACACTCACCCCCCCTTCTCTTGTTCCATCGATTCCTTTATACTCCGGTGGTTAACTGAACAAAATGTTAATATTGTGGTTTTCTTCTTGCGTGTTGCATTATCCTAGATCTCCAACACTACGAGATGCATTTCCAGTTCTTTCAAAACTACATAACGGCCATGTGGCAGTTGCTTTGCCGACACTTACGTGTAAGCCAAGTGTATTTTGTGGAATATGCTGAGATTTCTGTTTATGCCGAAAGTTGTTTTGCAGGTACTCGGCGTGCTAAGCCGAGGGCCCTGCATTTGCCGTGTATGTTTTGGATCATACTCGGCTTACACTGGGGTAAGTTGAGTACCTGATAAATTACACGCGGCTTATGCGGTAACATTAGGCAACACATGTTTTTCCTATAGTGTTTTCTTGATATTCCTTCATTTTTCTGCAGTTAACTAAACAATTTGTTGATGTTCTTCACAAATTATATATTTGCAAAATATTGTGGTTTTATTCTTGCGTGTTGCATTATTTTAGATCTCCAACACTACGGGATGCGTTTCCAGTTCTTCCAAAATTCTAGAAAAAAGCATTGAAAGAAGAAACACTCCGGCAGAAGCGTTTTTTTTTTTGGAAAAAGAAAAACCAACATCGCCTACGAGCTTAGTTACCAGGTCAATCATATCTCGGACACCCTCGCAGAAGCTTATATAGTTACAGAAAGCAGAAACACCCTCACAGAGCGTTCTACTAGCACTCACATCTCGGACACCTGACCGTTTGTAATCGCACTAGCTGACTGACCATCACAGGGAGCCCATACCACGTAGCCGTGACTGGATGGAAAGGAGCTAGATGCCCAGAACAAGTACCAGGCTTCGTCGCGGGCGTCTGTATAATGTATCATTTCTTGTAGAATTCGCAGGTGACAGTACATTCTCTGACGAGATTGCATTCGGCAACGGTGCACCAGTCTTTCAGATATCTGCTACCGTAGACCAACTCATGACGACAACCTGCTGGAATGAACACCTTATCCATGATCCTGCTCTTGACAGTGGCAATGGTGTCGGCTCGCGCAACCTCCACGGTTATCGTCTTACCCCTGGGGATCCTAGCAAATATCTGCATCTTCTTCTTGGAGAAATGATCCTCCAGCCTGTCGATGAATACGTCGGTGAGCACCGACTTCGAAGTAAGCACGGCTCGCAGCAGCGCAACTGCCTGCAAGACAACCAAAATTATTGATAGAAACCCTAGCAAACTGAATTACAAAATGTCAGTTCTGCAATAGTTCACAAGCTAGCTAGAATACCTCTGGCTTCCCGATGGTAATGTCCATCTCCAGTACCATAGCCTTGTTTCTCCCACACCAATGCTTCATCAGACACATGGCAGATGCCCGATGTATAAGTAGATCATCGCCTACGACGTACCTTCCATCTTCAACAAGCTCAGGATGGCAGCAAAAACACGCCAACTCCGGCATCGTGTCCTTCCGACACTGGCAATCTAGCGGCCGACACACGAGGTTGCTCAAAACATCGAACGGTCTAAGGCTTGGATTCAGCAACTTGGTGAGGGCACCTGTTAAGCACCCAGCCTCGTCGAGATCGGTAACACTTTTATAGAGATTGTTAAGGCACATGCCAAGATGGGGAGTGCTAGCCCCGGTGTTCTTGATAACAGAGCTGATAGGGTAAGTCAGGAAACCGAGGAGCAGGTCGACGAACTCATGGTTGCATTCAGCATACATGACCTTCTTTTCGTCGGTGTGATAGAAGATCTTGATCTTGCTTTCTGGTGAAGAGCCTGCGGAGTATGGATCCGACGGTAGCATTTTCTGATTGATGATAGTCTGTTTCATGGAAGCACCAGCAGCCTGATGATGATAGTCAGTTTCCTTTGGTAAAAATGCATCAGTGAGTACGGTATCTGAAGAAAGGGAGGCCTTGAACATAAATAAAACCTACATCAAAAGCAAGTACAGACTATTAAGTAGAAGAAGAGAAATTGATTCGACTCTGATCCTAGCAACGCCGTACGTACTAAATCGATGATCTTACAGTCTCCCAGCTGACGCTCACTTGGACCTCCTCGAAGCCATGGCCGATCCCATCGGAACCGAACGCGTGAGGCAGCGACTGCATGCTGTCAGTGGATGCCGGTTTGATTGTCATGGCATCACTGATGACAAACCGTTCTTTTCGGCTTACAAACATCTCTGTGCCGTCTGCTGCTTGGTTGTAGACATTCAGGAGTCTGGCCATGAGCACGCAACATTTGGAGCCCTTGATAAGGACTTCGTTGCAGCAACTGTTGGCTGACTTACAGAGCCTGACAATGATATTTTGTCATGTAAATCCATGAGAATAGCTGAAAGAGTACTCTATCTGAATTCTGAAAGCACAGTTAGATCATACTCGAACTCGTCGGTGTGAGCGGGCGTGAGCAGCATGCCATGGCAGGCCTCAACCTTGAGCAGCCTGCTGTTGCTGAGGCGCTCGACGCTGTCGCAGAGGTTGGAGAGGCATCCTGGCGATGTCTCGCCTGCCGAGCAGGACTGGATGGCGGAGAGCGGCAGTGTGAGGAAGGCGAGGAGGACATCGACGAAGTCTGAGCCTGCGTCGGCGAACAGGACGCGGTTCCGGGACGGCGAGATTGATCTTTTTTTTTGGGGCGGAACGGCGAGATTGATCTTGATGGAGGCCATAGTCACGGTGGAGTACAGGTGGCCCACGGCTTGTTTTAACTTTTATAAGTACCGGAGAGGATGAAAAAGCGTAACGCACGGGTAACTTGAGCAAAAATAAAGCGTGATACCTTGTGACTTTGGAGTGGCAGTACTACTAATTTTAGGATAGGATATCTCGGAACATTCGATCCGGAGAAACTAACGAACTCGTCAGATCTGAGGCTACCCGTCGAGACGTCCACTGATCGATTCGATCGATGGGAACAACTTTGGCCGAATTCACTGTTTTGACATTGTCAGAAATATTAGACACAAAATAAACTCTTTTCAGATTTGACCCTTATCAGCAACGCAAAGGACCTAGCCTCGCTGGCGTCGTTTGCTTACGTGGTGGCTAGCAACGCCAAACCCAGCAACGTCAAGGGCCTGGGCAGAGTGAATTGCAAGAAATCATCACATTTGGTGTTTCCCTTGCAGAAAACAACCTGGTCACTAATTTTTTGCAAAAACCACCGTGGATTCTGTAAACGTTTTGCAGATCGCACTAAACATGTCATTTGGCGCGGTTGAGGGCGTTTCCGACAGGCGGGGCCCAAAATCAGTGACGTGGCCTAACGGACGCGCGGACGGCGCCATTTGCTTAAGACCGACGCGGTCGGGTCGCGAGAGACAGACCGCCCGCGCCCGACCACATCTCGCTTGCTCTCTCTGCTCTCATGCTCGCTCGCTCCCCTCCCTCTTGCTCCTCTCCTCTCCGGTCGCCGCTGGCCGCCATGGTGTCCTGGAGCGACAGCGAGAGCACTGAGGGCTCCGCCGCGCAGTACATCTCCTCCGATGACTCCCCTCTCAAGGTCAGAACCTTCCATTGCTCATTTGTGTTATAGGGTTTCTAGGGTTCAACATTTGCTCGATTTGAACAAGTTTTTGTTCGATTTCTCAGATCCCAGCTACAATTGAACAGCCGTCGTTCGAGGGTCTTGCTGACGACTTGAATGTGATTTGTGAGCATGGGGATCCAGGGAGGAAATATGTTGCATTTTAGGGCATAAGCACTGGGAGGAGGTTCATTGCATGTGCCACTGAAGTAAGTTTCAAGTTGTGTCTTTGCAACATTCCAATTCTTGTTCTAGGGTTTGTAGGTACTGTTCATGCTCTAGGGTTCATAGTTACTGTCCATGTTCTAGGGTTCCTAGTTACTGTTCATGTTCTAGGGTTCATAGTTACTGAATTTAGTTGTAGGGTTCATAGTTACTGAATTTAGTTGTAGGGTTCATAGTTACTGAATTTAGTTGTAGGGTTCATAGGTACTGTTCTTAGTTGCATTTTTCATAATTAGTCATCATTAAATGAATCTGATTCTGGTACATTAACTGCATCAGCTATTTAACTGAATCTGTAAGTAATGTCTGTAATTTCGAACTAATTTTTTCTGTTGTAGGGTGTTGCAAATTGTGGATTAGTGCAGTGGGTAGATGAGCATTGGCCAGAGCATCTGCAGAATGCTATTCACAGGTTGTGGCTTATGTATGAGAAAAGCCAACATAATAACAAGATGGTATGCCTGGAGCATTCATGCACTGTACACAATCTCACACAGCAGAAAAAAGAGTTGCAGGAGACATATGAGAAGCTTGTTCAAGATGTGAACAACCTCTTGGATTATAAGGATAGCCAGGCTGAGGTAAACCAGAAGAATGATGCTGAGAACATTTCAGTGAGTGTGGAAAGCAACATGACAAAGGATGCTGAGATCAAAAAATTGAAGGCCGTTGTTGACCAGTTAAAGCAAATTCATGTAGCTCAAGTCACTGTCATTAGGAATTTGAAGTTCAACCATCTTAAAGAGAAGGACACAACGGTGCCGTCCATGGATCAAATTATTTCGTGGACTGGATTTCACTTGCCTGTCTACAGTTCCCTTGCGTGTGCTCGGTGAGGGAGTCCTGGATTAGGGGGTGTCCGGATGGTCGGACTATGACCTTTGGCCGGACTCCCGAACTATGAAGATACAAGATTGAAGACTCCGTCCCGTGTCCGGATAGGGACTTTCCTTGGCGTGGAAGGCAAGCTTGGCGATATGATATGAAGATCTCCTCCCATTGTAACCGACTCTGTGTAACCCTAGCCCTCTCTGGTGTCTATATAAACCGGAGAGTTTTAGTCCGTAGGACGAACAACAATCATACCATAGGCTAGCTTCTAGGGTTTAGCCTCTCTGATCTCATGGTAGATCAACTCTTGTAATACCCATACCATCAATACCAATCAAGCAGGAGTAGGGTTTTACCTCCACCGAGAGGGCCCGAACCTGGGTAAAAACATCGTGTCCCTTGTCTCCTGTTACCATCTGCCTAGACGCACAGTTCGGGACCCCCTACCTGAGATCCGCCGGGTTTGACACCGACATTGGTGCTTTCATTGAGAGTTCCTCTATGTCGTCGCCTTTAGGCCCGATGGCTTCTTCGATCATCAACCACAATGCGGTCCAGGGCGAGACTTTTTTCCCCGGACAGATCTTCGTATTCAGCGGCTTTGCACTGCAGGCCAACTCATTTGGCCATCTGGAGCAGATCGAAAGCTACGCCCCTGGCCATCAGGTCAGGTTTGGAAGCTTAAACTACACGACCGACATCCGCGGGGACTTGATCTTCGACGGATTCAAGCCACGGCCGAGCGCGCCGCACTGTCTCGATGGGCATGATCTAGCTCTGCCGCCGGACAGTGCCCAGAGTGCCGCTCAGGAGTCCGCTCCGACCATTAGCTCGGAGCCGACTGCGCTAACCAGGGACGGACGGTTGGACGCTGCCCCAGGAGCTGCAATCTCTACGGCGACAGAGCCGAATACCAGCCTAATCCTTTGCAAGGCCCGTGACTCCAAGGTGCCGGACTCCGAATCTTCCGCACCCCTTCCGATCGAACCCGATTTGGCTCTGATCATGGAGTTCACCGCCACGGACATCTTTCAGCACTCACCCTTTGGTGATATCCTGAACTCCCTAAAGTCTCTCTCTTTGTCAGGAGAGCCCTGGCCGGACTATGGTCAGCAAGGTTGGGATACAGACGACAAAGAAATTCGAAACCCACCCACCACCCACTTTGTAGCCACTGTCGACGATTTAACCGATATGCTCGACTTTGACTCCGAAGACATCAACGGTATGGACGCCGATGAAGGAGACGACCAAGAACCAGCACCTATAGGGAACTGGAAAGCCACCTCGTCATATGACATATACATGATGGACACCCCCAAAGCAGGGGATGGCGAGGAACAAACGGAGGATGACCCCTCCAAGAAGCAACCCAAGCGCCGACGTCAGCGGCGCCGCTCTAAATCCCGCCAAAGCAAAAACGGCGAATCCGACACTGGAGATAACAACACGCTGGACAGTGCCGAAGATAACCCCCTCCAGCAAGATTCAGTGTAGGAGGACGAAGGAGCCAGCCCTCATGAGAGAGTGGCCGACAGAGAGGTTGAGGACGACAACTATATGCCTCCCTCCGAAGACGAGGCAAGCCTCGACGACGACGAATTCGTCGTGCTAGAGGATCCTGTCGAACAAGAGCGTTTCAAACGCAGGCTTATGGCCATGGCACGAAGCCTCAAGAAAAAACAGCAGTAGCTTAGAGCTGACCAAGACTTGCTAGCCGACAGATGGACCGAAGTCCTGGCGGCCGAAGAGTATAAACTCGAGCACCCCTCCAAGAGCTACCCCAAGCGCAGGCTGCTACCCCAACTTGAGGAGGAAGCAACTAAACCTACATTACCAACGTATGATGCACCCGATCGGCCACCCCGTGGCCGTGACAGAGAGGCCTTCAGGCCCTCGAACCAAGCCGCACCCCGGCACCGCTCAAAACATACCAGAGCACGGGGAGACACAACAGACCTGCGAGACATACTGGAGGATAGGGCAAGGCAAACAAGATTGATCTACGGATCGCGTGGGCGCCCCACATCATGTGATAATAACCGTCACACTGGATATGATAAATACGGCCAGGCCGAATACAACAGACCAAGCTCATCCGAGCTGCGTCGCGATATATCCCAGTACAGGGGCGTCGCACACCCACTATGCTTCACAGATGAAGTAATGGATCATCAAATCCCCGAGGGTTTCAAACCCGTAAACATTGAATCATATGACGGCACAACTGATCCCGCGGTATGGATCGAGGATTACCTCCTTCATATCCACATGGCCCGTGGTGATGATCTACACGCCATCAAATACCTCCCGCTCAAGCTTAAAGGACCAGCTCGATATTGGCTCAACAGCCTGCCAGCAGAGTCAATTAGTTGCTGGAAGGACCTAGAATCCGCATTCCTTGACAACTTTCAGGGCACTTACGTGCGACCGCCAGACGCCGATGACCTAAGCCACATAATCCAACAGCCAGAGGAATCGGCCAGGCAATTCTGGACACGGTTCCTAACCAAGAAAAATCAAATAGTCGACTGTCCGGACGCCGAGGCCCTTGCTGCCTTCAGGCACAACATACGAGATGAATGGCTTGCCCGACACCTAGGACAGGAAAAGCCGAAATCTATGGCAGCCCTCATGACACTCATGACCCACTTCTGCGCGGGCGAAGTCAGCTGGCTAGCTCGCAGCAATAACATAACCAAGAGCCCTGGTAATTCGGATACCAAGGACAACAATAACAGGTCACGTCGCAACAAGAACAAGCGCCGCATTAATGGTGACAATACTGAGGATACGACAGTCAACGCCGGATTCAGAGGCTCTAAACCCGATCAGCGGAAAAAGGCATTCGAAAGAAACCCTCCGGGCCCATCCAACTTAGACCGGATACTCGACCGCTCGTGCCAAATACACGGCACCCCCGAACAACCAGCCAACCACACCAACAGGGATTGTTGGGTATTCAAGCAGGCAGGCAAGTTAAGTGCCGAAACCAGAGACAAGGGGCTACGTAGCGATGACGAGGAGGAGCCCCGGCCGCCGAACAACAGAGGACAGAAGGGATTCCCACCGCAAGTGCGGACGGTGAACATGATATACGCAACCCACATCCCCAAGAGGGAGCGGAAGCGTGCTCTCAAGGACGTCTATGCGTTGGAGCCAGTCACCCCAAAGTTCAACCCATGGTCCTCCTGCCCGATCACATTCGATCGAAGGGACCACCCCACTAGCATCCGTCACGGCAAATTCGCCGCATTGGTCCTAGACCCAATCATTGACGGCTTTCACCTCACCAGAGTCCTCATGGACGGCGGCAGCAGCCTGAACCTGCTTTATCAGGATACAGTGCGAAAAATGGGTATAGATCCCTCAAGGATCAAACCCACAAAGTCAACCTTTAAAGGTGTCATACCGGGTGTAGAGGCCAGCTGTATAGGCTCGGTTACACTCGAAGTGGTCTTCGGATCCCCGGATAATTTCCGAAGCGAAGAGTTAATCTTCGACATAGTCCCATTCCGTAGTGGCTATCACGCCCTGCTCGGACGAACCGCATTTGCAAAGTTCAATGCGGTGCCGCAATATGCATATCTCAAGCTCAAGATGTCAGGCCCTCACGGAGTCATCACAGTAAATGGAAACACCAAACGCTCTCTCCAAACGGAGGAGCACACAGCGGCCCTGGCGGCGGAAGTACAGAGCAGCCTCTCGATGCAGCTCTCCAATCCGGGTATTAAACGTCCGGACAACGTCAAGCGCGCCCGAAGCAACCTACAACAGAGCCAGCTGGCACGATCCGAGCGAGCATAGCAGTGCGGCCCCAACCCCAACCCTCGTCAGATGGTGCCATCGGTACCACGCGTACATAATTATGCTTTGAAAATACCATGGGCATAAGGGGAGGGGCACAACTACGGCACGCCCAGAATGCGGCTCAAACGCACTTAGGGGCTCCCTATTCCGCCGTTTTCTCTTTTTGTATACTTTTAGGACCCAACTATTCGGAAGGCCTGTCCGGCAACAAACTCACCGAACACACGATGCAACAGCCAGGGCGCAAACAAGCTGCGTCATATGTCCAGGTGGTCTCTATAACGAGCTAAATACCCGTTTTGCTTAAATTTACACAGCTTGCCCCTGGAGGGGGACATGTCAAATAATCCCATCCCTTGCTTATCGCACTATTTGTATCGTTCTGCTTTCATAGCAACAATTTTTTTAATAATAAACAATACATAGCTTCTATCTATTACTATATTCCTTTATATATATATGTTCAGTCATGACATTATGCAACCGTACACTTTGGTATGGACAATACACCAGGGGCTAAAGCACCCCATAACATGGTGTGAGAAGACCGAACACTCTTATGAGTGCGGCACCCCGAACTTATAGCACTATATGCATCGGCTCCGAATCATATCTTTGGTCAATAGTTGGGTTTTCCCGGCTCCCATGTTTTGGTACCTTACGTTCCGCAATGTTGGCTAAGGTAGCACTGGGAGTACTACTGCGATTGTGCCCCAGTTGAGCTGGGTTAACACCTCAGTAGAGAAAGCTAAAACTGACCGTCATGATAGTGCGAGAGACCGGTCGCTGTTCGCGAGGTTTTTCGAGTCCTTAAAGACTTATGCCGCTTAGAGCGAGGAACCGGACTTATCTGGCCTAGGTGTGGATAGCGCCCCGAACTCGGTCTTCCGAATACTAGGGGCTTTGCCAAAATTTAAAATTATAGAATTCTATGGCTAAGTGAGAGTGATAAAGCATTATAAGTTCGACGGCCTGGTTCGCTGTGCTGAGCGCCTCCCTAGATGGACCCAAGAATGGGAACAAGAGTGCTCAAGTTTATCCCGAACACCCCAGCACTCGTGGCATGGGGGTCGAAGCCGACGACTTGCATCTCTCAGATTTGATAAACGGCCGCACAGAAGGTAATATTCTAAATTAATAAGGTTGCTTAACGCATATGAACAAAGTTTTCAGCATACAGGATAACTGATGCGAGACTACTCAAAAATTACATCTTTGGAGCACTCTTCCGCTATAAGGCGGGCACCCTTCAGGACGCCCTTATAATACATCTTGGGCGTACGATACTCCTTGCCCGGCGGTGGCGCGTCCATCAAAAGCTTCTCCGCGTCCAGCTTGCCCCAGTGCACTTTAGCACGGGCAAGGGCCCGACGGGCACCTTCAATACAGACGAAGTGCTTGATGACTTCAATCCACGGACACGTGTCCACCAGCCGCCGCACCAGACCGAAGTAGCTCCCAGGCATGGCCTCTCCAGGCCACAGCCGAACTATGAGGCCCTTCATGGCCTGTTCGGCCACCTTGTGGAGCTCGACCAGCTGCTTCAGCTGGTCGCTCAGGGGCACCGGATGCTCGGCCTCAGCATACTGAGACCAGAACACTTTTTCCGTCGAGCTCCCCTCTTCGGCTCGGTAGTATGCGGCGGCATCAGACACACTACGGGGCAGATCGGTGAACGCTTCTGGAGAGCTTCGGATTCGGGTAAGTAGCAGATAATTAACTTTTATATTCTTGCTTTGCATAAAAAATGCCTTACCCGCCGCTATTTTCTTCATCGCCTCGATCTCCTGGAGGGCCTTCTGGGCTTCGGCCTTAACGTTTTTGGCACTCTCAAGCGCCAATGCGAGCTCGGACTCTCGAGTTTTTGAGTCACGCTCCAAACTCTCGTGTTTTTCCACGAGAGCCTGGAGATCTTGCCGCACCTCCACCACCCGCGCCTCCTGCTTCTCTCGCTCAGCGCGCTCCAGGGCCGCACTGTTTTCGGCCTTGGAGACCGCCTCCTTCAGGGTCGCCACCTCGGTCGTGGCCCCTGCAACATTTAAGATGGTCCTGTCATTATTTGCAACCAAGTATTTCTATATACATTTACATATGGTATTACATACCCTCCTTGTCCTCGAGCTGCTTCTTGGCACGACCGAGCTCGTTTTCGGACCGCTCGAGGCTTCCTTTCAATGCATTGACCTCCGCAGTCAGTGCGGCAGAGGTCAGCAGCGCAGCCTGCATTCCCATATCGACATATTTTTATTAGACTCCTGCGTATATCTTTTTAGATCCTCAGCTCGGCTTTTCTTTTCTGAACGCCGAACTGAGCATCAGGGGCTACTGTTTATGCGGTAACATTTTTATATGTTTTGAACACATACCTCAAAGCCTGTTAGCAGACTTGTACAGGCTTCTGTCAGCCCGCTCTTGGCAGACTAAACCTTTTGAATCACCGCACTCATAACAGTGCGGTGTTCTTCGTCGATGGTGGCGCCGTTAAGCTCCTCCAGCAAGTTGTCTGGCGCCTCCGGATGGACGAAGGTCGCCGGCGGCGTAGGCTTGCCCTTCTTATGAAGGCGCCGCCTGTCGAACTCTGGAACTGTTGGGGGTTCCGGAGCAGTGTCCGGCCCAGGGCCGGACTTAGATCCCTCCGGGGCTTCGCCCCCTTTGGGCCTGGAGTCCGGGAGGTCGCCTTGGGGCACCTCCAGGACCACTTCCTCCTGGTTCAACCTCTTTTGGGACTCCACCTCGGCGTCGTCCGCAGGGAGCGGGGAGGAGTCCGTCGGAAGCGAAGCGCTATTCACATCCGACGGATTCAGGGAGCCGCTCGACGCATCGCCAAGCTGAGCTCTGGGTGGACTGCATAATTGAAATTCGGCGTCATAAGCTATCGAATAATAGAGGAGCGCCATGAGTCATTCGGGTAACCGGACACTTACGATTTTGCCAGGGGCTTGACCCTGGATGGCCATTCCCCCCCGCCGTCTTCGGCATCGGAGGCATAGTCCGGTAGAAGGGTTTTCCCCTTCTTGGACCCTCCGGCCTCCCTAGTTGGGGCAGCCTTCCTTTTCTTTCCATCCCCCGTTGGAGGGGGAGAGGCTTCTTCTTCTTCTTCCTCCTCCTCGTCTTCCGAGGCGGAGGGTGCGTCGGGGTCATCGGGCGATGAATCCGACACCACCAGGTGCCGGGAGCTCTTTCGAGTCCCCGTGGCCTTCTTCTTGGCCTTCTTCTCCGGCACCACGTGAGGTGCCGGAACCAGCAGCTTCGTTAAACGAGCGTCCGCTGGGTCTTCGAGCAAAGGAGCCGGACAGCTGATCAGTCCGGCCCTCTTCTGCCAGTCCTGTCAAAGGGACGGAGGTTTAGATCCCGCATAAAATCAAATCTATGGAAAACAGATACCCCGTAATGGGAAAATTAGCTCACCGCACTGGCTTGGCGCTTGGCGCAGAATCCGCGATCCTCGGTGACGGGAGGCGAGACCTCGGAGCTCTTGAATAGCACCTTCCATGCATCCTCGTGCTTTGTGTCGAAGAGCCGGGACAGAGTCTGGTGCTTGGCCGGGTCGAACTCCCACAAGTTGAAAGCCCGTCGTTGACACGGGAGAATCCGGCGGAAGAGCATGACCTGGACTACGGTGACAAGTTTAACCTTCCTGCTAATCAGGTCTTTGATGCAGGTTTGAAGTGTGGTCACTTCTGCCGAATTACCCCACAATAGGCCCGTCTCTTTCCAAGACGTGAGCCGTGTGGGAATGCCAGATTGGAATTCGGGGGCCGCTGCCCATTCAGGGTGATGCGGTTCGGTGATGTAGAACCACCCCGATTGCCACCCTTTGATGGTCTCTACGAAGGCGCCCTCGAGCCATGTAACATTGGGCATTTTGCCTACCATGGCGCCTTCGCACTCCGCTTGGCGTCCACCCACGACCTTCGGCTTGACGCTGAAGATCTTTAGCCATAGACCAAAGTGAGGCTCGATGCGGAGGAAGGCCTCGCACACGACGATAAACCCGAGATGTTGAGGATGAAGTTTGGGGCCAGATCGTGGAAGTCTAGGCCATAATAGAACATGAGCCCCCGGACGAACGGGTGAAGAGGAAAGCTCAGTCCGCGGAGGAAATGGGGAAGAAATACAACCCTCTCATGGGCCCCAAGGGTGGGGACGAGCTGCCCCTCGTCTTGAAGCCAGTGCACAATGTCGTTGTGCAGGTATCCGGCTTTCCGCAACCTTTTGATGTGCCCCTCCATGACGGAGGAGGCCATCCACTTGCCTCCCGCTCCGGACATGGTTGGAGTAGGTCGAGGCGAGATGTGCGGGCTTGGGCGTTGGAGCTCGAGTGCGCAAGGACGAATAAGCAAAGGAGGAAGGAGGCGTGAATGGAAAGGGTAGATCCTTATCCCCTTATATGGGCGGCCGAAACTACAAGCCCCCACCGGCCTAATAAAACTCACTTATCTCCCAAGCGTCGCGGTTAATGGCGTGGCTGGGTTACCCACGCCCGTATTGATGAGAATCCCGGAATAAGGGGACACAATCTCTGCTTTGACAAGACGTGCCAAGGAAACCGCCTCGCTAAACGCGTTGAGGTGGAACGGTAAAATGAATAAAAGCCTGGCCGTGGCGTGAGGTCATGCTGCGGAATACGTCAGCAGATTAGATTGGTGCAAATGTTATTCTCTCTATGGTGGCATGTGGAAATTATTTTGAAGAGCCGGACACTACCCTGGTGTTCAACATCTTCTATGAAGTATTCGGAGGAGGAACCCGCCTTGCAATGCTGAAGACAACTTGCGCGCCGGACTCGTCGTCATTGAAGCCTGGTTCAGGGGCTACTGAGGGAGTCCTGGATTAGGGGTTGTCCGGATGGCCGGACTATGACCTTTGGCCGGACTCCGGGACTATGAAGATACAAGATTGAAGACTCCGTCCCGTGTCCGGATAGGGACTTTCCTTGGCGTGGAAGGCAAGCTTGGCGATACGATATGAAGATCTCCTCCCATTGTAACCGACTCTGTGTAACCCTAGCCCTCTCGGGTGTCTATATAAACCGGAGAGTTTTAGTCCGTAGGACGAACAACAATCATACCATAGGCTAGCTTCTAGGGTTTAGCCTCTCTGATCTCATGGTAGATCAACTCTTGTAATGCCCATACCATCAATATCAATCAAGCAGGAGTAGGGTTTTACCTCCACCGAGAGGGCCCGAACCTGGGTAAAAACATCGTGTCCCTTGTCTCCTGTTACCATCCGCCTAGACGCACAGTTCGGGACCCCCTACCCGAGATCCACCAGTTTTGACACCGACACTCGGGATAGGTGTTTTGTATAAATGTTTCGCCGTATTATTAAGTATTCTCCTTTAGTTTTTTTCTCTATCTAGAAGTGGAATAGAATAACCCGGTTGAAGGGTAATGATCATACGTGTGTAATGCATTGTATGGCCCAGAATAGGTCCTATTCTTCTACCTTTTCCAGGTAGTCGATGGCTTCACTCTTGTGGTTTCCTCTTCCTCGGTTTCTGTTTTCTTATTCGGGATCTTGCTTTTCATGGTTCTCATCTCCGCAACTCGCGATTTTCGCGAGAGAACCAAATCCAAGTTGGTGAAGATCATGATTTGGGCCGGCACGGTATTGGGATCGTTTGATCGATTTCCTTGATTTGATCGCTACTTAATGGGCGTGCGCTCAAAGGATACAAACAGGGATTCGCAAACAAAAAGGGGAATTCGTAGTCACTTTTTCCTGTCACGTAAAAAAAGTCTTTACGCGAGAGCAAAAGAGGTTGGGATACATCTATCTCTTCTGGAAGGTGCGGCTGGATCACCTCCTTTTCAGGGAGAGCTAATGCTTATGCTTATTGGGTATTTTGGTTTGACACTTCTTCACGCCCAAAAAGAAGGCAGCTACGTTTGAGCTAAACTTGGATATGGAAGTCTTCTTTCATTTAGGGTGAAGTAAGACCAAGCTCATGGGCTTATTATCCTAGGTCATAGTAAGATACAGAAGTGTAAAAGAAAGTGGATTCATGAGATGATACATGAGTCCCTAATTCCGAATCAAGAGATTTGTTGTGGAATTTGTCAATTGAGTAAAGTAATTATATTAAGAACTAGATCATCAAACCCCATTGAATGAAAAAATGAAATTCGATTTTCAAGGAAATTTTTGAATAAGAGATAAATAAACAATTGAATTTGAAAAAAACTTCTTTCTATTTTGGATAATTTCTTTTTCAATAGGACCCTCTTTTTGGAGTGAACGATCAAATATTCCCCTATTCCTTCTTATTTTAACTGATTGTATTCCATATGGAATAAGAGGAGAACAAAAGCATTCCACGACCTGCCAAGGGGCTGTTAAAAAAAAGAAAGCTCTTCCTTGAATTTACTTTATTTTTATTCCTTTTTCGAACTCCAACCAAAGTAGATTCGGAGACAAGTCACTTCAATTATCCTTTTAACTTCTATTCTATCTTTTGTCTTTCCCTATTTCGTCTCGTAAAGTTCCGCGCTCGCAGTTTGGTCAAGAAAGTTAGACCTAATCCAACAAACAATACAAGGATTAATTACGAATTATGAAAGGATAGATTTCACATATACTTGTCCTTGTATTGTGTCAGTATGAGAATATCCTTCCTAAATTATTTATCCAAATCTATTGATCATTAACTTAGATTTTCCCAAGATTTTGGCTGCTATTCAGAATTACTCTATTATTCCGAAGCCAATGAAAAGTAAGTAGAACCTACAAAAATTGGGTTTTCTATTGATGCCTTGAATAACATATAGCTTACCTATAAAAAAATAAAAAAGTAAATATGTTTCGGAACCAGGCAAAACCAGATTGCTGTGCCATAGAAAGGATAGCTATACTAATTCGGTATACTCAAAATACACCTTTGGTACAAAATTGACAATCTCACAAGGATGAAATATCAGTAATTTTCTATTTACTGGTCGATCCCATCTTTTACGGAATTAATTCCTTTTTTGAATGTACAAAATTTTTGGGAGTTCAACATGTCTGGAAGCACGGGAGAACGTTCTTTTGCTGATATTATTACCAGTATTCGATACTGGGTTATTCATAGCATTACTATACCTTCCCTATTCATTGCGGGTTGGTTATTTGTGAGTACGAGTTTAGCTTATAACGTGTTTGGAAGTCCTAGGCCAAACGAGTATTTCACGGAAAGCCGACAAGGAATTTCGTTAATAACCGACCGTTTTGATTCTTTAGAACAACTCGATGAATTTAGTAGTCGACTTTATAAGTTGTGAGGTTCAAGTCCCTCTATCCCCAAATCCTCTTTTATTCCCTAACTATACTATATTATTATTATTTATCCTTTTTTTTCTTTTTATCAATGGGTTTAAGATTCATTAGCTTTCTCATTCTACTCTTTCACAAAGGAATGCGAAGAGAACTCAATGGATCTTATCCTATTCATTGAATAGATTTCTTTTTTAGACCATAAAGAAGCTATCATATCTCATTTAAGTTGGGCTAGCCTCTTTCTAGGATTCCATACCTTGGGCCTTTATGTTCATAACGACGTCATGCTTGCTTTTGGTACTCCAGAAATGCAAATCTTGATCGAACCTATATTTTCCCAATGGATACAATCTGCTCATGGCAAGATGACATATGGGTTCGAAAGGTACTAGGGGTATTGCTCTGAATTTGGAATCCAAAAATGTTGGGATTGTATTAATGGGCGATGGGTTGATGATACAAGAGGGAAGTTTTGTAAAAGTGCGGAGACCTGTGTTTTTGGTAAACAGTCGCCCGGGCCTGGTCACTGCGGCCCCCTTTTGTGAGGGGGCACCCCTTCTCCCAAAGTTACGGGGCTATTTTGCCGAGTTCCTTAGAGAGAGTTATCTATTCATCCTCTGAATCTTCTTCTGAGTCTTCCTCTAAAGTACCATATTTTTCCTCTACACTTTCCCCAAGGCTGCCATATTCGTCTTTTGAGTCTTCCTCTAGAGTTCCATATTCATCCTCTTGGGTCCTATATTGAGCTCTGATAAGAGGACTTTGGAGATTTGCTATGCTGACCTGAAGAAAGAGAAGGATGACCTGAAGAAATAGAAGGATCAGGTGGATTGTTGCATTGTTGAGCTGATGAAAGTGAAGGAGAAGTTGACCATGGAGAAGAGTACTCTTGCTTCCTGCATTGTTGAGCTCAAGACAACAGGTGATAGCAACAAGAGGAAGCTTCACCAGATTAAGGACATTTGTGATGAGGACTAAGTTGTGTTGTTGCCTGACCATGTGTGTCAATGATGTCTTTTGTAGTAGCTATGGAGGAAAGCTAGTAATGTGTTAAGCTTTATTCTGGTGAACTCTATTATTTCTGTAGCAATGAACCTTGGATTGTATGTTGTTTGTTGACTGTTTTAATTAAGTTCAGTTTGTGATGAATTATCAGTTTCAATTGTTCTTAAATTATTAGCTTGTGATGAATTATCAGTTGTGATCCATTTATGGTTTTGTCGACGTCAAGGCACCCTAAATGCCCAAGTGGATCCATTTAGGGGTTTGTCGACGCCGAGGCACCCTAAATGCCCAAGTGGATCCATTTATGGGTTTGTCGATGTCGAGGCACCTTAAATGCCCAAGTGGATCCATTTAGGGGTTTGTCGATGCCGAGGCACCCTAAATGCCCAAGTGGATCCATTTAGGGTTTTGCCGATGCCGAGGCACCCTAAATGCCCAAGTGGATCCATTTAGGGGTTTGTCGACGCCGAGGCACCCTAAATGCCCAAGTGGATCCATTTAGGGGTTTGTTGATGCAGAGGCACCCTAAATGCCCAAGTGGATCCATTTAGGGTTTTGTCGATGCCGAGGCACCCTAAATGCCCAAGTTGATCCATTTGGGGGTTTTGTGGACGTCGAGGCACCCTAAATGCCCAAGTGGATCCATTTATGGTTTTGTCAACGTCGAGGCAGCCTAAATGCCCAAGTGGATCCATTTAGGGGTCTGTCGACGCCGAGGCACCCTAAATGCCCAAGTGGATCCATTTAGGGATTTGTCGACGCCGAGGCACCCTGAATGCCTAAGTGATCACCATCATAACAACATCATGAAAACTAAGATCATCATCATAACAACTATGAAAACTATGATCAACAACATATCAACTATGATCATCATCACAATAACAGAAATTAAACTTCTTGGAAACATCATAACTAATAAGTTCATCATCATATCATCATAGCCACAATACCATAGTGCATCAGAACCATTAGGTACATTACATAGTCCACCACTTGGACTTAAACTAACTGGTTTCATCACAAACTAGCCAAAACTGGTTGAATTAAACATGTTTCAACATGACATCACTTCTTGCTGCCTTGAGAACAATTGAACCAGGCAGACATCTTGTATGATGGCTTTCTCACTCTTCCAGTACCTGACACTCTTGGTGGTATGAATGTTCTCTTTGCCTTTGTCCTAGCAGCAGTAGCAGAAGATGAACTAGGCCTATCAGCAGCAACAGAAGATGAACTTGGCCTTGTTGGAGCAAGAGCAGAAGGAGCTGCCCTTGGTACAACCCTAGTTGCAGCTGGAGCTGATGGAGCTGCCCTTGGTGTTGCCATGGTTGCAGCAGGAGTTGATGGAGCTGCCCTTGGTGCTGATGGAGCTCTTGCCCTTGGTGCTGGTGGAGCAGATGGAGCTGCCCTTGGTGCATCAACTCTCCTGTTTTCCTGCAGTGACAACATATAGACAGATTAGAACATAGTATTAAATATGTAAGCATAAATATGTAGTTTTAGAAGATTTAACATGGTGTTGGTTCCTTCTCATTGCTATGACTGGCTTCAGATTTTTGTGGCAGCTAGTGTGCCTATGCCCTATCAAGTTGCAATTGCTGCATGTTATTGTTGCCATCCTTGAAGTATCTTTGGGAGCTGGCTTCCCAAACTGATTCTTTCTCCTCTTAGTCTGCTTCTTTCCTGGCTTGTCTCTGAAAACTGGTGGCTCTATGTCAGAGGTCCCATTATTTGGCCATAGATCAGGCCCAGGCACATGATACACAGTTGGATTGTAGGCTGCTTGGTACATTGGTTTCTTGAAGAAATCACTAACAAAATTTTCTAGATGAGGTTTTGCCTTGTTAATTGCAGAAACACCATGCTTGCAAGGAACACTAGTCATGTCCCATTTGCTACACCCACATGTGTGCACTTGCAGATTTACTGCATATGTGCTTTCTCCACTGCTAACCTGGTATAGATCAGGTCCTGCTTTGATGGACTGACAATATCTAGCATGGTGTTTTGCTTCTTCTAGCTTCTCAGCATATGTTGGGCATATCTACCACTTGGCTGTCTCAGTCTTAGTCCTATTGGCATTGAACTTAACTAGCAATCTAGTTCTGATGCCATCAATCATGGTTTTAATTGGTTTCCCTCTCACATCAAGTATCATTTTGTTGAACACTTCACTAATATTGTTAACAACCAAATCAGTTTTACAATTCTTTTCCATGGTATGTCTAGCCCATGTATGCTTCGGTATCTTTCTAAGCCATTTCCAAGCTGCCTCACACTCTCTTTTCATGCCTTCCATTGCTTGATCAAAACCATGCTCAGTATATGAATAACTAGCCTGATCCATATACTTCTTTAACTCTTCACCTGTAAAGCCAGCTGTTTGAAAGTTCTGATAAATATGTCTAAGGCAGTATCTTTGAGGGCAATTTGGGAACACATTGTTTATGGCTTTAAGAAGGCCCTGTTTAAATAACTAGTGTTCAAAATATAGTATAACAACACACTATTTGACAGTACTAAGCATGGTAAAACTTCAGTAAATATAAGAATGATGATGTATGAGGTACCTTTTGTCTATCAATATGATAGTGTAGTTGTCATACTTCCCTGACTCACCACCAAGAGCATACTTGAGCTGGGTTAGAAACCAGGACCAGCTGGCAGTGTCTTCCTTGTCAACAATAGCAAATGCAATGGGAAAGATGTTGTTATTACCATCTCTTCCAGTTGCAGCCAATATTTGTTGCCCCGTTGTCAACTTAACAAAGCAACCATCAACACCTACAACCAAACATAACACATTAGCACCAAACATAACCAAATGCAATGGCAAAGATGTTGGGAAAATAATTATGCAAGTACCTATGAAGGGTCTGCAACCATTTAGGAAGCCCTCTTTGCAAGCATTGAGGCACATGAACAAGCCATGAAATCTAGGGTTTTTGCTATGAAGCTTTAAATGCTTTGTTGTGACAATGCATCTACTTCCAGGATTGGTATCCAGCACAGCTTGGAGGTAATTCCTTATCCTAGTGTATTGTGCCCTCTGATCTCCTTGGACAACTTTCTTAGCTGCTTTCCGTGCCCTGTAGGCCATGTGAATGGACACTGCAATTCCATGTTTTTTCTTCAAATTGTCCATTATTTCCTGGACTGGTGTGTTTATGTCAGACCTTAATTGTTGCTCACACTCATGTGCCAACATCTTGTAGTCACTTTGGTGCTCTCTCCAACTTGTGGTACAAGTTCATTTTATTCATGCAAAATGTCTTCTCATGTGCAATTTTGGAAGCAGCAATGAAAAAAGGATAGTCATCTGTACTACACACTACAATAACTCTATCTGAGCAATTCCTATGAAATGAGCAGTTCCTGTTTTGTGAGATGTGAAATGTAAGGAGTACCCTCCTGAACTGCTGGACATCTAGGAAACAAAGTTTCTTGACAAATTGTTCTTGTGGGTTTTCCCTCTTCTCATCATACCAAACCCTAACTTTATTCTTTTTGGCCCTGCTCTTCCTACCATTTGGTAGCTTAAATGGTGGAAGCTAAGCCCAATCATTCTCTTCCTGACTTAAGTCACATGGGTTGATCTCCTCATCAGATGAAGGTGCCCAGTCTTGCTCTAAGATTTGATCCAAACTCGCATGGGATCTTGTTGTTGGCCCCTCCCCCGTCCTCTTACTTCCTCCTGTGCTGTTGCTACCTCCTGCACTGCTACCTCCTGCACTGCTTCCTCCTCTCAAGCCCCCATCTAGTGGCTCCTCCTGTCCTGCCTCTTCATCTCTTCCTTCATTCTCCTCCTCCTCCTCATCTGGTCCATATAGCTCTTCTACATTAGTGTCTCCTTCAAAGTGATATAGTGGATCATCTCTATGCCTCTTCATTGCCTCCAACCTAGCCAATATGTCCTCATCTTCTAGATCTTCATCCTCACTTTCACTATTAGTGAACTCCTCAGCAAGCAGCTATGGGAGTTTTCTTTTTGCTGCCTTGTACTTCTCACTTTGTATCTTATTACTCCTGTACCTCTGAATTTCTTCATTTCTATTTTGCTCCATCATCTGCTCAATGTGCTCTTGCTCTTGGTCTGTCTCCATGAAATACTCATGCCTCTCATTACCATTGTCCAAAGCAAATTCAGGTTCACTTGGGCCCTTTTGCTTCAACAAACAAGAGCTCTCCTGTGTGTGCATTACTTTGACTGGCTGTAGTTGGGGTTTCACTGGACTGGGGAAAAGAACCCCAGAAGTGTCTACCTCATAGACAACTGGTACACCTATTTCAGACAAAGGAACATGTTCTTCATAAACATGACCAATGTTCAAATCAACTGGTCTAGCTGCATCACTTCTCATAACTGTAATGTTAACAACATTCTTTCCTTTACTAGCTATGTGATCCAACATTTCTTCAACCTTGTCATTATCAGTTAATTCTTCCATTCCTGACACCCCAACTCCTGGATCTCTAACATAATACATAAAATCCCTTTAACTATAACCTTCTACCTCTATTAGGGAAATGAGATTCCAGAAGGTTATGTCTGATAAACAGATTGTTCTTTCCAAGTTATCTCTGTCTAGGAAATGGAACCTCACTTCCCATTCTTCATCATCCAAGCTACAAATTCAGATAAAATGCATTTAATTTTGCTGTTAAGTAGGTCAGTTAACATGTATAAGAATAAGATGAAATAATTCATTTAACAATGTTAAAATTATTGTTAAGAGGTCAGATTGGTGTTAAATGGGTCAGTTCATTGGTGGCAACAGAAATTCAGTTAACAATGTTAAAATCCAATTAACAGTGTTCAAAAAATTCAATTAACAGTGTTAAAACTCAGTTAATAGTGTTCAAAAAATTCAGTTAACAGTGTTCAAAAAATTCAGTTAACAGTGTACAGTGTTCAAAAAATTTAGTTAGCAGTGTTAAAAAAATTCAGTTAATATTGTTTAAAAAATTCAGTTACCAGTGTTAACCCTATTAGCAAGTTCAAAAAATCCAGTTAACAGTGTTAAAATTGGTGGCAATAGAAATTTCTGATTCAATTTACAATACTAAAGTTGGTGAAAGAGAGTATTTGATCAAACAATAGACAGAGAGGATTTGTGTCAAAGTACTCATGTTAAAATTAATTTCTGTGAGACCAACAATCAGTTGACAGAGAGGATATCATATAACACTAACCCTAATGCTAGAACCCTAACCTTAGAACCTTAACCGTACTACATGTACCCAAGAACACTAACCATAGAACCCTAACCCTAGAACCCTAACCCTAGAATACCAATCGGGGAAATGACAAAGAAGGAGGAGGATGACTTACTCCACACCACCGAAGGAGGAGACAAAATGGTGGCTGCCTGTTGGATTGGCCTTCACCACCTGGGCGAATGCAGTAGCCGCTGCGTATTCCAATGACTTCGGCGGCGACGGCGGTTGGGGAAGAGGCATCGTGCTCGAGGGATTGGAGCTCCCGCAGAACTCCGGTGGATCTCCAGCACCGCCGCTCGGAGCATCCACACCGACAGCAACTCCGCCGCCGCCATCCACGCTGCCAGGTTTCGTCGCCGCCATGGATTGGAGCTAGAGGGAGAGGAGGGAGCAGGTCTGGTCTGGTTGGGCGCGGTCGGTCGGTCTGTCCGGCGCAACCAGATCTTAAGCAAACGGCGCCGTCCGCGCGTCCGTTAGGCCACGTCACAGATTTTGGGCCCCACCTATCGGAAACGCCCTCAACCACGCCAAATGACATGTTTAGTGCAATCTGCAAAACATCTACTGAATCCGCGGTGACTTTTGCAAAAAATCAGTGACCAGGTTGTTTTCTGCAAGAGAAACCCCAAATGTGATGGTTTCTTGCAATTCACTCGCCTGGGCATCTCTTGCTTGAATATAGTGGTCATGTTGTAGTGCGACCGACCGGATTTCACTCACATGCATGATGAGTAAAGTACACATATGTTATGAAGCGGAGTGGTCTATGTATGTAGGTGCATGATGAGTAACCTATATGTATTCATACATGGCGCTGTCGTAAGATCACGCATGCAGGAGAAGGACATCTAAGCCTGGTTCAACAATCAACTAGGTTGTTGTCACGAACGTAGCCAAAATCGAGGGCACCTTCTTTAATGTGCCAAAACTTTTGTTTTTAGCATGCCAAAACTGTGAAGTGCTAACTATTTTTTATCACATACCAACTATTATTCTAGATCCCTGAAGGTGTAATTTGACTTTTATTTTTCATAGGAGTGTGTTGGTAATACCTTGGAAAAATGAATCATAAATATATAGGACCGCGATATTTGGCACATGTGTGTCAGATAGCTAAAACATTAGGATAAATCATTCTTTTTTCACGTGCATTCCTCCCTCCAATTACATGCATGCACTTGGGGACAAAAAACTGACGTCATTCTAAATTCTTCGTATTTCAAAAATTCAAAATATTTTGTAGTTTAAACAATCGGTCTAATGCAAACACCGTTTTCATATGATACATTCATGTCGATGAGATCTTCAAAACTAGATCCCATGTTAGTATATTCCGACGATATTTTTCGGGTCAAAAGTTATCACCCCTATGGTATGCAAATTACCGTGCTATTTCCACATAAGTTACCGGATGCATAAAAATTGTTCTCCCACCGTCCTCCACATGCACAAGCATGTATAGAGTAGGGGACAAAAACAGTTGATGCCATCCTAGATTCTTGTTATTTAGAAAATTTAAAATGTTTCTTAGCTCATGCCGTTGGTCCGATACACAAACCATTTTCATATAAAAGATTTGTGGCGACAAGGTTTTCAAAACTAGCTAGATCCCATGCTGGTATGTTCCTACGACTTTTTTCGGGTCAAAAGTTACCACGCATGGGCTATATAAGTTACTGCACATGTGGTATGTAAATTATCGTGTTATTTTCACATAAGTTACCGGGGTATGTTTTTCAACTACTTTCTTTTCCTTCCTTGGTCAAAATTACTGTGGTGTTTGTACTTAAGTAATCGAGTATGCAGTTCATATATTATCGTGCTATTTTTGCATAAGTTAAGTTACCGAGTATGCAGTTCGTATATTACCGCGCTATTTTCACAGAAGTTAAGTTATTGAATATGTGGTTCGTTTAATACCATGCTATTACACATAAGTTACCTGGTATGTTTTTTAACAATTTGTTTCCCCTTGGTCAAAGTTACCGCGGTATTTGTACCTAAATTATTGGGTACGCGGTTCGTATATTACCCTGCTATTTTCATGTAAGTTACAAAGGTATGTTTTTTAACAATTTTACCCCTTAGTCAAAAGTTACCATAGTATTTGTGCGTAAGTTATCAGGTATGAGTAATTTCACATAATTTATCAGGGTTATGTTTTTCAACAATTTTTTTCCAAAGTTAACGCGGTATTTGTGTGTAAGTTATAAGGCCCACGGTGTATATTACCACACTATTTACACAGGAAAATACCGGGATGTGTTCTCAACTATTATTTTCTTGGTAAAAGATTACCACGACGTTCGTATGTGAATTATCAATTATGAGGTGCGTAATCTACCATGTTATTTACATAGAATTTATAGTGCTATTATCATGATAATTACCATGATATCGTGGATACACATATTTTTTCATGCATGCGATGCGTAAAATACCATGATATGTACATAGAGTTTACCGTGGTATTGTTCTACAACTTCCCTCTCTCTCCGAACAAAAACTCATTTACACAGAATTTATCATGATAATTACACATGATATACCATGCTACTTGCACAGAATTTACCACACTACTTATACATAATTTACCATGCTTTAGGAAGGTTAGGCAAGAAAGAAAGTCCACATACTGTAAACAACACAAGACAAAAAGGAACTACTTCCTTGCAAATTCCTTGCCGATGATACTAATCATAGTAGCAATGCAGCAAAGTTGTCAGTACCAAAAAATTCACCCGAACAAAATCAAGCTGATGCACAACCTCATGAAGCTCTAGCTAGCAATATGAAAGGATGCTAGTGAAAGCGTTTGCAAACACTCCCACTACGGGTTCCCGGCTTCCCGTACCTCCGCCTCGAATGCTGCCGTGACACGCCGTTCTGTAGCTTCCATTGGGCGATTACACCATCACACACATCCTGTACGACAACCGAACAACGTCCCTGTTCGACCGGACAACTGGGTCCGGGAAGATGCGGGTGGTTCGGTGGTCGGCATTGGAGATGCCCAAACACGTATACAAATATTTGGTACGTTATAGGGTAATAAATATTTCTATATTTAGTTGAACTATAAATATGATGGATTGGGCATAGACCACAGCGATATATTTTTACTGGAAATATATATGTTGCACTAGAATTTGCAATTGATTGTCAATAATAATAGGGCGAGGTATAGTAAATTTGTTCTATAAAAGCAATATTCGTGCTAGAATCATTTTAGAAATTGATGTAACTTATTTTATTTGAACACAATGCAACTTATATTAACAATACAATACATCTCTGAGGTTCACTTTGACTTCGTAAACTAAGTTATCATGAACAAAGGAAAAAGTACCACAAAGAAGGTGTCTATGACCACTTTGTCAACCTTCAGATGATGTACCGGCTCAGCCTCTCGGAGGTGATCATAGGGCTAGGATGTGTGTGTGTGCGCGCTCATGGGGTGAGTGTATGTGTGTATGTATGAGCATCTATATTATATTTGTACTGTGTTAAAAAATAAGTATCACAATATTTAAAAAATATATATTATGGTCCATTTTTTTTAGTTTATTACCAACACAATCCTATGAAAAATAAAAGTCAAAAATACACCTTCAAAGATATATCTAGAATAATAGTTTGTATATGATAAAAATATTTAGTACTTAATATTTTTGGCACGCTAAAGAAGATGCCTCAGCTTTCGTGTTGCTCTTTTCTCTGTTTTGACATAAATGTACTTTAGAGCAACTCCAACGGGGCGACCCATTTTGTCTGCCGCCGTTCGTTTGGATCGGCGCGGACACAAAAAGAGGCCCAACATGCCGATCCAAACGGACGAGCGTTCGCTTTTCGTCCGCGGGCGACCCATTCCCGGCCCAATTTTGAGCCGGATTTATGTCGGCGCAGACACGCAACAGACGCGCGCGCGCCTACTCCTCTCCCCGGACCCGTCGGTCGGTGGCAGCAAGCACCATTTCCCCCCATTTCCCCCAAAACCCTCCCGCCCGCGCGCGCTCCTGCCCCGCACCCGCCATGGACGACGACCTCGACCTCGCCGCCGCCGCTGGCCTCGCCTTCCTCGCCTTGTCCGGCATGAAGACCGCCCCTCCGGCAAAGGCAAGCCCGTGCCCCGCGCAAAACCGCCGCCGCGGCCAAGCCAAAGAAGGCGCTGACGCCCGAACAGCGGGCGGTGGAGTCGGCCGCGGGGGAAGACCAACTCCAAAAAGGAGGACAAGCGGGATGCGGCATCAAACGCCTTGATCGCAAGCGTGGAGGGCATGATGAATAAGAAGGAATCAAGAGAGATGGAGCGCCGACATTTCAAAGAGGAGCAAATGAACGCCTTCATGGAGATCCAAAGGAGGAGGCTAGAGATGGATGCGGAGAAGCAAGTCAAGATGCTTGAGTTGGAGGCGGAGAAGCAAGCGAAGATGCTCAAGATCGAGGCCGCCAACGCCAAGACAAAGGCCAAAGAAGTGGCTCTTGCAAGCATGATGACAGGGGTGGAGATCATGAAGGTGGATCTCAGCACTGTGTCGCCAAGGAAGAGGCCATGATTCGAGAAAATGTAGGCCGACATGCTCAAGTTCACCGACGAGTGATCTCGTGGCCGCGATCGCCTTCTTTTTTGTATGTCGGCTTGTGCGCTGGCATGACCACGGGGCCGTGATGGCGTGGTCGAACTCAAGTCCCATCCCTTTTTATGTGCTGGCATGTGTGCCGGCCGCTGGCTAGTGCGCCAGCATGAACTGTGTGATGCATTTTTTGAAGCCGGCAATGTATGCCGGCGCTGACATGGTGCCGACATGAGACATGGCCGCTGATCTATAGCCACGGACCTTTTAAAAAATTTAAGTGTGAACATGAAAATGGGTCAGCGCGTTGGACGCACTGCCGACCCAAATGCAAAACAGGGCGGACGCCGGACGGCGGCCGACCCAAACAAATATAAAGCGGACAAATGCACCGTCCGTTTGGGTCGGCCCGTTGGAGTTGCTCTTACTCATTCAGGCCAGAAACGCCCAGGCACTTGGCATTGCTAGAAACGGTTTGGCGTTGCTAGCCGCCATGTAAGCAAACGACGCTAGCATGGCTAGATCAGCAACACAGATGGGTTTGGCATTTTCAAGTAGCGCAACAACGTCAGAAGCCGTGTCGTTGTTGAAAAGGGTCAAATCATAAATTAAAATTTAAAAGAGTTCATTTTGTAGGTTCGATCGACCTATTCAGCGCTTCATGCGGCCTATTAGCTTGATCACTCACAATACTAATTTTGCACCTGTAGCAAGATTGGCTGTTCACGATCAGTCAATTTATTTTTGTTCGGATATTTTTAAACCAATTTTAGATATTTAAAAAATCATTAATTTGAAAATTTTATAATATGTAAAAAGTACATGAATTTGAAGAATGTTTGGGAAGCCAAAAAAATTTCATGATATGAAAACAAATCGTAAACTTGAGAAAAGTTCACTAATCCGAAGAAAGTTCACTAATTTGGTGAAGCTTGTGAATTTGAAAATTGTTCATAAATGTGAAAAAGCATTCGTGATATTTAAAGGAAATCACCAACCCTAAAAAGTTCATTAATTTGGAAAAGTTCATGAAATTTGGATGAGTTCATGAAATTTGAAAAAGTTCATTCATATTGATATAAAGTTGAAAACAATTCACAATTCATGGATTAAAAAAAGGTCCCCGAACTTGAAGTTCATGAATTGAAGAAAAGTTCAAAATTTCAATAAATTTTGTGATTTTTAAATTATTTCACGAATTTGGAAAAAGTTCACCATTAGAAAAATATTGATTGCAATTTTTAAGAAAATCACGTTTTGAAGAAAAAAAGTTAATGGAATTTTAAAATAAAAAAATAGAAAATAGATAAAAAATAAAAAAATAAATAGGAAGAAAGAAACAAAAAAACAAATAGAAAACCGGACGCAAAACAAACAAAAAATCGATGAGAAAAAAATCCAGCGAGAAGAGAGAAAAAACTGGGCTGGAAGCTTCCCAAAACTAGGCCAAGAAGTTTCTGGAAGTTTCATAGAAGAGGCGTGAGAATTACGACATGACGGCTGTGCGACTAGGGATGTAAATGGTACGGATAATATCTGTTTCGAATCTGCATCCGCATCCACTTTGAGGATATGGTATGTATTTCCACAAATCCACCAGATATGGATGCTGATACGGATTTTGGTCCATTGGTCCGACGGATATGGTATTGTTAATATACATCAATTGTGGATTGTCTAGTATATACATCCGTTGTGGATTATCTAGTATTTTTGTGGATTATCTGAGATTATTAAATATGATTATCCGATTAACTTAGCCCATTCAACAAGCTCAAACACCCAATGAGATCACTAATTAGAATCACCACATATGAACAGAGTAAAACCATAACAATAGTATATCATAGTTTTTTTTTTGAAAAAGGAGACTCATCCCTGGCCTCTGCATCTGAAAGATGCATGCGGCCATATTATTAAATAGTTCAAAAAAACACAGTCTTAGCTCCATTACAGCTCGCAAACGGAGCAAAAATAGAAATAAAAAACTCATTGTTACAACCGGCAGGATAATAGGACTAGAACACTAGACGTCTATCATTTTATGAGACCGTCATCCAAACCTGTTGAATATATCCCGTAATACCATCTTCCACTGGTTGCACCCAGTAATCGAAGACTCCCTAGAGTTCATAGGAGTGAGTAAGGACCACATATGGATCCATGCCGTAGCTCTGAAGATGACCCGCAACAAAGTTAAACTATGTGGTCTGTTAAAAATCATATCATTCCTGCAGTTCCATATAGCCCAAATAAGCACACATATTCCAATCCGAATACGAGACACAGTAGTATGATATACTCCAGCTAGCCACGTCCCAAATAACGCTTCAATGCTAACTGAAGAAATAATGTTAAAGGCAATATGAATCGTTCGCCAAAGTAATTTCGCGAGAGGGCAATCTATGAATAGGTGTCGACATGTGTGGCATCACAGCGTACAACTACTGTGGAATTATTTAAAGGTCGAGTTGGAGTTTGATGGAAGACTTTATGTAGGTAGATGGATGGCCTACAACGTAATTTGGTAGAGAGTGGAAGCATATTTCAGTGGGACAAGTGGGAAGCACATGGTTCGGAGCATGGCCTAGTGGTCCGATGAAAACGTGAATCTTGTGATCGATCGATGAACATTGGTGGTTCTCTAAAGTGAAGGTAGACACTAGAAGAAAATCGAGCATTAGCAGTGGCCCCGAGAAGCGGTTGTAACAACGTCGCCTGTAATAACCTCAAAGGAGTTGGTTATTTTTCAAATATGCAGATCCGAAGTCGGTTAGAAATATGAAACAGCCCGCACGAACATTTGAAGCGGCTGGAATTTTGAAACCGACTCCAATTGTAAACATGTGTAGGCGAGTGGAAACAAGAAACCACCGGTGCTGGCGAGTACCTATGGGGGAAAAAATTCTATGAGACCAGGTCTCACGGTTTAGCAGGTGAGACCCACTTGATGGATGACATGTGGCATTTGCAAATCACAAAGCATCTACCCGGCCCATTCTCCGGCGGCACAATAGAATATCAGCCCATCCGCACTATCTTGTAGATCAGGCCTATGTGTATCATGTCTTTCCGTGACAACCCAATATAGCTTACTAAAATACACACCACTTTAGATTTCTCTATATGATGTCGTTGTTTTGGCGTTTGTTGATCCGGACATAGATAAGCCAGGGGAGAGTGAGCTCATGTTGTGTTAACAAAACAACTAGTGTACCATCTCTGAAATTTGTGGTCGCACACTAGTATGTTTAAACCAATAGGCATCCATTCATAGAACAAACGATGACTGAATTAATCAATTGAGTTCATGCACAAGTCAATTCATCAAAAAGTCCAAACCAAACAAGAGTGGGCAATATATTTCAACAGTCCCTCCCACGTCTAGGTTGCTCCATGCCTCAGATTTGGGATCGGCGCAGGACCGAGATACTTTAATTTAATACGTTGGCTGGCTCATGAAGTTGAGACCTCATCGATTCGATACCATAATGAAATGAATGCACCAGACAGCTCAATTTAAACTGCATACTAATAGAGAAATGTGGGCAATATATATTCCAACGCAGGTTAACAGCACTATAAATATATTAGATGATGCAAATACATGCAAGCAGAGTAGATAGAGTGGACAACGATGGCAGAACAACAAAGACAAGGCACACCCGCACATGCATACATCATATATGCACTCCTCGATTTATTTGACCAAGGAAACTACTCGATCGATGGATCGATCAGGCGTGACCACAACCTTCTCTGCAGGAAGCGCCGCACTGGACGACGCACTGCTGCATGGTGATTTCGGTGATTTCTTCGCACTGCTGAGGCGAAGGGCATCACTGACACCTGAATCTAGCCAGGGTGTTGATCCTGCTGCACAAGCAGTAGCAGGAGTCTGGCATCCCCGACGAGGCGGCGCAGCCATAGCTGCACTGCATGACGCATTCCTCCACGCACTCGGGCACCGGTGCTCTACAGACGCCACCGCCACATTCCTGAGGCTCCCAAGAGTTGATGCTGCTGGCACACGTCGAGTTGCAGTCCTTGCATTCAGTTCTTTTCCCTAAAAACTAGGCACCGTGGGTTGGGATTGAATGCAGGTGCTACAACACAAGAGCTTGAACTAACCAAGGATGATGAATATGGAAGAGAGGGTAACCCCGATACCACATAAGGTTTTGAGGCTGGAAGCATATGTCATTGGACAGGGATGCGTACATGTTACATAGAGCAATCAGATTACATACATTTGGTTCATTAGCTGGAGCTTGATCCGCATGTTAGCTATATAGAGATACGGATCAATCTCAACTAACCAACCATTTACAGCAATAGCACACGCACGCCCAACCCTTCTAGACTATATATTCGGTTTATACAGTACCAAATACAAGTACAATTCCAACAATATTAACTATGACAAGTTATGGACCAAAGAAGAGCATTACACAGAACAATTATTATTAAAACTACTATTCTTATATCATTTACCAAGAGAAGCTCCAACATTTGAGACCTCATCCTCCTTGATGGATTTTTCTTGCCAGTGAAGCCCAACCCACAGCCACGTGCACGTAAGCTCGATCATACATGTGGTCCGTAAATGAGAACCAACCTACCCTCCATTTCCTTTTGAACAGTAAGCCACAAAAGACAACCCAGAGACCTAGTACAAATCCTATGGACATGCTGAGGTACAATGAAACCACATCGCTCATTCCTTCGTCATGCTCTTGAGCAGCATATGGAATTATGTCAATTCTTGAGCAATTCCTTGGGAGAGGTGGACCACATAGACCTGGGTTGCCAATGTAGATGGACGCTTGGTCGTCTAGTGCTCTTAATTGTTCCCCAGATGGTATTGTTCCAGTCAGATTGTTGTATGATAGGTTCAAGCAACTTAGGGATGTTAGAGCTGATAAACTTGTAGGGATTTCACTGGAGAGTTCATTATGTGAGATGTCAAAAGATTCCAATGCTTTTAGCTCACCAATACTTTGGGGTATTCTGCCAGTCAGACTATTCCGAGAGAAGTTTAAGTTCTTTAATGCAACAAGCATGCCAATTTCTTGAGGAATCTGCCCTATCAAATTGTTGCAAGACAAATCAATGTTCACCATGTATGCAATCCCTTTGGTATATCCAAGTTGTTGACCTTTTATGTTGACCAATAAACTATCAATATAATCATAAATGGTCGTGAATTGGCCAAGTGCAGAATTAACAATTTGGAAAAGGCCGCCACTGTAATTGTAAGTGAAAGTCATAGCTATGAGACTCCCAAGGGAATGTGGTATGTTCCCTGAGATGTTGTTGAATGCAATGTCAAAATATTGAAGCCTCTTCATCCTTGTTAGTTGACTAGGGATGCCACCAGAGAACATGTTTGAGCGCAAACTCAAAAGTGCCAATTGTGGTAACTTTGATCTGATCCATGTCGGTAAGCTCCCAGAAAAATTATTGTATGCGAGATCCAGAAACTTTAGCCCTCTGCAACTCTGAAGAAATAATGGGAATGCTCCTGAAAGGTTGTTATTGTCCAATTTAAGCAAGGTAATATTTGAGGTTTTGAATCCTAGAGGGCAACTGGGCAATGTCCCGTTTAGCAGGTTTTTTGATAAGTCTAGAAATATCAGTTGTCTCAATTGAAGCATGGAGCAGGGAATAGTTCCAGAAAAGGAATTGTTGAAGAGAAGGAGTATTTGTAGCATTGGTGCTCCTATATCTGATGGCAGTGCGCCTGATAGATTGTTTCTAGACACATGTCCAAGAAAAGTAGATAGTTTGGAAGTGTTGGAATCGGGCCAACAATCTGGTTAGAACTGACATCCAGTTTTTGAATTGTGGATAACGGGGAAAATGTAGGAAGCATGCCAACAAGCCGATTTTTTGACAAATCCAAAAATTGAACAGGGGAGTTAGCAATCCAGACAGGTATCCTACCGTGTATGCTTGTGTTCGAGACATCAAGTTCAATGATCAATGGTTGGTTAAGCCAATCAGGAAACCGGAGCCCTAGTATGCAAGATCTAAAATTTGCTATGAATAAGTAGAATGGAGGTTTCCATGTGCTGTCGATCTTCATAGTTAAGGAATTATCAGAGAGATCTAGGTCTTCTAAGGTGGTGAGATTTGTGAAATGGTCCTCGGTGATTGTACCATGTAGGTTGTTGGAGGTTAGCGATAATAATTTCAAATTTATGAGCTCCCGTATGCCAACTGGTATCTCTCCAGACAACTCGTTTGAGCCGAGCCAGAGCATGGTCAAGCTGCTAAAGTGTCCTAGCCGAGCTGGTAAGCAACCTGTCAAATAGTTTTTCGCCAAATCCAGCATCTGCAATTCATCAGATGGTAACCGATGTAGTAGATCTGTCACGTCCATGTTGATGAAGTTGGAGACTAATATTAGCTCTTGTAGATTCTTCAGTTTCTTGAAGGTCAACGGCACCGTGCCAGTGAAGTTGTTGTAACCAAGATACAATAATTGAACGGAGGTCAAGTTCCCCACCGCGTCAGGGATTGGACCATCGATTCCGCAGTCGGTTAGGAAGAGCTCTTGGAGGCTAGGTAGATCCCAAGCCAAAATTTTGGCTCCAAGAGATGTGGTGAAGGAGTTCCCATCAAGGGCGAGGGTCTCAAGCGATGTGAGATTTGAATGCACCGGGAGAGGCATAATGTTTTGAAGCCCACAATAAGATAAATCAAGGTCTAACAAATTAGAGAGCTTGTTGATAGCATGTGTCCAGTCAACAGCAGCGCTGAGGTCCACCTCAGTCATCACAAGGACCTGTAGCTTGGTGAGGCGCGACACCCATGCGAGATCAGGCGAGTAAGAGCCATGCGACATATGGTATAGCTGAAGGCTGACCAGATTAGAGAGGTTACCAAGGTGGGGCGGAATCCGACCGCCGAAATTGGAGTCGGAAAGGTCGACATGCGTGAGGCGCCCACGCCCGAGGGAGCCCATGAGCTCCGGTATGGGTTTGCCGCCGAAGTTGTTTCCTGAGAGGTCCAGCTGCTTCAGATGTGGTAAAGTGAGTAAGGAGAAGCGTATCTCACCTCCAAGGTTATGTATTGGAGTGTGACGACGTTGCCGGTCCGGTTGCTGCAGATGACGCCCGGCCAACGGCAGCACTCCACACCTCGCCACGACGACAGGAGGTTGCTGGGGTCGGTGAGGCCGGCCTTGAAGTCGAGAAGTGCGTCCCGCTCGCGGGGGGCGCAGAGGGTGCCTGCTGGTGTCCGTGGCAGGGCTGGGGCCGACCAACTACGGTGGAAGAGGAGGAAGCAAAAGCTTAGTAGTATCATTCTTGTTAGAAGGGAGAGAGAGGAATTGTTATGGAATATGATGGATTTGTTGTTGTATTGCTTGAGTCTCGTGGGCAGATATATAGGAGTACAATGACCAACTTGGAGTACAAGACAAGCCGGAATAAATCCTAGTCTATCTTGTCTTTTCTAATACAATCACGTTACTCAACATCCCCCCACAGTTACAACAGTAGCGACGCAGACGGTGAGACTGGAGAAGAATCCGAAGGCAAGCCGACGGACACCCCCCCCCCCCCCCCCCACAGTCGTAACGGTCAACGCATCGCGGAGTCGTGGCTGGAGTGAAAACCAACGAGGTTGCTCAAGCAGGCGGTAGCCCTTTGTGCCGTTTGTCGATGTAGCCGAGAGCGTGTATGGTGGAGCCGTGGTCGAGGTAGCCGTGCGAAGAACACCGTGGTCGATGTCGAGTCGGGGTGGCCGGTGTCGAGGAAGTCGTCGTGGAGCCGCGGGCGCAAGGGGGCGCCGAGTTAGTCGTGGGCGCAGTGGTGTGCGAGGACAGAGATGATGTTGACGACGCGTCACGCCGGGGTTGCCAACCCTGTGGACACATCGTAGACGAAGGCACGCGTCGGTGTTGCCAGCACCGGGCATGCGTAGACGGACGAAGACGAAGTTGACGAAGCGCTGCGCCAGGCTTGCCAGGCCCGAGGACACGTCGTGGACGAAGGCACGCGACGGTGTTGCCAGCACCGGGCATGCGTAGACTGGGACCTGCACAAGCTGTACGCCATGTCGAAGAAGTCGGAGAGGCTAGCAGAGAAGGACTCGACGACGGTTGCGGCGCCAATCGGCGCGGGGCCAATGTCGCACGCGGTTGTCGGAGTAGATGAAGTGGTCGGGGTAGATGACGGCGACACTGGCGACGGGCTGGAGCTGGATGAAGACGAACGGGGTGGACGGGCGGCGGCGGCGGCTACAGGGGTAGCGGCGGCGGCGGCCGAAGAAGAGCGGCGGCGGTGGCCTGATGGCGGCGGCGACTAGGTTATGAGCGCGGCGGCGATGCTCGAAGTAGGCGAAGAACCCTGACAGCGTGACGAAGACCGGCGCGGACGGTGGCGTTCCCACGCCAAAGGAGGTGGTGTGGCGCATGCCACGGGAAGTTGACGCGCGGGGACGGCGGTGGACCGCGGGCCGCGGCGCTACGGCCCGAAGGGGCGACGCAGCGGCGGGGGGCAGGTCGGGGCGACGACGGAAGACCTCGGGACGGTCGCAGGGACCGCGGGCCGCGGTGCTACAGCCCAAAGGGGTGGCGCAGCGGCGGAGCGCGGGGTGATGCAACCGCGTGGACGGCCTCGAGACGGCGGCGTGGACCGCGTGCCACTTGCTACGGCCCGACGGGGCGACGCAGCGGCGGCGCGAGGGTCGATGCAGCCACGGGGACGGCCTGGAGCGGACGGCCTCGCCAGTACCTCCTTCAATTAGTTTTACCACTTCTGCGCAGTCCGTTTGAATCACAAAAGGCAGCTGAGACCACTGGGTAGTCAGGGAGATGCCTTCTGAACATGCAGCAAGTTCAGATTCTAGTGGTGATGCACACTGCCTTAACTCACGGCAAGACGAAAAAATAATATCTCCATGTTCATCCCGGAGGACCATGCCAGCTCCTACAGTTCCGTCCTTGGCAGAAAAGGACCCGCCGATATTGAGCGCAGCCCAGCCGACTGGCGGTGCCTCCCATTCAAGTGTTGATGGCTTCTCATGCTCTACATGTGATAACAATTTCCTGCCATACAAAGGTGCAGCCACCATTTTTTTTTGATGTGATCTTCATGAGGGTACGCCTGGATGGCTAGCAATGTGTCAATTGTCTTTAGGTGATGAAATTCCACAGGCAACTCGGAGGCTCGGGGCACACCCTGGAACGAGCGGCTACGGTACATACACGAAGAGCAACGTCTATAGAGAGATCCTTACATCATAGGTGAGAAATTAGACACTTCCTATAATCATGCTCTGTCTTTTTTTTATTACGTATAGCTATTTTTATTTTAGAATAAAGTTAGATAACGAGATATTTGTTTTGTGCAGGTCACCTCCGTCATGAGGATTAATTTGTGCTTAAGTTACAGCTTAGTATCATGTGTTACTGAGAGAAACCAAATTAGGTGAGATCTCTACTCCTAAAAGGGGAGTTGGTAGGCCAGCATCCACGGTTTATTTTCACCTCACCTCCCACCACCCATTTCATTGGTTTATTTTGTCTTACCTCGCACCATTCACTTTCACTGGATTTTTTGTCCCTCCCATTATAAAACACCAAATCGTTGTACATGGTTCGTCCCACGACCAAGGACCTCATCAAACTCTGAACCTCGTTGTCCCGATTATTTTTTAGAGAAAGCCAACCATGAAGCGTTTTCCTCCAAAGGCCCAAACTTCTCTGTTTTCCTCTCCAGATCCATGGTGAGCGGCGAACGCTAGGTTTAGGGCGCCCACCGTCTCGTCCCTCCGGCCGCCTCTGAGCTCAGTGACGGCTGCCCAACATGATTCACTTCAATGGATATGTTCCCAACGAGTGTGGTTCATCCCGTGAATTAGTGCAGCCATCCCGAGGAACCCATAGTCGGTGCTAGAACCGGTAGATCTCGGGTAGGTGGTCCCAGGCTTGGTAATCTGAGCTAGATGGTAGCAAGAAGAGTAGGGACACGATGTTATGCTCAGGTTCGGGCCCTCTTGATGAGGTAAAACCCTACGTCCTCCTTCTTACATATTGAATATGATGGGGTACAAAGTATAGATTGATCTACCCTGAGATCATATGAGTTTGTCTAAGCTATAAACCTTGCAAAGGTGAATGCGTATAAGAAAATCTGCCTCTACGGACTAAACCAGACATCTTATATAGACGCCGGGGGTAACTTTACACATGGTCGGTTACAACTTACGGATAAACATGCCAGCTATTCAAAATACGCCTGAAGTGTACGTCAAGTCTTCAGGTGATCCTCATCTTGATTACGCCGAGGGCCAGCATGGCCCATTCATTAGTCTTCGGTAGGTCCTGGACTGGCCCATAAGCGGCGGACCAACGTGGCAAACACCCCCTAGTGCAGGATACCAACAATTGCCCCTGAACTTGCCTTCAAACCGAGGATATTGGACACCTTCTTTGGGATGGCTTCATGAGTGTAAGTCTTCAACTTCATAGGCGAGTTCCATCTTCCACGCCGGTTCGTGATTTTAGGTTAGACCTCTATTTGGATGCAAAGAAATTTCTTGTTGACAAGAAATTCAAGATCTGACATGCAGACACATGAAATAATGGCGGGAAATGGTTCATGAGTGGGCCATGTGCATCTAAAGAGGGGGAGGTCCCGACACCTCTGTCCAAGCGCCAGTTCGTTCGTAGCCCCCATGTGCATCCAGCTGCTCTTTCGTAGCCCCTGTAGCCAGCCACGCTCAACGTCACCAAGCATGGAGACCATGGTGTATGTGGTCCTTGTAAGGGCATATTTATCCCCAAGGTGTTTTGGTGATTGATGACAATGCTTTTGCGGACTAATCGTGTGCGTTGAGATTTTCAGAGATTCATCCTTTGGCACGAGACGATTCCCTCCCCTCGGTGTTTTTATTCAAGACGGTGTAGCTCCTTCGTTTCTCTGTTGGTGGACTAGTTTCGTAGGAGTCACCGTACTATCAATAGGGGATCCGCTTTGGTAAGGCTAGGGTGGAATCAACACGTACACATCCTTAGCACACCCGCTGTTCCTTTCCGCGTCATTGGAGCTCTCTTTCCTCTCCTTGCCTACCCTGTCCTGTCCCAGCGGTAGTACCGCGGTCCTCAGCGGTAGTACCGCCGAAGCACGTCAAGCGGTAGTACCGCTCCCCAAGCGGTAGTACCATTTGTTGTCTTCGGCCGTAGTACTGCAGAGGCTCCGGGCTACTACCGCCTCGACTCGAGACCTTTATTTTTCGTGTCGGGTTGTGCAGTACTAGTAGCGGTAGTAGTGGCGGTAGTACCGCTCCAAGCGGTAGTACCGCCCTTACTTCCGCGGTAATACCGCTCTGGGCCCAGGGCCTTGCTATCCTCGTGTGCGCGGCAGTACCGCTGGGAGGAAACGGTAGTACCGCTGGCTCAGTGGTAGTACCGCCCTGTCCAAGCGGTAGTACCACTCTGTGCGTGGCTGCTTGGGGGGGAGGGTAACGGTTGGATTGTTCCCCCCACTATATTAAGGGGTCTTCTTCCCCAAAGTTGACCTACCTCTTCCCCCAAAAGCTCCATTGTTGCTCCAAGGTCCATTTTCGCCCGATCTCTCTCCCTAGCCAATCAAACTTGTTGATTTTCTCGGGATTGGTTGAGAAGGCCCTGATCTACACTTCCACCAAGAGAAATTTGATTCCCCCCTACTAATCCCTAGCGGATCTAGTTACTCTTTGGTGTTTGAGCACCCTAGACGGTTGAGGTCACCTCGGAGCCATAGTCCATTATGGTGAAGCTTCTTGGTGTCGTTGGGAGCCTCCAATTAAGTTGTGGAGATTGCCCCAACCTTGTTTGTAAAGGTTCGGTCGCCGCCTTCAAGGGCACCAATAGTGGAATCACGACATCTTGCATTGTGTGAGGGCATGAGGAGAATACGGTGGACCTAGTGGCTTCTTGGGGAGCATTGTGCCTCCACACCGCTCTAACGGAGACGTACTTCCCCTTAAAAGGAAGGAACTTCGGTAACACATCCTCGTCTCCACCGGCTCCACTCTTGGTTATCTCGTGCCTTTACTTGTGCAAGCTTATTTGTGTTGTATCCCTTGCTTGCTTATGTGCTAGTTGTTATTGCATCATATATGTTGCTCACATAGTTGCATATCTAGACAACCTACCTTGATGCAAAGTTTAAATTGGGAAAGAAAAGATTAAAAATTGTTAGTTTCCTATTCACCCCCCCTCTAGTCAACTATATCGATCCTTTCAATTGGTATCAGAGCCTCATCTCTTCATTAAGGACTTTGTCATCCGAAGAGTATGGTTGACACCGTAGACGGTGTGGAGGAGGAGCACTCCGGTGTGAATCCGATCTCGTCCACGGGTGATGGGGAAACCGCGGTGTCCCGTGAGGAATTCAATGTGGCCTTGTACACATTGAAAACCTCCATGAAAACCACAGTTGAAAGCATGTTTAATAAATTCTTAGAAGGACTTAAACTACCTACCTCGCCGTTGAAAGTGGGGGATCCCACTAACAAGGTGACGGATGCTAACTCCGACAAGGGGGAAGCTAATAGTGAGAAGGGTCCTTCTACTAGTGGTAGAAATGGCACCGACATCTTTGCCCATGTGGAACCTCCTATTTATGGAGGACCGATTCCCTCTACTCATTTAAATCATGCCGACCCTCCTCCTAAGATTGTGAAAAATGAGGATTTTGATTCTTGGGTGTATTGCTTCAAGCGTCATTTAAATCATGTGAATACTAATCTGTGAAGAATCATTGAAGAAGGTTTCTATCCACATGACCGAAGCAACTTCACCCCTAGAGAAGCAGTGGATAATCAATTCAATGAGAATGCTCTCTTCATCATCCAAGATGCTATCCTCCCCGAAGATCTCCCTCATCTCCGACCCCATGCCATGGCCAAAGACGCATGGCAATGCGTTGTGTCTCTTTATCGGGGAAGCGCAAGCATTCAACGCTCCAACTATGAAGTGGTGCAAGATGAAGCCTATGAGTTTGCAATGAAAGAAGATGAAGAACCTCGTGAGCTCTTTCGGAGAGTGAACAAACTCGCGGTCTCACTCCGAGATCATGGAAGTAAGGACACGGATGACAATTGGATCAAGCGCAAGTTCCTCAAGGCCATGATGCCCTACAACAAGGCCATGTCCTCCGTCATTCGTCAAAGACCGGACTTCCACTCCATGACATAAAGTGAAGTGTTGGATGAGTTTGTAGCAATGAGCATCTTGGACAAGACCGCCAATAACGTGGTGCTCCTCTCTCAAAGGGCAAAGAAGCCCAACCTTGCCTTGAAGGCCAAGGTTATTGTAGAAGAAGAGGAAGAAGAGGAAGATGAGGAGAGCAACCACGAAGATACAAAATATGATTAGCATGAGCACATGGCTCTTGCTTCAAGGCAATTTTGGAGCAAGAAGAACTCAAGACCCAACTTCAACAAGAACAACTCAAGTGGCTTCAAGGGCAAGCAACGAGTTAGAACTTGTTACAACTATGGCAATGTGAGCCATTTCATTGCGGATTGTCCTTAGGAGAAGCGGGAAGACAATGGTGGCAAGCTCATCCGAAAAGACAAAGCCAAGTCCTTCCCCAACAAGAATAACTTCACCAAGAAGACTCGTACTCGAGGGTTGGTGGTTCAAGAGGAATACTGTGAGGATGACGATGATGATGAAGATAGTGAAGCAATGGCCATGGCATCCGTTGCCATTGCCACAACTCCCCGGTTGTCTCTCTTCGATTCACCCAACGAGAACATCACCGCCAAGTGCCTCATGGCTAAAGCCACCAACAAGGTAACCCCCAACATCAAAACCACCATCATTCCTAATCCCTCTTTGACGGATGGCATTGATGATAGTGAGGGGTCTAATGAGGAAGTAAATGAATTTGAGTCCTTTATGAGTAAGCTCAAGAGAAAATCCAAGAAGCACTTTGTTGCTCTCTTGGAACAACTTGGTGAAGCCAATGACATGATCGAGGCTCACGAAGAAACCATATCTAAGATGGATGGTCATAGTCGTGACTATGCCGATGAGATATCGGATCTATCTAATGCTCTTGAGGAAGAGCATGGGCATCATTTGGCTCTTGAGGAGTCACACAACGATGACCATGCCAAGTTAAAGAAAGATCTTGATCATGCTCTTGTTGTGTCTTGTGTGCTAACTTCCGAGAAGGCTAAACTTGGGGTTGATCATGCTAGACTCAAGGAGGAGTTTGATGTACTTGACAAGGCCCACAAGGTCTTGAAGGGTGCTCATGCAAACCTCAAGGAGTCTCATGTTCAACTCCAAGTTAAGCTAACCAAGGAAAAGGCAACCTTTCCTCATATGATCTTAATTGATAACGAAAATGCTACTAACCCGTGTTGTGAGCATGTGCATCATGTGGAGGAGAATGCCAAGTTGAAGGATCAACTCGAGAAAGTCCTTGTGTCATGCATACAAGGTGAGAAGAACCTAAATGACCTTTTGAGCAATCAAAAGGAAGTTGTGGGCAAGGAGGGAGTTGGGTTCTGTCGGTGTCAAAACCGGCGGATCTCGGGTACGGGGTCCCGAACTGTGCGTCTAGGCGGATGGTAACAGGAGACAAGGGACGCGATGTTTTTACCCAGGTTCAGGCCCTCTCGATGGAGGTAAAACCCTACTCCGGCTTGATTAATATTGATGATATGGGTAGTACAAGAGTAGATCTACCACGAGATCAAAGAGGCTAAACCCTAGAAGCTAGCCTATGGTATGATTGTTGTTCGTCCTACGGACTAAAACCCCCCGGTTTATACAGACACCGGAGAGGGTTAGGGTTACACAGAGTCGGCTACAATGGTAGGAGATCTACATATCCGTATCACCAAGCTTGCCTTCCATGCCAAGGAAAGTCCCATCCGGACATGGGACGAAGTCTTCAATCTTGTATCTTCATAGTCTAGGAGTCCGGCCAACGGTGATAGTTCGGCTATCCGGACACCCCCTAATCCAGGACTCCCTCAGTAGCCCCTGAACCAGGCTTCAATGACGACGAGTCCGGCGCGCATATTGTCTTCGGCATTGCAAGGTGGGTTCCTCCTCCGAATACTTCATAGAAGATTTTGAACACAAGGATAGTGTCCGCTCTGCAAAATAAGTTCCACATACCTCCATAGAGAGAATAATCTTTACACAAATTCAATCTGCTGACGTATTCTGCGGCGTGACGTCACACTACGGCCAAGCCTTTATTGGAATCGTTTTTACTGTTCCACCTCAGCATGTTTAGCGAGGCGGTTTCTTTGGCACATCTTGTCAAAGCAGAGATCGTGTCCCCTTATTCCGGGATTCTCATTAATATGGGTGTGGGTAATCCAGTCGTGCCCGTTGGCGCGCCCCCTCTATCGAAGGCGAGTCCCGAACGGTCACGAGGAGGGCTCTTGGTATTCAACCTCTTTATAACGAGACGAAGGCCTGCTCCTTTCTTTCAATCTCAATCGAATCCGCCCCCTTGCCTCGAGTTCCAACACCCAAATCTCTAGATTCAGGCGCTTCAGACCTCCGAGGATGTCCGGCTTCAACCTGCAAGGCCGGTGGGTGCCTTCCTCCTTCACGGAAGAAGACGTGCTAAAGCTGAGAGACGCCCGGTATCTAACCGGCGAAATTTCGGACAGGCTGCCTGCCCAAGGGCAGGTTATTCCCACTCCCAAGCCTGGTGAGAGCGTGGTGTTTATGTCTCACTTCCTTCGGGGGTTAGGCTTCCCGATGGACCCCTTCGTGAGGGGGCTCATGTTTTATTATGGGCTGGAATTTCATGACTTGGATCCGGAGTCCATCCTCCACATCTCATCGTTCATTGTCATATGTGAAGCCTTCCTCCGCATCACCCCTCACTTCGGGTTGTGGCTCAAAACCTTCAAAGTGGAACCGATGATGATCAGGGGGCAGCAGGCAGAGTGCGGAGGGGCTGTTATAAGCAAGAATGTTGATGCTCCATGGCCCGAGGGCTCTTTCCAAGAGGAGCTCAGTCTATAAGCAAGAATCGACTGGGGCCGTCCAAGGATGTGCCCTTGTTGTAGGGCCGTATTCGAGACCTCCTAGAGAGAGAGATCAATCTGGTCGCAGTAGCGCAGGTCATGCTGATTCGTCGCACCCTGCCCTACAAACGTCGCCCCCTCCGCCTGTGGGAGTTCAATCTGGAGGGACCACGAGCTCTCCAACATTTTATGGGCGTAACTCCCATGGAGATGTACCAACTGTTCTTCGGATCACGAGCATTGTGTCCGGAATTGACCGAGGACACAGGTCTAAGCTGCAATCGCCTGGATACTGAAGTAAGTAGTCCTATACCCAGACATGCTATCCGTATATCTATCATAAACTTGCCCTTAAAAGAGCTGTCCTTTGAACAGGAGTGGATAGCGAAAGAAAAACTGATCCGGTGTCCGGCCCCCTCCCTGAGACCACACCGGATCCTGTGTTAACCAGGATGCTAAAGGCTGCGCCTTTTGAAGAAGGCGAAGGGGGGAACAAGGGAGCTACTGCCTCCGCGAAGGAGTTTATCCAGAAGGGAGGGATCGAGAATCCCTCCCTCAAAGGGGAGAAGAGGACCGCTTCTGAAGATCCGGAGACCAAGGCCTCGAAGCGGGGGAAGAAATCCTCGCCAGAGGGTCCTGCGCCGGGAGATGCCCCGACCGCACTATTTCCCCAAGGAGATCAGCCCTCCAGCGAGCCGTAAGTAAAGAGGGGCCTTTTGTTAAAATGAGAGACATCCCTGTTTTATTTCTGAAGATAACCAAAAAATTTTCCTTGTAGTTCAGATCTCAGCCCTTCTCAGCAGACCTCGTCTTCGGGGGATCTCGATCTGGAGATGATGGAGAGTGAAACGCCTCCGCTTGTCGTACCGTCATGCGAGGCGGACGACCCTGAGGTGTCGTCACGGAGGGTTTCTCCGAATCCAGCGGGGCTCGAAGGTAGTCATATGTCCCCTCAAAGCCCTCCGCGTCCGGCCTTCAAAAAAGGCCATCGGACGAGTTCGACACCGACTAGTGTACGGTCGGAGGAGCTGAAAGATCTGCTCGGGCGAGCGTCTATCTCGGAAGATCACCGTGCGCTGATGGGTACGGTGATTGAAAGGATTTCATCCGCTGAAAGCGGATTGCATGAAGCTGTCATAAGTTTACTGACGGGTTTTGAGGTACGCAAAATGATGTACCTTCTAACAGTTTGGCATATAGAATGCGCCCTGTATAGGTAGTAGCCCCTGAGACTTGGTGCGTTGTCAAAAATGACAGCGCGCCGAGGATCATAATCCCAGGTATAATATGCGCTCTTCCTACGTAGGTGGCGAAGCGTCCGATGGCGAGCCGGACTGATGAATTTGCCAAACTAAAGCGGCAACTTGACGTGGCGGATTCTGACATCGCGCTTGTCAATAAGCGGCTTGATGAGTCACAAGGTATGCAGCTTCTCCGCGGACACCCGGTAAGGTAGCTTAATGCCTGTGCCTTACAACTTGTATGCTTGACGCAGATGGTGCAGCTGCCATGGAGAACCTTCGGGCGGAACTCGCCCGAGCCAAGGAGAAAGCTCGAAAAAGTGATGCGGCTGCATTAAAAGCGGCTGAAGAGCTGAAAGCCGAACAGGCTGCTCACTGCCGAAGCAAGAAAGAAATGGCCGAGATGGCCGTAAAGTGGAAGAATGCTACCGACCGTTGCGAGCTTCTTGAGAAAGAAGGTCAAGCAGATCAAGAGGACCTGAAAAAGGCCGCTACTGAGGCCAAGGATGCTCGCTCTGCAATGAGAGCTATGAAAGAGGAGCTACGTCAGGCCGAAGATATTGCGGCTGGAAAGCCTTTTCTGCTGCGGAGGAAATTCACGGATCCCAAGTATGCTCAGTTGGGCCAGCTGTGGGGTGCGGAGGATGCTTATCTGGATTTGGCGGCGAGTGCCGCGGATGCGGCCGAACACTTCCGAGGCCAAAAGGATCATGGAATGGAAGAGCTTTTTTGGTCGCAGTTCCATAGTCCAGAGCGTCCGCTTTCATTGACCGATCGTTTGGCCGAATGAGCTGAGCTGAATAGGTTGTCCGGACTTGCCATGAAGTCTGTCGTGACTCATTTGTGGCCAAAGAGGCCCGAGCCGAAGAGTTATTTTGGCTTGTTGCAGCAGTTCCTTGGTGCGGTGCCGCATATTAGTGCAATGAAGCGGTCAGCATGCATAGAGGGTGCGCGGATGGCTCTCGCCCATGTCAAGACATACTGGGCGGAGATGAAGGCCACCGACGTTGCATCCCAGGATTCGGACAGAAGCCGAGTACCTGCCGAGCACTATTTTGAGGAAGTCCTGCAGGGCGCTCGTTTAAGAGACGCAGTGCTCGAAGGATATTATGTTCAAATGACATGTATGATTTGTGAAACAATGTTTCAATATAATATAAGGGATTTTTATACTTGTGCCTTCAAGTATTAAAGTACCTCCTATGCGGTCGTTAATCTATATGTGTATATAACCTGAAAGATGGCAGTCCTTGGCTTCAGCCCCCACGCACATAGTGCGGGGGTGTTTGCAAAAAATGCGCATTTTCACACTTAATTCAATGTCTTGGTCCTGTAAAGGAGGTGATAGCGTAGCAAACTAGGGAACCAGACTATAATGCTTTATCACTTTCACTTAGCCATAGGAGTTCGATGGTGGGGCTACTATATAGCCCCTAGGGGCACCGCGCTCTCCCGAATTCGGGGCGCGTATGTGCCTGACCGGGATACGGTCCTTCGTTAATGCGGAGGAATTCTAAACATTCCGGTGGGTCATCGAGTGGTTGACCAGTCTCACGCTATATCATGACAGTCAGTTTTCGGCTTTCTCTACTGAGGTGCTCGCCAGGCCGAACCGGGGCACAATCGCAGTAGTTCTCCTGGTGCCGCGTTAGCCGATAGAACGGAACGTAAGGCAGCAAAACACAGGAGCCGGGCAAACCCAATATTTGACCAAAGACATGATTCGGAGCTGATGCATATAAGGCCTAACTCGAGACGCCAAACACTCCCTAAGGTATTCGGTCTTTATGTAAACGGGCGGAACAATGCCCTAAGCCCCTGGTGTCCAGGTACGCGCAAAAAATTCTGACGCGGCCGATGCCAAAACGCCAGCCTCCTCCTCGGGTATAGCATGAAACCGGGGGATGTGTATCAACAAGAGACAGTAAAAAAGGTTTACGCAGGGTCTTAATCTGAAAAGAATCCTTGCAACGGGTCCCTACTGCACGTCTGCGCCTGTGTCTCCATTGTGCCGTATCCTAGACGGGTGTAGCACGGTGTTCATCTGTAAAGGAGAAGAACTTAGTTGAAGAAAGATCATGCGAAAAATGTACTTTATATCAAATAAAAGGAGTATGATTCAAAAAGCGAATAAAATTGAGCTTTATTGTCTCTTGTTGTACATGCATGCAGCCCCTTGTACGGGGGTGTGCGGCTAGTAGGTCATATGTTTACGCCAGACTCGTCTAGCCGTGTCCAGGGTCCGAATGACCTGTTCAAGTGCTTGGTTTAGCGGAGCCGGATTAGTGTGTGACTGTCCAGGCAGTCTCACGTTCTTCCGTGCTCGAGTAACACTTGATATTTCCCTTTAATGAGATGATGTCGCGTGGACCGGACATTTTAAGTGTAAGAGATGCATAATGCGGAATTGCATTAAAGCGGGCGAACGCTTCACGTCCCAATAGTGCTTGATAACTACTTTTGAATGGGGCGATATGGAAGGTTAACTTTTCACGGCGGAAGTTGTCGGATGAGCCGAACACAACTTCTAGCAGTAGGGAGCTCGTGCAATGGGCATGTAGGCCTGGCATTACCCCCTTGAAGGAGGTGTTGCTGTGGCGAAGTTTGGTTGGGTCTATCCCCATTTTGTGGATTGTGTCCTAATATAGCAGGTTTAGATCACTACCGCCATCCATTAGGACTTCTATGAATTGGAGTCTGTCGATTATAGGATCTAATATCAGGGCAGTCCATCCTGTGTTCCGGATATGTCCGGAGTAATCTTGATGATCAAAGGTGATTGGTTTTGACAACCAATGTCAGGACTCTGCTGGGATAGGCCGTGCGGCGCGTATTTCTATGGGCGTCGTTCTGATTTTCCCTTTTGTCACTTGAAGTGAGTTTACTGTTTTGACTTCTTGTGGGAAATTCTTTTGTTTTCCGGTGCTCTGCTTGTGGGGTTCGTCATCGTCTTCGCTTGGTGTGTCGAGCCCCTTGTGTTCGGCATTAAGTTTTCCGGACTGCTTGAAGACCCAACAATCTCTGTGGGTATGGTTTGCAGGCTTCCCGGGGGTACTGTGGATTTGGCATATTTTGTCCAAAATTTTGTTTAAGTTGGATAGCTCGTGGCTGTTATCCTTGAGGGGCAGTTTTTTATGATTCTGCCGAGAGCTTTTGAATCCGGCGTTGACTGCCGTGCTCTTTGGGCTGTTTCCCCTTGTGCGGCGCTGGTCCTTGCTGCGTCGTGGTTTCCTGTTTCCATCTCTGACTTCGGATGTACTTGGGTCGCTGGTACTACATCTTGCCAGCCAACTATCCTCTCCCGCGCAAAAGCGGGTCATGAGGCTTGTTAGTGCGGCCATTGTTCTTGGCTTTTCCTGGCCAAGGTGCCTGGCGAGCCATTTGTCTCGGACGTTGTGTTTGAAAGCTGCTAAGGTTTCGGCGTCTGGACAGTCGACTATTTGGTTCTTCTTAGTGAGGAACCTGTTCCAGAATTTGCGGGCTGACTCTCTGGGTTGTTGAGTTATGTGACTTAAATCATCTGCATCTGGAGGGCGGACATAAGTCCCTTGAAAGTTTGCCCGAAAAGCATCCTCGAGCTCTTCCCAACTTCCAATGGTATTTTCAGGGAGGCTTTTAAGCCAGTGCCGTGCTGGCCCTTTGAGCTTGAGGGGTAAGTATTTTATGGCCTGGAGATCATCTCCTCTAGCCATGTGTATGTGGAGGATGTAATCCCGAATCCAGACTCCCGGGTCTGTTGTTCCGTCGTATGCCTCTATGTTTACGGGTTTAAATCCCGCTGGGAATTCGTGATCCAGCACCTCATCGGTGAAACATAGGGGGTGTGCGGCTCCCCTATATTTGGGTGTGCCATGATGTCCGGATATTTGGCATGTTGCGTTGCTTATAAGAGCTTTCTTTCTTGGCTCGTAGATGGACCTAACTGGGCCATCCCTTTGATGCGAATCCTTATGCGGATCGCGTGCCGACTTGTGTGCGGCACCGCTTGCCACTCTATGCTTGTCATGTGGTCGTCCATCCGACCGGGCGGCCTCTTTGTTCTTTGATTGCGGGGGCGCTAAGGCCTCCTCATCGAATTCGTGCAGTAGTTTGCGCTTCGGGTAGCTCTTTGTTTGGTGACTGTCACCGTATTTGTATACGGTGTTGAGTACTTTGCTCCATCTGATTTTGAGTGCATCTTCAGCTGTTTTGAGCTTCCGCTTCTGCTTTTTCAGGCTACGCGTAGTGGCGACGAGCCTTTTGTTGAGGTTCTTCTGCTCCAACAATTTGTCCGGTGTGAGATCGTCCGGACTGTTATCTTAGTCGGGGATGGGTTGTTTATCCAAGTTGTCCTGTTCGGACGGTTGTTCGACAGCGTGTTCGTCGTCCACCGGTTCGACCTGCTCTATGGCTAGGTCTGTATGGCCGCCGTCCTTGTCGAGGCGGGACTTTGTGTGGCGCTTTCGTCACCGTCTTGATTGCTTTTCGAGGGATTTATCCTTCGTAGCGTCCCGTTGTTCCTTGTCGTCACTTCCTTTAGGTGTATCCACCATGTATACATCGTGAGATGGGGTGGCTGTCTAGTACCCTATAGGCGCTGGTTCTTGGTCGTCTCCTGCATCGTCATCCATACCGTCGATGTCCTCGGAGTCAAAATTGAGCACGTCGTTTAAACTTTCGACAGTGGCTATGAAGTGGGTGGTGGGCGGGTGTTGAATTTTTTCGTCGTCCGCATCCCAACCTTCCTGACCATAGTCCGGCCAGGGCTCTCCTGATAAAGAGAGAGACTTTAGTGAATTCAGGATGTCGCCAAGGGGCGAGTGCTGAAAGATGTCCGCGGCAGTGAACTCCATAACCGGCGCCCGATCGGATTTGATTGGCAGGGGTGCGGGAGGTTCGGAGTCCGGAGAGGAGTCCGGCACCTTGGAGTCACGGGCTTTGCAAGGGACATGGATGGTGTTCGGCTCGATCACCGGAGAGATTGTAGCCCTCGAGGCGGTGTCCAGCCACTCGTCCTCGATCGGCGAAGTCAGCTCCAAGCTAAGGGTCGAAGCGGACGCTGGTGTGGCCTCCAGGGTACTGCTCGGCGGCAGAGCTAGATCATACCCATCGGGACAGTGCGGCGCGCTTGACTGTGGCTCGAATCCGTCGAAGATCAAGTCTTCGCGGATGTCAGCCGTGTAGTTCAAACTCCCAAATCTGACCTGATGGCTAGGGGCGTAGCTTTCGATCTGCTCTAGATGGCCAAGTGAATTGGCCCGCAGTGTGAAGCCGCCGAATACGAAGATCTGTCCGGGGAGAAAAGTCTCACCCTGGACCGCGTCGTTGTTGATGATCGAAGGAGCCATCGGGCCTAAAGGTGACGGCACAGAGGAACTCTCAATGAAAGCACCAATGTCGGTGTCAAAACCGGCGGATCTCGGGTAGGGGGTCCCGAACTGTGCGTCTAGGCGGATGGTAACAGGAGACAAGGGACACGATGTTTTTACCTAGGTTCGGGCCCTCTTGATGCAGGTAAAACCCTACTCCTGCTTGATTAATATTGATGATATGGGTAGTACAAGAGTAGATCTACCACGAGATCAAAGAGGCTAAACCCTAGAAGCTAGCCTATGGTATGATTGTTGTTCGTCCTATGGACTAAAACCCCCCGGTTTATATAGACACCGGAGAGGGTTAGGGTTACACAGAGTCGGCTACAATGGTAGGAGATCTACATATCCGTATCGCCAAGCTTGCCTTCCACGCCAAGGAAAGTCCCATCCGGACACGGGACGAAGTCTTCAATCTTGTATCTTCATAGTCTAGGAGTCCGGCCAACGGTGATAGTTCGGCTATCCGGACACCCCCTAATCCAGGACTCCCTCAGGTTCACACCCAAGTCCAAGAATAAGAAGAAGAACGAGAAGAAGAATGATAAGACCAAATGACCTCCCCCTCTTAAGCAAACTTTTGTGAAGGAGGGAGAGGGTACTCCTAAGGAGAAGAAGAACAATGCGAAGAGTGGTGATGCCAAAAAGGGCAAAGCCATCTCTTCGAACAAAGCCATCTCTTCGAACAAAGCCGGCGACTTTAACCCCTCTTATGTGTTGTGCCGTGCGAGTGATGGGCATGTTTATGCTAAATTTGTTGGTTCTTCTTATGATTACATTGAACGGTCTATTTGGGTTCCTAATACCCTTGTTACTAACATCAAAGGACCCATTACTAAATGGGTACCTAAAACCAAGCATTGATCTCTTGTAGGTGTTTGCTTCCGGTGGAGGATCATGGTTGCTCAATTGTGGAGCAACAAATCATATGACCGGGAGCAAGGACTTAGTGGTGGACGTGCAAAAGATCCCATCTATCCCACCAATGTCGAGTGGGGTGATGCCTCACATTCTAAGGTATTGGGTCTTGGCAAGGTTGTCATTTCTCATGATCTAACGATCGAGAAAGTCATGCTTGTTGAGTCCCTTGCATACAACTTACTTTTCGTTTGTCAACTTGCACTCATGGGCTTTGCCACTTTCTTTGATATTGATACCGTGGCCCTCTTGTGGAGCAAGACTCTTAAAGTAGCCTTTGTTGGGCATGTCAAAACGGTCTCTATGTGATTAACTTTTCGGAGTGACCCACTAAGAGCGCGACATGCCTAATGGCTAAAGTTGATGTGGGATGGCTTTAGCATCACCGTTTAGCCCATGTCAATATCAGATCTTTGCAAAGTCTTCTCAAGGGGGACCATGTCCGTGGACTAACAAATGTTAGTTTTGCCAAAGATCGTGCTTGCAGTGCTTGTATCGAAGGAAAGCTTCATGAGAAGGCTCACCCTCCCACGACTATCATCTATTCGAAGAGACCCTTGGAGCTCCTTCACATGGACCTCTTTAGGCCTCCATCCTTTGATAGTCTTGGGGGAAGAAAGTATTGCTTGGTGATTGTGGATGATTATGCAAGATATACGTGGATATATTTCTTCAAGAGGAAGAGTGAAACTCAACAAACCGTCATCGACTTTGCAAATGAAGCTCAACGACAACATGATGCAAAGATCTTGACAATAAGAAGTGACAACGGCACCTAGTTCAAGAACTACACCTTGGATGAGTTCCTTAGTGATGAGGGGATCAAGCATCAATATTCCGCTCCATACACCCCTCAACAAAATGGTGTTGCGGAGAGGAAGAACCGGACGTTGATGGATGCGGCAAGGACCATGATGGCGGGGTTCAAGTCTCCATATAACTTTTGGGCCAAAGCCATCAACACCGCATGTCATGCATCAAATCGGCTCTATCTCTGCAAAGGCTTGAACAAGACTCCTTATGAAATACTCACCGGTAACAAGCCCAATCTCAAGTACTTCCGGGCGTTCGGGTGTAAGTGCTTCATTCTAAAGAGAGGTGCTCGTTTGTCTAAATTTGAGGCTAGATCTTATGAGGGCATATTTGTTGGTTATGCTACAAACTTGCATGCTTACCGTGTCCTCGACAAGTCCACCAGACTCATTGAGGAGACGTGTAACATGGAGTTTGACAAAAATAACAGCTCCCAAGTGGAGTAAAGTGGTACTTGTGATGTAGGTGATGAAATTCCTCCCCAAGCCATAAGAAGAATGGGTATTGGTCATATTCTACCCATTGAGGAACCCCTTGTGGCCGAAGGAGAAGGACAATGCTCCACTCAAGTGGAGCCATCACCTCCCCAAGACCCACACGCTTCCGAAGAACAAAGTGAAGGCCCTCAACCTCGTGAACAAGACCAAGGGCAAGATCAACCTCAAGATGGTGGTGAACCACCAAATGATGCCCAAGGTCAAGTTCTCCCCCTCGAGCAAGTTCAAGATCATGAGTGTCGTGGGGAACGAACACCTATGGGGCAGGGCCCCTTTTCGGTCTGGAGAGGGAGCGGAGGGTGCACGAAGAGCAGATCGAGGCGAAGCACGCGAGGGATTTTACCCAGCTTCAGAGCTCTCCGGAGAGATAAAACTCCTACTGCTGCTTTGTGTTTCTATTCTGTTCTTGCTCGAGAGCGTAGGTGTGTTGTAGTTTCGAATGAGTCGAACCCTTTCTACGTGCGCATGGGCCTCCTTTTTATAGTTTAAAGGGGTCACCGACAGGTGGCAGCGTAGAGAGAGGGGTAAAAAAGGTAAAAACAGGGGTTGGTACAACCGCTACCAACAGTGCCCCCTACCTAACTCTGACGGCAGGGGACAAGGGCATTTAATGCCCGTCTGGTCGCCCAAACAGTGCAAGAAACGACTGTTAAGAGTGCCACCGATCGCCATGATGGCCTTCTAGTCATCTTCACTTGCCACCTCGCACCGCTTGGCTGCACAGCTACCCGCCACGTGCACCAGGAGCGACCCTGCGACGACACGTCGTCGGATGTGCTGGAGGGTGGGCGCAGAGTGGTGGCTTCGCCGCGGCAAGCGCCTTGCCGCGGTCGCTGTCTTGTCGTACCCGCAAGCTTGTCGCTCGTCGGGTCTTGCCGGGATGCGCGGCGCGTCGCGGCAAGTTCTTCGTAGTGCCTTGGTTGACCTTCCCGACAAGCTCCTCTTACCGGGGCCTTGTCCTTCCCGGCGAGTTAGTCTTGCCGGGGCCTCGTCTTCTCAGTTAAACACTTTGTTCTTGAATGGCAGTAATAGGAACAGCGAAGGATCTTGGCGGACGCCCGGCAAGCCTTGCCGCGGGACCCTGCGACTGCCCGTGCACAAGTTCGGGATACTAAGGTACCCCTACTTTAGTACACTGACAGGAGCCCCCGGGCCTGGGCCATACACGGTGCCGAGCGCTGTTGGGCCAGGCCCAAAAACAGGGCACGAGCACACGCGGCCTGGGTCCACACTAAATCCGACTCCGTATCCACCGCGCCTTCCTGTAACGGCATGCGTCAAACGCGGCGTCGTGGGGGAGATCGTGGGAAATTCTTTAATCAGGAAAGGCGTAACGTTCACCTCCCCTGTTTATAAGCAGAGGAAACAGGGCCGTTCCCCCACCTTCGCCACTTGCAGTTCCTTCCTCAGAAAGCTCTGCCGCTCCCATCCGCTTCCCAAGCCGAAAGAGAGCAGCGCTCCGCCGCCCGTCGTTGCCGTCGCCCTCAACACCTCCGCGCTCCCCCGCCGCTTCCGCCATGGCTCCGAAGACCGGCAAGAGCTCAAAGTCGGCCGAGGCGTTGGGGCTTGAGGCGCTGCGCAAGGAGCGAGTGCTTCCCCCCCCCCCCCCGAGCTCACCCTGAAGGCGCTGCGGGAGGAATTTTACCTCTTCTGGTCGACGCAGACGCGGGCGCATCCGCGCATGCCGGTGCTCTCCGCTGAAGCTTCCACTTCGAAGCGGTGCCCAAAAGGGTACTATTTCTTTCCGGTGTTCTTCTATTGGCTCTGCCCACCTTTTTCTGATTTCCTCTGCGACATCATGAATACCTACAGGTTTCATCTTCTTGATTTCACCCCCAACGCCGTTCTGACAATGGTGGTTTTCGCACATCTCTGCGAGAACTTCGTTGGCATCCACCCAAATGTTGCTCTTTTTCGCCACTATTTCACCCCCCGAGCCGAGAAAGGAGAGCCATTGGCTGGCGGAATCGCCTGGACCTCACGAATCGGCATGAAGGAGGTGTATCTGGCGGGCGAGCTCCGCAGCAAGTGGGATGAGTGGAGGGCGGAGTGGTGCTGGATCGTTGACGCCAATTCGCAGCCATTCACCAACCTGCGCCAGCCCCGGGTAGTGCGCGGCGGCGACTGGAGCGCTCTGTCACCGGACGACGCCAGGCTGAAGATTGCCACCACCCGAATCCTCCGGCTCAGGCTTGCCAGGCTCACAGCAGGGGCAGTTGGCGCGGATTTCCTTCGCCGTCGCATCGCCCCTCTGCAGAAGAGGGGGTGGCCCGCCTGGCTATTTGGCGGCCCGGCGGATATCATGAGGCTGCGTCCAGGCCTCAACTTCAACTTCACAGTTCTGGAGCTTGACGGGATGCTGAAGGAGCTGTTCAAGCATGACGCCAACCATCAAGAGTGGTTCAGGCTGCCACAGGGCGTCATCCCATTGTGCAACAACTCCCAGCGCGATCGCATCTGCGCAATGATGCCAGAGTGCGACTCGCACGGGATAAGCCCAACTTGGATGGAGCCCGCTGACGACGTCGTGTGGCAATTCTTTGATGGCTTGACGGAGGTGGCAGTCAATGCCGACGAGCAGAGGCTCCTCACCCACGACACCACCGACGACGAGATGCGGTACATCGCCACCAGGGCCGAAGAGGCGGCGGCAGCCGCCGCCGCGGGCGAGTTTGGCTTCACGTTGGAGGAGGCAGAGGCGGCCGAGAAGGCAAGCCTTGACGACCGGGAGGACCTTGCCGGAGGGGTCGTTGGCGAGGGGGAGCCCGAGGACGAAGCGAGCGAGCCCGCCAAGGGCGCGAGCGGCCAGCCGTCCTCGAGCAGCTTGCCGCAGGCGGAGCCCCCGGCGCAGCCCCAATTCCAACCAAGAAGGCGCCTCCGTCGAATTGGAGACACGGCAGGGCGGCAAGCAGGCTAACAGCCGCAGCGTTGTGGGACGCTCTCCACCGCGGCAAGTACCATTGCCGCGGGAACATCTCAGGCCGTGCCGGCAACTGAGGCGGGGTCTTCCCGGGCTGCCACGCCCAATCCTGCCGCAGCTCTCGGCAAACGTCCAAGGGAGCCTACTCCTCCGCCTCGCCGCGCAGAAAGGGTACCAGATTTCGACCTCTCTGCGCTGAGCTTCGATGAGGAGGAAGAAGAGGAGGAGGAGTAAGGCTTTCTTCTCACTGTACTTGTTTTTCTTTGATCTTTGTTGTTGCTTGTCTTCTTCTGATTTGCTTCCCTCTGAATCCCTGTTCCATTTCAGGAATCTGGCCGAGAGAGCGGCGAAGAGGGCCAAGGTTCCTGTGGTTGTCATCGAGGACGATCCTGCTGTGATGGCAGAAGACACGTCCGAGACCACCTTGACGGACCCGGTTCCTTCTCCTCGCAGCAGCCCCCAGCACAGCCCCCAGCGTAAGTGTTTGGTTCACTTCCTGTTGTGGGGCGCGCATGGGTGCTTCTTCTTTTGCTGACATCTTGATTGTTGATTTACTTGTGTAGGAGCAGAGCAGGCCCATCAGGAGCAACCAGAAGCCGTTCTAGAGGTGCTGTCTGCTTCGACTACGCCGCCAAGGGGCGGTTCCCCGACAAGGGAGCGCTCTCCGACAAGGGAGCGGTCCCCGGCAAGGGGCAGTTCCCCGGCGAGGGACGGGACCAGCGGTCCTTCGGTGGTGGAGCCCATGGTCACGGAGCCCAGCACAGGTAACCCTCCTTGTCGGAAAATTTCCCTTGGGTTTTTCTTCTGATCTTCTTTTTTGGATCTTTGCTTGACTTTTTCTTCCTCTTCCTGTCTTCTGATCCCTCTCTCACAAACCCGATGGAGACTGAGGCCACCGGTGAGGAAGGTGCGCGCGGCAATACTGAAGATGCCGCCGCTGACGAAGAAGAGGCCGGCGCTGATGAACCCGCCGACGAAGAAGCCGCCAAGGCTGCTGGCGCAGGAGCTGGCGAGGGGTCCGGCGATCGTACTGACGACCCGGAGGGCGCAGGAGCGCAAGGCACTGCACCGACCGCCGACCCCTCCGCCGCTGATGCAGCGCCGGGCTCCGAGGAGCCCCAGCCAGGCGCCTACTTGGAGGCCGGCGAGGGCGTATACATCAAGCTTCCCTGGGCGTCGAGCTCTAGGGCGTCGGTCGAAGGAGAAGAGTTTGATGGGGAAGTACTCGCCTCTGCTGGGCTGGCAGTGGTTGACGCGCCCAGCAGTAGCAGTGGCGAGTCCGAGGAGGAGCAGTTGCTCCGGAAGTTGGTGTCACTCTACCGCGCCCGTCAAGCGAAGCTTGAGTCCCGGGAAGCCCTTGTCGCGCGGGCGGGAGTTGACATAGAAAAGCATGTGGAGGAGCTCAAGAGCCGCAACCAGGAGGCCCTCCGATCCATTGCGGAGGAAAGGGCGCAACTTGACGAGGCGAAGAAGGCGTTCATCCTAGAAAAGGCTGAAGCCGAGGAGCAGCAGAGGCTCGCCGCCGAGGAGCTGTCCAGGCGGGAAGGTGAACTGACACAGAAGAAGGTTAATCTGGACAGCCACGAGGAGGATCTCGAGGCCCGGGAGCAATCACTTGGCGGGGCACTCAAGGAGGCAAAGGATGCAGCCGCGGCTGCTGAGGCCGCCAAGAAGGAGTTAGAGGTGAAGGTGACGCAGCTGGAGGCGGACATGAAAGGGAAGAATGAAGAGCTTGCCGCACTCCAGCGCAAACGCGAGAAGGATGCACTTGCCCATGGCGATCTGCAAGTTCAACTCGCCGAGAAGATCAAGGAACTGTACGCCGCCAAGGACTCGAGCGCTGATCTAGAGCTGAAGCTGGCCACCTTGACGGAGACGCTCGACGCCGCCAAGAGGCGAGAGGATGACTTGAAGAAAGTGGTCAAGGGAAACGAAGAGCTGCTGACGAGGGCTGCCGAGACTCAGAACACCTAAAGTCACGGTGGAGCTCTGGACGGCGGGCCTCGTCAACATCGCTGCATCCATCGACGAGGAGCTGGCGGAACTGGACTTGGCGGGCTTCGGGTACTCCACTGACGAAAATCTCCAGCCCAGCGCCAAGTTTACTCTTTTCTTCAAGGGCGTGGTGACGGCCCTCCAGCAACTCCGGGAAAGGATCCCGAAGAAGCTGGCGGACGAGTCGCGCGCAATCTGTGCCAAGGTCTTGGAGAAGGTGTTGGTGAAGATACTCTTCCGCAACCCGAGCCTTGACCTCACCCGCGTTCTCAAGAAGCTGCCGACGGGTGCTGATCTTGAAGAACTCAAAGCCATTGTCGCACCCATCGTGGACAAGGTGAATGAGGTCAAGAGGGTTGACGGCGAGCGCGTGGATTAGGCCATCCTTCTTCTCCTTTCCTTGTTGCTGTTTATTTAAGTCATGAGAACAATTTAGTCAGTGCCGCAACAAGTTACTTTTGTAATATAACTTTATTCTGGGCAATGCTTGCTATGCTATCTCCTTTACTTGGTCCTTTTCTTTGTATATTTTTATCCTGCGCTTTTAGGGAACTTGCCGGCACGGGCACGCTTGCCGCGAGTGCTGAGTGCGGAACATCAGCAGCTCGCTGGCGGTGCCGGCTCCGGCAAGAAACCTTGCCGCAACTAGTTGCAGCACACTTAAGTTGTTGAGCGGACTCGAAACAACGTAAGGGTGCTAGCGGCTCACTTAAGTTGTTGAGCGGACTCGAAGCAAAGTAAGGGCGCTAGCAGCTCACCTAAGTTGTTGAGCTGACTCGAAACAAAGTAAGGGCGCAACTAGCTACGAGGAGGTTCCTCCGCGCACAGGTTTTCCATACAAAGCACAGTCGTTCAAGGAGGATAGCTTAAAATTTTAAGAATTGATCATGCTCAAACTTTGGCAACTTAGCTTTTTTTTGTCGTCTGTGTCCCGGCAAGGCCATACTTCTTTGAACGACGCCCGGTCCATACCCTTATCCTTTCCTCCCCCCCCCCCCCCCCCCGGTGAACTTGTGGGCGAAGGAATCTTCTTTTTGAACAAAAGAAAGAAGAGAAAATAAAGATATGGAGCCTTAAGGCTCGTTATTGCTTACCGGGGGCAAATGCTGCACAAAGTGTCAGATAATACATGCAAAAAAAGAAAATGGCATGAAATTTGACAACATGTGCTGAGCATACGAACTTTATGCACGGGATATGCGCCCGGCTTTGTACAAAGGGTTACATGCAACAGCGGCAAGGCTTGTACAAAAGATGGTTGCCGGAACAGGTTCCGGCAACCGCGCCTTATGGGTAAAACTTACAAAGATGCTCTATGTTCCAGGAATTGCTCACCGGAAAGCCATCTTCGGTCTCAAGGCGGACAGCGCCAGGCCTAGTGACTCGTTTCACCCGATAAGGGCCTTCCCACTTCGGCGTCAACTTGTTTGAATTCTTGGCGGATTGAACGCGCCGAAGAACAAGGTCGCCTTCCCCGAAGCTTCTGGCGTTAACTTTGCGGCTATGGTAGCGACGCAAAGCTTGCTGGTATCGAGCAGCTCGTACCGCAGCCTGAAGACGATCTTCCTCGAGGAGCAGCGCATCATCTTGCCGCAGCTGCTCTTGCTCAAGCTCATCACAAGCGAGCACTCGAGGCGATCCGTATACGAGTTCTGTGGGGAGAACTGCTTCTGCTCCATATACTAGAGCAAAAGGTGTCTGGCCAGTGGCTCGATTTGGCGTCGTCCTGGTCTACCAAAGAACCACCGGCAGCTCCTCGATCCAATTTCTTCTGCACTTGTGTAGCCTGTCGAAACTTCTGGTCTTGAGCCCGCGCAGCACTTCAGCGTTTGCCCTTTCCGCTTGACCGTTGCTTCTCGGGTGAGCAACAGAAGCGAAGCAGATCTTGGCGCCAAGATCTTGGACGTACTGCATGAAGGTGCGGCTCGTGAATTGTGTGCTATTGTCGGTGATGATCCTGTTAGGGACTCCGAAACGGCAAACAATTGACCTGAAGAACTTGACTGCTGACTGTGCTGTCACCTTCCTCACTGCTTCCACTTCAGGCCACTTTGTGAACTTGTCGATTGCAACGTACAAGTACTCAAAGCCCCCGACAGCTCGGGGAAAGGGGCCGAGGATGTCGAGCCCCCGGACCGAAAATGGCCAGGATAAAGGGATTGTTTGGAGAGCTTGAGCTGGTTGATGTATCTGCTTGGAGTGGAACTGGCACGCTTCACACTTGGTTACTTGTGCAGTTGCATCCTGGAGGGTTGTCGGCCAAAAGAAACCTTGCCGGAATGCTTTGCCGGCAAGTGCTCTTGCGCCAGTGTGGTGACCACATATGCCTCCATGTATCTCCGCCAACAGCTCCTGTCCATCTTCCCGGGAAATGCACTTCAATTTCACTCCGTTGAATCTTCTTCTGTACAGTATGTCATCGACAAACTGGTACATACTTGATTGCTGGGCTACTCTCTCCGCTTCTTCTTGTTCTTCGGGAAGTTCTCCTGTCTGAAGGAAATGGACGATCTGCTGTGCCCATGTCGGAGCTTGTGGCTCAACGACAAGGATTAAAGGCGTAAATGCTGCTGCAGGAATATCTGCTTCCACGGTAAGAATCTGTGATTCAGCCGGAGCGTGATGCTCCCCGGCAAGCGTGTCGGGACACAGCTTGTCGGGAGCGTCTGCTTCAACGAAACAAACCCTAGGGCTTGTCGGAGCAGACTGCTCCTCAGCGCTCTTTGTGTTGATCTTGGGGACCTTCTTGACGGCGGCTTCGGGGAGCTCTACCGAAAAGTAGTCGCCAGTAACCAACTTTCTCTTCTTGCTCTGTCCAGTTGATGGTGTTACAGAAGGTTGAGTCAGCTTGAGCACAAAAATCCCTGGTTCCACAGGTAACTTGAGTGCGGCGCACTTTGACAGGCCGTCTGCAATGTCATTTTGAGCTCTTGGAACATGTTCCATTTGCAGGCCGTCAAAATGCTCTTCCAACTTCCTCACTTCATCAATGTAGGCTTCCATCAACGGACTCTGGTAATCTTTGTTTACTTGACGGACGACAAGCTGTGAGTCACCCCGGACAATAAGCTTCTTGATCCCAAGGTCCGCCGCGATCCTGAGTCCGGCAAGCAAGCCTTCATACTCTGCAGTATTGTTTGTTGCTTGCTCCTTGGGAAAGTGCATCTGGACCACGTACTTGAGGTGCTCTCCGGTGGGCGCGACGAGTAGTACGCCCGCACCGGCGCCTTGCAGCGAGAAGGCACCATCAAAGTACATGATCCATTCTTTGTTCGCTTCCTTGACGGGGATGCTCCTCTTCGGAGTTTCTTCATCAGGTGTTGGCGTCCATTCTGCTATGAATTCTGCCAATGCTCGGCTCTGGATAGTTGAAGTGCTCTCAAACTTGAGGCCAAAGCTTGACAATTCCAGCGCCCACTCGACAATCCTGCCTGTTGCTTCTGGATTCTCCAATATCCTCTTCAGCGGAAAGCAAGTGACAACTATGATTTCGTGTGCTTGAAAGTAATGGCGCAGCTTCCTCGAGGCCATGAGAAGGCCGAAAAGCAATTTCTGCACACGAGAGTACCTTGATCTAGCCCCCTGCAGAAGGGAACTGACAAAGTAAACTGGGCGCTGCGCCATCTTCTTCTGTTTCTCTTCTTGTGGCTGCGCAGATCCATCCTTGCCGGAACCAGAACTTGTCGGGGAAGCCCCCTGCTTGTCGCTGGACTCGCTTGCCGCGGTCGCTGGCTCATCATCCGCCTCCCTCTCCGCCACTAACGCAGCACTAACCACTTGATTGGTTGCCGCCAGATATAGCAGCAACTTCTCTTGTGGCTTAGGTGCGACAAGTATTGGAGTGGAGGATAGGTATCTCTTCAAGTCCTGCAGCGCAGCCTCCGCTTCCGGAGTCCATTTCATTGGACCTGCCTTCTTCAAAATTTTGAAAAATGGCAGGGCGCGCTCAGCAGACTTAGAGATGAATCTACTGAGAGCAGCAACACAGCCGGCAAGTCTTTGCACATCCTTGACGCGCTTCGGTGCTTCGATCTGTTCAATGGCTTTGATCTTGTCGGGATTGGCTTCGATCCCCCGCTGAGACACAAAGAATCCGAGAAGCTTGCCAGAAGGAACTCCAAACACGCACTTCTCGGGATTCAACTTGAGATTGATCTTGCGCAGATTTGCAAAAGTCTCGTCCAGATCTTGGATCAAAGTTTCTTTGTCCTTGCTCTTGACCACTATGTCATCCATGTAAGCTTCTACATTTCTGTGTAGCTGTGGCTCAAAAGCATGACTGACTACTCTTGCAAATGTTGAACCAGCATTCTTTAGTCCGAAAGGCATCCGTACAAAGCAGTACGTGCCACATGGAGTAATGAATGCGGTTTTCTCTTCATCCTCTTCTGCCATGAAGATCTGATGATATCCTGAGTATGCATCAAGGAATGAAAGCAGATCACATCCTGCCGTGGAGTCGATAATCTGGTCAATGCGCGGCAAGGGAAATGGATCCTTGGGACAAGCTTTATTAACATCAATGAAGTCAATACAAAGCCTACACTTCACGTTCGCTTTGCGCACAACTACTAGATTGGCTAACCACGTTGGATGGAGTACTCCTCAGACCAGGCCTGTTGCTTCCAATTTCTTGATCTCTTCTGCAATGAACTCTTGGCGTTCTACTGCTTGTTTTCTGACTCTCTGCTTAACGGGCCGCGCGTGAGGGCAGACGGCAAGGTGGTGCTCAATTACTTTCCTGGGAACACCGGGGATGTCAGATGGTTGCCATGCAAACACATCAACATTCGCCCGCAGGAAAGCAACGAGCGCGCTTTCCTATTTAGGGTCAAGCGTGGCACTAATGGTGAAGGTACCACCAGTGCCGTCCTCCTTGGCCTGGCCACTTTCTTGGTCTCTGGTGAAGCTGTCTTCGCCTTCTTGCACTTGCCGGTGGAGCTCGATGGTGCGCCCTTGACGGTAGCGCAGCACTCCGAAGAGGTGCGCTTGCCGGAGTGGGCATCAGAGCTACTCTTGCCGGATTTGGTCTTCTTCTTTCCCCCGGGAGCTTCAGCGGCAAGTGGTTCGCGTTCTGCTGCGGCTGCTGCTTCCCGGTATATCTTGTCGGTACAGATAAGTGCATCTTTCTTGTCGCCATGGACAGAAATGACACTTATCGGACCGGGCATCTTGAGCACGTTGTAGGCGTAATGAGAGGCTGCCATGAACTTGGCGAGCGCTGGACGGCCAAGTATCCCATTGTAGGGCAATGGAAAATCAGCAACGTCGAATGTGACTCTCTCTGTCCTGAAGTTCAGCTCGCTGCCAAACGTTACTGGCAGTGTGATCTTCCCCTTCGGCTTGCTCCTTCCCGGGTTGATTGCTTGAAAGGTGTCGGTCTCTTCGAGCTCGCTGTTGGGGATCTGGAGCTTCTTGAGCACCGCGGAAGAGATCAGATTCAGGCCGGCCCCGCCGTCAACCAGCATCTTCGTGACCTTGAGGTTGCGGATTGTTGGCGAAACCAACATCGGCAAGCACCCGACCGCAGTTATGCGATCAGGGTGATCCTCAATGTCGAAGATGATGGGCGTGCTGGACCACTTCAGGGGCTCGCGCGACTCAACGGACGGCTCTGCTGCGTTCACTTCCCGCACCCACTGTTTGAGTTGACGGTGCGAGGTGTGCAGAGAAGCACCGCCGTCAACGCACAAAACCTCTGTTGCCTTCTGAAACTCCTGCTCGTCGGCTTCATCTTCCTCCATCTCATCATCTTCATCTTCGTCTTTGTCGCGGCCGCGGGGAGGCCTATCTCCTTGCCGCTGCTTGGCCTTGCCGCGGCGCCCTCCCCGGGCGGGACGCTTCTTGCCGGATCCTCCGCCACCTTCCTGGGCCTTCTCCTTGTCACGGCGCTCATATTCAGCTTTCTGTAGCTCAACAAGCTGCTCAACCTTCTTGCAGGTCTGGAGGTCATGGCCCTTGGTGCGGTGGATCTTGCAGTACTGCTTGCCGGAGCCGTCCTGCTTGTCGGCGGCCACCACAGCCTCGCCGGAGTCACCAGCTTTGGCCTTCTCGGCGCCGCCTCCGTTGCCGGACTGCTCGACCACTAGCACATCCTTAGCCTTCCTCTTTCTGTTATTCCGCCTCCGGTTCTTCTTTGCCGGAGGGGCGTCCTCATTGTCAGATCCTTCTGCTCCTGCGTTCTCTCCGGGGAGTTTCCTCCCCTCTTCAGCTCGTGCACACTTGTCGGCCAGAGCATATAGCTCGCTGACCTCTCTGATTTTGCACATCGCCATCTCCTCCCTCATCCTGCGGTTACGCACATTCTGATGGAACGCGCTGATAACCGCGGCAGGGTGGACATCTGGGATGTTGCGCTGCACCTGGCTGAATCTCTGTATGTACTTGCGCAGGGGTTCTCCTTCCTTCTGGGCGAGCAGATGAAGATCGCTCTCCTGGCCGTGGGGTTTGTGGCCGCCTGTGAAGGCGCTGACAAACTGATGACACAGGTCCGCCCACGAAGAGATGGAGTTGTCCGGCAAGTGCATGAGCCAAGATCTGACGTTGGGCTTGAGCACCAGCGGGAAGTAGTTGGCGAAGATCTTCTCGTCGCGCCCCCCGGCAGCCTGCACCGCGATGGTGTAGACGCTGAGGAACTCCGACGGATGTATCCTGCCATCGTACTTCTCGGGTACATCTGGCCTGAAGTTCTTGGTACTGGGCCACTGGACCTGCCGCAGCTCACGGGTGAACGCGGGGCAACCTACCACGTACGGCAAGTCTCCTGGTTCCCCTGGCGCATGCATATCAACAGTGGGCCCAGCGCGCTGGTCTGACTGACGCCGCGCTTCTCTTCGACGCTCGATGTGAGTACGAGCGTCTTCGTGTCGTCGTTCTTGGAGAACTTGGCGTTGATCGCGGCGAGCTCGCGGTTCCGACGACGCGGTGGAGTCGGTGTCGAGGTTGGCCCGGCGAGTCGGCGATCTTGGCCTTCGGGGCGGGGAGTGCACAGTGGTGGCACCCCCAGCGGTCTTGTCGGCATCGGCTTGCGCCTGGGCGTCTTGCCGGGGCTTCGATGTGCTCGGTTGCCGGGGCTTGTCGCCGTTGGCGAAGCCGATGAGGCTCTGAATAGTGGCCCTCCAGTCGTCGATCTTGTCTGGCGCTGGAGGGTAATCTAGAAGCAGCTGGGCTCGGGCCAGCGCTTCCTCTGGAGTCTTGGGTGGCGGTGGCGAGCGACGCGAGGTGCGGGATATGCTCAAACTTCTAACAGTGTTAGAAGGAGCAACATCTCGTCCACGCGACCGTACTACGCTCGTGCCAGCGTGTTGGCGTGTATGTTGGCCTTGAGCGTCCCGCGACCCACCAGCTTGGCCTTGTTCTAGCGCGAGTACGGTGCTAGGAGCACCGTGGCGTTGTCGACCCTGCACCTCCTGAGAGGGGTGCAGCGGATGTACAGACGCTGAAGCTTGCGGGGCCTTGTCCTTGGACCGGGTGACGATGTGAGTCCCCCCGCCGGCGCCCGCTCCTCCGCCGGCGTCCACCCCACCGCCCGTTTGCTCCGGTGGCTGTAGGATAGATGTAGACGGAGCGGCCACCTCCGAAGCCTTCTTCTTCGGTGGCATGTCGATGAAGATGTTGATGTAGCACGCACGAACGCCGGATCAGGTTCGCACAACCTCGACGCCCCCTACCTGGCGCACCAAAGATGTCGTGGCGAACGAACACCTATGGGGAAGGGCCCCTTTTCGGTCCGGCGAGGGAGCGGAGGGCGCACAAAGAGCAGATCGAGGCGAAGCACGCGAGGGATTTTACCAAGCTTCGGAGCTCTCCGGAGAGGTAAAACTCCTACTGCTGCTTTGTGTTTCTATTCTGTTCTTGCTCGAGAGCGTAGGTGTGTTGTAGTTTCGAATGAGTCGAACCCTTTCTACGTGTGCATGGGCCTCCTTTTTATAGTTTAAAGGGGTCACCGACAGGTGGCAGCGTAGAGAGAGGGGTAAAAAAGGTAAAAACAGGGGTTGGTACAACTGCTACCAACAGTGCCCCCTACCTAACTCTGACGGCAGGGGATAAGGGCATTTAATGCCCGTCCGGTCGCCCAAACAGTGCAAGAAACAACCGTTAAGAGCGCCACCGATCGCCACGATGGCCTTCTAGTCATCTTCACTTGCCACCTCGCACCACTTGGCTGCACAGCTACCCGCCACGTGCACCAGGAGCGACCCTGCGGCGACACGTCGTCGGATGTGCTGGAGGGTGGGCGCAGAGTGGTGGCTTCGCCGCGGCAAGCGCCTTGCCGCGGTCGCTGTCTTGTCGTACCCACAAGCTTGTCGCTCGTCGGGTCTTGCCGGGACGCGTGGCGCGTCGTGGCAAGTTCTTCGTAGTGCCTTGGTTGGCCTTCCCGGCAAGCTCCTCTTGCCGGGACCTTGTCCTTCCCGGCGAGTTACTCTTGCCGGGGCCTCATCTTCTCAGTTAAACACTTTGTTCTTGAATGGCAGTAATAGGAACAGCGAAGGATCTTGGCGGACGCCCGGCAAGCCTTGCCGCGGGACACTACGACTGCCCGTGCACAAGTTCGGGATACTAAGGTACCCCTACTTTAGTACACCGACAATGAGCAAGCTCAAGATCAAGAACAAGCTCAAGACGGCGCTCAAGATAATCAAGTTAACCCTCCTCCTTCCACATCCGAGGAGGAATTAGAGCGTCATGCCGCAAAGATTGCTTCCAAGCTCACCACCAAAGGTCACCTCATGGAGAATGTTGTTGAAATCCTAAGAAAGGGGGTAAGCACTCGTAGACAATTAGCAAACTATTGTGAACATCTAGCGTTTGTCTCTTGTGTTGAACCCCAAAAGGTCTATGAGGCGCTCGAAGATCCAGATTGGCTCAATGCCATGCATCAGGAACTCAACAACTTCAAGTACAGCAAGGTGTGGATATTGGTGCCACGGCCTTCGGGGAACCATAACGTCATTGGAACCAAGTGGATTTTCAAGAACAAGCAAGATGCTCATGGGAACATCATTCTCAACAAGGCAAGATTGGTAGCACAAGGCTACTCCCTCGAGGGTATCGACTACGGTGAAACCTTTGCTCCCGTTGCTCGCCTTGAATCCATTCATTTCTTGATTTCTTATGCTTCCCATCACAACTTTAAGTTACTACAAATGGATGTGAAAAGTGCTTTTTCTTAATGGTCCCATTAATGAGTTGGTCTATGTCAAGCAACCCCCTGGGTTCGAGGATCCCTACTTCCCGGACCATGTGTATCAACTCGATAAGGCACTCTATGGCCTTAAACAAGCCCCACGTGCGTGGTATGACCACCTTACCGAGTTGTTACAAGATCGTGGGTTTGAGGTGGGGCAAATCGATCCCACTCTTTTTACTAAGAAGGTCAAAGGGGAGTTGTTTGTATGCCAACTATATGTTGATGATATTATCTTTGGTTCCCCTAACAAAGCCTTCAATGAGGAATTTTCCGCTCTCATGACTTCTAAGTTCAAGATGTCCTCACTGGGAGAGTTGAAGTTCTTCCTTGGTTTTGATATCAAACAAAGAAGAGAAGGTACCTTCATCAACCAAGCCAAATACACTTAAGACATGCTAAAAAGATTCAAGCTAAGTGATGTCAAGCTGGCTTCTACTCCAATGCCTACCAAGTGCCAACTTGACATTGATCCCAATGGTAAAGCGGTGGATCAAAAGGTATATCGCTCCATGATTGGATCCTTGCTTTACCTTTGTGCATCTAGACCGAATATCATGTTAAGTGTGGGAATGTGTGCACGGTTTCAAGCCGCGCCAAAGGAAAGCCACTATGTGGCGGTCAAGCGAATCTTTCGTTATTTGGCTCATACCCTAAACTTTGGCTTATGGTACCCAAGAGGAGCAAACTTCAAGCTTGAAGGTTTTACGGATTCCTATTGGGCGGGAGACAAAGTGGATAGGAAGTCCATTTCCGGAGGGTGCCAATTTCTTGGTTGCTCTTTGGTGAGTTGGTCTTCCAAGAAGCAAAGTTGTGTGTCTCTCTCTTCCACCGAAGCGGAATATGTGGCGACCGGTAGTTGTTGTGCACAACTCTTATGGATGAGGCAAACTTTAAAGGAATACGGAGTCATTTGTGACAAAGTGCCTCTTTGGTGTGATAATGAAAGTGCCATCAAGATTTCTCTCAACCCGGTGCAACATTTCAAGATGAAGCATATTGAGATCCGGTATCACTTCATCCGGGATCACATTAGGCGAGGGGAGATCGAGCTCAAGTATGTCAACACTCATGATAACCTTGCAGATATTTTCACGAAGCCCTTGGATGAAGCAAGATTTCGTGAGTTAAGGCATGAGCTAAATATCATTGATTCAAGCAATGTGACTTGAACCCTTGCACACCCCACCTCATTCAACATATTGTCTAGTTTAGGTGTAGGCATGGACATAGGGGGAGTGTTGTTCTCTCAATGAACTCTTCCTCCCCCCATTATGCATAAGTTGACTATGTCCTTCTTTTTAACCATCTTCGATGGTTTTTGTGCTTCACGGACGAGTTTTGGTCATGGGCCCAAGGTTAAAATCTTCGCAGCGCCATACCTCTTGACTCAAACATAGGTGGCCTCGGCCACCACCCGCTCTTGAAGAGGTGTGTCTTGGCCTCCGTGCCATTGATTTTCTGTTTCTTTTTTAGCGTAGCCGTGCTGTCTAGTGGCCTTTAGTTGCTGGGCGGTACTACCGCTGGTGGTGCACGATACTACCACTTTAAGCGGTACTACCACCCATCAGCGCGGTACTACCGCTGCGGGGCGGAGTCAGGGGGTTATATCGGGGCAGGGGGAGGTTTCTTCTCCCCCATACCCATTCGCTTCGCCCCCTCTCCCCCTCTCCTCTCTCCAGCAATTGTTCGCCGCGGGAGGGCTCCGGCGGATCTCCTTCTCCGGGGCGTCCCGCTCCATTCCCTTCGGCGGAGTCGATCCCCACCTCGTCCTCTTGCCATGGATGCCAGTATTGCCCCCGTTCCCTCTCTCTTCTTGTCTAGATTTCAAATCTAGCGTCTTAGGGGCAATAGTGGTTGCATCTCTGGATTTTTGGCTAAATCTAGGCTTGAGTAGAATGGAGAAGGCAACTAGACGGTTTGGATCAGTGTTTTCTAGGATTATTTTTGAATTTGGTAGGACGGTAGTGCCAGATGTGACCGCGGCAGTAGGAAACCGCTGTTTCCCCGCCTCAGGCGGTACTACCGCTCTCACTTGAGCGGTACTACCGCTTGGAGCGGTACTGCCCCTCCATGTCATTGTACTACCGTTGGCTACCAATTTCCATCATGCTCCTGCCATTCAATGATCCTTTTGTTGAGTTTGGTGGCTTATGCTCGTTCCTTCTGGTTGTTTTGCATGTTCTTGTGTTTGGTTCCAGGTGATGAACATCCTGAACATCAAGCTCGACGTGTCAACCCCGGTCGTGCCACGTCAAAGCGTTACCGCACAACTGAGTCTGCAGGAGGTTCCTCAAGTGCTCCTCCTCCACCTCAACTCAAGAAGAAGTCTGCTGTCAAGCCGAAGCAAACTGGAAAAACCGTGCCGCAGATGAATGCCAAGGAGTTCTGGGCAAGGCATCACCGCAACCCTTATGAGGCAGACCAAGATCCCACTTTGGTCAACCGTCCATTCTGGAACAGGTTTCAGTTTGCCATATTCTTTGATGTGCTCAAGGCCAAGAAGAACCTCTATGTTAACATGCGCTCCATCGACACCAACTCTATGGAGAAGGATCCTGAGTACTTTGGTGAAGCTCTTCAGATGTGCACTCAGCTGAACATTCTCCGAATCATGCAATTCAACAAGGACTATGATGCTGATATTGTGGCTCAATTCTATGCCACTGTCCATCTAGGGACTGATGAAGACAGGACACTGACTTGGATGACCAATGGCAAGTTTCTTTCTGTCAAGTGGAAGGCATTCATGGAGTTGCTTGGGGTGGAAGATCACGGGCTTGCGTCTCCTGTCGGCTTTCGCCCTCACCGCAACACAACCTCCACTCACAAGCAAGCTCTCTGACCCTATTGCACACTGAAGATCAACTCTGAGACTAAGAAGGAAACATATGAGCTGCCTGCCTTTCTGGATATTCTTCACCGTGTCTTCCGTGAGACTCTTTTCCCTCGCATCGGGAATCTGGATATGGTTCATTCTTATCTCGTGGACATGCTTCTCTTCTGCCAGCGTGAGAAGGAAGAAAACACTGGCGAGTCCCTGGACATCTCTCATGTTATGTGGTCTGAGCTCTTATCTGCCATCTCTGAGCGCAAGTGCCCGATCTATGGTCCATTCATCATGCTGCTTATTGAGAAGGCCTGGGATCATGTCTATCCCAAGGTTATGCTAGAGACTGGAGAGTTGGTGTCTCATGAGGTCAAGCGTCTGAGGAAGAAGGACAACTGGGGCACTCAGGTCCCTAAATCTTGGGGTGCATCGTCTGCTGCTGCCATGGAGACCCAGGAGGAGGCTGAGGCTGAGGATGATGATGACTATGAGCCTTCTGGGGCAGAGCCCTCTTCGGCAAAGAAACTCAAGCTCAAGATGAAGAAGATGTTCTGCTTGGAGTCTCACGGTCAGTACATGACTCATGTTGTTGGGGAACGCAGTAATTTCAAAAAATTTCCTACGCACACGCAATATCATGGTGATGCATAGCAACGAGAGGGGAGAGTGTGTCCACGTACCCTCGTAGACCGAAAGCGGAAGCGTTAGAACAACGCGGTTGATGTAGTCGTACGTCTTCACGGCCCGACCGATCAAGCACCAAAACTACGGCACCTCCGAGTTCTAGCACACGTTCAGCTCGATGACGTCCCTCGAACTCCGGTCCAGCCGAGTGTCGAGGGAGAGTTCCGTCAGCACGACGGCGTGGTGACGATCTTGATGTACTACCGACGCAGGGCTTCGCCTAAGCACTGCTATGATATTATCGAGGTGGATTATAGTGGAGGAGGGCACCGCACACGGCTAAGAGATCCAAGGGATCAATTGTTGTTGTGTCTAGAGGTGCCCCCTTGCCCCCGTATATAAAGGAGCAAGGGGGAGGGGGCGGCCGGCCTAGTAGGGGCGCGCCAAGGGGAGTCCTACTCCCACCGGGAGTAGGACTCCCTCCTTCCTTGTTGGAGTAGGAGAAGGGGGAAAGAGGGGGAGAGGAGGAAGGAAAGGAGGGCCGCAACCCTTGTCCAATTCGGACCAGAGGGGGGCTGCGCGCCTCCTTCCTTTCGGCCTCTCTCCTCTATTCCCGTATGGCCCAATAAGGCCCATATACTCCCCGGCGAATTCCCGTAACTCTCCGGTACTCCGAAAAATACCCGAATGACTCGGAACCTTTCCGAACTCCGAATATAGTCGTCCAATATATCGATCTTTACGTCTCGACCATTTTGAGACTCCTCGTCATGTCCCCGATCTCATCCGGGACTCCGAACTCCTTCGATACATCAAAACTCATAAACCCATAATAAAACTGTCATCGAAACCTTAAGCGTGCGGACCCTACGGGTTCGAGAACTATGTAGACATGACCTAGAACTATTCTCGGTCAATACCCAATAGCGGAACCTGGATGCCCATATTGGCTCCTACATATTCTACGAAGATCTTTATCGGTCAAACCGCATAACAACATACGTTGTTCCCTTTGTTATCGGTATGTTACTTGCCCGAGATTTGATCGTCGGTATCCAATACCTAGTTCAATCTAGTTACCGGCAAGTCTCTTTACTCGTTACGTAATGCATCATTCTGTAACTAACTCATTAGTCACATTGCTTGCAAGGCTTATAGTGATGTGCATTACCGAGAGGGCCCAGAGATACCTCTCCGACAATCGGAGTGACAAAACCTAATCTCGAAATATGCCAACCCAACATGTACCTTTGGAGACACCTGTAGTACTCCTTTATAATCACCCAGTTACGTTGTGACGTTTGGTAGCACCCAAAGTGTTCCTCCGATAAACGGGAGTTGCATAATCTCATAGTTACAGGAACATGTATAAGTCATGAAGAAAGCAATAGCAACATACTAAACGATCAAGTGCTAGGCTAACGGAATGGGTCATGTCAATCACATCATTCTCCTAATGATGTGATCCCGTTAATCAAATGACAACTCTTTTGTCCATGGCTAGGAAACATAACCATCTTTGATAAACGAGCTAGTCAAGTAGAGGCATACTAGTGACTATATGTTTGTCTATGTATTCACACATGTATCATATTTCCGGTTAATACAATTCTAGCATGAATAATAAACATTTATCATGAAATAAGGAAATAAATAATAACTTTATTATTGCCTCTAGGGCATATTTCCTTCACATGTTGCTGAGAAGAAGGCCAGGGGTTGTCACAAGGAGCTCATGCGTCAGTTGGGAGCCACCGTTCTTAGTGGATATGAGGACCAGCTTACTGAGGAGGAGGAGTGGATTCAGCAACACTAGCCGTGGACAGATTTTGATGCCGAGCAGTTCCCGACCGACGACGATGGCGAAGAGGATCCCGCTGAGATCTGATGTTCGCGACCTTGCTATCACCTGGAGCCGTACCAACACTCCCTCTCTTTTTGGTGTCTCGATGCCAAAGGGGGAGAGAGTTTAGGGATTTCTGTCGTTGTCGTTGTCTGTTTCGCAAGTGTTTCTTCTTTGTGGTGTGCTTTCTCGCTGTTTTGCTTTGTTTGGTTTTGTGTCAGTGAGACCTAAATTCCATACATATGGTGTGAGACATATGCTACCTTATCTTTAGATTATCTTTATCTATGTCTACCTAGCTTATGAGTTGCATGCTTATCCTGTTATTTACTTTGCTCTCATATACCCTGCTTAGGTTGTTGGTCTGTAAAATGTAGGGGAGCGTTGATCCTAGTATGTGTGCCGCGCTGTCCAAAGCACTTATCTAGATAGCACACATCTAGGGGGAGCCCATCTACATTTTAGGACAGTGGGGTTTTGCGCATGTCCTATGTCTTTCCCCGTTTGTGCAAATCCCGTGTTGTCATAAAACCACCAAAAAGGGGGAGATTGTAAGGGCATATTTATCCCCAAGGTGTTTTGGTGATTGATGACAATGCTTTTGTGGACTAATCATGTGCATTGAGATTTTCACAGATTCATCCTTTGGCACGAGACGATTCCCTCCCCTCGGTGTTTTTATTCAAGATGGTGTAGCTCCTTCGTTTCTCTGTTGGTGGACTAGTTTCGTAGGAGTCACCGTATTATCAAGAGGGGATTCGCTTTGGTAAGGGTAGGGTGGAATCAACACGTACACATCCTTATCACACCCGCTATTCCTTTCCGCGTCATTGGAGCTCTCTTTCCTCTCCTTGCCTGCCCTATCCTGTCCCAGCGGCAGTACCGTGGTCCTGAGCGGTAGTACCGCCGAAGCACATCAAGCGGTAGTACCACTCCCCAAGCGGTAGTACCGCTTGTTGTCTTCAGCCCTAGTACCGCAGAGGCTCCGGGCTACTACCGCCTCGACTCGAGACCTCTGTTTTTCGTGTCGGGTTGTGCGGTACTAGTAGTGGCAGTAGTGGCGGTAGTACCGCTCCAAGCGGTAGTACCGCCCTTACTTCCGCGGTAGTACCGCTCTAGGCCCAGGGCTTTGCTATCCTCGTGTGCGCGGCAGTACCGCTGGGAGGGAACGGTAGTACCGCTGGCTCAGCGGTAGTACCGCCCTACCCAAGCAGTAGTACCGCTCTGTGCGTGGCTGCTTGGGGGTAACGATTGGATTGTTCCCCCCACTATATAAAGGGATCTTCTTCCCCAAAGTTGATCTACCTCTTCCCCCAAAAGCTCCATTGTTGCTCCAAGCTCCATTTTCGCTCGATCTCTCTCCCTAGCCAATCAAACTTGTTGATTTGCTCGGGATTGGTTGAGAAGGCCCCGATCTACACTTCCACCAAGAGAAATTTGATTCCCCCCACTAATCCCTAGCGGATATTATTACTCTTGGGTGTTTGAGCACCCTAGACGGTTGAGGTCACTTCGGAGCCATAGTCCATTGTGGTGAAGCTTCGTGGTGTCGTTGGGAGCATCCAATTAAGTTGTGGAGATTGCCCCAACCTTGTTTGTAAAGGTTCGGTCGCCGCCTTCATGGGCACCAATAGTGGAATCACGGCATCTCGCATTGTGTGAGGGCGTGAGGAGAATACGGTGGCCCTAGTGGCTTCTTGGGGAGCATTGTGCCTCCACACCGCTCTAATGGAGACGTACTTCCCCTTAAAAGGAAGGAACTTCGGTAACACATCTCGTCTCCACCGGCTCCACTCTTGGTTATCTCGTGCCTTTACTTGTGCAAGCTTATTTGTGTTGTATCCCTTGCTTGCTTATGTGCTAGTTGTTATTGCATCATATAAGTTGCTCACATAGTTGCATATCTAGACAGCCTACCTTGATGCAAAGTTTAAATTGGTAAAGAAAAGATTAAAAATTGTTAGTTTCCTATTCACCCACCCCCTCTAGTCAACTATATCGATCCTTTCAGTCCTGGTGCAGTAGCCTACTATGTCGGCGGCACTCGAGACTAGACCACCAACCGATGATTGGAGCTCCCGCAGAACTCCTGTGGATCTCCAGCACCGCCGCCCGGAGCATCCCCACTGGCAGCAACTCCGCCGCCGCCGTCCACGCCGCCAGGTTTCGTCGTCGCCATGGATTGGAGCTGGAGGGAGAGGAGGGAGCAGATCTGGTTTGGTCGGGCGCGGTCGGTCGGTCTGTCCGGCGCGACCAGATCTTAAGCAAATGGCGCAGTCCGCACGTCCGTTAGGCCACGTCACAGATTTTGGGCCCCACCAGTCGGAAACGCCCTCAACCGCGCCAAATGACATGTTCAGTGCAATCTGCAAAACGTTTACTGAATCCGCGGTGACTTTTGCGAAAAATCAGTGACCAGGTTGTTTTCTGCAAGAGAATCCCCAAATGTGATGGTTTCTTGCAATTCACTCGCCTAGGCATCTCTTGCTTGAATATAGTGGTCATGTTGTAGTGCGGCCGACCGGATTTCACTCACATGCATGATGAGTAAAGTACATGTATGTTATGAAGCGGAGTCGTCTATGTATGTGTAGGTGCATGATGAGTAACCTATATGTATTCTTACGTGGCGCTGTCGTAAGATCACGCATGCAGGAGAAGGGCATCTAAGCCTGGTTCAACAATCAACTAGGTTGTTGTCACGAACGTAGCCAAAATCGAGGGCATCTTCTTTAATGTGCCAAAACTTTTGTTTTTAGCATGCCAAAACTGTGAAGTGCTAACTATTTTTTATCACATACCAACTATTATTCTAGATCCCTCAAGGTGTAATTTGACTTTTATTTTTCATAGGAGTGTGTTGGTAATACGTTGGAAAAATGAATCATAAATATATAGGACCGCGATATTTGGCACATGTGTGTCAGATAGCTAAAACATTAGGATAAATCATTCTTTTTTCACGTGCATTCCTCCCTCCAATTACATGCATGTACTTGAAGACAAAAAACTGACGTCATTCTAAATTCTTCGTATTTCAAAAATTCAAAATATTTTGTAGTTTAAACAATCGGTCTAATGCAAACACCGTTTTCATATGATACATTCTTGGCGATGAGATATTCAAAACTAGATCCCATGTTAGTATATTCTGACGATATTTTTCGGGTCAAAAGTTACCACCCCTATGGTATGCAAATTACTGTGCTATTTCCATATAATTTACCAGGTGCATAAAAATTGTTCTCCCACCGTCCTCCACATGCACAAGCATGTATGCATTAGGGGACAAAAACAGTTGATGCCATCCTAGATTCTTGTTATTTAGAAAATTTAAAATGTTTCTTAGCTCATACCGTTGGTCCGATACACAAACCATTTTCATATAGAAGATTTGTGGCGACAAGGTTTCCAAAACTAGATCCCATGCTAGTATGTTCCTACGACTTTTTTCGGGTCAAAAGTTACCACACATGGGCTATATAAGTTACTGCGCATGTGGTATGCAAGTTATCGTGTTATTTTCACATAATTTACCGGGGTATGTTTTTCAACTACTTTCTTTTCCTTGGTTAAAGTTACCTTGAAGTTTCTATGTATGTTATCAGATATGCGGTTCATATATTACCGTGCTATTTTTCTAAGTTCCCGGGGGGGTATGCTTTTCGACAACTTTTTCCCTTCCTTTGTCAAAATTACTGTGGCGTTTGTACTTAAGTAATCGAGTATGCAGTTCATATATTATCATGCTATTTTTGCATAAGTTAAGTTACCGAGTATGCAGTTCGTATATTACCGTGCTATTTTCACAGAAGTTACGTTATTGAACATGTGGTTCGTTTAATACCATGCTATTACACATAAGTTACCTGGTATGTTTTTCAACAATTTGTTCCCCCTTGGTCAAAGTTACCGCGGTATTTGTACATAAATTATTGGGTACGCGGTTCGTATATTACCCTGCATATTTTCATGTAAGTTACAGAGGTATGTTTTTTAACAATTTTACCCCTTAGTCAAAAGTTACCATAGTATTTGTGCGTAAGTTATCAGGTATGAGTAATTTCACATAATTTATCAGGGTTATGTTTTTCAACAATTTTTCTCCAAAGTTAACGCGGTATTTGTGTGTAAGTTATAAGGCCCACGGTGTATATTACCACACTATTTACACAGAAAAATACCAGGATGTTTTTTTTAGAAAAGGAAGATGACCCCCGGCCTCTGCATCTGGAAGATGCATACGGCCACTTTATTGATTATTCTCGAGGACCTTACAAAGTATTACAACAATGTGTCTGAATCCACCATCTTGGCAACATATGCCGCTATTCCTATCCAAAATGATGAGGAGGTGCTAGCTGGGCCACTACCCAAACCACTCACCTAAGCCTAACATCAAAAGCCGAAAGCCGATACTCATTCGGAAGCCCCAGCCGAGCCACATACCGGGTCTGGGGCACAATTCGGTCAGACGCACTCGCATGTCGTCGCCGCCATCTTCCACAGGTCTTCAGATCATATTGAGGCTTCTACCTTGTCTGGCCACTCTGCCATCGATGTCACCATGACGCCAGACAGCAACATCCTCCTGCGCGAGCCCATCTCCGCGCATCGGACGCCGAGTCTCCACAGCGCCATGCCATCGATCTCTGCCGCCATCAAAGTGTGAGATGAAACACCGCTCCACCATCCCTCCAGCCAGCACTTGCTTCAAGATGATGCCCCCAGAAGGGAAAGCGATAGAACGCCATCATCATCCGATCCGGAAGACTCAGATCTGGGGTTTCCCCCTGAGCACCCCGAACCTGATGGCACAGACTACCGACGATGCCTCGACCATCGGCAGTAGCTCCACCAGACGAGCGTCTCCTACGTCACCGCAGCCTCCAAGATGAAGCTGACCAGAATGCATGTGTCGACACCGAACCGCCGCCAGTTCCACCGCCACTTGAGCAGCCCCCGAGCAACGCCTTCAGGAAGGAGCACGACACCGTGGTGTCGTCGTCGCTTGGAACAGGGGGTTCTAAGGTTTTCACCTGAGCTCCTGGGACGGGTGGAAGAAAGGAGGTCCTCTCCGAAGCCTCCAACGAGGGAAGAAACACCCAAAGGCACTGCCATCGGAGTGGCCACCACGTCGGCAAAGAGATTCCCCCGGAACCCTTCCAGCCACCGAATCTGCAAGACCAGCACCCAAGAACGGTGATCGAAGCCACCAAGGGCCGGATCCGCTGCAGATCGGAGTGGATCGGGGTCGAGGACGAACATCACCATGGCCACCAACATCCAGCGAGGAACCGCCGCCGTAGCCGAAGCCCACCACCTCCCCGCCATCCACATGGCCAGAGAAGTGGCCCACCTATCCACGCTGGCGCCGCCCGCCGCCAAGCTGCGCCGCGTGCCACCAGCCATGGCCGCCGCCATGGATCCGAGCCGTGGAGCCCCACGGGAGTGGAGAGCCGCGCCAGGGGGGAAGGCCCCGCCGCCGCCGCCACGACGCGGGCTTCGCCCGGTGGTGGCCTCCGGCGGCGGCGAGGAGATTAGCTGGAGAAGGGGGACCCGGCGGCGGCGCGGTTGGGGGCTGCCGCCCGTGTCGCCTACCTAGGCGACGCGGGGGGCGAGCGATTGATTCCCAGTTATGAGGTGCGTAATCTACCATGTTATTTACATAGAATTTCTAGTGTTATTATCATGATAATTACCATGATATCGTGGATACACATATATTTTCATGTATGCAATGCGTAAAATACCATGATATTTACATAGAGTTTACCGTGGTATTGTTCTACAACTTCCCTCTCTCTTCGAACAAAAACTCATTTACACAGAATTTACCATGATAATTACACAGGATATACCATGCTTTAGGAAGGTTAGGCAAGAAGGAAGTCCACATACTGTAAACAACACAAGACAAAAAGGAACTACTTCCTTGCAGATTCCTTGCCGATGATGCTAATCATAGTAGCAATGCAGCAAAGTTGTCAGTACCAAAAAAATTCACCCGAACAAAATCAAGTTGATGCACAACCTCATGAAGCTCTAGCCAGCAATATGAAAGGATGCTAGTGGAAAGCGTTTGCAAACACTCCCACTACGGGTTCCCGTGCCTCCGCCTCGAATGCTGCCGTGACACGCCGTTCTGCAGCTTCCGTTGGGCGATTACACCATCACACACATCCTGTACGACAATCGAACAACGTCCCTGTTCGACCGGACAACTGGGCCTGGAAAGATGCGGGCGGTTTGGTGGTCGGCATTGGAGATGCCCAAACACATCTACAAATATTTGGTACGTTATAGGATAATAAATATTTCTATATTTAGTTGAACTATAATTATGATGGATTGGTCATAGACCACAGCGATATATTTTTACTGGAAATATATATGTTGCACTAGAATTTGCAATTGATTGTCAATAATAATAGGGCGAGGTATAGTAAATTAGATCTATAAAAGCAATATTCGTGCTAGAATGATTTTAGAAATTGATGTAACTTATTTTATTTGAACACAATGCAACTTATATTAACAATACAATACATCTCTGAGGTTCACTTTGACTTCGTAAACTAAGTTATCATGAACAAAGGAAAAAGTACCACAACGAAGGCGTCTATGACCACTTTGTCAACCTTCAGATGATCTACCGGCTCAGCCTCTCGGAGGTGATCATAGGGCTAGGATGTGTGTGTGCGCGCTCATGGGGTGACTGTATGTGCGTATGTATGAGCATCTATATTTGTACTGTGTTAAAAAATAAGTATCACGATATTTAAAAAATATATATTATGGTCCATTTTATTCAATTTATTACCAACACAATCCTATGAAAAATAAAAGTCAAAAATACACCTTCAAAGATATATCTAGAATAATAGTTTGTATATGATAAAAATATCTAGTACTTAATATTTTTGGCACGCTAAAGAAGATGCCTCAGCTTTCGTGTTGCTCTTTTCTCCGTTTTGACATAAATATACTTTAGAGCAACTCCAACGGGGCGACCCATTTCGTCTGCCGCCGTCCGTTTGGATCGGCACGGACACAAAAAGCGGCCCAACGTGCCGATCCAAACAGACGAGCGTCGTTTTTTCGTCCGCAGGCGACCCATTCCTGGCCCAATTTTGAGCCGGATTTGCGTCGACGCAGACACACGACGGACGCGCGCGCGCCTACTCCTCTCCCCGGGCCCGTCGATCGGTGGCAGCAAGCACCGTTTCCTCCCATTTTCCCCAAAACACTCCCGCCCGCGCGCGCTCCCACCCTGCACCGCCATGGACGACGACCCCGAACTCGACGCCGCCGCTGGCCTCGCCTCCCTCGCCTTGTCCGGCATGAAGACCGCCCCCTCTGGCAAAGGCAAGCGCCGTGCCCCGCGCAAAACCGCCGCCGCTGCCAAGCCAAAGAAGGCGCTGATGCCCGAACACCGGGCGGTGGAGTCGGCCGCGGGGGAAGACCAACTCCAAGAAGGAGGACAAGCGGGATGCGGCATCGAACGCCTTGATCGCAAGTGTGGAGGTCATGATGAATAAGAAGGACTCAAGAGAGGAGGAGCGCCGATGTTTCAAAAAGGAGAAAATGAACGCCTTCATGGAGATCCAAAGGAGGAGGCCGGAGATGGATGCGGAGAAGCAAGTCAAGATGCTTGAGTTGGAGGCGGAGAAGCAAGCGAAGATGCTCGAGATCGAGGCCGCCACGCCAAGACAAAGGCCAAAGAAGTGGCTCTTGCAAGCATGATGACCGGGGTGGAGATCATGAAGGTGGATCTCAACACCGTGTCGCCAAGGAAGAGACCATGGTTCGAGAAAATGCAGGCCGACATGCTCAAGTTCACCGACGAGTGATCTCGTGGCCGCGATCGCCTTCTTTTTTGTATGTCGGCTTGTGCGCTGGCATGACCACGGCGCCGTGATGGCGTGGTCGAACTCAAGTCCCACCCTTTTTTATGTGTTGGCATGTGTGCCGGCCGCTGGCTAGTGCGCCAGCATGAACTGTGTGATGCATTTTTTAAAGCCGGCAATGTATGCCGGCACTGGCATGGTGCCGACATGAGACATGGCTGCTGCTCTATGGTCGCAGACCTTTTTAAAAATTTGAGTGCGGACATGAAAATGGGTCAGCGCGTTGGACGCACTGCCGATCCAAATGCAAAACAGGGCGGACGTCGGGCGGCGGTCGACCCAAACGGACATAAAGCGAACAAATGCACCGTCCGTTTGGGTCGGTCCGTTGAAGTTGCTCTTACTCATCATGCATGTGAGTGAGTTCCGGCCGGCCACACTATATTCAGGCCAGAAACGCCCAGGCACTTGGCGTTTCCTAGAAACGGTTTGGCGTTGCTAGCCGCCATGTAAGCAAACGACGCTAGCATGGCTAGATCAGCAACACAGATGGGTTTGGCATTTTCAAGTAGCGCAACAACGTCAGAAGCCGTGTCGTTGTTGAAAAGGGTCAAATCATAAATTAAAATTTAAAAGAGTTCATTTTGTAGGTTCGATCGACCTATTCAGCGCTTCATGCAGCCTATTAGCTTGATCACTCACAATACCAATTTTGCACCTATAGCAAGATTGGCTGTTCACGATCAGTCAATTTATTTTTGTTCGGACATTTTTAAACCAATTTTGGATATTTAAAAAATCATTAATTTGAAAATTTTATAATATGTAAAAAGTACATGAATTTGAAGAATGTTTGGGAAGCCAAAAAAAATTCATGATATGAAAACAAATCGTGAACTTGACAAAAGTTCACTAATCCAAAGAAAGTTCACTAATTTGGTGAAGCTTGTGAATTTGAAAATTGTTCATAAATGTGAAAAACCATTCATGATATTTAAAGGAAATTACGAACTCTACAAAGTTCATTAATTTGGAAAAGTTCGTGAAATTTGGATGAGTTCGTGAAATTTGAAAAAGTTGAAAAAATTCACAATTCATGGATTTTAAAAAGTTCCCCGAACTTGAAAGTTCATGTATTGAAGAAAAGTTCAAAATTTCAATAAATTTTGTGATCTTTAAATTATTTCACGACTTTGGAAAAAGTTCACAATTAGAAAAATATTGTTTACAATTTTTAAGAAAATCACGTTTTGAAGAAAAAATGTTAATACAATTTTAAAATAAAAAAGTAGAAAAGAGATAAATGATAAAAAATAAATAGGAAGAAAGAAACAAAAAAACAAATAGAAAACCGGACGCAAAACAAACAAAAAATTGATGAGAAAAAAAATCAAGCGGGAAGAGAGAAAAAACTGGGCCGGAAGCTTCCCAAAACTAGGCCAAGAAGTTTCTGGAAGTTTCATAGAAGAGGCGTGAGAATTACGACATGCTAGGGGTGCGACTAGGGATGTAAATGGTACGGATAATGTCTGTTTCGAATCGGCATCCGCATCCACTTTGAGGATATGGTATGTACTTCCACAAATCCACCAGATATGGATGCTGATACATATTTTGGTCCATTGGATATCCGACGGATATGGTATTGTTAATATACATCAGTTGTGGATTGTCTAGTATATACATCCGTTGTGGATTATCTAGTATTTTTGTGGATTATCTGAGATTATTAAATACGATTATCCGATTAATTTAGCCCATTCAACAAGCTCAAACACCCAATTAGATCACTAATTAGAATCACCACATATAAACAGAGTAAAACCATAACAATAGTAGATCATAGTTTTTTTTTTGAAAAAGGAGACTCACCCCTGGCCTCGGCATCTGAAAGATGTATGCGGCCATATTATTAAATAATTCAAAAAAACACAATCTTAGCTCCATTACAGCTCGCAAACGGAGCAAAAATAAAAATAAAAAACTCATTGCCACAACCAGCAGGATAATAGGACTAGAACATTAGACGCCTATCATATTATGAGACCGTCATCCAAACCTGTTGAATATATCCCGTAATACTATCTTCCACTGGTTGTACCCAGTAATCAAAGACTCCCTGGAGTCCATAGGAGTGAGTAAGGACCACATACGGATCCATGCCGTAGCTTTGAAGATGACCTGCAACAAAGTTAAACTATGTGGTCTGTTAAAAATCATATCATTCTTGCAGTTCCATATAGCCCAAATAAGCGCACATATTCCAATCCAAATACGAGACGCAGTAATATGATCTACTCCAGCTAGCCACGTCCCAAATAATGCTTCAATGCTAACTGGAGGAATAATGTTAAAGGCAATATGAATCGTTCGCCAAATAATTTTGCGAGAGGGCAATCAATGAATAGGTGTTGTATTGTTTCGTCATGATCACAAAAATAATATCCTGCACTACCTACTAAACGTCGCTTTAGTAAATTATCTTTGGTAAGGATCATTTGCTTGTGGACAAACCACATGAAAATTTTGGTAGGCAAGGGAACCTTAATTTTCCAGATATGTATAGATCTTTGGATTGGGCCAGAATTAATTGGATCCATATACATAGATTTGGCCGTAAACACACCGCTTCTGGTTAATTTTCAGTGAAAGGAATCAGGTTGGTCGGATAGTTGAATCTCTATCAACCTCCGCACCAAGTGTAGCCAGGAGTTCTAGCGCTCCCCAACTAAAGATCTCCTAAACTGTATATTTAAGGGCACCTCCTATAGTACAGTAGTAATGCAATCCTATTTACGTTGTACAATATTATATATGATGGGGTATTATACGGCTAGAGGCGTCTCCCCTATCCATGTATCCTTCCAAAATCTTGTTATCATCCCATTGCCAACAAAGAATTTGGCCCTACGAAAGAACATATCTTTTGTTCTCATAAGTCCCTTCCAGAAAGGCGAATCGTTAGGTCTTGCGGTAACTTGGGCTGGAGATTTTGATTGTAAATATTTCCTTCGTAATATATGTGCCGACATACCATCAGTCTCTACTGATAACCTATATAGCCATTTACTCATTAGGCATTTATTTTTAATCTCTAGATTCTCAATTCCGAACCCCCCTGGTCCTCGGGTCGGTAAATGATATCCCATCTTACTAGGCGATATTTTGTCTTAACATCATCTGACTGCCAAAAAAATCGAGATCGATAAAAATCAAATCTCTTCTGTACCCCTTTAGGCACTTCAAAGAAAGATAACAGGAACATCAGCAAACTAGTTAGTACTGAATTAATGAGCACCAATTGACCTCCATAAAACATTAGCTTGCCCTTCCAACAACTTTGTTTTTTTCAAATCGATCTTCGACGCATTTCCACACTTTATTAGTAAGTTTACGATGATGAATTGGGATGCCCTGATAATTGAAAGGCTGAGATCCCAATTCACATCCAAAGAATTGTCTATATACATCTTGTTCCTCTTTGGTCCTCCCAAAGCAGACCAATTCGCTCCTGTGAAAATTTATTTTTAATCCTGACAATTGTTTAAAAAGACACAACACCAGTTTCATATTCTGAGCCTTTGCAAGATCATGCTCCATGAAAAGAATAGTGTCGTTGGCATATTGCAAGATGGATACTCCCCCATCGACTAGATGTGGAGCGAGTGCACCAACTTGGCCATTCTCCTTGGCCCGGCCTATAAGAACGGTCAACATATCAGCCACTATATTGAATAATAGAGGAGACATCGAATCACCTTGTCTCAAGCCCTTATGGGTATGAAAATAGTGACCGATATCATCATTAACCTTTACTCCGACACTACCTTTTTGGACTAGGGAATCCACCTGATTCCTCTATGTCTCATTAAAACCCTTCATGCGCATTGCCTGCTGAAGGAAAGGCCACTTTACTTTATCATATGCCTTTTTGAAATCCACTTTGAAGATGACCCCATCTAGTTTCTTTGAATGAATTTCATGGAGAGTTTCATGTAAGACAACAACCCCTTCTAGGATATGTCTCCCCGGCATGAAAGCCGTCTGGCTCGGTTGCACCATCGAATGAGCGATCCGTGTCAGTCTATTAGTATCCACTTTCATGAATATTTTGAAACTCACATTTAAAAGACATATTGGCCTGAACTGCTCGATGCAAATTGCTTCTTCTTTCTTTGGCAACAACGTTATCATACCAAAGTTAAGATGGAAGAGTTCCAGATGACCATTGAAAAAATAGTGAAACATAGGCATAAGATTGTCCTTTATAATATGCCAACATTTCTTATAGAATTCCGCAGGGAAACCATCTGGTCCCGGTGCTTTATTCGGTTTCATTTATGATATTGCATTTAAAACCTCTTTCTCAGTAAACGGTGCAGACAAAATCTCATTTTCATCTGACCGAAGTTGAGGAATATCCCCGTCAACAAACTCATCCAGGGACACCGCATTACCCACCGGAGGCCTGAATAGTTGTTTATAATAGTTCAAAATATATGACTTGAGGTTATCATGTCCCACCACAGTACCTTCATCCTGTTCAAGTTGGATGATTTTCTTTTTCCTCTATTTACCATTCGCAATCATGTGAAAAAATTGCGTATATCATCCCCTTGGATGACCTTAAGAACCTTAGCATGCCCGATCCATTTCAATTCTTCTTCTGTAAGAAGAGAGCGCAGGCTTTGCTTGGCATCCGATTTTGCGACATGTTCTGACACACCGAGCAGGATCGATTCTGCTTTCAGTCCAAAGCATCGATCAGTTGGACGAGTCTTTCTTTTTCTTGTTTGTAAATCCCACTTTCGTTTCTAGCACAAACCCTTCAAAATTGTCTTAGGTGTCTAATCTTGTTTTGCCATCATTCTATACTAGACCGCCCAGTAATAGGCTACGCCCATTCTCTTGCTACAATGGCAATGAAGTTCTCTTTTTTGAACCAACTTAATTCGAAATAGAAAGTGTTTTTGTTGCCAATATGTGTTGCGTCTCCCGAGTCTACCAACAGAGGTGTGTGGTCTGAGATGGCCCTCTACATCGCATGCACCATCACGAGTGGGTATTTCTGTTCCCATTCCACACTAGCAAGCACTCTATCCAGCTTCCCATAAGTTGGAGTGGGTAACGTGTTGGCCCATGTGAACTGCCTACCCGTGAGTTCAATCTCCCTCAGGCCGAGACTATCAATAATCATGTTGAACATTAGGGACCAACGCCCATCAAAATTGTCATTGTTATTCTCTTCTACCCTTCTAATTATATTAAAATCACCTCCAACTAGGATTTGAACTCTTTCATCCCCAAAGATCCTAACCAGATCCGCTAGGAGGTTAGGCTTAAGTTCGGGTTGGGCTACCATATACAGCCACCAGAGACCAGTGGAATCCATCCACCTTTGACCTCACCTAAAACTTAACCGCAAAATCACCTTGAACCACATTGATCACCTCTAAAGTTTTGCATTTAACCCCCAATAAAATCCCACCGGGTCTTCCTCTAGGAGGCAAACAGTGCCAATCAAAATCGGTTCCACCAGACAAAGTCCCAAGGAACTGCGAGGTGAAATTATCTCTCCCTGTTTCGGGAAGTGCAATAAAGTCAAGTTTCCGTTCTATCGATGTCTCTGCAAGGAACCTTCTTTTAGCCAAGTCTGCTAGACCTTTGTGTTGAAAATATGCCCTAGAGGCAATAATAAAATGGTTATTATTATATTTCCTTGTTCATGGTAATTGTCTATTGTGAAGGAAATATGCCCTAGAGGCAATAGTAAAGTTATTATTTATTTCCTTATATCATGATAAATGTTTATTATTCATGCTAGAATTGTATTAACCGGAAACATAATACATGTGTGAATACATAGACAAACATAGTGTCACTAGTATGCCTCTACTTGACTAGCTCGTTAATCAAAGATGGTTAAGTTTCCTAACCATGGACAAAAGAGTTGTCATTTGATTAACGGGATCACATCATTAGAAGAATGATGTGATTGACTTGACCCATTCCGTTAGCCTAGCACTTGATCGTTTAGTATGTTGCTATTGCTTTCTTCATGACTTATACATGTTCCTGTAACTATGAGATTATGCAACTCCCGTTTACCGGAGGAACACTTTGGGTGCTACCAAACGTCACAACGTAATTGGGTGATTATAAAGGAGTACTACAGGTGTCTCCAAAGGTACATGTTGGGTTGGCGTATTTTGAGATTAGGTTTTGTCACTCCGATTGTCGAAGAGGTATCTCTGGGCCCTCTCGGTAATACACATCACTTAAGACTTGCAAGTATTGCAACTAATGAGTTAGTTGTGGGATGATGTATTACGGAACGAGTAAAGAGACTTGCCGGTAACGAGATTGAACTAGGTATTGAGATAACGATGATCGAATCTCAGGCAAGTAACATACCGATGACAAAGGGAACAACGTATGTTGTTATGCGGTTTGACCGATAAAGATCTTCGTAGAATATGTAGGAGCCAATATGAGCATCCAGGTTCCGCTATTGGTTATTGACCGGAAACATGTCTCGGTCATGTCTACATAGTTCTCGAACCCGTAGGGTCTGCACGCTTAAGGTTTCGATGACAGTTTTATTATGAGTTAATGAGTTTTGATGTACCGAAGGAGTTCGGAGTCCCAGATGAGATCAGGGACATAACGAGGAGTCTCGAAATGGTCGAGACATAAAGATCGATATATTGTACGACTATATTCGGAGTTCGGAAAGGTTTCGAGTGATTCGGGTATTTTTCGGAGTACCGGGAAGTTACGGGAATACGGGGAAGAGTATTGGACCTTAATGGGCCTTAGTGGAAAGGAGCCAGGAGGTGGCGCGCGCCCCTCCCAAGCCCAGTCCGAATTGGACAAAGGGTTTGGGGCGCGGCCCCCCTCTCCCTTCCTTCTCCACTTCCCTCCTTTCCCCCCTTCTCCTAGTTGGACTAGGAAAGAAGGAGTCCTACTCTCGGTGGTAGTAGGACTCCCCTTGGCGCGCCCTCCTCCTAGGGCCGGCCTCCTCCTCCCTTGCTCCTTTATATACGGGGGCAGGGGGCACCCCATGACACACAAGTTGATCATCAAGATCGTTCCTTAGCCGTGTGCGGTGCCCCCCTCCACCATATTCCACCTCGGTCATATCGTCACGGAGTTTAGGCGAAGCCCTGCGTCGGTAGAACATCATCATCGTCACCACGCCGTCGTGCTGACGGAACTCATCCCCGACACTTTGCTGGATTGGGGTCCGGGGATCGTCATCGAGCTGAACGTGTGCTGAACTCGGAGGTGCCGTACATTTGGTACTTGGATCGGTCGGATCGTGAAGACGTACGACTACATCAACCGCGTTGTCATAACGCTTCCTCTTACAGTCTACGAGGGTACGTGGACAATACTCTCCCCTCTCGTTGCTATGCATCACCATGATCTTGCGTGTGCGTAGGAAATTTTTTGAAATTACTACATTCCTCAACAGTGGCATCCGAGCCCAGGATTTTATGCGTTGATGTTATATGCACGAGTAGAACACAAGTGAGTTGTGGGCGATACAAGTCATACTGCTTACCAGCATGTCATACTTTGGTTCGGCGGTATTGTTGGATGAAGCATCCCGGACCGACATTACGCGTACGCTTACGCGAGACTGGTTTTACCGCCGTGCTTTGCACACAGGTGACTAGCGGGTGTCTGTTTCTCCAACTTTAGTTGAACCGAGTGTGGCTACGCCCGGTCCTTGCGAAGGTTAAAACAGCACTAACTGGGCGAACTATCGTTGTGGTTTTGATGCGTAGGTAAGAACGGTTCTTGCTCAGCCCGTAGCAGCCACGTAAAATTTGCAACAACAAAGTAGAGGACGTCTAACTTGTTTTTGCAGGGCATGTTGTGATGTGATATGGTCAAGACGTGATGAGATATAAGTTGTTGTATGAGATGATCATGTTTTGTTGAAGTTATCGGCAACTGGCAGAAGCCCTATGATTGTCTCTTTGTTGCATAAGATGCAAGTGCCAAATAATTGCTTTACTCTATCGCTATGCGATAGCAATAGTTGCAAGAGCAATAGTTGGCGAGACGACCATGTGACGACACATTGATATAGATCAAGATGATGAAGATCATGGTGTCGTGCCGGTAACGATAGAGATCATGACAGTACTTTGGAGATGGAGATCAAAGGTGCAAGATGATCATGGCCATATCATGTCACATATTTTGATTGCATATGATGTTTATCTGTTATACATCTTATTCTATTTTGTTTGACGGTAGCTTTATGATGATCTCTCACTAATTATCAAGAAGTGTTCTCCCTGAGTATGCACCATTGCGAAAGTTCTTCGTGCTGAGACACCACGTGATGATCGGGTGTGATAGGCTCTACGTTCAAATACAACGGGTGCAAAACAGTTGCGCACGTGGAATACTCAGGTTAAACTTGACGAGCCTAGCATATAACAGATATGGCCTCGGAACGCGGAGACCGAAAGGTCGAGCGTGAATAATATAGTAGATATGATCAACATATTGATGTTCACCGTTGAAACTACTCCATCTCACGTGATGATCGGACATGGTGTAGTTGATATGGATCACGTAATCACTTAGAGGATTAGAGAGATGTCTTTCTAAGTGGGAGTTCTTTAGTAATATGATTAATTGAACTTAAATTTATCATGAAGTTAGTCCTGATAGTATTTTGCAAATTATGTTGTAGATCAATAGCTTGCATTGTTGCTTTCATATGTTTATTTTTATATGTTCCTAGAGAAAATTGTGTTGAAAGATGTTAGTAGCAATGATGCGGATTGGATCCGTGATCTGAGGTTTATCCTCATTGCTGCACAGAAGAATTATGTCCTTAATGCACCGCTAGGTGACAGACCTATTGCAGGAGCAGATGCAGATGTTATGAACGTTTGGCTAGCTCAATATGATGACTACTTGATAGTTTTGTGCACCATGCTTAAACGGCTTAGAATCGGGACTTCAAAAATGTTTTGAACGTCATGGACCATATCAGATGTTCCAGGAGTTGAAGTTAATATTTCCAGCAAATACCCGAGTTGAGAGATATGAAGTCTCCAATAAGTTCTATAGCTAAAAGATGGAGGAGAATCGCTCAACTAGTGAGCATGTGCTCAGATTGTCTGGGTACTACAATCACTTGAATCAAGTGGGAGTTAATCTTTGAGATAAGATAGTGATTGACAGAATTCTCTAGTCACTACCACCAAGTTAGTAGAACTTCGTGATGAACTATAATGCAAGGGATGACGAAAACGATTCCCGAGCTCTTCGTGATGCTGAAATCGACGAAGGTAGAAATCAAGAAAGAGCATCAAGTGTTGATGATTGACAAGACCACTAGTTTCAAGAAAAGGGCAAACGGAAAGAAAGGGAACTTCAAGCAGAATGACAAGCAAGTTGTCACTCCCGCGAAGAAGCCCACAGCTGGACCAAAGCCTGAAACTGAGTGCTTACACTGCAAAGGAAATGGTCACTGGAAGCGGAAATGCCCTGAATATTTGGTGGATAAGAAGGATGGCAAAGTGAACAAGGGTATATTTGATATACAGGTTATTGATGTGTGCCTTACTAGTGTTTATAGTAGCCCCTGAGTATTTGATACTTGTTCAGTTGCTAAGATTAGTAACTCGAAACAGGAGTTATATAAACAGAGACTAGTTGAAGGGGAAGTGACGATGAGTGTTGGAAGTGGTTCCAAGATTGATATGATCATCATCGCACACTCCCTATACTTTCGGGATTAGTGTTAAACCTAAATAAATGTTATTTGGCGTTTGCGTTGAGCATGAATATGATTTGATCATGTTTATTGTGATACGGTTATTCATTTGAAGTTAAAGAATAATTGTTATTCTGTTTACATGAATAAGACCTTCGATCGTTATACACCCAATGAAAATAGTTTCTTGGATCTCGATCGTAGTGATACACATATTCATAATATTGATGCCAAAAGATGCAAAGTTAATAATGATAGTGCAACTTATTTGTGGCACTGCCGTTTGGGTCATATTAGTGTAAAGCGCATGAAGAAACTCCATAAAGATGGATTTTTGGAATCACTTGGTTATGAATCATTTGATGCTTGCGAACCGTGCCTTTTGGGCAAGATGACTAAAACTCCGTTCTCCGGAACAATGGAACAAGCTACTGACTTATTGGAAATAATACATACCGATGTATGCGATCCAATGAGTGTTGATGCTCGTGGCAAGTATCGTTATTTTCTGACCTTCACAAGATGATTTGAGCAGATATGGGTATATCTACTTGATGAAACATAAGTCTAAAATAGTTGAAAGGTTCAAAGAATTTCAGAGTGAAGTGGAAAAATCATCATCCCAAGAAAATAAAGTTTCTGCGATTTGATCGCGGAGACGAATATTTGAGTTACGAGTTTGGTCTTCAATTAAAACAATGTGGAATAATTTCACAGCTCACGCCACCTGGAAAACCACAACGTTATGGTGTGTCCGAACATCGTAACCACACTTTATTGGATATGGTGCGATCTATGATGTCTCTTACTGATTTACCATTATCATTTTGGGGTTATGCATTAGAGACAGCTGCATTCACGTTAAAAGGGCACCATCTAAATCCGTTGAGACGACACCATATGAACTATGGTTTAGCAGTAAACCTAAGCTGTCGTTTCTTAAAGTTTGGAGTTGCGATGCTTATATGAAAAAGGTTTTCAACCTGATAAACTCGAACCCAAATCGGAGAAGTGCGTCTTCATAGAATACCCAAAGGAAACTATTGGGTACTCCTTCTATCACAGATCCGAAGGCAAAAACATTCGTTGCTAAGAATGGATCCTTTCTAGAGAAGGAGTTTCTCTCGAAAGAAGTGAGTGGGAGGAAAATAGAACTTGATGAGGTAACTGTACCTGCTCCCTTATTGGAAAGTAGTTCATCACAGAAATCTGTTCCTGTGACTACTACACCAATTAGTGAGGAAGTAAATGATGATGATCATGAAACTTCAGATTAAGTTACTACAGAACCTCGTAGGTCTTCCAGAGTAAGATCCGCACCAGAGTGGTACGGTAATCCTGTTCTGGAAGTTATGTTACTAGACCATGACGAACCAACGAACTATGAAGAAGCGATGGTGAGCCCAGATTCCGCAAAATGGCTTGAGGCCATGAAATCTGAGATGGGATCCATGTATGAGAACAAAGTGTGGACTTTGGTTGACTTCCCCGATGATCGGCAAGCCATAGAAAATAAATGGATCTTCAAGAAGAAGACGGACGCTAATAGTAGTGTTACTATCTACAAAGCTAGACTTGTCAAAAAAGGTTTTTGACAAAGTTCAAGGTGTTGAATACAATGAGATTTTCTCACTCGTATCGATGCTTAAAAGTCTGTCTGAATCATGTTAGCAATTGCCACATGTTATGAAATTTGGCAAATGGATGTCAAAACTACATTCCTTAATGGATTTATTAAAGAAGAGTTGTATATGATACAACCAGAATGTTTTGTCAATCCTAAAGGTGCTAACAAAATGTGCAAGCTCCAGCGATCCATCTATGGACTGGTGCAAGCATCTCAGAGTTGGAATATACGCTTTGATAAGTTGATCAAAGCATATAGTTTTATACAGACTTGCGGTGAAGCCTGTATTTACAATAAAGTGAGTGGGAGCACTACCGCCTTTCTGATAAATATATGTGAGTTGATCAGAAATGATGTAGAATTTCTCTGGAAAGCATAAAGGAGTATTTGAAAGGAGTTCTTTAAAAGAAAGACCTCAGTAAAGCTACATACATATTGAGCATCAAAATCTATTGAGATAGATCAATACGCTTGATTAGTTTTTCATTAAGTACATACCTTGTCAAGATTTTGAAGTAGTTCAAAATGGAACAGTCAAATAAAGAGTTCTTGCCTGTGTTGCAAAGGTGTGAAACTGAGTAAGACTCAAATCCCGACCACGGCAGAAAATAAAAAAGAGAATGAAAGTCATTCCCCATGCCTCAGTCATAGGTTCTATAAAGTATGCTATGCAATGTACCAGACCTATTGTATACCTTGCTCTGAATTTGGCAAGGGAGTACAATAGTGATCTAGGAGTAGATCACTGGACATTGGTCAAGAATATCCTTAGTGAGGACTAAGGAAATATTTCTCGATTATGGAGGTGATAAAAGAGCCCGTCATAAAGAGTTACATCGGTGCAAGCTTTTACACCGATCCAGATGACTCTAAGTCTCAATCTGATGCATATTGAAAGTGGGAGCAATTAGCTAGAGTAGCTCCGTGCAGAGCATTGTAGACATAGAATATTTGCAAAATACATACGGCTCTGAATGTGACAGACCCGTTGACTAAGCTTCTCTCACGAGCAAAACATGATCACACCTTAGTACTCTTTTGGGTGTTAATCACATAGCGATGTGAACTAGATTATTGACTCTAGTAAACCCTTTGGGTGTTGGTCACATGACGATGTGAACTATGGGTGTTAATCATATACAGATATGAATATTGGTGTTAAATCACATGGAGATGTGAACTAGATTATTGACTCTAGTGCAAGTGGGAGACTGAAGAAAATATGCCCTAGAGGCAATAATAAAGTTATTATTTATTTCCTTATATCATGATAAATGTTTATTATTCATGCTAGAATTGTATTAACCGGAAACATAATACATGTGTGAATACATAGACAAACATAGTGTCACTAGTATGCCTCTACTTGACTAGCTCGTTAATCACGGATGATTAAGTTTCCTAACCATGGACAAAAGAGTTGTCATTTGATTAACAGGATCACATCATTAGAAGAATGATGTGATTGACTTGACCCATTCCGTTAGCCTAGCACTTGATCGTTTAGTATGTTGCTATTGCTTTCTTCATGACTTATACATGTTCTTGTAACTATGAGATTATGCAACTCCCGTTTACCGAGGAACACTTTGGGTGCTACCAAACATCACAACGTAACTGGGTGATTATAAAGGAGTACTACATGTGTCTCCAAAGGTACATGTTGGGTTGGCGTATTTCGAGATTAGGTTTTGTCACTCCGATTGTCGGAGAGGTATCTCTGGGCCCTCTAGGTAATACACATCACTTAAGCCTTGCAAGCATTGCAACTAATGAGTTAGTTGTGGGATGATGTATTACGGAACGAGTAAAGGGACTTGCCGGTAACGAGATTGAACTAGGTATTGGGATACCGACGATCGAATCTCGGGCAAGTAACATACCGATGACAAAGGGAACAACGTATGCTGTTATGCGGTTTAACCGATAAAGATCTTCGTAGAATATGTAGGAGCCAATATGAGCATCCAGGTTCCGCTATTGGTTATTGACCGGAAACGTGTCTCGGTCATGTCTACATAGTTCTCGAACCCGTAGGGTCCGCACGCTTAAGGTTTCGATGACAGTTTTATTATGAGTTAATGAGTTTTGATGTACCGAAGGAGTTCGGAGTTCCGGATGAGATCGGGGACGTGACGAGGAGTCTCGAAATGGTCGAGACATAAAGATCGATATATTGGACGACTATATTTGGAGTTTGGAAAGGTTCCGAGTGATTCGGGTATTTTTCGGAGTACCGGGAAGTTACGAGAATACGGGGAAGAGTATTGGACCTTAATGGGCCTTAGTGGGAAGGAGCCAGGAGGTGGCGCGCGCCCCTCCCAAGCCCAGTCCGAATTGGACAAAGGGTTTGGGGCGCGGCCCCCCTATCCCTTCCTTCTCCACTTCCCTCCTTTCCCCCCTTCTCCTAGTTGGACTAGGAAAGAAGGAGTCCTACTCCCGGTGGGAGTAGGACTCCCCTTGGCGCGCCCTCCTCCTAGGGTCAGCCTCCTCCTCCCTTGCTCCTTATATACGGGGGCAGGGGGCACCCCATAACACACAAGTTGATCTTCAAGATTGTTCCTTAGCCGTGTGTGGTGCCCCCCTCCACCATATTCCACCTCGGTCATATCGTCGCGGAGTTTAGGCGAAGCCCTGCGCCGGTAGAACATCATCATCGTCACCACGTCGTCGTGCTGACGGAACTCATCCCCGACACTTTGCTGGATCGGAGTCCAGGGATCGTCATCGAGCTGAATGTGTGCTGAACTCGGAGGTGCCGTACGTTTGGTACTTGGATCGGTCGGATCATGAAGACGTACGACTACATCAACCGCGTTGTCATAACGCTTCTGCTTACGGTCTACGAGGGTACGTGGACAATACTCTCCCCTCTCGTTGCTATGCATCACCATGATCTTGCGTGTGCGTAGGAATTTTTTTGAAATTACTACGTTCCTCAACATATTGGTCATGCTATAGTTGTATTAACTGGAAACCGTAATACATGTGTGAATACATAGACCACAACATGTCCCTAGTGAGCCTCTAGCTGACTAGATCGTTGATCAATAGATGGTTATGGTTTCCTGACCATGGACGATGGATGTCATTGATAACGGGATCACATCATTAGGAGAATGATGTGATGGACAAGACCCAATCCTAAGCATAGCACAATATCGTGTAGTTCGTTTGCTAAGAGCTTTTCTAATGTCAAGTATCATTTCCTTAGACCATGAGATTGTGCAAGTCCCAGATACTGTAGGAATTCTTTGTGTGTACCAAACGTCACAACATAACAGGGTGGCTATAAAGGTGCACTACAGGTATCTCCGAAAGTGTCTGTTGGGTTGGCACGAATCGAGACTGGGATTTGTCACTCCATATGACGGAGAGGTAACATAGGGCCCACTCAGTAATGCATCATCATAATGAGCTCAATGTGACTAAGAAGTTAGTCACTGGATCATGCGTTATGGAACGAGTAAAGAGGCTTGCTGGTAACGAGATTGAACAAGGTATTGGGATACCAACGATCAAATCTCGGGCAAGTAACATACCGGTGGACAAAGGGAATTGTATACGGGATTGATTGAATCCCTGACATCGTGGTTCATCCGATGAGATCATCGTGGAGCATGTGGGAGCAAACATGGGTATCCAGATCCCGCTGTTGGTTATTGGCCAGAGGACGTCTCGGTCATATCTGCATCGTTCCCGAACCCGTAGGGTCTACACACTTAAGGTTCGGTGATGCTAGAGTTGTTATGGGAAATAGTATGTGGTTACCGAAGGTTGTTCGGAGTCCCGGATGAGATCCCGGACATCACGAGGAGTTCCGGAATCGTCCAGAGGTGAAGATTTGTATATGGGAAGTCCAGTTTCAGTCACCGGAATGGTTTCGGGGGTTATTGGTATTGTACCGGGACCACCGAAAGGTGTCCGGAGGTCCACCGAGTGGTCCCACCTGCCCCGGGGGACTTAATGGGCTGAATATGGGAGGGATCTAGCCCCCTAGTGGGCTAGCACGCCCCCTCCCCCCCAAGGCCCAAGGCGCCTAGGGTTTGGAAACCCTAGGGGAGGGGGCGCCTCCACCTTGCTTGGGGGGCAAGTCTCCCCTCCTGTCCGCCGCCCCCCTCTAGATGGGATCTAGAGGGGCCGGAGCCCTCTCCCCTTCACCCTATAAATAGAGGGGGGTGGTAGGGTTGCTGTACCCTTTCCCTTGGCGCAGCCCCTCCCTCCCCAACACCTCCTCCTCCTCTGTAGAGCTTGGCGAAGCCCTGCAGAAATACCACAAGCTCCACCACCACGTCGTCATGCTGCCGGAGCTCTCCCTCAACCTTCCTCTCCCCTTGCTGGATCAAGAAGGAGGAGACGTCCCCGGGCTGTACGTGTGTTGAATGCGGAGGCACCGTCTATTCGGCGCTAGATCGGATCTTCCGCGATTTGAATCGCCGCGAGTACGACTCCATCATCCTTGTTCTAGTAACGCTTCCGCTTAGTAATCTTCAAAGGTATGAAGATGCACTTCCTCTATCTCTCTTGTTGCTAGAATCTCCTAGATGGATCTTGGTGATACGTAGAATTTTTTTGAATTATTGCTATGTTCCCCTACAGTGGCATCATGAGCTAGGTTTATGCGTAGATTCTATGCACGAGTAGAACACAAAGTAGTTGTTGGTGATGATTTGTTCAATTTGTGTGGCACCCCGGCTCAGAGAAACCGGAACGCCCCATATTCCAGCCCAGAGATCGAGATGAAGTCTTTTGGAATACAACACTGCTTAGCATAGAACAAACCAGCTTTCTATTATTATTACACGAATATGAATACAAGGTCTCTGATATTACAATGAATAACATCGGCACGGCGACACTACGCCTGCCACTGTTGCTTTATGCAAGCAGCAGAACAACACGATGCAGCGGAAGAACTCTAGCAGTGGAACAACGACGACGGTGGTGAACTCCACTCCGCAGGGACTCTGGCTGGAACACTTATCCTAGCTCGCATACAAGGACTCCACGAAAAACAAGCAATCAAATCCAGAATGACCTACAAACTAGCATGACACGCCAGGTCAGTACATTGAATGTACTTGCAAGCTCACAATATCTAGAAGCATTCAAGACAGACAACAGCATGGAAATTACAGGTTAAATAGGAATTAACATGAGATCATCAGAATAACATGGCATGACAAACATAAACATGATACAACTAGAACAATATGAGCATATTAATCTGACAATACTAGCATGCAACATGATGACACTATATGCACCACTTATCCTGCTCGGGTTACCTCATAACCAACACATGCATCACTTACCAACCTCGGATATCACACGATCATCTCAGGAATCAAATCAAGCTTGGTATAATAATACCGTAGTAATCATTAAATGACCACAAGGAGCTTGATCTTTACCCATGACTCTCGCACAACATCACGAATATCCAACAACTCGGTATCCTCGATACCACGGTGATCTTTACGGCGATCACAACCACGACCAACACTTGGTCCTAAACCGTGATCCTTACGGCGATCACAACCACGACCAATAAATGGCCTGTGATCCTTACGGCGATCACAACGCGACCAATAAATGGCCCGTGATCCTTACGGCGATCACAACCACAGGTTGTCATTAATCAAGTTATTATTATTACTATTGACTCACGGTGTGACCTACTTTCGACCTGGGCCCTTATCCGCGGGCGCGGCTATCGATAGATTTAATATACACTCTGCAGAGGTTAGTACACTGTACCCACACTACGGAACCCATGGCCTCGCACTCCCATTTGGGTGGACGAACGACGTTCCGACAAAACCGTCCTACTGCCATGACACTCTCCCGGCCACTCCGACTCACTCCCCTCTGGGCTAAGTCATGGGTGGCCCCGTGTCTATCTCAAGACACAATGACCACCGTCGTGGCCATGATCCACTCTAGGACCCGGATCCATAAACTCATCAACGGGCACACAAGGCTTATGTCTGCCTACCTGATCAGGGTAGCGCGCGCCCATAATCTTCCCTCGTTGGAGGCACCGGCGAGAGGCACAACAGTAGACCCAGTTAGGACCGTCCCATACCGGTAAGCATGGTTGCACTGGTCAGCATCGATTCAGTGGCACCATGACTCAGCCAACAGTTGTTCAAGTTCAATTTAATCTGGTTAACTTGAATGCAAATATGATGAGCCATGATAAAATGCATGAACATGATATCAACATAATCATGAGGGTATCACATAACTATCCACCATATCAACAATAAATCATATCCACTGAGCATGGCATACTGACTAGCACGACCATCACCAACATCAACATGTACTACTAGCAAGCATAAACATATGAAAGGTAATACTAGCAGGTAGAACATGATAACAGAGTACAAGACAACATAGCACAAAAGTGAACATGCAACACTAAAACATCACCGGAACAACAATAACCACCTTTTTAACAAACAAACATTTAATAAAGATTCAAGTTGAAAACCATGGCTATTGCATGACTATCATGCAAGTGGGTATTGTGGCTTGCCTGGGGTGGAAGAAATCACCGGGTGAAAGTGCGAGAAACCCGCGGAACAAATCGCCGGAAAACATACTCTCTCAGAGGGGCTGAATAAGGGCAAGGGCATAATGGTCATTTTAACAGTGTCAAACCATAGTGAAAGCATGACCAACATAACGAGCTTGAAGAAACAAAGAAGTAGGCTTTGGAATCACCTCATTTGGGGCTACGGTTAAAAAGTTATGGATGTTTTTCTGCCAGGGACCTATGTATAATGAAAAGATTTTCAAACAGGGGCCTGGACAGAAAAACAGAATGCGTAATAGAGAAATACGCTTTTGGAAAGCGAAGACGTAATCAGTGGATTATGCCTCCACTTATCCACATCAGCGTACCTGGGTCAACGCGGGGCCGGCGGCTGGGTCGCTTACAGGTAGGGCCCACCATATCTTCTCTCTCCTCCTGGCCTCCTTCTTCTTCCTCCCGCCTGGACGCATCAGGCCGAGCAGGGGAGCTCACCCCGACGAGGCTCGCTGGTAATCCCGGCCACCATACGGGGCGCGCAACCTACCGACGAGCTCAGCCGGACGAGGCAGATCCATTTAGCAAGGACACGGACGCCAAGGAGGATCGAAGCGACTAGGGTGTGGACTCCGGCGGAGATGGCCTCGGGTGTGGTTGGGCTACGGGGCTGCGGGGCACTCCGGTGAGGGGCAAGTAGGTGGGGAGGGCCAGGGGGTCGAGGGGACTCCTCCGGTGGTGGTGGAACAGAGGGAACGGGTTGGGTTCGACCGAATCGAGGAAGGGCAGATGCGGTGGCCATGGCGGCCATGGGGGCACAGAGAGCTCCTGGAGCTCGAGCGAGTGGACAGGGAGGGAGCTGGGAGAGAGGCGAGGCCAGTGGTGAGGTCGAGAGGCCTCGGGGTGGGCTTATGTAGGCGTGGAGCAAAGAGGCCGAGCTGGCGTCGTCGTGGATACGTGTCCGGCGCTGTGGACGCGTGTGCTCATGCATGGGCTTGGGGAAAGGTGACGGCGAGGCACAGGGAGGAGCTTACAGGGAGGAGGAGGCCAAAGGAGCACGGGGAAGATGGCGACGACGATGAACAGATCCAAACCGCCACTGTACGTCCGTGGGCGCGCGGCGGTTTGCGTCGGTGAGGAAGCTACCGGAGGGGGAGAGGGGTCCAGGGGAACGGCGACGATGATAGTAAGCCAAGGGACATGCTCACGAACGTGAAGACAGCGAGAGGGGGAGGGGGTCCAGCACAAACAACCACTGGATGCGGCCACTGCACACAGAGCGTGTGCACAGGCACGCCATTGTCGTGGTCACCACGTGCACTGGCATCAAGAGGGGCCAAATGGCTGGCAAATGTTGTCTAGTGGTAAGTCCTTCGAAAGTTGGTTTCAACTGCGGTGGTAGATTGGTGAAAACGACTAAGGTTAAAAGGTTAGTGAGCTCTGAAGTTTACTGCAGTAAACTTTATAAGCTCAATGTGATCAACAGGGTGGGTTTTGGGAGAAATGGAGTTGTCTTCGAGGTTGAGGTAAAGAAGGACTTTCATCCTGGTAAGTTTGAGGAGAAATGGACCAGGCTTTAATATAGTTGCTTTGCAACTACCAAAATGGTCCAGAAATGAAAATTATGATGGTGCACTCACATGGAGTGTCAGCTTGAGCTCAAATTGGGCAAGTCAGGGTCATTTGGTCATATGAAGATGTTGTAAAAAGCTCGTGCCAAATGGTCAAGCCAAAATGGCACTTGCTTCACAAACATCTCTGCTAACCAGGAACTTGGAATCATTTTGGTGATCAAACAGATCAATTAAATGATGCCAAATTGGGTGGAGAGATGTTTTATGGGTATAATAATGATCTGGTAATTTATCAGGATTTGTGAAGCAATATAAAATACACTTGCTTCACAACCTGAAAATATTGCCAGAAAAAAAGATTTGCTCTTGTGCTCACATAGATGATTGGATGGAGCCGAAAATGGGTGGATGGGGTTAATATGAGCACATTAAGGAGTATGCAAAACTTCAACTCATTTGGGTACTCCTAGCTAGTACTTCCTTCACAAAGCCTTCTGTTTGACAGAAACTTTGAAAATTCACTGAGGAAGATTGACTAGGCAAATAAATTTGAACTTGTGCATGGGGCAATTATTTGGACATATAATCATGCCCAAAAAGGTTGGGAGCCACTAGGAAAAATATAAATGGCACTTCCTTCAGAAAGTGCCATTCAGGGCAGAATAGAAAAAGGAATATTGGGGAATTATTTTTGAACATGGCAATGAAACGTTTTGCCATATTTGATCAAGATATGACCCAAACAATTTATGAGAGTTATTTGGGAATTTTTGGAGTGATGGAAATATAGGTTGCTTCACAACATGGGGCAATTGGAGTTATTCCTTTAATAGAAAAGGAAATATTCCCAATAAAAAGAATATTGGGATTTGGGCTAGGATGGAAATGACAGGGTCTAGGGAAAGATTTGGGAATGACAAGCCACTCTGGAAGCAAAGAAGATGGCATCTTTTCAGTTTCCAGACCTCGGAAAAACAAAAGAAAAAGAAAGGGCCAAAAATCAGGCTGTCACAATTTGCTTACCGTTACTAGTCTTATCTTGATTCAGCGGCATTGTGGGATGAAGCGGCCCATACCGACCTTACATGTACACTTACGTGAGACAGGTTCCACCGACTGACATGCACTTGTTGCATGAGGTGGCTAGCGGGTGTCTGTCTCTCCCACTTTAGTCGGATCGGATTCGATGAAAAGAGTCCTTATGAAGGGTAAATAGCAATTGGCATATCACCGTTGTGGCTTTTGCGTAGGTAAGAAACGTTCTTGCTAGAAACCCATAGCAGCCACGTAAAACATGCAACAACAATTAGAGGACTTCTAACTTGTTTTTGCAGGGTATGTTATGTGATGTGATATGGCCAAAAGGATGTGATGAATTATATATGTGATGTATGAGATTGATCATGTTCTTGTAATAGGAATCACGACTTGCATGTCGATGAGTATGACAACCGGCAGGAGTCATATGAGTTGTCTTAATTTATTCTATGACCTGCATGCCAATGAGAACACCATGTAATTACTTTACTTTATTGCTAACCGTTAGCCATAGTAGTAGAAGTAATAGTTGGTGAGACAACTTTATGAAGACACGATGATGTAGATCATGATGATGGAGATCATGGTGTCATGCCGGTGACGAAGGTGCTCATGTCGCGCCTCAAAGATGGAGATCAAAGGCGCAAGATGATATTGGCCATATCATGTCACTATATGATTTGCATGTGATGTTTGTCATGTTTACATCTTATTTTCTTAGAACGACGGTAGCATAAATAAGATGACCCATCACTAAAATTTCAAGAAAGTGTTCCCACTAACTGTGCACCATTGCGAAAGTTCATTGTTTCGAAGCACCACGTGATGATCGGGTGTGATAGATTCTAATGTTCGCATACAATGGGTGTAAGCCAGATTTACACACGCGAAACACTTAGGTTGACTTGACGAGCCTAGCATGTACAGATATGGCCTCGGAACACAAGAGACCGAAAGGTCGAACATGAGTCATATAGTAGATACAATCAACATGGAGATGTTCACCGATGATGACTAGTCCGTCTCACGTGATGATCGGACATGGCCTAGTTGACAGGGATGATGTATCACTTAGATGACTAGAGGGATGTCTATCTGAGTGAGAGTGCATTAGATGAACTTAATTATCATGAACATAGTCAAAATGACTTTGCAAATTATGTCGTAGCTTGTGCTTTAGTTCTACTATTTTAGATATGTTCCTAGAGAAAATTTAGTTGAAAGTGATAGTAGCACTTATGCGTATTGGTTCCATAAACTGAGGGTTGTCCTCATTGCTGCGCAGAAGGCTTATGTCCTTAATGCACCGCTTGGTGTGCTGAACCTCGAGCGTCGTCTGTGGATGTTACGGACATCTGACATACACGTTTTGATGACTACGTGATAGTTCAGTGTGTAATGCTAAACGGTTTAGAATTGAGGTGCCAAAGACGTTTTTTAAACCTCGCAGAACATATGAGATGTTCCAAGGACTGAAATTGGGATTTCAGGCTAATGCCCACGTCAAGAGGTATGGGACCTCTGACAAGTTTTTAAGCCTGCAAACTAAGGAAGAAAAGCTCAATCGTTGAGCATGTGCTCAGATTGTCTAAGTACTGCAGTTGCTTGAATCGAGTGGGAGTTAATCTTCCAGATGAGAGAGTGATGGTTCTCCAAAGTCACTGCCACTAAGCTACTAGAGCTTCGTGATGAACTATAACATATCAGGGATAGATATGATGATCCTTGAGCTATTCGCGATGTTTGACACCGCGAAAGTAGAAATCAAGAAGGAGCATCAATTGTTGATGGTTAGTGAAACCACTAGTTTCAAGAAGGGCAAGGGCAAGAAGGGATGCTTCATGAAACGGCAAATCAGTTGCTGCTCTAGTGAAGAAACCCAAGGTTGAACCCAAACCCGAGACTAAGTGTTTCTGTAATGAGGGGAACGGCCACTGAAGCAGAACTACCCTAGATACTTGGTAGATGAGAAGGCTGGCAAGGTCGACAAAAGAATATTGGATATACATTATACTAGATCATCGTTGGCGCGCGTTGCTGCGCCCGTCCATTTTTGCAGTATAATGTTAGGAAATCGTAAATATATGATGAAATGAAATATGGTTGTTAAATACGAAATAAGTTGCTTGGATTTAAGGACACCAAATTGAATATTATTTATTAGCGAAACAGGGCACTAGTACCAATGTAATGTGTGTACTGCAGTTCAAGATTAGTCACTAAAATTTGATTCTAACCGGTTAGGAGTTTTAGCTACAACATAAAAATACAGCTCTTCCCGCCAAAAAGAATACAGCTCTACAAACGATGTACATTAAGCCTTAAAAATCTCCCTATGAACTGAAATCATAAACACTCATCAACTTATTTGATCATCGTTTTCTCTTTCTTTTTAGCCTAGCTATTTGTTCTTTCCCATCATACGCCACACTTGGATCTTGATTTCACACCTTATTGGTAGTTTTATCCACCCGTCATGTGGTAAACCTTGGTCCTTGTTGATGAACTGATTTGTTCTATTTCAGAATAGATACTCCCTCCAATCCATATTAATTGTCACAACTTTAGTATAACTTTATAGTAATACAATAGCATGGAGTAGTAAATGTTTTAAAAAGGTATGGTAAATTGGTGAAAATAAAATGTTTGTATTTATTCTATACCAGATAATTATATGTACTAAAGCTGCAAGAAGTAATATGACTGGATGGAGTAGTGAATATTTTAAGAAGGGATGGTAAATTGGTGACAATAAATATTTCTATATATTCTATACCAGACAATTATATTAAGCAATAGACCATTGCAAACCATTATATTGCGTAACAAAAAAAAATCTGGTTCTAAAGGTCGATTAGCAATAAGTGATTTTCATCAGACCAACTAGAGAAGTATAGAGAACAAAAAAAAACAACTCCATGCTTTGAAATTGAACAAATAGGTTGATTTATTTTTTCAGGTTTCGTACATTCACTGGTAGAAAAAGAGGCTTCCGTCCAGCCCCATTAGTCGCGAAACTGTAGGAACCGCGACTAATGAAGTCTTTAGTCGCGGTTCGGCAGACGAACCGCGACCAAATGCCTGGGCCCAGGGCGCTCGGTGGCCAGCTGGTGCACGTGAGGGGCTTTAGTCGCGGTTGGCCAGGACAACCGCGACTAAAGGTGCCCAAAGGCCTTTAGTCGCGGTTGGCCAGGCCAACTGCGACTAAAGCTCCTCCCCTATATATACCAGTTCAGCACACTCACTTAGCCATTTGGTGCCACTTCTCTTCGCAAGCTTCACAAGGGGGTGTAGGTTTGCTTTTGGTTCCTCTTATGCACACAAGGTGTTTGATGAAATGCCCCAAGAGCGTGAAACAAACATGATATGAAGTGTTGGAGCCACACTTGAGGTTCCTCATTTATTTTTTCCTCCTCGATCGCGGTTAGCAACTTGAACCTTTCATGCATGTGTGTCATTGATAAAATATGCATGTGTGTTGTTCATTGTTTAATTTCTATTGTTTATAGCTAGTTAGTTTAACAAATGCATGATGGTTAATTATATATTTTATATTATAATAATGCAGATGAATCGGCAATGGATGTACGGTAACCGACTCTCCCGCGAGTTCACTACGGGTTTGAAAGATTTCCTCGTAGTGGCTAATGCGAACAAGCAGAAGGGTTTTGTTATCTGTCCATGTGTTGACTGTAAGAATCAGAAGGGTTACTCTTCCTCAAGAGAAGCTCACCTGCACCTGCTTCGGCACGGTTTCATGCCAAGCTATAATTGTTGGACCAAGCATGGAGAAAGAGGGGTTATAATGGAAGAAGATGAAGAAGGGGATGATTTCATCGATGAAAGCTATCTTGCTCATTTCGGTGATACTTTCATGGAGGATGCTGAAGGTGAAGGGGAAGGTGAAGGTGAAGAAGAGGCACGTGATGAGACCATTGATGATCTTGGTCGGACCATTGCTGATGCACGGAGACGCTGCGAAACTGAAAAGGAGAGGGAGAATTTGGATCGCATGTTAGAGGATCACAGAAAGTCGTTGTACCCCGGATGCGATGATGGTCTGAAAAAGCTGGGCTGCACACTGGATTTGCTGAAATGGAAGGCACAGGCAGGTGTAGCTGACTCGGCATTTGAAAACTTGCTGAAAATGTTGAAGAATATGTTTCCAAAGAATAATGAGTTGCCCGCCAGTACGTACGAAGCGAAGAAGGTTGTCTGCCCTCTAGGTTTAGAGGTTCTGAAGATACATGCATGCATCAACGACTGCATCCTCTACCGCGGTGAATACGAGAATTTGAATGAATGCCCGGTATGCACTGCATTGCGTTATAAGATCAGAGGCGATGACCCTGGTGACGATGTTGAGGGCGAGAAACCCAGGAAGAGGGTTCCCGCCAAGGTGATGTGGTATGCGCCTATAATACCACGGTTGAAACGTCTGTTCAGGAACAAAGAGCATGCCAAGTTGTTGCGATGGCACAAAGAGGACCGTAAGTCGGACGGGGAGTTGAGACACACCGCAGATGGAACGCAATGGAGAAAGATCGACAGAGAGTTCAAAGATTTTGCAGCTGACGCAAGGAACATAAGATTTGGTCTAAGTACAGATGGCATGAATCCTTTTGGCGAGCAGAGCTCCAGCCATAGCACCTGGCCCGTGACTCTATGCATCTACAACCTTCCTCCTTGGTTGTGCATGAAGCGAAAGTTCATTATGATGCCAGTGCTCATCCAAGGTCCGAAGCAACCCGGCAACGACATCGATGTGTACCTAAGGCCATTAGTTGATGAACTTTTACAGCTGTGGGGCAGACCTGGTGTCCGTGTGTGGGATGAGCACAAAGAAGAGGAATTTGACCTACGAGCATTGCTTTTCGTAACCATCAACGATTGGCCTGCTCTTAGTAACCTTTCGGGACTGTCAAATAAGGGATACAATGCATGCACGCACTGCTTACATGAGACTGAAAGTGTACATTTGCCAAATTGTAAGAAGAACGTGTACCTTGGGCATCGTCGATTTCTTCCGAAAATTCATCCAGTAAGAAAGAAAGGCAAGCATTACAACGGCAAGGCAGATCACCGGCCGAAGCCTGCGGAACGCACTGGTGCTGAGGTATTTGATATGGTCAAGGATTTGAAAGTCATCTTTGGAAAGGGTCCTGGCGGACAATCAGTTCCGAAGGGAGCTGACGGGCACGCAGCCATGTGGAAGAAGAAATATATATTCTGGGAGCTAGAATATTGGAAAGTCCTAGAAGTCCGCTCTGCAATCGACGTGATGCACGTTACGAAGAATATTTGCGTGAACCTCCTAAGCTTTTTGGGCGTGTATGGGAAGACAAATGATACAAAGGAAGCACGGCAGGACCAGCAACGTTTGAAAGACCCTGATGACCGGCATCCGGAATGGTTTCAAGGTCGTGCCAGCTACGCTCTGACCAAAGAAGAGAAGGTCATCTTTTTTGAATGCCTGAGCAGTATGAAGGTCCCGTCTGGATTCTCGTCCAATATAAAGGGAATAATAAGCATGGCGGAGAAAAAGTTCCAAAACCTGAAGTCTCACGACTGCCACGTGATTATGACGCAATTGCTTCCGATTGCTTTGAGGGGGCTCCTGCCGGAAAATGTTCGAGTAGCCATTGTGAAGCTATGTGCATTCCTCAATGCAATGTCTCAGAAGGTAATCAATCCAGAAGTTCTACCACGGTTACAGAACGATGTGATCCAATGTCTTGTCAGTTTCGAGTTGGTGTTCCCGCCATCCTTCTTCAATATTATGACGCACCTCCTGGTTCACCTAGTCGAAGAGATTTTCATTCTCGGTCCTGTATTTCTACAGAATATGTTCCCCTTCGAGAGGTTCATGGGAGTATTAAAGAAATATGTTCGTAACCGTGCTAGGCCAGAAGGAAGCATCGCCAAGGGCTATGGAAATGAGGAGGCAATTGAGTTTTGTGTTGACTTTGTTCCTGACCTTAAGCCGATTGGTCTTCCTCGATCGCGGCACGAGGGGAGACTAAGTGGAAAAGGCACGATCGGAAGGAAATCAACGATATGTATGGACGGCCATTCTCTGACTGAAGCACACCACACTGTACTGACCAATTCCAGCTTGGTGGCTCCGTACTTTGAGAAACACAAGAATATTTTACGCGCGGACAACCCGGGGAAGCCTGAATCCTGGATTAGGAAGGCCCACATGGAGACTTTCGGCAGTTGGTTGAGAAAACATTTAATGAATGACAATGATGTTGTAGATCAGCTGTACATGTTGGCCAAGACACCATCTTCGACTATAACGACTTTCCAAGGGTACGAGATAAATGGGAATACATTTTACACGATCGCCCAAGATAAAAAGAGCACCAACCAAAACAGTGGTGTCCGCTTTGATGCAGCAACCGAGAATGGGCAAAAGGTCACATATTATGGTTACATAGAGGAGATATGGGAACTTGACTATGGACCCTCCTTTAAGGTCCCTTTGTTCCGGTGCAAATGGTTCAAGCTAACAGGAGGTGGGGTAAAGGTGGACCAGCAATACGGAATGACAATGGTGGATTTCAATAATCTTGGTTACCTTGACGAACCATTCGTCCTAGCGAAAGATGTCGCTCAGGTTTTCTATGTGAAGGACATGAGTAGCAAACCGAGGAAACGGAAAGATAAGAAAACGATCAGTACATCATGCGATGATCCAAAGCGCCACATTGTTCTTTCAGGGAAAAGAAACATCGTGGGAGTGGAGGACAAGACAGACATGTCAGAAGATTATAATATGTTTGCTGAAATTCCGCCCTTCAAAGTGAACACCGACCCAAGCATTAAGTTAAATGATGAGGATGCTCCATGGATACGGCACAATCGTAAGCAAGCAGGGACACAAGGGAAGAAATGATGTGTAATAATTTATTACCCGTGATGTGTTTCATGTCCATTTTCGAATATTTCGAGATACCACTGATGATACATGAAATTTGGAGTGATTTAGTCATACTCCTGCCTAGGCGTATAATATGCATACTCGTAGTCTTCATAGCCGCCGTCGTCGTCGCAGCTGTCGTATTTTTTGATATATTATTTGTATTTTTAAGATTTTGAATTGAATTAGTTTTATTTTTCTAAATTTTTTGATATATTATTTGTATTTTTAACATTTTGAATTGAATTAGTTTTATTTTTCTTAATTTTTTTATATATTATTTGTATTTTTAACATATTGAATTGAATTAGTTTTATTTTTCTGAATTTTTTGATATAATATTTGTGTTTTTAACATATTGAATTGAATTAGTTTTATTTTTCTGAATTTTTTGATATATTATTTGTATTTTTAAGATTTTGAAAAAGAAAAGTATTTTGAAAAATACTTTTAGTCGCGGTTGGCCTGGCCAACCGCGACTAAAGGTCGTTCCGCGCGGGAACGCAAAAACCCGCCAAAAATACCTTTAGTCGCGGTTGGCCTCGCCAACCGCGACTAAAGGTCGTTGCGCGCGGGAACGCAAAAACCCGCAAAAACCCCTTTAGTCGCGGTTGGTCTGGCCAACCGCGACTAAAGGTTACCCTTTAGTCGCGGGTCGCCTCCCAAACCGCGACTAAAGGGGGGGCTATAAATACAAGGGCCCGAACCTTCGCCTCCATTTCTCGTCTTCTCCGACTGCCGCGCCGAAGGCCTGCCGCCGTCGCCCTCGCCCTCGACGCCGCCCGCCGTCGCCCTCGACGCCGCCCGCCGTCGCCCTCGCCCTCGACGCCGCCCGCCGCCGCCCGCCGCGCTGTCAGGCGACGACTCCGGCGCCTCGGCCGGGTAATTATCCTCAGGCGCCGTCTCCTCCAGGCCCCGTGCCGCGCGGCCCATGGCGGCGCACGAGAGCAGCAGCACTCCGGCACCCGCCTACGGGTCCCATCTGTCATACACATGAACACACTGCTGGGTGCACTTCCGTGTACCCATAGCAGTTTTTGTATTTAATAATTTGAATTAAATTAAATCAGGATATTAGAAAATGAACCAAAACTTTGAAAATTAATAGAAAATAAACCGTAACTCGGATGGGAAAACTCTGTACATGAAAGTTGCTCAGAACGACGAGACGAATCCGGATACGCCGCCCGTTCGTCCATCACGCATCCCTAGCATAGCGAACACGCAACTTTCCCCCTCCGACCCATCTGTCTGAAAACGCGAAACACCAGGAATACTTTCCCGGATGTTTCCCCCCTTCACCGGTACCACCGCCACCGCCCCCCTTCTTCACTTAATTAATTTGTTTTTACTACATGTTTTCAGGACTGACATAATGGCGGACGATAGAGCTGACCCGATTATGGACAACTATGATCCGGACGGTGAAGCACATATGTTCGGCATCATAAACGGCGATATTCTATATGTGCCGACCGGACAAGAAGAAGATGATATCTCTTCTTATCTGAACCTTGACGGTGAAGATGAAGGGCGCCGTCAGCAAGATGATGCCGAACAAACGTCGATAAACGAGGATCTTCAAATGGAAGTAGCAACCACCTCCGGCGCCGAGGTATATATATACATTGAGCCTCTGGTGATACAAACTAACTGATTTGAATAAATATGTGTGTACTAACGTGCGCGACTCTCTTTCTTATTTTAGCCCTCGGCCGGATCGTCGAAACAATCGAGTACGTCGTCAAAGCGTGGCGCAACCAAGACGATGAAACAAGGAGAAACATGCACCATCGAGGTTGTCGACAGTGCAACCGGCAGGCCGCTGGAGCCCCGCAAGAACGCCACCAAGTTTGTCAACCAATGCGGAGCCGTTGTTAGAGACAACGTCTCGATCACCGTCCAGGAGTGGAATAAGCCAAAGAAGGCACGAATTGCTGGTTTCACTTTTGTCGATAAGAGAACAAAAAAAGATTGCTTCAAGAAGCTTATGGAACATTTCGTTCTACCTCCGAAATACAACAAATTTGATGAGGAGGGTAACAAGATTGAGGAAAACAAGGAGAGGAGGAGGCTAGTCAAACAGTTCGCTCTTCATAAGATGGCCGACGCATTCCGGAAATTCAAGCAAAATCTAGCCCGTGACTTTGTCAAGCAGAACAAGACTCCGGATTTCAAAGGACAATATGAGAAACTGAAACATGATTGGCCAGAATTTGTGAAGCAAAAGAAATCGGAGCAGTTCATTCAAATATCGAAAAAAAAATAAGGAAAATGCGGCTAAGAAGGAGTACAATCATATTATGGGGCCAGGAGGGTATCGCCTTTGGGTGCCTAGGTTGGAGAAGATGGAGAACGAGCTGAGGGCGCGAGGAATCCGTCCAGGTACGGATGGATGGGACCCAAGGGCCAAAAGCTGGTGGTACGGGCATGGGGGAACGCTGAACCCGGAGACAGGGGAGTGTGTTTACCGGGGCAAAATAATTAAACCCACCCAAGCCCTTATTGACGCAATGAGGGATGCTCAAGAGGGGAAGATCAAGTTCAACAGAGAGAACGACGCGCTGACAAAAGCCCTCGGGAATCCTGAACACGGAGGACGTGTACGAGGCATGGGGCACATTCCGTGGAAAATAGGGTTCCCCCAGAACGATGACCCGTACGGTTACAGAAGCCGTAAGAGAAAGATGGATCGGGAAGCAGATGTTGTGGCGCGGTTGGCATCGGAAATGGATGTGATGAAGAAAACCGTGAGTGTACTAGTAGCCGAAAGAGATGCAGCTCGGGCGCAGCATGAATATCATCCAGCGGATCTCGGAAGCCAGCAGCGGAGAAGCAGCGTGGCTTCCACGGAGGCCCCACCGGCTGGTGCAGATGCACCGACGATCGAAATTACTGCACCGGAGCCTCTGGTGGTCGAAATTACTGCACCGGAGCCTCCTCGCTACCCCGTGGACGATATAAAGGAGATGAAAGAATGTCATCTGTATTATCCTATCGGGAACATGTCCATGAAGGTAGCCATCGGCAGTGCTTTACCATGTTTACCTGGAGCACTCCACCACAACAACCCCATTCAAGATGGCTATGCTCGTGTCACGGTGGAGGACATAGTCCAAGGGTTTGAGGACCTGGAGATTGACATTGCTACATCTGAAGGGGAGAAAAGACTTGGAGATGTCAAGCGCCATTTCATTCTATGGCAAAAGAAGTTTATCAAGTTTCCAGGCGAGGCGCCAAGGACAACAAGTCCACCCCCCTACGGTGGTGGTGGTGGCGGTGGTGGTGGTGGTGGTGGTGGTGGCGGTTCACCTACACCTCCGTCACGTCAGCCGACGCCCCCCAGTCCACAATGTCCGGCGGGTGATCAGACGCCGCCCCCCAGTCCTCGTCCGGCGGGTGATCAGACGCCGCCCCCCAATCCACCTCCGGCAAAGAAGCAGAAGCAGTCCTGGATTATTAACCCGGACCCTTATGTACCTAAGACCACAAAGGTACCGGAGCCATCACTGAAGCCTCTCCCCACAAGGCCTTGGGAACGTAGTGCCGAGGAAACTGCCGCGGCCGCGGCTGCTGATCATGACAAATGGAAGGCGGACTGCAAGAAGAAAAGAGAGCCCGAGCCCAAGCCAGTATTTTCTGATGAGCAAAAGAAGTGGGCTAAGTCATTTTTGAGCACACCGTCCCAAGCCGCGAAGAATCTGCCTGACGACTATGCACGTGAACTTCGTAGGCAGGCACTCATGTTGAAGGAGAAGAAAGAGCGGGCGGAGAACCAGGAGAACAAAGCCTTGGAGGAGGCCGAGAAAACGGAATTAGAAAGTAAAAAAAGCGGGAAACGATTTGCCCAGCTCGGGGAACAAAGTAAACAATCGATTGCCCCGCTTATAGTGAAAGCCGCCGGTCCGGATGACCCCGATATCATAGCAGCTGCAGCAGCACATGGATTGACTGTAACGAGTGCCATAGAACAAGCGGCCAACTTAGGTATTACTCTTCGTGAACTGTTAGGCCTTGATGAGGCGCCAGTGAAGGAGGTAGTAATTACATATGTGAAGAATGGGCCTCTCGTCGAGCCTGCGCAGGAAAAGGATCTACCTCCACAAATGAAAGGTCTGCTGAAATGGTACAAGGGTTACATAAAAAATAAAAACGCCAAAGAATATATTTATGCGAAAGTTAGATATGAGCATCACTTCAAACATTACTATGTACAAATTCATCTGAGTGAATTGTTCCAGCTTTTCAATCTGCGCGAGCTCGACAAATCTATCATCAGTTGCTACGTCCTGTAAGTGATTTATTTCTACCCCATCTCGTTCATATTGCCTGCACTATATATATGTCCTAACTATATTGTTGTGTCCGCTATTATACATGCAGAATGAAGATTAAGGAATGCAGAGTAAGGAACATCCATGATGTTGGGTTCATTGACCCACACATCGTTAATGGATATGTGTTGGAGCATCACCCCGCCGACATGGAGGCAGACCTGTGGCAGTTTCTTACAAAGCAGGGACTCAAAAGTGATATTCTATTTCCTTACCATTTTGGGTGAGTGTTTCCGTCTTGAGCACATTCTCTTTTGTTTACTCCATGCATGGTATGTGGCCGGCTAATCGATGAGTTATGCATGACGTACTGTGCATGTATCGTGTCCGCAGGTTTCACTGGATTCTGCTAGTAATTAAAGTTGACACCTCAGAATGTCTCATCCACAACTCTCTGAATATGGATCCAAAGCTTTGGGGCGGCATGAGAAGAATGCTGCAGAAGTAATTATTTTCATTCATTTGCGCTCTATATCGATCGGCCTATTTCGTTCATTTCCTAATATCAAGTAACTAATAACTCTCTTGTTCATTTAATTTTCTTTGCCTCGTAGGGTTTGGAGACGGTTCGTAGATACAAAGGTCGGTGAATTCAAAAAAGAGCTAGAATTCAAAAGGTCAAAGGCTAAGAATGCTGGGGATATTCAGCCAGCGGGGACCAATCTATGTGGATACTATGTCTGTGAGATGATCCGGAGATACACCTCTGAGCGGGTTCCGAGTGATACCAATGCTCAGAGGAATAACCTCCGGATGATGCTTAGTCCAGAAGCTCGCTTCCGACCACTTCAAGAGGAACTAGCTGGATGGTTCAGCAGGGAAGTCCTCCATTCTAAAGGAGAACACCATTACGAGGACGTAGAACTTTATATGCATTAAATTATGTATGGAAACTTGTTCAAAATTGTATATGGTCATCCGATGATATTGAATATATATTGTATATTCCTCTTGAATTCTTTTTGGTTCTAATTTCAAATTTGTTTGAAATTGTACATTCATATGCATGTATGTAGTACCGTAGAATATGTGAAACTCCTTCAAAATTAAAATAAAGCACAAAAGAAATAAAACAATACAAATTAAACAGAAAACAGGTTTAGGGGGGCTAAAACCCTAAACCTGTGGCGGCCTTTAGTCGCGGTTGGCCAGAAGAACCGCGACTAAAGGTCCTCCGCCCCGACGGACGCCTGGCGCCCACGTGGACGGGCCTTTAGTCGCGGTTCTTAAGCAACCGCGACTAAAGTGGGGGTCCTTTAGTCGCGCCTATTTGGTCGCGGTTGCGCAACCGCGACTAATGGCAGTTGCGAACCGCGACCAAAGGCCCTTTTTCCACTAGTGATTCACATCAAAGAACAAATGTATGTCATCAAATGGACCATCACATTACTACATCCATATGGGAAAGGTCACTATTACCCGTTTTTAGAAGGTCTTCACTATTTAGGAGAAAACCTTCACTGCATAATCTCAATTATTTCAGTATGGGTCTTGTTTATTATCATGTACTTTGCATAATCTATCCAACTAAATGTTGCATTCTAGCGATCTTTTGTAAGATTAGCACAAATAATTATTGATAATGTATTCACAAAAATGAAGAGACATAATTAAGTTTATAGTCTGCATATTGACCAATAAGAAGGTGAGACGACAAAAGATATTCATCTTACTTTATAACTTGAAACACCAGAAAGGGAAAGAAGTTTGTAAGCCACCTAAAAATGCATGTTGGTTGGACCCATAAAAAGAGCTTCATGTCAGCATTTACATGTTTTACTTTAGCATATTACTGTACAATGATTTTTCTAAACCGTAAAAACATAATCCACTATGCATCATCTGTTGCAGAAGGAGTATGTCGGGAGTCCAACAACATTATGTTATTACTTGATCAAATATGTTATAAGTGAAGTGTGCACAACTTTATAGTCGAAGCTAGTCCTCTTGGAACCCACGTGACCAAACCAAAATGCAGGGTAGTAATACACTTGCCTTCAGCATTCGATATCAATTTGTATCATCACCTAGCTGTATGGCCTAACTTGGAGCAAAGTTGAACTACACAATGACCAGGCATATCACTTGTGCCTCCCACTCTCAATTTTGAATCCAGTAGCATCTTGCATCTACACTAATTGAACTCATAAATTTCCATAAGTTATAATTTTGAGATTAATATATATTCTGGCTAACTACACAGTGATATTATGGCATCTACTTTTTTCTTGTGAAAAGTAGCAGTTTAGAGGAAAATAAGCATCACCATGAAATTCCTTGGATCCATAAAGTTATAAAGGCATACGTCCAAAGAAGAGCCTCCTAGTAAGCTCCATCTAGATATGATGGTTCATGGTCTAGGACTTGTTGCTCGACTCAATCGCGCTCTTCCCCACAGCCGCTTTTAGTTTTGTTGCTAACCTCACATTGTACGTTGGGCTGCTATTTTTCCTTCTGGTTCATTTCTTCCCTACCCAGATATAAAGAACCTCAACTTGTATTGAACTGAAGAGCTAAACTGAAAGTGGTATAGGGGAAGGTGTAACCTGGAAGTTAGGAGAAGAATTTTCAGATGTGAAACAGTCCCCTGTGTCCAATGTAAATCCCATATAAATTCTGAAACAACCAGATAACAATGATAAGAAATTGGGCATTCATAATACTCTTTGTATCGACGATAGGACAACAAGGAGAGATATAATTCTCCAAGCCTTGTAAACGGTTTACCTTGTGTTTCCTCTAGAATCTAAACCATAGGCAGCAACGGATCACCTTGTCATCCCAAGTTCCATCTATTATAGAATTGCAGTAGTTACATGCAATTAGGAATGGCATGAGGATGCCTATGACATGGATAGATCCGCACAAGATGGAGGTTGAAATAAAGATGGGGACCTACAACGAGATAGAGGAGTGCTCCTCCTTTCCTCCTACTATAGTTCACATTATGAATATCTAACCCTTCACAATCAGCATTAACCAAAAAGTATGTAGCCATCATTGATGGCGCCCGTTGCCGCTCCCGTCTATTTATACAAAAATGATAGAAATTTTCATAAATATGTGACCACATTAAACTTATTAAATTTGCATAATCATAACCATATGTTAGTTTGTACGCAAGAGAAATCTCATATATATTCGGTGAGAGCAAGGTTTGCAGATACAAATTGTTTTGTTATGACAACATACACAACAATGTATGTGGTAAATACAAGTAAACAGTATTGTCAAGACAAATAAATAATAAGCATCAAAAAAATAAACATGTATTGAGATATGAGCTGTCTTTGTGATTGTGTATAGAGAAATGAATAGGTAACAGATCCTAGACAAGCCCTCCTTCAGAGCCGACACAGAAGGAAAAACGTATACACATTAATCTTAGAAGCTTCATTCTCTTCTGTAACCATTGCACAGTAAAAAGGAAATCTAGTCCTATAGGATCACTAAACCTACTGTAATTTTATTTTCGTATTAATATCAGGTTTATCTGAATCAAACTTTGTGGAAGGTGAGATGGTATGGAAAAATGCATTCCATAACACATACTGTAGTTCTTCCTCGCAGGTGTATGGAAGGCATGGTGCCGCGTCGGCGCCGTTATAGGACGGAAGGGCGGCGACCATCTTTGACAACAGTTGCGCAAGGGAACCGGCTCACCGCTGGGCGAGCTGTCGTCTCAGGGGCCGCCGCTCGTCATGAGAGACGTCACACTTCTCCTACTGGTTCTCCTCCCTTCGCCCTCCAGAGAGGTGGCACGGCGGCGGCGCACGAGAGAAGAAGGATCGAGGTGAGCCAGATGTGACTCGCCTTCCCTTCTTCCTCCAGTTATCCTCGCATCTAGCTGTCACCTTCGGCTGGCATAGAACAGCGGGACAAGGAGGCGACATGGGGAGGCAGCAGCATTGAGGCAGAGGATGAAGGTAGCGATCGAGGCAGCGGATGAAGGGATTCGTCGGCGGCGGCGCTGTCGCCTGTCACTAGAGTTGTTTCGTCTAGGTCGATTGGATTGGACGAGGGGATAATGGAATGGGACAGGGTGAGAATGGGCTAGAAAACTAACAAGGAGAGGGCTGAGAAAGGCTGAGAGAATGGGCTCTGGGAGGTAGAGGGCCCAGTTGACCACAAACGACGGTTTCGGCTTCCAGAATAGCAGCCCTTAGGACAGCTGGCCCAGTTTGCGATTAGAAGTCAATCCGACGGCCAGAACTCAGATCGTGAGAACGGACGGCTTAAAACGCAAATCACTGTGAGAGCTTGGTTTAGGTGCGGTTATACTGTCCTTAATTAATGTGTACTTTACTAGTACTCTCAGTAGCACCAGGGAAATAGATACTGGTTCGGTTGCTAAGTGTTAGTAACTCGAAACAAAAGGCTACCGAATAAACGAAGACTAGCTAAAGGAAAGGTGACGATATGTGTTGGAAGTATTTCCAAGGTTGATGTTATCAAACATCGCACGCTTCCTCTACCATCGGGATTGGTGTTAAACCTAAATAATTGTTATTTGGTGCTTGCATTGAGCATAGACATGATTGGATTATATTTATCGCAATACGGTTATTCATTTAAGGAGAATAATGGTTACTCTGTTTAGTTGAATAATACGTTCAATGGTCTTGCACCTAAAATGAATGGTTTACTGAATCTCGATCGTAGTGATACTCATGTTCATGCCAAAAGATATAAGATAGTAATGATAGTACCACCTACTTGTGGCACTGCCATTGGAGTCATATTGGTATAAAACGCATGAAGAAGCTCCATGTTGATGGATCTTTGGACTCACTCATTTTTGAAAAGTTTGAGACATGCGAACCATGTCTATTGGTATGTATGCATGAAGAAACTCCATGCAGATGGATCGTTTGGACTCACTTGATTTTGAATCACTTGAGACATGCAGATCATACCACATGGGCAAGATGACTGAAAAGCCTCATTTTTAGTAAGATGGAACAAGAAAGCAACTTGTTGGAAGTAATACATTTTGATGTGTGCAGTCCAATGAGTGCTGAGGCATGCAGTGGATATCGTTATGTTCTTACTTCACAGATGATTTGAGTAGATGCTAAGTATATTTACTTGATGAAACAAAAGTCTGAATTATTGAAAGGTTCAAGTAATTTTAGAGTGAAGTTGAAGATCATCGTGATAAGAGGATAAAAGTTCTATGATATGATCATAGAGATGAATATCTGAGTTACGAGTTCGGTACAAAGACATTGTGGAAATTGTTTCACAACTAATACTGCCTGAAACAACATAGTGTGATGGTGTGTCCGAACATCACAGCTGCATCCTATTGGATATGGTGCATACAGTGATGTCTCGTATCGAATTACCACTATCGTTTATGGGTTAGGCATTAGAGACAAGCGCATTCACTTTAAATAGGGCACCACATAATTTAGTTTAGATGACACCGTATGAACTATGGTTTAGAGAAACCTAAGCTGTCGTTTCTTAAAAGTTTGGGGCTGCGATGCTTATGTGGAAAAGTTTTAGCCTGATAAGCTCGAACCTAAAGCGGATAAATGCATCTTCATAGAACATCCAAAACAGTTGGGTATACCTCCTAATTCAGATCCGGAAGCAAAAGTGACTATTTCTAGAAACGGGTCCTTTCTCGAGGAAAAGTTTCTCTCGAAAGAATTGAGTGGGAAGATGGTGGAGATTTGATGAGGTTATTGAACCATCACTTCAACTAGTGTGGAGCGGGGCACAGTAAGTTGTTCATGTGGCGCCTACAGCAATTGAAGTGGAAGCTGATGATAGTGATCATGAAACTTCAGATCAAGTCGCTACCAAACCTCGTAGGATGACAAGGACGCATACTACTTCAGAGTGGTACGGTAATCCTGTCTTGGAGGTCATGTTGCTAGACAACAATGAACCTACGAGCTATGGAGAAGCGATGGTGGGCCCGGATTCCGACGAATGGCTCGAGGCCATAAAATCCGAGAGAGAATCCATGTATGAAAAAAAAGTGTAGACTTTAGCAGAACTACTTAATGGTCATAAGGCTGTTGGGTACAGATGGATTTTAAAAGGAAGACGGACAATGATGGTAAGTGTCACCATTAAGAAAGGTCGACTTGTCGCTAAGATGTTTTCCGACAAGTTCAAGGAGTTGACTACGATGAAACTTCCTCACTCATAGCGATGCTAAGAGTCTGTTGGAATTATATTAGCAGTTACTGCATTATTTATGAAATCTTGCAGATAGGATGTCAAAACATTGTTTCCTCGATGATTTTCTTGAGGAAAGGTTGTATGTGATACAACCTGAAGGTTTTGTCAATCCTAAAAGATGCTAACAAGTATTCAAAGCTCTAGCAATCTTTCTAAGGACTGGAGTAAGCATCTCGGAGATGGAATATATAATCAAAGATTTTGGGTTTATACAAAGTTTATGAGAAACTTGTATCTCCAAAGAAGTGAGTGGGAGTACTATAGAATTTCTGATGAGTATATGTTGTTGACATATTGTTGATCGGAAATGATGTAGAATTTCTGAAAAGCATATAGGGTTGTTTGAAAGGTGTTTTTCAATGAAAAACCTGGATTAAGCTACTTGAACATTGAGCATCGAGATCTATAAGGATAGATCAAAACGCTTAATAGTACTTTCAAATGAATACATATCGTGATAAGATTTTGAAGGAGTTCAAAATAGATCGGCAAAGAAGGAGTTCTTGGTTGTGTTATAAGGTGTGAGTATTGAGTAAGACTCAAGAATTGACCACGGCAGAAGGTAGAGAAAGGACGATGGTCGTCCCCTATGCTTTAGACGTCGGCTTTATAGTATGCTATGCTGTGTACCGCACCTGAAGTGTGCCTTGCCATGAGTCACTCAAGGGATACAAGAGTGATCCAGGAACGGATCACAGGACAATGGTCCTTAGTAACTAGTGGACTAAGGAATTTTCTCATTATGGAGGTGGTAAAAGAGTTCGTCGTAAAGAGTTACGTCGATGCAAACTTTGATACTAATCTGGATGACTATGAGTAGTAAACCGGATTCATATATTAGAACAGTTGTTTGGAATAGCTCCAAATAGCGCGTGGTAGCTGCATCTACGAGATGACATAGAGATTTGTAAAACACACACGGATCTGAAAGGTTCAGACCCGTTGACTAATAACCTCTCTCACAAGCGAGATATGATCAAACCCCATGGGTATTGGATTCATTACAATCACACAGTGATGTGAACTAGATTATGGACTCTAGTGCAAGTGGGAGACTGTCGGAAATATGCCCTAGAGGCAATAATAAAATGGTTATTATTATATTTCCTTGTTCATGCTATAATTGTATTAACTGGAAACCATTTTACATGTGTGAATACATAGACCACAGCATGTCCCTAGTGAGCCTCTAGTTGACTAGCTCGTTGATTAATAGATGGTTATGGTTTCCTGACCATGGACATTGGATGTGATTGATAACGGGATCACATCATTAGGAGAATGATGTGATGGACAAGACCCAATCCTAAGCATAACACAAGATCGTGTAGTTCGTTTGCTAAGAGCTTTTCCAATGTCAAGTATCATTTCCTTAGACCATCAGATTGTGCAACTCCCGGATACCGTAGGAATGCTTTGGGTGTACCAAACGTCACAACGTAACTGGGTGGCTATAAAGGTGCACTACAGGTATCTCTGAAAGTGTCTGTTGGGTTGGCACGAATCGAGACTGGGATTTGTCACTCCGTATGATGGAGAGGTATCTCAGGGCCCACTCAGTAATGCATCATCATAATGAGCTCAATGTGACTAAGGAGTTAGTCACGGGATCATGCATTACGAAACGAGTAAAGAGACTTGCCAGAAACGAGATTGAACAAGGTATTGGGATACCAATGATCGAATCTCGGACAAGTAACATACCGGTGGGCAAAGGGAATTGTATACGGGATGATTGAATCCCCGACATCGTGGTTCATCCGATGAGATCATCATGGAACATGTGGGAGCCAACATCCCGTTGTTGGTTATTGGCCAGAGGATGTCTTGGTCATGTCTGCATGGTTCCCGAACTCGTAGGGTCTACACACTTAAGGTTCGGTGACGCTAGAGTTGTTATGGGAAATAGTATGTGGTTACCGAAGGTTGTTCGGAGTCCCGAATGAGATCCCGGACGTCACGAGGAGTTCCAGAATGGTCCGGAGGTGAAGATTTATATATGGCACTACAAGGATACCCCCTATAAAGCAACACATATTGTACAACGTTTTGACTATAAGTTACAAAATTCACAAGAGATACACATATAAGCATTGCAGCATATGCGTTGTCGACTTCTTGTTCATGACCATAGTGTCCTACATAGATTGCAACAGATCTTTTATGTTGTCATGTATGTGTTGCAAATTATATCTGCTACAAGACTGCAAATATACATAATTAAAGTTAATTAGACGCCGGTACACATAAGGAGTGTGGCGTGAAAACCCGTTCGGCAAAAATCAAGTTTGGCGTAGTCCCTTCCATTTACTAAATCTCTAATCCAGATCATTGGAGTAGGCACATGGTGGGCCACCCTCCACCCTAAAATTTCAATATGTATTTAATATTTGTTTAATGTATATAAAAGAATTGTTCAACGTGTTGTTCAAAATTGTTCAACATATATTACAAAAATATTCAATGTATATTTAGAATTTGGTCATCAAATATCACAAAAATGTACACCGTGTAGTTAAAAATTGTTCGGCGTATGTTAAAAAAATCAAATGTATATTCGAAACTTATAAAATTCAATAAATGTTTGGATTTTCAAATTCTGTTCGTGGTTTAAATAATTATTCACTTTTTTTCTTCTAAAAATCACGTTGTAAAAAATTGTTCGAGTTTCAAAATTTGTTCAAGAAAACGTCTTTATTTCTTGAAGGAATTATTAAAAAAGGATCTGCCGCTGTACATAATAGGTAAATTTGAGCGCTGTAATTTAACACATGCTCAGTCGTTAGTTCAGTGGCGCATTATCACTAGGTCGCTTGTTCGACTCATCGAACGCTTTATTTTTTGTGACATTTCCTTTTAGTGGGAATAGGCCGGCCCGTTTTGCACGAATCTTTCAGCGGAAGCTGCTTACTTTGACGCTAACGAGCTTCGAGCAGGACCTCTCTAAAAAAAAGGTAATATAAGAGATGGGCTTGGGGGGGAAAAAGCCCAATAACAGCCTATCCTGCTCGTCGCGTCGTGCCGAAGTGAAAGCAGCCACGCACGGTCGGTCAACCCTGTTTCTCCAGTCTCGAGAATACTCGATCCGCCGCCTGGAAGCCAGATGAGCCGCCTACCTCGCCGTCCTTGCCCGGCCGCCCGGAGCCACCGGTAGAGCGCCCTGTGATCCTGACCGGCCTGAAGGTTGACACCCGCGACTTGCCGCTGCCTGTCCCGATTGGTGCCCGGTCGGCTGTTGTCCAATCAGGTGCGCAGGGCGCACCATCGCGCCCTCCTGACCGGACTACCGGAGCTGCCCACTTCCAGTCCGCTCCGCAGTCGCTTCCTCAGCCGCTGATCCTCCAGTCCTCCCCAATCCCCATCCCCTGCTCAGCTCAGAGAGGTATCTCATGCCGACATCCCCTCATCTCTGAATCTCCATGGACGAAATTACATTATGAAACTTATATGCAGTAATGCCTAGTTTGGACATAACGAGGAGTTCCGGAATGGTTCGGAGGTGAAGATTTGTATATGGGAAGTCCAGTTTCAGTCATCGGAATGGTTCCGGGGTTAGCTGTATTGTATCGGGACCACTGAAAGGTGTCCAGAGGTCCACCGGGTGGGGCCACCCGCCCCGGGGACTTAATGGGCTGAATATGGGAGGGAACCAGCCCCCTAGTGGGCTGGTGCGTCCCCCAAGAGCCCAAGGCGCCTAGGGTTTGGAAACCCTAGGGGAGGGGGCGCCTCCACCTTGCTTGGGGGGCAAGTCTCCCCTCCTGGCCGCCGCCCCCCTCTAGATAGGATCTAGAGGGGCCGGCCCCCTCTCCCCTTCATCCTATAAATAGAGGGGGGTGGGAGGGCTGTTGTACCCTTTCCCTTGGCGCAACCCCTCCCTCCGCAACACCTCCTCCTCCTCTGTAGAGCTTGGCGAAGCCCTGTAGAAATACCACAAGCTCCACCACCATGCCGTCGTGCTGCCGGAGCTCTCCCTCAACCTCTCCTCTCCCCTTGCTGGATCAAGAAGGGGGAGACATCCCCGGGCTGTATGTGTGTTGAACACGGTGGCGTCGTCTGTTCGGTGCTAGATCTGATCTTCCGCGATTTGAATCACAGCGAGTACGACTCCATCATTCGCGTTCTAGTAACGCTTCCGCTTAGCAATCTTCAAAGGTATGAAGATGCACTTCCTCTATCTCTCTTGTTTCTAGAATCTCCTAGATGGATCTTGGTGATATGCAGATTTTTTTTTGAATTATTGCTACGTTCCCCAACACTATGTTATTCCAAAAAAATCCTTTCATAAATCATCATGGATTTGTTTCTTTAGCTTCACTCTAGCACTTCTATGAACAGCCCATGTAGGGCAAACCTTCCTTTTCCATGAATGCTTGGGTTTATCCACCACTACCTCTACATCCTTAAGACCGGAGTGGCCCTGAGCCTTACATTATAGCGTTAATGAATCTACATTTCCCTTAGACTCCGACCCTTCTACCTCAACTTCGGCTTCTGAAGTAGGCATGAGGTTACAAAAACTCTCAAGAGCCGATATCCCTGAATTGTTAATGTCAGCCTCATTCATAGGTCTTACGGCTGCAATGTTACGAATAAGCTCAACTGCCCGCTAAGCTTCTATTTCTAGTAAGTCATTAACACATTTGGCAACTTCCTTACCATTAGACCAAAGTGAAACTCCGAGTCATTTGCCTTACTAATAATCTCATGTTCAGAAAAATGCAAAACGGGACAACTCTTATTAAATGACATACCTGTAGTTGCCTCGACATATTGAAGCTTGGTTTCCCTCATAGCACGCCCTAACTGTAAGTCATCCGCATCTGGTTGCTCCTGTATCTGGTTACTGGCACGCCTGCCAGCTGATACCGGGTCCATGATTTCCCCGAAAGCGATAACCTCATTAGTAGTCCTCTCCGTGGTGGCTGGTACCCGAGCAAACACCCGCCCGTCCTGGCGGGCGAAGAACAGGGGGGCGCGGCCGACGTGGCACCTCCTATCGGTGTGGCCGCCGCCTTCGCCGACGGCACAGTCATGCGCCCAGCAGGTAGCATGGGTGAAGTTGTAACCTGTCTAGGCTCAAAACGGCGCATAGGAGATGGGGAATCATGTGCCTCCTTCCCGCAACTCCCCTCAAGTCTGGTACTACAGAGGGCAGGTGTAGCAGGTGGCGAGGCGTCCTCTAGACTCCGCGCATCTGCCGGGCTGGTGGTCGACCCAAGACCTCCTGTCTCGGAGCGGCCTCCGCCCTCGTAGTACCGTGCGACACCAACACAACGTCAATCCCAATCGGTTTCTGCTCATTAGAACCATCCATCGAAGAAAAGCACTCGACTATCAGAAGTAATGACAACATAAACTTGGACAGATCCTCTGACTCAACCCTGCGGCTCCATAAGAGGCTACTGGAAAAAGATGCTCCAAAAGACCCAAAATGCAGCGAGTTCAATGGCATCGGTGCTTTTTCTCCCTTAGCGGACTCATCTGCCTTCCCAGACTATACCGCAGACCCCTTAGGTGCCTCGCGAGAACCATGTTCTGAATCCTTGTACTTTCCCCTGGCTGTACCACCCCCTCCGTCGTGTCCATGTCCTGATGACCATCCTCATCCTAGAACATAGGTGTGCCCTCAAACTCCACATCTAGATCATAAGTGACCCCGCATGAGTCCACTTGACCATGTTTGGCACAAACTCGATGTTAACCACACTGACAAGAAGCCTCGCCACAGCATTTGTGCAAATAAAAGGCATATCAACCTTCTCTGTCTTGCCAATGAGAGATCCCAGACTCCAGGTCACAAGAAAATTATTAAGTGGCTTAGGAGGCGCTCCAGAAAAACGGACCCAAACCTAAGTCAAAGGTGTGCCCTGCGGCTCCTTCTGCTTCCACTCATCAAATTTCATGATAATGGTAGTACCAGGCATTCTGCACATGCCGAACTTAAGTATACAGACTTGATCCTCCCTCGAAGGAAAATCCACCTTGTAAGTCTATTCCTCAATTCTGCCCAGGTTCCAACTGAAACTACCTGGTGCAAGCTCTCCGAGAGTTGCACAATTTTTGCCTCAGTCATGGTACCATTTGTGACCTTCACAATGCCCAGAAAAAGAAGTGTCTAAGAGATGTGTTGTCTGTTCCACATCAGGTGACTCAAAAAACATCAACTCCTAACAGCACACTCCATACATCGTGACCACCGACTTCGGTCCAAGAAGAAGGGGGCACTCTCTAGAAGTATGTTTGGGCTTAAGGCATAGATCATAAAGCTCCACTGTGCACTCTCCCACGAAGTGTCCCGGCTCCCCACATCTATAACAAGGAATTTTCTCTTTCTTACGTGCCCATTTATACACTATTTCACCATCGGACTTGTCGGACCCTTTATCAGAAGCAGACTCCCGTGCCTTAGTCATCGCCTGCTTTGCCACAAGAACCTTCACGGACACCAAAGCACACACAATATCCAAGGAAGTCCCGAGAGAGCCGGCATAGGGGCTATACCTGCCAACTCCATAGCGGCCACTGGTGCCACTGGTGCAAGGTCATCTGTGGTCTGAGCCGGCGGTGGCGGAGGTGGCCGTCTACCACCCCCTCCATCCACAGTTGGGTCAATATGCCCCGCGATGCCGAAAGTTAGGGCCGGAGGGCCCCTCAACAATACCGCCCGGAGGACCAGTGAACCTCTGCCACCTCCACCGTCGTTTTTCCAAGCGTATCCGCGACCACCACCCGTCAAAGATGAGCCCAGTGCTGACCCTCCCCATAAGTGTTGTACCCATCACCCCTCCCCCCCCCCCCCCCCACTGTCCGGTGGGTGCGGCCGCCGTCTGAGGCCTCAAAATTTTGTACCGCACCCGAAAAGCGACCGTGCCTGGCGCATTGAGACACAACATTCATCACCGCCGCTAGTCCGTCCCTAGCTGGAGCCACGGGACGCTGCGATCTAGTCGCTCCAGCTAACAGCAGACCCCCTTGAGGCGGTGGTGGAGCAACCATCAGCGATGGCGGCGGACCATGCCCGTGACCGGCCATGGCCTCCTTCCCGGCAGCAGACACCGGCAGGATCCCCGCGGCGGGCGCCGATGGCACTCTCGCAGCGCGGCTGAGCCCTAGCTAAGGGAAGTCGGGTTTGGTGATACGTCTATCCCTAGTGATCGTGTGTGCATGTTCCGGTGCTCGTCCCGAGGTTGTATCATGCAATAACGCTAGAGGTTTGATACGTCTCCAATGTATCTATAATTTTTGATTGTCCCATGCTATTATATTATCTATTTTGGATGTTTTATATCCATTAATATGCTATTTTATATTATTTTTGGGACTAACCTATTAACCTAGAGCTCAGTGCCAGTTTATGTTTTTCCTTGTTTTTGAGCTTCGCGGAAAAGGAATACCAAACGGAGTCCAAACGGAATAAAACATTCGCGATGATTTTTCATGGACTTGAAGACACCCCGGAGACTTGGAGATGAAGTCAGACGATTCACAAGGTGGTGGCAAGGGGGAAGGGCGCGCCCCCTGCCTTGCCACCTCCTCAGGACTCCTCTGACATAACCCTTGGCCCTATATATTTACATATATTCCCAAACCACCAGAAGCATCCACGAAAACACTTTTCCACCGTGCAACCTTATGTTCCCGTGAGATCCCTTCTTGGGGCCTTTTTCGCCATCCTACCGAAGGGGGGTTCGATCATGGAGGGTTTCTACATCAACTCTATTGCCCTTCCGATGAAGTGTGAGTAGTTTACCATAGACCTATGGGTCCATAGCTAGTAGCTAGATGGCTTCTTCTTTCTCTTTGATTCTCAATACCATGTTCTCCTCGATGTTCTTGAAGATCCATCCGATGTAATCTTCTGTTGCGGTGTGTTTGTTGAGATCCGATGAATTGTGGATTTATGATCAGCTTATCTATGAATATTATTTGAATCTACTATGAATTCTTTTATGCATGATTTGATATCTTTGTAATTCTCTTTGAACTATCGGTTTAGTTTGGCCAACTAGATTAGTTTTTCTTGCAATGGGAGAAGTGCTTAGCTTTGGGTTCAATTTTGCGGTGTCCTTTCCCAGTGACACTAGGGGCAGCAAGGCACGTATTGTATTGTTATCATCGAGGATAAAAAGATGGGGTTTACATCATATCGCTTGAGTTTATTCCTCTACATCATGTCATCTTACTTAATGTGTTACTCTGTTCTTCATCAACTTAATACTCTAGATGTAGACAGGAGTCGGTCGACGTGTGGAGTAATAGTAGTAGATGCAGGCAGGAGTCGGTCTACTTGACACGGACGTGATGCCTATATTTCATAATCATTGCCTTAGATATCGTCATAAATATGCGCTTTCCTTAGATATCGTCATAAATATGCGCTTTTCTATCAATTGCTCGACAGTAATTTGTTCACCCACTGTATTATTTGCTATCTTGAGAGAAGCCTCTAGTGAAACCTATGGCACCCGGGTCTATTTTCCATCATATAAGTTTCTGATATACTATTTTGCAATCTTTTACTTTCCGATCTATAAACCAAAAAAACCCAAAAATATTTACTTTATCTTTTGTTTAGTTTCGTCTATCTCTATCAAATCTCACTTTTGCAAGTAACCGTGAAGGGATTGACAATGCCTTTATCGCATTGGGTGCAAGTTGTTTGATTGTTTGTGCAGGTATTGGTGATTTTTGCGTTGCCTCCTACTGGATTGATACCTTGGTTCTCAAACTGAGGGAAATAGTTATCTCTACTTTGCTGCATCACCCTTTCCTTTTCAAGGGAAAAACCAATGCAAGCTCAAGAAGTACCAGGAAGAACTGGCGTCGTTGCCGGGGAGATCTACGCCAAGTAAAGACATACCAAGTACCCATCATAAAACTCTCATCTCTTGCATTACATTATTCGTCATTTGCCTCTCGTTTTCCTCTCCCCCACTTCTAAAATGATTTTCAAAAGGATTCGCGCTTTTCTTCGACCTTTTCGTTGCCCTTCTTCCGTTTGCCCTTATGTCTTACTTGGTTTGTTTGCTCGTTTGCTTGGTATAATTGTGTTTATTGGAATTCAGAACCAAAAGGTTATGGATCCTCATCCACTTGCTAATATTTTTAAGAGATCCAATAATGATGAACCAATTTCTAGCAAGTTGAGTGCACTAGATTATCTTTATGAGGTTTTGCTTGAAATTCGTGAATCTGAAAATTGTGATGAAGTGTTCAAAGAAGAAAATTATACAGTGATTCACGGTAGCTCCTTAAATGAAAAGCATGATTGCAATGATATTATTATAAATTCTATTAATGTCAGTTGTGTTAATGATATGCAAAACCATAAGCTTAGGGATGCTAATTTTGCTATGTCTACTACTTGTTGCAATGATCATGATTGGGGTGATTCTTCTTATGATCTTGAAAATTTATTTAAGCCTCATGATGAATATGAGATTGATAATAATGTTTGCAATAATATTGAAAGTGGGTTTGGAAGAGTGTCAACTTTAGATCCCACATATTTGGAGAATGTTCAATATTATGAATTTTTCGATAAAAGTGGGTTTGGAGAGGTCATGACTTTATTTAGTGTTAATCCCACTATTTTGGAAGAGTGTCAACTTCGCATGCATGTGGATCATGTTGAGAATATGTTATGTGATAGCTATATTGTTAAATTTGCTTATGATCCTACATGTAAATATTATGAGAGAGGAAAATATGGTTGTAGAAATTTTCATGTTACTAAATTACCTCTCTTCATGTTGAGATTGCTATCTTTTCATTCTTCTTCCTTGCGTATGCTAGTTTTTGCTTGCCTTGATAATTTGTTTGCTTATAAAATCCCTATCCATAGGAAGCATGTTAGACTTAAAAAAATTTGTCACATGTTTTATGATGCTCTCTTTGTGTTTCAATATTTATCTTTCATGTGAGCATCATTAAAATTATCAATGCCTAGCTAAAAGGCTTTAAAGAAAAGCGCTTGTTGGGAGACAAACCAATATTTTTCCTTGATGTTTTTCAATAAATAATTCATATAGCCTTTGGTTAGATGTGTTTTTGTGTCTTAATTAGTGTTTGTGCCAACAAAGACCTTTGGGATGGCTTACGGTGATAGTTGTTTTGATCTTGCTAAAAGCAAAAACTTTTGCGCCCAGGAAAATAATTTTTATTTTTTTACATAAACGTGCTTTTGATCTGATTCTTTTTGCACAATATTGGTACACAAATTGCCAAGGTTGTCCTAATCTTTCAGAATTTTTGGAGTTACAGAAGTATTCGAAGTTGTCTGATTACTATAGACTGTTCTATTTTTGACAGATCACTACTAGGAAAAGGGCTATAGATGATATGGCCACTAATGGCGCACCAGACATGTGGTGCGCCACTACTATATAGCAGTGGCGCACCATGTGTTGGTGCGCCATTAGCGTGAAAGACATTAATGGACACTAATGGCGCACCAGACCCATGGTGCGCCACTAGTAACAATTTTTTTTTCCAAAAATACTAATGGCGCACCAGGACAGAGTGTGCCATTACTAGTTTTAACTAGTAATGGCGCACTAGCCACATAGTGCGCCACTAGTAACATTTTTTTCCAAAAATACTAATGGCGCACCAGGGCAGAGTGCGTCATTACAAGTTTTAACTAGTAATGGCGCACCAGCCACACAGTGCGCCACTACTATATCTTTTATTATTATTATTATTTTGCAAAACTACTAATGGCGCACCACCAGCTGGTGCGCCATTAGTAACCAGGGTTACTAATGGCGCATTTGTAGGTGGTGCGCCATTAGTAACCTGGGACCAGCTAGATATTTTGGACAGCCACACCTACACACTCACTTTCCCCACTTTATTCTCTCCACCTCCTCCTCCAAGCTTGTCTCGGCTGCCTCCTCCTCCTCACCTCATTTGCACCATAGATTCATCCAAATTAAGTGGTTAAATTACCTTTTTTGATAGGTAAGTAAGGGGAAAGCTATTTTTATGTTGTAGATCTACTTTTTTTCTCCCTCCAACAACGTGCACATGCACTTTTTATGGTCTAGCTAGATCTATGTATGTTTGTGGTGTTGCATATATGTTTGTGGTTGCAGGTACCGGTATTTGAAATGCGATAGTTGCCAATATTTTGCCGGAATGTTGATTCATTTCCGTTTCAGCGAGAAATTTGGCACTATGCATTCTTTTTGGTCCTATTTTTAGGCAAAGTCATGCTAAATTTTTTCTTGGTTCTAAAATATCGTTTTGCTCTACCCCACAAGCGACCATGGTTCGCACGATGACCGAAGGCATCGTGAATAGGTTTTTGAGCTCCGCGAAGGCCGAGATGCTTCAAAAGAACGAGACAGAGATACGATGTCTGTCTCGAAGATGCAAGCTGAGGAGCCTTATGGACCCGGATTCCGTATAGGTGCGGGACCACTTGCTCTTGTGTGGTTTCATGGAAGGCTATCGGTGGCAAGGTGATGAAGATGATTATGAAGTCGTCCATGGGGGCCGGGCAAAAAATGAGGAAGGACAGCAAGACAACCGTGGTGAGGGCGGGCGAGAAAACGAAGAATCTCGAGGACATGATCACGAAGTAGATGCAGTACACAGTCATCATGTAGAAGATTCCGGACATGATGATGAGGAAGATACCAGAGCAGATGAAGGGCATGATCATGAAGATGAAGATGCCGGAGTAGACGACGATGGACCATTGATGGGATGGGTGCAGGACCCTCATATTCAAGAGCTGCTTCTCAAGCAGACGGATAACGCAAGAGCTGCAGCCCGAGAGAAAGCCAAGCTGGATCAACTGGAGATAGACGCGGTTACTCCATTGTATGAAGGATGCAAGCCCGAGGATACCCGCCTGAAAGTAACGCTCATGGCTCTAGAGATGAAGGTAGAACATAAAATGACCGACGCATGCTTCGACGAGAACATGTCATTCTGGCACAAACGTCTTCCCAAGGGGAACAAGTGCCCGACCAGTTTTGAGGAGGCGAAGAAAATTGTGTGTCCTCTGGATTTACCGCACATGAAATACCATGTGTGCCAGAACAATTGCATCATTTATTGGGACGAGCACGCGGAGTCTACCATATGTCCGGTGTGCAGCGTCACTCGATACAAGAAGAGGAAGAAAGCTCCTCGAAAAGTGGTGTGGTACTTTCCGATCACTCCTCGTCTGCAGCGGTATTTTGTGGACCCTAAGGTAGCAAAGCTCCTGCGTTGGCACGCAGATAGGGAGGAGAAGAAGCAAGAAGATGACGCAAATGATCCGGAGATAAATAAAAAAGGCAAGATGTTGAGTCACCCTAAGGATGGGAGCCAGTGGCAAGCGTTGAACTTCGAACACCCAGAATTTGGGAAGGATCCAAGGAACAACGTGCTGGGCGCGAGCACCGATGGAGTCAATCCGTTTGGCAGCCAGAGAAGCACACATAGCACCTGGCCTGTGTTTGTGTGGATGTACAGCCTTCCCCCCTGGTTGTGCATGAAGAGGAAGTACATTCACATGAGTATGCTAATTGAAGGGCCGAAACAACCAGGGAACGACATCAATCTGTATCTAGGGCTGCTGAAAGAGGAGCTAGACACGCTGTGGAAAACGCCAGCCAATACATGGGACGCCGCAGAGAAAGAATATTTCCCTATGAGAGCCGCACTGCTCATGACGGTACACGACTATCTCGGTTACAGATATGTCGCGGGGCAGGTGGTCCACGGATTTTCTAGATGCGTCAGGTGCATGGATGACACAACGTATCGCCAGCTAGATAGAGATCCCGGGTCTTCGAAAACCGTGTTCATGGGACGTGGCTTCGCGACGATGACTCATGGAGGAAATGCAAGGATCTGTTCGATCGAACCCCGAAGACGCCCGCGTACGAGGAGCAGCGAGGAAATAGACGAGCTGTTGAAAATTTGGAAAGATTGCCCACTGCCGGGAAAGAAGCAAAAGGCGCCAGAGCCGAGAAATAAGCGAAAGGCGCCAGAGCCGCTCCTGAAGGTATGGAAAATAAGGTCTGTTTTCTAGGACTTGCCGTACTGGAAGATCCACCGTGTGCCTCACAGCCTTGATGTCATGCATATCACGAAGAACGTGTGCGAGAGTCTGCTTGGTACCCTGCTCAACATGCCAGAGAGGACCAAAGATGGGCCGAAAGCAAGGGCACAACTTGAAATCAATGGGCATCAGGGAGGAGCTTCACGCTAATGATGATAATGATGAGGCGAAGCAGGACACGGAAAGTCGTCGCAAAGGCAAAAAGGCCAAGAAGACCGGAAATGACTTCCCTCCCGCGTGCTTCACTCTAAGTCAGGAGGAGATCGATCAGTTTTTCACTTGCCTCGTAGGAGTAAAACTTCCTTACGGTTACGCAGGGAACATAAGCAGATACCTAGACTCGGCGAAGCAGAAGTTCAGCGGGATGAATTCTCACGACTGTCACGTGCTGATGACGCAGATACTTCCAGTTGCAATCTGTGGGATCATGGACACGCACGTCTGTGAAATGCTATTTGGCCTATGCAACTTTTTCGTCATTTCTCGGAAGTCGGTTGGTGTGAGGCAACTCAGAAGGCTACAGGAAGAGATCGTGGTGATACTATGCGAGCTTGAGATGTACTTCCCACCCGCATTCTTTGACGTTATGGTGCATATGCTGGTCCATATCATGGAGGATATCATCCAACTCGGGCGACGTTCCTGCACAGCATGATGTCGTTCGAAAGGATGAATGGTGTCATCAAATGATACGTTCGCAACATGTCACGTCCAGAGGGAAGCATAGCCAGGGGCTTTCTGACCGAAGAGTACATCTCCTACTGCACGAATTATCTAGGCATCGAGAACCCCGTTGGTCTGCCTGTCAACAGGAACCTCAATAGGCTCGCTAGATGGGGTCACCGTGAGGGTCACCGCGAAATGCATGCCGACTTCGAGGGTCGACTCGCCGACTTTGAAAGAGCAAACCTAGTCGCGCTACAACACATAGACGTGGTCGATCCTTGGGTGGTAGAGCACAAAACCTTATTGAGAAGACGTACAATGACCGAGGCCAACAGAGGACGGACGGAGATATAATCAAAGAGCACAACTCATGTTTCACACGTTGGTTCAAACAGAAGCTTCTGTCGTACCCTTTACATGAGGATTCTTCCGCGGAAGAACAACTCATATTCGCCTTGTCACAGGGTGCCAAGCACAACCTGATGACGTATGAGGTGTACGATATCAACGGCTACACATTCTACATCGAGGGAAAGGACATGAAGAGCGATGGTTATCAGAACTCTGGGGTAACGATGGAATCCTACACCGGTAACGACAAGGACAGATACTACGGAAGTATCGAGGAGATCTGGGAGCTGAGCTACGCTGGAGAGAAAGTCCCAATGTTCCATGTCAGATGGGCCAAGAGCGTCATAAAAGAAGACCGGTATTTCACCACCATGGTTATACCCGAAGCCAAATCCAAGACCGCTGGCACCAACGTCACCGCGAAAAATGAGCCATGGGTACTGGCTTCCCAAGTGGACCAATGCTTCTTCATTACCGACCCGTCAAAGCCTAGTTGTGTTGTCGTGAGGAGAGGCAAAAGGAAGATCATCGGAATGGATGGAGTCGCCAATGAGCAAGACTTCGACAAGTACGGCGACCCGAAGATGGAACATGACGATGATGATGAAGTACCAGCATAAAACACAAGAAGAAGCAGGACCACCCTACCTAAAGGACGTCCATTCAAGAGAAGAACTCCATTTACGAAAAATAAGGGCAAGAAGATTGTGAATAGATAGCTAGCTAGCTAAGATCGATTGTATTTAATTGTAGCCTTCATTTCTCAATTGTATTTCATGGGCACTTTTTGAACTCATGAATATTTTTAAATTTTATGGGCACTTTTTGAATTCATGAATATTTTTTCAAATTTGATGATATTTTTTCATATTCAATATGAAAAAATATTGAATATTCATGAGGACACTCGATATCGATCCCCCTCCATCTCGATCTCGACCCCCCTCCATCTCGATCGCTATCCCCCTCCATCTCGATCTTGATCCCCCCCGCACCCTCCCCCGCTCCACTGCCGCCGACGACCCACCGCACCCTCCCCCGCTCCACCGCCGCCGACGACCCCCCGCACCCTCCTCGGCCCACTCCAGCGCCGCCGAGCACCCCTCGCACCCTCCCCCGCTCCACCGCCGCCGACGACCCCCTGCACCCTCCACAGTAATGTTTTACCAATTCACAAATGAATGCAACTAAAAATCCAAAAAAAACAAATTCGATTATATTTTCAAATAACAAATTCGATGATATTTTTAAAAAACAAATTTGATGATATTTTTCCATATTCATAAATATTTTCAAATAACAAATTTGATGATATTTTTTAAAAAATTATTATTGTTTTTATAAAAAATTATTACTGTTTCATATTCATATTCATTTTCTAAAAAATTATTAGATGCAACAAAAAATAATAAAAAATTTACTTATGGCGCACCGCTGGGTGGTGCGCCATTGTTGTGCAAAAAAAGTTACTTATGGCGCACCGCTGGGTGGTGCGCCATTGCTATCTAAAAAAAGATTTCTAATGGCGCACCGCTTGGGGGTGCGCCATTGCTATCCAAAAAAACATACTAATGGCGCACCGCTAAGGGGTGCGCCATTAGTAATCTTCCCCCCTAGCTAATTCGCCCGATCCCTTCGTTCCTCCCTCGCCCGATCCACTTCCCTCTGCTGCCCTGACCCACAACACCGCCGCCCCTACGTGCGCTGCTGCCCCCGCGCCCCCACCACTGCAGCTCCTCCACCGCCCACCGAACAGCAAGCCGCCGCGGCCCCCAACCATCCTGCCGCTGACCCGCAACCATCCCACCGCCGCCGACCCGCGAAGCACGTGGCCACCGGCCTCCCCACGACCAACCGAGGTGCCCAAGAGGATCGCCGCCGTCTTCCTCTTCGACTACGAGGACCCGGACGAGCTCGGACGCCCTCGAGCCATCCCTTCGATGCCCGCCGATTTCCTCCGCCTCGGCCACCATCGCCACCGCTCGACGCCGAATTCGCGCCGCCTCGACTAGCTCCGGCGACCCCGAGTCGCCCTCGACCTCCCAAGTGAGCACCCGAGCCGCTTCCCCCTCTTCCCCCTCTTGATTTCCTTCTGATGTGTTCTAGTTCATGCATCGTGTACGAGTTGGTGATGCACTGCATAGTACAATATCTCATCAAAGTACTCCACATATATCTGTTGGATCATGCCCATATGGACAAGCTTATCAAAATAGCTCATGGCAACTTCCATTTTTTCATTCTTTGTTGGTGCACAGATAAAGCCTTCTCCTACCCATTGCTTCATTATAACTTGTTTCAAGATGATATAGTTCTCTGGGTATATACTAAGATACAACAGACATGTCTGCAAACAACTTGGTAGACAATTGTAGCAAAAAATGAGTACTTGTTTGAGTATCTCATCAGAAGTTGCATTTGTTGGCAAATTGTTCTATATTTTATCCCTGTTCTGTTCTGTATTTGCTTCCCCTAAACTTGCTACAACACTGCATATGCTGATAATTGCCTGTGGTAAACCAGCACATCTTCAGTTTGTCTGCCATCCTTTCCTGCAGCACTGTGATACTTCAGTTAATGCTGGTGCTGATACTTCAGTTAACTCCAGTGAGTACGCCATGGAGTTACTTACTCCAGTAGCTTAATTAAGTGCAGTTGTTTCACTTACTCCAGTAGCTTAATTAAGTTGCAGTAGTGCTCGTAAGTTTGCAAGTTTTGTGTACTGTACTGCTTGCATCAGTACTTTTGTGTAATCTGACTATAGTGCTTGTATAGTTTCAGTAGTTTTTCTTCAATTAATTTGTTTGGTTGTATTAGTTTAGTGTACGACAAAAATTGTGTAGCACTTGCTGCTACTGTTAAGTTTGAGTTAATTTGTTTGGTTGAATTTTGGAGTACAACACAAAGAAACCTTTTCAGTACTTTGTCGTGTGCCCTCCATATTGTCTCATCTTCTTATCTTGTTGTACTCCTGCTACTGCTTGCAAGTTCCAGGGTTTGCATCAGTATTCCTGCTTGCAGTAGTTTGAAGGAGGATTCTAGTAGTGCAATAGTGGAGGAGTATGAACAATAGTGCAGTAGTGCACTACTTACAATAGACCTAAAATCTAGTAGCAAGTGCTCTCCTTTAACTGAAACTTTAAGTGAACATTTAATTTAACTTTAAAATCAACTAAAACTTTAACTGAAACTTTAATTTAAACTTTAACTGAAACTTTAATTAAAGTTAACTTAAGTCTTTTCCTTTAATAAAAATTGTATGGTGGATGTCTTGTTGTAAAATTGTATGCATAGTCAGGCCCTTTCATGTTTTCAAGGAAACACCAGACTTTCCAGTTAGTGCTTTCTCAAACTTCTGCAATTTGCACTTCTTGAACTACTGCTTGGAACTAAACAGAATTATACAATGAACTTCTATAGGCTGATCTGAGTTGGACCATCCTCTGCAGCCAACTTCTGTTCGGCAAGAGGAAGAAAGGAGAATCAGGGTAGGGTTTCATGGCTAGAAGATATATTGTTGTACAACAATTTGTTACAAATTGCATTTATTGGTATATGTACGCTAGTTTCGTCATATCAGGAGCTTAGGAACTTATCTTGACTAATTTATTATAGAAAGCTGTCAGAGCTCACTTCTAGAAATTAGCAATAGCAAAATGTGGTTAAGATTTAAGGCATCCGGACTAAGCTTTGTGGCCTTTATATCTAATTTGTCATGCATGAATTATGATCATGAGAGCCATGAGATCTTGTTTAGTGCATACACCATTCTTATTTTTTTTTCTATCCATTGCTACCCCATCTGGTAATTAGTATATCATGCTACTTTCATCCATGGAAGTATGACTTGTCACTTCTACAAATCGAACCCATCATTTAGTTATGGACCAGTATAATATAATTTGCAGTACTTGGCATTGAGCAGCTAGCACTGCTGAATCTTAGCAGCAAAAGAGGCCAATTTGCTCATGAGAAAAGAATTTTGATGATAGTATTGCTTTTGCTAACCTTTTCTTCAAGACCGGTAAATCAAGTGGGTAAATAGATGCTGCTGCTGGACTATATGTTCATTGGTACTATATGTTCAGAATGAGTTAACTTGCTCTCATTTATCGAAATTCATAATGTGTTGGACTATATGTTCATTGGTACTACTTGTGATGCTTATGGTGTACTACTTGGGAATTTTGTCAACTTGTGATGCTGCTGCTGTACCCCGAGAGGCCCTTGAGTTTGCCGGAATGTCGATTAACTTCCATTCTGGCAAATTCGGGTACTCCATATGTCCTATTTTCAGCAAAGGTCATGCTGAAATTTTCCGTGAATTTTAGCATGACTTTGCTAAAAATAGGACATATTGGGTACTTGCGACTAATGCATGGGCCGGGGTATCTTAGTACTTAATTAAGTAGGATCAATTGCCCCTTTATTCTTGCTGCATTAAACCATAGGTGGCAATAGAGGCAAGTGATTAAGACCAACTTAGAATTCTCCTTCCCTTTTCTTGATAGGGTATATTATTAGAAGATACCCATATATATCAGTCAACCTAGGGTGCCTCGGCATCGATAAACCCTAAATGATGAAAACTTAACTGACCATTTAGGGTGCCTCAGCATCGACAAACCCTAAATTATAAAACCTTGGCTTTTAGGGTGCCTCGGTGTCGATAAAAACCTAAATGATGAAAGCTTAGGCTTTTAGGGTGCCTCGGCGTCGACAAACCCTAAATGATAAAAGCTTAGCTTTTAGGATGCCTCGGTGTCGACAAACCCTAAATGATGAGACCATGATCTTGTTCCTTGAAAATAACCAACTTTTTGACCAAACTTTTTTCCTATTTAGAGCGAAACATGGCCCACAACAATGAGGCCGGCGTTTCGGGCAAGCAATTCTGGGAGCTGTCCCAGGAGATGGAGGAAGAACCTCACCGCTATGAGGACACCGCGGAAGACACCGATCCTGACTACACAACCCCTAGTGGCATCGGGGATGACACCACTAATGTTGCCGCCGAGGATGCCACCACTGATGATGGCAGCGCACGCACAGATGGCAGCCAACCGAAGAGGCAACGGAAGGACCGGCGCCCGAACATGCTCGACACCGTCAAGGAGGAATTTACTGAAGTGAACTCCGACGGGCATCCAATGGCGCCTAAAGAATTAGTCAAGGGGTACTCGGTTCAGCTCGGGTGCATTCTCCGGAGCACCGTCTCGATCAACACCGATAACCTAAGGCATAAGGACCGAGGGAATTTGCGCAGCCTCCTCTTCACGAAGCTGCACGAACGATACAAGTTCCCCGCTGACTTTGCAAACACACGCCTCTTAGGGAATAAAGTGAACAGTGTCGCCCTCACGGGGATGAGCACGTCCCTGACTACTTGGAGAAGCGTGGTGAAGAAAATGATTGACAAAGGTGATAGTTATGAGAAGATCAAGGCGAAATATCCTTCGATCAGTGAAGATGACTACAAGGAGTTCAAGATCAAGTGCGAGAGCAGCGCAACCGTGGAATCAAGTCAGTGGGTAAAGAAATGTGGGAGTTGAACTTAGGGGGTCCACCAACTCGGTCCCGGCAGTTACAGAGTGGCGGAGCCTATATGGGACAAGGAGGACGCGGAGCGTGCCGAGCAAGGCCTACCGCCCCGCTTCGAGAAATACCATGACAAGCAGACCAGGAACTTTGTCAGGGCCCGGTACAAGGAGGAACCGGTAACAAAGGAGCTTACCATGGATCCGAAGACCAAGGCGCTTGAGCTGGTTCTGGTAAGGAATACATCCCCGCGTAATTAGCTCCATATGGTTGCATTCTAATTAATGAAGCCAAATTTATAAATGGTTCACATTCCTTCCGCAGGAGACTGAAAGCAGTAGAGCGGGGTCGTCTCAGGGCTCCCCTTGGGACAACACTCTAAATAGGGCATTGAACGTAATGAAAAATAAGGATAAGCTCAGTAAGCCATCGTCAGCTGGTCGTGTGGCCGGCAAAGGCTTGTCCACGAAATGGTCGTCATACTATACCGCTGGTGGGTGAAAGGAGAGAAAGACCAGCTCGGAAATCCAGTCGCACGAGGTTCAAGAACTCAAGGCACAAGTGGCGCGGATTCCAGAGATTATCCAAGAGTAAGTGCAACAATAACTGGGAACGACGCTAACTGCCATTGTGCCTACCTTGATTCAGGAGCTGATGACATGGATTGCGGGCGGCCAACAGGGGCCGCCCCCGATTCCCAGCTTCACGGCTAGCAACTCGCACAATGCGCAGGCGGCGCCATTGGTGTCTCCGGCGGAGGCGGTATTCGTGTCTCCGGCGCCGGCACGGGCATTGGAGCTTAATGCACCTGGGTGTACACCGGCTGGCACCTCGCCAGCAAGCGGCCCCTCTGTCAGTTGCACGCCTGCCGTTGGTGGTGCCTCAACATTAGCCGAGCTCGACGCCATCACGATAACTAAGCCTCTCGGCCGATGACTTCATCTCCTTGCCTTTGACTGGGCATCCCTGACGCCCTACATGTTTTCGCAGGGTGCCGCCGACGTTCCATGCACTCTCCTGTACTTCGTGAGCGGCGAGTTGATTGATGTCGCCAAAGGCAGAATCGTTCAACCGGGCAACCCCGTGTTCCACGGTAATCTGATGCCACCCACCGTGTATAGGGTTGAACTGGTTCGGGTGCTGCCAGGCTGCGACGAGTTGTTACCTCCGATTCGACCCGCTGGGGCCGACGAAGATGATGTGATGACCCTCAGCGCCTGCGTAAGCTGGCCCCTGCTGTGGCCGAAGAGCCAGATTTGTTTGGGGGCGGGGGACACCACCCCACTAACAAGACCGCCAGTCGTGCCGGCGCCAAGCCATGGCAAGACCGCCGCAACGCTACCGGACATGTCGGACATCCCTATGGCACAGGATCCGGACATGCATATGGCACAGGATCCGGATGATGACGACAATGACGACGGTACACTTACCAACCTTGATAAGTACTTTGCTGAACATGGGTACGGTGACGAATTCTGTGGGCCTCCTTCTCAAGAACCCAACCCTGAAAAGACAATCGCGATCTAGCTGGTACCATGGAGAAACCCAATTGCAACAGGCCTCGTTTGGCATTCAGTTCTCAGGAGACGCCTCCAGCTGCCGCCTTCACCGAGCCTCAGATAGCCGAGGTGCGAAATATTATCAGCCCCAACACACTCAAGAAGGCGGTCTGTGAGCAGAACTCGATCCCATTACAGCAGATGAAGAAGAAGGGATGGAAACGAAAGAATAACAAGGGCGCCAGTGCGAGCCAGCCGGCACCGAGTACGATCCGTGCTCAGGACGGGCCACCTTCACCTAAGGATATCTCGAGGAGGGTGCATGTGGCGGGTAGGGCGATGCTACCGAAAAATCTGCTCAATGCTGCAACCGGTGTTATGCAGAGTCTACATGACAGTGTTCTTTCTTTGGAGAAGCGGCGTCTCTCCCAGAATGATGTGGCATACCCGGTTTTGTGGCCAAGGTGCCAGAGGGCAAGGGCTTTGTAGATAGCGCCATCGGGGGTACGATCGTCCTGCGGTTTGATGACATCTTCGCTATGTTTAACCTTCATCCGCTGCACTACACCTTCGTTCGGCTGTTTTCGCTGAGTATGGAGATGCGGATCATTAGAGACAAGACCCCGGACATCGGGATAGTCGACCCTCTCTACATGCGTGCCAAGATCTTGGGCAGCGTTGGGGACTGGCATGTCGCGAATTCACACCTCGAAGGCGTCATTCTGGCAAACCCAGATAAGGATAACTTCCTCGTGCCTTACTTTCTCGAGTAAGTCATCCCCTCACCGCCCCGTAACATATGATTTCTTAGATTTCGATCGTTCTTTTTTTCTAACATTCCGTGTTTTGTGCAGTGACACACACTGCACACTCATCCTCTTAAGCCTGAAATATTCCATGGCCACGTATTTCGACCCGGACCGTGAGTCGAAGATAGACTACACAAATATCAAGAAAGTTCTTGATGATGCTCTCCCCGGCTACGCCAGATCTGGAGGCACCTTTAAGAGGCCAGTTCGTAGGTACGGCAAGCACGTGTTCACCCACAATACGACGTTCCCCTGCGTCAAGCAGCCGCCTGGCGGTCAGAAGGATGCCTACTACGCCCTCCATCACATGCTGGCGATCGTACGGTACCATAATCACCTTCTGCTACCAAATAATCTCAAAGATTGGGCCACACACTTGTCGGCAATCCAGGACACGGACATCAAACAAGAATTCTTTCGCATCCAGTCGGAGTTTGCGGAAATCATCCATCAAGATGCCCTTCGTACCTCGGGGCATTTCTACCTCAGATATCAACCGTCCAACAGTGAGATAGAAACAACACTACAAATGCAGGCTGACAACGCCCGCGATTTCATGACCATCACGAAAGACGGTGGCTTCATCCATGCTCCGGTCCCATGAGTCGAGTCAAAAGTAGTGATGATATGTAGTTCTGAATTGTCGATTGGCTCATGTTGTAATATTAAACTTTAATGAACTTGTATGTCTCTTTGGTTTAGATAGTCGTTCAACTTATATGTAATTGATGCTATTTATTAGTAGGACCATGAATCGTGCTATTAATGTGTTGCTTTTCTCTTCCGATCCTTTTGTTGCATACTTATATATTGCTTATGTATTGTCTGTGAATTGTCACTAACGTTTTGTTTGGCTAGTGCATAGAGATGCCATCGTATGTCGTGTACAAGGGTAAGGTTCCCGGAGTCTACGACGACTGGGAGGAGTGTCGGAGACAGGTTCACCGTTTCAGCGGTAACAGTTACAAAGGGTACACCACTAGGGCGGAGGCGGAAGTTAGATACGCGCGCTATTTAACAGGAGAGAGGAGGGAGCGTTGGAGGAACCGGATGAAGACCAGTTTCATCACGATTATGTTCATCGTGATGACCGCAGCTCTCTTCTATGTGATGGTAGTTTAGATGATCAATATCGACTTGTAATGTGAAGACAAACTCGCTACCCGTGGTTTCGAGACTTGTAATGTTATAAATTTGTTCGGTATTTGAAATTCGGAGACTAATATGATGAATTGTATTCGGAGACTAATCTTCTATTATATTCGATAAATCTGTTCTTTATATGTTGTGCTCTCTATATTATGTGCAGTAATATGTTTTGTAACCTGTGCAAATATCAGAAAAGAAAAAAAATCCCTAAAATTCATACTAATGGCACACCACTCAGCACACTAATGGCGCACTGCAGAAAGGACACTAATGGCGCATCACCCCCTAGTGTGCCATTAGTATGCCAAATCACATGGGTAAATATGCCCCCCTAGGAGTCATACTAATGGCGCACGGTGGGCTATACTAATGGCGTTGTACGTGGTGCGCCATTAGTATACCAGATACTAATGGCGCACCAGGGGTGCGCCATTAGTATTTAATTCTAATGGCGTGGTGCTAGTGGCGTACCAGTAGTGCGCCATTAGTAGGCAAAACTGGTGCGCCACTAGTAGGCCTTTTCCTAGTAGTGGATTATGTTTTTGACAGATTCTGTTTTCTATGTGTTATTTGCTTATTTTGATGAATCTATGGGTAGTATCGGGGGTATGAACCATAGAATACAGTAAATATTACACCAATATAAATAAAGAATGAGTTCACAACAGTACAAAAAGTGATTATTTATTTTCTTATACTAACAGATCTCATAAGATTTTCTGTTGAGTTTTGTGTTGTGAAGTTTTCAAATTTTGGGTAAGGATTTGATGGAATATGGGATAAGGAGTGGCAAGAGCCTAATCTTGGGGATGCCCAAGGCACCCCCAAGGTAATATTCAAGGACAACCAAGAGCCTAAGCTTGGGGACACCCCAGAAAGCATCCCCTCTTTTTTCTTCGTCTATCGGTAAGTTTACTTGAGGCTATATTTTTATTCACCACATGATATGTGTTTTTCTTGGAGCATCTTGTATAATTTGAGTCTTTTCTTTTTAGTTTTCCACAATCATCCTTGCTGTACACACTTTTTGAGAGGGACACGCATGAATCGTGATTTATTAGAATACTCTATGTGCTTCACTTATATCTTTTGAGCTAGGCAAATTCGCTCTAGTGCTTCACTTATATCTTTTTACAGCATGGTGGTGGTTTTATTTTATAGAAATCATTGAACTCTCATGCTTCACTTATATTATTTTGAGAGTCTTTTAAACAACATGATAATTTTCTTTGGTTATGAATTTAGTCCTAATATGATAGGTATCCAAGAGGGGTATAATAAAAACTTTCATATGAAGTGCATTGAATACTATGAGAAGTTTGATTCCTTATGATTGTTTTGAGATATAGAGATGGTGATATTAGAGTAATGCTAGTGATTAATTGTGAATTGGAGAAATACTTGTGCTAAAGTTTGTGATTCCCGTAGCATGCACGTATGGTGAACCGTTATGTGATGAAGTCGGAGCATGATTTATTTATTAATTGTCTTCCTTATTAGTGGCGGTCGGGGACGAGCGATGGTCTTTTCCTACCAATCTATCCCCATAGGAGCATGTGCATAGTACTTTGTTTCGATGACTAATAGATTTTTGCAATATGTATGTGAATTCTTTATGACTAATGTTGAGTCCATGGATTATACGCAGTCTCAACCTTCCACCATTGCTAGCCTCTGTAGTGCCGCGCAACTTTCGCCGGTACCTTACACCCACCATATACCTTCCTCAAAACAGCCACCATACCTACCTATTATGGTATTTCTATAGCCATTCTGAGATATATTGCCATGCAACTTTCCACCATTCCGTTTTATTATGACACGTTCCATCATTGTCATATTGCTTTGTATGATCATGTAATTGACATCGTATTTGTGGCAAAGCCACCTTTCATAATTCTTTCCTACATGTCACTCTTGAGTCATTGCACATCCCGGTACACTGCCGGAGGCATTCATATAGAGTCATATTTTGTTCTAAGTATCGAGTTGTAATTCTTGATATGTGAGTAAATAAAAGTGTGATGATCATCGCTATTAGAGCATTGTCCCATGCGAGGAAAGGATGATGGAGACTATGATTCCCCCATAAGTCGGGATGAGACTCCAAACGAAAAATAAAAAATAAATAAATAAAGAGGCCAAAGAAGCCCACAAAAAATGAGAGAAAAGAGAGAAGGGGCAATGTTACTATCCTTTTTCCACACTTGTTCTTCAAAGTAGCACCATGATCTTCATGATAGAGAGTCTTCTATGTTGTCACTTTCATATACTAGTGGGAATTTTCATTATAGAACTTGGCTTGTATATTCCAATGATGGGCTTCCTCAAATTGCCCTAGGTCTTCATGAGCAAGCAAGTTGGATGCACACCCACTTAGTTTTCTTTTGAGCTTTCATAAAATTATAGCTCTAGTGCATCCGTTGTATGGCAATCCCTATTCACTTACATTGATATCTATTGATGGGCATCTCCATAGCCTAGTTGATGTGAGACTATCTTCTTCTTTTTGTCTTCTCCACAACCACCATATTCTATTCCACCTATAGTGCTATGTCCATGGCTCACGCTCATGTATTACATGAAAGTTGAAAAGGTTTGATAACACCAAAAGTATAAAACAATTGCTTGGCTTGTCATCGGGGTTGTGCATGATTTGAATATTTTGTGTGATGAAGACGGAGCATAGCCAGACTATATGATTTTGTAGGGATAAGCTTTCTTTGGCCATGTTAGTTTGAGAAGACATAATTGCCTTGTTAGTATGCTTGAAATATTATTGTTTTTATGCCAATATTAATTTTTTTTTGAATCTTATGGATCTTAACATTCATGCCAAAATAAAGAAAATAACATGGATAAATATGTTAGGCAGCATTCCATATCAAAAATTCTGTTTTTATCATTTACCTATTCGAGGACGAGCAGGAATTATGCTTGGGGATGCTTTATACGTCTCCAACGTATCTACAATTTTTTATTGTTCCATGCTATTATATTATCTATTTTGGATGTTTTATATGCATTAATATGTTATTTTATATTATTTTTGGGACTAACTTATTAACCTAGAGCCTAGTGCCAGTTTCTGTTTTTTCCTTATTTTTGAGCTTCGTAGAAAAGGAATACCAAATGGAGTCCAAACGGAGAAAAACTATTGACATAGTGCCCAGTGCCAGTTGCTGTTTTGCTTGTTTTTTACTTCGCAGAAAAGCAATACCAAACAGAGTCAAAACGCAGTGAAACTTTTTGGTGATTTTTTCTGGACCAGAAGACACATGATGGGCCAAGAAAGTACCTGAGGTGGGCTCCGAGGGGTGCACAACCCACCAGGACGCGCCTGAGGACCCAGGCACGCCCAGGTGGGTTGTGCCCACCTCGGCCGCCTCCCGCACAGCCTCTTTGCTCTATATATACCCGAATATTCCAGAAACCCTAGGGGAGCCGACGAAAATCCATTCCAGCCGCCGCAAGTTCTAGAAATCGCAGACCCAATCTAGACACCATTACGGAGGGTTCATCATCGTCATTTGTGCCTCTCCGATGATATGTGAGTAGTTCATCGTAGACCTACGGGTCCGTAGTAAGTAGCTAGATGGCTTCCTTTCTCTCTTTTGATTCTCAATACAATGGTCTCTTGGAGATCTATTTGATGTAACTCTTTTTTGTAATGTGTATGTTGGGATTCGATGAACTTTGAGTTTATGATCAGATCTATGTTTTTATCCATGAAAGTTATTTGAGTCTTTTCATCTCTTATATGCATGATTACTTATAGTCTCGTATTTCTTCTTTGAATCTTTGGTTTAGTTAGGCCAACTAGATCGATTTTTCTTGCCATGGGAAGCGGTGCTTTGTGACGGGTTCGATCTTACGATGCTTGATCCCAGTGACAGAAGACGAACCGACACGTATGTATCGTTGCCATTAAGGATAACAAGATAGGTCTAATTCCTACACGAACAGATCTTGTCTACATCATGTCATTGTTCTTATTGCATTACTCCGTAGTAGATACATGAACTTAATACACTAGATGCATGCTGGATAGCGATCGATGTGTGGAGTAATAGTAGTAGATGCAGGCAAGAGTTGATCTACTAATCTTGGACGTGATGCCAATATAATAATCATTGCGTGGATATCATCATAATTATTTAAAGTTTTATCAACTGCCCAACAGTAATTTGTTTACCCACCGTATGCTAGTTTTCTTGAGAGAAGCCACTAGTGAAATCTACGGCCCCCGGTTCTCTTCTTTATCATATTTGCCTTCAAGATCTATTTTTATTCGCTTTTATTTCCAGATCTATATTATCACAAACCCAAAAATACCCAGTTGGAGTTTATTTGCTTTTATTTGTATCTATCAATCTACTACAATTTTATCTCGTCAACTTGACAATTTCCGGCACTGTTACCTGAAAGGGATTGACAACCCCTTTAACACGTCGGGTTGCAAGTATTTGTTCTTTGTGTGCAGGTAACGTTTATGTAGTGTTGCGTGGTTCTCCTACTGGTTCGATAACCTTGGTCTCATCACCGAGGGAAATACCTACCGTTGATGTGCTGCATCATCCCTTCCTCTTTGGGGAAATACCGGCGTGGTTTAAGCCAACATCACTGCACCGGTCGAGCCTTCTGCGACGTCAGCGGCGGCGGTTCAGGAGGCGGAGGTGCGGTTGACGGCTCCATCCTAACTGACTATTACGTCTGTCATGGAAGAACGGGTCATCACAATAGTAGACGTCGTCTTCTCGAGTGAATGATCACAATCGTAGTCGTGGTCATCAAAATAGTAGACGTCGTTTTGTCGAGCGTCGCCGGCGGCTGGCCTCTGACAGACTCGTATATACTCTACATGGTATATCTTAGTTTTTGTTGTATGAGAGCGAGCATACAAGCTATAAGTACGTTCAACGGCAATGACTTTACTTTTGGTGAGCCACCTTGGAGGCCCGCAAAGCTGCTTATCAGCGATGGAGCCGCGTCGAGCTCAGGTGAGGAGGTGATTCGTCATTTTTTTCCTTTGGTGGCAAATATGGTGATGCCGGAGGCAGGTGACGGGAGTTGGTGTTACGTTTAGGGATGTTCTGCTATCTTTTCAGTTTTTTCATATCTGTCTTTACGTGACTTGTACTTTATTTTTCATGATATGAATGAGACACGTATTACCAGGCAAAAAAGCTATAAGTATGTGCATGTTGTAAACATAATACATGTATATATAGTACATACATATAATGGTGGTGCATTATGTTTCTTTTCTCTATATACACACGCGCCAAAAAGGTACAAGTTATGCAGTACGATCAAAATCATATTCATAGTGTTTGCATATTAGAAATAAAATATTTTGTTCATTTCCGGTCTGAATACGTGGTTCGATAAAATCCGCATTTGAATCCACATCAGATTATCTGCTCTGCTCCGACTCCGACGTAAAAGTATGGTAAATGATATGAGAAAGTCGTTATCCGGTCTGATCCTGTCCGTTTATATCCCTAGTTTTTTTGAGGAAACTTTATATTCCTAGGTGCAACCCCGGTCAAACAGCACGTAGGCGCCGCGTATGAGATGGCCTATATTCATCACCTCAAGCGCGGAATAGGATTTCGGGAGCTCCTACCTGCCGCTCTCTGCGGCGGGTTTTCGCTCGCACGCACAGGGGGTCTACGCCTGGGCCGGCCCGATTAAGAACTGTAGCTCGAAAATAAAGGCCCGATTGAGAACTGTAGCACAAAAATAAAAGCGCCGAGCGGGGGTCGCATCGAGGATCTCATCCTAGCGTCAATGCGCTACTACCAGTGGAGCTAGCAAGCTTTAATGCTCAGTATACAGCACAAACTTTTAAGAACGAACTACCGAGCGCAAATCCAATTTTTTTTCGAAATTTCAAACGCATTTTCAAAAAAAAATACCCTGAATGTTTTGTAAAACGCAACTACTATTAAATATCTTTAACAATTTTTCAAAAACTGCAACATTTTGGAAAATCATGAACAATATTTTGATATGGGAACATTTTTGTAATTCCAGAACAAAATTTGTAAAGGTGAAAAGAATTATGAAACTGCGAATATTTTCTGAAATGTGAAGAAATTTTGAAACCACACATTTTTCGAATTCTGAACAAATTTTGAAACCACGAACATTTATTGAATTGTGAACAATTTTGAAACATGAACAAATTTCAAATTAATGAACAAATTGTAAAATTGTGAATATTTTTCGAATTGTGAACATATTTTGAAACATGAATAAATCTCAAATTCCTGAATAAATTATAAAACCGTGAACATTTCTTGAATCTGCGAACAAATTTTGAAACTGCAAACATTTTTTGAATTGCGAACAAATTTTGAAACATCAACAAATTTCACATTCTGAACAAAATTATAAAATTGTGAACATTTTTCAAATTCTAAACAAATTTTGAAACCGTGAACATTTTTTGAATTATGCACAAACCGTGATTTTGCTTTGATTTGTGCACAATTTTTAAATTAATAAAAAATGAAAAAGAAACAAATGAGAAAAACAGAAAAAGGAAAATAATAAAACAGAAAAGAAAACAGAAAATCCTGAATGTTTTTTTACAACGCAACTACTTTTGAATGCCGTGAACAATTTTTTTAAAAACTGCCACATTTTCTAAAATCATGAACAATGTTTTGATATGGGAACATTTTTTTAATTCCAGAACAAAATTTGTAAAAGTTAAAAATTTATGAAACCGCGAACATTTTTTGAAATGTGAATAAATTTTGAAACCGCACACTTTCCAAATTGTGACCAAATTTTGAAACCACGAACATTTATTGAATTGTGAACAAATTTCGAAACATGAACAAATTTCAAATTCATGAACATTTTTTGAATCTGCGAACATTTTTCGAATCATGAACAAATTTTGAAACAACAACAAATTTCAAATTCATGAAGAAAATTATAAAATTGTGAACATTTTTCTAATTCTGAACAAATTTTAAAATCATGAACATTTTTTGAATTATGCACAAACTTTGAAACCGTGATTTTGTTTTGAATTGTGCACAAATTTTAAATTAATAAAAATGAAAAACAAACGAATGAAAAGAAAGAAGGAAAATAAGAGAAAATAAAAGAAAAATGAAAATATGAAATACAAAATAAAGGAAAAAACTGATTCAAGGTACCTTCTAGAAGTTTCCCTAAACCAGAAGAAACCAGCTAGGAACCTCTAGAAGGTTCCCAAAACCGGGGCGTTGGAACGGTTAAACAGGCCGGCCTGTTGCGTCGCTGCTCGGTCGCTCGCCTGAGCGAAGCGCCGACCGGATGACGCAGCGAGCGGCAAATAGGATTTTCCTAGGATTTGGCCCCGCAACGTTAGCCTTTTTTCTGTGGCAGTGGAATTCAATTATGTCATCTAGTTGGCGAGAGCAACTAATTAACGAGCGCTCCTTCGGGAGCCTCGCAACGATCAGCGCCACTTGGCATGCTCTCAGCCATTCGCCACGTGTCGCGCTCTACACGCTCTCTCCGGATTTTATTTTTTTATTTTCCGCATGCGATTTCGGCTTTTTAAACGGTTTTTTCCAGTGTTTTTTTTTATGTTTTGGTTTTCCACCGATCTTCCCAAACTTTTCGACCAAAATTTTTTTAAAAAAAATCGTTTTTGTGCAAAAAAACGAGTTTTTTCGCGAGAGGCACGGTTTTGATTTTGCGAGAGTCACGGCCGTGCCTCTTGAAAACAGAAAAAAAAAACGTGTTTTCTATTTTTTTTTCTTTCGCAAGAGTCACGGTTTTGCTTCCGCGAGGGGCACGGTTGTTATTTCGTCAGAGGCACGGGTGTGCCTCTTTTGGAAAGGGAAAAACGCGTTTTCTGTTTTTTTTCTTCTTTCGCGAGAGTCACGGTTTTGCTTCCGCGAGAAGCACGATTGTGCTTTGGCGAGAGTCACGGCCGTGCCTGCTCGGAAACGGAAAAAAAACGCGTTTTCTGTTTTTTTTTCTTTTGCTAGAGTCACGGTTTTGCTTCCACGAGAGGCACGGTTGTGATTTCGTCAGAGGCACGGGCGTGCCTCATTCGGAAAGGGAAAAAACCCGTGCTCCCGGTTCGGTATTTTTGTCCTTTTTTTCATGAAAAAATTGTTCATCAAAACCTATCAACATGGGATCTAGTTTTGAATATCTCGACGCGAGAAATCCAACGGCGAAAGCGGTTCAAGATTTGGACGCACGGTTTAAGAGATATAATGTTTTGAATAAACGGATCTACGAAAAAGGGAAACTCCCGGGTTGCCACGAGTGACGCACATGCAGCGCACTACTTATCGCAACCTGGGAAAGTTGGATTGATCTTCGCAACAAGTACTCCTTAACTAGTGATTTCGCTAGTTGGCCCACCAGCATGTGGGAGAACGGACTAGGCCAAGTTGACTACTTTTGTAGAAAAAAATCAAAAAAATGTGATGTAGAAAAAAAATACAAGGAAGCATGAATATAAAAATTGTCATGCTATATTACATGAAACTAGCCAAAATTCATCAAGTGCCAAAACATATAAACAACTGACACAAACGGGATCATCTATGGAATTGGTAAAATTTTATGAATTTTTAAACATGTCACACGGCAAAATTTACATATTTTCATAATGGGAACATGGCAAAAAAGGTTTTTAGATGCCAAAATTCTCATTTTTAATTTATATGACATGAAAACTTTTGGAAAAATTTATTGTCAAATGGCATGTTTTTGCTTAAAAAATCTAATAAAAATATTTTCTACAGATGGCAAAATTAGAAGTTTTCTTCTACCATAATGCAAAAATTCAAGGGAAATTTTAGTAAAAAATAGGTTCATGAAAACATAAAACATAAAACAGTCTCATGAAAACAAAATTTGCCAAGGGATGTTCAAAAATCAAATTGGCATGGTGTAGATGGAAAAACTTTAGAATGGTTTGCTTCAACAAATGTGCTATGTTCCAAAACAAATTGACCATGGTGCAAAAAATGAATTTGCCATGGTACCAAAAATAAATTTGATATGCCTAAATATATAATTTCCCATTCATTGTCCAATAAAATTGGGGTGATTCAAAAATACAATGATTGCAATGGTTCAAGAAGTAAACTTTCCATGGTTAAGATGATTAAGTTCGGCATGTTGCAAAATAAATTGCATGGTCCATAAAGTAAATTTGCCAAGGTCACATGGCAAATGTAAGGTACATTTGTCGTCGTCCGTAAGGTAAAGTATAATTTACAAAGGCCCTAGAAAAATGGTGGCATGAAAATGATTTCTATTTGCACGGTTTCAAGATGCATGAACTATAACCGAGATGCGATTAATTGCCCCCCCCCCCCCCCCCCCCCCCACACGGCCGATAGCAAACAAAATCAGCGTCCGTTTGCATCAGTGTGTTGGACTTTCCCTCACAGCTAGCTGTGACCTGATCCTTTGCAAGCGCACTGGCCGACGAAGGCCATTACAGGAGGGCACTCACCAGAAATGCACTCCCCTTTTCGAAATCTAAGACCTCTACTGAACAGCAACAAAATGAACGCATGAGCACGCACTAAAAACAACCAGTTTTCCAGCCCCTAAAAACACCAGTTCAAGGAGAAGTATGCCTCTTCCAAACCCAAAAAGAACCAAAACAACAAAACGATTGCACAACCAGCAGACTTCGTCGCGACCGGCTATATAACCTATCACTTCTTGTAGAATTCGCAGGTGACGGTACATTCTCTGACGAGGTTGCATTCGGCAACGGTGCACGAGTCTTTCAGATATCTGCTACCGTAGACTAACTCATGACGACATCCTGCTGGAATGGATACCTTATCCTTGATCCTGCTCTTGACAGTGGCAATGGTGTCGGCTCTTGCAACCTCCACGGTTATGGTCTTACCCTTGGCGATCTTAGCGAATATCTGTATCTTCTTCTGGGAGAAATGTTCCTCCAGCCTGTCGATGAATACGTCGGTGAGCACCGACTTCGAGGTAAGCATCGCTCGCAGCAGCGCAAGAGCCTGCAACATATATAACGAAAATCAATTACAAAAACGCCAGCAAACTGAATTACCCAGTTCGTAGATATGTTCTGCAATAGTTTAATCTTGATTACCTCCGGCTTCCCGATGGTAATGTCCATTTCCAGTACCATAACCTTGTTTCTCCCACACCAATGCTTCATCACAGACATGGCAGAGCCCTGATGTACAAGTAGATCATCATCCACTACATACCTCCCGCTCTCAACAAGCTCACGACGGAAGCAGTACGGTAATATATCATCCTTGGGGCAGCCGCAGTTAAGGGCCGCATGGCACGTCATGTTGCTCAAAGCGATAAACGGCATAGCGCTTGGATCCAGTAACATCATAGGGGCGAGGCATCTTGTGAAGCACTTAGCATTGAGGAGATCGGTGACGCTTCCATAGAGATTGTCGAACCACCTTCCAGGCCCCGCAGTTTTGATCACACAGCTGATAGGGTAAGTCAAGAATCCAAGGAGCAGGTCGATGAACTCATGGTTGCATTCCGCATACATGACCTTCTTCTCGCGGGTGTCGAAGAAGACCTTGATCTTACTTTCTTGTGAAAAACCTGCAGCATCTTGATCGGACGGTAGAATTTTGTGATTGATACTCGGCTTCACTTGCACGGTAGCACAAGCAGCCTTATCATCGGTTCCATTTGCAAGAAATGCATCAGTGAGTACTGTATTTGATGAAGGAGAGGCCTTCAGTATGGACAAAACCTGAATCACAAACGAGTCCAGAACTAGACGTCATATTGATGCGACGTCACGTATACATATTAAAAAAAACTTATTACCTGCTCCCATCCAACCAACTGTTCGAGCACCTCAAAGCTATGGACGGTCCCATCAGAACCAAACGCCTGCGGTAGGGACTGCATGCTGCTGGTGGATGCTGGCTTGATTCTCATGTCATCACTGATCACAAACCGTTGTTTGTCATCTACAAAGTCTGTAATCGTGCCTATCATGCCCACTTGCTCGAAGACATGCAAAACTCTAGCCATGATTAGCCAACACTTGCAGGAACTGTGAGATGACAAGCCGAGCCTGGCCCCTCCGGGAGGGATGTGAGTGGACTTGCACCACCTGGCAATAGATCAGGAAGACGAATTATGTATTCATGTATAAACAGAATTAATTAGTATTTTCAATTTTTCACTGCAAAAAACGGAGGGCCGAGAGGGCATAGAGTATATATACATACCGGAACTCATCGGTGTGAGCAGGCGTGAGAAGCATGCCATGGCAGGCCTCAACCTTCAGCAGCCTACTGTTACTGAGGCGCTCGACGCTGTCGCAGAGGTTGGAGAGGCAACCCGGCGATGGCGCTCCTGAGGCGCAGCACTGGAGGGCGGAGAGCGGCAGAGTGAGGAAGGAGAGGAGTACGTCGACAAAGTCGGAGCCGGCGTCGGCGAACAACACACGGTTGCAGGATCTGTCCACGGCGAGCTTGATGTTGATGGCGGCCATACTGGTTCAGGTGGAGTCCAAGGGGCGAGGCAGGGAAATGCCGGTGCCCGGTGGCCTGCTGCGGCTTGTTTAAGGCTGGCCATAGTGGGGGTAACATAAGTAGTACGGTTTTGCTCAAACTCAGCTAGCTGAGTTTTAATTGTGGTCTCAATCACTTTTTTGACTGTCCGATCGTCGCACATCAGGTTGTTGTCGTTGTGCGTTCTGTCCGAACGACGCGGCTCTACTCTCGTACAGGACGTAGCCCATGTGCATGAGTACTAGCTTTTTTGTTTTTCTGTTTATTACGGGCTATATGGGCTTTTCTTCTTCTTTTTTACCCAGCGAAAAAAGGCAAAGAGGATATGATCGAAGGATGAGAATCGTTGCTAGCTAACTGCATTCTTCCTTGCATGTTATTGTCACTTGTTTTCTTTTTTGAATCATGTTAGGGTCATTTGTTGACCGTAGCTTCCAGGGTCAGCTCTTTGTAACAACTTTCTTTTCATATATTTTTCTCTCATGATTAATTGTTTTTTTTGTTATTTCACTAATATGTTAGTAGAACACTATTCCACTCTTCTCCCTTTTCCTAATTTAGTGTATTCATTTTGTTTTTTAGATTTGTATTCATTTGTTACCATAGATTGAAAATTGATTGTTCAGGGATTTCACTATTTTTTTATTTTTCTCTTCCATTTTTCCATTTTCTGTATTTTCTATTTCGCTTTTTCTTCTTTTTAAAATCATTTTCTATTTTTATTCCACTTATTTATTTATGTCATTTTTTATTCTAATGGTATCAAAGCACATTCCTCCTTTTCGGTACAAATGCTTCCTCCATGAGTTTTTCCATCAAAACATTTGTGCGACCAAAATTTTTAAGTCTGGTCACAACTACATGTTTTTTAAATTGGGTCGTAATTATAATCTATTAAGTCGGGTTGCAACTGTTAAGTTTTAGACGGAGTCGCAACCGCGAGGTTTCCAAAATTTGATCATGAACAACCGTTTTTTCAATGTGGCTGCGACTGCAGGCTTTCAAGTCAGGGTTGTAACTGCAAGTATTCAAAGTCGGGTCACAACTGCAAGTTTTCAAAGTCAGGTTGCAACTGCAAGTATTCAAAGTCGAGCCGCAACTACAAGTTTCCAAAGTCGGGTCGCAACTGCAAGTTTCCAAAGTCGGGTGGCAACTGCAAGTTTCCAAAGTCGGGTCGCAAATGCAAGTTTTCAAAGTCGGATCGAAACGGCAAGTTTCCAAAGTCGGGTCGCAACTGCAAGTTTCCAAAGTCGGGTCGCAACTGCAAATATTCAATGTCGGGTCGCAACTGCAAGTTTCCAAAGTCGGGTCGCAACTACAAGTATTCAAAGCCGGGTTGCAACTGTAAATATTCAAAGTCGGGTCGCAACTGCAAGTTTTCAAAGTCGTATCGAAATTGCAAGTTTCCAAAGTCGGTTCGCAACTGCAAGTTTTCAAAGTCAGGTCGTAACTGCAAGTTTCCAAAGTCGGGTCGCAACTGCAAGTTTCCAAAGTCAGGTCACAACTGCAAATATTCAATGTCGGGTCGCAACTGCAAGTTTCCAAAGTCGGGTCGCAACTGCAAGTTTCCAAAGTCGGGTCGCAACTGCAAGTATTCAAAGTCGGGTCGCAACTGCAAGTTTCCAAAGTCGGATTGCAAATGCAAGTTTCCAAAGTCTGGTCGAAATTGCAAGTTCCAAAGTCGGGTCGCAACTGCAAGTTTTCAAAGTCGGGTCGCGACTGCGAGTATTCAAGTGGGGCCGCAACGACAAGTATTAAAAGAGAGGTGCAAGTACAAGTTTTGAAGTCGGGTCGCAACCGCCAATTTTCAAAGTCGGGTTACAACTGCAAAATTGCTAGTGGGTCGCAACTGCAAGTACTAAAAGAGGGGCGCAAGTGCAAGTTTGAAGTCGGGTCGCAACTGCAAGCTCCATCAATTTAAAATTAAAAAACAACGGATTTTTAACAAAAAATAAATAAATAATGTATGGGACAAGTCTGGGATAGATCTTGTGCGCCAGAGGCATCATGCTGGTGATTACTGCTAAACTGGGTCAAAACAACAAATGAAACACTTTCCACAACTGTGTTATGGCAACTAAAAATATGTTGTGCAGGCGAACCCACTAAGATGTATGTGCTTCTCTTATGGATTCGTATGTTTGCTTTAGCATGAGCGACAGGAGACATAAAAAGGCCAAGCCCCAAAAAACAACACGGCATGTGCAAATCGTGGGGAAAGGAAAAAAGTCCAGCCAAAATATATGATGATGTCATGTGAATGAGACCATAGATAAATCTCAGCTAGCTGAGTTCTAGGTGCTCCCTAAGTAGTATCATGTACTTGGGACTCGCAAATATGCTTATGTGGCAGGCAATTGAAGAGGAAAGAGATGGTTATAGTAACATAGGTAGATACCATAACATAATAAATGTGGTGCTACTATGTGTCATGCATGGCAATAAATGAGACCACCTATGAAACTAATTTATGATACTATGCACTATAGAGATAGTAACATAGACTAGTAACATATGTATGTTACTAGTCTAAGTTACTCCCCACTATGACCAGCCTAAGTACCGAGGAGGAGGAAATCACGCAAGCATGCGTCCGCGGAATAATCAGCAAGTGATTAAGTGTGACGTCTTGGAAATTGGAAGAGGTAATTAAAAGTGGTCGTCGAATCTGATGAGGCCAAAACTGTAAAATGCATGCAATGAAATTGACCGTTCTACTCGCCTCGTTCCGATGAATAACAGCAAGTACTCGCATGTACTCCTAGGCATGTGTTTAAGGCTGCTGCCAATGCATGGGCTGTGTTGCACTGATACGGCGATACCGATAGGGCGATACAAGTACGGCGATACGCGATATCGCAATTTCTAGAAACAGCAATACGCGATACGGCAAGTATATATATAAATAATAAAATTACATGTAATAAAAACAAACATAATAAAATTTATGAGATGAGATCAAAATACCACCCCATTGGTTGCCTAACTGCCTCTTTTCTTTTCTAGTCTTGAATGATCATCCAGGTCCTCAACTCCTCGTGGTGTATGCAAAATAGAAAATACATCACATGATATTAGACTTGATAATCTGAGATAGACAATCATGAAAAGTGGAAAGCAGTAAACAGGTTGGCTTTTAGCATACCAAATGAATATATTTCCAAACTTCCAAGTTCCAACAAGTTTCAATTCTGAATTCTCAATGGCCATAGAGAAACAATGCAAAGGTTCACGAAGATAACATGATAAATAGGAAGATCCATAGTCAAACAATCCATAATTGTGTATTACAACATAACAACAGGAAGATACAAGGCTCAGGTGGCCATAGAACCAAATTCAAACAATGCATAATTGTGCATTACAACATAACAACAACATAAAATAAACGAGACAGCTCAAGTGAGAGCATCCATAATCTCAGCCTCCAATTCGGGTTCATCAAGTGTAAGGTCAACACCTTCAACCATGCCAACACCAGTGAAGCTCTCAACCCATCTCCACCCACATCCCACATCCGGCTTGGCCCAACATGATAAGCCTCGGATTGTCTTGAAATCAGATGCAAGTTGTTATGTGAGAACACTAAATCCTCAGCACGTATAGGAGTGAGCCTGTTTTTGCCGGAGCTATGGATGAAGGAATATGTGCTCCAATTCCTTACACAGCAAGATGATGATGAGGACTGCCCAAGTAACTTTAGTGCTAAACTTTTCAAGAACTTTGTGCTTCCTCATGAGTGCCCCACCATTGCTTTGGTTTAGAATCATCTCTATCTCCAATTGAATCTGCATCCTGAAAGGCATTCATCATTAGAGCAAAATCCGCAAATTCTTTCTTGACGGTCTTGTAGTCATTTGGGTCCGGAAAAAACTTCAGCAAACAGTTGTTTCTCATTTGTTAAATCTCATGATCATCAATAGGGGTAACACGGCCACGGACTGCCCCAACCCAATTTGGACTATAGTACCTATTAACATGACAATATAAAATCAACAAGATTTTAAAGTTGAGAACTTGATATCGTCAAATGACAAACATATATAAATCATCAAACCTTGGATTGCATGAGTGAGCCAAACAATGGAGTGGGGTATTACTCTTCTCCCAACATTTAAGAAGTTTTTTTCTTGATTATGATATAGAGAGCACAATCTTCATGAAGTTACTTTTTTTCATAACGATAAATGGGAACTTTCACCTATGAACAATGAACAACAATCAAAATCAGCAAGCAACACACATCAATAATGCCCAAATGATGATGAAGAAAGCTACAAGAATCACTTACCTTCTCTATCATGTCGTCCCACATCTCATATATCAAATGGAGAGATGGTTTATCCGTGTCTGTCAACCTTATCATTGCATATATGGGTGAGGTGAAAGAGACAATGTATGCAATTTTACCCTGCCACACATCACTCAAAATGAGTTCCTTCACCCTTTGAGCTGTAATAGGATCATCCTCTTTATAAGTAGCCCAATTTGAATGAACAGCCATTTGTGTGAGTGCGTCCTTGATTAAAAGAAACCTCTTCAACATGATGACAACACTTGCGAATCTAGTTTCCGCAATTTGGAAGAACTTGAGTTTTCTAAACTCATTCAACATAGACAACCTCATGCCATGGTTCATGATGAAGTTCTTGACAAAGGCAGCTAGGTCAGAAACCTATTTTATAAAGAGAAGAAATTCATATTCATCAATATCATCGTTCTTTGGGTCACAAATTTCCTTCAACACAAGATTGAGGCAGTGCACAATGCAAGGAGTCCAGTAAATATTCTTGTATTTTGCTTGAATCATCAACCCAGCACCTCTCACATTAGATGCATTGTTTGTGATCACTTGGACCACATTCTCAGATCCAATCTCCTCAACCACTTCCTTCATCTTGGATTTGGTCTACTCATTGAAAACAATAACAATCAGCAAGCAACTTATGTAATCAGGAAGCAATTCAATTTATACAAACTACAAAAACTAAGACAAAAAACAAGGCAAACTCTTTTTCACCTCTCCTTCAGTGTTGATTATCTTAGGAAACATTGGGCCACTCTCTGTCAAAGCCATGAAGTTTAGAATTGGCCGCCTTTGAGGATCAGACCAACCATCAGTTGCAATAGTCACTCCTTTGAGCGGCCATGTGGACTTGAGGGGCTCTAGCATCCTCCCAACATGCTTCTTCTCTTTTGCAAGGCAAGTTGTCCTCAATGAATTATATCCAGGAGACACATAGCCACCCATTTTATTATTTGCAATAAAATTGTAGGACTCCTGATAGTAAGGATTTTTTGCTAGATTGAAAGGAACTCCTACAAAGGAAAAACAAGAATAACAAATCAGCAACTCTGATTCAACAAGACAGCAACAATGGCATTGTGATACAGAGTTACATACCTCCGGTGATGAACGTTCTTGCAATAAGAGCATCAGCTTGTTGTCGAAGCTCTGAATGAAAACTTTCTGAAATCTCGGTTTGTTGTCATGCTGCCTTCCTTTCCCTTGATGATGCCGACCGACCAGATTCTTCATAGGGTGGTAGAGGAAGTGTTTTCCTAGTTTTAGTATTACCAAGAAGTAGAGCAGCTTACCTATCTTGCTTGCCAAGTTCCTCAAACATATGATGTGTAATCTTGTTACAAGCACTTATTCATGCACTTGCTATCTTAAGAAGATGTGCTCTTATTCTAGTATAGCTGCCCGGGAAATCATTCATACAGAAGTGGCAACAGAAACACATGTTGCTGTTGGGGAACGTAGCAGAAATTCAAAATTTTCTACGCATCACCAAGATCAATCTATGGAGATTCTAGCAACAAGAGAGGGAGAGGATGAGCATCTTCATACCCTTGAAGATCGCTAAGCGGAAGCGTTACAAGAACGCGGTTGATGGAGTCGTACTCGTGGCGATTCAAATCGCGGAAGATCCGATCTAGCGCCAAACGGACGGCGCCTCCGCGTTCAACACACGTACAGCCCGGGGACGTCTCCTCCTTCTTGATCCAGCAATGGGAGAGGAGAAGTTGAGGGAGAACTCCGACAGCACGACGGCGTGGTGGTGGTGGAGCTCGTGGTTCTCCAGCAGGGCTTCGCCAAGCACTACGGAGGAGGAGGAGGTGTTGGAGGAGGGAGAGGGATGCGCCAGGGAAGAGGTGCGGCTGCCCTCCCACCCCTCCACTATATATAGGGGCAAGGGGAGAGGGGAGGCGCCCTAGGGTTTCCCCTAGGGGGCGGCGGCCAAGCAGATTGGATGTCCCTAGGGAAAATCCTAGGGAGACTTGCCCCCCAAGCCAAGCAGGTGGAGGATTGCCTCCGAAGCCAGGTGGAGGCACCTCACCTCCCCAAATAACGTGGGAAAAGGTGTGGGGGGCGCACCACCCCTTAGTGGGCTGGTTTGCCCCTTCCCCTTTGGCCCATGAGGCCCTCCAACACTTGTCGGGGCTCCCGAAACACCTTTCGGTCATGCTGGCCATAGCCTGGTACCCCCGGAACACTTTCGGACTCCAAAACCCTTCGTCCAATATATCGATCTTCACCGCCGGACCATTCCGGAACTCCTCATGACGTCCGGGATCACATCCGAGACTCCGAACTACCTTCGGTAACCACACACTATTTCCCATTACAACTCTAGCGTCACCGAATCTTAAGTGTTTAGACCCTACGGGTTCGGGAATCATGCAGACATGACTGAGACGTCTCTCCGGCCAATAACCAACAGAGGAATCTGGATACCCATGTTGACTCCCACATGTTCCACGATGATCTCATCGGATGAACCATGATTTCGGGATTCAATCAATCACGTATGAAATTCCCTTTGTCAATCGGTACGTTACTTGCCCGAGGTTCGATCGTCGCTATCCCAATACCTCGTTCAATCTCGTTACCGGCGAGTCACTTTACTCGGTCCGTAATGCATGATCCTGTGACTAACTACTTAGTCACATTGAGCTCATTATGATGATGCAATACCGAGTGGGCCCAGAGATACCTCTCCGTCATACGGAGTGACAAATCCCAGTCTCGATTCGTGCCAACCCAACAGACACTTTTGGAGTTACCTGTTGTGCACCTTTATAGCCACCCAGTTACGTTGTGACGTTTGGTACACCCAAAGCATTCCTATGGTATCCGGGAGTTGCACAATCTCATGGTGTAAGGAAATGATACTTGACATTAGAAAAGCTCTTAGCAAACGAAGTACACAATCTTGTGCTATGCTTAGGATTGGGTCTTGTCCATCACATCATTCTCCTAATGATGTGATCCCGTTATCAATGACATCCAATGTCCATGGTCAGGAAACCATAACCATCTATTGATCAACGAGCTAGTCAACTAGAGGCTCACCAGGGACATGTTGTGGTCTATGTATTCACACATGTATTACGGTTTCCAGTTAATACAATTATAGCATGAACAATAGACAATTATCATGAACAAGGAAATACAATAATAACCATTTTATTATTCCCTCTAGGGCATATTTCCAACAGTTGCCTCCACGGCCTGATGGGTCTATTGCTAGTTTTGTAGCATGCTTCCAGAAAGGATACTTCGGATTGATACCACCATTCCCAGCCTCTTCACCTGTGCCTTCAACATCATTGTTGTTGCTCGCACTAGCACCATGTGAGGATTGGCTTCCTGCCATGGAACTCCCAGCATATGCCATGTTCTACTTCTATAGAGAGCAGCAGCAACATCAACAAGTAATAATTTAATCCCACAAACATCAACAAGCAGCATCATAGCAAGCATACACGGAAAGCCATCAAGCAACCAAACATGAAGCACACATCAAGATCAAGCAGCCAAGTATACATCAGATCCAAATTAATATAGTAATACTACTACCTAATGAGGGAGTCTACTACTATGGTGTATGAAAGCCAGCAAGCAGCCAAGCATACATCAAGATCAAGCACACACACCAAGCACACATCAGTACATCACTAGGGGCTCGAGGTAATTGTTGTTTACCTTCCGAGTTGCACGGCGGTGGAGAAGAGCAGAAGATTCAGGCAGAGAGGTGATTCCAGGCGGTGGGGGCGCCGGCGGTGAGCCGCTCTAGGCGGATGAGGAGGCAGCAGCGGCGGCGGACCGGGGTCACCCTCGAACCCTAGGTCTTGGTGTGGTCGAACAGATAAGAGAGAATGCGAGAGAAGCAGAGGAATAGGTTTAGTGGTCGTGGTCGTGGTCGTGGCCTCATGGGCTATTGGGCTCGCTCAGGCTGCGTTCTGTCGCTCGCCGTGTCCCAGCTGTGATTAGGTGCGATGAGGTGCGATAAGAGAGAATGCAATGAGGTGCTAAGCACATTAAATAGCTTAGCAACTCTACTCCTCAATGCATAGGTGCTTAGCTTATGGTTGCTAAGCTTGCTTCATTTAATGATTTAGGAAGTAAAGCTCTTCATGTATTGGTGGGCTTCCTTCCTTTAAATGTTTTGCCTAGGTTCACGTGCTTAGCATTGTTTCTTCCTGTGGTCACCACACTCATCTCTCTCCTCTTAAATAACTTGCCACATCAGATTTTTTGCCTACGTGGAAGGCCTAGCACCTGTACAAAGTGGAGCATTGGGAGGTGTCGTGGTACTAAGACTGACAGTAGAATAGGGGGTAGGTATGGAGAGGCAAGATCCTAGCTATGGAGTAGTTGTATACGCAAGCGATTTACGAGTTCAGGCCCTTCTCGGAGGAAGTAACAGCCCTACGTCTCGGAGCCCGGAGGCGGTCGACTGGATTATATGCGTATGAGTTACAGGGGTGCGAACCCTTCTGCCAGTGGAGGGGGTGGCTTATATAGAGGATGCCAAGACCCCAGCCAGCCCACGTAGCGAAGGGTTTAAAGTACATTAAGGCCTGGCGTTACTGGTAACGCCTTACATAAAGTGTCATCATGACCATAAAGACTACTTAATTACAGACCATTTGAATACAGAGTGGTTCTTGAACTTCCGGTGGTCGAGTGAGTCTTCATGGTCGAGTGAGTCTTCTGTCGAGTGGAATCCCTCTAGGTCGACTGGAAGACGGTTTCTTCTAAAGATGTCCTTGGGGAGGGTACCTTGGACAGGTCCATGACCCTACCCTAGGTACATGACTTCATCATTAGCCCCAGAATGGATCGAGGTTTGAGTGAGGAAGGAGTTGATAACCTTTTCGACCTGTTTTCTGGTGCTGTGAATGTGTCTTACTCTGGATCAATGACTTTTTAGTGATGGTGTCAACTTCTCTTTCAGTCGCCTTGATCCATTCTTTATATCTGTCGAGTGAACTTTATGAACTTGGAGATTTCCGAGCGACGTATCGCAGGAGATCTTCCGTCTGACAAGTTGCTCTGTTGTTAGCGGATTTAGTGGGATCCGAATTTCGAGATGCGCGCGAAGCGGGGAAGGCCGTGGTACTCGGATGGGATAAGGCAGAGATGCCTCGATTTCCGTGCCGCCTTTTTCGCCACGTATCGCTCGCGCGTCTGTTTCGAGATTTGACAGGATTGCTCGGGCCTACCAGTTAGCCACTCGGAAGCGACTCCATATAAGGCACCGGGCGGAGGTTTTTTGAACAATGCTCCCTCATTTTCCCCTCCCCCATCTTCAGATTCATCTGTTGTGCTTGCTATCTGTTCAGCGCCGCCGCTCCGTACCAGCCTCGTCGGCAACAATGGTGAAGGAGAAGACGGCGGCTTTGGAGCGGGCGAAGAAGGCGACGGCGAAGGCGAAGGGGAGAGCGACCAGTCGGGCTGGATCCTTGTTGCGGTCCAGCCTGCCGCAAGGTTGGATCCAGGAGGATTGGATCCGCCCGACCATCACCTAGAAGGATCTCGACGACCTGGCCAACGAAGGGTTGATCGAGCATGGGGCAGCTAGGCTTCCGGGGATGGAGTGGCAGCCTCAGCCTCAGGAGGGTGAGTGTATCCTCTTAGCCACCCATGTCGATCGTGGGTTTTCTCTGCCGCCGCATCTTTTCTTTCGGGGGTTTCTGAACTTCTTTGGGGCACAACTCCACCACTTCACACCCAACTCCATTGCCTATCTCACCGCTTTCGTGTCTCTGTGCGAAAACTTCTTGGGTTGTCGGCCGCACTGGGGCCTTTTCAAACACATATTCACTTGTCGCTCTCAGACGGTGAAAAAGGCTAATCTGAATGATGAGAGAACCCAAGTAATCCAGATGTGTGGGGGTCTTGGAGTCCAAATGAGGAGTAAGAGTGCTTTCCCAGCCATGACCCTTCCCGAGTCAGTTAGAGGGTGGCAGTTGACCTGGTTCTACTGCCAGGACCAGTCGACGCCAGGGCAGTCGACTGGGCTTCCTCCTTTCTCCATGAGTCGAGTGAACAAGCCGTCCTCTCTCAAGGTGCTTCCGGAGGAGAAGGCTCAGGTTAAAATGTTGATGGAGCGTGTAGTCCAGCTCATTCGTGACGGGGTCACTGGCATGGATCTTCTGGAGGTTTTCCTTCGACGGCGCATTCAGCCACTCCAATACCGAGGTCACCCGATGTGGTTGTACTCTGGTACCGAAGACACCACTCGGGTCCACCTAGAGGAGGTCGATGACACCACACTGGAGAGGTGGATGACTGCCATCACAGGGAACAAAGATAACCCTCATGGGGCCAGGAGGATCCCGCCACTCGACCAGTCTTATGATCCAGATAAGGTATGACCACTTATCTTCGACTGTAATCATGTTTCGTCCATTCTGTTTTGCTGCAGATCAGTCGATTGACTTTTGTCTTGTCTGTTGTCTTTCAGGCTACCACTGAGTTGTATTCGATGCCCAACGGGGCGCAAGCACAGACCGAGGAGGAGGAAGGAAGTGGAGGTGAAAGTCAAGAGGAGTGGGAATCGGACGGCGATGAGAGTGATGAAGATGCTGGCTCCGATGAGGAAGAGGAAGAGGAAGAGGATGAGATAGCAAACAAAATCAGCGTCCGTTTGCATCAGTGTGTTGGACTTTCCCTCACAGCTAGCTGTGACCTGATCCTTTGCAAGCGCACTGGCCGACGAAGGCCATTACAGGAGGGCACTCACCAGAAATGCACTCCCCTTTTCGAAATCTAAGACCTCTACTGAACAGCAACAAAATGAACGCATGAGCACGCACTAAAAACAACCAGTTTTCCAGCCCCTAAAAACACCAGTTCAAGGAGAAGTATGCCTCTTCCAAACCCAAAAAGAACCAAAACAACAAAACGATTGCACAACCAGCAGACTTCGTCGCGACCGGCTATATAACCTATCACTTCTTGTAGAATTCGCAGGTGACGGTACATTCTCTGACGAGGTTGCATTCGGCAACGGTGCACGAGTCTTTCAGATATCTGCTACCGTAGACTAACTCATGACGACATCCTGCTGGAATGGATACCTTATCCTTGATCCTGCTCTTGACAGTGGCAATGGTGTCGGCTCTTGCAACCTCCACGGTTATGGTCTTACCCTTGGCGATCTTAGCGAATATCTGTATCTTCTTCTGGGAGAAATGTTCCTCCAGCCTGTCGATGAATACGTCGGTGAGCACCGACTTCGAGGTAAGCATCGCTCGCAGCAGCGCAAGAGCCTGCAACATATATAACGAAAATCAATTACAAAAACGCCAGCAAACTGAATTACCCAGTTCGTAGATATGTTCTGCAATAGTTTAATCTTGATTACCTCCGGCTTCCCGATGGTAATGTCCATTTCCAGTACCATAACCTTGTTTCTCCCACACCAATGCTTCATCACAGACATGGCAGAGCCCTGATGTACAAGTAGATCATCATCCACTACATACCTCCCGCTCTCAACAAGCTCACGACGGAAGCAGTACGGTAATATATCATCCTTGGGGCAGCCGCAGTTAAGGGCCGCATGGCACGTCATGTTGCTCAAAGCGATAAACGGCATAGCGCTTGGATCCAGTAACATCATAGGGGCGAGGCATCTTGTGAAGCACTTAGCATTGAGGAGATCGGTGACGCTTCCATAGAGATTGTCGAACCACCTTCCAGGCCCCGCAGTTTTGATCACACAGCTGATAGGGTAAGTCAAGAATCCAAGGAGCAGGTCGATGAACTCATGGTTGCATTCCGCATACATGACCTTCTTCTCGCGGGTGTCGAAGAAGACCTTGATCTTACTTTCTTGTGAAAAACCTGCAGCATCTTGATCGGACGGTAGAATTTTGTGATTGATACTCGGCTTCACTTGCACGGTAGCACAAGCAGCCTTATCATCGGTTCCATTTGCAAGAAATGCATCAGTGAGTACTGTATTTGATGAAGGAGAGGCCTTCAGTATGGACAAAACCTGAATCACAAACGAGTCCAGAACTAGACGTCATATTGATGCGACGTCACGTATACATATTAAAAAAAACTTATTACCTGCTCCCATCCAACCAACTGTTCGAGCACCTCAAAGCTATGGACGGTCCCATCAGAACCAAACGCCTGCGGTAGGGACTGCATGCTGCTGGTGGATGCTGGCTTGATTCTCATGTCATCACTGATCACAAACCGTTGTTTGTCATCTACAAAGTCTGTAATCGTGCCTATCATGCCCACTTGCTCGAAGACATGCAAAACTCTAGCCATGATTAGCCAACACTTGCAGGAACTGTGAGATGACAAGCCGAGCCTGGCCCCTCCGGGAGGGATGTGAGTGGACTTGCACCACCTGGCAATAGATCAGGAAGACGAATTATGTATTCATGTATAAACAGAATTAATTAGTATTTTCAATTTTTCACTGCAAAAAACGGAGGGCCGAGAGGGCATAGAGTATATATACATACCGGAACTCATCGGTGTGAGCAGGCGTGAGAAGCATGCCATGGCAGGCCTCAACCTTCAGCAGCCTACTGTTACTGAGGCGCTCGACGCTGTCGCAGAGGTTGGAGAGGCAACCCGGCGATGGCGCTCCTGAGGCGCAGCACTGGAGGGCGGAGAGCGGCAGAGTGAGGAAGGAGAGGAGTACGTCGACAAAGTCGGAGCCGGCGTCGGCGAACAACACACGGTTGCAGGATCTGTCCACGGCGAGCTTGATGTTGATGGCGGCCATACTGGTTCAGGTGGAGTCCAAGGGGCGAGGCAGGGAAATGCCGGTGCCCGGTGGCCTGCTGCGGCTTGTTTAAGGCTGGCCATAGTGGGGGTAACATAAGTAGTACGGTTTTGCTCAAACTCAGCTAGCTGAGTTTTAATTGTGGTCTCAATCACTTTTTTGACTGTCCGATCGTCGCACATCAGGTTGTTGTCGTTGTGCGTTCTGTCCGAACGACGCGGCTCTACTCTCGTACAGGACGTAGCCCATGTGCATGAGTACTAGCTTTTTTGTTTTTCTGTTTATTACGGGCTATATGGGCTTTTCTTCTTCTTTTTTACCCAGCGAAAAAAGGCAAAGAGGATATGATCGAAGGATGAGAATCGTTGCTAGCTAACTGCATTCTTCCTTGCATGTTATTGTCACTTGTTTTCTTTTTTGAATCATGTTAGGGTCATTTGTTGACCGTAGCTTCCAGGGTCAGCTCTTTGTAACAACTTTCTTTTCATATATTTTTCTCTCATGATTAATTGTTTTTTTTGTTATTTCACTAATATGTTAGTAGAACACTATTCCACTCTTCTCCCTTTTCCTAATTTAGTGTATTCATTTTGTTTTTTAGATTTGTATTCATTTGTTACCATAGATTGAAAATTGATTGTTCAGGGATTTCACTATTTTTTTATTTTTCTCTTCCATTTTTCCATTTTCTGTATTTTCTATTTCGCTTTTTCTTCTTTTTAAAATCATTTTCTATTTTTATTCCACTTATTTATTTATGTCATTTTTTATTCTAATGGTATCAAAGCACATTCCTCCTTTTCGGTACAAATGCTTCCTCCATGAGTTTTTCCATCAAAACATTTGTGCGACCAAAATTTTTAAGTCTGGTCACAACTACATGTTTTTTAAATTGGGTCGTAATTATAATCTATTAAGTCGGGTTGCAACTGTTAAGTTTTAGACGGAGTCGCAACCGCGAGGTTTCCAAAATTTGATCATGAACAACCGTTTTTTCAATGTGGCTGCGACTGCAGGCTTTCAAGTCAGGGTTGTAACTGCAAGTATTCAAAGTCGGGTCACAACTGCAAGTTTTCAAAGTCAGGTTGCAACTGCAAGTATTCAAAGTCGAGCCGCAACTACAAGTTTCCAAAGTCGGGTCGCAACTGCAAGTTTCCAAAGTCGGGTGGCAACTGCAAGTTTCCAAAGTCGGGTCGCAAATGCAAGTTTTCAAAGTCGGATCGAAACGGCAAGTTTCCAAAGTCGGGTCGCAACTGCAAGTTTCCAAAGTCGGGTCGCAACTGCAAATATTCAATGTCGGGTCGCAACTGCAAGTTTCCAAAGTCGGGTCGCAACTACAAGTATTCAAAGCCGGGTTGCAACTGTAAATATTCAAAGTCGGGTCGCAACTGCAAGTTTTCAAAGTCGTATCGAAATTGCAAGTTTCCAAAGTCGGTTCGCAACTGCAAGTTTTCAAAGTCAGGTCGTAACTGCAAGTTTCCAAAGTCGGGTCGCAACTGCAAGTTTCCAAAGTCAGGTCACAACTGCAAATATTCAATGTCGGGTCGCAACTGCAAGTTTCCAAAGTCGGGTCGCAACTGCAAGTTTCCAAAGTCGGGTCGCAACTGCAAGTATTCAAAGTCGGGTCGCAACTGCAAGTTTCCAAAGTCGGATTGCAAATGCAAGTTTCCAAAGTCTGGTCGAAATTGCAAGTTCCAAAGTCGGGTCGCAACTGCAAGTTTTCAAAGTCGGGTCGCGACTGCGAGTATTCAAGTGGGGCCGCAACGACAAGTATTAAAAGAGAGGTGCAAGTACAAGTTTTGAAGTCGGGTCGCAACCGCCAATTTTCAAAGTCGGGTTACAACTGCAAAATTGCTAGTGGGTCGCAACTGCAAGTACTAAAAGAGGGGCGCAAGTGCAAGTTTGAAGTCGGGTCGCAACTGCAAGCTCCATCAATTTAAAATTAAAAAACAACGGATTTTTAACAAAAAATAAATAAATAATGTATGGGACAAGTCTGGGATAGATCTTGTGCGCCAGAGGCATCATGCTGGTGATTACTGCTAAACTGGGTCAAAACAACAAATGAAACACTTTCCACAACTGTGTTATGGCAACTAAAAATATGTTGTGCAGGCGAACCCACTAAGATGTATGTGCTTCTCTTATGGATTCGTATGTTTGCTTTAGCATGAGCGACAGGAGACATAAAAAGGCCAAGCCCCAAAAAACAACACGGCATGTGCAAATCGTGGGGAAAGGAAAAAAGTCCAGCCAAAATATATGATGATGTCATGTGAATGAGACCATAGATAAATCTCAGCTAGCTGAGTTCTAGGTGCTCCCTAAGTAGTATCATGTACTTGGGACTCGCAAATATGCTTATGTGGCAGGCAATTGAAGAGGAAAGAGATGGTTATAGTAACATAGGTAGATACCATAACATAATAAATGTGGTGCTACTATGTGTCATGCATGGCAATAAATGAGACCACCTATGAAACTAATTTATGATACTATGCACTATAGAGATAGTAACATAGACTAGTAACATATGTATGTTACTAGTCTAAGTTACTCCCCACTATGACCAGCCTAAGTACCGAGGAGGAGGAAATCACGCAAGCATGCGTCCGCGGAATAATCAGCAAGTGATTAAGTGTGACGTCTTGGAAATTGGAAGAGGTAATTAAAAGTGGTCGTCGAATCTGATGAGGCCAAAACTGTAAAATGCATGCAATGAAATTGACCGTTCTACTCGCCTCGTTCCGATGAATAACAGCAAGTACTCGCATGTACTCCTAGGCATGTGTTTAAGGCTGCTGCCAATGCATGGGCTGTGTTGCACTGATACGGCGATACCGATAGGGCGATACAAGTACGGCGATACGCGATATCGCAATTTCTAGAAACAGCAATACGCGATACGGCAAGTATATATATAAATAATAAAATTACATGTAATAAAAACAAACATAATAAAATTTATGAGATGAGATCAAAATACCACCCCATTGGTTGCCTAACTGCCTCTTTTCTTTTCTAGTCTTGAATGATCATCCAGGTCCTCAACTCCTCGTGGTGTATGCAAAATAGAAAATACATCACATGATATTAGACTTGATAATCTGAGATAGACAATCATGAAAAGTGGAAAGCAGTAAACAGGTTGGCTTTTAGCATACCAAATGAATATATTTCCAAACTTCCAAGTTCCAACAAGTTTCAATTCTGAATTCTCAATGGCCATAGAGAAACAATGCAAAGGTTCACGAAGATAACATGATAAATAGGAAGATCCATAGTCAAACAATCCATAATTGTGTATTACAACATAACAACAGGAAGATACAAGGCTCAGGTGGCCATAGAACCAAATTCAAACAATGCATAATTGTGCATTACAACATAACAACAACATAAAATAAACGAGACAGCTCAAGTGAGAGCATCCATAATCTCAGCCTCCAATTCGGGTTCATCAAGTGTAAGGTCAACACCTTCAACCATGCCAACACCAGTGAAGCTCTCAACCCATCTCCACCCACATCCCACATCCGGCTTGGCCCAACATGATAAGCCTCGGATTGTCTTGAAATCAGATGCAAGTTGTTATGTGAGAACACTAAATCCTCAGCACGTATAGGAGTGAGCCTGTTTTTGCCGGAGCTATGGATGAAGGAATATGTGCTCCAATTCCTTACACAGCAAGATGATGATGAGGACTGCCCAAGTAACTTTAGTGCTAAACTTTTCAAGAACTTTGTGCTTCCTCATGAGTGCCCCACCATTGCTTTGGTTTAGAATCATCTCTATCTCCAATTGAATCTGCATCCTGAAAGGCATTCATCATTAGAGCAAAATCCGCAAATTCTTTCTTGACGGTCTTGTAGTCATTTGGGTCCGGAAAAAACTTCAGCAAACAGTTGTTTCTCATTTGTTAAATCTCATGATCATCAATAGGGGTAACACGGCCACGGACTGCCCCAACCCAATTTGGACTATAGTACCTATTAACATGACAATATAAAATCAACAAGATTTTAAAGTTGAGAACTTGATATCGTCAAATGACAAACATATATAAATCATCAAACCTTGGATTGCATGAGTGAGCCAAACAATGGAGTGGGGTATTACTCTTCTCCCAACATTTAAGAAGTTTTTTTCTTGATTATGATATAGAGAGCACAATCTTCATGAAGTTACTTTTTTTCATAACGATAAATGGGAACTTTCACCTATGAACAATGAACAACAATCAAAATCAGCAAGCAACACACATCAATAATGCCCAAATGATGATGAAGAAAGCTACAAGAATCACTTACCTTCTCTATCATGTCGTCCCACATCTCATATATCAAATGGAGAGATGGTTTATCCGTGTCTGTCAACCTTATCATTGCATATATGGGTGAGGTGAAAGAGACAATGTATGCAATTTTACCCTGCCACACATCACTCAAAATGAGTTCCTTCACCCTTTGAGCTGTAATAGGATCATCCTCTTTATAAGTAGCCCAATTTGAATGAACAGCCATTTGTGTGAGTGCGTCCTTGATTAAAAGAAACCTCTTCAACATGATGACAACACTTGCGAATCTAGTTTCCGCAATTTGGAAGAACTTGAGTTTTCTAAACTCATTCAACATAGACAACCTCATGCCATGGTTCATGATGAAGTTCTTGACAAAGGCAGCTAGGTCAGAAACCTATTTTATAAAGAGAAGAAATTCATATTCATCAATATCATCGTTCTTTGGGTCACAAATTTCCTTCAACACAAGATTGAGGCAGTGCACAATGCAAGGAGTCCAGTAAATATTCTTGTATTTTGCTTGAATCATCAACCCAGCACCTCTCACATTAGATGCATTGTTTGTGATCACTTGGACCACATTCTCAGATCCAATCTCCTCAACCACTTCCTTCATCTTGGATTTGGTCTACTCATTGAAAACAATAACAATCAGCAAGCAACTTATGTAATCAGGAAGCAATTCAATTTATACAAACTACAAAAACTAAGACAAAAAACAAGGCAAACTCTTTTTCACCTCTCCTTCAGTGTTGATTATCTTAGGAAACATTGGGCCACTCTCTGTCAAAGCCATGAAGTTTAGAATTGGCCGCCTTTGAGGATCAGACCAACCATCAGTTGCAATAGTCACTCCTTTGAGCGGCCATGTGGACTTGAGGGGCTCTAGCATCCTCCCAACATGCTTCTTCTCTTTTGCAAGGCAAGTTGTCCTCAATGAATTATATCCAGGAGACACATAGCCACCCATTTTATTATTTGCAATAAAATTGTAGGACTCCTGATAGTAAGGATTTTTTGCTAGATTGAAAGGAACTCCTACAAAGGAAAAACAAGAATAACAAATCAGCAACTCTGATTCAACAAGACAGCAACAATGGCATTGTGATACAGAGTTACATACCTCCGGTGATGAACGTTCTTGCAATAAGAGCATCAGCTTGTTGTCGAAGCTCTGAATGAAAACTTTCTGAAATCTCGGTTTGTTGTCATGCTGCCTTCCTTTCCCTTGATGATGCCGACCGACCAGATTCTTCATAGGGTGGTAGAGGAAGTGTTTTCCTAGTTTTAGTATTACCAAGAAGTAGAGCAGCTTACCTATCTTGCTTGCCAAGTTCCTCAAACATATGATGTGTAATCTTGTTACAAGCACTTATTCATGCACTTGCTATCTTAAGAAGATGTGCTCTTATTCTAGTATAGCTGCCCGGGAAATCATTCATACAGAAGTGGCAACAGAAACACATGTTGCTGTTGGGGAACGTAGCAGAAATTCAAAATTTTCTACGCATCACCAAGATCAATCTATGGAGATTCTAGCAACAAGAGAGGGAGAGGATGAGCATCTTCATACCCTTGAAGATCGCTAAGCGGAAGCGTTACAAGAACGCGGTTGATGGAGTCGTACTCGTGGCGATTCAAATCGCGGAAGATCCGATCTAGCGCCAAACGGACGGCGCCTCCGCGTTCAACACACGTACAGCCCGGGGACGTCTCCTCCTTCTTGATCCAGCAATGGGAGAGGAGAAGTTGAGGGAGAACTCCGACAGCACGACGGCGTGGTGGTGGTGGAGCTCGTGGTTCTCCAGCAGGGCTTCGCCAAGCACTACGGAGGAGGAGGAGGTGTTGGAGGAGGGAGAGGGATGCGCCAGGGAAGAGGTGCGGCTGCCCTCCCACCCCTCCACTATATATAGGGGCAAGGGGAGAGGGGAGGCGCCCTAGGGTTTCCCCTAGGGGGCGGCGGCCAAGCAGATTGGATGTCCCTAGGGAAAATCCTAGGGAGACTTGCCCCCCAAGCCAAGCAGGTGGAGGATTGCCTCCGAAGCCAGGTGGAGGCACCTCACCTCCCCAAATAACGTGGGAAAAGGTGTGGGGGGCGCACCACCCCTTAGTGGGCTGGTTTGCCCCTTCCCCTTTGGCCCATGAGGCCCTCCAACACTTGTCGGGGCTCCCGAAACACCTTTCGGTCATGCTGGCCATAGCCTGGTACCCCCGGAACACTTTCGGACTCCAAAACCCTTCGTCCAATATATCGATCTTCACCGCCGGACCATTCCGGAACTCCTCATGACGTCCGGGATCACATCCGAGACTCCGAACTACCTTCGGTAACCACACACTATTTCCCATTACAACTCTAGCGTCACCGAATCTTAAGTGTTTAGACCCTACGGGTTCGGGAATCATGCAGACATGACTGAGACGTCTCTCCGGCCAATAACCAACAGAGGAATCTGGATACCCATGTTGACTCCCACATGTTCCACGATGATCTCATCGGATGAACCATGATTTCGGGATTCAATCAATCACGTATGAAATTCCCTTTGTCAATCGGTACGTTACTTGCCCGAGGTTCGATCGTCGCTATCCCAATACCTCGTTCAATCTCGTTACCGGCGAGTCACTTTACTCGGTCCGTAATGCATGATCCTGTGACTAACTACTTAGTCACATTGAGCTCATTATGATGATGCAATACCGAGTGGGCCCAGAGATACCTCTCCGTCATACGGAGTGACAAATCCCAGTCTCGATTCGTGCCAACCCAACAGACACTTTTGGAGTTACCTGTTGTGCACCTTTATAGCCACCCAGTTACGTTGTGACGTTTGGTACACCCAAAGCATTCCTATGGTATCCGGGAGTTGCACAATCTCATGGTGTAAGGAAATGATACTTGACATTAGAAAAGCTCTTAGCAAACGAAGTACACAATCTTGTGCTATGCTTAGGATTGGGTCTTGTCCATCACATCATTCTCCTAATGATGTGATCCCGTTATCAATGACATCCAATGTCCATGGTCAGGAAACCATAACCATCTATTGATCAACGAGCTAGTCAACTAGAGGCTCACCAGGGACATGTTGTGGTCTATGTATTCACACATGTATTACGGTTTCCAGTTAATACAATTATAGCATGAACAATAGACAATTATCATGAACAAGGAAATACAATAATAACCATTTTATTATTCCCTCTAGGGCATATTTCCAACAGTTGCCTCCACGGCCTGATGGGTCTATTGCTAGTTTTGTAGCATGCTTCCAGAAAGGATACTTCGGATTGATACCACCATTCCCAGCCTCTTCACCTGTGCCTTCAACATCATTGTTGTTGCTCGCACTAGCACCATGTGAGGATTGGCTTCCTGCCATGGAACTCCCAGCATATGCCATGTTCTACTTCTATAGAGAGCAGCAGCAACATCAACAAGTAATAATTTAATCCCACAAACATCAACAAGCAGCATCATAGCAAGCATACACGGAAAGCCATCAAGCAACCAAACATGAAGCACACATCAAGATCAAGCAGCCAAGTATACATCAGATCCAAATTAATATAGTAATACTACTACCTAATGAGGGAGTCTACTACTATGGTGTATGAAAGCCAGCAAGCAGCCAAGCATACATCAAGATCAAGCACACACACCAAGCACACATCAGTACATCACTAGGGGCTCGAGGTAATTGTTGTTTACCTTCCGAGTTGCACGGCGGTGGAGAAGAGCAGAAGATTCAGGCAGAGAGGTGATTCCAGGCGGTGGGGGCGCCGGCGGTGAGCCGCTCTAGGCGGATGAGGAGGCAGCAGCGGCGGCGGACCGGGGTCACCCTCGAACCCTAGGTCTTGGTGTGGTCGAACAGATAAGAGAGAATGCGAGAGAAGCAGAGGAATAGGTTTAGTGGTCGTGGTCGTGGTCGTGGCCTCATGGGCTATTGGGCTCGCTCAGGCTGCGTTCTGTCGCTCGCCGTGTCCCAGCTGTGATTAGGTGCGATGAGGTGCGATAAGAGAGAATGCAATGAGGTGCTAAGCACATTAAATAGCTTAGCAACTCTACTCCTCAATGCATAGGTGCTTAGCTTATGGTTGCTAAGCTTGCTTCATTTAATGATTTAGGAAGTAAAGCTCTTCATGTATTGGTGGGCTTCCTTCCTTTAAATGTTTTGCCTAGGTTCACGTGCTTAGCATTGTTTCTTCCTGTGGTCACCACACTCATCTCTCTCCTCTTAAATAACTTGCCACATCAGATTTTTTGCCTACGTGGAAGGCCTAGCACCTGTACAAAGTGGAGCATTGGGAGGTGTCGTGGTACTAAGACTGACAGTAGAATAGGGGGTAGGTATGGAGAGGCAAGATCCTAGCTATGGAGTAGTTGTATACGCAAGCGATTTACGAGTTCAGGCCCTTCTCGGAGGAAGTAACAGCCCTACGTCTCGGAGCCCGGAGGCGGTCGACTGGATTATATGCGTATGAGTTACAGGGGTGCGAACCCTTCTGCCAGTGGAGGGGGTGGCTTATATAGAGGATGCCAAGACCCCAGCCAGCCCACGTAGCGAAGGGTTTAAAGTACATTAAGGCCTGGCGTTACTGGTAACGCCTTACATAAAGTGTCATCATGACCATAAAGACTACTTAATTACAGACCATTTGAATACAGAGTGGTTCTTGAACTTCCGGTGGTCGAGTGAGTCTTCATGGTCGAGTGAGTCTTCTGTCGAGTGGAATCCCTCTAGGTCGACTGGAAGACGGTTTCTTCTAAAGATGTCCTTGGGGAGGGTACCTTGGACAGGTCCATGACCCTACCCTAGGTACATGACTTCATCATTAGCCCCAGAATGGATCGAGGTTTGAGTGAGGAAGGAGTTGATAACCTTTTCGACCTGTTTTCTGGTGCTGTGAATGTGTCTTACTCTGGATCAATGACTTTTTAGTGATGGTGTCAACTTCTCTTTCAGTCGCCTTGATCCATTCTTTATATCTGTCGAGTGAACTTTATGAACTTGGAGATTTCCGAGCGACGTATCGCAGGAGATCTTCCGTCTGACAAGTTGCTCTGTTGTTAGCGGATTTAGTGGGATCCGAATTTCGAGATGCGCGCGAAGCGGGGAAGGCCGTGGTACTCGGATGGGATAAGGCAGAGATGCCTCGATTTCCGTGCCGCCTTTTTCGCCACGTATCGCTCGCGCGTCTGTTTCGAGATTTGACAGGATTGCTCGGGCCTACCAGTTAGCCACTCGGAAGCGACTCCATATAAGGCACCGGGCGGAGGTTTTTTGAACAATGCTCCCTCATTTTCCCCTCCCCCATCTTCAGATTCATCTGTTGTGCTTGCTATCTGTTCAGCGCCGCCGCTCCGTACCAGCCTCGTCGGCAACAATGGTGAAGGAGAAGACGGCGGCTTTGGAGCGGGCGAAGAAGGCGACGGCGAAGGCGAAGGGGAGAGCGACCAGTCGGGCTGGATCCTTGTTGCGGTCCAGCCTGCCGCAAGGTTGGATCCAGGAGGATTGGATCCGCCCGACCATCACCTAGAAGGATCTCGACGACCTGGCCAACGAAGGGTTGATCGAGCATGGGGCAGCTAGGCTTCCGGGGATGGAGTGGCAGCCTCAGCCTCAGGAGGGTGAGTGTATCCTCTTAGCCACCCATGTCGATCGTGGGTTTTCTCTGCCGCCGCATCTTTTCTTTCGGGGGTTTCTGAACTTCTTTGGGGCACAACTCCACCACTTCACACCCAACTCCATTGCCTATCTCACCGCTTTCGTGTCTCTGTGCGAAAACTTCTTGGGTTGTCGGCCGCACTGGGGCCTTTTCAAACACATATTCACTTGTCGCTCTCAGACGGTGAAAAAGGCTAATCTGAATGATGAGAGAACCCAAGTAATCCAGATGTGTGGGGGTCTTGGAGTCCAAATGAGGAGTAAGAGTGCTTTCCCAGCCATGACCCTTCCCGAGTCAGTTAGAGGGTGGCAGTTGACCTGGTTCTACTGCCAGGACCAGTCGACGCCAGGGCAGTCGACTGGGCTTCCTCCTTTCTCCATGAGTCGAGTGAACAAGCCGTCCTCTCTCAAGGTGCTTCCGGAGGAGAAGGCTCAGGTTAAAATGTTGATGGAGCGTGTAGTCCAGCTCATTCGTGACGGGGTCACTGGCATGGATCTTCTGGAGGTTTTCCTTCGACGGCGCATTCAGCCACTCCAATACCGAGGTCACCCGATGTGGTTGTACTCTGGTACCGAAGACACCACTCGGGTCCACCTAGAGGAGGTCGATGACACCACACTGGAGAGGTGGATGACTGCCATCACAGGGAACAAAGATAACCCTCATGGGGCCAGGAGGATCCCGCCACTCGACCAGTCTTATGATCCAGATAAGGTATGACCACTTATCTTCGACTGTAATCATGTTTCGTCCATTCTGTTTTGCTGCAGATCAGTCGATTGACTTTTGTCTTGTCTGTTGTCTTTCAGGCTACCACTGAGTTGTATTCGATGCCCAACGGGGCGCAAGCACAGACCGAGGAGGAGGAAGGAAGTGGAGGTGAAAGTCAAGAGGAGTGGGAATCGGACGGCGATGAGAGTGATGAAGATGCTGGCTCCGATGAGGAAGAGGAAGAGGAAGAGGAGGAGGAAGTCGCGCCTCCCCGTTCTGAAAAAAGATCCAAGCTTGTCCATGACCCTGCAGTCGAGCGCGGCAAGGGGGCCACACCTGTTGTGCAATCGACCAAGCGTCCTCGGACGACCTCTCCGGCGCCGACTGAGAAAGCGCCGAAGCAATGTCGAGTGGCGCCGTCAAAGCCGACGAAGGTCTTGCCAAAGATGAAGATGGTGATTCCCACTATTTCTGGGTAATGACGTAACTTGTGTCTTCTTGTTTCTCATGGATTTATTCTTGGTCGATTCATTAGCTGACCGACTAATTTCTGAAACTGCAGTGCTGCTACTTCTGATACCTAGACCAGACCTGAAGATCAAGAAATGGAGGATGTTGTCACTTCCAACCCTGGTATGACCTTTGAAGTTTCGTTTTCAGTCGACAGGATCTTCATTTTTAACTTTGAATCTTTTCTGCAGCTCCACCTAATATCGTCATTGATCTTCCTGATGATGATGACGAGGAACCACTGAGGCAGAGGAGGAATAGGAGGGCGTCTGCTGGTCAGACAGCTCAGGTTGTATCAGCACCTGAGACGTCGGTTCCAGAGGGAGACAACGTCACTCGGGCTACCGTATCCTTTGCGGTGCCGCTGACGAGTGCTCGCCCTTCGTCGTTGAGTGCTGATCCGCCTTCTCTTTTCTCCACCCACCACGTCCCAGAGGACCAAGCAAGCACTGCTAAAGAAGCCATACGCCAGGCAGGGGTCATGATGGAGCAAGTGAAGGCGATCCGAGACGCCAGTCAAGCAGCTTACGATGCCAGTTCAGCCCTTCAGAGCAATGTTCAGGTTAGTCGATCACCACCTGTTCTGTTAGGATATGATATCTGAAAACTTTTCTTTCTGAAAATCTTAGTATCTGTCGTACACCCACTGGGTGTGTCGGTTGAATATCTGGATTGGTGGGGGCACGCTGAGTGCACCCACTGGGTGTACTCCCCAAGGCTATGGTGGACTGCTGGCAGTCGACCATAGTCTTAATGCCTTGAACTTTTTCTCATTACTTTCTTTACTCGATCTGGTCGATTGGAATCATAAACCGGTGGGGGCATGCTGAGTGCACCCACTGGGTGTAGTCCCCGAGACTGTGGTCGACTGCTGGAAGTCGACTACGGTCTGAAGAACACCTTCTTTTTTTTGAAACTGTGACTAACTGTTGGTGGTTAGCCTTTCTGCCTTTTTTGGTCGACTGGTCGACTCTAGCTGATAGAACCAGTGGGGGCACGCTGAGTGCACCCACTGGGTGTAGTCCCCGAGACTACAGTTGAATCTTTAGATTCGGCTGTAGTCTTAGAAATACTATCATTTTTTTTCTTAGTCACTCGGAAGTGACCTATCTTTACCGTCTGTCGATTGGTTCTTTGCAGAAATCTTGCGAGCTTGCAGCTTGTTATACTGAGTTGGAGAACAAGCATATCCAGCTCGAACTGGATCTGAAGCTTGTCCAGGAGAACTTCACGAAGGCGAAGGAGGAGGCAAAAGGTATGTTTGGTGAGAATCTTGACGACTGCCTTTGTTCCTTGTTCACTCCCGAGCTTGATCTCACTGAGATTTTGCAGACAAACTGAGGGATTCTCTGAAGAAGAAGGATCTTGATCTTGCTGAGGCGTAGAAAGCAGCTTCGGAAAAGACCAAACTCGCAGAAGAAAAGTTGGCTTCGATCAGCAAACTTGAAGAGGAGAATACCAGTCTGAAAGCTGCTCTCGACACGGCCAACAAGTATGCCAGTCGACTGAAAAATGACAAGTTGACCTTGAGCGATAAGGCTAGTGAGCTGGCGGGAAAGAAGAACGACTTAGAGGTTTATCTGGGGGGGGCTCACCAAGAAGTTGTTCCTCATGCTCGAAGGTAACTCCTTATATCCGACTGGTAAACACTGACTTATTGTAGGGATATTAACTTATCCTTGGATCGTATCCACAGAATTCTGCCCAAACTTTGAAGAGGAGACTAGTCGAGTGGAGACTGGTTTGGATCCCATCAACTCTCCTGTGAAGGATGAAGCTTCCATGAACGTGCTCCGACTCGAGTCTCGCGTTGCTGCTGTTGTTGACTATCTTGCAAGGCTGAAGGTTGCGATGTCACGCATCGACACAGCACTCTGGCCAGGAGAAACACTTCAGAATGACCTTGAGTCTCTGATGACTCGACTAAACGAAGTTCCAAGTCGAGTGCAAGAATGGAAGAAGTCTTCTGCCAGGTGCGATGCCGACGTTGCTCTATCTCTGGTCCGTGTTCACTGTAAGGATGCGCGAGAGGACAAGCTGGCAGCTCTCAAGGTGGCCAATACCAATAAGCATGACTTCCGATCCTTCATGGAGACCTTTATCGCTGCTGCCACTCGGATCGCAGATGGAATTGACCTGGACGAGTTCGTTGCACATTCCAGCCCTCCACAGGAGGGGTAAAAAACTTCTATGCTTGATGCCTTAAATTTCCTCGGAATGCCGGGTGGTTTTTGTAACCGATAAACTTTAACAGGCTTGGTGCCTGAGCACTTCTGGATCTGTAGGACGCTATCTGAACTTGGGTTTGTCGTTGAATATGTTTGCATTTGCCTTCGAACGATCATTGTCCTTCACTCGGAATATATATTAGTGTTTGTGATGCACTCTTGCAGGTAGGGACGAAGCACAAATTGCAATCGACTTATACCTTGTCATACTTAGGCGAGCACTGGGCTGCAGCTAAGCCCCCGAGTGGGAGGTCTGCTCTCCACTCGGTAGGATTTTCAAAAACTTAGGCGAGCACCGGGCTGCAGCTAAGCCCCCGAGTGGGAGGTCTGCTCTCCACTCGGTAGGATTTTAAAAAACTTAGACGAGCACTGGGCTATAGCTAAGCCCCCGAGTGGGAGGTCTGCTCTCCACTCGGTAGGATTTTCAAAAACTTAGGCGAGCACTAGGCTGCAGCTAAGCCCCCGAGTGGGAGGTCTGCTCTCCACTCGGTAGGATTTTCAAAAACTTAGGCGAGCACTGGGCTGCAGCTAAGCCTCTGAGTGGGAGGTCTGCTCTCCACTCGGTAGGATTTTCAAAAACTTAGGCGAGCACTGGGCTGCAGCTAAGCCTCCGAGTGGGAGGTGTGCTCTCCACTTGGTAGGATTCATGTGGCGTACCTCTGAAGAAGAAGGTAACAGTCGACCTGCACCTCGTCCTCCTTGCGGGTCGCACGTTGTGTTTGTGGAGTAGCTCGGAAGGAAAGGGTAGCAGTCGACCTGCACCTCGTCCTCCTTGCGAAGCGCACGTTGTATTTGTGGCATAGCTCGGAAGGAAAGGGTAGCAGTCGACCTGCACCTCGTCCTCCATGCGGAGCGCATGTTGTATTTGTACTTAGGCGAGCGCTATGCTGCAGCTAAGCCCCCGAGTAGGAGGCTGGCTCACCACTCGGCAGGATTTTGTTTAAACTTAGGTGAGTACTTGGACTGCAGTTAAGCCTCCGAGTGGGAGGCTGGCTCACCACTCGGCAGGATTTTGTTGAAACTTAGGCGAGTACTTGGACTGCAGCTAAGCCTCCGAGTGGGAGGCTGGCTCACCACTCGGCAGGATTTTGTTGAACTTAGGCGAGTACTTGGACTGCAGCTAAGCCTCCGAGTGGGAGCTCTGCTCTCCACTCGGTAGGATTTTGTTGAACTTAGGCGAGTACTTGGACTGCAGCTAAGCCTCCAAGTGGGAGGCTGGCTTATCACTCGGCAGTATTTTATTTTAAACTTAGGTGAAATGGATTCGCAGCTAAGCCCCCGAGTGGGAGGTTGGCTCACCACTCGGTAAGGATTTTTTTACAGACTTAGGCGAAACGGATTCGTAGCTAAGCCACCCACTGAGGGACCGCTTTATGTGGACAAAAGTAACAACAATCACTGGGAAAATTATAAAGCTCTTGTCTTTGATAAATAGACTACAGAAGTACTTTTATTACAACTCATCCGAGTGAATACTTAAGTATAAAAGGGGCGGAGCAGCTCCGCGTTCCATGCTCGGGGCTCGTCAATCTGGTGCTCGACATTGTAAAGGCGGTATGCTCCATTGTGGAGAACCTTGGTGACGATGAAGGGACCTTCCTAAGTAGGAGCAAGCTTGTGTGGCTTCTGCTGATCCACTCGGAGAACTAAATCTTCCTCCTGGAAAGCTCGATTCTTCACGTTTTTGGCATGGAAGTGACGCAAGTCCTGCTAATAAATGGTCGATCGGATCAAGGCCATCTCTCTTTCTTCTTCTAGAAGGTCGACTGCGTCCTGCCAGGCTTGTTCTACTTCAGCTTCGATGTAGAGTTCGACTCGGGGTGCGTTGTGAAGCGGGTCACTCGGCAAGACTGCTTCAGCTCCGTAGACCAAGAAGAACGGAGTTCACCCAGTCGACCGGTTAGGCATGGTCCTTAATCCCCAAAGTACTGACGGAAGTTCGTCGACCCATGCACCAGCTGCGTGCTTGAGATCGCGCATCAATCGGGGTTTCAACCCTTTGAGAATTAAGCCATTTGCTTGTTCTGCCTGCCCATTCGACTGGGGGTGAGCGACTGAAGCATAGTCAACTCGTGTACCCTGAGATGTGCAGAAGGCTCTGAATTCCTCAGAATCGAAGTTTGACCCATTGTTTGTGATGATGCTGCGTGGAACTCCATATCTGAATATCAACTCCCTGATGAAGCTGGCAGCAGTGCCGGCATCAATATTCTTGATGGGTTTAGCCTCAATCCACTTGGTGAACTTGTCGACTGCTACGAACACATGGGTGAAGCCGCTTCTGCCTGTTCTCAGTGGTCCAACCATATCCAATCCCCATACAGCGAAAGGCCAGACGAGTGGAATGGTCTTCAAGGCTGAGGCGGGCTTATGTGACATATTGGAGTAAAATTGACATCCTTCACACTTGTCGACTATTTCCTTTGCCATTTCATTCGCTCTTGGCCAGTAAAATCCCGCTCGGTATGCTTTAGCCACAATGGTCCGAGAGGACGCATGATGACCACAGGTCCCCGAGTGGATATCATCAAGGATTATCCGACCTTCTTCTGGCGTTATACACTTCTGACCAACTCCAGTCGCACTTTCTCTGTACAACTGTCCCTTAATCACGGTAAAGGCCTTAGATCGGCGGACGATCTGTCGAGCCTCTTCTTCATCTTCTCGGAGTTCTTTCCTCAAGATATACGCGATGTACGGCACTGTCCAATCAGGAGTGATCACTAACGCTTCCATGATCAGGTCGACCACTGCTGGAACTTCGACTTCAGTCGGATCTGTGACACTTTTAGGCTGCGGAGCTTCTTCGGTAAAAGGATCTTCTTTAACTGATGGAGTATGGATATGCTCCAAGAACACATCACTGGGAATGGCTTCTCTCTTGGAACCTATCTTCGCCAAATCGTCAGCCGCTTGATTCTTCAGTCGGGGTATATGATGGAGCTCTAACCCTTCAAATTTCTTTTCAAGCTTTCTCACTGCATTGCAGTATCCAGTCATGGCTGGGCTTCTAACGTCCCACTCCTTCATCACCTGATTGACCACCAAATCTGAGTCGCCATAAACCATAAGGTGACGGACGCCGAGTGAAATGGCCATGCGTAACCCATACAAAAGCGCCTCATATTCTGCTTCATTGTTGGAGGAATCAAAGTGAATCTGGAGCACATATCTGAGCTTATCTCCTCGGGGGGAAACCAATACTACCCCAGCACCGGAACCATTTAACATCTTAGAACCGTCAAAGAACATGGTCCAATGCTCCGAGTGAACTTGAGTCGGCTGCTGTTGTTTGATCCACTCAGCGATGAAATCTGCTACTGCTTGGGACTTAATGACTTTCTTTGCCTCAAACTTGATATCAAGGGGAAGGAGTTCAATCGCCCATTTCGCCACTCGACCGGTTGCATCTCTGTTGTGCAGAATCTCTGACAATGGGGCGTCGCTGACGACTGTAATGGAATGATCAGAGAAATAATGAGCAACCTTCTTCATGGTCATGTAGATCCCATACACGAGCTTCTGATAATGAGGGTATCTTTGCTTCAATGGGATCAACACTTCGGAAAGATAATATACTGGGCGCTGAACTTTGAAGGCTTTCCCTTCTTTTTCCCGCTCGACTGTAAGTACTGTACTGACGACTTGTCATGTGGCTGCAATGTAAAGCAACATAGGCTCTTTGCTGATTGGAGCGGCAAGCACCTGCTGGGTGGAGAGCAGAGCTTTTAGCTCGGCAAATGCTGCATCAGCCTCTGGAGTCCACTCGAACTTGTCTGACTTCTTCATCAGTCGGTAAAGAGGCAATGCCTTTTCACCGAGGCGAGAGATGAATCGACTTAACGCGGCCAAGCATCCAGTAAGCTTCTGGACATCGTGCACCCACACAGGGTGTTTCATTCGGAGTATAGTGCCAACTTTTTCTGGGTTAGCATCGATTCCTCGTTCGGAAACGAGAAAACCGAGTAACTTTCCACTAGGAACTCCGAATGTGCACTTTGATGGATTGAGCTTGATATCATACCTCCTGAGATTGGCAAATGTTTCAGCGAGGTCAGTCAACAGGTCGGAACCCTTCCGTGATTTGACCACAATATCATCCATGTACGCTTCCACGTTCCGACTGATTTGAGTGAGTAAACACTTCTGAATCATCCTCATGAACGTGGCTCCGGCACTCTTGAGGCCGAACGACATGGTGACATAGCAGAAGCACCCGAACGGAGTGATGAAAGCTGTTTTGATCTCATCGGGTCCGTACAGACGGATCTGATGGTACTCGGAATAGGCGTCTAAAAAAGATAATCTCTCACACCCCGCAGTCGAGTCGACAATTTGGTCGATGCGAGGGAGAGGAAAATGATCTTTCGGGCAGGCCCGATTGATATGTTTGAAATCAAAGCACATGCGAAGTGAATTGTCCTTCTTGGGGACCATGACAACATTGGCGAGCCACTCAGAGTGGTAAATCTCTCGGATAAACTCTGCTGCCAGGAGCCGAGCCACCTCTTCGCCAATGGCCTTTCTCTTCTGGATGGCAGACCGTCGAAGATGTTCCTTGACAGGCTTTACCTTTGGGTCGACTCGTAGGCGGTGCTCATCCAGCCCCCTGGGAACACCCGGCATGTCAGCAGGCTTCCATGCGAAGATGTCCCAGTTCTCACGGAGGAACTGGATGAGCGCTTCTTCCTATTTGGAGTCGAGTGTTGTTGAGATATGAGTCGGAGCAGCATTGGGGTCGGTCGGGTGGATGTGAATCGGCTTTGTCTCACTAGACGACTGAAATGCTGATTCGGTAGCAGGCTTCTTGCCTCGCAACAAATCACTCGGATCTGCAGTTTTCTGGTATTCCTGTAGCTCTACCACTGCCATCTGAGCATCGGCGATCTTTAAGCCCTTCTAAAAGCACTCTTCTGCCTTTTTCCGATTGCCAGTGATGGTGATCACCCCTTTGGGACCAGGCATCTTCAATTTGAGGTACACGTAACATGGTCGAGCCATGAATCGTGCATAAGCTGGCCTGCCTAAAATGGCGTGATAAGCACTCTGGAAATCCACAACTTCAAATGTTAACTTTTCTTTGTGGAAATGCTTCGAATCGCCGAAAACCACATCAAGAGCAATTTGGCCGAGTGATTCAGCCTTTTTCCCATGAATGACTCCATGGAAACTCATGTTGCTGGAACTAAGTCTGGACATCGGAATGCCCATTCCCTTCAGTGTCTCCGCATACAATATGTTCAGTCCGCTGCCACCGTCCATCAGAACCTTAGTCAGTCGAGTGCCTTCGACGACTGGATCGACCACCAAAGCTTTCCTCCCAGGGGTGGCTATGTGTGTCGGATGATCAGACTGGTCGAATGTGATGGCGGTCTGAGACCACTTCAGATAACTAGGTGTTGCTGGAGCAACCATATTCACCTCCCGGTTGATAACTTTCAATCGACTTTTGCTCTCAACATCAGCAAAAATCATCAGGGTAGAATTGACATGGGGGTATCCTTCATCACTGTCCTCTTTGTCCTCAGCCTTGTCCGACTCCTTTTCCTTATCCTTGGGTTGTTTTCCTTGAAACTGCTGGATTAAGAGCCGGCACTGGCGAGTGGTATGTTTCGGGTAAATGAAGTTACCCTCTTCATCTTTCTTCGTGTGGATGTGGCATGGCAAATCCATCACGTCATTTCCTTCCTTGTCTTTCACCTTCTTGGGGTTCCAGGATCCTTTGGGTTTCCCTTTAAACTTTCCCTGAGTCACGGCCAAGGCTTCTCCAGGAGCAGCGGGTTCGGCTTTCCGCTTCTGCTTCCGACTGGAGTTCCCTTTTTCCGACTGGCTCAGCTTGTACTTGCCACTCCGGAGTCGATCCTCTTCTTCACCATTGGCATATTTGGTGGCAATCTCCATCATTCGACTCAGGGTCATGTCTCCGGTCCGACCAAACTTCAAACTCAACTCTCTGTTCTTAACACCTTCCTTGAAGGCACATACTGCTTGGTGATCAGATACATTCTCCACTGTATGATGCAACGTGATCCACCTCTGGATGTAATCTCTCAAGGTCTCATTCGACTTTTGCACGCAGACTTGCAGCTCGGTCAAACCTACTGGTCGCTTGCAAGTTCCTTCAGATGTCCTGACAAACACTCGGGCAAGATCCTCCCAAGTGTAAATGCTGCTAGGTGCCAATTGATTCAGCCAGGCTCTGGCCGAGCCCTCCAGCATGAGCGGTAGGTGTTTCATGGCCACTTCATCATTGCCACCGCCAATCTGAACAGCCACTCGGTAGTCCTCAAGCCAAGTATCGGGCTTGGACTCACCGGTGAACTTACTCACCCCAGTCGCCAACCTGAAGTTGGGAGGGATCACTGCGGCCCTGATGGCTCTGCTAAAACACTCTGGTCCTGAAACATGAACTCTGCTACTGGTGGGCGCATCTCTGTCATGGCCTTCTCGGTGAGCTCTGTTCCAGTCGACCAGACCTTGCACGATAATGGATCTCGCATCAAAGCCCGGTTCCCTAGGGTCGACCGGAGCTCTTCGCCCAACACTGTGCTGGCGTCTATCATCTTGTTGCCGAGGGGCGTAAGACCCACCCCTTGGGGGAGGAGTGGGCACTCGACGTCGATCATCATGATCGAATCGGTCATCATATTGATCACGTCGACCCCCACGTCCCTCACGCCGCGGAGGCGATCTTGGGCTATGAGCCGACTGAACTATATTCACAGCGACGGATCGACTGTGAATCCTATTGCGTGATTGTGATACAGCTGAATTCTGATCTCCTGCAGCCCGGAGCAAATCTCTGATCTGCATCAAGCCTCTGCCAGCCTCTGACTGAGAGGGTTGAATTGACTCTGCTATACGGGCTGCAGCTGCTAGATTCTGAATTGGGGTTCGGTATACCTGAGTCGGCGGCGGAAAGAGTTGACGTCGACTGGAGTCTGGAACTCGTTGCCGTGCGCGCTTGTCGAGTGCTCGCTGGAGGTTCTCCAGTCGAGTGCGCTTAGCCAAGTTGGCCAAACGCGCATCCTCCAAGGCACGAGCCTCGGGGGTTTCTCCTATGATGGGAGTATGCAGAGCATCCATATTCCGGCGGCGAAGCTCTTCTCTTTGCAGAGAAGTGAGTGGCTCGGGTTGATACTCCTCGTGGACCTGAGCGGGGTCGCCTCCGCCGTCCGCTTCATCGGTGCGAGGGAAGCCGGGAGGACTACGAGGCCCATTGACCATCAGGACCTCCGCCGCTGGATCACTGCTGTCGCATTCGGATGCAGTCTCTACGGAGCCTGTCGACAGATCGAACAGGCCGTAGAGAGATTCATCGGGCTCGATCGCCGCGACTTGGGTGGTGGCCGATTGGCGAGCCACTGCGTGTCTCAGCCACCACTGAAGCCTCAACCGACCAGAGCGCTTGCACTAGCGGGAGACAGGGAGGGAGGATGACGCAGGAGTCGACCGATACGGGGCCGACGGTTGCCGCAGCAGGACGCCGCAGACGCATGCGCGAAAATGTGTTCCCCTGCGGACGGGAAGCGCGTCGATGTTGAGTGGAGCCTCCTGCCTGGAGCCAAGCGGAGTCGTCGGCGATGAACGTGAGCGCGCCGAGACGGATCTCGCAGCCCTCGACCAGAACTCCGCCAGAAACCATGATGAAGGCGATCGGAACAATTGCAACTTCTCCAATAAGTCGCTAAGACACCGGCCCCACGGTGGGCGCCAACTGTCGTGGTACTAAGACTGACAGTAGAATAGGGGGTAGGTATGGAGAGGCAAGATCCTAGCTATGGAGTAGTTGTATACACAAGCGATTTACGAGTTCAGGCCCTTCTCGGAGGAAGTAACATCCCTACGTCTCGGAGCCCGGAGGCGGTCGACTGGATTATATGCGTATGAGTTACAGGGGTGCGAACCCTTCTGCCAGTGGAGGGGGTGGCTTATATAGAGGATGCCAAGACCCCAGCCAGCCCACGTAGCGAAGGGTTTAAAGTACATTAAGGCATGGCGTTACTGGTAACGCCTTACATAAAGTGTCATCATGACCATAAAGACTACTTAATTATAGACCGTTTGAATATAGAGTGGTTCTTGAACTTCCGGTGGTCGAGTGAGTCTTCATGGTCGAGTGAGTCTTCTGTCGAGTGGAATCCCTCTAGGTCGACCGGAAGACGGTTTCTTCTAAAGATGTCCTTGGGGAGGGTACATTGGACAGGTCCATGACCCTACCCTAGGTACATGACTTCATCAGGAGGGGCCTAAGTACTATCGAGGAGGAGTACAATAGTGTAGGATGATGCAGGTGAGCTGTAAGCCTTTAAATATTATATTCTAGATGAGTTGCGGAAGAGAGAAAGAAAGCGGGCTACTGAGGGGATGTTTGTTTACAGGGATTTATTGGTGTAGGGACTTTAAAAAATCCCTTTTAGTCACATCTAAACCAAACAGGAGGGACTTATAGGGACTTAAAGTGGGCATTTGGGACTTATGAAAAAGACCCCGAGGGAGAGTCTTTTTGGGACTTTTAGTTGTAGCATGGTCTTTTAGTCCATGTTTAGTCCCAGGAACCAAACATGTAGGGAATTTTGGACTAGCGACTTTTTAGTTGGGACTGAAAAAAGTCCTAGGACTTATGAACCAAACAGGGTCTGATTAATAGCCGGCTGCATCACGTGCTCCTAGGCATGTCGTGTGTGAGAGAGATGGACCATGTATCAAAAAACTAGTACATATTTATATGCAACTATTATACTTGTCAGTTCGTCTTCAGCAAACTCGATTACAGATTGGTGAAGGAGGCTCTGCTCCGGCCGAGGAACGAGATCAAAGTGAATGAGGATATCACTTTGGCGGCCTACATCGCCTGTCAATTATGGAAGGAACGCAACAGGAGGGTTTGTTAAGAACAAGTGATGACTATGTTAATGTTGGCTAATTTGATAAAAAATGATGTAAAGTTATTCTCTGAAGCAAGTGGTTATGTAGAGGTGGTGATAGCATAAGGTCAAGTAAAGGGTTTTTCAAGTAGTTTTTGAATGTTTTGAGTTGCTCTTTCTTATCCGTGATCCTGTTCTGCTTGGATCTTGTAGTCGTACTGTCTGTTCCCTTCTCCCACTATAATGCAAAAGCGGAGCTCTTGCTGTTCCCGTTAATTTTTTTTGCCAGTTATAAGCTTGGCTATAAATGATGTGGCAAGATCATATATCCAGTAGTTGACTATATTATTAACCATGCTCTAAGTTGCCACGCTTCGTTCTAGCTAGGGTGCCACCCGTCTTGGGTTAGTGTCCCCACAATTCTTTGTTTATTTTGGTTCATTTGATTGAAAAGAAGTTAACTATACAGAAGTTCTAGAAAAGAAGGTCAATAATCATATATGCACGTGTTGGTCAACATAGGTTGTACCTCAAAGTACACAACATTTGTAGCACACAGATGCAATCGTGCCATGAGGACACAATGTTTTCATGAGGGCCCTCCCAGTGCTCCACTGTGTATAGATGCTGAGGATGCTACATAGGCAAAAAATGATGTTGCAAAGCAATTAAAGAGAGATGAGAGCATTGCGGGGACCCCAGGAGGAAATAGTACTAAGCACATGGATCTATGCAAAATACCTACCAACCAATGCATGAAGGGATATAATTGCTAATCGTTTAAGGCTAGTCGTAGTGTTAGTAAAACTTAGCTAGTAATATAGTGTAACTCAAGATAAGGTTGGTCGTAATGGGATAGTTAGTATCATGCATGCCAACTAGGCAATTTTGATGAGATGGCATTAAATTAAATGAAGAAAGAGAGGATTGAGTATCATATCATGATACCGTGTCATAATAAATGCTATACTACTATGTGTCATGCATGGAAATAAATAAAATACTATATAATATTAATACATGATACTATGCATTAGGGAGGTAGTATCATACACTAGTATCATATGCATGATACTAGTATATGATACTCCCCACTACAACCAGCCTAAGTTTGCTTATTTCACATGTAGTTAATGAGAAGAGAGGTGTTTTGAGTAACATAATATGTTACCATCACATAACACTTCCTAAGACAAAATGAGTCTTCAAACTAATAAATACAACCACCTATGACACTACCTTGATGTTACTTCCCACTATAAAGATAATAGCATAGACTAGTGTCATATGCATGACACTTGTGTAAATTACTCTCCACTATGACTAGTCTAAATAAAGCAAGCTTAGCTACAAAAGCCTAAGCACCCATGCACTATGAACATTGGTTGCTAAGATTTTTAACGCACTTAGCATGTTACCTAAACACCCATGCATTGGAAGAGGCCTGAGGCCTAGTGCTACATGATGTGCAAAGCATGCCACATAGGCAACAAAAATCTGATGTGGCAGGGTAGTTAAGAGGAGAGAGAGGAGTTTGGTGACCCCGGAAAGAACCAATACCAAGCGCATGGACCTATACAAACCACTTAAATGAAGGAAGCTTAGTAACAACAAACTAAGCACGTATGCATTGGAGACTTTAGTTGCTAACTTTTTAATTCACCTAGCACCCCATCTAAGCACCTATGCATTGGAAGAGGCTTAAAATTGTTTTAAATGCAAACTAAGATATATTGTGCACTAGGACAACTATATTTAAACATCTATCTAATGTCACTAGACGGAGTATGATATTGTGCACTTGAACTGCCTTAACATTTGTAGCACAAGGACCCAATGAAACTGCTGGACTTTTTGTCTATTTGGGCCTAGCCCAAATAGCAGTTTCAGAATTTCCTAATAAATCCTAGAGGCCCACGCAGCCCATTCGTGCAAGGCAAGAGTCGAAACTAAAGTTTAGTCCCACATTGCTAGTTTAGAGGGAGTTGGACCTCTTTATAAGGGAGGCTCTTTCCCCACTTGTATGAGCATGAGAACAAGAGGGACATCCACGCGCGCTCCTCCTCAGCCGCCCGCCTCGTCACGACGCGCCGCGGGTTGCAAGAATGAGCCGAGCCAATGTTAAATTTTTTCCATGCACGACGGGTATACGAAAGGTCACGCGGTAGCTGAAACGTTTTTCGGAGTGGACACTGAATCCGAACGGGGTGCCTCTTCGGCTGAAGTCCGTTCGTTTCGTCTCCTGCGTTCTCTTCAGCTCCCGGCGCGGCCTCTCGCCTCCTTCTCTTGCGCCTATAAAAGGAAGGTCGCTCCTCCCAGAGAGACGCACCAGAACTTCTCCTTCCTCTCGGCACCGGTTCCAATCTTTGTGCTGCTGCTGTCTTCCTCATCCCGGCTTGCAGCATGCACTGCGAGTCGGGACAGTAGGCCTCCGAAACCGCACCTCTTTGAGTCCTGTACGGGAGATGGGTGATAAGGTTTTTGGGGAGCGCTCTGCGCGACTACTGACTTCTTCGTCACGGACGCCCCGGACTCCGACGACTACTTCCCCGACGTCGACAACCTCCTCGACAACATGAAGGACAGCAACCCCAAGTCCAGTGCCTCTGCTCCGGCTACTGTCCAGTACGTGTTCTTGTTTTTCCTATTAGAGGTCCTGCCACAGTTCTTTCTTCTAGTGTTTACCCTACACATGTTAGGATCTACCTCATATATGCATCTTGATCTACTGTCTGCTCAAGAGATGATCGTTTATAGCTCATATATGAAGATGTTATTTACCTTCACTTTGTCAAATCGCATGACTTGTTTTATCACTGCTATACTAGTCATGTTTTATCTAGTATTTCTGTTAATAAAATCATTCGGTAAATTGCTCATATTTCCAACAATCCAAAAACCTTATTATAGGCAATTTACCTCAAATGGTTTTGCTGCTTCCATGAGACCTCCTACGTTTGAGGGTATCCACTATAAGAGGTGGCGCGTGAGAGCAGTCTTACGGTTTCAAACCATGAGTTGCTATGACGCCACTCTTGGTAGACCTGAAGGAGAACTTGATGCTCAACAGGCACAAGCTTTTCAGAAAATGGATACTTTGTTTAAGGCTGCTCTCTTGAGTGTTCTTGTTGAGAACATAGTTGATGCTTATGCGTCAATTGATAATGGAAAAGATATGTGGGATGCACTCGAGGCCAAGTTTGGGGTCTCGGATGCTGGCACTGAGTTGTACGTCATGGAGCAATTCTATGACTACAGGATGACTGAAGAGCGCTCCATGGTTGAGCAAGCTCATGAGATACAGTCATTTGCTAGAGAACTTGAGCACTTCAATTGTATCCTATCGGAAAAGTTTGTTGCTGGGGGTATCATCACTAAGCTTCCTCCTTCGTGGAGGAACTTTGCTACCTTACAGAAGCATAAGAGACAGGAGTTTTCCGTCCCGGATCTCATTGGTACTCTTGATGTGGAAGAAAAGGCGAGAGCAAAGGACACACGTGCTCGAGGTATTGAGGGAGGATCTAGTGCCAATCTGGTACAGAAGAAAAACTTCCAGTCCACAAGTTCAAGAACAAGGGCAAGCTTGATAGTAAAGCAAAGTTTGATGGGAAGAACAAGGCTATACAACACACGGACTTCAAGAAGAAGAGTGACAAGAAGAAAGGTGCTTGTCATGTGTGTGGAGATCCTGATCATTGGGCTCCTAGTTTTCCTAATCGCTATGACAAGCGTCATCCTGGGAAAGGCGGCAAGACCGCTAATGTTGTCATCGGAGACATTGACATGAAGGATGCTGGGTATGGTATATTTCCCACTATTCTTTCAGTATGTCATTCTCCTGATTGGTTGATTGACATGGGTGCTAATGTGCATGTATGCGGTGATATTTCCATGTTTTCGTCTTATCAGACCGCGGGGACTTCAACCGTGCTGATGGGCAACATTTCAAGTGCTTCTGTTCATGGTGTTGGCACGGTCGATCTGAAGTTTACTTCGGGGAAGATCATGCGGCTGAAGAACATGCATTATGTCCCCTCCGTCAATAAAAATCTTGTTAGCGGATCTCTTCTGTGTAGAGATGGCTACAAGCTTGTCTTTGAGTCAAATAAATTTGTAATATCCAAGTATGGAACCTTTGTTGGTAAAGGCTATGAGTCAGGAGGCATGTTTCGTTTATCTTTATCAGACGCTTGCAATAAAGTTGTTCATCATGTTTGCAACAATAGTGAATCAAATGTGTGGCATTCACGTCTCTGTCATGTTAACTTTGGTCGCATGTCGCGACTAGCGAAGTTAAACTTAATCCCTAGTTTCACCACTGTCAAGGGATCTAAGTGTCAAGTGTGTGTGCAGGCTAAGCAACCTCGTAAGTCTCACGTGACTGCGGAGAAGAGAAATCTTGCAAGACTAGAACTTATACATTCAGATCTATGTGAAATGAATGGTGTTTTGACAAAAGGTGGAAAGAAATATTTCATGACGTTAATTAACGACTCCACTAGATACTGCCGCGTGTATCTTTTGAAATCTAAGGATGAGGCTTTGAACTTTTTCAAGATCTATAAAGTTGAAGTGGAAAACCAACTTGATCGGAAAATCAAGAGGCTTAGGTCCGACTATGGTGGAGAGTATTTTTCCAATGAATTTGATGCTTTTTGTGCGGAACATGGTATAATCCATGAGAGGACGCCTCCCTACTCACCTCAATCAAATGGGGTGGCTGAAAGAAAGAACCGTACTCGAACTGAATTGGTTAACGCCATGTTAGACACATCGGTTCTCTCCAAGGCATGGTGGGGGGAGGCGATATTGACGGCATGTCATGTCCTAAATCGAGTCCCCACAAAGAACAAAGAGATAACTCCATTCGAGGAATGGGAGAAGAAAAGGTTAAAACTCTCTTATCTGCGAACTGGGGGTTGTTTGGCGAAAGTCAATGTTCCAATTCCAAAGAAGCGGAAACTTGGACCAAAGATGTGGATTGCGTTTTCCTGGGATATGCTTTTCATAGCATTGGTTATAGATTCTTGGTTGTAAAATCTGAGGTACCTGACATGCATGTCGGTACGATCATGGAGTCGAATGATGTGACTTTCTTTGAAGATATCTTTCCCATGAAGGATATGGCTACCTCATCTAATCAGGAGATGCCTAGTTCATCGAATCAGGAACCAGTTACAATTACTGAACCTGCCATTTCGATGGAACACTTTGAAAGTCCTGTGGAGGAGAACAATGAAGTTCCTATTAGGAGCAAGAGACAGAGGACTGCAAAGTCCTTTGGTGATGATTTTCTTGTGTATCTCATAGATGACACTCCCAGTTCTATTTCAGAGGCCTATGCATCTGAAGATGCTGACTACTGGAAGGAAGCAGTTCGTAGCGAAATGGATTCCATCTTGGTGAATGAAACTTGGGAGATAACTGATCGTCCTTATGGGTGCAAACCTATAGGATGCAAATGGGTATTCAAGAAGAAGCTTAGGCCTGATGGTACTATTGAAAAATACAAGGCTCGGTCATGGCTAAGGGTTATACCCAAAAGGAAGGTGAAGACTTCTTTGATACTTACTCACCTGTGGCTCGACTGACCACTATTCGAGTTCTACTTTCCCTAGCTGCCTCACATGGTCTTCTCATTCATCAAATGGATGTTAAGACTGCTTTCCCAAATGGAGAGTTGGACGAGGAAATTTATATGGAACAACCAAATGGGTTTGTAATAGATGGTCAGGAAGGGAAAGTGTGCAAGTTGCTGAAGTCTTTGTATGGACTCAAGCAAGCACCCAAACAATGGCATGAGAAGTTCGAAAGAACATTAACAGCTGCAGGCTTTGTTGTGAACGAAGCTGACAAATGTGTGTACTATCGCCATGGTGGGGGCGAGGGAGTTATGCTTTGCTTGTATGTTGATGACATACTGATTTTCGGAACAAATATGAATGTTATTAAGGAGGTAAAGGATTTCCTATCTTGCTGTTTTGAGATGAAGGATTTAGGAGTGGCTGATGTCATTCTGAACATCAAGTTGTTGAGAGACGATGATGGTGGGATTACATTGCTTCAATCCCACTATGTGGAAAAGATCTTGAGTCGCTTTGGCTACAGTGACTGCAAGCCCTCTCCAACACCATATGATGCTAGTGTGTTGCTTCGAAAGAATCAGAGAATTGCTAGAGACCAATTGAAATATTCGCAGATTATTGGCTCGCTTATGTACTTAGCCAGTAATACAAGACTTTACATCTCTTTTGCTGTTAGCAAACTGAGCCGGTTTGTCTCAAAACCAGGAGATGTGCATTGGAAAGCTCTAGAGAGAGTTTTGCATTATTTGAAAGGCACTGCGAATTACGGAATTCACTACACTGGGCACCTAAAGGTGCTTGAAGGGTATAGTGACTCAAACTGGATCTCAGATGCTGATGAGATAAAGGCCACGAGCGAATATGTATTCACTCATGGAGGTGGCGCTGTTTCTTGGAAGTCTTGCAAGCAGACCATCTTAACGAGGTCAACGATGAAAGCAGAACTCACAGCACTAGATACATCTACGGTCGAAGCAGACTGGCTTCGCCGGCTCTTGAATGACTTGCCCGTTGTTGAGAAACCTGTACCGGGTATCTTTATGAACTGCGATAATCAAACTGTGATCACAAAAGTGAACAGTTCAAAGGATAACATGAAGTCATCAAGACACGTTCAGAGAAGGTTAAAGTCTGTCAGAAAAATGAGAAACTCCAAAATTATTGCATTGGATTATATCAAAACGTCTACAAATCTGGCAGGTCCTTTTACTAAGGGTCTATCACGTAATGTGATAGATAATCCATCGAGGGAGATGGGTATGAGACCCACAATATGAGTTGTTCACAGTGGTAACCTATTCTTTGTGATCGGAGATCCCGTGAATTAGATGTGGAAGACAAGCTGTTGGTCAACTGGGAGGAGAGTATCCTTACTGTTAAAAATACCACTCCATGAAGATGCAATACTCTCCTAATCTGCATGGCAGGTTGATGTATATCTTAATGTGTTCTAAGTGGCTCTTTGAAGCAGAGATGTTGTTCTGCAGAACATCTTTTGAAGAACGCACCTATATGAGTCTGATTGTTAAACGTCGCAATTTATGAGAGTAGGGTTCTCTCTAGTAAACTCATGAAAGGTCTCGGAGTATGACGCATAAGCTCCACCTGCGGGGAAGACCCACGGTAGCCACGTACCGGTCAAGGCTTTATGTGAAGCTAGATTCGCAGAAAACTTGCAGTTCAAGGCCCAGTCCACTGTTCAAGTTGCTTACTAGTGTAGCATAGAGTTCTAGGTGGAAGTTCAACTTAACAGTCTCCACTACAGTACCGGTATATAAAATAGTGTTTTGGAACCAAAGGCAAATTTTGTGTGCCTCTGGGATCTGGTGGGGGATTGCTGGAATTTTTGTCTATTTGGACCTAGCCCAAATAGCAGTTTCAGAATTTCCTAATAAATCCTAGAGGCCCACGCAGCCCATTCGTGCAAGGCAAGAGGTGGAACTAAAGTTTAGTCCCACATTGATAGTTTAGAGGGAGTTGGACCTCTTTATAAGGGAGGCTCTTTCCCCACTTGTATGAGCATGAGAACAAGAGGGACATCCACGCGCGCTCCTCCTCCGCTGCCCGCCTTGCCACGCCACGACGTGCCGCGGGTTGCGGGAATGAGCCGAGCCGATGTTAAATTTTTGCCACCCACGACGGGTATACGAAAGGTCGCGCGGTAGCTGAAACGTTTTTCGGAGTGGACACTGAATCCGAACGGGGTGCCTCTTCGGCTGAAGTCCGTTCATTTCGTCTCCTGCGTTCTCTTCAGCTCCCGGCGCGGCCTCTCGCGTCCTTCTCTTGCGCCTATAAAAGGGAGGTCGCTCCTCCCAGAGAGATGCACCAGAACTTCTCCTTCCTCTCGCCACCGGTTCCAATCTCTGCGCTGCTGCTGTCTTCCTCGTCCCGGCTTGCAGCGTGCACTGCAAGTCGGGACAGTAGGCCTCTGAAACCGCACCTCTTTGAGTCCTGTACGGGAGAAGGGTGATAAGGTTTTTGGGGAGCACTCTGCGCGACTACTGACTTCTTCGTCACGGACGCCCCGGACTCCGACGACTACTTCCCCGACGTCGACAACCTCCTCGACGACATGGAGGACACCGACCCCAAGTCCAGTGCCTCTGCTCCGGCTACTGTCCAGTACGTGTTCTTGTTTTTCCTGTTAGAGGTCCTGCCACAGTTCTTTCTTCTAATGTTTACCCTACACATGTTAGGATCTACCTCATATATGCATCTTGATCTACTGTCTGCTCGAGAGATGATCGTTTCTAGCTCATATATGCAGATGTTATTTACCTTCACTTTGTCAAATCGCATGACTTGTTTTATCAATGCTATACTAGTCATGTTTTATCTAGTATTTCTGTTAATAAAATCATTCGGTAAATTGCTCATATTTCCAACAGAAACTTGGTGCCATGGCCTACCAGGAATTTTAGTTATGATCTAATTTGGTTCACCTATATATAATTCAGTAAAGATTGGGCGACGAGTATGTATTCAATAGTGTCGTCTGGTTGGCGTACATGGTGTGTTGTCAAAATAGTAGTGCCAGAGTTTGTTCCCTCTCCCGATGATGCCATCTTGGCGGCTAAGGAACTGGAGGCTTGATGTGCTCGCGGATATGGTGAGCTGACAATGTTTGTGCCTCTAGGAATTATCATCTTGGCAGAGCCATTTTCTTAGCGTGCTTCCGGATCGGCTATCTAGCAAAGTTTGTGTCTCTAGGCTCATCGCCGTGGCTTCGGAGGCGACTTGGCGTGCTATAGGATCCCACAATCTAGCAAGGCCCACAATCTAGCAAGGTTTGTGTCTCTGGGGTCGTGGACATGACGGAGGCAGACATTGCTTTGTGGAGGTTTTGTCCAGAGCTCTATCTCCATTACGATCATGCGTGCTCCAGCCTCACCCATGGATTCAGCGGCGTGTGTACAGGATTGAGAAAAAGGGTTTCCCCCTCTTTGTATTCCAAAGCAACTAACCGATACATCCAAAGATAGGTGCTGGGACGGAAGCAGCACAATCACACCCAAAAGAAACGAAAGAGAAACAACAAGAGAAAAGAATGCCGACAACGGCGGATCGACGGAAACGAAGAAGCTTCACGACCACTGCGCTCACCGAAGATCTCCCACCAAGCTCCAAGGCTCCGAAGCACCGGTACCAATCAGCACCTCCAAGAAAGACCGCGACGAAGACGACGCTGCTGCCAAGGGTTTCCCCCGGTACACGACGAGGCGAGAGGAAGGGTCGCCCCCGACGCCCTCCAGGAAGGTCCGGCGGCACCCACAGGCGTCGCCGCGTCGGTGTCGGACAGGCCGACAGGGGTTTCCCCCGATCCCAACCTCCACCTCGGGTGCTCTAGAGCCTGCCACCAAACTGACCACCATCTTGCGCCACCATGGTCAAGAAGCCTCCACGCCGTCTCACCACGGCATCACGAGGTGAGGTCTGCACAACAAGGGATAGGAGCCAGGACTAGGGGCCGCAGCATCGTCGGCACGCGGGAGGGCACAACCTCCACCATCAACGACGGTAGCCGACCGGACACACTAGCAGGAGCCTACCAGGCCCGTGTGCCCACAGGCCCGGCCGGGAACTCCATTCCCGGAAAGCTCCCACCATCGCGCTGCAGCAGGCACGCCATCGGCATCGCCGCCCCCCATTCGAGCCGCTCCTCCTCCTCACCACACAGACGACGACGAAGCCACGCCGGGACCGGCCCGCTAGGACCCAGATGGGGCCGGGAGGGCCCAGATCTGGGCCGGGGACGCGCCGCCGGCCACCGCACGCCACCACGCCGCCCTGCTGCCAAGGGCAGCACCGCCACCGCGCCTACCACCGGCGACCGCTGCCGGGTCGCCGGGCCGCCGCCCAGCCGAGCATCACCGCCACCGTCACCAGCCCCGGGAGGGAGACGAACGCGCGGGTACAGAAGGGCCCGCCGCCGCCGACAGCACCCGGGCCAGCGCCAGGGCACCCGCCGGCGGCGGCGGGGAAGAGCTCACGGGGGTGGCGGCCGAGGAAAAAGGAGGGGCGCGCCGTCCCGGCCACCTCCCGGGAGACGGCGCAGGGACGAGACGGGATGGGGAGGGGAAAGAGGGGGGCGGGGAGGGCCGGGACGCGCGAGCCGGCGGCCGGCGGCGGCGGGAAGAGGCTAGGGCGCCGCCGCCGGCGGCGGCGGAACCCTAGCGGGAGGGAGAGGACGGGAACGGGGACTAGGATAGAATGCAACTAGCGGGAGTGTGTACAGGATTGGCCTGATCAGGTATAGAAAATGGCAGGTGTGCACTCTCAGCCCCCACAACCCTTTTGTTTATGGTGTTCGTCCATCCAAAGCGGAGTTTTAATGACTTCCCACCAGCTAGAAGGAAGAATCCAGTGTAGTCACCTCAGTTTAGGGGTAGAAGACGTGGGGCTCCCCAAAGAGTTCAATATTTCTTTTTCTTCTTTCAGATTTTTTTTGAAAGTGGACATATTCTAATTTAGAGTTTTGTGCTTTTTTCACACAAAAATATCTCATGGATAATGTTTTTAGCATAAACGGTTTTGTAAAAATCTCATTTACATGTTTTCTGACACTCGTGTCCTTTGTTGATGTGTATCCGGTGTTTTGCCCTTTGAACATGTGTGTATGAAGGGGTGGTTAATTTTGCCCCTCTATGCATGGTCGTTGACTCATAGAACCCACACGATAGAAAAAATCCCCACCCCCCCCCCCCCCCCCCCCCCGCGCGTAAATATGAGGAAGAGCAAAGGATTACCTAAATGATAAGTGTCACACGTGTGGCAGTTAGTAACACTGCCCCGAAGTTTTTACAACTAAAATTGCCATCCAAAAAAAAAGCCAAAAAGCCTGAAACTTGCCACCCAAAGAGAAAATTAACATGCTTCACAGCTAAAATTGTCATCCTCGGATAGCATGCTTCACAATATAAGCGTCAAAATCATACACTCCATCGGATGAGCCCTGGCAAACAGAGCTTCGGCCGATTGTTGGCTTTATCAGATGATCCATCCGCCGGCCAGACCGTCCCCACGCCATCACGGTCACCAAAGATCACGCCGCACCTAATCCACCACCGCCCCTCTCTCCCTTGAGCATAAAACAGTTGACCCGACCTTTAACCCAAAAGTCGCTTAACATCGAAGCAATCTCACCAGAACAGAAAAAGAAAAACATCGAGAGGCTCCACCCGTCGCCGCCGCCGGCCGGCGGCGAGACGGCGGAGGGGGTGCTTCTCCGGCTTCTTCCCGCGGTTGTGCTAGCCATGGTGGCGCCGCTGGGGCCCGAGGGGAAGGAGGTGCTCGCGTACCTCGTCCTCGCCTCGCTGCGCTCCTCGGCGCCGCCCACGCTGGCGAGGGAGGAGCCCTCCGCGGCCGGGGAGGGGTGCGGGAAGAAGCCCCACCGTCCGGAGCTCGGGTGCGGGTGCTTCGGGTGCTACACGGCGTACTGGTCGCGCTGGGACGGGTCCCCGGAGCGCGACCGCGAGGCGATTCACCGGGCCATCGAGGCCTTCGACGAGCACCTGGCCCGGCAGGAGGAGGGGAAGGGCGGTCGCCGCCGCAAGAAGCGAGCGGTCTGCTCCAAGGGCAAGGGCAAGGCGTCGGCCGCCGTTGACCCTTCGCTGCCTGAGCAGTGGGAGACCTCGGCCGCCGCGGCTCCTGTGCTGGCCGAGGTGGCTGAAGGCGGGGAGGAGGAAGTGAAGAAGACGGTGGTGGAGGAGGAAGCCACCACCGCGTCTTGCGCCCGCGACGACGTCCCGGAGGAGCGCAGGCGCCGGGTGTGGGGCGCGGTCGCCGGCGTGTTCAACTGGAGGGGATGGGGCCTGTGGGGGTCCCACTAGTCGGTGACGCAGGTCGATATTCCTCGTCAGTGAGATCTTAGTTCGTTTAGCCGGTTGGTGGGCTTGATGTTCTGTTGGGGTTTTAGGTTTGATTATTAGTCAGTCAAATCGGTATTGGATATTTTTTCATGTATACTAGTACTACTTGTATGTTACACTAGCACAATGATAATAATGGTGGTGTGGTGGTCATGTATTTGGTTCCTTGGTGTAAATATTTGGCTTTGGATGGATTCTCCATATGGTTGGTGTCATGTGTGTGTGTGTGTGTGTGTGTGTGTGTGTGTGTGTACATTATGCAAATGGAGTGAATGTCCATTTAATGATAAGTGGTGAAGAGTTCAAGGATTATGCAGTATTTTTGTAGGATTTTTTTTCTATGTAGAATGTTCGATTTACATGACTAGAAGCCGTATGGTTTTTGTCTAGGTCCTACGTTGTGTCCAAATTCTATAGGAACATTTTATTATTGAGTTCAACTTTATGAAAATTTTACTTTCTTTAAAGTGATCTACATGATGTACACAATAGTAGTGCCATGGGGAAAATGCATGATTTTTTTAGGGGAATAGGTGTATGCCATTGTTTCTATTGAAAGAAAAGAAATTTTTCATGAGGTTGAACTCAGTGAATTTTTTCTATAGGATTCAAAATAGGCCAGAGGAAAAATTCCTATGATCTATATTCATAGAAACCAAACATGCCAAAACAAACAACATGAGCCTTATATACCTACATAGAAGGTATCCGTATGGAAAATTCGGAAGGAATAGAATCCTACAAAATTCCTTTGAACAAAAGAAGCCCTAAGTAATTTATGATTCATCTCTAACTATAATTACATAGGGTATTGCGCTTATGAAAGTAACTTGGTGCTAGCGAGTCCAAGCATAGTTGTATGCTAATATATGCATAAGACTTGGTCCTTCTAGGTTGACCTCAAATCATTTTAGGTTGACGGTTGATCACGACATGTCAACGAATGGTCAAGCAAGGATTACACATAAGCATGATTACACAATAAGGAATCAGATGTGTTTGTCTTATTTTATACTACCTCCGTCCTGATTTATTGGTCCCCTTTGGAATTTGTGCCAAAGTTTGACCAAAGATTTAATTAATAAAATGTTAATGCATCTCAACAAAAATTATATAGGTTTCAATGATATAATTTTTTGTTACATGCATGAACATTTTATTAGTTCAATCTATGGTCAAAATTTGGTAGAAAATACAATGCGGACCAATAAACCAGGACGGAGGTAGTACCCCAGAAGGGAGCTCCGGTTTTAAAATGTGTTAAGTATCGCAAAATGTGATGTGTACATATGAAATGACATGTATGATAATTAATAGAAAATATAGGTGCACAAATGAGCATGTCACTCAACTTGCTACATGTTATCACCATTATTAGAATATGTAGGAAGCTTATTTGTAGTACTACGATTCTTTGTTATGTGGTCATTGTGAGGACTCGCCTCAAGACTATATTTATTGAAGGGAAATCAAATTGCAATGAAAAAACATGTGTTTGCATTTCAATTTGAGGTCAAATATTTCATACTTGTATATAACCCACTATTGATATTCATTGAAATTAAATCCAAATTTTAGGCATTTAGGGAAATTGGGTCATATTTGTTATCCACATGATATATAAATCTAACTTGTGTTTTCATTTAAATTAATCCCAAATTTAAATTGGAGAAATCGATAGATTTTTTGTTCTTTGTACACTGCAATTAAAAATATTTAGTGTAATATTCTGTAAAACGGTTTAGACTTCTATAGACAACCAAATATATATATGTTATATAACTAGTAAACATGCCCATGTTGCAATGGGAGAGAAGAAAAACTATCTCACGATGTCTGAAAAGACAAAACTCCCATTGGCTTTGAATTCAAAGCAGAGCTTACTATAGCATGTTATTCAAAAGTAGCACCCAGATTGAAAGACTATGCACTGATAGAAGTACACTTGAAACTATAAATCTGTAGGGGCAAGCAACATGAAGATAGCAAAGAAGACACGTCTTTGTCAACTCAACATTTCTTCCCTCTGCTTCAGTTATCTATTCTTTAACATGTATTGTTTGTCGTCCTCCCTGTGAAGTGCTTCCTCTAGTTCTTCTTTCTTATTCTTAAAAGTTGCCAAAAGTTGTCCATTTGCTTCATTATCTAAGTTTTTTTTTCTGAAACACATCTCGATGATATATAGTCAGTTTTTAGTATGTCTTCCAAATAACTGACAACATCATTATCAATAAGTTACTGTCATCAGGATCTTTGTACGAAATAATGTTGTATGAAAAATAAAAAAATATGGAAGACAAGCAGAATGCAATCTTCTAACTATAATAACTATATAATTTAGGTAAACATGACCCATATTGGAAAGTTGTAGCAAGTTGAAAGGAGAAACAAAATTTGTAACCAACATTATTAGTGTGAGATCTGGATTTGAATGAAATCAAAATAATGGCATCAATGTATATAACCTAAATTTGCATATCGATGTTGAACCGAAAGACAAACATTTATGCATCGAGGTTTTTAAAGTACACGACAAACATTTTTAAATACATGGTGAATACTTGTTTAATATGCACCAAACGGTTTTTAGAAACACAATTTGAGCTGTTTCAAGTACACAAGGAATATTTAGAAACCCTTATGAACTTTTTATTATACATGATGGACAACAAAGAATGTAAGGAAATAGAAATAATAAAAAATAAAAATAAAATAAATAGAAAGGAAAAATACACCAAAAATGACAATTTTTTTAATAGGAAAACAAAAAAAGAGAACAACAGAAAAGAAAACATGTAAATGAAGAAAAAAAGACAAAGAAAATAAACAAACAGACACACGTGATTGTTTTTTGAGGGGTACACACGTAATATAGATGAATAAGCGTGGGAACAAACCTACGTTGGTACCTATACAAGTTTTTTTAGGGTATAACGATTCTTTATTCAAGCAAGTTCAATGGAATTGTTACAGTGTCATGTGGTTGAAGGAACCACACATGCCTTCCAACATCTAAAGACAAAGCAAATTTAGCTAAACTATCAGCCTCAAAGTTTAGAGACCTATTCTCGTACATGAAATCACACTTGAAAAAAATTCTAGCTAAAGAACATTTTTTATCGTGCCACAGCCTGGATCAGTTGTTGTGGGCGAGATCTATACCAAATATATGTTGAATCATTATTAAATTTAGCTAAACTTTCGTCTCCTTTTTCGCTATAATTTAAAAATATACTACACACACACACACACACACACAACACTCTTTAAAACACATTTGAGAAATGTTGAACAAGGATCTAATTTTTTATGAAAATGTATTAAAAATGTTAAACATTTGAAAAATATTGAACAGATATTTGAAAATGTTGAATAAGTATTAGAAATGTTGAACAAGTATTTTAAAAATGTTGAATCATTATTAAAAATGTTGAACCAGTATATTCAAAATGCAGAATAAGTATTTGAAAATGTTGAATAAGTATTAAAATGTTGAACAAGTATTTGAAAAATGTTGAATAAGTATTAAAATGTTGAACAAGTATTTGAAAAATGTTGAAACAAGTATTAAAAAACGTTGAACAAATATTTGTAAAATGTTGAATAAATATTAAAATGTTGAACAAGTATTTTAATTTTTTTAAATAATTATTAAAAATGTTGAACTAGTATAAGAAAAATGTTGAACAACTATTTAGAAATTTTGAATAAGTATTAAAATGTTGAAAATCATTCGAACAATGCTGAACATGGGTACAAAAAGGGTGGATCACTTATTAAACAAAATGCTTTAGACACATAAGAAAATTTAGGGTGAAAACGAAAACAAACATAAGAAAAAAAACAAAAAATGGAGATGAAGAAAGAAAACCAAACAAAAAATGGAGAAGAAAAACCAACCAAAAAACAAAAACAAAAAACGAAAAAAAAAACCCATGAAAAACGATGGAAAAACCGGATTTGTTTGCCTCAAGTAGAAAACACGGCAACAACTTTTCGCGTGCAAACACACGGGCGCTGTGGCTCCTCGAGCTCGCTCCAGGAGACTAGAGATCGATCTCCGCTTCTCCCAATTTCACATTCGCTTTTTCATTCGATCGCTGTGCTAAAATGGGTCGGCCCAACTACTATACAACCTTCAGTGAGACATCGCCGTGCGATCGCCTAATGCGATAAATAGCATTCACAGCCTCACAATATGCGAGGTCATTTCTATTCAACGCACATTGCTTCAAATGTCGGGATGTGGACAATGTTTTCACAAAAAAAAAATCAGATTATTTTCTTTTTTTTGGGTTTTACTATTCACCCCGAGCTCAAATGAGCTCTGGCGCAGAAGATGACTTTTGCAATTGTCGCTTCTTTGTGTAGGGAGTGAGCGAGAAAGATGAGATGGGTTGCCTGTCCGGCTTTACCGGTTTTGGTAGAAAGATCTAGTCCGGTTTTTTCATGTTTGTTTCTTTCTCCTTTTTTTCAAAAATGTTTGAAAATTTTATAAATTGTTTGATATTTATAAAAAATGTTAAAAATTTAAATATTTCTGCATATTAAAAAATTATTCTCATTTTAAATAGTTGAAAATTGTCAAAACAATTTCACAATAAAAAACTTGTTCATAAAATATTCATAATTTAAAAAAATGTTCACTTTCTCCACAAAAGATGTTCACACATTTAAGAAAATATTTCCAATTTAAAAATGTTCAGATTTTCAAAAAAAATGTTCAAGTTTTTAAATATATCCGCGTTAAATAACAATTCACAATTCTTTAGAAAACAAAAAGGACCCAAAAACCAAAACAACTAGGAAAAAGTCGCTACGGTTCCTCTCTACCGAGCTGGCCCAGATAGGAGCTCTGTAAGCTCTCACGAATTTTGATAGCCTTCACCTGGAAAACAAATAAAACCCACACTGCATCCTTGCCGGTGCAAAGACCACTAGTAGAAAACGGAGGTTTAGCGCCGGTTTGTATGGGCCTTTAGTGCCGGTCCCATAACCGGCACTAAAGTATGGTCACTAAAGCCCCCCCCCCCCCCTCTTTAGTACCGGTTCGGCACGAACCGGCGCTAAAGTGTCACCACGTGGCGTGAGCTCGCGCCCTGGTATGGGGGACCTTTAGTACCGGTTGGTGTTACCAACCGGTACTAAAGGTTTTTTTTTTGAATTTTTTGGAAATATTTTTTATTTTTTTATTTTTAATTTTTCTGAATTATTTGATGATTTATTCTCTAATCACCTCTCTTAACTGCTCAAGTGTGGATCACTCATTCCAAATCATCTAACTTCCCGACCGGTCACCCATCCCTCTCACTACTCTAGCTCGAGCACGCTTAACTTTTGGGTTCTATTCTCCTTCATTTCCGAGTCTGCACTTATTGTTTTTCCTGACAATAGTAGGATGTCAATCCTATTAACCCTCAGGAGTTTAGCTTGAGCACGAAGTCACACATTTCACCGTTTGAGTTTGAACTATTATTCTAAAAAACAGTAATTATTTAGTAACGCTAATATTTCTTGAATAAGTTTGACCATAGTTTGACCACAGTTTGACCAGATTTGACAAAAATTCAAAAAATTGAAATAATTATTTTGTAACACTAATATTCTTGAATAATTATGTAGTAACATTAATACTTCTTGAATAAGTAGTTTGACCAGATTTAACCAATTTTTTTAAAAAAACTGAAATTTGACCATATCTTTTTTCCTTTTGGAATTTGAGGATTCTAAAAAATTCCAAACAGGCCGTAGGCGGTCTCCATCGGATGCGGATTTTCGTGCTGAATTTTTTGATATATTATACTTTTTTTCCGACTTCGTATGCAAAAGTTATAGCCGTTTTACATTTTCCCTACACTTTTTGCAAAACATGTCCAAATTGTAGTTTTCAAATTTTCCTAACTAGTAGATGTAGTAATATAACTACCTCTCGAAGAATTTTATTTTTTGAAGTTTTTATCATTTTCTTTTGATTTTTTCAGAACTGAAATGGCGACACACGGGGGGGGAGGGGGTAGAGTTTGAAAATTGCCCTATAGTGCCGGTTTGTGACACAAACCGGCACTATAGGTCAGACCCCTTTAGTACCGGTTCATGAACCGGTACTAAAGGTGATCGTGGGGCCCCGGCCTGACGCCAGCCTGCCACCAAATCCGTTCGAACCGGCATTAATGGTACCATTAGTACCGGGCCAAAATCAAACCGGCACTAATGTGCTTCACGTTTGACCCTTTTTCTACTAGTGGACCCAAACCGGCAAGCCCATATGACGCCAGCCATATGGTCGTTTCCTCCTACAGTGTAGATACAACGTCTTATATTTAGGAACGGAGGTAGTACAATGCTACGGTCTGCTGATTGATCGTTTCGAAACACGAACATAAGTTACAGACAAGAGGTGATGTTCGTCGTTGCTCCACGGCTGAACCAGTGACATGGGTTGCCGCCTTGCGGGCAGCCTATAGTGGAGGCAGGGGCAGCTGTCCGGCACAAGCGCTGCTGAGCATAGTTGCCGGCTAACCGAGTGATTATTTTCATTTTCCAGTCTTGATCTCTTAAAAGTCATTTTTAAGGTTTGCTTTTTCTTTCAGGGCATACACGGATCGACAAATTTAACATTTGTATTTGTGGCATACACTTATTGAAAAATTTAACATTTGTACAGTTGTGGAAAAAATATTGTCAATTCGACCACATTGGTCTAAAATTCCTAGCTACGCCATTGCCGATCGTCACATACATGGTCCATCCGTTCACTTGCGTCCATCATCTTCTCTCGACATGTTCACCTCATAGCCTCATCGATTATCGTTGCTGCAAGATGCTCCTTACCAGGGACGACACCTTGGAGTAGATTGGTTAAAAGCATAAGAAAAAACTTAGGCCACTACAAAATTGTTATAACAAACTCATAACGTTCATGTTTTACCCATATGGATCTTGCAAGTAATTATATGCATCATGTTAGTGTGGACATTTTCCCTATACACGTAGTTAGCAAGATTTAAACCATGATGGTGATCCGTGTGATGAGGTCCATTGACACATTATCTAAGTTCAAATATTGTTTCATGTGATGCGACAAGGAACATACCAAAATTAGCACGTTGACGAGGTTTCATTAACTAAATTCACCTAACACCACTATGGATTGTTTGGCCATGGCGAGGTTCTCCGTTACCATCTCTTTCTTTGTCGTCTCCCTCGTGAAAGGTGGCAGCGAAAACGTCAAGACAGCATGCGCCGGCACACCATACCCCGACATGTGCACATCAGTTCTCTCCGACGTGCCAGATAGCAAAGGCGCCGACGCGCGCGGGCTAGATGGAATGGCGGCCCTCATAGCTATCCGCATCGACCAGCATAGGTGAGTCCTTGGTCGTGAGCAAAGTGGTATTATTCAGCGACTTGACGGATGCCGAGGAGTGTGCTCCCGCAAAGAGAAGTTGGATATAGCATGCTATTACCCAGACTATATCGTCATGCTGGCCGATGTGCACGCGGATTCCTCGTAGGGTGCCGCGGCCACCAACAAGTGCGTGCCATGGCGACATAGGTGGTGTTTGTTTCTCTAGTCCTAGGACTTTTTCTAGTCCGTGGGACTTTTTGAAAAAGACTCTCAACGAGGTGCTTCTAAGGACTTTTAGCAAAAAGTCCCAAAAAAGTCCCACCCTGTTTGGTTTGCTAGGGACTTTTTCTAGTCCCTACACCAAAAAGTCCCTGGAAACAAACACCCCCATAGTCTGGGTACTTGTCATCTGCGGCCTTACTACTGAACTCCTCTTTGCGGTGTCGATGCAAGCCTCCTCAACCTTAGGACAAGTCATGGAATAATACCTCTTTGCTCACGACTAATGACGCCTCGGTGGCGATGAGGATTTGTGGGAGGACCCCTAGCCCATTCAGCTCGCGTCGCTTTGGCGCCTTTGCTCGCGGAGTCTGCGGAGAGGGCTGATGTGCAGTAGTCAGGGTACGGGGTGTCGATGCACGCCTTCTTGATGTTCTTGCTGCCACCAGTGATGAGGGGGACACCACTAATAAGTAGCAGGACGGTGAGGAAGTAGATGGTGTCATGGAGCATTGCCATCCCATGGTCGAATGATCGATCGTGGAGCTGGCTGAATGTAAGATTAGATTTTCTTCTTGGAGCTAACTCGCTTAGCTATCCGGTTGATATATCGAGAAATAAGATCGACAGTCATCCTCCCGGCTCCTCACTGCTCGGTATCCCTGTCCGTTGGATCGGGTGGCCTGATCGGATCTGGGCAGTCGGATCAAGCCTTCGGACGACCTCACCCGTCGGATCGGAGAGGGGTAACTGTTGCAATGAATAGTTCCTTCGGTTCGTGCCACCGCGTGTAATTTCCATTCCCCGCCGAGGGCATTTCTGTCATTTCGCATAAAGGGGTATAAAAACGCAATGGCTCCCGTGGAGAACCCAGCGCCCGGCCTAGCTGCCGCCGCCTCCTCTACGCCTCATCAACCCAACCTCTAACCCTAGCAGCTCCCCGCGCCGCCGCCGCCGTCTCCTTCGCCCAGCCCGCCAGACCCTCGTCGTACTCTTCCCAGGCGTCGTCGCCGTCGTCCACCACCACCACCATGCCCCCACCCTCTCCCCATCCCCGCGGCCCCCACCCTCTCCCAATCCGCTCACCTTCTCTCTCATGGCCAGTGGATTCGCCCCTCGCGGGATCAATTCCTCTGAGCCAGCGGTCTACAGGGCCGGCCGGGAGCGGCATGTCCCCCGTGTGCGCGTCGGTGGCGGCGGTCCTGCGGGTTGAGGCTGAACCCCAGCGATGTTTGGCGCTGTGTCGAGTACTTCCTTTGCCAGCGCCACCCCCTACCCCTTCTCCTCAGTGTTCCTCTTACTGCCCATCTCACGCCACTGCTGCACCATAGGAGTGAAATGCCTATGTCACAGGTTCCTCTCCCTTTCTCTCCCTCTCTCACACTCTCTCTTCCTCTCTCTCTCCAAGGCTGGCTTGCGGCTTGATCTATTGTTTTTGAGGTTGCTGCTCCCGGTTGGTTGCAAGGATACGTGTTGTTGTGGTCAATTTCTCCTAGGAAGTTTTGTCTTCAACCTCTGGAGGTTTGTCTTCGACTATGTTCCGAGAGGTGTCACGGTCTGTGAGGATACAGTGGGATAGCTCCTTCTGCTAGAGTGCTAGGTAGCCTATTGTTAACTCCTGCTCATAACTCCTCTTCAGTTTGTTTTATATGTGTGCATATGGACAAATTAGTGGGCCTGATTTATATGTGTGCATATTGACAAATTCGTTGGGACAGAGTGGCCATGTTTAGGATAAAGCAACAATGGGTATATTCTTTATTTTTATTTGTGAGGAAGGGAAGAGTAATATGAGGTGAGCAAGAACAGAAGAGAGATGTAGTGCTTTTGTACTGATATTGGTTTGCATCTGTACTGACTAGAAAATGAGAGAGAGAGAGAGCTTTGGTAATAATATTGGTTGAGAGAGAGAGAGTACAGTATACTTTTCTGTCATCTAATATATGTCTCACTTACAATTGAAACAGATGCCAACGATGTGATTAGGCGCACATATACAAGTATTTTTATGATGACACCTGCACCAGTCATCGTCGTTGTTGTTTTTGCATGTTGCCTCCCCTGAAAATCACTTTGCTAGGTTAGGGACCCCTCTCTTTTCCTTCCGTTTGGTTTCAATTTGTGCCTAGGATCAAATACAGTGAGCAAGTAGCAAAATTAGAACGATAACTGTCGATTAGGAGCATTCATCCGGATGGATTTATGAGATGCATATAACGATGGCTCCAGTTGAAGTGATGACATAGCAGTAGCTGAAATAGAAATTCAGTGAGCATCTTCGTGTTAGATGACATTTAGTTTCAATTAGCATTGGGCACTAGCTGATTTCAATCTTGTTACCATCTGTTTGGGAGCCCCCCTCTAGAGGTTGTCACGGGTGAAGTGGCAGCCACTGATTGCGTTGTAAACAACCTGAATAGTGAGCCCGATGAGCAGGCTAACGGTGCGGGTGAGATCGATTAGTACGACAGATAGAATGTTCATGCATATTGAAATGTGCCTTATTGACCAAATTTGATATTAACATGTGGCGTTCACCTTACTCGCATATGTGGTTGCAAAGGTTGGGAAAGAGTGTTGATCCGGAGCCCGATCAAGCTATATTAGCACCCCCAGCCAACAGTAAGTTCCTGCAAGACAAACACAACAACATGTGTGTGGCATAAGTAAATAACTGAGTTAATTTTGTTCCTTTGATATGGCTTGTGCAGATTTGAGGCAGGGCATGAGTTCGGAGGTGCTAGGCAGAGTTTTCATAGATGAAACGGGCATGGAGGCGCAGCGTCGCAGGCCAAGGTTTTAGATTGCTCCAAATGATAAAGGGAAGGAGCTGATAGAGGAAGAAGGTGGACTCGAGTCTTCCGACGGTGATGAAACTGGAACCGCTGTAGATGTTCTGTTTTTTCTCGTACGTTGAACATTGTATTAGCAGTCACATACTTATGGTCATATACTTACTAATGCTTTGACCTGAAATTGGAACCACTGTAGATGTTCTGCTGCCAATATAACATCGTTTGCATTTAGTTTGTCGTAATATTAATTCAGATTCTATAGTCTGCTAGGTCATGTTTTTTATTTAGTTAAGTTCCCATCTAATTGCCTGAATTAGTCGCGTGTGGGAGAGCGGGTCTGAAAGTTATAACAGGGAATGCAACAACAGTGTGATTTATGTTGCTGGAAGTACTGCCAATGCTTTTGTCATTTTTCAGGTTTGCTCTCGGTTCTGTTGGCAAGGTATCTTTGGTCATGAATCCATTGTAGAATGGCAATAGCTGAGCACTAAGGGACAATCGAAATTACTATCATGATATTTCAGGTAGTAATTACTCGAAACACTTTTCATGTTCTGTTTTTCTCCTTTATTTTGATATAATGATGTCTTGATGCCCCCTGTCATGTAATTATTCCAAGATAGCATGACTGTAATATTTCTGGGAGAAATATTATTACGAATAGAGAAAGCTTTATTTCAGGCATCTTAATTTTTTGATAGTGGCGTCAGTTTGTAAGGATTGTTTGATAGAACATGCTCGTCATACTGTGTTGTCAGGAAGGTGTAGATGCAATAAGACATGTGCCCTTTAGTTTAGTCTGGTTTTTTCTGGTACATTTGAATTAGTCTGATTAGTCGGTGTCCATTTATTCTTTTGTTTTTGGTTGGCACTTTCAGGTTTGTTTGCCAAGAAACAGAGAGTTGTTTGTCCATTCACACATGATAAACAGAGGGTTGGATTTGTTTGTGTTGGATTGATGCATGTGGAAGAGTGTGGAAAGGATAGGATGTTTATTGGCTTCTGTTGTTGCATTTGGTCTCCCGATGGTGTCATTGTTGGTTTGGTTTGGTTAATCCTTGCTTATTCGTTTATCATAGGGAATGGCTAGCTCACATTGTTGGTTAGGAAGAAAATGGAGGTTGTATAATTCGCTTATTCATTTATCTTAGGGATTGGATCGCTCACATGATTTGTTAGGAAGTAAATGGAGGTTGTACACCTATTGTGGTTGCAATTCTGTTAATCAAAGTGTTGTTTAGTGGGGTTTGTCTGGTGCTAACTTTTTGGAAGGAATTTCACTTCTGCCCTGAAAAAGCAACCTGCAATTGCCCAACTGATAGTAGTTCCAATGTACATTTTCTTGCTCAGACCATGAAACCTCTTACAGTAGAGAGAATGAAAGAGTTAATCATAATAATAAATAGAAATACCCGGTAAATCATGTATGTTCATACTATGGCAGTTATCTTCAGTCAGTGAGCGAGAATGGACCTGAGCTGCAATCCTCGCTTTTCTATCTTCCTTTATGAAATTTCATTCATGGTGAAAATGTGGTCTTGAAGATCATGTCAGTTTTCTTCAGTCAGTAAAGCCTATTGCTATTGATCATGATGGTTTATATATTACTTGGCCCTAGGTCTCATGAGAGAAGATTGGTGACCATGCTTTCTATTTGGTAGTTGAGTAGGACTGAGAGAGTATATGACTTTGGTAGGTCCTAGACCCAAAGATCATATATGTTTCCCTGATGAAATATATGATGAGGATGGATCAGGAGGAAACCTGGTTTGAATCTGACTTCCTGTACTAGGCTAGCTAAGTGGCCTTTCAAATATTTTTCCTTTTTTGACTCCTTAAATGTTCTTCAGAGTACATCTTTATTTGTTGGATAGATAATAACATGATATTTGGTGCGCCATGATTCCTCAAACTGTGTGCTAGAACTTTTTCTGATCCACTTCTTGTTTGTGCCCCAGGTCTTCTCCCGAAATCTTGCTTTCTCTCTGTTTTAGTGAAAATTAACCTAGGTTTACATTTGTTTTCTCATGATGTGGCGTTCTTCAATTTTGCAGGAACTGCTACATATCAAATTTGAGTTGTACATTCATCTATTGTTGTTCTCATGTTGCTTCCTCTGTGCCTTTCTAGGTTATTACCTGTATTTTTTGGTAATATATACTGCAAGTCCATATATACTGCAAGGTCGGATGTTATTACCTGTTTGTCAGATGTATTTTAAGATGACGCGCTTTGTTTTCATGGCTACACACAGAGCCTTTTTTGTTAAATGACTTCTGCTGGTTGTGTTTGGTGGCGATGGAAGAGGATACCTGAATATGTGTGAATAATGGCGAATGTTAGATACATTTATTTAATTTTCCGCGCAAGACTGTTCTCTGTTGGAATATTTCTTTTCGCATGCTGTTTATCCCTTTGCACTAAAGAGCTGCATTGTTGAATCCAAAGGTAGCTAAATCATGGGAATGTAAAATTGCATATTTAATGATATGGGTGTGGATTATTATACTTCATTGTGATTTTTATTAGAAAGTGTAATTTCAGTGACGTGAAGTTGTAATTAGTCAGCCAAATAACTCGCGTACGCTGTTAATCTGAAGGCAAATTACACAATTATCTCTTAATACTGTAGTTGCATCATTTTCCTGCTCAAGTATCAACTGGATGATATGTTGCTCTCACTTATGTCATCTTTTCTTGCAGGCACCTTCTTATTTCAACTGCAATATTTATTTGGATCTCTCAGTTGTGAAGTGCCATCTCTTTCTACTTATACTCTATGGGCACAATGTTACATATTTGTTTTCAATCTCAGTATTGCCATCTATCCGAATTTTGTATAGCTTGCATATGCCTAATATCATGAGCTAATTCTAATATTATTTATAGATCTTTCATATTATCATGATGACGCCTGTCAAGTATTGTCCACTACTAATTGCATTAGCTTCGCCTCAGAACGTGGAAAGAGAAAGTAGAGTTATCAGTAGTTATCAACTATAACGTACCGTAGATATTGATGTTTCCAGAGCATTGTTTCCAATTGTCTCTTGTGTTTATGAGCGGGATACAACATATCCTGTAACACTTATTCTTACACTTGCTGATATGAACTACCTCGCAATATTTTATATAATTTATGTCTTTATGTTTTGTACTACTCGATACAAACCAGTTGTCCTCGGCAAACATTTGGCTTGCTTTTGGTACCAAATTTTCCTTTATGATCTGTAGTGAAATTGCAGTTATCCTGGGTAACAACTACACTTTGCTTTTGGTATATATTTAATCTTTATGCCCTATATTCAACTCAGTCATCATGGGCAGCAACTGTACCTTGCTCTTGATATATCTTTATAGTGTTTGTGATATATACTGAACACATTTATTTTGTTCGGTTATTTTAATTCCTTTGGATGTTCTAAACGCGTTATAGTGAGGTTTTAAGACGTTGGGTCACTGTGTTGAGCCAGGCAACGCGTGCTTCCGATCTTAGCATTGCCTGCTTGACCAAAATGTTGGGAACGGCACCCTCGCGCCAAGGCGCGATCCCGATCTAGTAACTATAGGAAAGTGAGTAGGCATGACGGATGCTAAACCGTGATGTGCATGACACAGAAACCGGCCAGTCGCACATAGTAGGCACTAAGGAGTGATCGAAAGCCTAGGCATCTAGTTAGCTTGTTTAAACTTAGTTAATGAACATCGTCCACCGATTCTAATTATAGCAATGTTTCTTGACCGATTAAACTTAGTTAATGGACCTCCATTACATCGACCACTTCCACAGTATAAATCTCGCTGACTCATGTGCACGGAACACATTTCTACAATAGTATGATGCAAAACAATTACTTGTAGATGCCACATGCGTAAAGACATTCACAATATGGATACGTAATAACAATTTTCTACTCCCTCCGTCCCAAAATAAGTGTCTCAAACTTTGTACAACTTTGTACTAGAGTTAATTGATACAAAATTGAGACACTTATTTCGGAACATAGGAAGTAATAACCAATCCATTGTTAGAGTCTGGACCAAAATGAAGCCTCCCCGTGCGTTTGGATTGTGGACCGTCGGATCGTCTTGCCGAGCACGTCACGGCCGTTGGATCTCCGGGTGGACTGACCCTCGCTGTCCGATCGAGCCGGCACTCGATCCTCGCCGTCCGATCTCATCTGGCACTGCTACAATGAGTAGTAATCGGGGTCGCCATGCCACCGCCTATAAATTTGGTGGCCTGCCAAGGGTACTTTTGTCATTTCACCTGGTGACATATAAGTGCAGCAAGCCACCTCCCGCACACGCGCAGCCCCGCTCCCTCCTCCCCTCGCGGCTCTCCTCCCGTAACCCTACCTCCTCTGAGCCGCCGTCGCCGCCCGTCCTCCTCCTCTCCTCTGCGCCGCCGCTGCCCGTCCTCCTCCTCTCCTCTGCGTCGCCGCCGCCCTTCCTCTGCCTCCGCCTCCTCTCCCCTGCCTGGCAGCGCTCCCTCGCGCGCTGCAGTTCTCCGTGTTTGGCTCCCTCTCCAACGTCGGCGCCATGGTCGGGGCCATCGCCAGCGGCCAGATGGCCGAGCAGAATGGCCGCAAGGAGGAGGCCAGGCGGGAGGCGGGGAGACGGGAGGAGGCCAGGAGGGGCAACGGGAGGAGGCCGGGCGGGGCAACGGGAGGAGGCCAGGCGGAGCGCGCCATCGCCACCGGTTGCGCGTCGAGCCCAACCATCCTCGTCCCCAACGTCGTCACCGTCAACCTGGGTACTTTGTCACGCTGTGCTCTGACTCTCTCTCTCTCTCATCCTCATAATTTTCTCACTGCTGATTTGGTTTTGTGTATGCCTGTAAGGTGTTTGACAAAAATCCAAGTAGTCTGCATGTAAGTTCTGTTGCAGTAGGCATCTATTGATCGTGATGACAAATAGAGCTGAAAATATGTACCTGCTTCATAACCATTGAGTCAGGCTGATTTGTGTGTTAAAATAGATCTCAGCCGCAGTTTAGAATCTTCATAAATGGTTAATATTGACCTTCCAGGGGATGTTATTCTAATGTCTGCGTGAACAGGTTTTACAAGCAGAGATCATTGCCACTTTAACTTAAAAGAGCTTTTGCAGACAATTTTTTTGTTTCTTCCAAATTATGCTCTTTATTTGTAATGTCTGAACTCCCTCTCTAAGTTAATGTTTTTGTCTAAATCTGTGTATATGTGTGCATACTTGGGCACAATTCGATGAGAGAATTATATTGAAGAGTAATGCATGCTTCCAGCCTTTATGGTAGCCGCTTCAGTTTGATCAGACACAGCAGGCATGGTGCTTTATTCCATATATTGTTCTCTAGAAATTTTTCCTTGTGCATAGTATATTGAATTTGATGATTATTATTTTGCCATCACAGGATGCTTCGGAAGCTTTTGTTCTTTTAAGATCGGGATGACTTTCCAAGTTATATACCATACAAGAGCTCTCCGGCAGAGATTACTATGTTTCACTCCAAAGAATACAAGCAAAGGGAAGGTAACCAACCTTAGTGCAGGTATTGTGAACATATCTGGTCCTCTTGATTAGACTATTGGCAGCCCATTATTTTGCACGAACTGTTCAACTGTTCATCCGATGTGGATATATATGCATGTGTTTTTGTAACTATAAAATATGGTAAGCGACAAGATACTCCAGCGATGTATATATATTTACGTCCATTGCTGCTAAGCACACCTTTCCATGAAGGAGGTCATATGCTCCATACTGACAGCACTTGCAAGTATTTTAGGCTTCAGCCATTTAATATGTAAAGTGCAAGGGATTATACATTCTTGGATTGGCAGGGGTCCCCACTTTTGAACCTTTTTCCATTCAAACTTCAGATCTCTAGAGCATTTGCATTTCCACTATTTGTCTTCCTGATGTAAGAACTTTAGTGTTTCAATTGATTTTTTAATATAGACCACTCTTCAAGTTGCCTTCAAGAAGCTTTATATTGTATATGTTCGATTTTTTTCCCTATTTCAGCAAGCATTGTATTTACTCTTTTTTCTGTTAGTATTATCTAATAGAGAAAGTCTTAGAGGTTAAGTAAGTGAACTCTTCATCTCTTTCCTTGAGATGTGATTTGGTTTTACAGTTTATTATTTTTTGTGATTGGTGGGCAAAAGCTTGCACTTGGTGCTTTGTATTCTCTAACAGTTCAAGACCCATACTAATTTTCTTTTAGAGGTAACACTCTTAGTTTATTCACAGCAAGCAGTGCCACTTTACATAGTATTTATGTAATTGATTATACAATAAAGCCTCATCTTAAAATACATTCTTGAATAGGTTATTCATATCTTAGTTTTTTTCCCCACACTTCCGTTTAGGGAAGCGTGATCAATCGTATTTGTTACAGACATCATTTTGAAATGTTTTGTCCTCTCAAGTTTAGTACTGTTTGCGAGTCATAGTGTTTCTCTTTGGTTTGTTTACCATAGTGATTGACTGGTGCAATTATATGATTGTGATTGCTGATTTAGTGCAGGTAGAGATGGGTTGCTGTCAAAATATTTTTGTATGCCTCGCCTCTTGCTCTATGCTTATTTTTGGAGTCAGCGAGCTTTATGATTCTGAAAGTTATCATTTTTGGAGCTTGGTTTCCCATTTTTGTCCGAAGCTTTAGCAATAAAAAGGTAAATCAGTGATCCACTTAATGGTGATCTTCATACGTGTTTTTCTTCATACATACAGCCTGTGTAATGTGGACAGCTTTGCCCAGTAAAATTTGCCTTTTCATTAGTCTTCTAAGAACCTATATTTCCTGATGTTGGAATCCTGAACTGACAGCAGAATAATCCATTTCATCTCCTCCCTAAATATTATCTTCTATTTGTTCTGGCGCATCTGTTTCTTCTATGTAGCTGTTTTGGCATATTTTGTACTATTCACTAATCGTTGGTCATAAATGAAGACATTTTCCACCGAAATATATGTACATTGAAGTACATTTGTTTCTGACGCCCACACTCGCCTGGTCGCCGCCCCTCACACTGCACCAGCTACGAGACCCCTTGGGGATGCCGCCCGTGCGGCGGGGACGTCCGCGGCGGCGCGGGCTAGGGGCTGAGCCGCCCGTGATGCGTTCCGGTCGAGGGATTGGTCGGGCTGGCGCGGGATCTGAGTCGCCGTCGATGGATTTATCGCAGCTTGGCTACCTGTTGCTTTGGATCCGGTACGATCCCCATCTCTCTCTCTCTCTCTTTCCAAGACTCACCCACACACTCATTCGCTCACTCTGTTAGTGCGCGCGCGTGCGCGCAGTTACACACCTGAACCCAATTACTGAAGTGTGTCAGTGTTGGTTTACTTGAATGATACTTGCTCCATTGTTGTGTTTAGTCATATTGTCCAATCTTAACATATGATGTGCTCGCCAAGTTCAACTATCAAAGTATCAATATATAATTTCTCATCTGATTTTGACACCTTGATCTTCTGCAGTTTTGTTTCACTTTTCAAGGATGAGTACAAATTACCAAAGGGATCTGTAATTGAGCTTTCGAGGGAATCAAACCACATTCTTAAAATAAGAAGTAAGTCGTTTTGTTTTTGCTTCCATTTATTTTTAGATGATTTGAGAACTTAGGATATGATCTGTGTTGATAGAAGAAAGGAAAAAAAATTAAGAGTCAGAAAGATATGTTGGTTATTCACAATGAACTGGCTTGCGTTCAGTACGCGAGTACCAGTCAGCATACACTTACTTTTCTTCACTCATTTGATTCATGTATTCGACATGGAGATTACTGAAAAGAATAATGAAATCAATCTATTATTGTAATAACTTATACATTGGACGGTCGTTCTGATGAGTGATAACTAGGCAGTTCTCTTACACTGCGATGGTAGGTTATGGACCAAGAGATGTGGGTGCACCGACGCCCACCGGGCATGATTGCTCGGCGCCGTCCTGTTCTTACTCCCCTGGCTCCAATTTCTAGATGGCCACCAGCAGCAGGAGGAGGAAGGTCAAGATCCGACCAGATTCGTGCCCCTGCACCTCCAGGTTCCTCTCCCTCACCTGCCCCTTCCTCCCTCTTATTTCTAATAAGTAGACCCATGTGTGTTTAGCACTCGCTACATGTAGGATCAATTTGTACATGCTTTGCATTTATGCAAGTATTGTTATGGTAAATATTCCATCTTCAATCCATGTTTGTGAAGTAACATTGTGCAAAAATATCCATGTAAAATATATTTTGGGATGAATTGGTATAGTTACTTATCTGCAGCACCAAGTACTATGACATGATATATAGCTTTGTTTGCCAGTTTGGTTCAAGAACCCATTCGCTGGTTTGTACTCCCTCCGTAAAGAAATATAAGAGTGTTTAGATCACTAAAGTAGTGATCTAAACGCTCTTATATTTGTTTACAAAGGGAGTACAATATATGTACCCTTATTTGTCTCAACTTTATCAATTTTAGTTTGTGTTGTCTGCGGCACAGGACACAGTTCAAAGGCAGGGCTGCGTCAGAGATGCGTGTCACATAATTAAGCTGATGGAAATATCAAACTTTGGATGCAGTCTTCTTGGTCCCGTAGCGTCTTCACTCTTTGGCCATTTCGGTTGCTCCTTTTACTGGTTCCTTCATTTTTCGTTTGCGCTTGCTAGCTCTAACAAGGGCATGCTAATTTTTTTAAGGAGAAAGCAAACCATGACAACAGTAATAGGATAAGATATATATAATCAGTAAATAACATGTGCTCTTTTACCCTGGTTTGCTTTGTTCCTTCAAAAAATTATCACGCCCTCGTTAGTTGGCATCTCTTAGTGGTTTGTGCTTAGATGGTCCCTTTAGGTGTGTAAGTTTTACATAATCATACAACCTTTGGAATTCTAAAATCTTCCTTTGCTTCCGTAGTTTCACCGAACTGAACTTCTCTAAAGTGCACCAACTAGAGCTTAGTCTTAGATATTTTGTGTGTAATTTAAAATTGCTCAGATTTACTAATCCACCATCACAATGATTTTTATAGAGGCAAAATGATTGTATATATGACTGGCTGATACAAAATCTGGACAGTTCTGTCATGCCTTTTATCTTCACATCTTCCTTTCATGAATCTACTAAAGCTTTTTTTACTTAATCTTCTATGCAGCTACGTTTATTCAGGTTATAGGGCCTCCATAGGAAACGCAATAATCTGAATTCCTAAGTAAATATAACAGCTCCGGTGTGATTTTCTTGCTTAAATTTTCCATTCTGAATTCCTAAGTATTTATAAAAACTCAAGTGTATCCATATAGTAAGATATCACATTAGATTTTCTTCTTACTTGGATCTTTTGCCACGTAAAGTAGGCTGTCTTTGATTTGCTGTTGTGCTACTGCTAGGCATGAATAAAATGACCTCCCCTTATTGCGAACCACACTGATGTTGGATTCTGGTTTCTGCTGTAATGGATTATTTACTATGGACAAATATGACAACATTCATTTGGAGCACCGTTTCCACGACTGCAATAAGTAGTCACAAGGGAAAAGTTAGCTCCTTTTAGTGATGTTAGCGGTTGCTCGACTTATTACATCATCAATCTGCTAGCTCCAAACATAACCCAAGAGCTCCTTTTAGTGATGTCTGGGCCCTTATTTGTTATTGTATTTGGTAACAATTACTCTATAATACAATGCTCTTACAGCAAAAGAAACACCCGTCTTATTTTTACATTTCTTGTGTTTATTCATGTGCATCAATCTTCTCTTTTATCTGCATCAGGTTGCTAACAGAGTTAAGCGTATGAGATATCCAGCAGAAAAGACAACTAAAGGGTGGATTTATTTAACTTGTTTTGTCTACACAAAGGTGAGTACAAATGTCATTGCTACTATACCCTTTCCCACTATTATATCCATTTTCAATGCTCAAGTATGTGTATATGCTTGGTTTGTATAACTTTTTGCGATAAAGCATGTTTATTTGTATGGCTTGCGATGCTTTGTTAGAAGGAAGATCAAACATGTGCTGGCCATCGACATGTTTTAGCGTTTTAGGTATATTAGATAAGTATCTAAGAAATGTTTGATGTTTTATGAGGATCCAGAAAAGTAATGTGGTTTATGTTACGGACCTACTGTGAATGATCATACGGATTATGTTGGTTTTGGTTCCTATGTGCATGTGCTTTTTGGTCTGCCTTTGGCCAGTCGGTTTTTATCCATTGTATGAATATTTTGTGTCTTTATGGTGAAAAAGCCTAATAGCAACATTTAGACTTCTGCTTATATTCAATAGCTTATCAATTTCTTTTGATCTGAATTCTCACCAGACTTTTGTGCTACTCAGAAATTATGTGGGTATGATATTCTGCCCACTACCCTGGATTCAAGTGATTGGCGGCGGGTTCTGGGTTCAGTGGACAAGGCTATCTATCTAAATTTGTTAACTATATAGATTACTCCAATGCTTTGATAAAGCATTGTAAATTAAAATTAGTTACAGTGAACAATCTTTGTTGCGTTTTTTGGCACAACGTGCTAAACCCTGATGTGTTTAGTATAAAAAAATGGACCATTGGCAAGAGTGGTGTGGCAATCTGGAATTCCAATTTTTTACATCTGTGCCTCTGATTCCTTAGCTCTACTCATTCATCCCCACGCTTTTAACTTTTGCTCACATTTCCCCACTCCCTTGTCTGAAACCCTCATAGATGGTCACAAACGATGGATGCCGTCGGGTCAGTACTTTGACCGTTAATGCTAACGAGTGGGGTCGCGCTGGACTGTGTCGCCCTTTGGACCTGACAATTGGAGCCGCGTTGGAGGTGCCGCTGTTCACTTGTTGGTCCATGGTTAGATTGTTGGGCCCTCATGAGCCTGCTATGAATGCACGTAGCTAGCCTACCTGCATGCGCTGATGCCTGCCGCCACGATGTGCTGACCTCCCCTCTTTCTCACGCGAGCTGCCACGGACGTTGACCGGCCTCTTTCTACGCGCTAGCCGCCACGGACGCAGGGACGGTCGCTACTGCTGATTCGTCTCATCTCACACGCTCGTCTCCTCGATCCACTCGCGTCTATTCAACGTGGCAATTAAAGTGGCATATCGATCGATGCTGCTCGTTTGAATGTAGCAAATACAAAGCGCGGCCGGTGCCACTCCCCTTCCCTTCCCCTCTCTCTATTTAAACCACCCACGCCTCCACATATTCTCCACACATCCATTTACGCCGCCCCTTCTCTTCTTCACCCAAACCCAGAGCACTCTCAAAGTTAGGCGAGTATGTAGTACAACGGCCCCACCTTCCAGCTCCCACCGACCGCGCCGGAGAGGCGGTATCCCGCCGGTGTCGTCGTGGAGACGATGCTCCGCGTGTGGGTGTTCCCACGCTGGAGGGGTGGAAAGGAGTTTTCCTAGTGGTTCCTTGGTTTGGGCTACGCCCACTGTGACGCCCAGATAATTAAGCTACAGTAACTCCTGGCTAATGATGCCACGTCATCATGACTACCGTTGTTAAACTCGCGTTGGTTCGAAACCGGTTCAAATTTCAAATTCAAATCAAAGTCCAAAATTCAAAATTCTCAAACATGAAAACTAAAATGTTGATCATGTGACAAATATTCACTTCTTATTATTGGTGGTGATCCAACATTTTTTTTGCAAAGTGGTGTAATGCCCTAAACTTTTTAAAAACAGATATTTAAAAAATTAAATTATATAAAAAAAGGGAAAAGGTTCACCCCACTGGGCCGACTGGCCCAGCTAGCCACCGCGCCTGCTTTCGCCTAGGCATCACCAGCTCCCCTCGCACAGCCTCGCACTCGCTTGCCTCTGCATCCCGCAGGACTTCGGCATCGAGCGCCGCTCGCAACTGCCGCTCGGTGTTGTCATCCTCGACGCGCTCGGCCGCCCCCACACCTCCCTTCATCGCCCCTGGACGCGGCTCGGCGCCCACGTTCAGACGTGGCCAACCGCGTGCGGTTTCGCCACCGGATTGCAAGTCCCGAACACCGCCGCCATTTCTGTGCTCGCGGGCGGGCACGCAAGCACGCACGTTTAGCCAGTGGGTTGAACCGCTGACGCGTGGCCTGACCAGATTAACTAACCCCTAATCGCTAGTTAAAAAACAATTAGTTTCAGTAAACTAATCTCTGTTAAGTTAATTACTCCATGGCAGAAGGGCCCACTATAAATTAAACAAAAATGGTTAATCTAATAAAGCGAGAGACAATGACAAGTGGGACCCAAACACTATTCCCCTTTTGGCCAGTCAACTTTTGACCGGGTCAACTCAGTCAATGACCCCACCTGTCAGCCCGATAAGCAACATTCTGGGTACATTTCCTGTGTACCCATAGCTTTTAAGCTTTTGTTTTCGAATTAAACAAATTCCAGAAAATTAGAAAATCATTTAAATCTTCAAATCATATAAAATAAATTGTATCTCAGATGAAAATGTTTTCTACATGAAAGTTGCTCAGAACGACGAGACGAATCTGAACATGCGGTCCGTTCGCCCGCCACACGTCCCTAGCAAACATCGAACCTTTCCCCTCCGGTTCATTTGTCTGAAAACATCCGGAACCGGGAAAACATTCCCGGATGTTGTCCCACTTTTCCGGTATCGTGTAACCCTACGTTAGAACACCTCTAGCATAGCTTATTGTCATGTTATGCATATGTTTGCGTGTATTTACTGTTTCTTCCCCCTCTTCTCTCTGGTAGACCTTGAGACTGCTGCTGATGCCACTGTGATCGACGATGTCACCGACGACCCTCCTTCTTGTCTGAGCAACCAGGCAAGCCCCCCGCCTTTTGATCATCCCGATATCACCCATTCCTTTCTCTCATGCTTGCATTAGTTTTTGCTACTGTAATTGATTGCTCCTATTCTAATGCATAGCCTGCTTTTGTACCTGCTGTTGTAACTTACCTGCTTATCCTAAACTGCTTAGTATAGGTTGGTTAGTGATCCATCAGTGACCCCCACTTGTCCTTGTTGCCCCTGCTTCATCATCGACAACCCGATCAACGTGATCGACGACCAGAGCCCGACACCTCACATCACATCACACCCCTTTTTGTTGCTCGACTCTGCATAGTTACCATCGAGTGATGAGGGTGGAACCTCATACATCACTCTTGATGAGATATCTGTAGTGTAGCTATTCGGTCGTAGTCAACGAGGGTGGTTCCTCTTTCACCATTCCCGATATGGCTGTCCTGCAACACCTCAAGTGTGAACCTCGAGGGTGGATCCTCTTATGTTCACCTTGATTATTACATCGAGTGGAATCAACCGGGGGTGATTCCTCGGGTTTTCCCCTTGATGTTTGGACACACGGTTACAATGACTTTACTTGAGACCTTGGTGAAAGTTGGGCGGGCCCGGAGAGCACCCGCAAGATAATGACATGGCACGGACGGGCATTCTGGGCCCTTGTCGTAAGTCCACGAGACGGGGTGACGGGGACACTTTGATCGTGAGTCTCTGTTCATCTCCGCAAGCTAATAATACACTATGGTTTGGGTATTTGTTCTGAGTTGGCCTTTGGCCTTTACACACCAACCACCACGCGAGAATAGTTATGGGCCTCAGCGTCGTGGTATCAGTCGAAGCTTTGTCAGACATCCAGTTCAGCATTGCGACACGGCCTGGTCGGCGCCCCAGTGGAGGTGGCCTAGATCGCCCTGCGCGTAATGATCCAGAGTGCAACGGGCGATGGGCCCAGACCCCGGAGTGCTTAGGATGTAGACCGGTAGGGACCTCTCTGTTGTGCCTAGGTAGGGCTGCGATGTGTTGATCTTCCGAGGCCGGGCATTGACCCCAGAAAGCTGTGTCCGGCCAGAGTGATCGAGCGTGTTGGAAAACGTGGTGCACCCCTGGAGGGAAGATTATCTATTAATAGCCGTGTCCACGGTAACGGACGTTCAGACTTATATCCTGATCTTATACAACTACAAATGGATACTTGAGATATGTGGCTCCGGGATTGCTTTCTCATAGGGAGTCGAGGAAGGATCTCTGGGCATTAATGTTACAACATGTTTGTTAATTAAACTGCTATTCTTTACTCTTCTACATGCTGCAAGATGCTCGGAGCTGCTTGAAGATGCTAGTCTTTGATAGGCTAGGCCTTCCCCCTCTGTTCTGTCATTCTGCAGTTCAGTCCACAGATACAAACCTTCCATTTGATACCAATGCATACTTAGTATAGATCTGATGCTTGCGAGTACTTTGGATGAGTACTCACAGTTGCTTTGCTACCCCCTTTTCCCGCTTCTTTCTTCTTTGGGAAAATTTTGTTTTTGCCACTCTAGATTTTGCCAATTTTCCTTACGCCACTCTAGATTTTGACATTTCACTTTTGCCACTCTTAGTTTTTGACAATTATCACAATTGCCATTCCCGTGGCAAAAGCAAAATTTTCAAAGTGGCAATTGTGATAATTGTCAAAAGCTAAGAGTGGCAAAAACAAAATAAAATTATTTTGCTTTTGCCACTGAATGGCAATTGTGATAATTATCAAAAACTAAGAGTGGCAAAAGTGAAATGTCAAAATCTAGAGTGGCATAAGGAAAATTGGCAAAATCTAGAGTGGCAAAAACAAAAATTTCCCTTCTTCTTCTTGGTTGATGCAACTAGATGGTGGATCCCTGGAGCCAGATGCCACCGCCGACGGATACTGCTACATGGAGACCGCCGACGACCAGGAGTAGTTAGGAGGTCCCAGGCAGGAGGCCTTGCCTCTTCGATCGTGTTGCTTTTGTGCTAGCCTTCTTAAGGCATCCTTGTTTAGCTTATGTCTGTTCTTAGATGTTGCTACTTCCGCTGACTCTTGTGTATCGAGCTATGTATTCGAGCCCTCGAGGCCCCTGGCTTGTAATATAAAGCTTTTATTATTTTATTTGTGTCTAGAGTTGTGTTGTGATATCTTTCCATGAGTCCTGTTCTTGATCGTACACATTTGCGTGTATGATTAATATACGATTGAATCGGGGGCGTCACAAGTTGGTATCAGAGCCGACTGCCTGTAGGATCCCTTTTCCAACTCCTTGGCCGAAGTTGAGTCTAGTGTTTGAAAAACTGCTTTACTAACATGGCTGTGTGGCTTACGGGCTCATGTCGCCGTTGGGGTGGTATTAGCATGTTTTATTCCTCGTCTATACTCTGGGAATCCGATATCCTTCTATTCAGATTAAATGATTTTGCTAACTCTAACCCTAGGCTCTCGTAAATACTTTCTCCCGGAGAGCCCCTTTACCCTAGATGATTGCTTGGTGCACCAGAAGATTCTGAAGATACTCTCTGATGTTTTCCCTGAGACCCTTGTACCCTTAGCCGTTGCGATCCCTACCACCGTTAAATCCTTATGGGTAACTACCTACATTGTCGTTCATACCTTCATCCCGAGTTGCTCTTGTTATTACAAGATGTCCTGAAATACTCTCTGATGTTCCGAGAATCCTTTATGCTTACTGTCCTGAAGTTCCTTGCCGCATGAATAACCCTATGAATAATTCCTCACACTTTTCGAGGATTTGTTCATTCCTAGTTGATCAAGTGATTCACAAGATACTTTGAAATACTATCCGATCTTCCGATAATCCTCTCCAACTATTGCTCTGCAAATACTTGTCCGCTTGCATTATGGATTCTTTCCATATGTCTGGCAATATTCAGTAGTATCCTTTGTCATCTTTATTTTGAGCATTTGATTCGATATGTTTGTGAATGCTTACAATCATCAATCACAATTAGAATTCTCCCCTTCAGCTCAGACATCACACTGGACATGAGCTGGAGTTCGACAAATAAAACCTTGATTGATTGTCGGTCTATGTCTATTCTACTTAATTGTCTTTGATCAGAGCCTCTGCTTCTGATCCCCCGTTTTGGAAATCATAATCTCCTTTGCATTCGATCTTAGAATTAGTCAGTTGTTTCTATAATCTGATATCCTTGCATTCTTTTTTCTTCTGGTTGAGTACCGATGCTCATATCAGATCCCTTGTGAACCACCAGATCCTTTGTGGGGTTCTATCCGACAACGTCCTTCATATATAGTAACCTTGTGAGCTTTTCCTCGGATACATAATGCCTTTGGTAAATTGTATCTTCTGCTTCCTCAAACATGCTCTACTCCGAGCTTGAGTTATTTACTCGTGAAGTTTGACTCTACAACTTTGTCGAAGACGAGAAGTAAATGAAATGTTATGCATTGATGAAGTGGGAGTCGACCTTGAACTTTTGTGTTCATGCCCATGGACCTGATGTGGAACTTATCATCGAAGCTTCTTGTTATAATAATAATCCCCTTGTGATAAGTTCATCTTGTATCTATATTTAGTCCATTGCAACCATAGTTCTGACCATATTGTTCTTCTTTGATTCCTTTTCCTGGCCAAGTTAAAGTACTTGTCTTCTTCAGATAATTTCACTGTCCAACCTCTACTTTGATCTAACTTTGAGTATTACCCTCTAGTATCTCGAGAATGTCATGGAACTACATAAATTCTTATGAGTTTTTCAGCAACTATTATTTCTCGTCGATTCCAATTTTCCATGGGTTCTGAGTTGTTAGACACTCGAGAACACCGATAACTGATTCAAGTCTCCATTGCTTTGTTTAACCTTTCTTGTAACCTAACATATCTGAGCAGTGATAATTCCCTGCTTATGTAAACACCTCGGTGTACAACTCTGTCAGTAAGACCTTGTTACTATTGTTGATGACATTCCGGTAGCCACCGATGGATGAGAACTTTGCCTATTGGTCCGCCTCGTCTTAACGAGAAGGAAAATGGTTCTCTTCATCCCTCGCCCTTGGTACCAACGTTGTTGCCAACATAATTGACAGGCTATCCTCTGATCTCCTTGCTATAATGACCGTGCAAAATGTTAGTGCCTTCCTGCTTTTAACCCATATGGTGGGCCCATAACCCACAGTTCCACAGGATCAGAACCTGACTCTTCTATGCATCCCAGTTTTCTAAGTTATTCCTCGCACTTGGCTTCATATGTAAATCACGAGCCATCTTCCTAGTGATCTATTCTGGTATCAGACGCAATACTTTCCCATTGCTCTGAACCCCTTTCATCCTCTATTTCAAACATCGAACGATTGTCTATCCGCTTGAAACTTCTTATGGTACCTTCTTGCTCTCGATGACTTTCTTGAATTTTAACTCGAGAGATGCCTCTATGCCACGTTCACTGAGATAGCCCCTAGGTACCTATCTTGTATTGAGCTCCGTCCTTCCCGAGTCTTCCCCCCTTACTCTACCTCCTAAATCTCGGGACAAGATTTATTGTAGTGGAGGAGAATTGTGACGCCCGTATAATTAAGCTATAGTAATTCCTGGCTAATAATGCCACGTCATCATGACTACCGTTGTTAAACTTGCGTTGGTTCGAAACTGGTTCAAATTTCAAATTCAAATCAAAGTCCAAAATTCACAATTCTCAAACATGAAAACTTAAATGTTGATCATGTGACAAATATTCACTTCTTATTATTAGTGGTGATCCAACATTTTTTTTGCAAAGTGGTGTAATGCCCTAAACTTTTTAAAAACAGATATTTAAAAAATTAAATTATATAAAAAAAGGGAAAAGGTTCCCCCCACTGGGCCGACTGGCCCAACTGGCCACCGCGCCTACTTTCTCCTAGGCCTCGCCAACTCCCCTCGCGCAGCCTCACACTCGCTCGCCTCTGCGTCCCGCAGGACTGCGGCATCGAGCGCCGCTCGCAACTGCCACTGGGTGTTGTCGTCCTCGACGCGCTCGGCCACCCCCACGCCCCCCTTCATCGCCCCTGGGTGCGGCTCGGCGCCCACGTTTAGACGTGGCCAACCGCGTGCAGTTTGGTCACCGGATTGCAAGTCCCGAACACCGCCGCCATCTTCTATGCTTGCCGGCGGGCACGCTCGCACGCACGTTTAGCCAATGGGCTGAACCACTGACGCGTGGGCCCAACCCGATTAACTAACCCCTAATCGCTAGTTAAAAAACAATTAATTTCAGTTAACTAATCTCTGTTAATTTAATGACTCCATGACAGAAGGGCCCCACTGTAAATTAAACAAAAAAGGTTAATCTAATAAAGCCAGAGACAATGACAAGTTGGACCCAAACACTATCCCCCTTTTGGCCAGTCAACTTTTGACCGGGTCAACTCAGTCAATGACCCCACTTGTCAGCCCGATAAGCAACATTCTGGGTACATTTCCCATGTACCCATAGCTTTAAATCTTTTGTTTTGGAATTAAACAAATTCCAAAAAATTATAAAATCATTTAAATCTTCGAAAAATCATATAAAATAAACTGTATCTCAAATGAAAATGTTTAGTACATGAAAGTTGCTCAGAACGACGAGACAAATCTGAGCATGTGGTCCGTTCGCCCGCCACACGTCCCTATCATAGCAAACATCGAACCTTTCCCCTCCGGTTCATTTGTCTGAAAACATCCGAACCGGGAAAACATTCCCGGATGTTGTCCCCCTTTTCTGGTATCGTGTAACCCTGCGTTAGAATACCTCTAGCATCGCTTATTGTCATGTTATGCATATGTTTGCGAGTACTTATTGTTTCTTCCCCCTCTTCTCTCCGGTAGACCCTGAGACCACTGCTGATGCCACTGTGATCGACGATGTCACCGACGACCCTCCTTCTTGTCTGAGCAACCAGGCAAGCACCCCCCTTGATCATCCCAATATCGCCCATTCCATTTTCTCATGCTTGCATTAGATTTTGCTACTGTAATTGATGGCTCCTATTCTGATGCATAGCCTGCTTTTGTACCTGTTGTTGTACCTTACCTGCTTATCCTAAACTGCTTAGTATAGGTTGGTTAGTGATCCATCAGTGACCCCCACTTGTCCTTGTTGCCCCTACTTCATCATTGATGACCCAATCAACGTGATCGACGACCAGAGCCTGACAACTCACATCACATCACGCCCCTTTTTGTTGCTCGACTCTGCAGAGTTACTATCGAGTGACGAGGGTGGAACCTCATACATCACTCTTGATGAGATCTCTGTAGTGTAGCTATTCGGTCGTGGTCAACGAGGGTGGTTCCTTTTCACCATTACCGATACGGCTGTCGTGCAACACCTCAAGTGTGAACCTCGAGGGTGGATCCTCTTACGTTCACCTTGATGATTACATCGAGTGGAATCCATCGGGGGTGATTCCTCGGGTTTTCCCCTTCATGTTTGGACACACGGTTAAAATGACTTTACTTGAGACCTTGGTGAAAGTCGGGCGGGCCCGGAGAGCACCCGTAAAATAATGACATGGTACGGCCGGGCATTCTGGGCCCTTGTCATAAGTCCAAGAGACGGGGCGACGGGGTCACTTCGATCGTGAGTCTCTACTCATCTCCGCAAGCTAATAATACACTATGGGTTGGGTATTTGTTCTGAGTTGGCCTTTGGTCTTTACACACTAACCACCACGCGAGAATAGTTATGGGCCTCGGCGTCGTGGTATCAGCCAAAGCTTTGTCAGACGTCCAGTTCAGCATTGCGGCATGGCCTGGTCGGCGCCCCGGTGGAGGTGGCCTGGATCGCCCTACGCGCAACGATCCGGAGTGCAATGCGCGATGGTCCCAGACCCTAGAGTGCTTAGGATGTAGACCGGCGGGGACCTCTCTGCTGAGCCTAGGTAGGGTTGCGACATGTTGATCTTCCGAGGCCAGGCATTGACCCCAGAAAGGTGTGTCCGGCCAGAGTGATTGAGCGTGTTGGAAAACTAGTTCACCCCTACAGGGAAGATTATCTATTAATAGTCGTGTCCACGGTAATGGACGTTCAGACTTATATCCTGATCTTATACAACCACAAAGGGATACTTGAGATATGTGGCTTCGGGATTGCTTTCTCATAGGGGATCGAGGAAGGATCTCTGGGCATTAATGTTACAACATCCATGTTTGTTAATTAAACTGCTATTCTTTACTCTTCTACATGCTGCAAGATGCTCGGAGCTGCTTTAAGATGCTAGTCATCGATAGGCTAGGCCTTCCCCCTCTATTTTGGCATTCTGTAGTTCAGTCCATAGATACAAACCTTCCATTTGATACCAATGCATACTTAGTATAGATCTGATGCTTGCGAGTACTTTGGATGAGTATTCACGGTTGCTTTGATACCCCCCTTTTCCCCTTCTTTCTTCTTTCTGATTGATGCAACCAGATGGTGGATCCCTGGAGCCAGATGCCACCGCCGACGGATACTGCTACGTGCAGACCACCGACGACCAGGAGTAGTTAGGAGGTCCCAGGCACGAGGCATTGCCTCTTCGATCGTGTTGTTTTTGTTCTAGCCTTCTTAAGGCATCCTTGTTTAGCTTATGTCTGTACTCAGATGTTGTTACTTACGCTGACTCTTGTGTATCGAGCTATGTATTCGAGCCCTCGAGACCCCTAGCTTGTAATATAAAGCTTGTATTATTTTATTTGTGTCTAGAGTTGTGTTGTGATATCTTCCCGTGAGTCCCTGATCTTGATCGTACACATTTGCGTGTATGATTAGTGTACGATTGAATCGGGGGCTTCACACCCACCTCCTGGCGGGCTCGCCGGTGATATTCCGACTAGAGGAAGTGCGTACAAACTCCACTACTCCGGCGATAGGGCTCATCGCCAACTTCACCAACAGATTTGGTGCATACTACCTCCTCGGCAAGGTGTTTTGGTGTGGGTGCGAGCTCATCGCATTCACCACCTACAATATCTTCACGTACTTCGATATCATCTTTCCCACCCGCAACGGTATGCATAGCCTCCCCTACTACCTCAGCGAGGACGGCATGGAGGAGGAGCACTAAAGAGTAGGCGCAGTGAAGATGGTGGTGAAGGCCCGGCCGGTCTCGTGAAGATTGTCTTGCCCGTTAGGGCTTTTTATATATTTTTATGTTATGTCGTTGGTTGTATCGTGAACTCTTTTATGTACAACGTGTTATATATTTATGTTATGTCATTGGCTACCCTCGAAGCTGAACTATGTGCGTGTATGGAGGGTTTGTCGTTATCTCTTCCCGTTATGATCCAGATGGACTCCCTTATTGAAGTGAAGTTGATCCAGGCAAAAGAGGTGGATATATCTATCTACACATCGCTTATTAAGGAGATTAGATACTTTATGTCTCTTCGTGAATCTTGTATTATTCATATCAATCATACCCAAAATAAAGTTAGTGATATCTTAGGTAAGTTTGCTCGTTTAGAAGGCAAAACTATGACTTGGATAGGGTCAGGGCCTTTGGTAGTGACAGAGCTAGTTGTCATTGATTGTTTGAACCTTTCGTGATGAGTAATACATTATTTCACCCGCAAAAAAATGTTTTAGGGCACCCTGTGTTTTATGTAAGAACTATGCTATGGTTGCTACTTTCTATGTTATCGATGTATGCTTGCTACGTGAGATATCGGTAGATGGATATGGTGTCGTAGCCGAACCCTAGACATGCTCTCTAGATGGATATGGTGCCGTAGCCGAGCCCTAGACATGCTCTCTAGATGGATATGGTGGCTAATGGTGCCACCAGACTTTATTTTAGACGTGGTTTCAGATGGATATCATGATCTACATATTTAAATCTGACATGCTCTTAATAACAAAAACAAAAACAAAAAACCTATATACAATATTTTTCTTGCAACAAGAACAAGTTTATAATACCCGCATGTCAAAAAATCAAAGTGTTGCGCCATAGGCTATATACAGAAGGAAATTGCCACGATATGTACAAATAAATTTGACATGGGCAAGTCCAACAATAAATCGATTTACCATCATGCACTATTTTTGTTTGACATGGCAATAAATGGATTTACCATGGCAATAATCAAGCTAAAAAAACAGAGCCATCGCGTGCACTAATTTCTAGGCCTCTTTTATCTTTGTGGGCCTTTGACACTCAACACAATTCGACGGCCCAACCAGAACTTAGTTTCAACTTGGGCCCTAGAACTACGTCTTTTTTTCTTCTGCGATCGGTGTTGTCTGACGAAATTGAAAGTGTACAAAACTGACAAAACTGACATGATCCACAAATTAACCAACACAGAGCATAGAGCACATGATCCACAAATTTAAGAAAATCTTAGAGCACATGATCCACAAATTTAAGAAAATCCTAGAGCACATGATCCACAAATTTAACCAAATCCTAGATCACATGACACCACACTAATAACATCTCGTGATGACCAGCAAGTGTGCAAATCCTAGAGAAACTATACAAAAAAGGGATAAAATCCTAAAGCTATCAGATTTGCCTGGTTGTTTAATTCAATCATTTGCTTCAAGTTCTTGTTCATCTTGTTTAATTCCCCCATCAGATTTGCATCTCCAACTGTTAGAGCAGCACTTTCATAGACCAAGTTTGTTGGTGCTGACGGCAGATTGAGCTCCCAGGTTGGGGCCCCATTGAATTGAATCCGCTTAACATAGTCATCCATCCATTCAAAATGTGTGCATTTCTTCACGATCTGAAATGAAAATGTGAAACCTAAATCCCAGATCCAAGGAAAAAAATAAAAGCAAATAGAAAAAGAAATCGGAGAAAAATCGTGAGACATAACATGCCCCTCTGGCTTGCTCTCGCATTTCACGAACTCGCGCCCATAGCTGCCATTCTTGACCTCCTACGAAGTCAACCGTATCAGTGGCGCATTGAGTGGGCATTCAGGACATCGCTCCATGGGAAGTGGACCATACTGGGTCCACGAGGGGCGGGAGGCTGAAATGTAGCTTGACATATCGCCCAAAATTGCTGGAGAAGAAGAAGCAGAGTAGTGGCTCCTTTCGTCGCCAGAGAAGAAGAAGCAGAGGAGTGGCTCCTCTCGTCGCCGCATAATAAGCAGCAGAAGAAAGGGGAGGCAAGGGTGGGCGAGCACAACCAACAACTCTCGCGGATCGCCCCACGATCCAACAATGCGGAGCCGTCCATGTGATCCAACGACGCGGAGCCTGCACGCAGCCTGCCCTCGGAATTCCTTCTAGAAGACCACATCTGAGGGTTGTCGCTTGGCGCTAGGGTATGATCGTGCGGCTTACGTTCGGATCTAGGGTTAGGCGAAACCCTGCAGGGTTTACAGGGGTTTTGAGCTGGTCAACGGGGTTTCCAGGGCTTTGACTGAGCATAACTAATTTAAAAAAATCAAAAAAATATGAAACCTTCGTCGTTCGTCGTTTTATAAGACACACTATAACAACAACAACAACAAAGCCTTTAGCCCCAAGCAAGTTGGGGTAGGCTAGAGGTGAAACCCATAAGATCTCGCAACCAACTCATGGCTCTGGCACATGGATAGCAAGCTTCCATGCACCCCTGTCCATAGCTAGCTCTTCGGTGATACCCCAGTCCTTCAGGTCTCTCTTAATGGACTCCTCCCATGTCAAATTCAGTCTACCCCACCCTCTCTTGACATTCTCCGCACGCTTTAGCCATCCGCTATGCACTGGAGCTTCTGGAGTCCTGCGCTGGATATGCCCAAACCATCTGAGACGATGTTGGACAAGCTTCTCTTCAATTGGTGCTACCCCAACTCTATCTCGTATATCATCAATCCGGACTCGATCCTTCCTCGTGTGGCCACACATCCATCTCAACATACGCATCTCCGCCACACCTAACTGTTGAACATGTCGCCTTTTAGTCGGCCAACACTCAGCGCCATACAACATTGCGGGTCGAACCGACGTCCTGTAGAACTTGCCTTTTAGCTTTTGTGGCACTCTCTTGTCACAGAGAATGCCAGAAGCTTGGCGCCACTTCATCCATCCGGCTTTGATCCGATGGTTCACATCTTCATCAATACCCCCATCCTCCTGCAGCATTGACCCCAAATACCGAAAGGTGTCCTTCTGAGGTACCACCTGACCATCAAGGCTAACCTCCTCCTCCTCACACCTAGTAGTACTGAAATCGCACATCATGTACTCGGTTTTAGTCCCACTAAGCCTAAACCCTTTCGATTCCAAGGTTTGTCTTCATAACTCTAACTTCCTATTTACCCCCGCCCAACTATCGTCAACTAGCACCACATCATCCGCAAAGAGCATACACCATGGGATATCTCCTTGTATGTCCCTTGTGACCTCATCCATCACCAATGCAAAAATATAAGGGCTCAAAGCTGACCCCTGATGCAGTCCTATCTTAATCGGGAAGTCATCAGTGTCGACATCACTTGTTCGAACACTTGTCACAACATTATCGTACATGTCCTTGATGAGGGCAATGTACTTTGCTGGGACTTTGTGTTTCTCCAAGGCCCACCACATGACATTCCGCGTTATCTTATCATAGGCCTTCTCCAAGTCAATGAACACCATATGCAAGTCCTTCTTTTGCTCCCTATATCTCTCCATAAGCTGTCGTACCAAGAAAATGGCTTCCATGGTCGACCTCCCAGGCATGAAACCAAACTGGTTTTTGGTCACGCTTGTCATTCTTCTTAAGCGGTGCTCAATGACTCTCTCCCATAGCTTCATTGTATGGCTCATCAGCTTAATTCCACGGTAATTAGTACAACTCTGAACATCCCCCTTGTTCTTGAAGATTGATACTAATATACTCCGTCTCCATTCTTCTGGCATCTTGTTTGCCCGAAAAATGAGGTTGAAAAGCTTGGTTAGCCATACTATTGCTATGTCCCCGAGACCTTTCCACACCTCAATGGGGATACAATCCGGGTCCATCGCCTTGCCTCCCTTCATCCTTTTTAAAGCCTCCTTGACCTCAGACTCCTGGATTCGACGCACAAAACGCATGCTGGTCTCACCAAAAGAGTCGTCCAGTTCAAAGGTAGAGCTTTCATTCTCCCCATTGAACAGCTTGTCGAAGTACTCCCGCCATCTATGCTTAATCTCCTCGTCCTTCACCAAGGGTTGGCCTGCTCCGTCCTTGATGCATTTGACTTGGCCAATATCCCTCGTCTTCCTCTCTCGGATCTTGGCCATCTTATAGATGTCCCTTTCGCCTTCCTTCGCACCTAACCGTTGGTAGAGGTCCTCATACGCCCGACCCCTTGCTTCACCAACAGCTCGCTTTGCGGCCTTCTTCACCATATTGTACTTCTCTATGTTGTGTGCACTCCTATCCAGGTATAGGTGTCTGAAGCAATCTTTCTTCTCTTTAATCGCCTTCTGGACATCATCATTCCACCACCAGGTATCCTTATCTTCGCTTCTCCTTCCCCTGGACACTCCAAACTCCTCTGAGGCCACCTTATGAATGCAAGTCGCCATCTTCATCCACACAGGGTCCGCATCCCCTCCTTCCTCCCAAGGGCTCTCCTTAATGACCCTCTCCTTGAACGCCTGAGCTACCTCCCCTTTGAGCTTCCACCACTTCGTTCTAGCGACTTTAGCCCGCTTATCCCGCTGGACACGAATCCGAAAGCGGAAGTCAGCAACCACCAGCTTATGCTGGGGTACAACACTGTCTCCAGGTATCACCTTACAGTCTAGGCACGCACGCCTATCTTCCCTTCTTGAGAGGATGAAATCAATCTGGATAGTGTGTTGGCCACTATTAAAAGTCACTAGATGTGATTCTCTCTTTCTAAAGAGGGTGTTGGCTACAATCATGTTGTAGGCTAGAGCAAAGCTTAAGACATCTTCTCCTTCTTGATTCCTGATGCCATAGCCAAAGCCCCCATGCGCCCCTTCAAAACCTGTGTTAGATGTACCCACGTGGCCATTGAGGTCTCCTCCTATGAAGAGCTTCTCACCAATCGGTACACTCCTAACCATGTCTTCCAGGCCTTCCCAGAACTCCCTCTTGGTGTTCTCATAGTGGCCTACTTGCGGGGCATACGCGTTGATAACATTGAGAACCAAGTCCTCAACTACCAGCTTGACCAGGATAATCCGGTCCCCACGTCTCTTGACGTCTACCACTCCATACTTGAGGCTCTTGTTGATCAACATGCCTACGCCATTTCTGTTTGCAGCCGTCCCGTGTACCATAGCTTGAAGCCGGTATCCTCCACCTCCTTCGCCTTCTGTCCTCTCCATTTGGTTTCTTGGACGCAAAGGATATCAACACCTTTCCTCACCGCTACATCAACTATCTCCCGAAGCTTCCCTGTCAGAGACCCTATGTTCCAGCTACCTAAGCGAATCCTCCTAGGCTCGGCTAGCTTCCTTACCTTTCGCACTCGTCGAGTCAAATGCGAAGACCCTTGCTCATTTTCCACTACATCCAGGCGCCGATGTAGCGCGCCACTAAGGATGCGACGACCCGATCCTCGCTCACTTGCCACCGTATCCGGATCAAGATACGGCGCGCCACCTGGGGGGTGACGGCCCGGCCCTTGCCCATTTTCCACCACACCCGGGTTCCGATGTGGCGCGTCGCTGAGAGGGTTACGCCCCAACGAAAATCTTTTGGGTTTCATCTCCATAAGAGTGGCTGAGTTTTTACGTTGGCTCGCCAAGCCTATCACAACCCTCCTCCTTTACCCGGGCTTGGGACCGGCTATGTTGAGACAACATAGGCGGAGTTGTTTTATAAGACACACTAAGGAGGAAAAATACTAAACTTGGTATACGGGCATTTACAAAAAAAGGCTAGCACGATGTCTTAATAATTTTTTTTGGCTCATTTAGAGTAGGTCCAAAAAAACTTGATTACAAATGGGGTTGTTTATCCTATATTGGGGGCTCATTTAGCACATTTCTCATGACTACAAGTTTTAGCACGCAAAAGAGATCGGATTGGTCACCTAACATTTATAATAGTTCAGCAAACTTTGCAACTCACACCACAGGGCAATGGACTTCAAGTGTTGGTTCAAATTCAAAGTTTGCCTAAAATTCAAATGTTGCCTCAGTTTTGTATTCTACCTCAAATTTCACATCAAATTACAAATAGAACTATTACACCTTAGTTCAAATTGAAGGCAGAATCCTTATTACAAATCCTTAAAGTTGCAGAATCCTTATTACAAATCCTTAAAGTTCAAAGTTTATGACTTGCATTCAAGTTTAAATTCAAATCTTTGTCTTGCTCCTTGTGTTCCGGAAAGGGTTAACCGTCTTGCTCCTGGTTTCCCTAGCTGGGATATTTTGTGCTTTTGAAAGCTTTGTGTTGTTGCTTCTGATCTTCACTCATGGTGGTGGCGGTTTAGTTGAGCTTTGGTTGACCGAGCAAGTGATGACTAGTTGATAGTCATCTGTGGGTTCAATAATCCTTAAAGGAACTTCAGACAAAATCACTTCCTCCTCTCTTATAGCTTCAAAATCTTCATAAGCCATGGTTTCAAATTCTGCATCAGATGTTGGTTCAACCAAAGTTTCTTCCTCTCTAGGTCTCTTCTTTCCTGTGCCTCTAATTATCATAGAGCTGGGTCAAACAGAAATAAGCTTAGCCATCGATAAAAAATAGAACAAATGCAAAAAACGGGAAAGGTTGCACACGTACCAAGCTGCTACTTCAGTTGCTCCATTCTCCTCTAAACTTACTGCATTCTCCTTTGCTGCTGCAATCTCCTCTGCCGCTGCATTCTCCTTTGCATTTGCCGCTGCCAATTGTTCCTCTTCTCCAAATGATGCATCAACTAGATTGGTACAAAGCCTAGCAATATGCCCTAGAATACCACATCTTTTGCACTTACGCTGTTTTTTTACACGACCCTCTTCACCAGCTCTTATCTTGTTTTTCCTTGGTCTTCCTGGTGGTCTAGTTAGTACAGGAGAATAGAGTTTGAACCCTGGGTCTACTATATTCCATTGGTCTTTTCCCAAGAGTGCAGGCACATTTTCAGCATAAGCAACCCTAAATTTGGCAACAGAGAAATATTCAGAGCAACACTGATCAACTTCACCATCTTCACCTCCAATAACAGTCATGAGATGTAGGGCATGTATGCACAGCTTCCCGCGGATCTGCCATTGCCTACAACTGCATTCCTTAGTTGCAAGGTTCACTGGATCTCCATTCCCTATTTTTACTGTCAATGTATGTCACCTTAGCCTCGTATGTCGACGGTCGAATGCATTTCATCCTTAGCCCTCTTGCCTTGGCATGCAATGCCTTAATCAGAGATGGGAGCATAAGATGGCCAATATATTGTGTTTCTGCTATTCTTTACGAAGAGCCATCTATATCATGATCATCTGCCCGATCTTATCAAATGTTTGCCACAACAAAAGCCCTTTCACTGACTTAAACTTTGCATTGAAACACTCAGCGAGGTTATTGGTCTTATAGTCTACTTTGCAGATTTCATTGAATTTGCTTTTTGACCACACCTTTCCATGATGCTCATCGATGTACTCCTTCACCAAAGGATTGTGAGCATACAACACTCTCAAATGGTGCTCATGCTTCCTCAAGCTACATGTGTATGATGTTGGCCATAGGTTCTCATCGTAAACTTTGCCTTTGAATTTCTTTTTAAAATTCTGCGCTAGGTGTCGCATACATTCCCTATGTTCCACTCCAGGGAATACAATTTCTACTGCAGTCTCTAAACCCTTGTAAGCATCTGTGTGTATAACTAAACCTGAGGGTGTACCTATAATGTTGCACAACTGCTACAGAAACCAGACCCAACTCTCCTCGGACTCTACCTCCAACACACCAAATGCAACTAGGAATAGCCAGTTGTGTCCATCAACTGCAGAAGCTGCTGCTAGCTGGCCTCTCCATCTTCCATTCAAAGCAGTTGCATCGATAACCAAATAGGGCCTACAACCATTCAGAAACCCCTGCCAGCAAGCCTTGAAATAAACAAAAGCCCTCCTGAAGACTCCTTCTCCAGTGCCTTCGTTTTTAATTTGTACTTAACTATATGTTTGTCAATCTCTACAACACTCCCTGGACTAGCCGTCTCCACTTCAGCTTTGAAGGTGTAAAGCAACTGAAAACTCTCATTCCATGGACCATTAATCCTATCAAGAGCCCTTTCCTTAGCATAGAAAATCCTCATGTAAGGTATATTAATCTTGTACTTCTCAAATAGCTTCCCATGGAGTGTTGTTGGACCAATTGTTGGTGTTTCCATCACCCAATCCAAGATTGCATCTGCCACCCACCTAGTATTTGCAATCTTTTATTTGTCCTTTCCCCCTTCCCCTCCAGGTGGGCAAGTGTGCCCATGTGGGTTGTTTTTTATTTGAAACAAAATGAAAAATGATGTCAAATACAATTAAGAAACATTACACATGATCTGAATATAGAATGGATAAATAATCTGGAAAAAAAAGATTCGGTTGTAATACCTGAATCAGTTTGCTCTTTAGCATAGTGGATGCATGCAACCTCCACCTACACCTATCATAAGGTCAATGAATAGTGAATCTTCCTGGCTCACTCCTATCAACCTCATAGGAGTTTTCACTGAGAATGCAATATGTAGTCTCTGCATTACGATAGTCCACCATCGGTTCGAATACGGTCCAGTCATTAGCATGACGGTGGTGGAGGGGGCGGCGCGGAAGTGACTTGATCTGATTCAGGTTACAATGAGTGTCAGTTTTGCGGCCCCGCTCGTTAGCACATAACGGTCTAAATGTGGACTCGGCCCTACGCGGCCTCGCTTGTCAGAGTTAACAGTCAAGCCATTGACCCAGCGACAATGTCCGCTGTGACCAGTTCTGAGGGTTTCGGGCAAGGGAATGGGGAAAAGTGAGCAAAAGTTAAGAGCGTGGGGATGAATGAGTAGAACTAAGGAACCAAGGGCACGGAAATAAAAATCCCTATGTTTAAATACATGCATAAGCACACATGACGATAGGACATACACTTTTTGATGAGATGTAACAACACTACGTTTCATTAATTAAGAGGAACAACCAGAGCCAACAAATTACAGAGAATACAAGGATGATATGACTACAAAGATAGCAACAAATAAAGAAAAAGCAAAGGTCGGCAACCTAAGACTCAATGTGAAATTCCCTTGTGGAGGGCCTTCAAATCCGGCCCTCATCCAACAAACAAAAAGGCACAATGTGCAAGAAGCACCACCGATGTAGACAAAAAGGTTCAATCTGCCAAGACCAAACAAAGATAGCTCGAGGCTATTAGCGCAGCCGAAGGGCGACATGTAGCCTTGTCCACAACTGGATGAATGGCCACACAACATTGAGGATACAATGTAGCAACAGTGCACTGACGAACTCGAAGGGCATCACAGATCCAAGTCCACACCCGGATAGCTACACGGGTCCACAGACTCACCATTAACCAGCTTCAGAAGAGAATCTTTGTCCCTGGTTGGGCGTGATCGGCCGCGACAACAAAGGGACGAGCTATAATGACATGGCCTTTGCATGCACAAGACTCACAAGATGACAATGACATCAACCGCGTCTTTATTCGCGGTAGGTCAATCTCGGGAAACTTTATGGTCGTCCAACAATCTACCTGATTCCTACATCACGGTCGGGCCAAGGCTGTCATGCTCAAGATTGATATGTCAAAGGCATTCGATTCCGTTTGGTGGCCATGCCTGCTACAAGTACTGCAGAGGTGGGGTTTTGTGCCGCATTGGATGTCGCGGTTCTCCTTGCTTCTCTCGGCAGCTAGCACACACACGCTAATCAACGGGAGTGCCAATGAGCCATTTGGCATGCTAGAAGTTTGTGGCATGGGGAGCCATCCCCGTGTTTTTCATCGTCGTCATGGATGTGACATCGGCAATGTTTTCCATTGCAGAGTCTGCGGGTTTGTTTCTTCCTCTCAAACAATGGGGCATTAGGTAGAAACAATCGTTGTATGCTGATGATGTGTTTATTCTAATAAAGCTGCAAATTTTGACGGAACCTCGTCAGAGGGCGGGGAGCTCCCGCATTGCATATAGAAGAAGAGAGTTGGTCCGGTATAAAGCCGCAAATTAGAGAGGCATGAGCCGTCCATGCCTTGTTGGACATGTTTGGAGCGGCTTCAACTCTGCATTGCAACCTGATCAGCTGCTCCGCCTCGGCTATCTATTGCTCTCCGGCAGACATATAGAAGTTCACCTTGGTTATTGGCTGCCGAGTGAAAGATTACCCCATCTGTTCTTTGAGGTTGCCGTTGTTTCTCACGGCTCTATCTAAGGCCAATATGTAGCCTCTAGTGAAAATGATTTCATGTTATATACAATAGTGTAATCCTACGCTTTTGAAGCAGGAGGGCGCGTGGTGTCGATCTATTCCACCTTAATAGTCATCGTTATTTATCACATCTTGTCTTTGGACCTCAAGTGTACGGCTCTTCAAGTGTACAGATGTGTTAATTTGGGAATTCTTTTGGTGTTGGCATGCATATACCAAAGAAGTTAAATGCCTAATTGAGTGGAAAGTGGTGTGACCTCAAACAACTCGACGTGTTAGGTGGGCATACCCTCAGACCCATGAGTCGGGCGCTGGTGTGTAGGTGGCAATGGCCGAAGATGGTGACAAGTGCAAGGAGTGAATTGCAAAAAACCACCACATTTGGGGCATCGATTGCAGAAAACCACGAGGTCGCTAATCATTTGCAAAAAACACTGCACATTCAGTAAACTTATTGCAGCGTGCACTGATCGGCCGATTTGCTTCGTTTGAGTGTGTTTCCGACAGATGGGGCCCGGTTTCCCCCCACGTGGCATAACGGACAGCTAACGGCGCCGTCTGGTCGAGACGACTTGGTCGGCTCACGTCGGACGGGCCGACCGCACCGCCCCCACTCCACTTCTTGCTCACTCGCTCCTCTGCTCTCCCTCGCGCTCTCAACCTTGCTCTGCCTCCTCTCGTCTCCGCTCGCCGCCGTCCGCCGGCCGCCATGGTTTCTTGGAGCGACGGCTCGAGTAGTGAGGACTCCGACATGCAGATCATTTCTTCCTACGACTCCCCTATTAAGGTCAGCTGGTTCCACCAGGGACTGCATTTAGGGTTTTGATTTGGGCATTTTGGATTTAGGGTTTCAGCTCAATTTGAACCAGTACATTTGTTTTGCCCAGATCCCACCAACAATGGATGACCCGTTGTTCACTGGTGATGTTGATGATTTGAGGGTGATGTGCGAGCATGGCAAGCCAGGGAAGAAATGTGTTGCATTCCAGGGGATAAGCACTGGGAGGAGGTTCATTGATGTGCCGTAGAAGTAAGTTAGCAAATTAGTTGCAAAGTGAAAACCTCTCCCGTGTAGTACAGTTCATCTGTTCTAGGGTTAACTGTTCATCTGTTCTAGGGTTAACTATTCATGTTATGTTCATGTTCTAGGGTGTACTGTTCATTGCTCATAGTTCCTGTTAATGGTTCATGATACTGATTTATGTTCATAGTAACTGTTCATGTTAGGAACATGTTTAGTTTTTTGAGTTGAATTGATCTAACTGAATCTGCACCTTAACTGTAACCTTAACTTAACTGAATTGCAAAAAGTTTACTGACAACATGTTTGAACTACTTTATTTTGTATTGCAGGGAGTTAATAACTGTGGATTAGTGCAGTGGGTAGATGAGGAGTGGCCAGGTCATCTGCAGAATGCCCTCCACAAACTGTGGCTTATGTATGAGGATAGCATCCAGGCCAATAAGATGGCATGCCTTGAGCATTCATTTACTGTGCATGATCTATCACAACAGAAAAAAGAGTTGCAGGAGACTTATGAGAAGCTTGTTGAAGATGTGAACAACCTCTTGGATTCTCAGGATGATCTGCCACATGAAACTGATATGAATGTTACTGACAGCAGCATGGAAAAGGATACTGAGATCAAAAAATTGAAGGCAGTTGTTGATCAGTTGAAGTACATTCATGTTGCTCAAGCCAATGTCATTAGAAATTTGAAGTTCAATCATCTAAAAGAGAAGGAAAAGATGAGCTCTGATAAGAGGACTTTGGATTTTAGCTTTGCTGACCTGAAGAAAGAGAAGGAGAAGCTGGATTGTTACATTGCTGAGTTGACTAAAGAGAAGGAGAAGTTGAGCATTGAGAAGAGTACTTTGCAGTGTGCTGTTGCTGACCTGAAGAAAGCTGGTGAAAGTAACAAGAGGAAGCTGAAGGAAATCAAGGGTATTTGTGGTGAAGAATAAATTGTGTTGTCATATGACCATGTGGGTCATTGTCTGTAGTTACTAGCTTTGAACTATGGCCTGTAATGTGTTAAGTTTGAATCTGTTGAACTAATTTACTTTTGAAGCATTGAACTATGGCTTGTAATGTGTGCTAAATTTGAATCTGTTGAACTAAGCTGTGAAGTATGGCATGGCATGTAATGGGTTTAGCTTGGATCATTTAATGAAGATGTTTGTAGTGTTATTTTTATGTATGTTGGTTTGTTGGAAATATGCCCTAGAGGCAATAATAAAAGGATTATTATTATATTTCCTTGTTCATGATAATTGTCTTTTATTCATGCTATAATTGTATTATCCGGAAATCGTAATACACGTGTGAATACTTAGACCAAATACGTCCCTAGTAAGCCTCTAGTTGACTAGCTCGTTGGTCAACAGATAGTCATGGTTTCCTGACTATGGACATTAGATGTCATTGACAACGGGATCACATCATTAGGAGAATGATGTGATGGACAAGACCCAATCCTAAGCATAGCACAAGATCGTGTAGTTCGTTTTGCTAGAGCTTTTCAAATGTCAAGTATCTCTTCCTTAGACCATGAGATCGTGTAACTCCCGGATGCCGTAGGAGTACTTTGGGTGTACCAAAGGTCACAACGTAACTGGGTGACTATAAAGGTGCACTACAGGTATCTCCGAAAGTGTCTGTTGGGTTGACACGGATCGAGACTGGGATTTGTCACTCCGTATGACGGAGAGGTATCTCTGGGCCCACTCGGTAATGCATCATCATAATGAGCTCAAAGTGACCAAGTGTTTGGTCACGGGATCATGCATTACGGTACGATTAAAGTGACTTGCCGGTAACAAGACTAAACGAGGTATTGGGATACCGACGATTGAGTCTCGGGCAAGTAATGTACCGATTGACAAAGGGAATTGTATACGGGGTTGATTGAATCCTCGACATCGTGGTTCATCCGATGACATCATCGAGGAGCATGTGGGAGCCAACATGGGTATCCAGATCCCGCTGTTGGTTATTGACCGGGGAGCCGTCTCGGTCATGTCTGCAAGTCTTCCGAACACGTAGGGTCTACACACTTAAGGTTCGGTGACGCTAGGGTTATTAGGAAGACTTGTATGTGATTACCGAATGTTGTTCGGAGTCCCGGATGAGATCCTGGACGTCATGAGGAGTTCCGGAATGGTCCGAAGGTAAAGATTTATATATGGGAAGTTGTCATACGGACACTGGAAAGTTTCGGGTGCATATCGGTATTGTACCGGGGCCACCGGAGGGGTTCCGGGGGTCCACCGAGAGGGGCCACCCCTCTCGGAGGGCCTCATGGCTGCAAGGGGCAGGGAACCAGCCCCTGGAGGGCCGGGCGCCCCCCCCCCTTGGGCCCATGCGCCTAGGGTTGGGGGGAAACCCTAGTGGGGGCGCCCTCCTTGCTTGTGGGGCAAGCCCCCCTCCCTGGCCGCCGCCCCCCCTCTAGATCTCATCTAGACGGGGCCGGCCCCCTTCCCCCTTCCCCTATAAATAGAGGGGCGAGGGGAGGGCTGAACACCTGATCCAAGGCGCAGCCCCTCCCCTCCCCAACACCTCTCCTCCTCCGTCGAGTGCTTGGCGAAGCCCTGTCGGAGTACTGCCTCTCCACCATCATCACGCCGTCGTGCTGCTGCTGGAGCCATCTTCCTCAACCTCTCCTTCCCCCTTGCTAGATCAAGAAGGAGGAGACGTCATCCGCTCCGTACGTGTGTTGAACGCGGAGGTGCTGTCCGTTCAGCACTTGGTCATCGGTGATTTGGATCACGGCGAGTACGACTCCATCAATCCCGTTCCCTTGAACGCTTCCGCACGCAATCTACAAGTGGTATGTAGATGCAATCTCTCTCCCATGACTCGTTGCTTAGATGAACTCATAGATGGATCTTGGTGAAACCGTAGGAAAATTTTTAATTTTCTGCAACATTCCCCAACAGGTTTGTGATGAAAGCTCTGTTTGTAGTTAGGATCCTTCATCATCAACAACAAAGTCTAAATGACAGCATCATAGACAACACAATCATTATCATAGTCTACTTGACATCCTCATGCATAAAGTCTTGATCACAACCACAATTAGGTAACTTACATAGTGCCATCACAAAGTAGCCAAAATAGGGTGAATTAAACTAGTTTGAACATGACAAACTCACAGCTGTTTTCAGCATCACAAACTTGAAACTGTTTTCAACAACACAAACTTGAAATTGTTTTCAACATCACCATCATGAAATTACTTCTTCTTGCTGCCCTGAGAACAATTGAACCACTCAGACATCTTGTAAGAAGGTTTTCTCAGCCTTCCAGAACCTGAAGCTCTAGGTGGTATGAAGGTTTTCTTTGCAGCAGTAGAAGAACTAGGCCTAGAAGCACCAGCAGTAGATGAACCTGGCCTAGAAGCACCAACAGTAGATGAACTTGGCCTTGTAGTTGCAGCACTAGATGAACCTGGCCTAGAAGCAGCAACAGTAGATGCAGTTGTTCTCCTAGTTCCAGGAGGAGCTGATGGAGCTGGCCTAGGTGCTGGTGGAGCTGTAGTTCTTGCCTTGGGCACTGCTGGAGCTGATGGAGCTGGCCTAGGTGCTGGTGGAGCTGTAGTTCTTACCCTGGCTACTGATGGAGCTGAAGGAGCTGCCCTTGGGGTTGATGAAGCTGCATCAACTCTTCTGCTTTCCTGCAGTGTAAACATACAAAGATTAGAACATAGTACAGGAAATATAATCATAAACTGATTTTTTTGAAGGTTGGACAATTAACCTGATGTTGGTTCCTTCTCATTGCAAGGGCTGGCTTAAGTTTTTTGTGGCAGCTAGTGTACCTATGCCCACTCAAATTGCAATTACTATAAGTGATTGATGCCATCCTAGAAGTATCCTTGGGAGCTGGCTTCTCAAACTGATTCTTTCTCCTCTTTGTCTGCTTCTTTCCTGGCTTGTCTTTGAAAACAGGTGGCTCTATGTCAGGGGTCCCAGTCTTTTGCCATAGGTCAGGCCCAGGCACAGGGTAGATAATTGGACTGTAGGCTTGTTGATACATTGGTTTCTTGAAGAAAGCATTAACAAAATCTTCTGGATGTAGTTTTGCCTTGTTAATTGCTGAAACACCATGATATACATGTAATTGATGTGTACCTTACCAGTACTCGTAGTAACTCCTGGGTATTTGATACCGGTGCCGTTGCTCATATTTGTAACTCACAGCAGGAGCTGCGGAATAAGCGGAGACTGGCGAAGGACGAGGTGACGATGCGCGTCGGGAATGGTTCCAAGGTCGATGTGATCGCCATCGGCACGCTACCTCTACATTTACCTACGGGATTAGTTATAAACCTCAATAATTGTTATTTAGTGCCAAGTTTGAGCATGAACATTGTATCTGGATCTCGTTTGATACGAGATGGCTACTCATTTAAATCCGAGAATAATGGTTGTTCTATTTATATGAGAGATATGTTTTATGGTCATGCCCCGATGGTCAATGGTTTATTCTTAATGTATCTCGAACGTAATGTTACACATATTCATAGCGTGAATACCAAAAGATGTAAAGTTGATAACGATAGTCCCACATACTTGTGGCACTGCCGCCTTGGTCACATTGGTGTCAAGCGCATGAAGAAGCTCCATGCTGATGGACTTTTAGAGTCTCTCAATTATGAATCATTTGACACGTGCGAACCATGCCTCATGGGCAAAATGACCAAGACTCCGTTCTCCGGTACAATGGAGCGAGCAACCAACTTATTGGAAATCATACATACTGATGTGTGCGGTCCAATGAGCGTTGAGGCTCGCAGAGGATATCGTTATGTTCTCACTCTCACTGATGACTTGAGTAGATATGGGTATGTCTACTTAATGAAACACAAGTCTGAGACCTTTGAAAAGTTCAAGGAATTTCAGAATGAGGTAGAGAATCAACGTGACCGAAAGATAAAGTTCCTACGATCAGATCGTGGAGGAGAATACTTAAGTCACGAATTTGGTACACACTTAAGGAAATGTGGAATCGTTTCACAACTCACGCCGCCTGGAACACCTCCGCGTAATGGTGTGTCTGAACGTCGTAATCGCACTCTATTGGATATGGTGCGATCTATGATGTCTCTTACCGATTTACCGCTATCATTTTGGGGATACGCTCTAGAGACAGCTACATTCACTTTAAATAGGGCACCGTCTAAATCCGTTGAGACGATATTGTATGAATTATGGTTTGGGAAGAAACCTAAGCTGTCGTTTCTAAAAGTTTGGGGATGCGATGCTTATGTCAAGAAATTACAACCTGAAAAGCTCGAACCCAAGTCGGAAAAATGCGTCTTCATAGGATACCCTAAGGAAACCATTGGGTATACCTTCTACTTAAGATCCGAGGGCAAGACCTTTGTTGCCAAGAATGGATCCTTTCTGGAAAAAGAGTTTCTCTCGAAAGAAGTAAGTGGGAGGAAAGTAGAACTCGATGAAGTACTACCTCTTGAACCGGAAAGTAGTACAGCTCAGGAAAATGTTTCTGTGGTGCCTACATCAACTGGAGAGGAAATTAATGATGATGATCAAGGTACTTTGGATCAAGTTGCTACAGAACCTCGTAGGTCCACAAGGACACGTTCCACACCAGAGTGGTATGGCAACCCTGTCCTGGAAATCATGTTGTTAGACAACGGTGAACCTTCGAACTATGAAGAAGCGATGGCGGGCCTAGATTCCAACAAATGGCTTGAAGCCATGCAATCCGAGATAGAATCCATGTATGAAAACAAAGTATGGACTTTGACAGACTTGCCCGATGATCGGCGAGCGATAGAAAACAAATGGATCTTTAAGAAGAAGACGGACGCGGATGGTAATATTACCGTCTATAAAGCTCGACTTGTCGCTAAGGGTTATCGACAAGTTCAAGGGGTTGACTACGATGAGACATTCTCTCCCGTAGTGAAGCTGAAGTCCGTCCGAATCATGTTAGCAATTGCCGCATACTATGATTATGAGATATGGCAGATGGACGTCAAAACGGCATTCCTTAACAGGCATCTTAAGGAAGAACTGTATATGATGCAGCCGCAGGGTTTTGTCGATCCTAAGAATGCTAACAAAGTATGCAAGCTCCAGCGATCCATTTATGGGCTGGTGCAAGCATCTCGGAGTTGGAACATTTGCTTTGATGAGATGATCAAAGCATTTGGGTTTATGCAGACTTATGGAGAAGCCTGCATTTACAAGAAAGTGAGTGGGAGCTCTATAGCATTTCTCATATTATATGTAGATGACATACTTTTGATGGGAAATGATATAGAAATTTTGGACAGCATTAAGGCCTACTTGAATAAGTGTTTTTCAATGAAGGACCTTGGAGAAGCTGCTTACATATTAGGCATCAAGATCTATAGGGATAGATCAAGACGCCTCATAGGTCTTTCACAAAGCACATACCTTGATAAGATTTTGAAGAAGTTCAAAATGGATCAGTCCAAAAAAGGGTTCTTGCCTGTACTGCAAGGTGTGAGATTGAGCTCGGCTCAATGCCCGACCACGGCAAAAGATAAAGAAGAGATGAGTGTCATCCCCTATGCTTCAGCCGTAGGATCTATTATGTATGCCATGCTGTGTACCAGACCTGGTGTAAACCTTGCCGTAAGTTTGGTAGGAAGGTACCAAAGTAATCCCGGCAAGGAACACTGGACAACGGTCAAGAATATCCTGAAGTACCTAAAAAGGACAAAGGACATGTTTCTCGTTTATGGAGGTGACGAAGAGCTCGCCGTAAAGGGTTACGTCGACGCTAGCTTCGACACAGATCTGGATGACTCTAAGTCACAAACCGGATACGTGTATATGTTGAATGGTGGGGCAGTAAGCTAGTGCAACTGCAAGCAGAGCGTCGTGGCGGGATCTACATGTGAAGCGGAGTACATGGCAGCCTCGGAGGCAGCGCATGAAGCTATTTGGGTGAAGGAGTTCATCACTGACCTAGGAGTCATACCCAATGCGTCGGGGCCGATCAAACTCTTCTGTGACAACACTGGAGCTATTGCCCTTGCCAAGGAGCCCAGGTTTCACAAGAAGACCAAGCACATCAAGCGTCGCTTCAACTCCATCCGTGAAAATGTTCAAGATGGAGACATAGATATTTGCAAAGTACATACGGATCTGAATGTCGCAGATCCGTTGACTAAACCTCTCTCGCGGGCAAAACATGATCAACACCAAAACTCTATGGGTGTTCGATTCATCACAATGTAACTAGATTATTGACTCTAGTGCAAGTGGGAGACTGTTGGAAATATGCCCTAGAGGCAATAATAAAAGGATTATTATTATATTTCCTTGTTCATGATAATTGTCTTTTATTCATGCTATAATTGTATTATCCGGAAATCGTAATACACGTGTGAATACTTAGACCAAATACGTCCCTAGTAAGCCTCTAGTTGACTAGCTCGTTGGTCAACAGATAGTCATGGTTTCCTGACTATGGACATTAGATGTCATTGACAACGGGATCACATCATTAGGAGAATGATGTGATGGACAAGACCCAATCCTAAGCATAGCACAAGATCGTGTAGTTCGTTTTGCTAGAGCTTTTCAAATGTCAAGTATCTCTTCCTTAGACCATGAGATCGTGTAACTCCCGGATACCGTAGGAGTACTTTGGGTGTACCAAAGGTCACAACATAACTGGGTGACTATAAAGGTGCACTACAGGTATCTCCGAAAGTGTCTGTTGGGTTGACACGGATCGAGACTGGGATTTGTCACTCCGTATGACGGAGAGGTATCTCTGGGCCCACTCGGTAATGCATCATCATAATGAGCTCAAAGTGACCAAGTGTTTGGTCACGGGATCATGCATTACGGTACGATTAAAGTGACTTGCCGGTAACAAGACTAAACGAGGTATTGGGATACCGACGATTGAGTCTCGGGCAAGTAACGTACCGATTGACAAAGGGAATTGTATATGGGGTTGATTGAATCCTCGACATCGTAGTTCATCCGATGACATCATCGAGGAGCATGTGGGAGCCAACATGGGTATCCAGATCCTGCTGTTGGTTATTGACCGGGGAGCCGTCTCGGTCATGTCTGCATGTCTCCCGAACCCGTAGGGTCTACACACTTAAGGTTCGGTGACGCTAGGGTTATTAGGAAGACTTGTATGTGATTACCGAATGTTGTTCGGAGTCCCGGATGAGATCCTGGACGTCATGAGGAGTTTCGGAATGGTCCGGAGGTAAAGATTTATATATGGGAAGTTGTCATACGGACACTGGAAAGTTTCGGGTGCATATCGGTATTGTACCGGGGCCACCAGAGGGGTTCCGGGGGTCCACCGGGAGGGGCCACCCCTCTCGGAGGGCCTCATGGCTGCAAGGGGCAGGGAACCAGCCCCTGGAGGACTGGGTGCCCCCCCTTGGGCCCATGCGCCTAGGGTTGGGGGGAAACCCTAGTGGGGGCGCCCTCCTTGCTTGTGGGGCAAGCCCCCCTCCCTGGCCGCCGCCCCCCCTCTAGATCTCATCTAGACGGGGCCGGCCCCCTTCCCCCTTCCCCTATAAATAGAGGGGCGAGGGGAGGGCTGAACACCTGATCCAAGGCGCAGCCCCTCCCCTCCCCAACACCTCTCCTCCTCCGTCGAGTGCTTGGCGAAGCCCTGTCGGAGTACTGCCTCTCCACCATCATCACGCCGTCGTGCTGCTGCTGGAGCCATCTTCCTCAACCTCTCCTTCCCCCTTGCTAGATCAAGAAGGAGGAGACGTCATCCGCTCCGTACGTGTGTTGAACGCGGAGGTGCTGTCCGTTCAGCACTTGGTCATCGGTGATTTGGATCACGGCGAGTACGACTCCATCAATCCCGTTCCCTTGAACGCTTCCGCACGCAATCTACAAGTGGTATGTAGATGCAATCTCTCTCCCATGACTCGTTGCTTAGATGAACTCATAGATGGATCTTGGTGAAACCGTAGGAAAATTTTTAATTTTCTGCAACGTTCCCCAACAGGTTTGTGATGAAAGCTCTGTTTGTAGTTAGGATCCTTCATCATCAACAACAAAGTCTAAATGACAGCATCATAGACAACACAATCATTATCATAGTCTACTTGACATCCTCATGCATAAAGTCTTGATCACAACCACAATTAGGTAACTTACATAGTGCCATCACAAAGTAGCCAAAATAGGGTGAATTAAACTAGTTTGAACATGACAAACTCACAGCTGTTTTCAGCATCACAAACTTGAAACTGTTTTCAACAACACAAACTTGAAATTGTTTTCAACATCACCATCATGAAATTACTTCTTCTTGCTGCCCTGAGAACAATTGAACCACTCAGACATCTTGTAAGAAGGTTTTCTCAGCCTTCCAGAACCTGAAGCTCTAGGTGGTATGAAGGTTTTCTTTGCAGCAGTAGAAGAACTAGGCCTAGAAGCACCAGCAGTAGATGAACCTGGCCTAGAAGCACCAACAGTAGATGAACTTGGCCTTGTAGTTGCAGCACTAGATGAACCTGGCCTAGAAGCAGCAACAGTAGATGCAGTTGTTCTCCTAGTTCCAGGAGGAGCTGATGGAGCTGGCCTAGGTGCTGGTGGAGCTGTAGTTCTTGCCTTGGGCACTGCTGGAGCTGATGGAGCTGGCCTAGGTGCTGGTGGAGCTGTAGTTCTTACCCTGGCTACTGATGGAGCTGAAGGAGCTGCCCTTGGGGTTGATGAAGCTGCATCAACTCTTCTGCTTTCCTGCAGTGTAAACATACAAAGATTAGAACATAGTACAGGAAATATAATCATAAACTGAATTTTTTGAAGGTTGGACAATTAACCTGATGTTGGTTCCTTCTCATTGCAAGGGCTGGCTTAAGTTTTTTGTGGCAGCTAGTGTACCTATGCCCACTCAAATTGCAATTACTATAAGTGATTGATGCCATCCTAGAAGTATCCTTGGGAGCTGGCTTCTCAAACTGATTCTTTCTCCTCTTTGTCTGCTTCTTTCCTGGCTTGTCTTTGAAAACAGGTGGCTCTATGTCAGGGGTCCCAGTCTTTTGCCATAGGTCAGGCCCAGGCACAGGGTAGATAATTGGACTGTAGGCTTGTTGATACATTGGTTTCTTGAAGAAAGCATTAACAAAATCTTTTGGATGTAGTTTTGCCTTGTTAATTGCTGAAACACCATGATTGCAAGGAACCCCAGTCATGTCCCATTTTCTACAGCCACATGTGTAATCTTTCAAATTTACTGCATATGTGCTTTCTCCACTTGCAACCTGGTATAGATCAGGTCCAGCCTTGATTGACTGACAGAATCTGGAATTATGTTTAGCTTCTTCCAGCTTTTCAGCATATGTTGGGCATATCTGCCACTTAGCTATCTCTGTCTTGGTCCTATTGCCATTGAACTTAACTAACAATTTTGTTCTGATCCCATCCACCATGGTTTTAATTGGTTTTCCTCTCACATCAAGTATCATTTTGTTGAATACTTCACTTATGTTGTTCACAACCAAGTCAGTTTTACAATTTGTGTCCATGGCATGTCTAGCCCATGTATGCTTTAGTATCTTACTAAGCCATTTCCAAGCTGCTTGACACTCCTTTTTCATACCATCCATTGCTTGATCATATCCATGCTCAGTATATGAATAACTAGCCTGATCCATGTATTTCTTTAACTCTTCACCTCTAAAGCTAGCTGTTTGGAAGTTCTGATAAATATGTCTAAGGCAGAATCTTTGAGGGCAATTTGGGAATACATTGGTTATTGCTTTAAGAAGGCCCTGTGAAAGTAAACTAATGTTTGAATATGATGCCAGAAGACACTATTTGTAAGTACTAAGCATGATCTAATTTGCACTATTTGTAAGTATTAAGCATGTTCTAATTTGCACTTTTTGTAAGTACTAAGCATGTTCTAATTTGCACTATTTGTAAGTACTATGGTGTATGAGTTACCTTTTGTCTATCAGATATGATAGTGTAGTAGCCATGCTTCCCTGACTCACCACCAAGAGCATACTTCAGTTGTGTTAAAAACCATGACCAGCTGGCAGTGTCTTCCTTGTCAACAATTGCAAATGCAATGGGAAAGATGTTGTTATTACCATCTCTACCAGTTGCAGCTAGTATTTGCTGCCCTGTGGTCAACTTAATGAAGCAGTCATGTTCACGCAAATTAATACAGGTACCTATGAAGGGTCTGCAACCATTTAGGAAACCCTCTTTACAAGCATTCAGGCACATGAATAAGCCATGGAATCTAGGATTTATGCTAGGATGGGCCTTCAATTGCTTTGTTGTAACAATGCATCTACTTCCTGGATTTGTATCCAACACAGCTTGGAGGTAATCCCTTATCCTTGTGTATTGTGCCATCTAATCTCCTTGGACAACACTCTTAGCTGCTTTCCTTGCTCTGTAGGCCATGTGAATGGACACTTCTATTCCATGTTTATTCTTCAAATTGGCTATTATGGTCTGGACTGGTGTGTTTATGTCTGCCCTCAACTGTTCCTCACACTCATGTGCCAACCATCTTGCAGTCACTTTGGTGCTCTCTCCTACAGCAGCACAATTGTGGTACAAGTTCATCTTCTTTATACAAAAAGTTTTCTCATGTTCTAGTTGAGAAGCAGCAATGAAAAAAGGACAGTCTTCTGTACTGCAAACTGCAATAACTCTATCTGAGCAGTTTCTATGAAAAGAGTAGTTCCTATTTTGTGAGATGTGAAATGTAAGAAGTGCTCTCCTGAATTGCTGGACATTTAGGAAACAAAGTTTCTTCAAAAAATGTTCTTGTGGGTTCTCCCTCTTCTCATCATACCAAAGCCTAGGCTTTTGCTTTCTGGCCCTGCTCTTCCCACCATTTGGTTGCCTAAATGTTGGAAGCTGAGCACCATCATTATCATCCTGACTTAAGTCACCTGGATTGCTCTCCTCATTAGATGAAGGTATCCAATCTTGCTCTATGATTTGGTCAAGGCTTCCATGTGATCTGGTTGTTGGCCCCTTCCTCTGGCTTCCTCCTGTGCTGCTGCTTCCTCCTGCACTACTTCCTCCTATAGTGCTTCCTCCTCTCCTACCCTCCTCACCTTGCTCATCCTGTCCTACCGCCTCCTCTCCTGCTTCATCCTCCAACTCCTCCTCATCTGGTTCATAAAGCTCTTCTACATCAGTGTCTCCTTCAAAGTGATTGAGAGGATCAGCTCTATGCCTCTTCATTGCCTCCAGCCTAGCTATTATGTCTTCATCTTCTAAAATCTCGTTATCACTATCACTGTCAGTCAACTCTTTAGCAAGCAGCTCTGCAAGTTTTCTCTTTGCTGCCTTGTACTTCTCTTTTTGTTTCTTATTGGTCCTAAACTTTTCAATCTCTTCATTCCTCTTCTGCTCCATCATCTGCTCAATCTTCTCTTGATCTTGGTCTGTCTCCATGAAGTACTCATGCCTCTCATTACCATAGTCCAATGCAAACTCTGGTTCACTTGGACCCTTAAGCTTCAAACATGAACTCTCCTGGGTGTTCATGACCTGGACAGGCTGTGGTTGGGGCTTAACTGGACTGGGGAAAAGAACTCATGAAGTATCTACCTCATAGACAAGTGGAACACCTAATTTAGACAAAGGGACCTGCTCTTCATAAACATGACCAATGTTCAGGTCAGCTGGTGTGGGTGCATCACTTCTCATAACTGTAATGTTAACCACCTTATTTCCTTTACTACATATGTCATCCAACATTTCTTCAACCTTGTCATCATCAGTTAATTCTTCCAATCCTGACACCCCAACTCCTGGATCTCTGACATAATACATATAATCTCTTGAACTAAAGCCTTCCAACTCTATTAGTGCAATAAGATTCCAATATGTTATGTCTGATAAGCAAATGGTTCTTTCCAAATTATCTCTATCAAAGAAATGGAACCTCACTTCCCATTCTTCATCATCCAACCTAGTTCATTTAACATAGTTGTTAACATTCAGATAAAACTTGTGTTGAACAATACAGATACAATTCAGTAAACCTTAGTGTTAAACAATTCACTTAAAATTCAGCTAAATCTCATTTACAACTGACTACTGAGCCATTATGTTCAAAACTAGTGTGCAATTGCAGTTAAATTAAAAACAACTTAGTTAGCATGACTGATCTGTGCAGTTATGTTAAACTACTAACCAGTTCAAATTCAGTTAGCATGACTGAATAAATTACTGTGTAAGTTAAAAACTAGTGTGAAAGCTAATTTGCACTACAATCCATTACTATAACCCAATAATCCTAACCAAATACCTATTGTGTAACAGTTACACCATAACCCTAGAACCGAAACATTACAGTTAAAATTCAGTTAGCATGACTGAATAATCAAAGGCAAGCTAATTTGTAGTTCACCACCATTACTGTAACACAATAATCCTAACCAAATACCTACAACATAATCCCCAACTCTGTACTTGTCCTAGAACCCTAACCCTAGAACCCTAACCCTAGAATCCAGATCGGGAAATAGTGAAACAGTGAGGAGGGGGAGAGGATGGATGGCTTACACCACACCGCCGAAGGAGGATGCTAAGTGTTGGCTGCCCGTCGGATTTTCCTTCACCGCCTTGGCAAATGCCCTAGCCGCCGTGTACTCCGGGTCGGGGGATTGGGGAGGAGGCACCGCCTGAGAAGGATTCGAGCTCCCGCAGAGCTCCAGTGGGTCTCCATCACCACCAGCATCGCCAGCGGAAGCGCCGCCGCCGCCACGGAGGCCGTCGCCGCCGCCAGGTTTCGCCTTCCCCATTGAAGCCCAAGGGAGAGCAGAGGAGCGAGTGAGTGAGAAATGGAGTGGGGGCGGCGCGGTCGGCCCGTCCGACGCGAGCCGACCAAGTCGTCTCGACCAGACGGCGCCGTTAGTCGTCCGTTATGCCACGTGGGGGGAAACTGGGCCCCATCTGTCGGAAACACACTCAAACGAAGCAAATCGGCCGATCAGTGCACGCTGCAATAAGTTTACTGAATGTGCGGTGTTTTTGCAAATGATTAGCGACCTCGTGGTTTTCTGCAATCGATGCCCCAAATGTGGTGGTTTTTTGCAATTCACTCCAAGTGCAAGCCTTGGGCGGATCTTCCTAGTGAGCTCCCCCGCGAGGCGGAGAGCCTCTTCCTCGTGGGCACGACCTACATCATGGGTTTTCGGCAATGACTGAAGTTCTGATAGGATTGTTGGTTGGAGGGGATGAGCTTGGCCGAGCTAGCGCCGACTCACTTCAAATTGGTTAGGCCGGTGGCGGACTCATGGTCTATTGTGAGTGAGCTCGAGGATGTGACCTGGGCCTGTGATCTAAGGGCACTCCTTGTATCCTTGCCATTGTAGTGTTCTTAGACCTCTAGGACCACCTGGTACTTCTCAAACGTATCTATAATTTTTTTTGCTTGTTGCATGCTACTTTTAAATCAAAATTGCATAGTCTTTGCACCATTTTTTCTATCATTTTCTAGACTAACCTATTAATCTAGTGCCCAAAGCCAATTGTTAGTTTTAGCTCTTTTTGAACTTTTCAGAAGAAAAAAACAATTTTTCAGGAATAAACAAATCAAATGAAAATATGTCAATAACTTTCAAGCGAGGAAGCTTACACGGGGCACTGGAGCAATGAAAGTGGTGCCCGGGGGGCCCACGTGGCCCCAACTTGCAGCCAACATGGGTCCATGAGCTAGGGGCGCATGCATCACCTCCACCGCCTTGTGGCGCCCCTGCCTTTGTTTGCCTGAAATTCAGCATCATATTTATTGAGGAATTTTTTTCCGCTCTCGCCCCTCACTGTTCCGCTATGATCCAGCGTGGAGGCGAATTCTGGTACTCTGTCGGAGGGGAATCCATTGTCGGAGTCATCTTCATCAACCTTGCAACGATGGAAAACCTAGCTAGTTAGCTCCAAGAAGCAAAATGACCTTGCCGACGAGAAAATGTTACATTCACCTGGCGGCACAGTCGATTGTTTGACCTTGTCGACGTTCTCTGCCACCATATTTGCGTCCCTCGTAAAAGGTGGCAGCAAAAATATCAAGCGGCGTGTCTCGACACCATACTCGGAGACGTGCACATCGGTTCTTTTTGCGGCATCAGAGGGCAAAGGCGCACACGCACACGCACATGCGGTCCTCAAAGCTATCCGCATTAGCACCGATAGGTCTTTGGCTGCGAGCAAAGTGGTACTCCCTCCCTAAAGAAATATAAAAGTGTTTACATCACTAAAGTAGTATTTCAAACGCTCTTATATTTATTTACAGGGAGTACCATTCAGTGATTCGACAAATGTCAAAGAAGCATGCACCCGCGCAAACAGAAGTTTAAGAAGACGTTGAGCACCACAAGATGCAAGTAGCCCCACTATGTCTCGGTACTTCTCTCATCTGCGACGCTCAAATTCTTGATGGTGTTGTACTCAACTCCTCTTTGCATGTGCTGGGGCATACCTCCTCAGCCTAGGACAAACCACGGAATAATACCTCTTTGCCCGCGCCTATGAGGCCTTGGTGACGATGAGGATGGGTTGGAGCACCATTGGTCCATTATCCAGCTTGCATCGCATAGGCGCCTTTGCTCTTGCGGTCCGCAGAGAGAACTGATGCAGTACTCAGGGTATGGGGTGTCGACACACGCGTCTTGATGTTCTTGCTGGTAGCGGCGACAAGGGAGATGATACTAAGTAATAGGACGATGAGGAAGTGGATGATGGTGTAGAGCGTTGCCGCGTAGTCGAAGGATTGATCGTGGAGCTGGATGAATGTAAGATTCGCTTCTGGGAGCTTAGCTGCCCGCCTGCCCGGTTGGCATATAAGTACAGGGAAGCGAGTGGGCATGCGCCAGTGACTGATGCTAGCCACTAGATGTGCATGGCAGAGGAACCGGCTAACCACATAATGGAGTCATCAACAAGTGGCCGGCTAGCTAGCTTGTCTAAACTTGGTTAATGGATGTAGTCCGCCAATTCTAATTTTATGGTTTTGCTAAACCTCGGGTGCTTGAAACATTTCATTAGGTCGGTTGATATCTGAAGTGCACGAGGCCAGCGGTGGGGCGACGTGAGGAGCGGCAGCAACGAACCTCAGCCACGCCATGGCTAAGACGGGACCTCGCAGGAGCTAGGGACGACGTGCGAGCAGCAGCGAGCTGCAATGTCCCAGATGGAGGCGAGGAAGAAACTTAACAGGAGGGTCGGGGGAGGGGGGGTCATCGGGGTTCCTATTTTGGTATGAGGGGGGCGAATAAAATAATGAGACAAAAGAAAAAGTAGAGCAGTTGGGGGTAAATCACAGGGTGTCGCCATGCAATGTCAGTATTCATGTTATGCATCGGTAGGAAGTCGGACGATGTGCAGGCGTGCAGCCGGTTGCACCACAAGACCCTAGGTATAGGTATATGCACGTTCACTCTGTAAGTCTGTATTGCCCCCGTTATATAGTCTTAATATAACATTTACATCAAAGAAAAATAACATATGTTTGCAAATATAAATGAAACATTTCTATTAGATGAAAATTAGCTCTATGGTTTGCCAACAGCATAAACAAAGTTAAAACAAGGGCATAGCTTACTAAATTAATCCATTGCCCTTTTATGCAAAATTAGACTAGCTAGTACATTGAAATCTGTAGAAGAAGAAAAGTACTAGTAGGTTCTAATTACAAAACCACATCAAACAAAATTAATAAAAAGGCATCTGATGATTCCATTGCACATACTAGTAGTATATAGCAGTCCATAGAAAATTATACTAGTAGGATATCATCCATACAAAATACCATTGCCAATATATACCGGTGTACCTTGAGAAGTAGATGTGGGGATCTACATCACGTCGGCATGATTAGCAGCCTGCTTAGCACGAAGACAGAATACATAGAAGTAGAGTGCCTTAGGCAAGCATAGCCGCGGCGGCGGCAAGCAAGAAACAATTAGATCGATTCTAGCGCAATGTGCAGACGGAAGCTATAGATCCGGCGGTGCCATGGTTTGTATACCTAGACTCTCCACGACGTAACTTCCAGACTTTGACAACCCACGATGGCCTAACCAAAAAAGATGATGTGTCAAGTAATTAATGAGGAGAGAGGCAAATAGAGTAACATAATATGTTACCATCACATAGTGCTTTCCAATGCAAAATGAGTCTAGAAAACAATAAATGAAGATCTATATGTTATCACACTTATGTTACTACCCACTATATGAAGGTAGTAACATAGACTAGTAACATGTGCATGTTACTACTCTAAGTTACTCCCCGCTATGACTAGCCTAAATGAACTTAACATTGGCTTTTGTTTAGTGGGCTTCATTGTACAGTCAGATTTTTGGCCTTGGCGATGCGATGATTAAGGAACTACGGCCATTATACATAGTATATAATTCTGTTGCTAATTACACGTAGTAACTGTTAGAATAAATTCGAGGCATATCGTCGATCATCCGAGGACCAAGCAATCACAAGAGCATGGCACCGAGATTTGCTAACGAGGTTCACCGATATGGCTACATCCCGGGGCCTGACTATGAGCGCTCCTCCCCATGACACCGCTACAATACCGCACCAGGTCGCCCTGGACACCGGCACATGCCGCCGGCTTCCCCTGCGTTCCTGTGCTATTATGTTGGCATAGGTTACATCGTGTGTCTACCCCCGCTATATATGAGCGGCCTAAGATAAAAGTGTTCTACTAGGACACGACTCCACATCCTATGTAAACATAATTTAGATACATTAAAAATGAGCACCCTCCCAGCCCTCTCAGACCATCAGCATTTTAGTCGTCAGATCTTGAGTCAAAATCATTTTTGCCATTGGATGGTTGTTTTATCCCACGTTCTCTCGCTAAGTGGGCTAAATGTCCTAAGGGCAGCTGCTCCGGTGGCAATTTCTGAGCACTCTGGTTGATTGGGCCTAGCTGCCCCACAAAGCCCACGAAGAAATTTACACATCGGAGAAAAGGGCGAGCGACTACTCTCAAGAAACCTAGGTACGTTGCCGCCGCCACGACTATCGTCCACGCTATCCCTCCCATCACGCGCCCTCACGCCACCTCGCCGCCGGCCTGCGCCCCTCCTATCCTCTCCCCCAAAGCCTCCGACCTCGTCTCCCACCCTCTCTTCCTCACCTCATCAAAAGAGAAGAGAAGAGAAGAGAAGAGAAGAGGGAGATCGACCAGGTCAGGTGCAGGCCATGGCGGCGGCCAGATCCGCCACGGCCGCAACGACCTCTCCAAGGATCAGTATATTTGCCGCCATGGAGATCATGACCAACGACCAATCCATCCTGCGTCACCATCAACGACGCCGCGGCTCATCGGCGATGCGACAATGGACCAGGCCGCCACGAACCCCGTCGACACTGTATTCGGTGAGAACTGCCAACTGGCTGTCACCTGCTAATTTTCCTTTATTTGTTTAGGGGCAGTCTTTTTTTTGCATGGTAAGGGCAGGCCTTCTGTTAGTTGATCAAGTTTCTCAGGTTCATGGGTTCGTGTTATGGCGTTTTGTGCTTGTGTTGCATATATATTTATCACAGTAGTATCGACAATATAGACATGCCCAGAACCTTACATTCCTGCCATCTCTTACATTCTTCAGTTGTCAAATGCCCAACCAGCTATTCAGATTCCTGCATCTTTTTTTTCCAGTTTTTTTTTCATATTGATCTATGTATTATGGTGAATCCTTCAATTTAAGATTTCATAAGACGATATAGATGTTTGAGATTAATTGAAGTACAAATATGTACGAGTTGTTGGATGGAGGGTTGGCCAGAATTCCTCTAGCAGTCAGCACACGAGAGCTAGGACGGTGGCGGTGGAGCCTTCGGCGTCAGGGCACCGCTGTTGTCGTTCCCGCTCCATATACCACCAAATGGATTCATTGACCGCTGCCTGGATGAAAGCAAGGGAACCCATCCATATTCGTCTGATGTGTTCAAGAAATCATCAGTGTTGTCATACATGACAGGATGATTAATAGGGTCAGTGGATACACACCCATCTTGTCAAAAGTAAAATAATATTCTGCTGGTACATGTTTGTGTATATGATTAGAGATGAAAAATCTGAGTTGTGATGCCTGTGCATTAGTATGGTTCAGGAGTTTTAGCTGGTGGTTTTCAAGACCAATAAGACGGAGTGTTTGTTCGCTGATCCAGTAAGTCCACAATGCACAAGAATTTTCTGTCTGTATTATTGTACAATGAAAATGTCTTTCTATTTTTTTTCATTCTAATGTAATTACTATGTAGTCGCTCCCACTCTTGTTTTCGGCACTGTTTACCATTCTGTAGGAACCATAAGCAATATATGGCAAATACATCTTCCTAATTGTAGAATCGTGCACGCTTTTTGGGCACACACGTACATATATCATAATATGTAATACTACTAACAAACAGATGATTTAACAAGCCAGATCCACTTGAGCAAATGTACCAGCCACTTTCTTGGGACATTTAATTGCCCATAGAATCGCCCCAGCTTTGATAGCTGGGACTGGAAGGACATTATCTGTCTTGTTAAAAGTCTTGATCGTATATACTAAAAGCATAGGACTCCACATGCTAACAATTTCTTATGAAAAACAATCTTCACAAAAACTGGTCCATACTCACATCAAAACCATTGGCATTCAGTTACCTCTTATATACAACCTCCACCTGGGCCTAGGACTGATTACTTAGACCAGTATTATTTATCCTTTTATTAGATAAATAAATATGTGTGCATAGGTGAATCATTGATTTGGGAATGATGTTGATACTTGGTACACAATATGATCTCTCTTAATACGATAGTGCATTTCCCTCGACATTTTCCCTGTTTTTACTGGTCTTTGATCTTTCTTTACAAAAAACAGAATGGAATTCTTGGATTTGAAGAAATTTCCCTTGCGCCTCCTGGCAAGAAAATTGACTACACGTTCAAAAAAGAATCATGGCATTTGCGTGAATAGTTTAACTTTAAATATGGCAGTAGATTAAAAAAATCTACTATAAAAATGACACAAAATAGAAAAGTCTGCACCATACAGTGGCACTTAAAGCCTGCATCTCCCATATGATAATCTGCAGTATGAATTTATGCTTAGAGTGATTAGATGGACCTAGAAGAAATGTACAGCCACTGGCACATTTTTGTAGAAGGTTATAAAATTGGAAACGAACTGTAGCGCCTGCTTTACTGTTATCTTCCATTTAAATTATAGCCTTTTGATCTTGTCATCTTCACATGTTGTTTAACATCCCATGCAGCTCGACTTTGATTCAAAGTGCACAAACCTGAATGCGGGCATCATTTTGACTGGCAGTCTTTAGTTTGAGGGGTTCATAATTTGTACAGTGTTATTTTTCAGTTGAACTATCTATTGTTGTTCCCTGTATTTGTATGCAGTTGTCCCACCCTATGTTAATTGACAATATTTGACAATAATTGTTATGTATTTTTCATTGTGTATATGTCTAGTTTAGATATTGTACCATTTAATTTTTATATATAATTTTAATAGAGTTTTCTTACAAATATTTATATTATTCTTTTATCAAAATGGATTATTGTGCAAATAGATTCTATCACTGAACTTGCATCTATACATATATGTGTCACTATGTCATCCTCCTACTTTGTTTATCATGAAAGTACTACTCTCTCTGATCCATATTAATTGACACGGGTTTAAATGTATTTTAAACCAATGTCAATTAATTTGGATAGGATGGAGTATCAAGTTTTGTTGAATTGTATATATTACTAAAATCCAAATCATTCTATTGATAAAATGGACGGGCGCAGAAACGCGCGCCATCGATGATCTAGTACAACTCATAGTCCAACTGTAACCTACCTTGTATACAATATTCGACACAACTCCAACAAACTCCACCTTGGCGAATATTCTCCACCACCTTGGATTCGTTCATGCGTCAAACTGTCATGTACATTGAACTTGAGTTTATCCCATGAGCACCGCTGCTACTCCGAAGACTCCATGTGACTCCACCTGCAAGTTGTAGTCCCTTCTTTTCTTGACCACAGTCAACACTCGAGCAAAATTAAGTTCCTTGTTACTCTAGCTTCTGCTCCCGACTTTCAGAGTATCAGTCCAATGCCATCACACACTAATCACTGGCCTGCGTGAAAATGAACAACTCACATATTGGACGTCACACATAAAAGTTACCTGAACTCAACATCACCGCTCCTTTCTTGACCGCCTATCTGAAACTTGAAGGAATTTCACCGTTGCTTGTAGTCATCCCGAGTCAAATTCGCAGTTACCTCACCACATGTATGACCACCAGAGCCCTGGCCCGTCTCCATGTCCCGTGCGTGCCGCACGCCTCGCCGCTATTACCTCGTCGAGCCTCTGTTGTCCTGGTCGAGTCTCAAGGGTCGCAAACCCACACCACTCAACCCCCACTACAGAGTACCACCGATCATCACCGACCGATGACGAGTTTCACGCTTCCATCAGACCACTGGGCTCCAGTCCAAATTACGTGTCACTCGCTTTTCCCCGCTGAATAGGCTTCGATTCTCTGGATCCTTACACCGTAGCCCCTCAATCCAGCTTCACCTTCAACATAACTCCATGGTAGATGATCAGTCCACCCTCGCGCCCCGTCGACTCCAATCGCTATGTGTACACCGTTTTGAATCAACCCCGCGCCATAGCCTTGTCGAAGCCACACAAGCACTTGGGCCCGTGACACGTGTTTCCACACTCAGAAGTCGGTCACCATTAGCATCACGCCCCTATGTCGTTGTCGCTGATTCCACCACCGTCTTCTGTACCAACCGGCTTGCGTCGATCCCGTCAGACTGCCCAGTCTGACCCAGTCGAACTCGTTCGACTGTATGACACACTCAAGGCTCCCAAATAGTCTTCCATGAAATTTCCATCCGTCACAAGATAATTCCATCTCGGCTGACATGACTTCCTGCAACGCCTTCACGCATCCATGTTGTGCCAACAAATCTTTCACTCTTGTCTGCCATAACCCAAGGTTTTCAGTTTCACGAACTTCTCCACCTCAAACCTAGTACCCGTTGGCGCCATGGTTCTTTATACGGCTGGCCATGTGAAAAATAAACCGAGCTTCCAATGCAATGCCCAAGTACACAAGCAGAACCTCTGTGTACTACTAGCAAAATCCAACCAAAAAAACCTTTGATCTTCACGTGGTAGCTCCCTTGCACAAAACTTGCAATGCTAGCTTTTGTGTTGTCAATGTCCCTGCTAGTTTCAATGGATATGTATCGCTTGACGGGTCTTTCCCTTACGCTAACTGATTTGCCTGCCTGTCCGTGTCATATACAAGGATTCGGCCCTCCTTTTCTTTCTTCAAACAAATCTCACTTAACGTGCCAACGTCTCAAGTACTAGCATGATCCCACGTGCCTGCCTCTTGGCTTCTGGGCAGCAGCAACGCACAGACATCACACTTCCTGGACAACGCTCGAGAACCTGCTGTCCTCTTGCTCCTCTCCACGTACGGTCGCCGCCTTGCGCTGCTCCACACTAGCCACAAGATCGATCCGATCTGCTTTTAAGCACTTGACTGACTCCGATTGCTACACGCTGCCTGACACATGTACTTTGCATCACCGAAATCCCCTCGGTATCAAGCTGGCCTATACTCGCACGGTTTCTTGTCCGTCTTGATAACCAGTTAGCTGAACACGCCGAGCAAAAGCCGCAACATCTGATTTCCAATGATGCATCGGTCCATCGCCACCGGCAGCTCCTCTAGATCAACAATTAGCGGCCTCCGAAACAACCTAGTTCATGATACCACTTGTTAGAATAAATCCGAGGCATTACCGTCGATCATCCGAGGACCAAGCAATCACACGAGCATGACACCGAGATTTGCTAATGAGGTTCACCGATATGGCTACATTCCCGGGGCCTGACTATGGGCGCTCCTCCCCATGACACCGCTACAATATCGCACCAGGTCGCCCTGGACTCCGGCATATGCCGCCGGCTTCCCATGCGTTCCTGTGCTATTATGTTGGCATAGGTTACATTATGTGTCTACACCCGCTATATATGAGAGGCCTAGGATACAAGTGTCCTACTAGGACACGACTCCATAACCTATGTAAACACAATACAACTCATAGTCCAACTATAACCTACCTTGTACACAATATTCGACACAACTCCAATAGTAACAACTCAACATTGTTGGGGGGTGCGGACGATTGATGTGTGTGTTGGGAGGGGGGTCTAGCCCCTGCCGAGGTGGTGGCACACAACGACAGTAGGTGGGAGGGGGCAAGGGGGCTTGAGGGGAGGGCGGGGCGGCGAGTGCATGGTAGCACCCGGCAGCCACGAGTGGTCGAGGCCGGCAGTTGGGACGGGTAGCTTAGGGGCATGCCTGAGCAGGAATAAGAAAGGGAAGAAAAAGATAAATAGTACTGATTTGTTTTAGACCATTGGATCAAGATAATGGTCTAGATGTAAAGTGACTGATGCAACACTTTTTTTCATGTGGCTGACTAATAGATACTCCCCTAATTTTAGCATGTTTGGTGGTGTAAATAAACTTAGTTAATGGACCTACATTACATGGACCATTTCCATGCATGGTTTAAATCTTGCCGGTTCACGTGCATGGGACACATTTCTACAATGGCATGATCCAACAAAATACTTGTAGATGCCACATGGGTAAAAACATCCCTAATGTTAGAAACTGATGTCAGATTTTTTGCAGTTCTAAGCAAACACTCTCTGGCACATGGATCCCGCGAACGAAATCTAAAGTGTTCGCTCTCACACCCCCGCGCGCCAACTATGGGCAGACGACATTAATTACACGGTTTACTCTGGATGATGGTATGAGCAAACACAATTAGTGATGGGAAATTATGTTATGTTCGTGTTGCATGGCAATTTTCTTAAGCAACATGGCATACCATGAGCATGGCAAGTTTCGCCAATTTTTTAGGCTAACGATTCTCCATATTTGCATCATATGGCAAATTCTTGAAAATACATGGTAATTGCTCTCGTGCAGCATGGGAATTTTCTGATAATTTTTATATGCACCATCAATGCCAGGCGCGGGAAGGAGTAAGAGGAGATGGTGCTGGCTGTGGAGCCATAGATTGGCCTCCGACCATCGAGATGAAGGCGTTGTCGCGTGTTGCGAGGATCAACTAGGCCAGAGCAAGGATGCGGGGGTCTTCTTGGTTGGCGTCGCCCTTGATCTCTGTGCCATGGGAAGGGGGAACAAGGGGATTTTGTAATGCCACGAGCTTGGAAGCATGACGTTTCTTCATGTCACTGTCGTGGTCACCGCGCATAGGTAGCATGCCATTCTCCCTGCCTACTATTACCTCCGCTCGGGTTTATTAGTCCCCCATCAGCTTTTGGTTTAAACTTTGACCATAGATTTAACTAGCAAACTATAATTTATATGTAGAAAATACAATATCATTGGAAACTTCTTTCATATACATATCTACCGATATAACTTTTATGCATATAACATATACTTTGCTAATCAAATCTAAGGTCAAAATTTAGCACAAAATACCAAGGGGGACAATAAACCCGGAGGATGTAGTACTCTAATTGGCGTGGAACAGAGCATCACACGCGTATTTATTTGTTGACAAAAAGGCACTTTGATGCCCGAATTATACTGACCCATATATTTGAATGGTGCTAAAATGGTATTCTGAAATTCAAAATTTCTGGGAAAAATTAGCATGGTCATATGAATTTATATTACACAGGTGCAAATTCTGATGATGAAATAAGTAACAATGTGAGTTACACAAAAATGATAAAATAATGGTTTTCAAAAGATGAACAGTGCATGTATTTATTCATTACCGAGAAATCACCTTTTTTTTCATTTTGTATAGCTCACATGATTACTTATTTGATCACCAAACTTCACACATGTGTAATATACATCCATATGATCATGTAGAATTGTTTTCGGAATTTTCCAAATTTTAAATGTTATTATTAAGTAATTTAAAATAAGGTGCACCAATGCACCCCGTGCTCCAAAAATCCACTCTTATGGTTGACATGCTCCGTTTGGGAGTAAATGAGGTGAGTGCATTGAGCTAACAATAATTCTGCTCAAAAGGTGTTTATAGTGGGCGTAGAGTGGTGCACAATGTAATATGACCTGGTATTTTTAGTGGTGTAGAACCTTTTTAAAATGTGAAAATATTTTTTAAAATACATGCACATCTTTTAAATTTTGAGAACATTTCAAAAACATATGATTATTTTTTAAATTAAAAAACATTTTGTAAATTCAAGAATAGTTTTTAAAATCTAGGACTAAAATTGAAAATATATCAATATGTTTTGAAATTAATTTTTAAAAATATATTAATGTTTTACCAAAACAATTGTGAATATATTTTAGAATTCAAAAATATTGTTCAGTTTCACAAAAAGATGTTTACTTTCTGAAAGTTCTTGTAAAATTTATAAATATTGAAAAAAAATTCTATACGAGAAAAATCCTTCCGGAGGGAAAACTCCATGAAGCGCTCTGTCGCCGGCCCATGAGAAGCCCTCTATACGATTTGGAAGCAATTTGATACAGTGAGCGTCGTGTACGTTTGCATCTCGCCTGTAGCGAGACGAAACGACGACTCAGCCACAACGTTTTTTTAGAACAGCCGCAACGTTCTACATAGGCCAGGCCGAACAGCATGAGGATTGTCCTTCCAGCACACGAGCATGTTGCGAACCAACCTGTGGTTGGATGGTTAGAGGGATGTGGTATCTTCAGCCCACCAGGGTTTTCTGGTGTGCGTTCATAAAGGTGAGTGTATGCGCGTGCATATGAGCATTTGCGTCTGTACTGTGTTAAAAAAAGCACATGGGCACGTTCACTCAGAAAACAAGCGTCGCTAAAAAAACTGAAAAAAGAGCAGTAAATTAAATTGTAATTTTTCTACCTTTTCCACAATTTATGTTATAAATATTCTAGAAATGTTTGTTTGGAAAGTAAGTGTTCACACATTTTAAATGTAATGAATTTAAAAATGTTCACTGTACATGAAAAAAATGTTCACAAGATATAAAAGTTTGTTCGCAATATTTAAAATAAATGTTCACACAATTCAAAAAATATTCACACGTTTAAATATATGTTCACACATTCATTCACCCTAAGATAAGATTAATGATACATCAAACTTGTACTCCGTTCATCCAAATATTTAGGGCCTAATAAAGTTTTTGAGGTTGCCTTTGACCAAAGATAAGATTACCAATATACTCCCTCCATCCCAAAATGAGTGGCACTATCTCAACTTTATACTAACTTTGATACAAAGTTGTATTAAAGTTGTGACACTTAGTTTTGGAGGGAGTATGAGATGTATGATATAAAAATTATCATTAGAAAGTAGAAACTCTTTTCATATACGAATTTGATGATATGCTTTGTGTAATATGCATCTCATATACTCCCTCCGTTCCTAAATGTAAGTCTTTTTAGAGATTCCACAACAAACTACATACTGATGTATATAAACATATTTTAGAGTGTAGGTTCATTCATTTTGCTCCGTATGTAGTCCATAATGGATTCTCTAAAAAGACTTATATTTAGGAACGGAGGTAGTATATTATTTCTCTAACCCGTGGTCAAAGATAACCTCAAAAGACATATCAGGCCCTATAGATTTGAATGAAGAGAGTATAAATGTTTGGCTTCATGTAATTATTCACACTTTGTAAATAGTGTTTCAACAGTTATCCTTCTGACTTTGAATGATATACGTCCCTGCTCTCCTTAGATCGAATCAAGATCCCATCATGGATTTAGACTAAAGATACAACGTACTAGGGACCATCTTCCAACAGGAAGATATTTGCGCCCAGATCTTTCTCGGAGGAACAATAACACAAGCGTGTCTCCCTCAGGCGGAGCCATTCAGCTTACGCCGGGTCCACCATGCATGGGTATTCTTCTCTCTTGGATCCTATTCTAAGGTATTTCAAAGAAGTGGATTGCGGCTCTCCTTTGTTCCTCATCTTCGAGGGTTCTCTTGAATGGGGTAGCCGGCTCTCCCATCAAGCATGGCCAAGGGCTTCGGCAGGGGGACCCCATCTCTCCTCTCCTTTTTGTCATTGCCATCGACCCTTTGAAGCAAATCCTCGACACGGCAACTAGGAAAGGCCTTCTGCACAAGATCCGTGGGAGAGGGGTCATCATGCGTACCTCTCTTTACGCGGACGATGCGGCTGTGTTTGTTGCGCCCATCAAAAGAGATGTGGACAACCTGGCGGCCATTCTGAGGGGATTCGGGGATGTCACCGGTCTGTGCACTAACTTCCATAAGAGCTCAATGGTGCCCATTAGATGTGGCAACCTCGACTTGGACCGCATAACCCATGGGCTGCCGGCTGTTAGGGATGCCTTTCCGCTCCGTTATTTGGGGCTACCGATGTCGATTTGGAGGCTGAAGCTTGCTGATCTTCAATTCTTAGTGGATAAATTGGCGAGCAGATTGACAACATATGAGGGCCAAAACATCACCACCATTGGACGCGCGGTGCTCGTCAAGTCGGTTCTCACTTCCCAAGTCATCTACTTCATCACGCCGCTTGTCATACAAACCCCCATCCTGCAAAACATTGACAAACTCGAGCGGGCATTCCTTTGGTCGGGATCGGATAAGACAACTGGGGCAAAGTGCAAGGTCAATTGGGACACTGTCAGTAGGCCGCTTGACTATGGTGGGCTTGGGGTCCTAAACACCTTCAAGTTCGCGCGGGCCTTGCGTCTGCGGTGGCCTTGGTATGAGTGGAAGGAGCCCACAAAGCTGTGGGTTGGAGGTGGGAACCCGTGTGATGAGGATGACCTGAATTTTTTCTACGCATGTACCACCATCACGGTCGGCAATGGTGCGCGGACACCTTTTGGGACTCTCCTTGGCTTCTGGGTCGCAAGCCCAGAGACATCGCTCCGCTCATTTATGAGGCTTCCTCGCGGAAGCGCTGGAAGGTGCGGGAGGCCCTCAAGGAGAGCGCGTGGATTCTCAAAACCAGGCCACCTACACCGGCCTCCATTGAGCATGTTTCACAATTCTTCACCCTATGGACGCTGCTCCAAGAGGTCCACCTTGATGAGCTTGCCGACGATGACATCCTTTTGAAGCACATGGCTTCCGGGAACTACTCTGTGGCCTCCGCGTACAGGGCGCAGTTTTTGGGCTTGGTCCTCTCCCCCATGGACCAAATGATTTGGAAGGTTTGGGCCCCTCCGAAAATCAAGTTCTTTGCTTGGCTCGCGCTTCAAGATAGGATCTGGACTGCAGACAGATTGTAGAGGCGAGGCTGGCCAAACTGTGGCCCTTGTCCCTTGTGCAGAGGGGTGCAGGAATGCGGTCCCCATCTATTCTTCAGATGCCGCTTCACCCTCAGGCTCTGGAACATGGTGATTCAGAAGCTCTGCATCCACGACGTGGACACGTCCGCATGGCACTTGTATGACTCCATCAAGGAATGGTGGGCGAGTTTGAGCGCCGAGGGCACCGCCAACCGAAAAGCGAAGGCTTCGATAACCATGTTGGTTTCATGGGTGATCTGGAATGAGCGTAATGCAAGGGTGTTTAGACACAAGAGTGCCCCTCCGCATGTCTGGCTAAACAATGTGATCGAAGAGTCCAACCTTTGGGTTAAAGCCGGGGCGAAAAATTTAGGGTCTTTCTTATTGCGAGAGTAATTGTCATGCCGTTTCTTGGCACTGTGTTGTAACAAACTCTTTCTCCTCCTCATTTAATATATGAAGTAAATCTTTTGCCTCCGTTTCAAAAAAAGAAGTAATTCATCAAATAGTCATGCAAGATGCAACCAGATGTCAGACAATGACTAGGTACACTCTTTGCTAGCAGGCATTTCTGCTTGGAAAAATGACATTTACTTACAGGCTCTGACATCTTCGGTGATTTGCCATACATGCTACTCCCTCCGTTTCTAAATATAAGACTTTAGATTTCACTACGGACTACATACAAATATATATATATATACATGTTTTAAAGTGTACCTTCACTCATTTTACTCCTTGTATAGTCTATAGTGCAATCTCTAAAAAAGACTTATATTTAGGAACGGAGGTAGTAGTTCTCAGGTTATCCAGGCGATAAATAGCATCACAATCAGTACGGCTGGAGCAGCGCAGCTGGCTAGGCTAGGCTGTGCACTTTTCTTCTCCTTTAGGGGGCGGCATGTTTTCTTTTCACCTATCCACATCACAAGAAATTACATCGATCTCTTTCCACGCAACAGTTGAACCAATGGCCATCGATAGTATTGATGTAGTATATGGCGTGTGAATCTGTGATGATGGATGAGAATATCACTTTCATTATCTCCAATACTCCAACGCTAGTGGAGTACAAGCTCAATTGATCTGCAGAAACAACGAGCACCACTTCTGTCCCCAGCTGGATGACGTGTTCGGCCGCCCTAATAGTCACCATGCAAGAAATAGCTCAGGATATTATGTGGATGGACCGTTGTCGTCGGTCCCGAACGTGGCTTGATAACTGCAAAATAGACCAGTTTGAATGTTTGTTGCATCAGGGAAGGAGCTCGAGTTGCATGCAATGTCATCGTCCAAGGAAACCCACTTGGCCAACTAGATACACTCAATATCACGAAACGTACCTCTTGCTTCAGCAAGTGGAGGTTGATATGATTAACTCCAGCGCGCCGATTGAAATACTTACTCATGTTGATAGACGAAAATCTACATGACCTGCTACCTTGGAAGCCGCTTGGAAAAGCACATTTGAAAAGGAGCACCTAGATGGTTTTGTATGCACACATTCATTCAGGTCATACGTACATCCAACGGACGGCCAAGAGCTCAAGTTGTATAATGGAATTGCCCCCCATTCGAAAGCGACCGTAAATTAGGATTGTTTTATTTGCTTGCTTGGCGATGAAGCACCTACTGGCATGTTTCCATTGAGGATATAGTTGTGCTCGAAAATGAAGTGCGTGGACAGTAAAATCCACCCACCCGAAATGGCGTGTGCCAATCGGTGCTCGGCAAGGAGGCATCTAGGAATGATGTGCAGCTGGAAGTTTTGGTTGCAGGAACAAGTCTCGGTCAGGGGGCTCTCTTTCTCAAAGAAGAAAAAGAGTCTCGGTGAGAGTCCCACTCGATAGGCGAAGAGAAATATCTTGGTGCGCTCACTGGTCATCCTCATCGTTTACCTCCCCTCCACTTTTTTGGCGCACTTCTTTTCCCTGGGTTCACGGGCCCCAGCCCTTGCCGACCGGCAACACGCCCGCTATCCATGTCGTCGCTATCCGACGGTCTGTATCTTCGCTGGCCAGGCCGGTCAAGCCCGCCCCAAACCCATTTAGCAGGCAGAGATACAGGCAGGCACAGCATGTTGCTCCATAAGAGTATCTACAACCGGACTCCTCAAACTCGTCTCAAACGTCCGGGCAGGCCACGCGATCATTGGTCGGTCATGATTCGTTTGACCCAGACGGGCCTCTCAAACGGCCCTCAAACATCTGGGCTGACCGGCACCCCCAATATCTAGCTCAAATATGGGGCGGATATGGGGCGCCTGGGCACGCCCGCCATGTCGGACCCTGTCCAAGCTAGTCCACCCGACCCAACTTATATTCGTCCCCATCCTCTCGCCAGACCAAACCCTAGCCACTTCACTCCACTTTCCTTCGCCACCCGAGCTCACCTCCGACGGTTTGCGACCTTCTCCGCCATGGAAGGCAGCGGATCGGACTCCGACCAGTCCGGATCCGTCGACTGGGGTGTCGTCCCGTGTGGGTTGGAGGAGGCAATGGCAATCCGCATTGCACTCCGCCGCTCCCGCCAGCACCCGACCGACGGACGGATCTGTTCGCCGCGCCGCCATAGCGTCGGCTGATGAAGTCATGTACCTAGGGTAGGGTCATGAACCTGTCTAAAATACCCTACCCAAGGACATATTTAGAAGAAGCTATCTTCCAGTCGACCAAGAAGAACTCCACTCGACGAACTCAAGGACACTTGACGATGAAGATAGTCACTCGACCATGAAGCTAACCACTCGACGGCCAGGAGACCTAAAGTCACTCAGCACCCAACGGCCTGTCATTAAGTAGCTTTAATAATTTTCATGGCACTTTATGTGGGCGTTACCAGTAACCCCCTGTCTTAATGTACTTTAAACCCTGCATAACTGAGGGCCGGAGGGGTCTGGCGAACTCTATATAAGCCACCCCCCTCCTCAGTGTAAATGGTTCGCACCCCTGTAACTCATACGCATATAATCCAGTCGACCGCCTCCGGGCTCCGAGACGTAGGGCTGTTACTTCCTCCGAGAAGGGCCTGAACTCGTAAATCCCTTGCGTATACAACTATTCCATAGCTAGGATCTTGCCTCTCCATATCTACCCCCATTCTACTGTCAGACTTAGAACCACGACAGTTGGCGCCCACCTTGGGGCAGGTGTCTTAGCGACTTTTTGGAGAAGTTGCAATTTTTTCGATTGCCTTCATCATGGTTTCTGGCGGAGTTCTGGTCGAGGGCCGCGAGATTCGTCTCGGTGCGCTCACTTTCATTGCCGACGACTCCGCTTGGCTCCAGGAGGCTCCACTCGACATCGACGCGCTCCCCGTCCGCGGTGCGACGCATTTTCGGGCGTGTGTCTGCGGTGTCCTGCTGCGGCAACCGTCGACTCCATATCGGTCGACCCCTGTGCCGTCCTCCCTCCTTGTCTCCCGCCAGCGCAAGCGCTCTGGTCGGTCGAGGCTTCAACGGTGGGTGAGACACGCAGTAGCTCGCCAATCGGCCACCACCCAAGTCGCGGCAATTGAGCCCGACGAATCTCTCTACGGCCTGTTCGATCTGCCGACTGGCTCCGTATAGACTGCATCCGAGTGTGATAGCAGCGATCCAGCGGCGGAGGTCCTGATGGTCGATGGGCCTCGTAGCCCACCCGGCTTACCCCGCACCGACGGGTTAGACGGTGGAGGCGACCCCGCTCAGGCCCACGAGGAATATCAACCCGAGCCACTCACTTCTCAGCAAAGGGAAGATCTTCGCCGCCGGAACATGGATGCCCTGCATACTCCCATCGCAGGAGAAACTCCCGAGGCTCGTGCCTTGTAGGAGGCGCGTTTGGCCAACTTGGCTGAACGCACTTGACTGGAGAACCTCCAGTGAGCACTCGACGAGCGTGCGCGGCAACGAGTACCCGACTCCAGTCGACGTCAGCTCTTTCCGCAACCAACTCAGGTATATCAAACCCCGATTCAGAATTTAGCAGCTGCAGCTCGCATAGCAGAGTCAATTCAGCCCTCTCAGTCGGAGGCTGGCAGAGGCTTGATGCAGATCAGGGATTTGCTCCGAGCCGCAGGAGATCAGAATTCAGCTGTGTCACAGTCGCGCAACAGGATTCACAGTCGATCCGTCGCTGCGAATACAGTTTAGTCGGCTCATAGCCCAAGATCACCTCCGCGGCGCGAGGGACGTGAAGGTCGGCGTGACCAATATGATGACCGATTTGATCATGATGATAGGCGTCGAGTGCCCACTCCTCCCCCAAGGGGTGGGTCTTATGCCCGTTGGCAGCAAGATGACAGGCGCCAGCTCAGTGCTGGGCGAAGAGCTCCGGTCGACCCCAGGGAACCAGGCTTTGACGCGAGATCCATCATCGTACAAGGTTTGGTCGATCGGAACAGAGCTCATCGAGGTGGTCATGACAGAGATGCGCCCACTAGCAGCCGAGTCCATGTTTCAGGTCCAGACTGTTTTAGCAGGGCCATCAGAGCCGCAGTGATACCCCCCAACTTCAGGTTGGCGACTGGGATAAGTAAGTTCACCGGTGAGTCCAAGCCTGAAACCTGGCTGGAAGATTACCAAGTGGCGGTACAGATTGGCGGCGGTAATGATGAGGTGGCCATGAAGCATTTACCACTCATGTTGGAGGGTTCGGCCAGGGCGTGGTTGAATCAGTTAGCTCCTAGCAGCATTTACACTTGGGAAGATCTTTCCCGAGTGTTCGTCAGGACGTTCGAGGGAACTTGCAAGCGACCGGCCGGATTGACAGAGCTGCAAGTTTGCGTGAAAAAGTCGAATGAAACCCTGAGAGATTACATCCAGAGGTGGATCACTTTGCATCATACCGTGGAGAATGTGTCTAATCATCAAGCGGTCTGTGCCTTCAAGGATGGCGTCAAGAACAGGGAGTTAAGTCTGAAGTTTGGTCGAACCGGGGATATGACCTTGAGTCGAATGATGGAGATTGCCACCAAATACGCTAACGGTGAAGAAGAGGACATACTCCGAAGTGGCAAGTATAAGCCGAGTCAGTCGGAAAAAGGAAACTCCAATCGAAAGCAGAAGCGGAAAGCCGAGCCAGCTGCTCCTGGAGAGGCTCTGGCCGTGACTCAGGGCAAATTCAAAGGGAAGCCCAAAGGATCTTGGAACCCCAAGAATGTGAAGGATAAGGAAGGAAATGACGTGATGGATCTGCCGTGTCACATCCACACGAAGAAAGATGAAGAGGGTAACTTCATCTACCCGAAACATACCACTCGCCAGTGTCGGCTCTTAATCCAGCAGTTTCAAGGAAAACAACCCAAGGACAAAGAAAAGGAGTCGGACAAGGCTGAGGACAAGGAGGACAGTGATGGAGGGTATCCTCATGTCAATTCCACCATGATGATTTTTGCTGATGTGGAGAGCAAGAGTCGATTGAAGGTTATCAACCGTGAGGTAAATATGGTCGCCCCGGTGACACCAAGCTATCTGAGATGGTCTCGAACTCCCATTACATTCGACCAGTCCGATCACCCGACTCATATAGCCACCCCTGGGAGGCAAGCTTTGGTGGTCGACCCAGTCGTCGAAGGCACTCGATTGACAAAAGTGCTGATGGATGGTGGAAGTGGGCTGAATATATTGTATGCGGAGACGCTAAAGGGAATGGGCATTCCGATGTCCAGACTCAGCTCCAGCAACATGAGTTTTCATGGAGTCATTCCTGGAAAGAAGGTTGAGTCACTCGGCCAAATAGCTCTAGATGTGGTGTTCGGCGACTCGAAGCATTTCCGCAAAGAGAGGCTGACATTTGAAGTCGTGGATTTCCAGAGCGCTTACCACACTATTTTGGGGAGGCCAGCTTATGCATGGTTCATGGCTCGACCATGTTATGTGTACCTCAAATTAAAGATGCCTGGCCCCAAAGGTGTGATCACTATCACTGGCAACAGGAAGAAGGCAGAAGAGTGTTTCCATAAAGGCTCGAAGATTGTAGATGCCCAGATAACAGTGGTAGAGCTGGAGGGATACAAGAAAAATGCAGATCTGAATGATTTGTTGCGGGCCAAGAAGCCCGCCACAGAGTCAGCGTTCCAGTCGTCTGATGAGACGAAGCCCGTTCATATTCACCCGACTGACCCCAGCGCAGCTCCGACCCATATTTCCACAACATTCGACTCTAAATAGGAAGAAGCGCTCATCTAGTTCCTCCGTGAGAACTGGGACATCTTTGCATGGAAGCCTGCTGACATGCCGGGTGTTCCCAGGGGGCTGGCTGAGCATCGCCTTAGAGTCAACTCAAAAGCAAAACCTGTCAAAGAACATCTTCGATGGTCCGCCGTTCAGAAGAGAAAAGCCATTGGCGAGGAGGTGGCTCGACTCCTTGCAGCAGAGTTTATCTGAGAGATATACCACTCTGAGTGGCTCGCTAATGTCATCATGGTCCCCAAGAAAGGACAACTCACTTCGCATGTGCATCGATTTCAAACATATCAATCGGGCCTGCCCAAAAGATCATTTTCCTCTCCCTCGCATCGACCAAATTGTTGACTCGACTGCGGGATGCGAGAGGTTGTCTTTTTTAGACGCCTATTCCGGGTACCATCAGATCTGTCTGTATGAACCCAATGAGATCAAAACAGCTTTCATCACTCCATTCGGGTGCTTCTGCTATGTCACCATGCCATTCGGTCTCAAGAATGCTGGAGCCACGTTCATGAGGATGATTCAAAAGTGTTTACTCGCCCAAATCAGTCGGAACGTGGAAGCGTACATGGATGATATCGTGGTCAAGTCACGAAAGGGTTCCGACCTGTTGACTGACCTCGCTGAAACATTTGCCAATCTCAGGAGGTATGATATCAAGCTTAATCCATCAAAGTGCACATTCGGAGTACCTGGCGGAAAGTTACTCGGTTTTCTCGTTTCAGAACGAGGAATCGACGCTAACCCAGAAAAAGTTGGCGCCATACTCCGAATGAAACGCCCTGTGCGGTTGCACGATGTCCAGAAGCTTATTGGATGCTTGGCCGCGTTAAGTCGATTCATCTCTCGCCTCGGTGAAAAGGCATTGCCTCTTTACCGACTGATGAAGAAGGCAGACAAGTTTGAGTGGACTCCAGAAGCTGATGCAGCTTGCTCTGCTCTCCACCCAGCCGGTGCTTGCTGCTCCAATCAGCAAAGAGCCTTTGTTGCTTTACATCGCAGCCACAGGACAAGTCGTCAGTACAGTACTTACGGTCGAGCGGGAAGAAGAAGGGAAAGCCTTCAAAGTTCAGCGCCCAGTGTATTATCTCTCTGAAGTTTTGACTCCATCGAAGCAAAGATATCCTCATTATCAGAAGCTTGTATATGGGATCTACATGACCATGAAGAAGGTTGCTCATTATTTCTCTGATCATTCCATTACAGTCGTCAGCGACGCACCACTGTCAGAGATTCTGCACAATAGAGATGCAACTGGTCGAGTGGCTAAATGGGCGATTGAACTCCTTCCCCTTGATATCAAATTTGAGGCAAAGAAAGCCGTTAAGTCCCAGGCGATAGCAGATTTCCTTGCCGAGTGGATTGAACAACAGCAGCCAACTCAAGTTCACTTGGAGCATTGGACCATGTTCTTTGATGGCTCTAAGATGTTAAATGGTTCCGGTGCTGGGGTGGTTTTGGTTTCCCCCCAAGGAGATAAGCTCAGATATGTGCTCCAGATCCACTTTGATTCCTCCAATAATGAAGCAGAATATGAAGCACTTTTGTATGGGTTGCGCATGGCCATTTCACTCGGCGTCCGTCGCCTTATGGTTTATGGCGACTCAGATTTGGTGGTCAATCAGGTGATGAAAGAGTGGGACGTTAGAAGCCCAGCCATGACTGGATACTGCAATGAAGTGAGGAAGCTTGAAAAGAAATTCGAAGGGTTAGAGCTTCACCATATACCCCGACTGAAGAATCAAGTGGCTGATGATTTGGCGAAGATAGGTTCTAAGAGAGAAGCCATTCCCAGTGATGTGTTCTTGGAGCATATCCATACTCCATCAGTCAAAGAAGATCATTTTACCGAAGAAGCTCCGCGGCCTAAGAGTATCACAGATCCGACTGAAGTTGAAGTTCCAGCAGTGGTCGACCTGATCATGGAAGCATTGGTGATCACTCCTGATTGGACAGTACCGTATATCGCGTATATCTTAAGGAAAGAGCTCCCAGAGGACGAAGAAGAGGCTCGACAGATCGTCCGCCGATCTAAAGCCTTTACCGTGATAAGGGGGCAACTGTACAGAGAAAGCGCGACTGGAGTTGGTCAGAAATGCATAACGCCAGAAGAAGGTCGAATAATCCTTGACGACATCCACTCGGGGACCTGTGGTCATCATGCGTCCTCTCGGACCATCGTGGCCAAAGCATATCGAGCCGGATTTTACTGGCCAAGAGCAAATGAAATGGCAAAGGAGATAGTCGACAAGTGTGAGGGATGTCAATTTTACTCCAATATGTCACACAAGCCCGCCTCAGCTTTAAAGACCATACCACTCGTCTGGCCCTTCGCAGTATGGGGGTTGGATATGGTTGGCCCCTTGAGAACAGGCAGAAGCGGTTTCACCCATGTGCTGGTAGCAGTCGACAAGTTCACCAAGTGGATTGAGGCTAAACCCATCAAGAACCTTGATGCGGGTACTGCTGTCAGCTTCATCAGAGAATTAATATTCAGATATGGAGTCCCGCACAGCATCATCACTGACAACGGGTCAAACTTCGACTTCGAAGAATTCAGAGCTTTCTGCACATCTCAAGGCACACGAGTTGACTATGCTTCAGTCGCTCATCCTCAGTCGAATGGACAGGCAGAACGAGCCAACGGCTTGATTCTCAAAGGGTTGAAACCCCGTTTGATGCGTGATCTCAAGCATGCGGCTGGTGCATGGGTCGACGAGCTCCCGTCTGTGCTTTGGGGGTTAAGTACCATGCCTAACCGATCGACTGGGAGAACTCCATTCTTCTTGGTTTACGGAGCTGAAGCGGTCTTGCCAAGCGACCTGCTTCACAATGCTCCCCGAGTCGAGCTTTACACCGAGTCTGAAGCAGAACAAGCCTGGCAGGATGCAGTCGGCCTTCTAGAGGAAGAAAGGGAGATGGCTTTGATCCGATCAACCATTTACCAACAGGACTTGCGTCGCTTCCACGCCAAAAACGTAAGGAGTCGAGCCTTCCAAGAAGGAGATCTGGTTCTCCGAGTGGATCAGCAGAAACCACACAAGCTTGCCCCTTCTTGGGAAGGCCCCTTCATCGTCACCAAGGTTCTCCACAATGGAGCATACCGTCTTTACAACGTCGAGCACCAGATCGACGAGCCCCGAGCTTGGAACGCGGAGCTTCTCCGCCCCTTTTATAATTAAGTATTCACTCGGATGGGTTGTAATAAAAGTACTTGTGTAGTTTATTTATCAAAGACAAGGGCTTTATAATTTTCCCAGTAATTGTCATTACTTTTGTCCACATAAAGAAATCCCCAGTGGGCGGCTTGGCTGCGAATCCGATTCGCCTAAGTCTGTTAAAAAAAACCTTACCGAGTGGCGAGCCAGCCTCCCACTCGGGGGATTAGCTGCGAATCTGTTTCGCCTAAGTTAAACAAAATCCTACCGAGTGGTAAGCCAGCCTTCCACTCGGAGGCTTAGCTGCAGTCCAAGTACTCGCCTAAGTTAAACAAAATCCTACCGAGTGGTGAGCCAGCCTTCCACTCGGAGGCTTAGCTGCAGTCCAAGTACTCGCCTAAGTTAAACAAAATCCTACCGAGTGGTGAGCCAGCCTCCCACTCGGAGACTTAGCTGTAGTCCAAGTACTCGCCTAAGTTAAACAAAATCCTACCGAGTGGTAAGCCAGCCTTCCACTCGGAGGCTTAGCTGTAGCATTGCGCTCGCCTAAGTTCAAATACGACGTGCACTCTGCAAGGAGGACGAGGTGCAGGTCGACTGCTACCCTCTCCTTCCGAGCTACGCCACAAATACAACGTCGCTCTGCAAGGAGGACGAGGTGCAGGTCGACTGCTACCCTCTCCTTCCGAGCTACGCCACAAATACAATGTGCGCTCTGCAAGGAGGACGAGGTGCAGGTCGACTGCTACCCTCTCCTTCCGAGCTACGCCAGAAATACAACATGCGCTCTGCAAGGAGGACGAGGTGCAGGTCGACTGTAACCTCCTTCTCCAGAGGTACGCCACGAAAATCCTACCGAGTGGAGAGCAGACCTCCCACTTGGGGGCTTAGTTGCAGCCCAGTGCTCACCTAAGTTTTGAAAATCCTACCGAGTGGAGAGCAGACCTCCCACTCGGGGGGCTTAGCTGCAGTCTAGTACTCGCCTAAGTTTATCGAGTGGAGAGCAGACCTCCCACTCGGGGGCTTAGCTGCAGTCCAGTACTCGCCTAAGTTTTTGAAAATCCTACCGAGTGGAGAGCAGACCTCCCACTCGGGGGCTTAGCTGCAACCCAGTGCTCGCCTAAGTATGTTGAGGAACAAGTCGATTGCAACAAGCGCTTCGCCCTAGCCTGCAAAAGACACCTCAAAACAAATGCAAACATATTCAATGTCGAATCCAAGTTCAGATAACATCCAACGGAACCGAAAATTGCTCAGGCGCCAAACCCGTTAAGGTTTATCGGTTACAAAAATCACTCGGCATACCGAGGCAAATTTAAAGTATCAAAGTACATAAGTTTTTTACCCCTCCTGCGGTGGGCTGGAAGGTGCAACAAATTCATCCAGGTCAATCCCATCTGCAATCCGAGTGGCCGCAGCGATGAAGGTCTCCATGAAAGATCGGAAATCATGCTTCTTGGTATTAGCCACCTTAAGGGCTGCCAGCTTGTCCTCTCGCGCCTCCTTGCAGTGAATACGGGCCAGAGACAGAGCAACATCCGCACCGCATCTGGTAGAAGACTTCTTCCATTCTTGCACTCGACTTGGAACCTCGTTCAATCGAGTCATCAGAGACTCGAGGTCGTTCTGAAGCGTCTCTCTTGGCCAGAGTGTTGTGTCGATGCGTGAAGTTGCGACCTTCAGCCTTGCGAGATAGTCGACAACAGCAGCAACGTGAGACTCGAGTCGGAGCACATTCATGGTGACTTCATCTTTCATAGGAGAGTTGATGGGATCCAGGTTTATTTTCAGTCGACCAGTCTCCTCTTCAAAGTTCTAGCAGAATTCTGTGAGCACAACCCTAGAGTCAAGACAACAGTCGGATGGAGAGATCATAGTGAAAATGCCTATTCGATACAAAAGATTACCTTCAAGCATGAGGAATAGCTTTTTGGCGAGTCCTCCCAGATAAGCCTCCAGATCATTCTTCTTTCCCACCAGCTCACTGGCCTTGTCACTCAAGGCAATCTTGTCACTCTTCAGTCGACTGACCTCCTTGTTGGCCGCATCAAGAGCAGCTTTCAGATTGGTATTTTCCTCCTCAAGCTTGGTGATTGAAGCCAGCTTCTCATCTACGAGCTTGGTCTTCTCTAAAGTCGCTTTCTGCATCTCAGCCAAGTCAAGGTCTTTCTTCTTCAGAGCATCCCTCAGTTTGTCTGCAAAGTCACAGTGAGATCAGACTCTGAAACGGACGAGAGGCAAAAAGCAGTCGTCGAGGTTCTCACCAAACATACCTTTTGCTTCCTCTTTCGACTTCGTGAAGTTCTCCTGGACCAGTTTCAGATCAAGCTCAAGCTGGATTTGCTTGTTCTCCAACTCAGTGTAACGAGCCGCAAGCTCACAAGATTTCTGCGAAGAACCAATCGACAAATGTCAAAAATAGTTCACTTCCGAGTGACTAAGGAAAGATCATCTCATTTCTAAGACTACAGCCGAATATAAACATTCGACCATAGTCTCGGGGACTACACCCAGTGGGTGCACTCAGCGTGCCCCCGCTAGTTCTATCAGTTAGAGTCGATCAGTCGACCAACAAGTAGCAAAAAAAAGAGAGGTTATCTTCAGACTGTCGTCGACTGCCAGCAGTCGACCACAGTCTCGGGGACTACACCCAGTGGGTGCACTCAGCGTGCCCCCACTAATCCGGAATGTCAATCAACACACCCACTGGATGTACGACAGATACTGAAATTTTCAGAAAGAGGGATTTTAAGATATCATATCCTAACAGAACATGCGGTGATCGACTGACCTGAACATTACTCTGAAGAGCTGAACTGGCATCATAAGCCGCCTGACTGGCGTCTCAGATTGCCTTCACTTGCTCCATCATGATCCCTGCCTGGCGTATTGCTTCTTTAGTAGCACTGGCTTGGTCTTCTGGGACGTGGTGGGTCGAGAAAAGTGAAGGCTGACCAGCACTCGACGACAAAGGGCGAGCACTCGTCAGCGGCACCGCAAAAGACACGGTAGGCCGAGTGACGTTGTCCCCCTCTACGACCAATGTCTCGGGTGCTGGCACGTCCCGAGTCTCCTTGGCAGCAGACGCTTTCCTGTTCCTCCTCTGCCTTAGTGGTTTCTCGTCATCGTCGTCGGGAAGGTCAATAACGACGTTAGATGGAGCTGCAGAAAAGAGTCAAAATTAAAGACAAAGAGCCAACCGACCGAAGACGGAACTACAAAAGTCGTACCAGGTCTTGAAGTGACAGCATCTTCCATCTCGTGATCTTCAGCCCTAGCCGAGGTATCAGAAGTAGCAGCACTGCAGCTCCAGAAGTCAGTCGGTCAGCTCACGAATCGGCCAAGAATAAATTCATGTGAAACGAGGAAACTCAAGCTACACTATTACCCTGAGATAGTGGGGATCACCATCTTCATCTTCGGCAAGACCTTCGTCGGCTTCGACGGCGCCACTCGAGATTGCTTCGGAGCTTTTTCAGTCGACACTGGAGAAGTCGTCCGAGGACGCTTGGTCGACTGCGCGATGGACGCAACCCCCTTACCACGCTTACCTGCAAGATCATGGACGAGCTTCGAGCGTCTTTCCAAACGAGGAGGTGCAACTTCCTCCTCCTCCTCCTCCTCTTCCTCCTCATCAGAGCCACCGTCTTCGTCATCGTCATCAACATCCGAATCCCACTCCTCCGGGATTTCGCCCCCACTTCCTTCCTCCTCCTCAGTCGGCGCTTGCGCTCCATTGGGCATCGAGTACAACTCAGTGGTGGCCTGACAGACAACAAAACAAGACAAAGGTCAATCGACCAATTTGCAGTAAAGCAGAATGAATAAAGCAAGATCACAACCGGGGATAAGTGGTCATACCGTGTCTGGTGTGTAGGTATGGTTGAGTGGTGGGATCCTCCTAGCCCCTCGAGGGTTATCCTTATTCCCTGTGATGGCAGCCTTCCACCTCTCCAGTGTGGCGTCATCGACCGCCTCTGGATGGACCCGAGTGGTATCCTCGGTGCCGCAGTACAGCCACATCGGGTGGCCTCGGTATTGGAGCGGTTGAATACGCCGTCGAAGGAAAACCTCCAGAAGGTCCATGCCAGTCACTCCGTCCCGAATGAGCTGGACTACACGCTCCATCAACATTTTTACCTGTGCCTTCTCCTCCGGGAGCACCTTCAGAGAAGACGGCTTGTTCACTCGGTCCATGGAGAACGGAGGGAGACCAGTCGACTGCCCCGGCGTCGACTCATCTTGGCAGTAGAACCAGGTCGACTGCCACCCTCTAACCGACTCGGGAAGGGTCATGGCCGAAAAAGCGCTCTTACTCCTCACTTGGATTCCAAGACCCCCGCACATCTAGATTACTTTAGTCCTATCGTCATCCAGACTCGCCTTTTTCACCGTCTGAGAGCGACAAGTGAATATGTGCTTAAAGAGACCCCAATGCGGTCGACAACCCAGGAAGTTTTCGCACAGAGACACAAAGGCGGCGAGGTAGGCGATGGAATTGGGAGTGAAATGGTGGAGTTGTGCCCCAAAGAAGTTCAGAAACCCTCGGAAGAAAAGACTCGGCGGCAAGGAGAATCCACGATCTACATAAGTGGCAAGGAGAACGCACTCACTCTCTAGTGGCTGCGGTTGCCACTCGATCCCCGGAAGCCTTGCTGACCCGTGAGGGATTAGTCCCTCATTGGCCAGGTCATTGAGATCCACCTGGGTGATGGTCGAGCGGATCCAATCCCCTTGGACCCAACCTTGCGGCAGACAAGACCTCGACGAAGATCCACCCCGACTGGTTCCTCTTCCCTTCGCCTTCGCCGTCGCCGTCGCCTTCTTCGCTCGCTCCAAGGCCGCTGTCTTCTCCTTCACCATCGTCGCCGGTGAAGCGCGCGAGGAGTGGATGGGCGGAGGCAAAAGCGGGTGCGGCAGGCGGAGGTGGAGAAGGCAGAAAGGGGAATGGAGAGGCACTGTTCAAAAACCCTCGCCCGGCACATTATATAGGGACGCTTCCGAGTGGCTGACAAGTAGGCCCGGGCGGACCTGTCAAATCCCAAAACAGTCGCGCGTGCACGCGATATGTGGTGAAAAAGGCGGCACGGAAATCGAGGCGTCTACGCCTTATCCCATCCGAGTACTGCGATCCACCCCGCTTCGCGCGCTTTGCAAAATTTGGATCCCGCAAAATCCGCTAACAGCAGATCAACCTGTCAGATGGTAGATTTCCTGCGATCCGTCGCTCAGAAGTTCACCAGGTTCAAAAGTTCACTCGACAAAGGAAAAGAATGGATCAAGGCGACTGAAAGAAAAGTTGATGCCATTGCTAAAAAGGTCATTGATCCAGAATATGACATACTCAGAACACGGGAAATAGGTCAAAAAAATTATCAACTCCTTCCTCACTCAAACCTCGATCCATTCGGGGGCTAATGATGAAGTCATGTACCTAGGGTAGGGTCATGAACCTGTCTAAAACACCGTACCCAAGAACATCTTTAGAAGAAGCTACCTTCCAGTCGACCAAGAAGGACTCCACTCGACGAACTCAAGGATACTCGACGATGAAGATAGTCACTCGACCATGAAGCTAACCACTCGACGGCCAGGAGACCTAAAGTCACTCAGCACGCAACTGCCTGTCATTAAGTAGCTTTAATAGTCTTCATGGCTCTTTATGTGGGCGTTACCAGTAACCCCCTGTCTTAATGTACTTTAAACCCTGCATAACTGAGGGCCGGAGGGGTCTGGCGAACTCTATATAAGCCACCCCCCTCCTCAGTGTAAAGGGTTCGCACCCCTGTAACTCATGCGCACATAATCCAGTCGACCGCCTTCGGGCTCTGAGACGTAGGGCTGTTACTTCCTCCGAGAAGGGCCTGAACTCGTAAATCCCTTGCGTATACAACTACTCCATAGCTAGGATCTTGCCTCTCCATATCTACCCCCCATTCTACTGTCAGACTTAGAACCACGACATCGGCTCACCGGTCGCTCGGGTCTTCTGCTGATGGATCCTCACGGTCCCTGCCGGAACACCTCTCCTTCCCCATCACCTGTCAGGCAGAGTATGAGTCCCGCCAGGAACGGGCGCCCCGCCGTGGGAAGGAGGATAAGGGCCGCCGAGGCCCGTATCGTGGCGGAAATGGCGACGGCTGATGCGGCGGCGCGGGCGGCTGCGGAGGAGGAAGCCATCCGCACCGGCATTGTGAAGAAACGACAGCGGAGGAACACGCGAGCCCTTGCCCGTGAGCAGAATCGGGCGGTTCGTGCCATGGCCGGACTGCCATCGAAGGAGGAGAAGGAGGACAGCTCTGGCGACGAGCAAGTCCAGCTCGATACTGCGTCGTCGACCGGTACTTCCGCGGGAAGGACGGCAAGCGCGTCGTGAAGGGCAAGGGCAGCCGTGGATGAACTCCACCAAAGCCAAACATGCCAAATTTTGGTAATCCGATAGCATGTTTAGTGCAGTGTGATGGAGTAGCCGGACGATGCGTGTGCGTTGACGTAGTTGCATGAGTTTGTATGGATTTGAGATATGATAAATGAGGCGGATGTGGATTGTATTTTTTGAGGAGTGCCCGGTCAGTGCCCGCGGACGCGCCTGGACGCGTCCTCGGGCGTTCGAGAGGCCAGATTTGTCAAGTCCGGCTATAGATGCTCTAAAACACCACAGGCGCCGGCCAGCCACCAGGCAAAGCCAGGCTCATCATATTTTTGTTGCACTTTTGGCTTGAATCCAACGATGAATCATGACAACACAACACATAATATGAATTATCTACATGAATATATGAGCTGCTAAACTAAATCTACAAGAAAAGGTTGGCGAAATTTATCTTGTGGTCGTGTAAGGGAAGGGCTGGCGCGGCCGAATAGTGGGAAGAAGGTGCGGGGTTGCGGCAAAACATTAGAGGTCCCGGAATGGTTCGACGGAGGCGTGTGGGGCTGAATCACAACGGTCCAGGTGTTGGAGGTAGCACTAAACAAAGGCGTCACGGGGATGTGGACGACGATGGGAGGGAGTGCACGTCCTGAAATGTTTGTGGCGCTAATATTTGGGTGGATGAAAGACACACTATACCACCTCGCCCGACCCCCAAATATGAAGGCTCGTGGGATCCAAACATTAAGATGACCCGATCGGATGTGCTAGAGTGGCCTTTTCGGTCGAAATAACCATATCGATGGTTATTATGCCTATTATGCCGATCGGGTGAAGTGGCAACTCTGGTATAGGTTCTTTTAGGCGCGGCAATCAAAAGTTTTGCCACTTGCTTCACAACATCAATTAAACCTCGAATCGTTGAAATTTATTGTTTTCTGAACAGATATTCTCACACGCCTAATTATTAGCCTTTTAATCAAAGCTCCCCCCCCCCCCCCCCCCCCCCCCAACACACACACCCGCCATTCAAACAAGTTTGACACCCTAGCTAGAAACACTCCGCCAAATTTTTTTATTAGCAACATCGGTTTCCTTACACATAGGTATATATATCGTAAAATGTAAATGCAAGTATATCGCAAAAGGTTTGTCCCTGATTCGCAACACCAATTACATCTCTAATAGAACTAAAAAAAATTACACCTCTAATGGGTTGAAATTCACGTCTTCCAAACAAATATATTTACACGGCTGATTATTAGCCTTCTAATCAAAGCTTTTAACAAACCTCCTCCCCCCAAGAAAAAAAAACAGCCACTGTAGCCGTTCCCTACAAACCATTTCGACACCCTAGCTAGATTCACTTCGCCTGAAAATCTATCAGACGGAGTAGATCGCCTTATACACACGGGTATAGATCGCAAGATGTAAATGCAAGTATGCGAGCAACCTGTTTTCTAAAAGTCCCAACCAAGTAGAGGCTCATGCGTCTTCGTCATCATGAACACGGTCTCATAGACGAACCCCGCGAGGGGGCCACCGACCAGCGGGCCGACCCAGTAGACCCAGTGGTTGGTCCACACTCCCATGGCCAACGCGGGACCAAAGGACCTAGCAGGGTTCATGGACGCGCCGGAGAAATTGCCGCCGGCAATGGTGTTGGCACCGACAATGAGGCCGGTGAGCATCGGTCCATAGCCTGGCACCGTGGTCCGAGGGTCGATGATGGTCGCGTACACGACGAAGAGGAGGAAGAAGGTGAGGATGACCTCCATGACCAGCCCTTGCATGGGGCCTATGCCTGCGCCGAGGGTGTGCACGGGAACCGGAGTAGCCTGCATCAATAATTTCAAATTTGGAGAATGTTTAGATTTGGGAACGATTCACTGTCACGGCAATCAATTGATAATTAAACCAAATACTAGTACACATGTGTACTATACGTGTCCTCCTCAAGTGTTCCAAAAATTAGTATAATGATTTATTTGTATGAGTGTAGTGGTGATTTGGCGGTTCCACTTTTCAAAGGACAATCCAATTAATTACCAGAGCAGGCAGAACACATAGCTATGGCTGTAAAATTAGCAGGGGTAGGCTCGTACCTGGCCGCCGGAGAGGTAGCGGAGGAGGATGCAGGCGAGGGAGGAGGCCAGCAGCTGGGCCGCCACGTACAGCACGGCCCTGAACGCCGTGATGTGCCCGCGCGCCAGCAGCGCCACCGTCACCGCCGGGTTGAGGTGCCCGCCCGACACATGGAACCCCGCCGTCACCAGCACCCCCGCCGCCAGCGCCTGCGCGAGGGCAACCCCGGCCAACGTCGCCATCGGCATAGCCGCGCCCGGCAGCTCCGGCACCCCTGCAATCAATCGATCAATCATGAGTACCACATGGTCAAGAAGCGAATCGAATGGAAGAAAACACGTGTCGTTTGTAAGTAGCATCCATGGGACCCTGAAGCCTGCCACCAGTTCATCTGCAAGAAGCTCGAGCCCCCGTGGATCCAGGATTCCAGGACCAGCCAATCGCTTCCCGCCGGTCCCCAGACGGCGGAGTCACCGGAGCAGGCTGTGGCCAGAGCGGCAGCCGCCGGAGATTCTCGACCCGCGAACTAAGAATTGGAGGATTAAGGGAGAGGTGAGCAGAGCGCGGGTGCATACCGGCGGCCATGGCGGCGGCGACTCCGGTGAAGACGAAGAGGAAGGTGAGGACCAGCTCCCCCAGCACGGCGCGGACGCAGCCGGCGTCGACGACGACGACGTCACGCTCCTCGAACGAATCCGCGTGCTTGGTGTCCATGCTCGAGCTGAGCTCTGGTTCTTGGGATGTGGTGAGAGTAGTCTGTGTGGCTCCGAGGTAAAAAAAAAAGTGCACGGAAAAGTGATCTTGCTTGGTGGCCGGCCGACCGGCGCCTCCGGTGTTTTATAGAGCAGCGAACATGAGGCGCCTCCTGTGGACCGTATCTCCGCCTGCGAAATGGGTTTCGAGCGGGCTTTTACCGGGCCAGGGACGGTCGGACGGCGACGTCGTGGGCGGTCGGCAAGGGCCGGGGCCCGTGAACCCTGCACGGGAACGTGCGCGGAGAAAGTGCGGGCGAGGTCGACGACGACGATGAGGATGACCTGTGAGCGCACCAAGATATTTCTCTTCGCCTGTGGCCATGGGTGGGACCCTGACTGACCCAGACTTTTCTCGACCAGAGGCCTCTGATGACTCAGACTTCCAGCCGCGCATCATTTCTGTTTCGAGATGCGTGGCCTGTCTGGCGAGCACCGATTGGTACACGTCATCTTGGGTGGGTGGCTTTTACCGTCCACGCATTTCATTTCATTTTCCTTCTCAATGGGAACATCCTAGCTGATGCCACCATGTGCTTTATCGCGGAGAAAATAAAGACGATCTTAATTTATGGTCGCTTTCGAGTGAGAGGTAAATTCCATCATACAACTTGCGCTTTTGGCCGGCCGGGTGCACATCGTTGTGACTAGCTCCCATCTCACTTAAATGAGAATTAGAAAATCAAAACAAAAAAAAATGCTTTGGGTTACTGCCTTACTGGTAGTACAATTTATGTACATTTCCTCTATCAACATGAATAAGCATTTCTTATCAACCTCCGTGTGCCGAAGCAAGAGGTACGTTTTGTGTTGTCAAGTGCCATTTGGTTTGGCCAAGTGGTTTCCTTTGACGACGACATATGAGCAAAATTAGAGATGTTTTCCACGTGGAACAAACTTTGAAACTGCTCGTATTTTGCTGCTATCAAGCCACGTTCGGGACCAACGACAACGGTCCCTCCGCATAGCATCCTGTGATATTTCTTGCACGGTGACTGTGTAATGGCGGCCAACCATTTTGGATAGAACTAGCGCTCTTCGTTTCCGCGGGTCAATAGAACTTGTACTCCAATAGCGTAAGAGTATTGGAGATAATGGAAGTGATATTTTCGTCCATTATCATAAATTCACTTGCCATATACATCAATATTTTGGATGCGCGTTCACCTATTAATTGCAACGAAAGAGATGTAAGTTTTTTGATAAGGATAAGTGACCGAAAAACCTATCGCTCACTAAAGGAAAAGACAAGTACACAACCTTCCTAACCTGATGTGCTACTCCAACTGTGCTGGTTACGAGGCTATACATTGTCCTGACGACCGAAGTACTAGCCTGATTCGCAGAACACATGAGATGTTAGAGCCCGTAAGCAAATGTCGATTTCCCGAGCGGCAATACCTTCTAGCGAAGAGTATATCTAGTCGTTGTTTTGCCTTTGGTTGCATCTTAACAAGTCTATCCATTTGGATGGTCCGGAAATGTTTACCCGTCCAACACGGCTCGCCAAATCAAGCCCGACCGGTCCGGACGTTCAAAATCCCTCAGACCACCTTAAATTGGGAGCGGGGGTCTGGGGAAGTCTAGACATCCGCCACACCGGCGTTCAACAACCCGGTCCAACCCCAAAAACCTTATCTGGCTCACGAACTATTCACATTCAAAATGCTCTCACTGGCTTGCCACATACGTGCATTCACAGCGGTGTCCTGTCCGAGAAGCCTATTGTGGCTTTTGAAGCCGGCCAGCCTTCCCCCAAACCCTATCCTCCTCCTCCCCCCCCCCCCTTTCTAAAGTTGTCGCACACCGCACCTCCATCTGCCTCCGTGATTGGCAAGAAGACCGTCGCAAAGAAGACCTGAGTGTGGTGGTTACTTCATGACTATCGCTCGGTCCAACTGTCGCCACACTAGGACTTCAGATTCGTGGGCATCTCTATATTCAATCTGCGTTGTTGTCCCTAGTCACCAGGTCTGTCTTCGTCCAACACTCTATCCGTCCGTGAAGGGTAGTTGCTTCACTTCGACGGTGTTGACTAGGCGAAGGTCAAGGTCGATGAGTTGGACGAGGAGGCGCTACAAGCATTGACTTTTGAAATTGGTTTATATGTCATCTATTTGGGCATGGAGAGAGTACCACGGAGCTAGCAAATAAAACAATCTTAATTTATTGCCACTTTCGAGTAAGAGGAAATTCACATTTTTAGAGGAACTTCCGATCTATTCATAATCAACCATAACAATATCGAGAACACCAGAGATAACAAAGGTTACAACCAGGTCCATTGACCACCTAACGACGACTACAAACACTGAAGTGGGTCTAAGATGTGTCACTGTCATCGCCCTCCCACACCGAAGACGGTGAACCTTGTTGTAGTAGAAGGTTCAAAAGTCATCGTGCTAAGGCCATCATCAATGAAGAGAGTTGCGGATTGAAAGGATCAAACATATAAACACACGAACAAAGGTGATGACGACTAGATCCGAACATATCCATCATAGACTAGCACCAACCGAATTCTACGAGGTCCAATGGAGACACACCTCCACATGTTCTCCGACGCCGCTATACGCATCAGGACGGGATCGAACATGAGAGACATTATTCCTACTGAGGGACATCGCCGCCCCGACATAGCCCCAACCAAGACGTTGAACCCAACAAAACTGAGAGCAGCCCCCCCCCCCCCCCCCCCCTCCCTCCGCACCTCCATGGGCCAAAGGCCATCGGAGGTGGGGCATATAAGCGACACCGATGGGAGGAGGAGGAACCTAATCATATGGGAGTCTTTCCTTTGGGAGGAGGAAAGAAACCTCGCGTCTCGGGTGAGAGGTAATTCCATTATACAGCATGTGCATTTAACCAGTCTGATTCAGATCATTGGATATATGACTCGCATGTATGCATAAAAAAACATCTAGGTACTCAAATGTGCTTTTCTGAAGTGTGAAGAGGCTTCTCTTAATGTCATTATTTTGCACACAATTCCAAAATATACTCGTTTAACATGTTGATAGATTTCGTCTATCGACATTACAAAACAGTAAAACAGAGCTACCTATGGCATCCACAGCGATTTGACGCTCTACACCGTTGGATCAATTGTTCAACGCTTCGGATTTCTTGGCTATCCACCGCACGCGCCGTGGGGTCGTTTCACTGTAAACGTTTTCGGGTAGCTGCTCCGGAAACTGACTAGGGTTACATCTCATTAATTGGGCCTCGTTCAGCGATGAGATATTTTGTACTTGTCGCAAGCCTGTGTCGGCGCGGCCTGCCGCTTGACGCCACGTTTTTGGGCTGCTGCTCGGGATTTCAAGCCCTCCGGTCGTTGCGCTTAGGTCTGTGCGTCTATTTGGGCAGACCGTGTGGTTTACACCGAGTGTACCCCCTATAAATAAGTAGCCGATTCGTCCCTGTGGTGCTGAGAGTTCGGCCGGCCACAACACGCACATGAATCACCGTGTTGAGTTGTTTGGGTCACATAATTACAGTTTACAGAGCAAATATAAGAAACAGCAATCTCTCGGTTGCGTTGCTTTTTTTTTTTCTTCTTTCTCTGTGTATCGAGACTTCCAGTGAGTAGACAGCTCCGCTTTTGGGCTTATGAATGATAATAGTAGTATTTCTAAAAAAATATTGATAGCTGTTGGTACACCTTAATAGCTCTCGGCAACTGGCTCTAAATAGATGTTAGTACCATTTAGAGATGGATCTGTCTAGGATACGTCTAGATGTGACATCTAATCTGATGTCCACTCTGTTTGTTGTCTATTTTTTTATTTTAAATTTTTTTTGTTTCTTGTTGCTACATTATATATTTGTGGGAATTTAGATGTGACATCCTTAAAAACATTTAGATGTGAATTAGACAATGTGTTTAGAGATTCCTCCAGCAATCTAGCGTTCTAAAAACATGCCATGAAATTTTACAAAGCTTTGTAAATTTAACCTTCAGTTTTTTCCCGTTAAATTTAACATGTAGTAGAATGAATTTCTGATATTAGTACACGTACACGACCGGCACTTATACACAATAACCTCGGTTCCATCATTAACGATTGTTTGCCATTTTGTTATATTTCAAACTTTAGTTTTCTTCATGGTATGATCATTAGAATTCAGATTTTAATGTCCAAACTTTTCATAATCCACATCCAAATATATGATCTCTAGATAATTTTTATAGTCCATGTGCTAAACTTGCTTTACTCTATAATCTCTAGATATTTTTTATAGTCGAGGTACTAAACTTGCTTTACTCTATAATATGTACAATATTTATACAAATTTCTTTTAATATTTCATAATATAGACAGGCGCAGCAAAGCGCGCATCTCTGTTCTAGTGAGTAGGTATTTCAATCCGTGCGTACAAGTTGATCGGTGTAATCATATCAACATCCTCTTGCTGAAGCAGGAGGTACGTTTCGTGACCCGCAAAAAAAAAGGAGGTACGTTTCGTGATGCCGAGTGTCATTTGGTTGGCCAAGTGGGTTTCCTTGGATGGTGACATATGCACTTAGAGCCCCTTCCCTGAATCCCTGGTGCAACAAACATTGAAACTGGTCATATTTTGCTGCTATCAACCTACGTTTGAAACCGACGGCAACGCTCCTTCCGCATACATAGATATTTCTTGCATGATGACTGTATTAGGACGTCCGACAACTTCGTCCGGCTCGGTAGGACTAGTGCTCTTTGTTTCTGCAAATCAATTGAACTTGTACTCGACTAGGGCCGTAGTATTTTTTTTAAAACACAGTACAGACACAAACACTCATATACATAGTAAATCCACTTGCTGCAGTATTTGGGATAGTGGAAGTGATGTTTTTCGTCCGCCTTCACAAATTTACTTGTCATATATAGTACGTACATTTTAATATTCTCAATGCCCATTAAACTATTAAGAGGTTGGGAGTTCGACTCTCATTTCATTCTCTTTTATATTATTTTGCTCCCCTCCACGGGCGACCTCGGCCCTCGGTGGTGAGGGGGGTCGCCGGATCCACGCGTGTGGATCGTTTCGGGAGGGCTCCGTCTCCTCCTCCTCCTCCAAGAAAAAAAGTTAGGGTTCGTGCCTCTTGCCGGCGCCGACGCAGGTCCGCCTCGTCTCCGGTGGCCCTAGGGCCATGGAGGCACGGTGGATCCTGGCAAGGGCCGGCAGGAGGGCTTCGTTTTTAGTCATTTTTTTCAATCTTGTTAGGATTTGTGTCCTACTCAGGAAGGCGAGACAGCGGCGGCTTCCTGAAGATGGAATAAAGGTCTCCCCGCCTAGCCCCCGTTTCGGCGGTGCGTCTAGCATCGTTGGTGGGCGTGTGGAGGTGTGTCTCCGGCAGATCTATCTTTGGTGGATTTGCTCGGATCTCGTCGTTGTTTGTCTACGTTCGTGTGCCTTCGGTTTGGATCCTTTCGATCTACGTTATTTTTCATCGGCGGCGGTTGCTGTTCTGGGGTGCTGGTCTTATGGGGCCTTAGCACGACGACTTCCCGACTGTCTACTACAACAAGTTGTGCCCGGCTCCGACGATGGAGGGGTGATGACGGCGGCGCGCCTTCGGCTCGCTTCGGTGCTTGTAGTCGTCGCTAGGTGGTCTATGATTCTGGATGTAATTTTTATTTCTGGTATTCATTGTACTGCCATGATTGAAGATGAATAGATTGAAAGTTTTTCCGCAAAAAAAACTATTAAGAGGAATAATATGTGATTTTTGTGATAAGTATAAGTGACGGAAAAAAAATGTTGCTCTCTAAAGGAGAAGACAAGTACACAACCTAACCCGATGCGCTACTCCAATTGTACCAATTATGAGGCTATTCATTGACATGAGTACCAGCATGTGTTGTGCAAACACATGAGATGTTATTTTCCTGAGCGGCAATGCCCACAAGCAAAGGGAGTATATCGAGTCATCGTCTGGCCTTTGGTTGCATCTTAAGGGCATCTCCAATGGCGTCTCACAAAACACCCGCAAACGTTTGAATCTGTGGTGTCCGGATTATTTTTGCTTTCCAACATCATGCCGCATATGTCTGTAGACGCATGGACGCGTTCGAATTCCCGCAAACCGGCACCAAAGAAGCCTGTTCATTTGATGAGTTGCTTCTTCGAAATACCTTAGAATAAGACCCCAAGAGAGAAGACACGAGAGAGAAGAATACCCCTGCACAGTGGACCGGGCGTCGACAGGCCAAGCTAAGCTATCCAGCCCCCACCTACGAAAGATTAGGAAAAGGAAACGGCAACTCCGCGTGAGGGCTACACACGTGTACTCCCTCCGTTTTTATTTACTCAGCATATTAGATTTGACTGACTCAAACTTGTACAGTTTGACCAAGTTTATAAAAAATAAATAAACATTTACCATAACAAATCTACATCATATGAAAGTACATTCAATAATAAATATAATAGTATTGATTTGTTATTATATATGTTAATATTTTTGTTTAGAAACTTTGTCAAAGTTTACAAAGCTTGACGTTGACCAAAGCTAATACACGGACTAAATAATAACGGAGGGAGTACTGTTCACACCTTGGATTGAGCTACGTCATGTAAAACGTTTTGTTCATAGTGGAGACAACCAGCTCTTTCAACGGGCCCGCCACGGGATGGTCCAAGCTTCTTTTTTTTTTTTTGAGGGAGATGTGATGGTCCAGGCTTTGAAACCCCGGAGATGGACTCCTGAACGGCGTACGGGTTTTCTTTTTCAGTGAAGGCGCTAGATTTGTTCTTTTTTGGCGTGGTAGAATTGGACCAATTGGTGTGTGCCATCGCTCTTTGCCATCCATGAAGCGCTCGTTCACATATACCCACGTGGACCCACTTTACAGAGACTAGTCGCTAGCAGGTTTCATTTTCTTTATATTGTATAAATTGCTAGTTGCTGTATGCATTGCTCTTTTTCCTTTTTACCATTCTATACATATTTTGAAATGTTTTAATAATAAATATTTGGAAACCAAATTTATCTTACTAATAATGTTCATCAGGTACTATTAAAAAAAGTATGAATTTTTAAATAGTTGATGTGAAAAAAATCATCATGAATATACAAATTGCTCATTGCGTGTTCAGACAAATGTTCGTGGAATGTAAAAGGTTGTTTGCACAATTTAACAAAAATAGCATACAGTTCAAAAATCAATCATGCAATTAAAACTGTTCACAAGTTTACAATATGTTCACTACTTCTATAAAAATGTTCACACGTTTAAAGAAATGTTTGTGGGAATGTAAAAGTTAATTCAAATGCTTTACAAAAATGTTCCTACAATTCAAACAAAACGATGGTGACAATTTAAAAATGTTTATCAAAATGTAAAAATATGTTCATGAACTTATAAACAAGTGTTCTGTAAAATGTAAAAACAATATTTGCATAATTTGCAAAAATTATTACTACCATTCAAAAAACAATTTGTTTTTTGACATATAAAAAAATGTGTTTGAAACTATGTACATGGCATTCTAAAGCATTGTTCATGAGATTAATTATTCTACATACGTTTGAAAATGTGCTTATAATATACAAGAAGATATTTATGCCATTTAAAATATTTGTTCATAAAACTTACAAAATGTTCACACAATTGAAAAAATTGTTCATGAAAATTTTAAGAATTGTTTGCATAATTTCAGAAAATGTTCATCAATATAAAAAATAATGAATTCGAAAGAATATAAAAAAAGGGAGAAAAAACTACAAGTAGGGAAAAATCCAATAAAAGTTGAAATAATGAAATTAAATGATAAAACCGATAAAAACCCCACAGGAAAACAGAAATGAAAAAGAAAACGGAACCTTCCCAAAACCGGATTTAAGGTTACAACACCGGCACGAGCATAAATTCTTTCAAAAACCGCTGAAATATGTGAGCTGCTGGGCCACAACCCGCATCCAATGGCTACAGGTAACATATAGCATTTGCAGTGGGGTGCATCCGGGTCTCACTTATAGCGAGTTATACAGTAGCATTGCACGAATGCTATATATTGCATATTGTGATACCTATAGACTCACCTACAGAGAGCGCTGAAGCGGACCGGCCCATATAGCATGGTTTGGGAAGTATCGACTCCGGTTTTGGCAAATTGTGAAAGGTTCCGTTTTTTTCCTTTTCTTTTTGTTGGTCTTATATTTTTCGTTTTTTGTTTTCAATTTTTCTGTCTTTGGCTTTCTGTCTTTCCCTTTTTTATATTTCTTTCTCAAATTAATGAAATAATTTAATATTGCCTCTAGCATCGATCATTTATCTTGTTATACTTTTTTTATTTTCATATGTTTTATACTTTGAACATTTTAGGAATACATGATATACATTTTCACACACAGAATGATCATTTTTTGAGTACACATTGAATATTATTTGAATACATGTTAATTTCTTTTCCAGATACATGTTGACATTTTTCGAACACGTGTTTAACACTTTTGAATGCCCGTCAACGTCTTACAGATATACATTGAACATTTTTTATACATGATAAATAATTTATAAATACATTATTAACATTATTTTTAATACATGATGAATATTTTTATATAGCACAAATTGTTTTCAAATATTTGAAACAATTTTTGAGATTTCATGAAAACTTATTAAGTGATGTTTTTTACATTTGCGCAAACACTTTAAAATTTTCATGAGCAAAATTTTAAACGTGTGATTGTTCTAAAAATGAATGATTTAAAAAAAACTTGTGTGAACAAAGTGTTTACACTGCATGAATAACTTTAAAATTTGTGATGAATTTATTTTCAGAAATATAAATAAACATATGCAGAAGGGGACGTGAGCTAGTGAGCGATGAGCGCTCCTCCCACAATGAGCCGGCCCATCTAGGGAGTCACTTGAATCGATGTTACTAGTCTTTCTATATCTGAAATCTCTAATAAAGGGTACCCTTTGCAAAGATCACTCACATCTTCTCTAGTGATGACAAGTGACACATTACAGGTGCGACACATGTCAGAACCTTGGAGCTTTGTGCTTTTTCCGTACATTCATTTTTCCAAATGTTTTATCTTTTGAACCGTGCGACTGAATCACGAACCATTTGCTCTATTGCGTGTGCAGTCGAATCACGAACCATTTTCACTATTGCATTTCTTGCGTTAATATCTTCGTAACTAGATCCCATATTAATAGGTTTGGACGAATTTCTTTCTGAAAAACCGTGAACCAAAAAAATGGAAATCTAAAAAAAGAAAACCAAAAAAACGAAAAGCGAAAGCGGAAAAGAACAGAGACGAAAAAATGGGGAAGAATATTTCGTGCTTTTTCATTATTGGGGAAACACGGTTCTACTTCACGCAAAATCACAATAGTAATTTTCACTTTTTGGGAAGCACACATATGCTTCACGCGAAACGACAAATGTGTATTTCATTAATATTTATTTTTTCAGGGAGCGTAACTGTGCTTCCCCCAGAAGCACAACCGTGCTTTTCAAAAAAAATCACAATTGTGTTTTTTAGCACGGTTTGCTTCACAAGAGGGAAAAAACAAGGTAACTTTTTTTTGAAGAAAACCTAAAAAAAATTAAAAATTTAAAAAAAATAAAAAATCGGTGCTCCCGTGAATGCGTCCAGAGCCCAATATGTGGCGGAAGCTAGCACACCATGCAACACACTGGGACACTCACTTGGTGTCCCCTGCGGACCCCCCCCCCCCCCCCCCCCCCCTCCCATCTCCTCGGGTGTGCTAGCAGACTAGTTGCTCAACACATAGCGCTCACCCACGGGGGTGCCCGCGGACCCGTTGATAGTCCGCTTGGGCCAGCCCACTACGCCATTTGTTTTCCTATTTATAGAGTTCGTTCACTACCGCTTAGACTGACCATTCATTTTTATTTTTTTTGTCACAACAAAACAATTTGGACACATATTTGATGGATTTGGTACTTTGCATCTCTCAGTTTGGTGATACTTAGTATTCTTATTATGCCTTTGTGCAGATCATGTAAGGAGGTAATCCGGTTTCCGGCAGTGAAAGTTTAACCAAAGAAAGAACACAGAGAGGAAACACAACAGAGTAAAGGTTGATTAAAGCAAAAAACAGTTTTCATGACAAACTCTCCGCCCGGTCTCCCAGCCATCCATGCATGCTGCATAGTCACCTAGAAAAGTGGTTGCATGCTGCATGTTCACTTAGAGAAATCATGCTGCTGAAATGGCCAGATCTCATTTTAGATGTATTTAGGTTTCTGAATTTTCACAAGCTTTTGTATCTGAATCTAATTGATGGCCGTGTGTATGTGCATATTAGAAAAATGGTTGCAATTTTTAATGTTGATTCAATGCATAGAAAATAAAAAAGTAATTATCAGGACACTACAGTTAGAGAAATATCACTGGCATTTTTGTTTAGAGGGAATGATCCGAAGTGGACAGAATTGCATGCAATGCATTTCTCTTCATATTGCCAACTACTTGGCCATTCGCTTACAAAAATGAAGATGAGCTTTAGTAATTGAATTGGCATGATATGTATCAATTCTAATTGGTTTGCAGATTGGGAGGATAGATGCTAAAGAGCCTTTTTTGTGTTATGTGAAATACAATTTATTCCTTGCAGATTGGTAGGATAGATGGTAAAGAGTAGGTACTGTCCAGACAAGTGAAGTTTGGGGACCCCGATGGTCGCCCGTTTGATGTCTGAACACGCTAGAACGTAGAGGGATAAAGAATCTTTAACCTTGAAGAGGATCTTAATCATATGTTTGATTCTTATATATGCATTGTAGCCTCCCATAAAAAATAAATATGCATTGTAGCCCGTAGCAACGCGCGGACTTCTACTAGTGAAAGGTAGAGGATGTGGTGCATGGCTGAAAAATAGTGCTAGAGGATGCTGACATGATGCACTTGGTGAGGTGGAAGGATGCATGATGAGAGAACTGCTTCTTGTGGGGATGAACCTTTTAAGAATATATAGGATTCGTTCAAATGCTCCGGCTAGACAGTGTGATTTATATACCTCATGGTAAATCCTTGCAAGTAGCAATTTTTGGTGTGAATAAGTTTGGTAGTTACCTTGGAAATATATTTTAATTACCATATGGGTTGTAGTATATATGGCATCAATGTAAAAGCGAAGTTAACTCTTAATCTTCAGGGAAGTCGCATTGCTCATATGGAAAGTATGGATAGTAACCACGTGTGCACCAAAAGAATAGAAAGAACACTTATATTAGCTGGTAAAGTACAAATATTTTTACAGTAAAATTGTAGAAAAGAAGCACACTTGCAATGCCTTGATAGCATAAACACATTACAAGAAGTCCCCATACACAAAAAATGTAGCAGATAAGTACATATGAAAGACGTACTCATCTTCGGTTTAGGAAGCACACACCACTACACACATGGAGTAAAACAACAAGATGTCGGAAGTCAACATGATTTGGTTTGGTGTTTGGTTCGGAAAGTTCACAAACTAGCGAGAAGTGCATAAAAATAATATGAGCATTCAACGAAAAGTTCACGTAACAACACAGATAAAGTACACAAATTTTGGCTGGGAAGTGCACACCTAGGGAGTTCAAGCATAGGGGAAATCCAGGGAGCTCTGAGAAGAAATTGAGGAAATTCACACCAAATCAAGAAAGTTTAGACCAACAAATCCAGAAGTTTAGGAAAACAAACATGGGAAGCCCAGGAGACAAATACGAGGAAGTTCAAGGAAGAAAGCCTGGAAGTTCGAAAAACAAACCCAAAATGTTCATGTACCCTTTTTGCTGATGGACTATCATCGATATCATTGGGAAAACTCTTCTGATTGACGTGCTTATGTTAAATAAACACAACAAAGATGTCACCATTCAAAATCGTGATAGAGGCCACCTAGGGAAGCATGCGTAAACTCCGGTGCCAACTCTCCCGGCTCAAGAAGGAAGACATGATAGACATCAAGTACTAGCCAAGAGAAAAACACGGTGTCCACAGAATATTTCCACAAGATGACCAGTTACGCCGACACCATGTTGGTCCTCGGGTAACTGGTCATCTTATGGAAGTACTCAGTGGTATTCCTGGCTTCATGAGCTTGAAGAGATGGCACCATAGTTGGTGCACACTTGTCCTATTTTGCGTGGTGAACATGGCCCAAAGGGTAGACCACGCATAGGCTGAGGTTGTCAATGTGGTCATCAACCGAAGAAACTCCTCGATCATGGTAGAGAGGAGGGTGTTGAGGATGCTCCAGTCGACTTGCCACCAGGTGGTATAGGTAGGATTTTGATTCTAAAGGGCAACATCGTTGCATCCCGCGATGATGGTTTGCGATGGCTCGATGATACTATCTAGGTTGCGCTTTCTAGAGGAGAAGGTGGATGCACATGAGGAGATATCACATACTTTTCTAGGTGGTGAGGGTATCGCTGGTGCCCATGGTGATGGGGTAGGATATTAGCTCCGAGCATCTGATGCATAATGAAAATATGTCCTTCGCGGTGAATGGCCTCTTGGTCTTGTCCTCTATTTATATTACTGAATATTGTAATCACGGGTAGAACCAGTCAGATCAATTCATATCCTAATAATAGCTCACGAGATCGTCACAAATGTAGAAACTAATAACTATTGGGCAATATCTTGGGATTTGTTACAAATGTTCCAGATATGCCGGTGCCACGGTACAACTTGTACTCTAAACCCATACGGAGCATGTAATACTCCTTTTTTTTTCTGAAATACGCACGAGTGTGCGTATCATATATTGAAGGAGAAGGCGGATAAAGACCCCAGTCCACATGGAGGTGTTACAAATTACAAACTGTTTGTACACCGCCACATCCGCCACATCGATCTAGCCTACTACTCACTCGTGGCCCACCTTTCTACGTCCGAGAGGCACACCTCCCAGGCTCCTTTCAACTTCCCGGCTTGTAGCCATTGCCAGCCTTCTTCCACTATGCGTGTCGCGAGTGCTGCAATTGAAGGCAAGGCTCCATCAAAGACGATGGCATTTCTATGCTTCCAAAGTTCCCACATTACCAGCGTGAAAAGGGTTCGCATGCCCGTGGGTCATTGCTCCGCGCTGATCCGGGTGGTGCACCAATCCTTTAAGGTGTCCTCCGGCGTCGGCGTCTAGTTCGGCCTTCCGACAGCCACGCAAATCTTCATCCACAGTGTGCGTGCAAAAACGCAGTTCAGCAGCAGGTGCTCAATTGTCTCGTCCGCTTGTGCGCAGAAGGGGCATGCTGGTTGGTGAGGCAAATCCTCTACGCGCCGGTCTGTCAGATGTCCAACATCTATTCTCGAAGACGAGCCAAAGGAAGAATCGACATTATAGCGGTGCGTCCGACTTCCAAGTGAAGGCTGCCGTCGGGCTGGCTTCTTCGCCTGCAAATTTAGCCGCATATGCCGACCTAACGGAGAATTGGCCATCCTTCTCCCAGGACCATGCCACTAAATCGTCAACCTCATCCATTAACACGACTTGTTGAAGCCTTTCCTAGATGCAAGTATTCGCCTAATGAGTGCGCAGCCAAGTTAGGCCCAGCCTCACGCGCCCAGAGGTTATCCTCCAAGGCCTGTCGCACCGTCCGCGAGGCTCTGATGCGTCGCGGAACCGCTGCAAATAACGATGGGGCCAGCTCTTGTATTCTCATGCCTGACAACCAATGGTCCTCCCATAACAAAGTGTCTCGTCCGTGCCCGACTGAGGCCCTAGTTGCTGCTCTAAAGATGGCCCTCGATTCCCTTGGAACGTCAATTGTGAACTCGGACCACGGCCTTGTGGCGTCTGTTCTTTGGAGCCATGGCCAGTGCGCCTGCATGGCAATGTTGAGCCATCGCAGGTTGGGGATCCCGAGTCCGCCCGCCCACTTGGGGTTGCACACGCTCTCCCAAGCCACTGCACAGTGCCCACCTCTTGCTTCAGCCTTACCACACCATAAGAAACCTCTGATGATTTTGTTCATGGCTACAATAGTCCTGAGCGGGAGATCCAGCGCGAGCATGCTGTGGATAGGCACAGAGCATAGCACCGAGAGGACAAGAATTAGGCGACCACTCTTCGGTAACATGGCTGATTTCCATGTGGGGAGGTAGCTCGCCAGGTGCTCCACAATGCCCTGCAGTTGAGAAGCAGATGGCTTTCGCAGGCAGAGTGGCAGCCCTAGGTACCGGCAAGGGAAGGATCCCAGAGGGCATCCAAGCATGCCCTGGATTCTCAAAGTGTCTTCTTCCGAGCATCTGATGGGTAGAGCGGTTGTTTTCTGGAGATTTACACGAAGGCCAGAGGCCGTACCAAACATCCATAGGATCGCCCATAACGTCATCCGCGAATATAGATAGCCGGTGCTTCATGCCCGTGCGACCCAGAGGGGACAGCAGCCCGAGGTCCGATGCCACCGAAAACAAGCATTGCAAGGGCTCCATGGTGAGGATGAAAAGCATTGGCGACAGCGGCCCTCCTTGTCGTAGCCCCTGGCAGCTAAGGATTGGTGCCCAGGGATGCCGTCTACCATAACTCTAGTAGACGAGGTGGCCAATAGCCCACATATCCAGTCAATCCACCTTGCTCCAAATCCCATAGCGCGCATAACCTCCATGAGGAAAGGCCATTGTACTGTGTCGAATGCCTTCGAGATGTCTAGTTTTAGCATCACCGCCGGTTCTTTGAAGGCATGTAGCCTCCTAGCCGTGCACTGCACCAACATGAAATTGTCATGCAGTGTTCGGCCGCGCACGAAGGCGCTCTGATGAGCCCCAACCAAGGACGGGAGTTCCATCGCTAGCCTGCATGCTAGGATTTTATCGAAGATCTTAATTGCTCCTTGAACTAGGCTGACCGGCCTAAAATCCTTGAGCTCCTCCGCCCCATCTTTCTTGGGCAAAAGCGTAACTAGGGCCTTGTTAATGGTGGCCATTCCTCGCATATCTCCGCTGTAGAACTGCTCGAGCGCCCTCATGAAGTCATGCTTGATGATTTGCCAACATAGCACGTAAAAACGTCTGGTGAAGCAGTCGGGCCCCGGTGCTTTATCAAGGGGCATAGACTTGATTATGTTTAGGACCTCGTCCTCGGTGAAGGGAGCCTCCAGGTGGCTCAAGTCTCATTGCGGTAGGCCTAGGACCTCCATGTGCAAAGCATGTTCCCTTGGGATAGCGGTCCCGAATTCTGGTAGTAGGTGTCCACAATCTCCGTAATCCTCTCCTGACCCGATGCCACTGACCTGGTGGCGCAAAGTCATAATCGCATTCCGTCGCCGCCGATGACGAGCATGCTGGTGTAAGAAACGTGTGTTGGCGTCCCCCTCTTTGAGGTGTAACATCCTCGATTTTTGTCTAGCGATAGTTCATTCGAGCGAGCATAGCCCCAGCAATTTCCTTTTAAGAAGTCTTCGGAGATTCAACTCAGCCCGTGACAGATTCCTTGAATCGGACGCCATATCCAACCTGATAATGATTTCCATGGCAAATGCAATCTGCATGCGAATGTTCCCAATCCACTTGTCGCTCCACCGTTGAAGTTGCTTGGCCGTGGCCCGGAGCTTGTTGTTCAGTACCATGAAGGGGTTCCTGGTGGACGGTACCATGGCCCAAGCATCCTGAACCGCGTCAAGGAAACCAGGTGCCTTGGGCCAGAAAGCTTCGAATTTGAAGCGCCTACCAAATTGGAAGTCTGCGTGGAGATCTATCATGAGCGGGCAATGGTCAGAGACCGCAGTTCCCAGTGTCGTAAGAAGGCAGGAGGGGTAGAGATCATCCCAGGCTGTGGTCATGAAGACGTGGTCGATCTTCTCTAGCGTGGCATGCTCACGTTCGTTGGACCAAGTGTACCGGGGTCCGTTGAGGTACAACTCCCTCAGCTCTAGGTGATTGAGCTTCGTTCTGAACCACGAGATCATCCTACGGTTGATGGCATCATTACTCTTGTCCTCAGGGTTCACCAGCAGGTTAAAATCTCCTGCCACACACCAAGGTCCAGCGTGAAGCTCGCGGATGTCCACAAGTTCCCGGAGAAATGAGATCTTGTCCGCATCCGCATTCGGTCCGTAGACCCCGGTAAACCACCATACCGGGGCCCCCAAGGGCTGGATGAGGGCAGTAAGCGTATTCTCCGTCGAGTGTGGATTAGAGACAACCATGACCCGGGGGTCCCACGCAATCAGCACTCCACCACATGTACTAACTGCCGGCAAGTAATTGAAACCTTCGAATTTATTCCCTATGCATTGTTTGACAATCACACTTGTTACAACCTCCATCTTGGTCTCCCGGAGGCACACAAGACTCGGATCAACCGTCGTTACCGCTTGGAAGATAGTAGCCCGACGAGCCGGAGAGTTCAGCCCACGCACGTTCCACACTAGAGCTTTCATTGGTTGTGCAGCCATGTAGAAGGCCCACAAATCTAGCGAACAGTCCCGGTGCGGCTTAACCGCGCTCCTCCGCTGCCAACAGGGAGTCCTGGAGCGGCAATATGGCAGGCTCCCATCCAAAGAGAGCACCGCCGAGATCTGCGTGTGCGTGAGAGGATTTGCGTAGGCCTCGAGCGCCTCATCTCCAATGTAATACTCTTTTAGAAAGTATTGCGTCAATATTGAGGTGACACATCCACATGGGTGGACCGAAATTCGTGGGCACGTGAATGCATGAGAAGCATGCCGTGGCAGAACCCAAGGCATGCACCAAAGCATCATCAGCTTAATCTCCCTGAGAGTTCATGACACTATTATAGTGGCTGTAGGGGCAACCCGGGGACGTGGCCGCGCTTGCTGCACACAACTGGAGGATGGAGAACATTGACCATAGGGTTTTTTAGACAACATTGAACATAGGTGTACTGGTTGAGATAAAGTTCAAGTGACGAAGGAACGGTTAGCATTTTTTATTGTTTGTGCTGTAAACCCAAAGAGGCAGGGTCCAACTATGTTAGCACCTAGCAAGTAACATACTTGAGTGTTCCATATGGTTTTTTCATTGAAAACATTAGGGAAGGCTCCCGTGTTCCATATGACGCTATCATTATGTTATACTCCCTTTGTAACGCTCTTATATTATGGGACAAAGAGAGTATATAGGAAGCAGATTTTGTGTGTGTGTTTATTTCTAAAGTTCGTGAGTCGAACCTGGAGGCACACAACATTGCCATGTTTTCTCATTCTCTTGATCCGGGTCGCCGCATGTGGCTTGAAACTCCTCATGACCCCTTAAGTATCTCCATGAAGATTTCTTTTGATCAATAAAATGTAGCAGTTCCCTAAAAATATAACGTACTTGAGTGAGGTCAAAAATTAAAATAATGTGCTTGGGTACCACTGTGCAATAGCAACTACGCATGGGGATGCCGAGTGATTAAAATGCTAGTTTGGCTACACTTACAAGACAAGGTATATCTTATGGAAGGAGCTCACACGACGACCTGGATGCCCAGGTAAAATAGGGGAGGATTAGGTTGAAATCATAAGGGGTTAAATTTTACTTATTTTTACTAGTAAGCGTGTGCGTTGTGTTATCACCATGAATAGAAAAATAGCCTAATATTCCCTCATTCGTTTTGCAAAGTGTGTGAAGATACTTCAAAAGTCAAATGTTTTTTCGTTGACCAAATTACTCCATGTCACATATCCTCGGTTGCAATGCCAATCCTACAGAATGAAAACAATGCTAACTGACATTTATACTTACTTCAACTACCAACTTCTGCTATCCTCATTTTTTGCTACCGACTGCTCCTGTCCTATTTTTTTTACTGGGAGCCCGTTATCGATTATTCTACAAGATGACAAAACTTTAGGAAAAAAAATTACTGCAGGCACATTTTATTTTTCTTCATTATACTTCACAAAACAATTTCTTCAAAAAGTATGGAAAACTTCTAGGAAATTGCAGGCAAATGCATAGTACATAATTATTAGCTTATGCATAAAAATGATACAAAGTAAACAAATAACTTCCCTGTCCAAATATCATGCCAGTCATATCAAACAAAAGTTGAATGGGTCAACTAATGAAAAGATAATGCTCCATTGTTATTCATCTTGCTAGTGTTATGATGTCAATCAAATATAGTTTTTCCACCTGGTGACGTTACCCTCAGTTTTCTTTTAGACGGCTGATAGACCCTTCAGTCATTTGCTCCTCCCCTGTTGCTCTAATATTAAAGCTTCTCCTATACTCGCTTCTCATATACTCGTTATCCTCAGTGTTCTTTTACACAACTTGGGTTAAAAATATTGATATGATCTACAGCACAATGCGAACAAATATAGTGTGTTGTATATGAATATTTCAATCAAAGGCTAGTTGAGGTCGTCTGCTCCATGGAGAATGATGGCCAAACTTCCATTCCCGATGATCCCCTTCTTCACCATTGCCACGAACTCCCCATAGTCAATTTGAACATCCTAAACAAATGTAGACATGATCAATTTGCATTTCAGATTTGTAGTAATTAGCATAATAGTACAGACTAATCAACAGAGTTAATTGAAACTAATTAATTAATTTGAGATGGTGACTGCACTGAATAACCATACTTACATACGCATGTTCTCATTGCCGACCTCCCTGATGATGTCGCGATACCGACATCAGCTCGTATGTTGTACTCCCAGCACACCTCTTCCAGCAGGTCAACGGTGATGTATCTGTTGTCGTCCTCGTCATTAGGCAAAGGCAGATAGCAGGCAATGCTTGTTGATGTGCACTGTCGACCCGATCGACTCATCGTAGGCAATGCTTCTGCTACTCCATCTTTCCTTGCCCTCTGATAATCAGCCATGCTTGACGTGAAAATGCAAGTTGGCCTTATAGAACATAAACATGTCGTAGGTATCAGAGATGGGACCTGGAAGCTGCCAGCACATACGCCCAGATCGAGCAAGAATGACAACACCCCAGCTATCTCCATCACCAACTCCTTCAAGAATGTGACGAATAACTAATCAATCATCAATAAAATTGGAAAATTAAACTGAAACTTCTTACCCACCAATATTGATCTGATTTCTCATAATACAAGAGTTCACAGAAGCTGCAGAAATTTCTAGGGGTAGCTCGACATGACTTTTCTAGCTAGCAATGCACTCAGCTTCAAGTGAAAATTCACCTCACAATTTGGACAAGTAGTGATCTAAAGCGTCTTATATTTGCTTACAGAGGGAGTACATAATATGGAAACTATTATAAACGTACTATATAATACACAGAGTATGTGAGGTCAACTCAACACTTAAAATAATCAAACTGTACTTTATCAAGTCTCCCTAATTTTCCCCACCGGTGACATGGAAGCGATCCATCAAATGAGTGTCAGTGGTACCCCCCCCCCCCCCAGCAGCGGCGGTAGCTAGCGAGGATAGCAGGCGAATCCCACGATGACGGGCGAGCATGAACATTCGGCGTGCTTGTATGGAGCTCAAAATATTGATGATATGGATGATTAAGAAAGTGCGACATTTGCCAGCAAGCTCACAATATGTAAATATTGGTACCCTTTTTTCTCTATGGTCCTAGAAGCCAGAAATTTGGTATGCACAAAACAAACATGAACCGAAACTTGAGCATATAAGGGTGTCTAATATTTGAAGTAATAGCCGCAAAGAGTTGGGTTTTACTAACTTGGCATACAAATTAATTGCACAAGACTTGCTTTGTCTGGACAGAAAGTTGGAAACACATCTTTTAGAAAGATGCTACCCATATTTGAGAAACAACAATGTGCTTCGATTTTTAACTCGTTTTGCCAAGCAGCACTACTAATTTAGTAACATGCTAGTGTAGGCAAACAACCTCATGTCAGAATAATTGATGCGGCGTCATGAGCTTTTACTGAAATATTTGGAGCAGATTGCTACATGTAAGAGATTCATGGGAAAAGATTCGGACCAATGTGTTGAAACAACACTTGTTAGTTGCAGTACATGATTCAGAGCTTTTATCCTAGCATGCTAACTACACATGGAATTTAATCACACAACAACATTCATTCCTTACAAAACTCGATAGGTTTTATTAAGACTCGTACAAATATACTTTTAGACATGAGGATCAGAAACTAACCTGGAAAGCACAATTGTTAGGTGACGCCTCAACATCCATATCATAGTTTCGCTACTTCCCATAAGATTCCTAGTGAAGCAAGAAAAATATGCTTTTCAGATTTGCTAGTTGCAGCCTCAAATCCTACGGACCAATCTGTTCATAATAAACAGAATTCATGTCAAGAAAAGAAAAGGTTACCCCAAACAAATGTGCACCCGACTTAATCTCTTTCAACGGAACTGCAGTGCACATGTTTCTCTCTAGCAAATATCTTCCTTGCTGCATTTCTTTCAGTCTGGATGGATCTCCTCGCTTCCAAAGGCACGAACAAGATTACTTCATGCAAAAGTACTGCAAAAACAAGATTGATACAATTTAATACAAGATTCTACTTTGCTTCATTGCGATCCCTACAAAAACACTGTGGGCTGCCCCTTTTTGGTGAGTGGACCAGGCTGCAAATAAGATGCAATGAATATTTCATGTAATATGCTATTGGAAGTTAATAACATAGCAAACAAAGCTTGAAACAGTTCATATAGATGTGTTTATGTTTCCTACCAGTATTAAGCAATACATTTGGCAAAATTATGCTTTGTACCATGACGACATCAGACAAAAGCTAATTAAATAGACCATCCGCGGCGAGGCAAGGTTAATGGCTGGCGGGAGAGGAGGTTTGGCGCGAGACCAGGTCGATGGCATACTTGCACGCGCGAGGTGAAGGAGTTTCTGGTCCCAAGATCAACGGCGTGAGGAGGAGGCTCAGATCCACGGCGCTGTGAGTTGAGTGAACCATACGGGCGACGACCGCCTCCCTGGTCCACCCCCGGTCATGGGATAGGGCGAGGGAACACCTGCTGGACGAATCTTGTGCAGGATGCCCCCTCCTCACAGGGGCGGCTGGCGGCGGCTGCGGGAGGCGGCTTCGGGCGCGACGGGGCGTCTCCTGCGGTTAACGGCGGTGCGAGGCTGCGGGAGGAACGGCGGGGCGCCGGACGACACGGGAGGAGGAGGAGGAGGGTGCGAGAAAGGTCGAGGAGGGGGCGAGAGACATGCAGGGAGGAGGGGGCGAGAGAGGTCGTGCAGGGAGGAGGGGAGAGATCGTGCGGTCGTGTGCTTGCAGCGTTTTTTTTCTGAACGATGGATTTGGCTTAATGCGTGGTTTGTTGCATTAAACATTGAAGGATTAACGGCCATTAGATCTTGTTGATGGACGGGTATGATTGTTTGGTTCTCCGCCCTCTCTTCCTTTTATAGGGGTAGTAGATTAGAAAAACGCTTACCATCACCCGGCGGATCGCAACGGCCGCGTCCGCCATCTTCCCTGTATGACAGGCGTCCAAGTAAGGGCCCGCATACTATCGTTTGACGAACGAGTTTTTGTAACATGAACTATGTTTTTGAAACATATGCGGTGTTGCAATGTTCTAGGACGGGTCTATATTTTGCAACAAAACCTCTCTTGCGGAAATTTCCTGCAACAAGACCTTAGTTGCAAAAAAAAAATTATACAAGAAAACCTTAGTTGTATTTTTTTTTCTAACAAAACCATTGCTGCAAAAAATTCTGCAACACGACCTGTGTTATAGAAACAATTCTGCAACAAGACGTGTGTTGCAATGGTGGGGGCGCGCTCGGGCGCTCGATGCGGCAGATCTGATGGCTCGCGGCCCTACTGGATCTTTTATAAAGATTAGCCGAGGACGCGTAGCACTCCCTTTTTTATTATCATTTATATGAGGTTGTGGATTCGACGATTCCCGCACATAACACTTTATTTTTCGCACCCAGGTTTTTGAGAAAAAAAAGTAGGCGACGGTTGAGCCTAGTGGGTATCACACTCAGGTTTTCAAGAAAAAAAAAGTAGGCGACGGTTGGGCCTTGTGTGGGATTCCAGCGGTTCGGTTGGGAAGGCCGGCTGCGCACAATCCGATTAAGGCCATGTTCGGAATCTCTTCACTCCACTCCACTCTGCGGAATGGTGGAGCTTGGTTTGAGCCGCTCCGTGAAAATAAGCTGCAGCATGCTCCGCTCCGGGAGCACAGCCGAGGGAGCGAAGAGGAACCGAATAGGCACTAATACGGAAGTCACGTCAGGGTGCCCCGATTCGATTAAACGGAAGTCAAACTGCCAGACACATGCAACCGAGATGCACTGTAGGATGCTCAACGGACGGGATCGAGGTCGTTTGAATCTAAAGCGAAAATCAAGTGGTCCGGAATCTAGCTTTTTCGTATTTTTAAATATGTGAACACTCTTAAAAAAATACACCAACACATTTTTAAATCATATAGGAACATTTTTAAAGGCATGAACATATTTTGGAATTGCACTCATATTTTAATTAGCTGAATATCTTTTTAATGTCAAATGAACATTTTTTTTCAAGGTGTGAACTCTTTTTAAAATCACGAGCACCTTTTAAATTAGATGAATAGTTTTTACAGATCGAGAACATTAAACGACACAAAGAACATTTAGCTTGTGCATACCTGAATTCTTGGTTTGTTGCCGTGCATCGCAAGTTTCTTGGTGGCACTGCGACGATGCGGGCGAGTGTGGAGGATAGCCGTACGCGGGCGGTCGGAAGTGCCCTGTCGAGCGAAGCCAATGCGAGGCCCGAGGAGGCGCCGCGGGTGCCGGTGATGCGCTGCAGGCGTGCGGAGGTGTCGTCCGGGCATGGCGTCGCGGGCCAAGCAAAGCCGAGGCGAGGCATCGTGGGCGTGCACTGGCGCGCCGCGGTGTGGAGACGGAACATCGAGCTCTCCATCTTTGCGTGATGATGAGATCGCGTAGACCGGAAGTTCGAGCGGACGACTCAATTAGAATAGGAAGAGACCGGAAGAACCGTGTTATGTGGGCTCTTGGGTTACCTCTTCTGCTAAAGGAGACGGGAGAGGAAACAACCCGAGGATGGCTCCGTACTAAGAAAACTGGGTAAGATTTGTTGGATTATTTTCACAGCTAACATAAGTGGATCAAAGATGATGAGGTGGATAGGTTGCATGTCAAGAGAAATGACATAGTGAGGATGAACTATTTAGACATTATAGATTACAAGCGTCTTTTAAATTAGATGAATAATTCTTTGATATGTGAACATTTTTAAATATTTTTTTGTGAATGTACTTTTGTAACACACGAACTTTTTTAGTACTTATTTTACTATCACTTATATGTATATTTTGAACGTAATTCGGTAGAAGAGAAAAAGAAGGTACGAATGGGCCGCAATTTACGGCGCCTAGGCGATTGCCTGCCTCCCCGCTGCAACCCTGGAGACCCGTCCCGTGTTCCTTTCAATCTCGGCCTTCCTTCTAACATAAATCTGCGCAAGGTCGCCCTACGTGCCATCGCTCGCTCCTACCCAAACCCCAGTCGGCTATGGCCGCCATCAAGATCAAGCTCGTGGTGGACAGGTCGTGCAACCGCGTGCTGTTCGCCGACGCCGGCTCCGACTTCGTCGACGTCCTCCTCGCCTTCCTGACGCTCCCGATCTCCGCCGTTCAGCTCGCCGCAGGCGCGTCCTCGCCGGGCTGCCTGACAAACCTCTGCGCCAGCGTCCGCCACCTGGGGGACGCTAAACTGTTGAAGGGCGAGGCCTGCCACGGCACGCTTCTCAGGCCTACGCACGCCGATGAATTTGGGTCCGTATCTTAATTAGGAATTTGATCAGATCGCAAGATGATTTCTCTCAATCTTGCTGTCAATGTGCAAGTCATGCATATCCATGCTCGCAGGTACAGTAGCGCACCATGCCCAGGGTGCACTCCGTTCAAGGAAAAGCATCTGACTCCACAGGGACAGCACCTCCAGCAGTGTGGTTGCAGGTGCCGGGAGGTCATGGCTAGGCTGGCGCATGTGTACGACCAAACAACACGCACAGAGGTCTTCTCCAAGTGGAAAGAGAGGTTCGTCATCAGCGACGATCTGGTGATCAAGCCGGCGGCGACTAGCACGGTCTTGTCTTTTCTTCAGGGTCTCTACGGAGACGCCTACGAGGTGGAGGTGGACGTCGGATGGACCCAGGTCAGGTGAACTACGTACATGTCTACATTTCTTTGGCCTGAATCATACTGATATTATGATGCTATAAGTTTCAGGTGGTTTGCTTGCTCAAGGCATGTGTCTCGTCCACCACCATATTCACCGATGTGTTTCTCGCGAAAAGAACCGATGCTTTGATGGGCACATCAGTGCTCACAATTCACAGTCCTCGGCGTCAAGAAACCAACCAAACCCCCGATCCGCAGATGAGCATCAAGCTTTTCTTTGACAAGGAGGACAGAAAGGTCATGTACGCTGAGGGCAAGCATGACTTCGTGGACCTGCTCCTCAGTTTCCTGACCTACCCCATGGGGTGCATCCTCAAGAACCTGGCCGGCACGTCTCACCGGTTCCGCGGCTTCAACAATCTTTACAGTAGTGCCGACGGTCTCAACACGTCTGGCTTCCTGACGGGACCCTGCTTCGGTGACAAGAGCACGCTGCTGGATCCTAATATTGCTCCGTTGAAGACGCACGGCGCCAATTGGTCGGATCAAGCAATTGCGGAGTGGTATCATCTCTGCCGGACCGGAAAGCGGCAGTGCTCCCTCGCAAAGCATAAAAGGTCTTGCCAGTTGTTCGATCCGGTGTTTGTTGATGATCACACCTATGTAGTCGACGACGAGCTTAGTATACATCAAGCTTCGGCCGTGTCGGTGCTGAAGCACTGGTGCAAGAGAAACCGGGATAATGTAGTGGAGATGGACATTGCTGTCAGCAAACAAGAGGCGAGTTATCTATATATATACATGCCTTGGCACTCATTTTTTTTCTTCTTAGAAATGAGTCATGGCAGTCGATAGCTTTAGGTTTTATAAGTTTCTTGTGTGGATCAAACACTTGCAGGCTGTTGCGCTACTGCAAGCGGTGATCAATTCAGAGTCTGCGCTGACAGATGCGTTCAATGAGAGGTTTGAGCAGGAAGCACAACCGCTGCCACCTTCAAAAAGAAGAACAGGTTCGCCATCGGTGGAGAAGATGCAGATCTTTGTCAAGATCTTCACAGGCGAGACCATCACCCTTGACGTGGCAAGCTCCGACACGGTTGCTGCCGTGAGGAGTAAGATCCAGATGAAGGGGAAGCCAATGGCTGACTGTGGGTTAGTGTACGGTGGCAAATGCCTACAGGATCCATGGACCCTGGCTGACTGTGGCATTCATAGAGAAGCCACCATCCATCTTGAGTTTTACCCCCGCGGCCTTATCAAAACAGACACAGAATGACTAAGGCCCTGTTTGGTTCGTAAGTCCTAGGACTTTTTTTAGTCCCAACTTATAAGTCCCAAGTCCCTAAAAAGTCCTTAACTGTTTGGTTCATGGGACTTATAAGTCCCTATAAAACCATATTACAACTATAAGTCCCTATAAGACTCTCCTTGAGAGTCTTATTTCATAAGTCCCAAATGCCCACTTTAAGTCCCCATAAGTCCCATCTAAACCAAACAGGAGGGACTTATAGGGACTTTTTTAAGTCCCTAAACCAATAAGTCCCTGGAAACAAACACCCTCTAAATATCATTGGTAACTTTTCATTCAAAAACGAGGTTGAGACTTGAGAACCATTTTCTCATTATAGTTGACGCAGGGCAACAAGGCCATGTCATTGGTAACTTGGCTCGATGATCATCACATACATAATCTAGCCATACCTTGCTGTATAACCATGAGTTGTGGTTCTTAAGAACACACTGTCAAATTAATTGCAATGTGACCTTACCAAGTGAGAGTAGTAGGACTTAATAATGAGAATCCAAAAATCAATAAACGAAAACCCACTGGATCATACAATTATTCTTTTAAGCGGAAGAAAAAGACCACAGGCCCTGAACTAGTAGTTTCAGAAACAGTAAATGAGTTGTGTTCAAAAAGAAAACAGTAAATGAAGGAATAATGAGCGTAAAGAGCTAGTGGCATCGTCGTGTCATGTGTTACATGTTCAGTTTAAAGGGCTTATAACAGCCACCACAACACATACTCCCTCCGTTCGGAATTACTTGTCTCGGAAATGGATGTATCTAGAACTAAAATACGTTTAGATACATCCATTTCTGCGACAAGTAATTTCAAACGGAGGGAGTACAAGATTACCCACATATATGTTGACCATTGATGACTGATTAAACAAGCAGAATACTAGTATGGATAGTTTTCAAACAAAAGGGCATATGAAAGGAAATGTATGTCTAAGGGGGCAGCCCCAGTGCATGTAACTCCCACTTGCGCAGGGTCTGGGGAAGGGTCCGATCACTTTGGGTCTATTGTACGCAGCCTTTCCCTACATTTCTGTAAGAGGCTGTTTCCAGGACTTGAACCCGTGACCTCATGGTCACAAGGCAGCAGCTTTACCACTGCGCCAAGGCTCCCCTTCAAATGTATGTCTCCATAGAAAATATTTTTTTTCTTTTTCAATTATACAACATAGCAGAAAATACTTGCGCAAGAGTATACAAGACTTACATTGACAAAACTAAACATGTCTACTGCCATTCATCAGAGGGCGCTTCCTCTTCACCGCTCTAGCTTGCAGCTCTCGAATCTCGTAAGTTTGGGTGTAGATATGGTAGGGTGGTATCCGGGACTTCCATAAAAGGACCTTAAATACACCCCCTTGAGGCCTAGTGATTCCATACAAAACATCTATGGCCATTATCTTGGGAATTTCCTCTTCAGAAGAGCATGTCTGATTAGTACTAAGAACAAGAACATCTTCAGTAGTTCTACCCATTCGCCGAAGATACACAGGTCTATTCTTACTGAAAAGTTCACACGGATGCACACCAAACTTAGGGAGCTGATTTTGTATGCACGCTCTTCGGAACGCCAGAACCTTGCACCAGAAATTGATGTTAAAATTGGTTCTCAATGCACATGCAGTGATGCTTGCTCCAGCGAGATTATACATCAATTTTGCTATCTCCATTGACAAATACACAAGCCTTGGATGCATCTTGGGGTCCGTGCTTCCAAACGCAGTAACCTTAAAGAAATACCAGAAGGCCTCATGAGAGAGATGCTTCAGCAGCAGAGTGTGTGTTGTTCCAAGCTTTGTGATCTTGTCAGATCGGCTTGTGATGATGATTTTGCTACCACTTGTAGTGCTCTGTCGGCAAAGAGAGCACAGGATTTCCCACAGATCTTCGTCAAGATCCCCAACTATGTCGACAACAATCAGCAATCTCCCCTTATTCTCATGTGTCAGTGCACATCTGCCTTCCAAAGCGGCTATATCTTGAATTATGAAATTATCATGCCTGAAAGAAACAATCTGTGAGAAATGGTGACGTACTCTTTCATCTTCACAGACATGAGCGACAAGAGTGCTCTTTCCAACACTGTCTGGACCAACAATTGGGAGGACATCAAAGCAACTAGTACAAGATTGTATTTCTGTGCACAGCAGGAAGTTGATCACCACTTCTGTCTCCCTCTGGCGGGCAAACATGCACTTCTCCAGCAAGAGATGCATGCTGTAAGGCTGACGATGCATGCGAGGATATGTTGTCAGGAACCTGACCATCTCGCTTGCATCAAGAATCATGGATCTCAAACCGTCAAGGGCCTCTACGAGCCCTTGTGATGTTCTTTTTCTGTTGCTGCTGGAGACGCAAAGCCGTTGTGCATAACGAAATTTAGACACCGCCCCACATTGACTCACAGCCAAGTTATTCTGCTCTTCTTGGTATGCTTGGCATCTGAAGGTGTCGAGCACATAGTAGCCTTGGTACATGGCATACCTTAGCATGCTAAGCTGCCCGAGCATTCCATGGTTAGTGATGTGCCGCCCCATGGCCTCATCGACGATGACCTGCCCCCTGAGTAGAATCCTCTCTAAGCCAGCTTCAACAGCCTCCGCTGGTGGCTTGGAGTATTTGTTGATGATGGAACTCACGGATCTTGATATGAGTTCACCCATCAACGCAGAAATGAAAATCTCCATTTGTGGGGACTAGGGGGGATTGTATCCTCAGGAATGAAAACACTGAGCTTGGAAGTTGAACAGTTGATGTCTCTGCAAACTCTTTTTATGCTCAGCCCCTGCCTCCCCGGTCATTGTTGGTTACCAAACTCATTCTTCCTGGTCAAAAACTAAGGGATCAATTTGGGACTAGTGGGGCTGCTATCCTCAGGAATGAATACTGAGCTTGGAAGTTGACGTCTCTTCTGGTTAGCAAAGTCAACCTTCCTGCTCAATAGTAAAATGTTTTACAATAGAAGATGCCAGTGCTCCACTCACTAAAATTGGATCGATTGCATGCACGCCATCCTTGTATATGGTTGCAATTTTTGTTGTTTTATCACATAGACTTGACTAGTTCCTAATGGCAGCTACAACACTCGAGATCTTGGGTGATTGTTGACGAGCCATCACCACGGAGATATGTCTAACTCTTAGATCTTTGTTGATGGACCATCACCATGTACTTTCTTTCTATCAGACAGACTTGACTGAGAACCAACTGTCGGGTCGGGTCGGGTCGTTGTTGCTGAAGCATCACCACATATTTTTCTCTCCATCAAACAGACTTGACAGTTGACTGAGTACCAACTCTTGGTTCTTTGCCGCTAACACTTAATTTATCTGAATCTAGTGGAGTATTCAACTAGCTCGACATTGATAAACAGAGCATAGCGTACTAATCAAGGAAAGACTTGGACCAAGTTCTACTACAGTTTTCAGTCTACAGAAATTTCTTTGTGTCGAAAGGAGCCCTAAATCACTTCACACTTCTTAATTAACTCTTTTTTGTGGGGAAAAAATAAATATTATCAGGGCCACTTCTTAACTCTCATTTCATCAGATGCACTGACAGTGTCTAATCTTGATGACCATTTTCAGAACTGTCCTTGAATTAAAGCGTATATTTATTTGGTCTGCATACGGTTCGAATGCGGTATCTGTATCGTATATTGATGGCGTCGATACTTGCCTCGTCACGATGTACATCCATTGGTGATATCTGGGTGGGTGCCATGCCCCCGGGCACGGTACCAAATCCCCTCTCTTATTCTTTTCAGTGGAAAAAAAAGACCATGCGCTGATTTTGTAGGCACAAAGAAGCTCGCCACGGCGTGAGATGTATGCTATGGCGGCGCACGGCAACGGCAACCTTCACTTCACTAATTCAGTTCTCAGTGAGGACATGCCTGTAATGCGCTAGACAAAAGATAGGCCGTCGGCAAATTCAGCCTGTAATGGCAAATCACACGCAGTTCTGCGACCTATTTTGGGAGATATAAAGTCATTTGTTAACTTTCAATGCTAAACAGTTCGTATGGCACCATACTAAATTGTACTCCCTCCGTCCTAAAATTCTTGTCTTAGATTTGTCTAGATACGGATGTATCTAATACTAAAACGTGACTTGATACATCCATATTTAGACAAATGTAAGACAAGAATTTTGGGACGGAGGGAGTATAGCTGAACTGCACATTCATGTGCATAAAGAAGAGAAGCCACTGAATTTTTCTCAAGAACAGTTAAACAAACCTACCAAATTGTATGACCATCATTTGAACTACCATCACCACCCAGCAGAATGGGCAGGTATTTTTTCTTGCAGGGCCAAGGAAAATTAGCAGATTAACTTAACTTTGCACAATTGGATGAACCACACTAGGAGGAAACGACCACAAAACCATAACTGAAACCTTAAACGTCAACCTATAAAAGTTTACCACAAAATCAATCTATAAATGAATCACTTATTGAGTTTAACAATGAAATAAAGGAATCGCCCCTGCTACTGCTAGTCTGCTGAAATTGGCCTTAAAACCCTAACTTGCATTCCTCAAATTTAATCCGCACACCACTTGTTCAGCAAATGAGATTGAAATAGATCGGAAAGGAGCTAGAGAAATCGAAAGCGACCTGTTGAAAGGAAACCGGAAGCGTAGATCAATCCGAAGTTGAGCTGCCACCACGGCGTGGGTGGCGGGCGAATGGCGGTGTACGAGTTCACCGGCGAGCCGACGGCTGCGGGGCCGGGCGTGCGCCGTCGAGCGGCGCGCTGCCTCCTCTCATCCTCTGCTCTTGCCCCCACCATTTCTTCCTCGGTCTGATTCAGAGGAGCTTTTTCTTTCTAAGAATGATTCAGGGGAGATTTTTTTTTTTTTTTTGAGGAAATGATTCAGGGGAGATGCTCTCGCACAAATTGGTCCACAGCTCGTGTGGAGGCCTTCTGAAATGCTGGCCTGCTGTATATGGGCCGTTGGCCAGCTGACATGTTCGAGGGGAGCTCCTATTTTCTGCCCGATTCAGTGGCGCAATACCCTCTCGTTTAGGGTTTCTGGCTCTGGCGGCGATCCCATCGCCGCCTAGAGTTCTCATCGTTTTTACCTACCGCCGGCTGATCCCCTCGCCTTGATCATCTCCCGATCGACAGGGAGGAGCCCGGTTCGGTTTCCTGGCGCTTTTATCCCGGACGGAGGAAGAACCCTAGATGGTGGACCGAGCGGAGTCGTCGTCGTCGAGCGGGACAGGGAAGAATCTCGAGGATCTGTTGCAGCATCTGGATCTCCAGGACGATGAACTTGATGATGTGATCGTAGGAGAGGAGGAGGTAAAGAAGTTCGAAGCAGATGCCAGGTGGCTGGCGATCGGGAAAGTGAATACTACTCGCATCTTCAGTTCATCAGCGATGTTTGAGTGCATGAAATTCATCTGGTCACTGGCGCACGTGCCGAAGTATAGAGAGGCGGGAGAAAATCTGTTTATCTTCCAGATATTCTGTCTGTGGGATTGGAAGAAGGTTGTGCATGGAGGGCCATGGCTTTTTAGGGGGATGGGGATGCTGATCGAGGATTACGATGGGAAGAAGGAACCAACATCTTTCGATTTTGATGGATTATACGTGTGGGCTCAGATTCATAACATACCAGAACTCTATCGCAAAGCGGAGGTGGTTGGTCAACTAGCCCACCGCATTGGAAGGGTGAAAGAAGTCCAGCTTGCTCCTCGCTTGTATTATGAGGGAGATTATGTTAGGGTTCAGGCTAGGGTCCTTGTCAGTAAACCTCTTACACGGGTTACGCCTCTGAATGTTGTGGGCGGGGGAAGACTCCGCCTCCCGGTGAAGTATGAGAAGATCCCCTATTTCTGCAAGGTTTGTGGTTTCATGGGTCACAACCACAAGGAGTGCGGTGATGGTGTGTGGGAGGAGAAGGATAAGCAGTGGGGCAGCTGGATGTTGGCACAACGAAGGGAGGTTGCACCAGAGCAGCAAGGTGGATGGGCCCCTCAGGGGGGTCGCTCAGGCAGCAGAGGAAGAGGGAGGGCAGGCCAGGGCAATTCTACCCGCCAGCGCTCTCCACCACGCAAGCGTTCATCTCAGGACGCGGGCTTTGACGCGACTGAGGAAGAGGATGATGTTACTAGCCCTATGAAGCCTGGGGCTGAGAGGCAGGAGACGCCCGTCACTGCAACTACTAGGAGAAACCTGAACCTAGTTCTGTCGGACAGATCGGCTACTGCGGAGGGTTTAATGAGGAGCAAGGCAACATATATTGTTGACACCACTTTGGTCGTCCCACCACCACCTCCTGCGTATGTCTCACCAAGGGATGCCAAGAAAGCAAAACAAGCAGGGTCACCATTGAAGCAAGGAACTGATAAGATGGCGTTGTTGGTGGGCTCCTCCTCGGAGCACCGCCAAGCCCAATGAAAATCCTAAGCTGGAATTGTCGCGGGATAGGTGATCCAGCGACAGTTCGAGAGCTCCGCAATCTGGTGGAGCTTAGTTCACCTTCTATTCTTTGCTTAGTTGAAACTCAGTTGCAAAAGAGTCGAGTTGAAGGTCTTTGTTTCTCGTTAGGTTTTGATTTCAGTTTTGCTGTTGGCAGTAGTGGTCGTAGTGGTGGTATTTGTATCTTCTGGAAAAATTCGGTGAATGTTGAAATAAAGAACTATTCGGAGTATCATGTTGATGCATGGGTGCTCGAAACAGGAAGGGAACAATGGCGCCTTTCTTGCTTTTACGGGGAAGCAATGAGATCTCTCCGCTACAAAACTTGGAACACGATGACAAGATTGAGAGGGGAGAGCACTCTTCCATGGATGTGTATTGGGGATTTCAATGAGATCTTACGGCCCGAGGAACAAATTGGGCCTAATGAGCGTGATAGTGCGCAAATTGATGCATTCAGAGAGGCGGTGGATATATGTGGACTTGCTGATTTGGGCTACCGAGGTTTGGATTGGACTTGGGAGAAAAAAGTGTCCGGAGGTCATTTCTGTAGAGTTCAGCTGGACAGAGCTCTGGGCACGGCCGATTGGTCTACTCTCTTTCCTTTTGCTTCGGTGGAACATCTAACAGCGGCTAAATCTGACCACTGCCCCATCCTATTGGAGACGGATCTTGTGGACACGAGTGTGAGAGCAAAGCAGAAGTAGTTTCGATATGAATGCATGTGGGAGCGTGATCCGAGATTTTGTGATGTGGTCACTACTAGGGAAAACCTTATACACAGAACTTTAGCAGTAGGAGGGTCAAAAAAGCACGCTGGTGCTAAGTAGCAGTAGCGCGCCTGAGCAAACCGCGCTGCAGATAAAGTTCTAGCAGTAGCGCGTCTTGCTCTAAACACGTTACTACTAAAATTCTCACGGCTTAGCCGATAGGCTACACATAGTAGTAGCGACCTATAACGAACCGCGCTACCGCTACTTTATTTGTAGCAGCGCGTTTTAATCTAAACTAGCTACTGCTAAAGGATATAAAATTAAATGGAATGAAAATAGAAAGGTAATTGAAAATGAAAGAAATAGAATAAGGTGAAAGGAAAAAAAATAAAATGTGAAGAAAACTAAATGAAAAAGGGGGAAAAAGAGAAAGGAGTAGCAGTAGCGTGTATCCCAGAACGCGATGTAGCTATCGTAGCAGCAACGCTCTTCCTGGAACGCACTACTGCTACTTCTGACTTAACCACAGGGTTCGTCCTTCCCCACGGCTACTTCCCCCAAATCCAACTCTCCAATCTCGCCGCCGCTGTCGCCCGTTGGCCGCCGCGCGTTCTCCGCACGCCCTCTACGCCGCCCCGACCCCAGATTCAACGCCGTCCCCGCCCCCGACCTCAACGCCGCCCCGTACGCCGCCCCCGACCCCGACCTCGACGCTGCCATCCGTCGCGCGCCCGAGCCCCGACCCTGACCTCGATGCCGCCCTGCCCCTCCCTCGTCGCAGGCACCCGAGGTGAGCACGCCTGCTCCTCCCTCTCCCCTACATCTGCCTAGGGTTTCTTTATATTTTAGTTGCATCAAATTAGTTAGGGTTCATGTAAGAGTGGAAACAAATCGGATGCGGATGCGGCTCAAATGAGTTAGGGTTCATGTAAGGGTGGAAATGAATCAAATTTCTAAGATGAATCATAAAATGAGTAAAATTTGACCACTTATTTCACTTTATAGTTGGATAATTGGAATATCCGCTACCACTTTCCATCCCTATAGGTTCATCAAATTAGATGGTAATTAGGACAGTAGTTCCTAGGTACTAATTAGTTAGTAAGAACTAGGTACTAATTAGGTACTAGAATATTTTTATTTATATTAAGTTTATTTTTAGTAAAAACTAGTTGAATTAATAGAACTAGTTAGTAAGAACTTGCTGCTATTTTTTAGTTAAAGCAATTTTCCCGCCTCGACGTGGACGATGCCTATCCTGCATCCTCGTCGTCGAGTCGGCGGAGGATGACACCTGCTTAACCAGATGGGCCATGTCCGGGACTAGGCTCTGCCGGGGTGGTACTGGGAGGCGCTACCTACCGAGGGGCGCAGGTTGGTGAGGAGCCAGCCTGTCGTTGACCCGAACCTTCTTTGTTGGCGGTCGCGTGGGCCAGTGACGGTCCAAAGGCTCGAGGACTCCGCGGAGGTGGTGCGTCACCGTCTCAGTGAGGAGGACGCGCACGTCCGTCGCTACTTATTTGTGTTGGAGCACAGGTTCTCCAATACCTGGCAGGTTCTCCAGGGATCTCACTGGAGCTATGATCCCGTGATGGTTCCTTCTCTGTGGGTGTCCACCGCCCGCGCCGATACCCGTCGTGTAGTAGGGTTTTAGTTGTATTAGTGATGTCATATGTATGACACTATTTGTGATGTATTAGTGATAATATTCGACGATGTAGCGGACGCATGAGATGATTTACTTTTGCTTATTGAATGCATGCTAATTTGAGTCCTATAAGATATTTTGAAATGTATATCTTGTGTTGGTCAATATCCAAGTGGCCGGTCATGTTTGCAGGTTACACCTCCGAGTGGCCTATGTTTTGCCGGAGTGTTGATTCATTTCCGTTCCGGCAAATTTCAGGTGCTCGATATGTCCTATTTTAACAAAGGTCATGCTGGATTTTTCCGTAAATTTTGGCATGACTTGTGCTAGAATATGTAGGAATTATCTAGTGCCCCGGATTTGTGTGTTGAGTATCCTGGTAGTTGTCTTCAATCGATTTTCAATTAATGTTTTAACTATGAACATAGGAAATGTCTGACGACGAAAAGGATTTCGGTATTTGCAAATTCTGCGAAGACGAGCGCGGCCTGTGCGACGGAATCTTCCTAGATGATGATAGGCGCTTCAGCATCAAGCTGGGTGAGAACTTCGAAGTGGATACAGTAAGTCACGACGACAAGTCTTTTTTCGTAATTAAGCATGACATTTGCTTCATTTGCTTCAACTTTTTTTTTACTATTCTACTAGCGTATCCCCTGCCATGCAAGAGTTTTTGTATTGGATAAGATAGGTTTCAGTCATACTACGGAGGTAAAGAAAGTTTACTTGAAGACCGAGCATGGTTATATTTTCCACGCAAAATTACACAATTCAGACAACTACACCTATTTTGGATGCAAAACATGGCGAGCACTATGCAAGACTTATGCATTTGAGCCTGATATGGTTATCACCTTTGATATTCGTCCGGAAGATGATATTGAAGGTAATACCGACATCTGGGTCGATGTGCAGACGCCTCCAGTTATACCATTATGTAAGTTTCTCAACCATATTTATGTCTTTAATATTGTTCATTCAAAAATAGTTGACAACTAATTTGTATTGTCAGCTTATTTCGGTGCAAGCAAACATGTCCAACGCTTGGTAGACAGGACCTACTACTGTCCCGGGGCTGAACTCAACTGCGAGGAACTAAGTCATTATGTTTCATGGCTTGCGGATCTTGATATTGTCAAGACAAATTTTCTTCCTGCATTTATAAATGTTAGTACTGAAAACGTGCGACCAATAGTGTTTGTAATAAACTACGGTCACATCTATTTAGGAAGGATGGTAAGATTTTTACTATTTTTCCTCAGTGCATCTTTTCCATACATTATTTTTGAAGCTAAACTTCATTGCTAAGTATGTTACCATACGATGTTCTTCAACAGGGACTCCCGATGAATGTTGTGCCTTATGGGATCGAGACTAAAGGTACCATGAGTATTATTAGCTTACGGCCAAGATATCCTACAGATTACTTTAGTGCATTCAAGATCAGCGACGGATGCTTAATACTGCAAGACTGGACCAAATATGTGATGGGGGAGCGCAGAGAAGTACTAGGGGGCAGCAAACAGATGCGCTACCCACGATTAGGAGACAGGTTCATCTGCATGCTCCAACTGGATGGTGCCATGAATGACGTGCTCAACGCTCGATATACAAACACCGAAGTGAAAGCGGCTTTATTCTAGATGTTCCCTACCAAGGCTCCAGGGCCTGACGGCTTTCCGGCACACTTCTTTCAGAGGCACTGGGAGTTGTGCGGTGATGAGGTAACTGATATGGTGCTACGTGTTCTAAAGGGTGAGGATTCCCCGGAGGAGATAAATCAAACGTTCATTGTTTTAATCCCCAAAATTGCAAGTCCAAAAAACTTAGGACATTTTAGACCGATAAGTCTCTGCAATGTGATCTTCAAGATTGCATCTAAGGTTCTGGCTAATCGGCTCAAGCTTATTCTCCCCGAAATCATCTCTAAGGAACAATCAGCATTCGTACCGGGACGGCTTATCACGGATAACTTCATCTCTGCTTATGAATGTCTCCACTACATGAAAACGCGGAAGGTAAAGGGTAACAGATTTTGTGCTTTGAAGCTTGATATGATGAAAGCATATGATAGAATTGAGTGGACCTATCTTGAAAAGGTGATGCTAAAACTAGGCATTAGTGCACGGTTCATAGAGATTATTATGAGATGTGTCACCTCAGTTTCTTTCTCTGTTGTTTTCAATGGTGCTAAGCAAGAAGATTTCAGCCCATCACGAGGACTCAGGCAAGGTGACCCAATATCTCCATATCTGTTTTTGCTGGCCGCCGAGGGTCTCTCATGTTTGCTCAAGTCGGCTGCTCCGAATGAGAGCATACGTGGTATCAAGGTTGCGGAGGGCGCTCCGGAGGTAAATCATTTATTATTTGCGGATGATAGCCTCTTGTTTTTGATGCCACACTTGAGATGGCGATGAGGGTGGACTCTTTGTTGCAACGTTACTGTGAAGCTTCTGGCCAGCGCATCAACAAGGACAAGTCATCAATCTTTTTCAGCAAGGGCTGTGCGGAGTCTCTGAAGCAACAGGTGATGCAAATACTACAGGTTCAGAATGAAAAATTGTCAGACAAATACCTTGGCCTTCCAGCTGATGTGGGGAGAGCAAAGGAAGGGGCTTTCAAATATATAAAGGACCGTATATGGAAACAGGTGCAAGGTTGGATGGAGAAGGCCTTATCTGTTGGTGGTAAGGAAGTGCTAATCAAATCAGTTGCTCAGGTGATTCCTACTTATTCCATGGCCTGTTTCAAACTGTCCCGGGGCCTTTGTCAGCATATCAATGGTTTGTTGAGGAAATTTTGGTGGGGATCTAAGAAAGGAGAGAGAAAGACTGCCTGGGTGTCATGGGAAGTTATGTCACAGCCGAAGAACATGTGCTGCATGGGCTTTCGAGCCATTGAGCTCTTCAACTTGGCACTACTTGCCCGTCAAGCATGGCGGCTTCTGACCCAGCCGGACTCCCTCAGCGCCCGGATTCTACGAGCGGTGTACTATCCATCTTCTTCAATCCTGGACGCGGAAGTAGGGAGGAACCCATCACAAGTTTTGCGGTCGATTGTTGAGGGGCGGGGTGCACTAAAACTCGGCCTTCTGAAACGCATCGGATCAGGGGAAAGTACCAACATTTGGCACGATAACTGGGTCCCCCGCGACTTCAAACTCCGGCCAGTTAGCCCAAAATCCCAGAACCCTCCTCAACAGGTATCTGGACTTATAAACCCGATCACCCACACCTGGAACCGTGCAGTGCTTGATGAACATCTGTACCCGATGGACGTGGAGGCAATCCTCAACATTCCCCTCAGCAGCAAGGTTCAGGCTGATTTCTGGTCGTGGCACTACGAGAGGAGAGGGATCCTCACTGTGAGTTCGGCATACAAATTGCTAGCAGCGACAAAACAACAACGCACAGATTGGCTGGAGCATAATGATGGTCACTCCAATGTCACAGCTGATAGTCGTTCATGGGCTAGACTTTGCGGCGCTGCGGTTCCCTCCAAAGTTCGTGTATTTGCGTGGAGACTTGCCAAAACCTCTATACCCACGGGGGCTGTTCGACATCACAGAAGTATGGCTGGCTCCGCTGAATGCTCTATCTGTCATGTGGCGGTGGATACGTGGTGTCACGCTCTTTTTGACTGTCATATGGCCCGATGTGTATGGGCTTTCGCTGATGAGGAAATAACGAAAACAATCATATCTAACCGGACGGACGATGCTAAGCTATGGATGCTTTAGATACCCTCCCCACGGCGGACCTGGCGCGGGTGCTTGTCACGATGTGGGCAATCTGGTGGGCGCGACGCCGAGCTATCCATGATGAGCAATTCCAGAGCCCCCTCAGTACCCATGTTTTCATTACCAAATTCATGGCGGAGCTTGATCAAATCCCAGAGAAGGGGTGGGGGGGGGGGGGGGGGGGCGCACGAAGGACCTGCATGCGCAGTCGAAGGACTTGCATGCAATATCCAGGGGCATGCATGCAATGCCGAGGGACCCGCATGTAAATACGGGCGCAGGACAACCGATGCGGTCTGCATGGTTACCGCCAGAACTGTACGACACCAAGATCAATGCTGACGGCGGCTTCTCCAAGATTGGCGACAAGGGTGCTTCGGCAGCAGTGTGTCGAGACAAAAACGGGAACTACCTTGGAGCTTCAGCGATCATTGTCGAAGGCCTCGTGGATCCGGTGATACTCGAAGCACAAGCATGTAGCGAAGCGCTAGCACTCGCTACAGACTTACAAATCCAGTCCATATGTGTGGCCACAGATTGCTGTGAAGTGGTAACAAGGATCAAGGATGACAGCCCATGCAAGTTTTTCCCAATTCTGCAAGGTATCAAGCACCAGAGAAGAGTTTTCAGGGCAGTAGAGTTTATCCATGAGAGTAGAAAACATAATGGAGAGGCTCATGCTTTAGCTAAGGCTGCAGCATCCCTCCCTCCTGGGCGCCATGTGTGGCTTACATCTATGCCCGATATTATCTGTATTCCAATGACTGTTCATGTTTAATAAAGGATACATATTATGCTAAAAAAAATCTGCCCGATTCCTATTTGCCCTTTTTTTTGAGAAACTATTCCTATTTGCCTTCACTATTTAGGTAGGGAGGATCGAGGAGCCACAGACGACGTCCTAAAGAAAGGCCTAATGTGTGCTTAGCAGGGCTGTGAGCCTCAATATTTGTTTCACGTCCCTCAAAAATGAAAGGACATGACGTGAACTGTGTCGAGGTAGCTTTGATCTCCTTGACGATGCTCCCATATAAGCCTCCTGCATTGTTTCTGATATTTGTCACTTACAGGGCAACCGGTATGTGGTGCACACCACCTCTCGTACGTAATGGGCCCGGCCATGCAGCCATTCGCGTTTGCTTTTTTGGGAATGTCCCCATCCAGTTCTGTGAAGCTACTAGAATCTTCCAGACTTTCTTCTTCTTCTAGTTTTCTGTTCAATTTTTTCGTTTTTCCTTCTTTTTTTCACTTTCGCAAACTTTTTCAAATTCATGATTATTTTTTCAACTTTTTTCAAATTCATAATTTTTTAATTCAGAACATTTTTGAATTTGTGAACATTTCTCGAGTTTGCAAACGTTTTTTAATTCACATTTGTTTTTCAAATACATGAACTTTTTCTGAATTCATAAAGTTTTCTTAAATTTGTGAACATTTCTTTTGAAATCCCTTTTTTTATTTTGTAATAAATTTGAAAGTCAACGGTTGAGGAAGTCAACGGCTGAGGAAGTCAACCGTGAACCGGAGGGTCAGGCGTGTCCGCCTGACCTTGTAAGTGAGCTGCTCGCCTCGCATTGTTGGGCATGTTGGGGAACGTAGTAATTTCAAAAAAATTCCTACGCGCATGCAAGGATCATGGTGATGCATAGCAACGAGAGGGGAGAGTGCTGTCCACGTACCCTCGTAGACCGAAAGCGGAAGCGTTATGACAACATGGTTGATGTAGTCCTACGTCTTCACGATCCGACCGATCCAAGTACCGAACGTACGGCACCTCCGAGTTCAGCACACGTTCAGCTCGATGACGATCCCCGGACTCCGATCCAGCAGGGTGTCGGGGATGAGTTCCGTCAGCACGACGGCGTGGTGACGATGATGATGTTCTACCGACGCAGGGCTTCGCCTAAGCACCACTACGATATGACCAAGGTGGAATATGGTGGAGGGGGGCACCGCACATGGCTAAGGAACGATCACGAAGATCAACTTGTGTTTTTTGTGCCTAGAGGTGCCCCCCTGCCCCCGTATATAAAGGAGCCAAGGGGGAGGGGGCGGCCGGCCATGGAGGGCGCGCCAAGGAGGAGTCCTACTCCCACCGGGAGTAGGATTCCCCCCTTCCAAGTAGTAGGAGTAGGAGTCAAGGAAAGGGGGAAGAGAAGAGAAGGAAGGAGGGGGCGCAGCCCCTCCCCCTAGTCCAATTCGGCCTAGGACTTGGGGGGGCGCCCAGCCTCTCCTCTCTCTTTCCCCTAAAGCCCAATAAGGCCCATATACTCCCCGGCGAATTCCCGTAACTCTCCGGTACTTCGAAAAATACCCGAATCACTCGGAACCTTTCCAAACTCAGAATATAGTCGTCCAATATATCGATCTTTACGTCTCAACCATTTTGAGACTCCTCCTCATGTCCCCGATCTCATCCGGGACTCCAAACTCCTTCGGTACATCAAAACTCATAAACTCATAATATAACTGTCATCGAAACCTTAAGCGTGCGGACCCTACGGGTTCGAGAACAATATAGACATGACCGAGACACGTTTCCGGTCAATAACCAATAGCGGAACCTGGATGCTCATATTGGCTCCCACATATTCTACGAAGATCCTTATCGGTCAATTGCATAACAACATACGTTGTTCCCTTTGTCATCGGTATGTTACTTGCCCGAGATTCGATCGTCGGTATCCAATACCTAGTTCAATCACGTTACCGGCAAGTCTCTTTACTCGTTACATAATGCATCATTCCGTAACTAACTCATTAGCTACATTGCTTGCAAGGCTTATAGTGATGTGCATTACCGAGAGGGCCCAGAGATACCTCTCCGACAATCGGAGTGACAAATCCTAATCTCGAAATACGCCAACCCAACATGTACCTTCGGAGACACCTGTAGAGCACCTTTGTAATCACCCAGTTACGTTGTGACGTTTGGTAGCACACAAAGTGTTCCTCCGATAAACGGGAGTTGCATAATCTCATAGTCACAGGAACATGTATAAGTCATGAAGAAAGCGGTAGCAACATACTTAGACGATCGTGTGCTAAGCTAACGGAATGGGTCAAGTCAATCACATCATTATCCTAATGATGTGATCCCATTAATCAAATGACAACTCTTTTGTCCATGGCTAGGAAACTTAACCATCTTTGATTCACGAGCTAGTCAAGTAGAGGCATACTAGTGACACTATGTTTGTCTATGTATTCACACATGTATTATGTTTCCGATTAATACAATTCTAGCATGAATAATAAACATTTATCATGAAATAAGGAAATAAATAATAACTTTATTATTGCCTCTAGGGCATATTTCCTTCAGTCTCGCACTTTCATTAGAGTCAATAATCTAGTTCACATCACCATGTGATTTAACACCAATATTCACATCTGTATGTAATTAATACCCGTAGTTCACATCATCATGTTATCAACACCCAAAGGGTTTACTAGAGTCAATAATCTAGTTCACATCGCTATGTGATTAACACCCAAAGAGTACTAAGGTATGATCATGTTTTGCTCATGAGAGAAATTTAGTCAACGGGTCTGTTACATACAGAGCCGTATGTATTTTGCAAATATTCTATGTCTTCAATACTCTGCACGGAGCTACTCTAGCTAATTGCTCCCACTTTCAATATGTATCCAGATTGAGACTTAGAGTCATCTGGATCAGTAAAAAAGTTTGCACCGATGTAACTTTTACGACGAACTCTTTTATCACCTTCATAATCGAGAAACATCTCCTTAGCCTCACTAAGGATATTCTTGACTGCTGTCCAGTGATCTACTATTAGATCAAAATTGTATTCCTTTGCCAAACTCAGAGCAAGGTATACAATAGGTCTGGTTCACAGCATAACATACTTTATAGAACCTATGACTGAGGCATAGGGAATGACTTTTCATTCTCTTTCTATTTTCTGCCATGGTCGGGTTTTGAGTGTTACTCAACTTCACACCTTGCAACACAGGCAAGAACTCCTTCTTTGATTGTTCCATTTTGAACTACTTCAAAATCTTATCAAGGTATGTACTCATTGAAAAATCTTATCAAGTGTCTTGATCTATCTATATAGATCTTGATGCTCAATGTGTAAGCAGCTTCAACGAGGTCTTGTTTTGAAAAACTCTTATTCAAGTATCCTTTCATGCTATCTAGAATTTCTATATCATTCCAATCAACAATATGTCATCCACATATAATATTGGAAATGCTACAGAGCTCCCACTCACTTTCTTGTAAATACAGGCTTCTCAAAAAGTCTGTATAAAACCATATGCTTTGATCAACTCATCAAAGCGTATATTTCAACTCCGAGAGGCTTGCACCAGTCCATAAATGGATCGCTGGAGCTTGCACACTTTGTTAGCACCTTTAGGATTGACAAAACCTTCTGGTTACATCATATACAACGCTTCTTTAATAAATTCATTAAGGAATGCAGTTTTGACATCCTTTTGCCAGATTTCATAAAATGTGGCAATTGCTAACATGATTCGGACAGACTTAAGCATCAATACGAGTGAGAAAATCTCATTGTATTCAACACCTTGAACTTGTCGAAAAACCTTTCACAACAAGTCGAGCTTTGTAGATAGTAACACTACTATCAGTGTCCGTCTTCCTCTTGAAGATCCATTTATTTTCTATGGCTTGCCGATCATCGGGCAAGTTAATCAAAGTCCACACTTTGTTTTCATACATGGATCCCATCTCAGATTTCATGGCCTCCAGCCATTTCACGGAATCTGGGCTCATCATCGCTTCCTCATAATTCGTAGGTTCATCATGGTCTAGTTACATGACTTCCAGAACAGGATTACCGTACGACTCTGGTGCGGATCTTATTCTGGTTGACCTACGAGGTTTGGTAGTAACTTGAGCTGAAGTTTCATGATCAATATCATTAGCTTCCTCACTAATTGGTGTAGTGGTCACTAGAACTGATTTCTGTGATGAACTACTTTCCAATTCGGGAGAAGGTACAATTACCTTATCAAGCTCTACTTTCCTCCACTCACTTCTTTCGAGAGAAACTTCTTCTCTAGAAAGGATCCATCTTAGCAACGAATAACTTGCCTTTGGATCTGTGATAGAAGGTGTACCCAATAGTTACCTTTGGGTATTCTATGAAGACGCACTTCTACGATTTGGGTTCGAGCTTATCAGGTTGAAAACCTTTTTCATATAAGCATCGCAACTCCAAACTTTAAGAAACGACAGCTTAGGTTTACTGCTAAACCATAGTTCATACGGTGTTGTCTCAACGGATTTAGATGATGCCCTATTAAATGTGAATGCAGCTGTCTCTAATGCATAACCCCAAAATGATAGTGGTAAACCAATAAGAGACATCATAGATCGCACCATATCTAGTAAAGTACGATTACGACGTTCGAACACACCATTACATTGTGGTGTTCCAGGTGGCGTGAGTTGCGAAACTATTTTACATTGTTTCAAATGTAGACCAAACTCGTAACTCAAATATTCGTCTCCACGACCAGATCGTAGAAACTTTATTTTTCTTGTTATGATGATTTTCCACTTCACTCTGAAATTCTTTGAACTTTTCAAATGTTTCAGACTTATATTTCATCAAGTAGATATACCCATATCTGCTCAAATCATCTGTGAAGGTCAGAAAATAATGATACATGCCATGAGCCTTAACACTCATCGGATTGCATACATCGGTATGTATTATTTCTAATAAGTCAGTAGCTCGTTCCATTGTTCCGGAGAACGGAGTTTTAGTCATCTTGCCCAAAAGGCAAGGTTCGCAAGCATGAAATGATTCATAACCAAGTGATTCCGAAAATCCATCTTTATGGAGTTTCTTCATGCGCTTTACACCGATATGACCCAAACGGCAGTGCCACAAATAAGTTGCACTATCATTATTAACTTTGCATCTTTTGGCATCAATATTATGAATATTAGTATCACTACGATCGAGATCCAACAAACTATTTTCATTAGGTGTATGACCATCGAAGGTTTTATTCATGTAAACAGAACAACAATTATTCTTTGACTTTAAATGAATAACCGTATCGCAATAAACATGATCAAATCATATTCATGTTCAACGCAAACACCAAATAACATTTATTTAGGTTTAACACTAATCCCGAAAGTATAGGGAGTGTGCGATGATGATCATATCAATCTTGGAACCACTTCCAATACACATCGTCACTTCACCCTCAACTAGTCTCTGTTTATTCTGTAACTCCTGTTTCGAGTCACTAATTTTTAGCAACCGAACAAGTATCAAATACTCAGGGGCTACTATAAACACTAGTAAGGTACACATCACTAACCTGTATATCAAATATACCCTTGTTCACTCTGCCATCCTTCTTATCCACCAAATATTCAGGGTATTTCCGTTTCCAGTGACCATTTCCTTTGCAGTGTAAGCACTCAGTTTCAGGTTTTGGTTCAGCTTTGGGCTTCTTCGTGGGAGTGACAACTTGCTTGTCATTCTACTTGAAGTTCTCCTTTCTTTTCCTTTGCCCTTTTCTTGAAACTAGTGATCTTGTCAACCATCAACACTTGATGCTCTTTCTTGATTTCTACCTTCGTCGATTTTAACATCACGAAGAGCTCGGGAATCGTGTTCGTCATCCCTTGCATACTATAGTTCATCACAAAGTTCTACTAACTTGGTGATGGTGACTAGAGAACTCTGTCAATCACTATCTTATCTGGAAGATTAACTTCCACTTGATTCAAGCGATTGTAGTACCCAGACAATCTGAGCACATGTTCACTAGTTGAGCGATTCTCCTCCATCTTTTAGCCATAGAACTTGTTGGAGACTTCATATCTCTCAACTCGGGTATTTGCTTGAAATATTAACTTCAACTCCTGGAACATCTCATATGGTCCATGACGTTCAAAACGTCTTTGAAGTCCCGATTCCAAGCCGTTAAGCATGGTGCACTAAACTATCAAGTAGTCATCATATTGAGCTAGACAAACGTTCATAACGTCTGCATCTGCTCCTGCAATAGGTCTGTCACCTAGCGGTGCATTAAGGACATAATTCTTTTGTGCAGCAATGAGGATAAACCTCAGATCACGGATCCAATCTGCATCATTGCTACTAACATCTTTCAACACAATTTTTCTCTAGGAACATATCAAAATAAACATAGGGAAGCAACAATGTGAGCTATTGATCTATAACATAATTTGCAAAATACTATCAGGACTAAGTTCATGATAAATTAAAGTTCAATTAATCATATTACTTAAGAACTCCCACTTAGATAGACATCTCTCTAGTCATCTAAGTGATCACGTGATTCAAATCAACTAAACTATGTCCGATCATCACGTGAGATGGAGTAGTTTTCAATGGTGAACATCACTATGTTGATCATATCTACTATACGATTCATGCTCGACCTTTCGGTCTCCGTGTTCCGAGGCCATATCTGTTATATGCTAGGCTCGTCAAGTTTAACCTGAGTATTCTGCGTGTGCAACTGTTTTGCACCCGTTGTATTTGAACGTAGAGCCTATCACACCCGATCATCACGTGGTGTCTCAGCACGAAGAACTTTCGCAATGGTGCATACTCAGGGAGAACACTTCTTGATAATTTAGTGAGAGATCATCTTAAAATGCTACCGTCAATCAAAGCAAGATAAGATGCATAAAGGATAAACATCACATGCAATCAATATAAGTGATATGATATGGCCATCATCATCTTGTGCTTGTGATCTCCATCTCCGAAGCACCGTCGTGATCACCATCGTCACCGGCACGACACCTTGATCTCTATCATAGCATCGTTGTCGTTTACGCCATCTATTGCTTCTACGACTATCGCTACCGCTTAGTGATAAAGTAAAGCAATTACAGGGCGTTTGCATTTCATACAATAAAGCGACAACCATATGGCTCCTGCCAGTTGCCGATAACTTCGGTTACAAAACATGATCATTTCATACAAAAAATATAGCATCACGTCTTGACCATATCACATCACAACATGCCGTGCAAAAACAAGTTAGACGTCCTCTACTTTGTTGTTGCAAATTTTACGTGGCTGCTACGGGCTGAGCAAGAACTGTTCTTACCTACGCATCAAAACCACAACGATAGTTCGTCAAGTTAGTGTTGTTTTAACCTTCGCAAGGACCGGGCGTACCCACACTCGGTTCAACTAAAGTTGGAGAAACAGACACCCGCCAGCCACCTGTGTGCAAAGCACGTCGGTAGAACCAGTCTCGCGTAAGCATACGCGTAATGTCGGTCTGGGCCGCTTCATCCAACAATACCGCCGAACCAAAGTATGACATGCTGGTAAGCAGTATGACTTATATCGCCCACAACTCACTTGTGTTCTACTCGTGCATATAACATCTACGCATAAAACCAGTCTCGGATGCCACTGCTGGGAAACGTAGTAATTTCAAAAAAATTCCTACGCACATGCAAGGATCATGGTGATGCATAGTAACGAGAGGAGAGAGTGTTGTCCACGTACCCTCGTAGACCGAAAGCGGAAGCGTTATGACAACGCGGTTGATGTAGTCGTACGTCTTCACGATCCGACCAATCCAAGTACCGAACGTACGGCACCTCCGAGTTCAGCACACGTTCAGCTCGATGACGATCCCCGGACTCCGATCCAGCAGGGTGTCGGGGATGAGTTCCGTCAGCACAACGGCGTGGTGACGATGATGATGTTGTACCGACGCAGGGCTTCGCCTAAGCACCGCTACGATATGACCGAGGTGGAATATGGTGGAGGGGGGCACCGCACACGGCTAAGGAACGATCACGAAGATCAACTTGTGTTTTTTGTGCCTAGAGGTGCCCCCTGCCCCCCTATATAAAGGAGCCAAGGGGGAGGGGGCGGCCGGCCAAGGAGGGCGTGCCAAGGAGGAGTCCTACTCCCACCGGGAGTAGGATTCCCCCCCTTCCAAGTAGTAGGAGTAGGAGTCAAGGAAAGAGGGAAGAGAAGAGAAGGAAGGAGGGGGCGCAGCCCCTCCCCCTAGTCCAATTCGGACTAGGCCTTGGGGGGGCGCCCACCCTCTCCTCTCTCTTTCCCCTAAAGCCCAATAAGGCCCATATACTCCCCGGCGAATTCCCGTAACTCTCCGGTACTCCGAAAAATACCCGAATCACTCGGAACCTTTCCGAACTCCGAATATAGTCGTCCAATATATCGATCTTTACGTCTCGACCATTTCGAGACTCCTCGTCATGTCCCCGATCTCATCCGGGACTCCGAACTCCTTTGGTACATCAAAACTCATAAACTCATAATATAACTGTCATCGAAACCTTAAGCGTGCGGACCCTACGGGTTCGAGAACAATGTAGACATGACCGAGACACATTTTCAGTCAATAATCAATAGCGGAACCTGGATGCTCATATTGGCTCCCACATATTCTATGAAGATCTTTATCGGTCAAACCGCATAACAACATACGTTGTTCCCTTTGTCATCGGTATGTTACTTGCCAGAGATTCGATCATCGGTATTCAATACCTAGTTCAATCTCGTTACCGGCAAGTCTCTTTACTCGTTACATAATGCATCATTCCGTAACTAACTCATTAGCTACATTGCTTGCAAGGCTTATAGTGATGTGCATTACCGAGAGGGCCCAGAGATACCTCTCCGACAATCGGAGTGACAAATCCTAATCTCGAAATACGCCAACCCAACATGTACCTTTGGAGACACCTACAGAGCACCTTTATAATCACCCAGTTACGTTGTGACGTTTGGTAGCACACAAAGTGTTCCTCCGGTAAACGGGAGTTGCATAATCTCATAGTCACAGGAACATGTATAAGTCATGAAGAAAGCAGTAGCCACATACTTAAACGATCGTGTGCTAAGCTAATGGAATGGGTCAAGTCAATCACATCATTCTCCTAATGATGTGATCCCATTAATCAAATGACAACTCTTTTGTCCATGGCTAAGAAACTTAACCATCTTTGATTCACGAGCTAGTCAAGTAGAGGCATACTAGTGACACTATATTTATCTATGTATTCACACATGTATTATGTTTCCGGTTAATACAATTCTAGCATGAATAATAAACATTTATCATGAAATAAGGAAATAAATAATAACTTTATTGTTGCCTCTAGGACATATTTCCTTCAGGGCCGGCCAAAGCCAACATCCACGTGAGGTCCACTTCTCTAGGCAGCACGAAGTGGACCTCAACATCCACCTAGAGAAGTGGAATTGTGTGGACGATAGCGCGATGTTATAGAGGACAGGCTCCTGGGATCCTGAATTTTTTTAAAAAAAGAGTAAATTTTCCTAAAACTATTATTATATTTTGCAAATACATGTGCATGTTCTTCAACTATGTGTTAAATTTCATTAGGCAATGCAATTTATTTGCAGGCTACAAAAAAAAGACAAATACTTGGCCCAAAGGCAATAAATTAAAAGCCCATTTTAATCTATGTATTTGTCTTTTTTATATCACATATGAACATGTATGTGCATGATTTTTTTAACGTGTATACTACAAATATATCCTTGTGTGTATAATTTTTTTCAGACTTCTTTAGGTGTAGAAATAGTATTTTCACTGGAAAAATTGGAGGGTTGCGTGGAGTTCGGCCTCCATATGCACTTTTTGGAATCACTAGGTGATCTGTTGCGCCAATGGCGCAAAGACCGACAGCAAGCCAAGTATTGTAAGAGTGGTGGTAGGAAAATTCAAACACAGATCGAAATAATGAGTACTTACTGCTGGTTATTGTTGCTGTTCATGATTACTGTTTTTCCTGGAACACTCTATGCTAAATGATAATGCTATATCCCTTGAGTGGATGGTGGACGCTGGCAGGTAGGGCATGCCTCTTCCTTGCTTAGCATGTTTGTTGTCACTGGTGAGTACTCTATGTTTGAAACAGAGAAAGTAGTAAAAACAGATAATTATAGATAAGGGTGGTATTATGCATATTAATAGATCGATGAGGAACAACAACAGAGGTTATATAGGTAAAAGCATAGGTGGTAATCGTTCAAAAGCAACAGATAGCATCGTCAAAAAACAGGGGAAGGTTTCATCCTATTACAGAGCTTGATTAGTAATCCTTAGAATGCTACATGATATTTAGAAACGACTTCCGTTGCTGTCAATGGTTCATCTAAAGGCAATGCACGATGAGAACCAGGAGCTGCTTTGTGGTGACCTTGAAACGAAAGGCACAAATGTCTCTTTCATGGATTTTTGCAAGGCGGTGGAACTCAGCTCAGACCAGTTGATTGTTACGGTGGCTCTCTTGTCGGTTCCAAGCATGATGCAACAACTGGCGTGTAGATCACTGTTTGCAAGCTTGACCTTGAGCATATCATTATCTGGGTCAATGTAATCTTTTAGATTGCTTTCAGTGCGCAAAAAGCAAGAGTGAGCCGAGTATTCAAATCATGCATATGTGACTAATTTTGAACCAACATCATAGATAGTTATATCCCATTAGATGTTACCATGATAGACTAAAAGGAAGTAATGGGATCACTTGATAATAGCATACACTGGTTTACCCGTTGCGCCGATGGCAAGATGGGTGAGAGGGAACCAACCAAGTAAGAATGTTGTAGAGAATATACTACATTGCATGGTACCATGATGGCTGAAAACAAAGTCATGAGACCAGCTCATGATAGAAACTAAGCTGGATTACATAGCTCCTTCTGCATTGGTATTTCTTAAAAGGATGTTCGTCTACTTTATATTATGAGGTACTGGAGCTAAAAGGATAAGGTGATACAACACATTATATGGTTAACAAAAGTAGTACATGACGTAAGTCTTGAACCTGAGCCATATTATGAGATCATGGCAGTGGTTGCTCATGACGCTATCAGCAGGAGTGCACGGTGAGATGGAATTCTCCCACCAGTTCCTCACGGACAAATGCATATGGCGCTCCTTTCATATTTGCCATAAAAAAAATGAGTCCAGCTTCTTCTGATCATATGTTAAGCCAAACAATGATGATGGCACGTTCGTTTCATGCTTTGATCAACAAATTAGTATGCTCTTCATGCATGTGCCCCTTGAGATATTCTTGTGTGAAGTGAGTGGACAAGTACCGCAATAGATATTAAACATGGTTAAGATGCAGCCCATGAATATTCTCAGCTCATCTCTGTACCCGTGAACACAGATACCTATTTAAATTGAAGGCTAATTTAATTATCATGCTTTAACATGGTATGAATAGGGGGACACTGTTAGCTTCTTGCCAAGGATAATGTGTTGTCCATCATCCAGAGTGATCCTCCTGTGTGCATATTAAGGTACTCGTCAAGATGGTTGAAAAACAGAAATGAGTAGGAGAAATGAAGCAACAACCAAATGTTTTTCTCTGTGTAGATTTACCTTTTGGGGGGAATGGCCTGAGACTCCCGGTCTGTGAAATTGTTTGTTTCCTTCCATGAGCACTGACAGGGAAAACAACAGGGGTTGAATCTGTATCAATCTCCTCTTCCTTCACAACGAGCCGCTGAAAGAAAAATCACAAGGTTGTTATGATGACTGCATTTGGCTTCTTCTAGAGCTTGTTTAACCAGGCTGACTTTCTGGGACTGAAAATGTCGCAGTTCTATTTCCACCCGATGCACCGCAGGCGCAAGAGAACTCTTGCAGGAAAGGAAAATAGTTTAAATGGTGAATCAGGTGCTAGAAAGCTACCTAATCATCTGTGTATAATAACACCGTGCTTGGACACACATAGGCTCTTTTAATCAGGCAATCTTTCTAGGACTGAAAATGTCGCGGCTCTATTTCCACCCGATGCGCCGCATACGCAAGAGAGAAATCCAGCCGGAAAGGAAAACATTTCAAATGCTGAATTAGGTGGTAGAAAGCTACTTAATCATTTGTGCATAATAACACCGTGCTTGGACGGCTCTATCTGCATTAGCACTTGGATAGTAATTCAAAAGGACCAACCATTTAATTATCACAACCAAGTAGTCAAGCTAGAACTACAATGCAATGTGAACTATGGCAAAAGGGACAGAAAAGCGTTATTTGATAGTCTAAAAGCTAAGGTATATAATTAAGCTGATATTGGGTGTTTCCTATAGCCGTATCAAAGGGAGTGCACGCTAAGGGAACTATGGCAAAAGCATACGGTGCTCCTTGCCTAGGGCTTTCATTTTGTTGGTGATTTGCTCAAGAAAAAAATGTAAGGTTGTTTGGTAGTGCTTAATCAGGCAAACCTACACAGCTATAAATATTTTGGTGTTGTGTCATCCAACGAACCAATTAATTAATTTGGGAAAACTCTGCAGAACCAGTAGAGGTACATCTAGGCGATAGAGATCCGTTGTTTTCTTAGAACAAAAGATGGAAGGATAGGCAATATTTTAGCCTTTTCACTAAAAATGTAGGACGAACCTGAGGAACAACAGGGTGGATCTCCTGCCTAGGCATAGCGATGGACCGGTGATGCGTGCTAGATGCGCCGAATATGTGGCCTGAACCCGGCTAGAATGCACAAAAAGCAAGACATAAAAGCAAAGAAATTAATTAACATGGAAGAAAAACCAAAACAGAATGTATGCACATCCTAACAGAGGAGAACTAAAGGGAAACCATAAGTTCTCTCTCGACCTCATGAAGGAAAAATGGGCCCTTTGCATGCTGTTGGTCTACCATCCAGAAGAAAATAAATTAATTAACATGGCATCAAAAGAATGATTAGCTTTGCTTTTCAATGTAGATGATAAGAGTAGGTAGATTCAACATTTTTTCCTCGAACACGCACCAAAATGCATGTTTGTAGAATCAACATGTTCAGAACACACATTGCAATAGTGAAATGATTAGCTCTGTAGAATGATAAGTTATTTTCAGTTCATATTCTACAAACATGTTCATTCTACAAACATTTTTTCCATGAACACACGTCAACATTGCTTCCGTATGTATATGTATAAAGGATGAACTAAAAATAAAACAAGGACCAATGATTACTATTGCAATGTATGGCGCCTTGTGGTGTCATTGATTTTTATTGCATAAGCTCCTCCTCAAGATGGAAACCAGCAAGAGATGCATAGCAGAAACGAGTGATGCAAACCATCGATGCTTGAATCTTATGAGACAATGAGAAAGAATAATTGACAAAGATTGCTGCACCTGAAGCTAGCTTATGAGAAAATTCATTGCAGTTTGCATTTTCTCCCCTAAAGTTCAGAAGATTTTCAAACAAGAAAATATCATTCTGCACCCATTGTTCCTTCTTACATGATGTTAAACAAGGGACACCATTCACTGGGATGACCTTCACTTGAAGAAGCGATGACATGTATTCTGACGATCAATTACAAGAATGAAAAAAATAAGCATAAGCTCCTCCTCAAGATGGAAACCAGCAAGAGATGCATAGCAGAAACGAGTGATGCCAACCATCGATGCTCGAATCTTATGAGACAATGAGAAAGAATAATTGACAAAGATTGCTGCACCTGAAGCTAGCTTATGAGAAAATTCATTGCAGTTTGCATTTTCTCCCCTAAAGTTCAGAAGATTTTCAAACAAGAAAATATCATTCTGCACCCATTGTTCCTTCTTACATGATGTTAAACAAGGGACACCATTCACTGGGATGACCTTCACTTGAAGAAGCGATGACATGTATTCTGACGATCAATTACAAGAATGAAAAAAATAAGCATAAGCTCCTCCTCAAGATGGAAACCAGCAAGAGATGCATAGCAGAAACAAGTGATGCCAACCATCGATGCTCGAATCTTATGAGACAATGAGAAAGAATAATTGACAAAGATTGCTGCACCTGAAGCTAGCTTATGAGAAAATTCATTGCAGTTTGCATTTTCTCCCCTAAAGTTCAGAAGATTTTCAAACAAGAAAATATCATTCTGCACCCATTGTTCCTTCTTACATGATGTTAAACAAGGGACACCATTCACTGGGATGACCTTCACTTGAAGAAGCGATGACATGTATTCTGACGATCAATTACAAGAATGAAAAAAATAAGCTATTCTGAATAAGGTAGCTGCACTTGAAATATGTGATTCAGAATACGTGACAAAATTAAGCCAGTATAGTGTCATTAACAGTATGAGGAAAGATACAAGGGGAAAATGCAGCTGCCCAGACGTTTAGTGCATGGGAAATAGCATTATTACTCGGTTTCTACAATGGTGCCAATACTGTTGGTTTACAAACAAATAAAACATTTACATGTAATCCTTGTCAGTCATCAGTTCATCACCCTTTGCACCAACATTATGAATTCAATACCTAGCAATTTATTTGATGGATAAATACCATTACTATTGCACACGAACCAATCCAGAAGAAGAAGAAGAAGAAGAAGAAGAAGAAGAAGAAGAGGGGAGGGGAGGAGGATGGAGGGCGTGCGTACCTTTCAAGTCTAGGTGCTGCAGCCCGTCGCGGGCTCCATCCATGGCCTTCCTCGAGGACCAGGTGGACAGCGGCGCGCCCGTGCCGGTGCCGCTGCGGATCTGGGCATCGCTCTGCTGGATCTGGGGCATCCCCTCCCCTTCCCTTCCCTTCCTTTCGAGAGGAAGGAAGGTGAGGGTCGGGGGAGAGGGTGGAGCGGCGACGCTCGAGAGAGAGGAGACCCCCGGAGTTGGGGTCGAGTGGAGAGCGGGGAGGGATGCAGCGGCTGGGCGTGGTGTGGCGGCGCTAGGGTTCGTGAGAGAGGAAGGAAGGGGAGCGGGGGAGAGGCGGCTGGAGGGGGAGCGGAGATACGGGCCGACGCCTCGTGGCCGTGGGGGTGGAGATGGGGACGCTCGCTCGCTCCATCGCTCGCTATGCGGACTATTCATAGCGACACGTGGACGGTGCGAGCCTGCCTAGCATCCCCTTCATCCTTTGTATGTTCAATATGTTCAATTGCACACGAACCAATCCAGAAGAAGAAGAAGAAGAAAAAGAAGAAGAGGGGAGGGGAGGAGGATGGAGGGCGTGCGTACCTTTCAAGTCTAGGTGCTGCAGCCCGTCGCGGGCTCCATCCATGGCCTTCCTCGAGGACCAGGTGGACAACGGCGCGCCCGTGCCGGTGCCGCTGCGGATCTGGGTGTCGCTCTGCTGGATCTGGGGCATCCCCTCCCCTTCCCTTCCCTTCCTTTCGAGAGGAAGGAAGGTGAGGGTCGGGGGAGAGGGTGGAGCGGCGGCGCTCGAGGGAGAGGAGACCCCCGGAGTTGGGTTCGAGTGGAGAGCGGGGAGGGATGCGGCGGCTGTGCGTGGTGTGGCAGCGCTAGGGTTCGTGAGAGAGGAAGGGAGGGGAGCGGGGGAGAGGCGGCTGGAGGGGAAGCGGAGATGCGGGCCGACGCCTCGTGGCCGTGGGGGTGGAGATGCGGGACGCTCGCTCGCTCCGTCGCTCTCTATGCGGACTATTCATAGCGACACGTGGACGGTGCGAGCCTGCCTAGCATCCCCTTCATCCTTTGTATGTTCAATGTGGTCCTACCCGCCCATCATTGACGACTGCCCTTTCACTGTCGCGCCCGACAGCCACCCACATCCGACCTCTAAACCCCATTATCCAATGCCGTAGACACCCCCCTTTTAGCACCGCACCGCATCTTCTCCTTTGGAGTCGGTGAAAGGTTTTCGGCATTGGTTCGTTATGAGGATCGGTACGAGCGGTAGTGCTCATACTGGACCTCGTCTTGTGCTCTGGACTTGGAGAAGGTTTCGATGCTGGTTGGGTACAACCATGGGTACGATCCATAACACTCACACCGCACATTGTCTTCCACTCTGGATAATTTGCTCCTTTCGGTAGAGTCTTGGTATGAGCATGCTCGCTCGTACCCGACATAGTCTTCTTCTCTAGTCTCCAAGGTTCCTTTTCGGCGGTTTGGTACGACCTATGGTATGATTTGGTGCACTTGTGTACCACAATCCATCTTCTCCTCTGTTAGAGCATCTCCAGCCGCGCCCCCAACAGGCCCTTCCCAGGCGTTTTTTTCGCGCCGACGCCGAAAAAATGCCCTAGTCGCGCCCCCAAGACGCCGAATTCCGCCGGCTCGGCCCGTTTTTGCGCCCGGCGATCGCAGGCCGAACCCGGCGCACTGGGGGGCGCTCGGGGGCTCCAGCGCAAGGGAAAAGCGAACCTGGGGCCACACTGCCAGGCGAAAAGTCAAGCCACCCGTCCAGATCCGCCTCTGACCCGCCCGCGCTCGGCCGCCACCTTGCCAATCCTGGCGCCGTCCACCGCCCACCACAGCTAGATAGACCATTCCCCACAAAAAAAGAAGAGGTTTCGCCGGGGCAGCCTCTCCACCGCCGTCCGGGCAACTTTTCCGGCATTTCGGCCGCGCAGGGCCTGTACACCGGTGGGTTTGCGCCCACCTCGCCCGCAAGGTGTTCAGTGATTTTCCCGGTCCGGTGATGGACCCGGAAGACGAGGAGGCGCTCGCGGCGTTGCTGGAGGAGGAAGCCGAAGCCGACGTCGAGGAGCAGGAGCATTTCATGGTGCTCACCGAGCAGTGAAAAGCCGCGATGAGGTGGCTCGGCGCCGGGGCGGGTGAAAGCAAAGAACCGGCATCGTCTGGAAGGCTACTGCATGCTCTACTCCGACTACTTCGCCGACGCTCCATTGCACTGCGAGAAAACATTTCGGCGCCGTCATCGGATGAGCCGAAAGCTTTTCCTCGGGATTGTGAATTCCATCCGGGAGTTTGACAGCTACTTCAAGTGCAAGAAGGATTGCACCGGCACACTTGGATTCACCTCAATCCAGAAGTGCAGACAGCTATGAGGATGCTTGCATACGGAGCTCCCGGTGATTCACTCGACGACTATGGGCGCATGGCCGAGTCCACCACCATTGAGTGTTTCTACAAGTTTTGCAGGGGCAGTGGTGGCAGTGTTTGGACCGCAATACTTGCGAACACCCAATGATGAAGACACTGCTCGGATCCTAGCACAAAATGCAACAAGAGGATTTCCTGGGATGCTTGGAAGCATCGACTACATGCATTGGAAATGGAAGAGCTGTCCATTTGCTTGGCAGGGGTTGTACAAAGGCGCCAAAGGCGGTTGCAGTGTGGTACTTGAGGCAGTGGCCACACAGGACCTCTCGATTTGGCACTCTTTCTTTGGGATGCCAGAACTCACAATGACATCAACGTCCTGCAGTGCTCCCCTGTCTTTGCCAAGCTTGTTGAAGGTCATTCTCCTCCGGTGAACTTCGAGGTCAATAGGCAGCACTACAACAAGGGGTACTACCTAGCTGATGGCATCTATCCGAGATGGTCGACATTTGTGAAGACTATCTCAAACCCTGTGCCAGGAGGCAAGAACGCCTTCTTTGCGAAGGTTCAGGAGGCTTGCAGTAAGGATATTGAGTGGGCATTTGGTGTGCTCCAATCTCGATTTGCTGATGACCGGTTCCCTGCTCAGACCTGGTTGAAAGATCAAATGTGGGAGATCATGACTTGCTGTGTCATCTTGCACAACATGATCATTGAGAGCGAGCAGGAAGAGCCAGTGTTTGACACATAACCATATTACAGGTAGGGTCCTCTTGCCCAAGTTGATCACCAGCTACCGGCAACCTGGATTGACTACCTCAATATGCGTCAGGAGATCCAAGACTCACAGGTGCATCAAGAACTGCAACAAGATCTGGCGGAGCACCTATGGAGGCTCAAGGGCGACGCCGGGAATGACGTGTGATGAAATATGAATTTTTATTTGTTGAACTATATAATTTGTATCGAACTATTTGATTTATATTGATTTTTTGTGATGAACTATGGATGCAAAAACACGCCGAAACACACCAAACCACACCAAACTATGTGATGAACTAATTGATTTCTATTTGCTGAATTATTTATGGGAGAGTTCAAGCCAGAACACGCCGAACCGCACCGAATATGGACCGATTCACGCAGATATCAGGCCGTTTTTGAACAAAATTTGGCCGAATAATGGGTCGAAATCGGCACCTGGAGGCGACGGCTGGGTGCCCAACCGCCCCCAGAGCCGAGTTTGCCGTCGGCTCGCCCCCAGGCAGCGATTTATATGCCTCCTGGGGGGGGGGGGGGGGGGGGGACAACGGCTGGAGATGCTCTTACCTTCATGACTCCTCCTTCCTTTTTCCTTTTGTTTGCCCTTCAAGTGATCTTTTAAGGCATGTTTCTCTTGCAAAACATGCATGATCTCTGGTATCCTTTTGTTAATTCACGAACAATTGGTATAAATATTTACTATATCCTCTTTTTTTTTCAAAAATGGAACGCCTCCCATTAACCATTGGGTTTAGGGTTGCTTAGCTCAACCTACTTTTACTTTTACGTACGGACTTCTTTTGGTCCGCACCCTTTGAGACATACCACATCTAGTGCTTTATGAGGAGGAATATACTTTTCCTTGTCTCCATCTCCGGACTTCCTCGAAAAGTACCTCATAATTTCTTCATCATAAAGTTTGAAGGTTGACTTCCATTCCACACAATCAAAGCCTGCTCATGCGGTATTAATAAATGGCCTTTGAAGAATAACAGATAATTTTTCATCTTCAGACTACAGTAAAATCTGTACAGATGATGTGTCTGTCAAAGCTAAGAGTTGGAAATTTTTCTTACAGGAATCGAGACATGGACCCCGCCTGTCATAACATCCAGCTAAATGGTCAAATCAAACGGAGTTGACATTTGTGCCACATCAGCCCTGACGGATGGGCCATAGCTGTCATAATAATCACGGTTAATTTAAGCAAGCGGTAACTAGCATTTTCTGGTAAAAAAAAGACTTAAAGTGGTAGTTATTTGCCAAACAATGAAGTGTTTGTTTTTGAAACCTTAACCCGAATTGTGGTAGTTTTTTGCTATTTAGGCTTCGTTCGATCTGCAGGAATTGTGCAGGAAACTTTGCAGGCTTGCTTTCCTCCGGAAAGATAAACTGTGGTGCGTTCGGTTCAAAGGATTACTCGTCCCTCATTCCATAGAAAAGAGTATCTGCCCTGTACATTTCACGGGAAACAGAAAATCCACTGGAACCCAATGTTTGGGCGGAATCCCGATGCAGGGCGCCAGCTAGCCAAATAAAATATTCCTTACATGCATGGGAATCAAGCCAGACGCAGTGTAGTCTGCATGTCTGGCTGAATAAAAAAAATATTATCATCTCTTTGGAGGAAGGCTGCATGCACTAGCTTTTATCCTCGTTCCTTTGCTTCTACTACTTCGCGCCGAACGCAGGAAAAGTATACATTCCTTTATTTCCCATTCCAAAGATTTCACTAGTCAAGTAAATCGTATTCCTACAAAGTTTCCTATTCCATTGTTTACCATCCCTGCACTCCGAACGGGCCCTTACTCATCTGATCAAACTCAACAGTTCATGCAAATTTGAAGCCAGTAGAATAATAACTTCATCCAAATTTTTAATCAAAAAAAAAAATCATCAGAATTAGAAACGGAACAATACGAACTAGATCTGTGACAATGTACAACCACAAGTGCCGTCATCTCCGTCACCATTGTTTTTATTTTTTGCATAGCGGCAGTTTTGTTCTGAACACGGTGAACTAGCTAACCGCGTCTGTCACTCACTTCCTCTCGACCTTCACATTCGCCAGGGCAGGTGGTTCCTCCAACCTGCTGATGAAAACATCGGTCAGCGCCGTCTTGGAGGTGAGCACCGCCCACAGCAACCCAACAACCTGCAAGAGACAAGAAAATCATAGATAAAAACCTCAGCAAGCTGGATACAGTAAATTGTTTGCAATCTCAGCTAGCTTACCTCCAGTATCCCGAAGGTGACGTCCATCTCCACCACGTTAGCCTTGTCTCTCCTACACCAGTGCTTCGACACAGCCATCGCGGAGGCCTGATGCATCTGCAGATCATCCTCTACAACATACCATCGGAATTCGACCAAGATATTATGGCCGCTGCGAGTAAGCGATGGATTGAACACCTTCGGGGCGCAGCCATCTGTCATAAAGCCTGATGTGCCAAGTTCGACGGCGCTGCTGTACAGATTGTCAAAGCCAACGTTGCCTAGAAGGCAAGGCAAGTGAAGGCACCAGCAGTGACGTTCTTGATCACACAACCCAATGGATAACTCACGACACCGAGGAGCGTATCCACGTACGAACTCACACGAGCATTCAGCATACATGACCTTCTTCTCCTGCCTGTCATAAAAAAGCTTGATCCTCTGTCGTGAAGAAGCAGATTCAGAATCTTTACTGGACCTATGGGTATGTAATTAACGTCTCGTCCCTCGCGTCGCACCCCGCTCGAGCAACTCGGGGGTTCCTCAACCCTAGCCGCCGCCGGGCCTAGCCCATCTTCCTCCCCTCCTCCCGCTGCCGCCGGAGGACGCCGCCGGCTTGCGCCCGGAGGCCGCCGGCGGTGGTGGGGGCTCTTCCTTCCTCCCGCGTCTCAGGGGTGGCGGGGTCCTAACATGCGTGGAGGTGCGGCCGATCTAGAAGCGACGGCGTTGGCTTCGACGGCGGCGGCGGTCGGCCCTGCCTCGGGCCACGGGCGACGGCTGGCCTGGATCGGGTGACGGCGCGATGCGGTCTTCGGCGGCATGTCATCTGGCTTTAGATCAGCGGCGGCGTCGAGGGCCTGGTGGACTGCTTGGCGGCACCCATGGCAGATCTTTCTGGCCGGTGTAGCCAGTGGTGGTGGTCATCTTCTTCGACGGCAATGGCCGACCAGATGCTTGGTGATCGGATCTCGAGATCCATCATCTAGTCCCGGCTGCGAGTTGGGAGACATGGTTGCCGGTGAAAACTGAGCCGATGGCAGGCGATGGCGGCGTTCTACGCCATTACCTTGATGAAGGCATCATCGTGTAACTACTGTCGCCCCACTCGTGCTGCTCCGGGGGAAACCCTAGGTTCTGGTGTTCCAGATCGGACGATGGTGGCACTGCGGTGTCGTTTCTCTCTTGGGAGCATCGTTTGTGGAGCAGCGCTGGAAGTCAGAGGCAGGAGGTGGAGCGGCTTCATCTTGCACGGAGCTTCGGTGGAGATGTCAAGTCATGCCTGGCCGACAGGTGCTACGCTTTGTCATGCCTGGTCGGCAGGTGCTACGCATGGCAGATCTTTCAAGGACTTCAAGCTGTGTCGGCTGGTGGTACTTGGCAGCATGGCGCTGAGGTGTATCAGTGGCGACCGCGACGTGCTCAGCTATTTGCGCACAGTGAGGAGGTGCCGTTGGGCGCCAAGGTTGATGCATCAATACAGTTCTGAAGATGGAGCGGTGGCAGTTGGCGACGGCGGCCTCTGAGAGCACGCCGGATCAGTGTGTGCCCCAAACCCGGCAAGCGGCTAGGTTGGGGTCTCAGGTCTTAGATGTTAGGCTTGGCCGCGATATCTATTTGGTATTAGGCCCAGGCTATCTGCGCCCCTTCATCAACTGGATAGGTGTAGCGACATTTGTTGCTCCAGAGTCGGATGAGATGTAACGGCGGCTGGGGAAGCCGAAGAGGCCTAGGCACGCACAACAACTGCGTGCACATGAACCATTGCAAGGCAAAAACTCTTGGGACTCTACATACTACCGTCTCGTATTCCTTTGATTTATCTCTTGCCCTCCAACTTAAGTCTAGCAAAACGGCCGCGACCATACGTGCCATCGCTTCTCCCCAACAGTCGGCTATGGCCGCCATCAACATCAAGCTCGTCGTGGACAGGTCGCGGAAGCGCGTCCTGTTCATCGATGCCGGCTCCGACTTCGTCGACGTCATTCTCAGCTTCCTCACGCTCCCCCTATCTGCCGTTCAGCTCGCTGCAGGAGCGTCCTCGCCGGGCTGCCTCTCCAGCCTCTGCGGCAGCGTCGGCCGCCTCCGCGACGCCCAACTCTTGAAGGTTGACGCCTGCCATGGCACGCTTCACAGGCCAACACACCAGGATGAATTCGGGTCTGCATCTCATTCTTTTTCTTCTTGTTATACTGGTTGCACGCACTAAATGCGACCAATTTACATCTAGGATTCCTTCAGATTACAAGATTGAGAATTGTTCTTATACGTGTGTTAAACGTGTGCAGGTTTCATCGTTCTCACTGCTCACCGTGTACTTCTTCCGTGGAAAAACATATTGGTCAACACAGGCGAAGTTGCACATGCTGCTGGGAGATCGCCATGGCTAGGCTGGTGCATGTGTACAACCAAACACCACGCAAAGAGGTGTTCTCCAACTGGAAAGAACGTTTTGTGATCAGCGACGACTTGGTGATCAAACAGGCGTCGACCAGCAACGTGGTGTCTTTCCTAAGGGGGCTCGGCGCAGATTTTGGGATCAGAGACGGCTACGAGGAGGTGGACGTCGACGTTGGATGGGCCGAGGTAAACAAAATTGTTTTGTTAATTCTCCACAACTTCCAGCATAAGTTTGTTTATACTAAGCTAGAGATTGCTCTTTTAGAAGGTGAGTAACATGACTGAATGTTTGTGAAATAGTAATAGTTTGTATATGAAGTGAATTTGAGATGAGGATTGAGAATGGTTGAGTCAACGTTGATCTAAAGGGTTATAGTTGGAAGTGGCGCTGGACAAATTCATGCAACTGAGCAGACACAACCTAAACTGAATTATATTGACCTATAACTAATAGTTCAAATTCTATTCATAAATTGCAGGTGGTTTCCTTGCTCAAGACCTGTATATCGTCCACAACAATATTCACTGACGTGTTTCTCCGGAAAGGAAATGTTCACCCAGCTCTGGCTAAATGTTCAGTACTCACGATTCAAAAGCCTTCATGTGAAGAAACCGGTGTTCCTACAGTCTCTGAATCTCATCCACAGGTCTTCATCAAGCTTTTCTACGACAGGAAGGACAGGAGGGTCATGTATGCAGAGTGCAAGCGCGAGTTCGTGGACATGCTTCTCAGCTTCCTGATCTACCCCATGGGATGCATCCTGAAGAACCTGGCCGGCACCTCTCATCTGCGCGGCAGTTTCAACAATCTTTATAGCAGCGCAGCCAGTCTAGACGGGGCTGGATTCTTGACGGGCCCCTGCTTTCGCGACATCAAGACACTGCTGGATCCGAGCCTTGACCCTTTCAAGATAGGGCATTCGTGTGATGCTGAGTTTGTGAGCAATCACACATATGTAGTTGGCGACGATCTGCGTATATATCAGGCTTCCGCAGTGTTGGTGCTGAAGCACTGGCGCAAGAGAGACCTGGTGGAGGATTTTTTGTCAAAAGAGACCACGTGCCGGATTGAAATGACAAAAAAGACCATCTCTGGATCAGATTGACAGAAGAGACCTTCCTCGCCGTGGCGGTAGGCGCGGCGGGCGACGTGTGGCACTTGCCGCCACGGGGTGAGGCGGCTGGCCCTGCCGCCACGCTGCCAGGCGGCAGGCGACACGCAACGGATTTTCTTGTCCGCGCCCGCGTCGGACGGAACGGAGCCAGGCAGATGCGCCCTACCGCCACCAGGTGGGGTGGCAGCACTGTGCCCTGCCGCTACAGGGCGTGGCGGCAGCACTGTTGTTGGGCCATGCCGCCACGGTGTGTGGCGGCCGCGCTGCTGCATGCATGCTTGATGTGGTAACAATCACATCCATGACGACAGCTAGTACTACGCCGATTCAGCTGATGTGTGCCCATGTTGTCTGCCTAAACACGAGCTTGATCTGTCACATAGTATGAATGAACTATCAAATTGGGATATACATATCGCACGAACTGGTTATATAACCCATTCCATTATTCATTGCTCGCCGTGTAAGATCACATCCATCATTATACACTTCGTGTCACCAGAGCCCGGCCTTTTTGTTCTAGAGAAGGCATCGCTACTGCAATTAAGACCTTAACGCGACACGACCCCAAAGCAAGCTTCCATTACCAATTTTTTGCTCAAAAAGACTACCTGCCCAACGAAAATGACAAAAAAGACTACCTTCAGATGAAATTGACAAAAGAGACCACCCCAGCCGTGGCGGCAGGCGCGCCAGCCGACGCGTGGCACCTGCCGCCACGCCGGCAGGCGGCAGCACCTGCCGCCGCATGCCCAGGCGGCAGCAGCCGCGTAACAGGCAGCCAGCACCCAAGACGGAACGGGGGGATTGCATGTGCTGCTTGCCGCCTAGCGGCGTGGCGGCAACACTGTTTGCATGCTGTTTCGTTTTGTCTACGTTTTGTTTCGTCTGCGTTTTGTTTTGTCTGCATTTTGTTTCGTCTGATGAATCTCTACTACTTAAAAAGAATGTAAGGTTCCCATTTCACATCTCTTTCGTCTAACCTTTCTTATATATGTTTCACTCTTTCCTTCTCCTTTTTGATATTTTCCTTCCATCTCTGATTTTTCTCCCATCTATTCTCCCCAAATTAGAATCAATTAGCTCATGATTTATTAACTTAGCAAAATAAAAACATATTTTGTTTGGTAAGTCACTAAATTCTTACAAAATAAGTGCTTAACACTAAAATGGCAGGTAGATCATGACAATTGCATACGTGAACGCATCAATATAATAATGGACGCGCATCACACTAATCTACTTAAAATGTTTATTACTCCCGTTGCAACGCACGGGCAATTGTCTAGTAATGCCATAAATTCGTATACCCTGTTATTGATTCCTTGACATGCAGTACACTGTTTTTATAAATAATAATTGTTTATTTACAAATAATAATACGAGCCTCCGCCACAGGTCTCATCGTCAGCCTCTTCGCACCGGGTGATTCACCGGTGGACCTTTACCGTCGCGGGTCTCATCATCGGCCTCCTCGCGGCGGCCTCATCGCCCGGCGGACCTGCTCCGCCGCGGGCCTCATTGTCGGCCTCTCGCGTTGGCCTCATCGCCCGACGGACCTTCGCCACCGCAGGCCTCATCATCGGCCTCCTCGCGCAAACATCATCGCCCGACGGACCTGCTCCGTCGCGAGCATCATCGTCGGCCTCCTCGCGTTGGCCTCAACGCCCGGACGATGATGTCAGCGGCAGGAGGCCAACGATGAGGCATGCAGCGGCGAAGGTACGTGAGGAGGCAGACGGGCGTTGAGGCCGGCGCGAGGAGGCTGACGATGAGGCCTGCGACGGAGCAGGTCCGCCGGGCGAGAACTTTTTGTCAAAAAAGACCACCTGCCCAACATAATTAACAAAAAAGACCACCTTGAGATGAAATTGACAGAAGAGACCACTCTAGCCGTGGCGGCAGACGCGCCAGCTGACGCGTGGCACCTGCCGCCACGCTGGACCTGCTCCGTCGCAGGCCTCATCGTCAGCCTCCTCGCGCCGGCCTCAACGCCCGTATGCCTCCTCGCGTATGTACCTTCGCCGCCGCATGCCTCATCGTTGGCCTCCTCCCGCCGACATCATCGCCCGGGCGTTGAGGCCAGCGGAGGAGGAGGCCCGCGACGGAGCAGGTCTTTCGGGCGATGATGTCGGCGCGAGGAGGCCGACGATGAGGCCTGCGGTGGCGAAGGTCCGTCGGGCGATGAGGCTGACACGAGGAAGCCGACGATGAGGCCCGCGGCGGAGCAGGTCCGTCGGGCGATGAGGCAGCCGCGAGGAGGCCGATGATGAGACCCGCGACGGTGAAGGTCCACCGGTGAATCGCCCGATACGAGGAGGCCGACGATGAGGCCCGTGACGGTCACGGAGGCTCGTATTATTATTTGTAAATCAACAATTATTATTTACAAAAACAGTGTGCTGCATGTCAAGGAATCAACAACAGAGTATACGAATTTGTGGCATTATTCGTCAGACGAAACGAAACGCAGATAAAACAAAACGCAGACGAAATAGACTAAACGAAACAGCATGCAAACAGTGTTGCCGCCACGCCGCTAGGCGGCAAGCAGCACATGCAATCCCCCCGTTCCGTCTTGGGCGCTGGCTGCCTGTTATGCGGCTGCTGCCGCCTGGGCATGTGGCGGCAGGTGCTGCCGCCTGCCGGCGTGGCGGCAGGTGCCACGCGTCGGCTGGCGCGCCTGCCGCCACTGCTGGTGTGGTCTCTTTTGTCAATTTTATCTGAAAGTAGTCTTTTTTGCCATTTTCGTTGCGCAGGTAGTCTGTTTGGACAAAAAATCTCCATTACCGGCGTTACAGGTGACACGTCAAGCATGCATGCAGCAGCAGCCTGGCCGCCACACGCCATGGCGGCATGGCCCAGCAACAGTACTGCCGCCTCGCCCTGTGGCGGCAGGGCACAGTATTGCTGTCTCACCAGGTGGCGGCCGGGCCCACCTGCCTGGCTCCGTTCCGTCCGACGCGGGCACGGATGAGAAAATCCGTTGCGGGCTGCCTGCCGCCTGGCAGCGTGGCGGCAGGGCTAGCCGCCTCACCCCGTGGCGGCAGGTGCCACGTGTCGTCCGGCGCGCCTACCGCCACGGCGAGGGGGTCTCTTTTGTCAATCTGACGCAAAGACGGTCTTTTTTGTCATTTCAATCCGGTAGATGGTCTCTTTTGACGAAAAATCCTGGTGGAGATGGACATTGCTATCAGCAAACAAGAGGCAAGTCTAGATATATAGTATAGTACATGCCGTTTTATAGTTCTTTCTCTTCTGAATAAGTGTGTGCCAATCTGTTACAGGCTGTTGCGTTGCTGCGAGCGGTGGTCAATTCGAAGACTGCGCTGACGGATGCGTTCAAGCGGAGGTTTATGCAGGAAGCGCAGCAGTTGCCACCTTTACCACCTTTGGAAAGAAGAATGTGTGCGCCCTCCGTGGAGAAGATGCAGATCTTTGTCAGGATCTTCGCAGGCGAGACAATCACCCTTAACGTGGCAAGCTCTGACACGGTCGCTGCCGTCAGGAGTAAGATCCAGGCGAGGAAGAAGCTAATGGACTCGTGTGGGTTAGTCTACGGTGGCAAATGCCTGCAGGATCCATGGACCCTGGCTGATTGTGGCATTCACAGGGAGGCCACAATCCATGCTGAGTTTTTCCACCGTGGTAGCTAGCTAGAGATCACCCGGCTTGCTTGTCATGACGTTCGCTGGACAAAGAAATCAAGTATTTTGGGACTGAGGGAGTATTAACTAAGTATATTTGCTGGCATCAGCATTTAGACTAGTAGCTCGATTAGCGGGACGCTACTCCATATAATTATATAATTTACCGAGAATAAGAGTGATAAGATATAACAATGAGAATCTAGATATCAAGAACAGATGACCCATGAGATCATATAATTATTCTTTTCAGTGGAAGAAAAAGACCACACTCTGTTTTTGTAGTTACATAGAGGCTTGGCACTATGTTGCGAGCTAGTAGTTTCAAACAGTCAAACAAAAGGGCACAACTTGTTAAACTCTGAACAAACTTTGCCAGGGGGCATAATAAAAGAAACGCGTGTCTCGATAGCATACCTTGTTTTTCAGTTATACAACATAGCAGAAAATAGCGGCACAAGAGTATAGACGACTTACATTAACAAAACTAAACATGTCTAATACCATTCATTAGAGGGCGCTTCCTCTTCACCGCTCTAGCTTGCAGCTCTTGAATCTCATAAGTTTGGATGTAGGTATGGTAGGGCGGTACCCGAGACTTCCATAGAAGGACCTTAAATGTCCCCCCTTGAGGCCTGGCGATTCCATACAAAACATCTACGGCTGTTATCTTGGGAACTTCCTCTACAGAACAGCATGTCTGATTAGTACCAAGAACAAGAACATCTTCAGTAGTTCTACCCATTCGTTGAAGATACACAGGTCTATTCCCACTGAGAAGTTCACACGGATGCACCCCAAACTTACAGAGCTGCTTTTGCATGCACCCTCGTCGGAATGCCAGAACCTTGCACCAGAAATTGATGTTAAAATTGGCTCTCAATACACATGCAGTGATGCTTGCTTCAGCGAGGTTATACATCAATTTTGCTATCTCCATTGCCAAATACACGAGTCTCGGGTGCATCTCGGGGTCCGTACTTCCAAACGTAATCACCTTGAAAAAATACCAGAATGCCTCATCAGACAGATGCTTCAGTACTAGAGTCTGTGTCGTTCCAAGCTTTGTGATCTTGTCAGACCGGCTTGTGATAATGATTTTACTACCACTTGTAGTGCTCTGTCGGCAAAGAGAGCACAGGTTTTCCCACAGATCTTCGTCAAGACCCCCAACTATGTCGATGATGATCAGCAATCTCCCATTATTCTCATGTCTTGCTCCACATCTGCCTCTCAAAGCGGCTATATCTTCAGCTCTGAAATTATCATGCCTGAAGAAAACAATCTGGGGGAAACGATCACGTACTCTTTCATCTTCGCAAATATGGCTGACAAGAGTGCTCTTTCCAACATTCTCCGGACCAACAATCGGGAGGACATCAAAGCTACTAGTACAAGATTGTGTGCACAGAAGGAAGTTGATAACTACCTCTGTCTCCCTCTGACGGGCAAACATGCACTTGTCCAGCAAGAGATGCATGCTGTAAGGCTGACGATGCAGGCGAGGATATGTTGTCAGGAACCTGACCATCTCGCTGGCATCAAGAATCATGGATCTCAAACCGTCAAGGGCCTCTTCAAGCCCTTGTGATGTTTTGTTGTTGTTGCTGCTGGAGAGGCAGAACCGTTGTGCATAACGAAATTTGGACACCACCCCAGATTGACTCACAGCCAGATTATTCTCCTCTTCTTTGTATGCTCGGCATCTGAAGGTGTCGAGCACATAGTAGCCTTGGTACATGGCATACCTCAGCATGCTAAGCTGCTGGAGCATTCCATGGTTTGTGATGTGCCGCCCCATGGCCTCGTCGACGATGACCTGCCCCCTGAGTAGAATCCTCTCTAAGCCAGCCTCCACAGCCTCCGCCGGTGGCTTGGAGTATTTGTTGATGATGGAACTCATGGATCTTGATATGAGTTCACCCATCAACGCAGAAATGAAAATCTCCATTTGCAGGGACTAGGGGGGCTTGTATCCTCGTTCCTCGGGAATGAACACTGAGCTTGGAAGTTGAATAGTTCATGTCTCTGCAAACTCCTTTTATACTCTGCCCCTGCCTCCATGGTCATTGCTGGTTATCAAAGTCATGGTTCCTGGTCAAAAAAGGAGGGATCGATTTGGGACTAGGGCGACTTGTATTCTCAGGAGTGAACACTGAGCTTGGAAGTTGATGCCTCTGCTGGTTAGCAAAGTCAACCTTGCTGGTCAATAGTAAAACGTTTTACCATAGAAAATGCCAGTGCTCCACTCACTAAAATTGGATCGATTCCATGGACGCCATCCTTTGTATCGGGTTGCAATTTGTGTTGCTTTATCACATAGACTTGACTGATTCCTAATGGCAGGTACAGCACTAGATCTCTTGGGCCATTGTAGACAAGCCATCGCCACACAGATCTGACTAACTTTTGGATCTTTGTTGACGGACCATCACCATGTATTTCTTTCTATGAGACAGACTTGACTGACAACCAACTGTCCGGTCGTTGTCGCTGAAGCATCACCACATAATTTTCTCCGCATCAATCAAACTGACTTGACTGAGAACCAACTCTTGGTTCTTTGCTGCCAACACTTCATTATCTGAATCTAGTATCCAACTAGCCCGAAGTTGAACAACAGATCGAGCATAGCGTATCTGTCAAGGAGAGACTTGGCATGCACTGACCAAGTCCTATTACAATTTCAGTCTACAGAAATTTCTTTGTGTCCAAAGGAGCCCCAGAGCGTATATTTAGTTCTCAAAGTTGCTAAAGGGTATGTACACGGTTCAAACACGGTATTTGTACCGTGATATTGATGGAGTGGATACTTCATTTTTTGTCCGAAAAATGAGCCATAACTGAAACCTTAAACGTCAACCTGAGAAAATTCAACAACCCCCCTCAAAATCAATCTGTATAAAACAAAACAAAATAAAATAAAAATCAATCCATGAATCATTTATTCAGTTAACATTAGAATAAAACTGTTGAAAGGAATTGGAATCGCCCCTGCTAGTGCTCGGCGCCTCGGCTTAAAGCTGTTGAGCTGGTCCTTCAAACCCTAACTTATAGTTTGATTAGAATAAATCAATCCGCATTTCTCAAATTTAATCCGCACACCAGGTGTTCAGCTAACGAGATTGAAATAAATCGGAAAGACTGGGAGAAATCGAGAGCAAACCTGTTGCAAGGAAACGGGATCTCTCGCCTCAGTTGAGCTGCATCTAGCCTGCCACCACGGCGAGGGTGGAGGGCGTGTGGCGGCGGACGAGTTCACCGGCGAGCCAACGGCTGCGGGGCCGGGCGTACACCGTCGAGCGGCGTTGCTGCCTCCTCTCATCGTCTGCTCTTGCTCCCACAGTTTCTTCCCCACTCTGATTCAGAGGAGCATTTTCTTTCCGAGACAATATTCAGAGGGGATTTTTTTTTGAGCAAATATTCTGAGGAGCTCTCGCACAAATTGGTCCAGAGCTCGTCTGGAGGCCTTCTGAATTGCTGGGCTGCTGCATTTCCATCTCCATATGGGCCGCTTACTATCAGAGACAGGAACGTTTGGTCTATGGTGTATATACATCCTATATTTTGGTCAAAAAAAATATACATCCTACATGGAGAAAAACATTAGTAATTAAATAAAATTTTGAAAATATTTTGAAATATTGATCCTCCATTGTACTTGTAAAAAAATCTCACAAAAATGAAAACCCCCGTTGACTCCTTCTCAAAAAAAAAACCCAGCCAAAATAGTATGAATAGTGACCTATAACAGCAATATTTTTAGTTTTTTGCCCTAAAGTCAATGCTGGATTTTGATGCGTGAAAATTTATATGCTAGTGCAAAAAGTTTATTCTAAAGAACTTCTAAACTTTTTTGATATTTTTTAATATTCATTGTTTTCCCCTGTGAGGTATATATACACCTAGGAACCACAGGGCATTTCCCTACAAATTGGTATTACACAACCAAGGCAAACTTCAGTAACTAAACTAAGGCAAATTTCTTACAAACAAATTTAGCACAAATACACGGCAGCAAACTAATAGAGAAAGGGGAGAGGGGGCCTGTCACCTGTGGAGAGCTAGTGTCGGGAGATCAAGCGTCATGGGCGGAGTGGAGAAATGGGGGCTTGGTACCGGAGGCACTCATCTCTGAAATAGGCTTTCGCCCCACTATATTAATATAGCACACCACACGATACAATATGAGAACCATTGTTGGGCAAACAGCACAACCACACCAAAAAAAGAGAAAACAATGTCGACACCGGCGGATCAACGAAAATGAAAATGACTCGCAGCCGCTGCATCCTATTCGAAGTATTTCCACCACGATCCTAGCACTCTGATTCGCCACGTATCGAGTAGCACCTTCAAGAAGGACAGTGACGATGATGACACTGCTGCCCGGACATGTCCTAGGGTTTCCTCCGGCACGCTCTGAGGAGTGGGAAGGGTTACACCCGACGCCCTTCAGGAATGAGGGATGACACTCTCAAGTGTCACCGTGTCGGTATCAAAATGACAAGGATTTCTCCCGACCCCCAAAACCCCACCTCCCGGACAATCAAAGGCGCTCAATCAATCATGCCATCCACCAACATACGCCACCACGGTCTTGCAATCACCATCGCCATCTCACCATGGCCAACGTAGCAAGGCCGGCCAGCCCGAGAAGAAGAAGCCGTAGACAAGGTCCGACAGGATCACAACCATGCGGGAGGGAACAACCCACACCGTCATCGACGGTAGCCGTCCGGATGCGACGACAAGAGCACACCGAGCCATTGGAACCAAAGGGCGGCAGCAGCGCCACCACCTGGAGGACGTCCTCCATCGCCAATGGCGGGTGCCGACCGGACACAACAGTAGGGACACACCAGGCCAAACAGGCCCGACCGTGTGCCCGGTACCAATCCTGGTGATTATCTGCCCGATGATGTACCCGTTTAAATAATGGAGCTGGACGAATTCAGGTACGAGTACGGGCAGCCTCTCGTCAAACCTGATCATCCTTGTCTAACAACGATGATTCGTAGACTCCATGAATGATACATGGAAAGATGCACGCAGTCTGGGAGGCATACTTTGACGATGAGAATTAAAGAGGAGCACGACCTCATTGGGATGGATATTTTGAGTATTGAATTTGACGACTTATTCCAGTTATACAATCAAAAGGCCCTCGACAAAACACTCGTGACTTGCTACTATTTGTAAGTACTACTTCTGTAATTAAGTCTCTATAATTAGCTCAACTCTTTCATTGCATGTATATATAATTATCCTCACTATATTATGCATGTTGAAGATCTCGAATGCAGGAAAGCAGATATCAATGACATTGGGTTCATTAACCCAAATATTATACATGAATGGACGTCAAACACAATGTCAAAGAGATCGAGGACAACTTGCTACAATCATTGCTTAAAAATAAAAAATAAAAGATAAAATACTCTTTCCTTACAACTTCCAGTGAGTGTTACTGTCTTGTGCATATTCGGTTTCCCTTACTCGAGGTTAATTATAGTAATGTAATTGATGAGTTATGCATGCATGCGCAGCTTTCACTTTATTTTGCTAGAGATTAAGCTTGAAACTGGAATAGTAACTATCTTAGACTCGAGAAGAAAAAGTCCCGAGGAGTGTGTGAACATGACTGATATGCTCCAGAAGTAAGTTCAATCGATCATTATCGCACCACATCATCAACTTTGTTCATTTCCTGATATCAAGTAATTAATCTCTTTGTTTGACAGGGTTTGGAAACAGTTCATCGCCATTGTTCCGGCACTATCGAAGGAGTTACGATTTACACACCCGAAAGTAAGTACTACTAGCTAGTTCTGCGCATCTCCCATTGATTCTAGCTAGTTTCATCAAAACCATTAAACATGTTTGATTATCAGTTTGAGTGAATCTATTTCTCGTAAAGTGCTTGTGGTAGGAAGCCGGGAATAATTTTTGTGGATACTACGTTTGCGAGTTCATCTACAACTTGACGAAATCTAAGCGGGGCTACTCTAAAGAAGATTTTGATGTACGTAAACAAAAACATTCACAATTTTATTTTATTACCATCATTTGTGTTGAGTTTATTCATATACATGTATTGACCAACTTCTTTAAATTAGATGTGGGAGATGCGGGATGAACTCCTACCACATGATCGGATACGAGCAATTCAAGAGGAATTAGCGGGATTCTTTCTTGACCACGTCATAAATAAAGACGGAGAATACCATGCGGAAGTTCAAATAGACCTTAGATGTTAGAGTTTGTAAAAGATCTTATATTGTATATATGTAGCTAGTAGCGTCAGATAGATATACGGAAACTTGTTGTTCGACCAATCTCGCGGAGAAAGAGAGGTCGATCACTTCTCTTTGCATATGTTCATGAGGATCTTGTGTACTTAATGGTTCCTTCATTTGCTTACTAGCTAGCATGTCGTGTTCTCTCTATACGTATGGTAGCTAGGGTCGACCAAGCACGGAGATAAGAGAGGTCACTTCTCTCTAGCTATTAGCTAGCTAACACAATATATAAACCCCCTAAATTAACCCTCCAAAACCCCTTACCGCCCCCTTTCAAAATAAAAAACAAAAACCCCAGCTACTGAGCTGCTGACGCGTGGATGCCATTTGGTCCCGGTTGGTGTTACCAACCGGGACTAAAGGCCCTCCTGCCTAGGCTCGCCGCAGCGGCCACGTGGAGCACCATCTGTCCCGGTTCGTAAGCGAACCGGGACTAAAGGTGTTGGGTTTTAGTCTCGACCCTTTAGTACCGGGGCTAATGGGCCTCTAGAACCCGGACAAATGGCCCATTTTCTACTAGTGTCTGTCGTGTTGAAGCAGCACTGTCGATGATATAAGCTGAAGATGGTTTTAAGCACTACAATGACTTTCTGTTGTTTAATAGCTAATTACCTTCATGTATTTTTATCTCTTGCCAATGGTACATCTACTCCTATTTATTATGTATATCCAGATTAATCATATTTTTACACCCATAAATAAATTATTTGCATGATCATTGTTATAACAAAAATGCGCTAACAAAAAATATCGATAAATTTTGCATACCAATTATTACGATTCCTTTTTTCTTCCACACAAAAAATTGAAAATTCCTTCTTCTTAGAAGTGGAATGATGTTAATTGAACTAATTGTTTTTTTTTGGCGGGGAGTTGAGCCAATAGTTTGTAAAGATACATGATCATGGAAACAAGTAGGAGAGGAAGTCAACAATTACTACTTGCAAATTTTGGTAAGTTTCCAATTCAACTACTTTTTTGATTGGTCATTTTATAGGTTTGGCATGCATGTGTGACAATGAAGGGTTAATTTTTTTTAGATAAAAGGCATGCACCCGACTTTATAAATAAAGCCACCAGGCAGAGTCACAACGCATGCCCCCAATACAACACATAAGCCGAGCATAGCAGAGTTTAAGAAGTGCGAGTACATGGCAACTAGCCAAACATGGCGCGCAGGCCAGCAAAGAGTCCAAAAGAACCGGTCATTAAGCCATCCTCCTAGAGCGCCGCAGCAGGGAAGGCACCGTAGATCTCATCTTAGATAACATGTCGTCGAAAGCCTCTAGGTCCCCTTCCTTAGTCAATGATCTCCACTCCTGCAAAAAGACATTGGCTTTAAATAAGAAATTCACGGGGTTAGCCGGGAAAATGTGTTCGATAGTGAACTTGTTTCTAGTGGTCCACAGCGACCAACTGATCGCTGCCCAGCCAACCCATAAAACCCGCTTAGACCGGCCTGCTAAAGAATTAACACAACGCCGCAGATCCTCAAAAGAGGAAGGATGCCAATTAACATGAAGCCAAAGTCTAATGCAACTCCAGATAAATTTAGCCAAAGAGCAATGAAAAAATATATGCTCGGAGTTTTCAAGAGCCCCACACAGCGCACATCTATCAGAGCCCGACCCGTTCCTCTTCTTAATTTGATCGGCCGCAGGGAGTTTTCGCCGGAAAGCTTGCCACAGAAAAAATTTATCTTAGGAGGAATACGAGCTGGCCAAATATCCTTGAATTTGGCAGTGCAGGCACCCGGGATAAGTTTGGAGTATGCAGATTTAACTAAGAAACGCCCCGAGGCAGAGTGAGGCCAGACCACCGAGTCATCTTCCTCCGAGAGCAACGGGAAGCAGGCAGTAAGACGTTGCCAATCATCCAACTCCATAGGAGAAAGTGCACGCCAGAAATCAAGGACCCAGTCGTGAGCCGAGAGCTCAAAGATAGAGATCTCAGGATCAGTGCAATATGAGAACAGGGTCGGGTAGGCCACCGCAAGGATGGTATCCCCTACCCACCAATCTAACCAGAAACGAGTGGATTTACCATTCCTAACTACAAATTTAACAAGGATTGGATGATCGGTCGAACTTTAATGAGCTGGCGCCAGCACTGAGAGCCACCAGAAGAGGAGGCGAACATAGGGCTCGAGGAGGGGAAGTATTTAGCTTTGAGAAGAGATAGCCAGGTTGGACGCTCCTCGAGGAGCATAATCTTCCACCACCATTTTATCATGAGGCACTTGTTCATGACCAAAGTATTAATGATGCCTAGGCCCCCCATGCTCTCAGGTCTGCAGATCAGGTCCCACTTCACCATCCTATATTTACGTTTATTATCAGAGGAGTTCCAATAGAAAGCACCCCTATGCTTGTCGAAGCCAGCGTGAGTCCCTCCGGGCAAGAGGTAGAAGCCCATGAGAAACATCGGAAGGGAGGAAAGGCACGCATTAGTAAGGGCAACCTTGCCCGCCTGGGAATTATACCGGCCTCTCCACGGCAAAACTCTATTTCCTACTTTAGTAACTGCCAGGAAAAAGTCTTTAGCCAAGAGCTTGAGAGGGGAGATTGGTAGGCCCAGGTATTTGAGAGGATAAGACCCTAGAGAGCAATTGAGAAGATGAGCCACTCTCTGAGCTTCCGAATCATGCACCCCAGTCACAATAACTTCACTCTTCGAAAAGTTGATTTTAAGACCTGAAAGTGCTTCGAAGCATAAGAGGAGAAATTTCAGGTTCGTGAGGCTGGCCTCATTAAGTTCAACCATAATAATGGTGTCGTCCGTGTACTGCAGGTGGGTGATGCCATTGGGGAGAAGATGAGAACTAACAGGCGTAACGTGCCTTGCAGAGGCTTCTCGAGACAGGATATGGGAGAGGGCGTCCGCAGCGAAATTGAAGAGCAACGGGGACGCCGGATCCCCTTGTCTAAGGCCCCTACCATTAGCAAAAAAATTACTAGTCTGACCATTCATCGCCACAGCCGTATGACCACCCGAGACAAGCTGCATAAGACGATGAACCACCGCACCCTCGAATCCCTTAGCAAGAAGAACTTGGCGAAGGAAATTCCAACTAACCGAATCATATGCCTTTTCGAAGTCAAGCTTAAGCACCACAGCCTTAGTGCCCTTGGTCCGCAAGTCATGGACTATCTCATGCAAGCAAAGCACCCCATCCAAAATAAATCTCCCCTTTATGAACGTAGATTGAAAAGGACTAATGACACGATGGGCGATCGGAGAAACCCTAGTTGCCATACCCTTAGCCGGAATCTTCGCGAAGTTATTAATTAAAGCAATGGGCCTAAACTAGGAGATCAAGTCAGCACCTTTGACCTTAAGGATGAGAGTGAGTACCGCGTAATTCAGTCTAGAGATGTCAACAGTACCTAGCCAAAAACCTTGTGTAATAGCCTGAATGAGGCCTTTTAACTATGGCCAGAATTGCCGAAAGGAGGGAACGGAGAATCCGTCAGGCCAGGAAGCCGCATTAGAGTTGGCCGATCGAATCACTTCAAATATCTCCTCTTCAGAGGAGGAATCAACAGACTCTCATTTTTAGAACTCGACACCTGTTCGAGGAAGGACCAAAAGGATGGAGCCAACCTAAATCCCAACTCAGGTTTAGTAGATAAGAGGTTAGAAAAGAAGTGGACCACGTGTTGCATAATCACAGACTGATCAGAAACCCTGACGCCCTCGATAAGGAGACTATCAATCAGGCATCTCTGACGTCTACCGTTCGCAATGGCAAAGAAATAAGCCGTGGGCGAGTCACCCTTTAGGGTCTAGTTAATAGTGCCTCTTTCCTTCCAGTATACTTCCTCCTGATGATGAATACCCAAAAGAGCCTCTTCAAGGCCGTAGCAGATCTGCCATTTGGCCACGGAGAGCCCATGGTTATCCGCACGAGCATCAAGCACCTCAATTTGAGCAGCCAGCCTAGCTTTGTCCCGCCTTGACTCAGCATAATGGTTTTTTGACCAGCCTCTAAGTAATCTACGGAGAAAATAGGAACATTGATGCCAGTCGTCCATCGGGCCAAAAGATCCACGGTTAGAAGACAAGAAGACCGAAATCTTTTGCGCAATCAAATCGGCGAAACCCTCCACTTGGAGCCACGAAGCATCGAACTGAAACCTCGGAAAGGCAACCGAACGAGTACCATCATCAAGAATCAGGGGGGAGTGATCAGATCCCACTATAGCTAGGGCTCTGAGGCTGACACGGGGGAACAACGAATCCCAACTAGGACACACGAAAACCTGATCAAAAATAGAACGGATGGGAGAGGTTTGGCGATTCGACCAGGTGAAACGGGCCCCAACCCTAGGGATTTCGCGGATAGCCGTGTCCCTAATGAAAGCATTGAAAGCATCTGCCAGAGGCCACGAAAAATTAGAAGAGCTTTTATCCGACGGGTATCGCATCAAGTTGAAATCGCCTCCAATCAAAAGTGGCAGCTGACAGGAATCAATTTTATTACTAAGTTCATCCAGAAAGATATAGGACATAGAATGATCAGCCGGACCATAAACCACCATGATTTCAAGTAAAGAGTTAAGGGATCGAAGAGAAACCACCGTGCTAGCCCAAAAAATGCCATGATCAAAAGCGACAAAATCAAAAACATCTTTTTTGGTGCCAAGAAGAATACCACCCGAGTGACCGAGAGGGGCCACAAAATTCCAATTAAATCTATCTATCCCAGCAACGGCCGAGAGTTCACTAGGGGAGAAGGAGGGTTTGAGAGTCTAGACAAGGCCAATAAAATCAACATTTTCAGATCGAACCAAGTCTTTAAGCTGGTCCCTGTGCCCCTAGCGCCGAAACCTCTTATGTTCCAAAAAGAGCCTTCATCGGAAAGAAATGTTTTCGATTCTAAGACTCGACCTGCTTGGAGCCTTGCAGGATTTAGCACGTTTCCCAGCCCCATGTTTAGTAACAACCGGGGAAGCTTGACTCCTATCATCTCCCCCCTCAACCCCACCGGCCACAACCAGTGGGGCACTCGATCCCCCCCCCCCCCCCCAGCCTCCTTGGCTTTTGCAATGTCAGTCTGAGCTACTTCATTAGCCCTAATAATAGCAAGTAGAGAAGCGGGAGAACCCAAACTAGCATCTAGGCAAATGCCCACATCATCTAATATATTAAGCAAATGATCATCAGATTGGGACAGAAGCACTAGACGAACAGGAGAATGAACATTGGGAAAAGAGGAGGATGGGTCTAGGGGTCTAGTCGCGAACCTGAAGGAGGCAGGTCCCTAGCCGCAGCGCGCCGAGCAGCCCGATCAGCCACCTTCTCACCGCTGTTGGAGACGCGACCACTTTTACGAGCCATGGACGCGGGCGAGCGCACTAGCTCAGGTCAAACACGGCGGGGAGACGCCGTAGCAGAAGACGGGCCCGAGGCCGTACCCAAGTCAGCATCGAGCCTGCAACAGAGCCTAGCCGCAGACTGCTTTGAGTCCCCAGAAGCCCTACTCTTAGCGGAGAATTTCTTGACGGATGACTTCTTCTTCTTCTTGGAGGGAAAGGGGTCAGCCGGAGGCAAGTCTTCAATGCCAGAGAGGGAAGGAGATGCAGGACGGGCAGGGAGATTAGAGCACACCGTCGAGAAAGGTGTACCCTTAGCCCCACCGGAAGCAACCTCCCCTCAAATCAAGCCCGCGTGCGAGCCATTTGCCCCCCGACCGACCGGAGCATTCTCCTTCAGCATATCCTGGTCTTTAGGAGAGAGCCCGTCCCACTCCGACTGGGTAAAACGGGGATCGGAGCCATGCATAGAATCGTCCGGGCAGCCATCCCCATCTTTTCTCTTGTCGTCATTGCCAGAGGCCGGGGGCGGGGGAGGAGGTGGGGGCGACACCAGGCCCGAAGCACCCTCCACCCGAACCCTGAGCCGAAAGCCACAAACCGAAGGGAAGACATCAATGGAACCACGAATACATAGGGGATCCACACACCATACCCGCAAACGGACCGGCCCGAGGATAGCCAGAGAGTCTTGATCAACCTCAATCGGCTTGCCGATGAGCACCAGAAAGCCATCAGAAACGCCGTGGTACGCTCTGTAGGAGGGACATCTTCAACTAGAACCCATACATCAGACAGGGAGGAGATAGCCTTGGAGCCATTAGAAGCGGCCTTAACCGAAACAACCAATTGATTCAGAGGAGGCGTGAAGCTAGTACAGGAGGAAATCATGCGGAGACTTTCTTTGGAAGGGAAGGTCGTAGCAAAATCGAAATCGGAAAGTTGGCGGATTTGCCAATCCCACCCTCCCTCGTCCCACAGCCGGAGCTCATCAAGAAGAACCTGGGAAGAAATGCGCTTGGATTGGACAGAGATGATGCCAACGTTGGAAAGCGCAGGGATGGGAGCAGCAGCAAGAACCTCCCTGTCTAAGGCGAAAAAAGAGCACCCAGGAAGGCCAAGGCCATAGTGAACGAAGGCCGGAGGTTTGGAACGATTCTGACAATCCACCGTGAGGTGGCCATCTTCCCTACAGATGAGGCAAAAGGGGGGGTTTTGGCACCGCGACTGAAAGTGACCAGGAGGATGGCATGCGAAGCAGGTGAGAGTGGGGTTGGCGACCTGAGTTTGAGGAGGAATGCGACCAGGACCACGAGGGGGAGGAGGGAGAATACCAGCACCAGCCGCACCAGGCCCAGCACCGACGCCCTGCCCAACAGCAGAGCCAACGGGGCAGCGAGCCGGGGGCCCCGACGCACCACGCGGGGCGAAGCGAGACGGACCCCCAGCATCCACCGCCGGAGCCCGCACCGACCCACCACCCAGGGGAGCAGCAATACGCGGAGAAGGCGACGGAACTGTCCCGACGAGCCAGCCCGGCTCCCCGCAGCCGCCAGCTCCCACGGATCGACAGCAGTCGGCAAAGCCCCATGCAAGGACAGCGAAGGATCCGACGACCTAGATCCGGAGGCGCGCGGGGACGAACCGGCTGCCGCCGCCGCCGACCCCGCGTCAGGAGCGAGTGACGCCTGGAGCTTAGCACGCAGCGCAACTTCATACTCAAGATCGGCTGCCGCCTCGCCAGATCCGTCGCGCTCCCGCTTCTGGCCGGAGACAGCCTCGCTGGAGGACCCGCGCGAGCGATCCATCGCGACCACCACCGCAAATGAGAGAGAAAGGGGAGGAGGAGCAGCAGATATAGCGAAGGAGCGAATGGGGAGACGGCGCCGACGCAGATCTGAGGAGGAGGCAGGGAACCCTAGAAATGGGGGAACGGATCCCTTCCGGACCCATAAATACCCAGTCCGAGCCAGGCCCGGTTCGGCAGGTGGCACCAAGGTGGGCTGGACCTGGGCCAACCGCGGCCCAGAGTCCAGAGAAGGGAGGGGGGGGACAGAAACACACTCCAAGGCAGGAACCGAGCCAGGCCCACCAGGCCCATCACACGGCACAAGGGCCTGCGGACCCGACCCAGACGCAGGCACCACCCCCAGCCCCAGCGCCAGATCTAGGGCAAGCGCCGGCACCGTCGCCGATGGGGAAGCCGGAGCCGCACCCCCAGGGGACGGACATGCAAGGAGGGCCACCGGAGAGGAGGACGTCGACACCACCTCCACAGCCCCACCAGAGCCCATCGACGCCCGAGCCGGAGACCAAGCCGCAACACGATGGCGCCCACGGGAGACGCGACGCCAGCCATCCGCCTCCACCACGGGCCCGACGAGCCGACCACGCCCGCCAGGAGCGAACTTGCGCTGCCGAACCGCCGCCGGAGCCAGGGGAAGGCCGCCCTCAGGGACCGGGCGAGAAGGGGAAGGGATCGCCTCAGAGTCCGACCCAGATCCATCTGAATCAAGCGCCCAAAACCTGTTGGCACGGGAAGGAGCGAGGAGGACGGAGCGAGGCGAGGCCGCTGGGGAGGAGGGGGAAACGGGACGCGGCGCCGGGGAGGAGCAGAGAGGAGACCGCGGGGAAGAAAATGGGGAAAGAGCCGCACGAGATGAGGTCGCCGCCGGGGGGAGGGAGGGGGCGGAAGGCGTCGCCATCCCGTTTCAAGTTCTCTCAAGGGTTAATTTTATTTGTTGTCGTACAGTTTGTGAAGTAATGGGTACGTGCATGTGGTCACCGTTTTAAAAGTTAAAAAAATCATTCAGTTGACGAATGTTGTAGGATGCCAATGGACTTTTTATTTATGAATTACCAAAATTTTCACCTTTTGCTCTAATGCGTGATTTTTATCTAGGTCGAATCACTTCTCCAAAATATACCACAAAAATATCAGTGACCAAGGAAAGTGATTGTGGTTGTTTCTCCGACCTTATAAATATATCACTTAATCATATGTTTGATCCGTCTAGCTTAGCTCCGTAGAGAAGCATGACATTGTTGTAAATCAGTTTATTGAGATAGGGATATAGAATAACTATTGTCTCCCGTCACAACGCATGGACAGTTTTCATAGTAAAAGAAAACCCGTTGCAACGCATGAGCATTCTGCTAGTTTTATCAAATTGCTCGAGATGAAATGTTGCGTACGTGAGGGTCAATTGGCTAGTTAAATAAAAGGTAGAGTACGAGTGTTGTGGACTAAAAGATACATCATGCATAGAGCGGTATAGTATAACGATTTCTTTTACCCAGAGGTAAGAGTACTTATGGAGTAGCTAAGATTGCAGTGGAAAGGTGGAGCGGCGAGGAGCTAGCACATCGCCGATCAACTCCTCAAAGTTGCGGTGAGACGAGCCGCGGGGTTTGGCGGCCTTGACCGCTTTTTCCCTCCATTCTTGTGTCTTCTTCTTCATCACCTGCCCTTTGTCCCCCTCCATGAGCTCCATAATAAGGTCTGCGACGGTGTCACTCTGGACGTTGCTATCAATCTCCATACCGACGCCCCATTCGTTGCATTGGTACCGGCAGTTGGTCTGCTGATCCGCGAAGAACGGCCAGCTGATGACCGGCACGCCGCCGCACATGCTCTCCATCGTTGAGTTCCAGCCGCTGTGCGTGAGGAACGCGCCCACAGCCGGGTGGTTCAACACCTGCTGCTGCGGGCACCATGGGGCCACAAGCCCACGCTCCGACGTCTCGGCCGAGAACTCCGGGGGGAGCACCGCGGTGTCGCCCTTGACGAGATCGGGACGGATGATCCATAGGAAATGCTTGCCGCTCTTGGCCAGCCCCCATGCGAACTCCACCAGCTGCTCGTTAGTCATGAGTCATGACGGTGATGCTACCAAAGTTAACGTACACAACGGAGCCAGGCTCCTTGCCGATGAGCCAAGGCAGGCATTCCTCATGCGGCTTCCATAGGCTCATGCTGATGGTAGAGCTTGGCGCCAGCAGCGGGAGCGGCCCGATGGTGTAGACCTTTGGCATCCCAAGCGCCTCCATGGCCGCCACCGCCTCTCCCTCGAGGTCGCCGAAGGTGTTGACGGTAATCGCTGAAGCGCCGACCGCGCGCTCTGTGACCCTGAGCGCAAAATGCAACATGAAGTCGTACGGGGCTGGGCTGCGTATGAAGGTGGGAAAGTCCCTGAACCTCATTTTCCTCAGTCCCGGCACGTCTTCGACCGGCGTGTTAAGGTACTCATCCGTCAGCTGTTTGACATCTTTGATCGGTGCAAGGCCACGGTCTAAGAGGAGCCGGTAGTGGCAGTAACCGACGAAGCTGACGGCGCTGGACGTGCAGAACTGAACATAGGGTAGGCCGAGCTCCTTGGCCGCTTCCATGGAGAAATCCATCGGGGCGTACTGCCTATAAATATATGTCGGATAGGAAATGGTGGTGTGAAACAAATAAGTATGTCTTTGAAAGTTTGAATTGGCATCGTGGATTCGTGGTATGAAGGACTCGGCCGTCTTGGCTGCATATATATTTTGTTTACTGTGGCATCTCCTTCCAGGATGGAAACTTTCAGTGCAAGCTCGATATAAACGTGTCAGGTGAGTTTCTTATACTCGGCCAAAACCCTAAAATGGTACTAGGTGGTAATGGGAGCAAACGCGTAATGTTATAGATGCAGAGTTTTGTGAAGTGAACTAAATATATACATGCATGTACGTATTTTTTTGCTCAAAACGTTGTCATTCCTTCCCCCGCAAAAAAAAAAAGAAACGTTGTCATTCCTGATATATCCATGCAAAGTATGTATGTAATGAGTTTGGATGGGAAGTGATAGATCGCCGGCCGGAGTACACAGGCGAACACAAGGGAGAGGGAGAGGTAGACAAAGACACCAGTATTTTGCGAGGCGCAACTGCCGTCCTCTTTTCTGTTTTTCCTTCCTTTATTCTCTCGGCTGCACGCCCAAGAGAACGTGGCCATTACATGCTAAGTCTCCGCACGATCCTATTCACCCGTGCCATCCCACGGAGGATCGCCAGGAGGCTGACCAACTCAGCTACGACTCGATCTAATCCTGTGCGTGCACACGCAGGTGACAGGTCCTAGTTATTTGCTACATGCAAACTAATTAAATGGAAAGCCAATGCATGCACGTACAAACACATGCACATACAAACTAGTCTATACTGAACTAATGCATGGAGCTAAAGTCTAATGCAACATTTGACAGACCTTGTAACAAGATTAGCACCAACAATCAGCTCCCTAATCTTGTTACGCAATTTATTTCTTTGCGCACCAAGCACCCTCATGCCGGCTCGACGTTTGCGCCGCCACGAACAGAACCTCGGCTTTGAGCTGCTGTCGTTGTAGCTGAATCGAATGCCTCTGCTGCTTTCTTCAGATTCACCACATAGAGTCGATTCTTGGTTTTCCTTGCTCTGGCTAGCAGCTTTCCAGAGCGATCAAATACACTCATGAACCCATGGCATTGCACTGATTTACACCCTTCCTCATCTAGCTGCCCAAGACTCAGTATACTACTTGTGAGCTTGGACACAAAATACACGTTATCAAGAAGTATTTGCTGCCCGCTTACACTCTAGAGGAGCACTGTGCCTTTGCCAAGAATTTTCACCACTGAATCATCACCAAACTTCACACTTCCCTTTATGGACTCATCCAGCACAACAAAACTTTCTCGGCTGCCGGTCATATGGTTACTCGCACCACTATCCAAATACCAAGTGTTGTTCTTATGATTCACATCACTAGAGCCCAGTTTGGGCTTCACTTTCTTTTCATGCAAGAAAATCCTTTCTACTCGATCTGCTACAGGATGCACCTCCACTTTGCATAACTGAGATATGGATGATACTAGCTCTTGGGCATTACCTTGTTTTCCAGAAGAATGAACCCTCCCTTGGTCCGGCGCTGGACACTCCAAGCCGGTACGAGTCACTGTTGTTGCGGCCGGCGTCGTCTCAAGCTTTCCTGTGCCAGCTCGCATGGCAATTGCCATTGCCTTCTTCACCATAACATGCAGCTCGACATTCTCTTCACGGAGCAGACACTGTGATTCTTGCATCTCAGCCTTCTCTGTCTTTGCTCGCTGAACATCCTGCTTGTCAGCATGCACGTACTCCAGGAGCAACATATACTTGTCATCAGCGCTTGCAGCCGCTACATCCTTTGCCTCTGTCCTGTACTCGTGGGACACAACATACAGCTTCGCATTGGCTTCGGCCAGTTCACGGCGTAACTGCTCAGCATCGGCCCTAGCCGCTTCCAACTCGGCCTCGATGGCCAAGGGGCGAAGCACCTCCTCCACCTCCATATCTTCTGGCTCGACGACGTCCGCAACCTGCTCCTCCGCCCCCGGTGCAAGCTCACATGCCACCGCCATCAGCAGCCCCGGTTCGTAGTCGACGTCGGCAGCTGCAAGAAGCGCCTTCTCCTTCTTCGACGCCTCACACTCGGACTTGAAGTGTCCTTTCTCTCCGCACTCGAAGCAGGTAATCTTCGACTTGTCGAACTTGCCGCGGGTCTTTTTCTTGTTGCCACGCCCGTCGCCATTCTTGCCGCCGCTGCTGGAACCCTCCCCTTTCTTCTTTTCTTCCTGGACCAGTGCCTCCAACTAGGCACGGGAGACCAGCATCAACTTCTCGCCGTCGTCGCCGCGGTCTTGGCGCCGTCCGTACTGGTTCTCCTCGAACGCCCGCAGCCGCCCAATGGCCTCGGCGACCGACATCTTCTTGACGTCGCCCATTGCTCAATTGTCCCGATTATCGGCAGGAAGCGATCCGGGACCGCCGCGAACAGCCGCTTGACAACGGCGTGTTCCTGCAAGTTCTCGCCAAGCGCTCGAATTTCTCCGACGAGCGCGGTGAGTCGGCGCCGGAACGCGCCAACTTCTTCGCCATCTTCCATGGTTATCCGCTCAAAGCGCCTTGTCAAGTGGCTGATGCGTGCCTGCACCACACGCTCATCGCCTATGCGCATGGTACGGATCGCATCCCAAGCCTCCTTCGCCGACTCGTACTCCACGATGGACATCATCACGTCGTCGGGGACGGACTGCGAGATAGCAGCCATGGCTCCTTGATCCTTGGCCTCATCGGCGTCTTCTCCGGTGATCGCCAACCACACGCCCATTGGCTTGAGGATGATCTTCATCTTTGCCGCCCACAACTGGTAATTACCTTCTGTCAACTGTGGGTATTGGATCGGCACTCCGATGCTCCTCGCAGGTGCGGCCACGACGATCGTCCCATCGCCGGAGCCGCTGGCACCGAGCCTCTTGCTCGGCGGCGTGTACTTTTCGCCGCCACCAGCATCGCTCTTCGTCGGTGACTGGTCTCCCATCGCTGCACACCGTCCCCGATTCGCCTCCGGCCACAACCAGGCTCTGTATACCAAATGATAGATCGCCGGCCGGAGTACACAGGCGAACACAAGGGAGAGGGAGAGGTAGATGAAGACACCAGTATTTTGCGAGGCGCAACTGCCATCCTCTTTTCTATTTTTCCTTCCTTTATTCTCTCGGCTGCACGCCCAAGAGAACGTGGCCATTACATGCTAAGTCTCCGCACGATCCTATTCACACGTGCCATCCCACGGAGGATCGCCAGGAGGCTGACCAACTCAGCTACGACTCAATCTAATCCTGTGCGTGCACACACACGTGACAGGTCCTAGTTATTTGCTACATGCAAACTAATTAAATGGAAAGCCAATGCATGCACGTACAAACACATGCAGATACAAACTAGTCTATACTGAACTAATGCATGGAGCTAAAGTCTAATGCAACATTTGACAGACCTTGTAACAAGATTAGCACCAACAGGAAGAACTTTTGTGAGCGAATGAATTAATGGTCTCGCTTCCCAATTTAACTGTCTCGTGTGTTTGTGAATTGGATCGAATGAATTTATCCTAATTTTTTTTCTCTGCTCTCCGCAATCACATACCGTTTGCTTTCACTACCCGTGTGTTTTATTTAGCTTCAATAGCATACCATTCGTGTTCACTAGCGTGTGGCTTTACATCGGCAAAATAATATACATAGAAGATATAAGTAGGAAACATAGATACAAATAGGAAATTCATAATGCATATACAAATGGTAAAAAATCGCAATGTTTGTGTTTAAGCCTTTGCCACACAGGTTTTTGAAACTTATTTTCATTCCTTATCCATCTATACTCCCCCTATCCATCTATATAGGGCCTAATGCATTTTTCGAGGCCAACTTTGACCACATGTTAGATCAATAATATATGACATGCAAGTTACACGAAGCATACCTCAAATTCTTACTTCAAAGGAGCTTCCAGTGATATAATTTTCACATTATGCATCTCATATACTATTAATCTTATCAATAGTCAAACACAATCTCAAAAAACGCATTAGGCCCTATATATATAGATGGAGGGAGTACAAAAAAAATGATATTTTTTGAAACCATTTTTCTGCACTAATTCGTGTACCATTTGTTCAAAACTTACCTATAGAAATGCACTATATGACTTTAATATAGCAAATGAACCTCAAAGAATGCCAAATTTGAATATAAATTATTCCGTGGCGTATGTTGAGTGTTGATACATCTGATATGCACCTACTTCTCAGAGCACTTTTCTATGTTTTGTCCTCTCACTACCATGATTTGAATAAAACTAATCCGAACTAGCGTTGTTTTCGTTAGAATCCCCCCCCCCCCCCCCTCCCCCGGTGTTATCTTTTTGCAGAAATAAAATTTTCCAGAAAGACCCTCATGTCTACTATGAAACTTTGTTCTTACAGACTTTGGGTCTCCAAGCGCAGAGTTTTGTAGCACAACAGCTAATTTCCCTCAAGTAGATGACCTAAAATTTAAGAGTGTGAAACTTGTCGGTGGACGTATTAGCTCCTCAATTGCGTCGCTCCAGGGGGCGACTCAGGCGATCCAGATCTCAGCCGCCGCCGCTGCCACCCTCTCCAACTCCATCCCCTGCCACCGCCGGAGGAAGTTACTGGGCTAAGCATGTGCGGCTGACAGCGGCGTCGGGCCTTCATCTCCTCGGGTGGCGGGTGGCGGAGCGGGCCTTTCATCCCCACGCGGCATGATCTCCGGCTGCTGCAGATTGGCGGCCCTGAAAGTCGAGGTCCAGGCGGTGGAGACGAACACTGGGCGGCGGCCCCGGTCTTCTTCGGCGACCTTGGCGACCGCTATGGCCGCGAGCGTGGCACGACGCCTGGTTCGGGGGACTCGACGTGGCTAAGCCTCATCTCCGCGTGGTGCGGGTGGTGACGACGGTATCCAATCAGATCTCCGGCCTGCTGTTGGGAGCCGGTGGGCGACGGCATGGGGGCCGTTGTTCTGCCTAATAAAGGCAGCGGTCCTAGGGTTCCTCTCGCGCCAAGTCGAAGATCTGCTTGATGCTTGTCCTCCTTGATCTGGCCTCGGTGTCAAGTTCTGGAAGGCTCCACCAGCAAAGTCCCTTGGGCGCCTCATGCATGTAGATTGCTAGGTCAGATTGGATTCGGTCGTGCCCACCCATGTTTTCTTGACCATTTGGTTTCCGGAGGGAGCGGCGCGAAGCTCTGCTATTTTTTGCCATCATGGGACATGTCTTTTTCGTTCCATGGTGAAGTTAGAGGTAGAGAATGTCATGGAAGTTGTGATCTAAGGACTAGTAATGGTGGTTTGAATCTTCGTGGTGATGAATAATTTGCTTTGTTTCAAGACTTGTAGCAGCGGCATGCAAGTGGGCGCGATAGAATGGGAGAAGTTCAAGGTCTTACCTTTCAGGGTGAAAATCCAAGGTCTGACCTTAATTGGTTGTGCCTGGCAATGGACTTTTTGAAGGCATTGTTTTGAGAGCGCGTAATTTCTTCAGGGTGAAAACCTATGATCTATGATCGGGCCACGAAGGCACTTGTGCAACGTTTCCTTCTTGGAGGTGTCGCTCTTGGAGAGGTGTTGTCTTGGTGGTGTTTGTACTGCTGCTTCAAGGATTAGATCACTGTAGCGGGACTTCTCCTTTTTAGCTTCTTCTTCTTCTTTTGGCTGTGTGCATCCGTAGTGCCATTAGAGTATTGCGTTGTTGCAGAGGCTGAGTGTAATTGGTATCTCCGCGATATTAATATATTCCTATTGTAGAAAAAAGATGACCTAAGATTTATCGATCCGTGGGAGGTGTATGACGAAGATGATTCTATCTCGAACAATCCTGCAAGATGATACAAGTAGTCTCTTATGTCCCCAACACGCCCAATACAATTGTAGTTGTATAGGTGCACTAGGCCAGGGAAGAGATCATGATAGATGTGTAACATAGATGGTATAAATAGCTTTTTATAATCTGAACCGCTAAAAAACAGAAAGGTTGTAAGCAACAAAAGTGTGTGAAAACGACATCAATCCTTAGAAACAAGGCCTAGGGTTCATGCTGTCACTAGTATATCTCAACATTACTAACGTAACTGAATCACATGATAATCCCTCAAAGTGCAACAAAGTATCACTCAAAAGTCTTTATTTCTATTGGAGAAAGTAGTTTTGTTTCCAGTTAATTTATTGAACCACCCCCAAAGTGTCAGAAATAGTTCTAGAGATTGTACTACGACAACACATATGATACATATCAATCAACTCTCAAATCACCTAGAATTGCTCCAATGTCACCACATGAATCCGCAACTTAGATGCATCAAATGATCTCAGATCGAAAATGTTGAATCCAACATAAGGAAACCTCAAAGAGCAAGACTCAATTCACCACAAAAGAGATAGAGGTGAAGAAAATCATAAGATTCAACTATATTGATAAAGCTCATGATACATCAGGATCGTGTCAAATCAAGAACACGAGAGAGAGAGAGAGAGAGAGAGAGAGAGAGGAGGGAGAGAGAGAAAGGAGGAAGAGAGAGAGAGAGAGATCAAACACATAGCTACTGGTACAAACCCTCAGCCCCGAGGATGAACTACTCACACATCATCATGAAGGTAGCAAGTATGATGAAGAGGCCTCCCGTGGTGGCTTCCCCCTCTGGCAGGGCGCCGGGAAAGGGTTCCAGATGAGATTGCTTTGGAACATAGACTTGAGGTGGCAGAGTAAAAGTTCTAGGTTACTTTTAAATGGGTTTCATTATTAATAGGATTTTTCTGCGTTGGAAGCACGACCGACGGAGTCTCGAGGGCCCCACAATCAATGTCAAGAATGATGACGTATTAAGCTCATAGTGTTCACTATACTATGTATGTGAGTATTAGAAAATATATTAAACTAATGACCACAAAATAAAAAGTCCGTACTACCTTCGTCCTTGTTTATAGGCTCTCTTGGTAGTTTGTGCCAAATTTTGACTAAAGATTTAACTAACAAAATGTTAATGCATGTCAAGAAAAATTATCTCATTGGATTAGTATTTGAACATAGTTTTCAAAAATATAATGTTGGTGACATGCGTGAACATTTTGTTAGTTTAATCTATGGTCAAAATTTGATACGAAATACAATGGGGACCAATAAACCCGGACGGAAGTAGTACACGCATGGATACATTTATTTTACTGCCTCGTTTCTAAATATAAGTCTTTTTAGAGATTTCAATAGCGGACTACATATAAAGCAAATGAATGAATCTATACTCTAAAATACGTTTATATACATCCGTATGTAGTTTATATTAAAATCTCTAAAACGACTTTAGAAAGCGCACGGAGTACTTCATAAAGCTCACCAGACATGTTTATCTATAACATGCATGGATATCCTTACGCGTTTGCTCACATTTTCTACCTACCACTTTAGGCTTTTGGCCGAGTAAGAGACTCACCAGACATGTTTATGTCGAGCTTCCACTGAAAGCTTCCATCCTGGAAGGAGATGCCACAGTAAACAAAATATATATACCCGTGGACGTAATCACTTGCGTCCTTGATACCACGATGCCAATTCAAACTTTCAACGACGTACGTCTTCGGTTCAGACCATGCTATCGCCATTTGCTATCCGAGGTGCGTACTGCCTATAAATATATGCACCCAAGGCCCAAGGCAATGCATGTCCTCAACAGCAACAAGATCGAACACCAGAGTATAGCTAGCTAGCTGAAAGCCAAAAGCCCTTGCCATCTCGATCGTCTGGAAAGCTAGCTCCGGGGAAATGGGTTTTTCTTCAGCACCGGGCAAGAAAGCGCACGCCGTGTGCCTGCCGGCGCCGGCGCAGGGGCACGTCATCCCGATGCTCGACGTGGCCACGATGCTCCACGCCCGCGGCTTCGACGTCACCTTCGTCAACACCGAGTACAACCACGTCCGCCTCGTCCGGGCGCGGGGCGCGGCCGCGGTGGCCGGCCTCCCCGGGTTCCGCTTCGCCACCATCCCGGATGGCTTGCCACTATCCGACGACGACGTCACGCAGGACGTTCCCTCGCTATGCAAGTCCACCGAGGAGACCTGCCTCGGGCCCTTCCGCCGCCTCCTCGCGGAGCTCAACGACCCCGCCACAGGCCACCCGCCCGTGACCTGCGTCGTCGCCGACGCGCTGATGGATTTCTCCATGGAAGCAGCCAAGGAGCACGGCCTCCCCTATGTCCAGTTATGGACGTCTAGTGCCATCAGCTTCGTTGGTTACTGCCACTACCGCCTCCTCTTCGAACGTGGCCTCGCACCGATCAAGGACGTCAAACAGCTGACTGATGAGTACCTTGACACGCCGGTGGAAGACGTGCCGGGCCTGAGAAACATGAGGTTCAGGGACTTTCCCACCTTCATACGCAGCCCGGCCCCGTACGACTTCATGTTGCATTTCGCGCTCAGGATCACGGAGCGCTCTGTCGGCGCTTCCGCGATGATAGTCAATACCTTCGGCGACCTTGAGGGAGAGGCGGTGGCCGCCATGGAGGCGCTTGGCATGCCCAAGGTTTACACCATTGGGCCGCTCCCCCTGCTGGCGCCAAGCTCTAACATCAGCATGAGCCTGTGGAAGCAGCAGGAGGAGTGCATGCCGTGGCTCCATGGCAAGGAGCGCGGCTCCGTCGTGTATGTGAACTTTGGCAGCATCACCGTCATGACCAATGAGCAGTTAGTGGAGTTCGCCTGGGGGCTGGCCAAGAGCGGCAGGCATTTCCTCTGGATCATCCGTCCCGACCTCGTCAAGGGCGACACGGCGGTGCTCCCCCCGGAGTTCTCGGCCGAGACGGCGGAGCGTGGGCTTGTGGCCTCCTGGTGCCCGCAGCAGCAGGTGTTGAACCACCCGGCTGTGGGCGCGTTCCTCACGCACAGTGGTTGGAACTCAACGCTGGAGAGCATGTGTGGTGGCGTGCCGGTCATCAGCTGGCCGTTCTTCGCGGACCAGCAGACCAACTGCCGGTACCAGTGCAGAGAATGGGGCGTCGGCATGGAAATAGACAGCAACGTCCAGAGTGACGCCGTCGCGGACCTTATTACAGAGCTCATGGAGGGGGACAAGGGGCAGGTGATGAAGAAGAAGACGCGGGAGTGGAGGGAAAAGGCGGTCAAGGCCGCCAAGCCCGGCGGCTCGTCTCACCGCAACTTCGAGGAGTTGATCAGCAACGTGCTAAATCCTTCACGCTCCACCTTTCCACTGCAATCCTAGCTCTTACCTGGGATCCTGGGTAAAGAAATATTCCTAATAATTATTGTATTGTACCTCCTCTATGCATGATGTATCTCTTGATTATTCCACAACATTCGTACTCCTTCTATTTTTACTTGACTAGCCCTAATAATTGTAGTATTGTACCTGCTCTATGCATGATGTATCTCTTAACTATTCGACAACATTCGTACTCCCTCTATTTTTTACATGACTAGCCAAGTGACCCTCGCGCAACATTTCTTCTTTTAGTAGAAATTAGCAAACATGCCCGTACGTTCAACGGGAGAAAAGATATCACACATCCCTATCCTAATAGTAGACAAAATCACATGAATCATCCAGATTGTTCTTATAAACCTGAAGGATGCTAAGAAAAATGAGGAAAAGAGCGAGAAGAAAGACATAACAAATTACTTACCACGTGGCCACCTAATCATTTAATCAATCATCTTTTTGGGCATGTCTTCTTCATGTTGTTCCTCTGCGGCAACCGTTATAGTTAAGCAAATTCAAAAGGTTTCAAATAATATAAGACAATCACAATACCTAAATTAGTAGGTTACAAATATAACAATAAGTTTTAAACCTTACTTTTCATCCGTGCTGACAACTTTGATAATGCTACTGCTATCGATAGCACAGTGATTAGCTATATCCATTGATACTGAAAATTAGCGTTTGAACACGTGTAGTATTACCATACGGAATATTTACATCTGTTAATATATAAAGTGGGTAAAAAAGATATGAAAATATTAAGCAAAACTATAATAGAAGACGGTAAACAATACCTAAGTTAGTAGGTCACAGGATAACCTGAACCTAGGATAATAAAGAATAATGCACTTAGCAATTAGTAATAAACCTTGATTTCCATCCATGTTCACAAAATGTCATAATGCTGCTGCTATGATATAGCACATACTTTGGTCGCTAAATGCCAATGGCGGGTGACCACCATGGATGTCGTTTAAAAAAAAATCAAAGAAAACTATTTTAAAGCATAAAAAAATCCTGAAATAAAATCATACATGTTGACATGGATGTATTCTGCAACTGTGTAAATTTTGAAGATGAAGTACATTATGGTGAGAGCTACACATAAAAGACAAATCTCAATTTTACAAACTGATGAACAGAACAAACACTGTTCACTATTAGAAATGCATGATTTTCTCTTTTTTGTGTAGCTCTTGCCACGATGTATTTCGTTGTCAGATTTACTCATGTTGAATACACCCATATGAATGTGTAGAATTTTTTTCAGAATTTTTTGGAACTCTAAAATGTCATTTCTATTTTTTTTAAATATCCACCTCCATGGAGGTTGCCCGCCAAAAGCCAGCACTCAAATATATGGCAAATTCATTTGGATATATTCAACATGTGTATAAAATTTATACAATATGGATGAATTAGTTTTTGGTGACATGCATTCATATTTTGTTTGTCAAATAAATGATCAAAATTTAACACAATATACGAAGGGTCGGGACCAATAAATCAAACAGAGGTAGTACAAATTTTTTGTTGACGACTGTCACGCCACTTAATCATACTTTTTACGAAAACTTCCTACTAGCAGTTAGATATAAAAATATGATTTTTTTTATACGCCAGCTCAGGTTTCTCATATAAACCCATAGTAAGTACAGCTATTTTCGAATCTTCACGTCATTGATTTTCGGCCATTATGCCGCACTAGTGTGAGACTCTTCAGCACCGGAACTCATCATGATCTATGGAGGAGTCCATCATTTGCTCTTTCGTAGCGGTGCACTAGGTGTAAACACCTTCATTACGCGATGGTCCTCGAAGTTTGTTGCATGTATTGTTTGCGAATCATTTCCGGCTATTATTCAAATTAAATGGTATTTTCTTAGATAAATTAATTAAGTTACACAAATTATGACTACGTAGATATGAACACTTGGTAAACCATGCTATGTTTCTAAGCTTGATATGGATTTATATAGATTAAAGTAGTCTGCTAGGTTTTAGTATTCGAGGCACTAGCACAAATGAAGAATAATAAGGCACCTAGCCCGGATAGGTTTCTGGCAGAAGTTTATAAGAGGTATTGGGATATCATTAAAGGGGACCTTATGCCTATGTTCCATGACTTGTTTAATGACCAGCTACAATTGCTTAAACTCAACTTTGGGACTATAACGTTGTTGCCAAAGAAGGAGGCAGTTTGCATAGAGCAGTTCAGATCGATATGTCTATTTAATATGAGTTTTAAGACTTTTACCGAAGTTGGTAGTAATTGCCTCACACATTGGGCATACTTTGGTTCAGTCGACTCGGACGGCTTTCATGCCTGGACGACATATTCTAGAGGGTGTGATCGTTCTAAATGAAACCTTACATGAAATTCACTCAAAGAAATTGGATGAAGTTGTCTTCAAAGTGGATTTCAAGAATGCCTACGAATGTTAAGTGACCATTCTTGCAATAGGCATTGCGTATGAAGACACTACTAGGGAAAAGCCTAGCAGCAGCGCGGGTTTTGGCTCTCTCAGTAGCGCGGGTACCGGCGCTACTAATAAGACGCTACAACTAACGTATAGCAGTAGCGCCTGTTGACCCCGCTACTACTACTGATGAATAGCTGTAGCGCTCTTTGGAAAACGGCGCTACTGATATTATCTGCAGCGCTTTTCAGCAGGAAGCGCTACTGGTAAGTCGGCGCTACTGCTAAATTCCCCCCCCCCCCCTCGCTACTACTAGTTTTATTAGTTTTTTTCCTGCATATTTGTTTTTTATTTGTTTTGTATTTGAATAGGCTTTATACAATAATCTTTAGCATATCATCCACATACAAATATAATCATAGCATATACATACAATTAGTCTCATCAAATCATGTCATCATCATAATCATCATCCAACACAAAGTGGTCTCTCGTCATCAATCTCGAAAATAGCGATACAAGTCTCGATTACTTGCAAATACATCGTCATCCATCTAAACAATGATATACGCGAGAATAGCTATCACTTTGAGTACATGAGTTCGTATCCCTCTCTCGCATTAGCGTGAACCTAAACTAAGTACTGCGTGTCACTCGGAAACCGAAAACCGGTACACCTGGGCCTGACACTCCGGCCACTTGTCGTATATATACTCCTGGCGTAGCACTTCTTCGCCATCTATGATCTATGCACCTGCATCGTCACATGAGTCGATGATATGCAACATATATAATTGAGCAACAGAAAGAGACAGACTTGGCAAAAATAGAAACAACATATCATAAGCATAAATAACAAAGTTCATCGTACCCAAAATGACCTAACTAGATTGATTTTCGCTAGTCGAGGAGGAGGACGGTTTAATTACATCACAAATAAAGTTTCACCGTGCATAACTCAAAGTTTTGTCATAAAAGAAAGTATGGACTAAACGGACACATTGTCATATATCGACAATCACTCCATCATGTCGTGCCATCCATCCATGTCAGGGAGATAGTCATCGAGCTTAGTGAAAGGCTTCATGTCGAGATGCTGAGAGGCTATCCATGTTCGGACGTCTTCCTGCGACATTTGTCCTTCCGCATGGAACATCCCTGTTTTTCCGACGACCTCATTCATGATGATTTGGGCAAGTTCGCACTGGATGTTATAGAACTCAGCTCGAAGTCGATGATCCTCGATATCTCCTATCTCCTTTGCCCATTGCAGAATATGGGCATCGCTAGATCTAGGTGCCATGTGAAGGTTCTGGTGATCCCGTCTGTACTCCAGTATGTGGTGTAGGATATAGAATCCATCATTAAGAGAATCGTTCGGTTGCTGGATGCAGCAGAAGTCGGTCTTATGGCTGAAGGCGGCCCTGCCGCCCCTTCTCTTCTTGTCCCTAACCTCTCCACCCCTTGCTTGGTAGTAAAACATAGCACTGTCGTGAACATCTTTGATGTGGGTGTAATCCTTTTTGTGACTGTTCTTCGACGAGTCCAAGTAAAGAGCGTGGGAGAATCGGGGGTAGAGGATGATGAGGACGGCGCGCCCGCCGCTGCGCAAAATAAGTACACCTCAAATTAATTAGCCTCCACCGTGCAAATGAATTATTGAAATCGAAGGAAGGATAGCAGCGCGGATGACTTACACGGGATGATAAGGCACGAGAATCGCCTCCTTGTCCTTATTGGCGAGCATGAAACTGACGATGTAATCCCTCGCGTATTCACGATGCTGTGCACAGACTCCCAAGAAGCCCTCGTGCATGTAGTACGGGTCAGCGACACAGATAAAACGTATCTGCTCAACCCCAATGATGTAGTTCATGTGCAAGGCATAAAGGCGGACAAACGTAAAATCCAGCTTCTTCACGTGAAACATGTCGAATATGTAATCGAATCGGAGGAAGAACTTATCCGCGAGGAAGCCGTCGACGTACGACATTTGCCGTGGAACGTTAACCACGTAGAGTGGGTATCCTAGATCTTTCGAGGCGATGAGGCCTTTCTCTACCCGCAGCACATCGTCATGAAGTCTCCTTAGATCGCCGAATCTGGCCCGTAGCGCTGTTTCAGGTAGGATTGGTCGACCGGGGATATGCCATTTATCAGCATCGGGGATATCTACACGGTCCTGAAGCCGAGGCTGCTGAGGCGGCTGGATCATAGAATCAGCTTTTTTTGCCTTTCCTTGCTCTCTTCCTAGGCTTCTTTACCACCGGATGGTCGTCAATAATACGTTGAGACGGTAATTCAGGCACCGACTCATGATGCTCAAACCCTGAGGAGGCGCCAGTATAGACATACTGTTCAGCGCCATCGTCATCCTCATCCTCATCCATGGCGACGTCATCAGCGACTAATGGAGCCACCTGCTTACCCCGTCCGCTATCACCCAACCCGACACCCGACGCTAATTGGGTAGGTGGGGTGTTGATGTTCATACCTTGCTGAGGCTGCGTGCTCGTGGGTGTGCTCCCGGCCGCCTCCAGACGAAGCAGACTCTTTGGCCACAACAGGACCCACCCATTGCAACAATCACCAAGCCACCGCGGGGTCTCGTCGTCATCCCCCACTAGTATTAGAGGAGGCAAATTCTCGTGGCCCGGTTTGACACTGGCCACGGAAACCTTGAAGACGTTCGGGGGGATCGACCGGCTGTGGAACAATGGTTCCTTCGGCTCCATTATCGTCCCCTTCCCCACGTCCACCTTCTGTTCGCCGATGGTGTACAATATGGTGCACGGGGTTTCATCGGCCTGCAAAGAAAAGTCTGCGACGTGAGTGAGGGAGTCCTGGACTAGGGGGTGTCTGGACAGCCGGACTATCATCGTCAGCCGGACTCCAAGACTATGAAGATACAAGATTGAAGACTTCGTCCCGTGTCCGGATGGGACTTTCCTTGGCGTGGAAGGCAAGCTTGGCGATACGGATATGTAGATCTCCTACCATTGTAACCGACTCTGTGTAACCCTAGCCCTCTCCGGTGTCTATATAAACAGGAGGGTTTTAGTCCGTGGGATGAACAACCATTACAACAATCATACCATAGGCTAGCTTCTAGGGTTTAGCCTACTTGATCTCGTGGTAGATCCACTCTTGTAACACACATCTTCAATATTAATCAAGCAGGACGTAGGGTTTTACCTCCATCAAGAGGGCCCGAACCTGGGTAAAACATCGTGTCCCTCGTCTCCTGTTACCATCCGCCTAGACGCACAGTTCGGGACCCCCTACCCGAGATCCGCCGGTTTTGACACCGACATTGGTGCTTTCATTGAGAGTTCCTCTGTGCCGTCACCAATAGGAAGGATGCCTCTTCCCGTCTTCAAAGACGGCATCTTCGCCAAAGGAGCCTTGGCCGCCGGCCAAACTATCCGGCTGGGTGGTTTTCTCATGACCGCCTGTTCGGCCACCGCTTCGACGACGACCTCTCGGGTCATCAAAAGCAATCTTCACGTCAACTCGGAATTCGCCGAGCAGTTGAATCCAACAGAGCTCTCGTCCGTGAACGAACTCTTGGATCGCATCGCCGCCCTGGGAGTCGCTACAGACTACAATCAGATTGGGCTTAAAACCGATCTGAGAGAGATTGACTCTCCCTAGGTTACCCACCACGTTGCAGTGGTAGAGGAACGACGCGACGACTCTTCTCCTATATTGAAAACTAGTCATGTCCGGGCTTCCGAACCCTCCATGCCGGATTCTCGCGGGGGGACGGACTTCGATCAAGCACTGAACCTAAAGTCAGGCATCGGACCGGACTCGTTGGACGATGTTCAACAATCCAAGTTTCCAAATTCGGAAACTTCTCGGACCTTGAGCCTTGAGATGGGTTGGATTCCGGACTTAATTCCACCCATCCGACCAGACATATGCGATCTATCTCAAATCCGACAGGAGCCCGCTGAAACAGTACATCATTACTGGGCCAGATTCCTCCTAGTTATGGACAGGATAAAGGACTGTCGTGAGGAAAACGCAATTTCAATCTTCTGCAATAATTGCACGGACAAGAGAATTTTGAACACCGTCAGTCGTCGCGAAATTACATGCTTCGCCGATCTGGCGTCCATAGTACGAAAGTACTGTGCGATGGAGAGTTTCCGGAAAACCGAAACTAAGTTTTGGGACAATCCGGCCCCGAATACAACCCTAGTCCGAAGTAAAGGAATGCATCACACTCAGGCAACAGGTGCAAAAACCAAAAAGCAAAAACCCCATAAAGGGCACGGAACCGTACTGGAAGGTTGGCTCAACGGACCCTGTAAAATTCACAAAACAAAAGTCGCCCCTCCAACACATAGCCTTCGAGCATGTTGGATATTGCGGCAGGTGACCAAAAGTGGCGAAGAGCTTCTAGCCCCGGAGAGCCATTCCAATAATACCAGTACGGTGTCAACAGTCTTCGAGACTTTCGCATCGAATAATATGCGGAAACGAACAATCCGCAGGCTCGCCGAAGTCTACCAAGTAGCAACAACAAATCCATGGAGCGACACGGCCATCACCTTCAACGCCAGCGACGAACCTAAGTTCAGAACAGCCCGAGCACCAGACGCATTGGTCCTCAGTCCAATAGTGGATGGCTTTCGTCTTACAAAGGTACTCATGGATGGCGGCAGCGGACTAAACCTCATCTACGAGGAAACTCTTCAAAAAATGGAAATAGACTGGAGCCGCATTGAGCGAAGCAGCACAACCTTTAAAGGGATAATTCCTAGTCAGGAAGCGCACTGCACAGGAAAAATCACACTTGATGTGGTGTTCGGCTCGCCGGACAATTACATGTCCGAAGAGGTCACGTTCCAAGTAGCCCCTTTCAGCAGCGGATATCACGCTATATTAGGACGAGAGGCATTCACAATTTTTCAAGCCATACCCCATTACGGGTACATGAAGCTTAAGATGCCTGGGCCCGGCGGAATAATCACTCTCGCTAGTGATCCAGATATAGCACTCCGCGCCGAAAATAAGACAGCCGCATTAGCCCTAGAGGCACTATCCGAAGCCCTAGCGGCGGAGGAACTTACTGCGCTACGCTCTACGGTGAATAGGGACGATGTGATACTCGATAAGAAACCCAAGTCCACCTCTTTTAAACCAGTGGATGAAATAGTCAAATTCTAGGTCCATCCGACGGACCCAACAAAGATGGCCTCCATCGGGGCACAGTTGAACTCTGATGTAGATGCCGCACTGCGAGAATTCCTTCGGGAAAATTGGGACATCTTTGCGTGGCACCCTTCAGATATGCCAGGAATCCCACACAGATTGGCAGAACACAGCCTAAACATCCTAAAAGGATTCAAGCTAGTCAAACAGGCTCTTCGGCGATTTTCCAAACCCAAAAGACATGCAATGGGAGAAGAGCTAGCCAAACTACTGGAAGCCGGATTCATCAGAGACATTAAACATCCGGACTGGCTAGCAAACCTGGTAACGGTACCAAAGAAGGATAAATCCTGGCGCCTATGTGTCGATTTTAAAGACCTCAACAAGGCCTGCCCAAAGGACCCCTTCCCCCTTCCCCGCATCGACCAAATAATCGATGCTACTGCAGGGCACGATTCATTGTGCTTCCTTGACGCATACTCCGGTTACCATCAAATTAAGATGGCGGAGACAGACCAAGACGCAATGGCATTCATTACTCCATATGGACCATTCTGCTTCAACACGATGCCCTTCGGACTCAAAAACGCCGGCGCAACATATCAGCGCATGATTCAGACATGTCTGGCTACCCAGATCGGCAAAACAATAGAGGCATACGTAGACGATGTAGCCGTCAAAACCAGACACGTCGAAACTCTAGTAGACGATTTGAGGCTCACATTCGACAACCTCCGAGCATATGACATTAAGCTGAATCCGAAAGAATGCGTTTTTGGAGTACCAGCAGGAAAGCTCCTGGGCTTCATTGTATCCGGTAGAGGAATCGAAGTAAACCCAGCCAAGATCCGAGCTCTGTCACAGCTGGATATTCCAAAAGACCTCAAACAAATACAAAAATTGACTGGATGCGTGGCGGCTTTAAGCCGCTTTATCTCGCGTCTGGGAGAAAAGGCATTGCCCCTCTATTGCTTCCTCAGGCGCACCGAACACTTCGAGTGGACGGATGCTGCCACCGCCGGACTGGAAGAAATAAAAGCCATATTGGCAACAAATCCGGTCCTGGCCGCGCCCAACCTGGGCGAACCAATGTTGTTATACATCGCGGCAACACATCAAGTTGTAAGCGCGGTACTCGTCGTCGAACGAGAAACAGAAGGGCATAAATTCCCTCTCCAAAAACCAGTGTACTACGTATCCACTGTCTTAACTCCCTGCAAGTCCCGTTACCCGCACTATCAAAAGATAGCATACGCAGTGTTCATGGGATCCCGGAATCTCCGACACTACTTTCAAGAGTGTTCGATAACAGTGGCCTCCGAAGTGCCCCTCAACAACATCATAAACAACCGTGACGCAACGGGCAGGATTGCAAAATGGGCCATTGAGCTCTTACCATTCGATATAACTTACAAACCTCGGCGAGTCATAAAGTCACAAGTCTTGGCTGACTTTGTCGCCGAATGGACTGAAGCCGAACTCCCTAAAGAGTACGACGCATACTCCAATTGGACTATGCATTTCGACGGCTCCAAAATGTTGGCCAGCTTGGGGGCTGGTGTCGTACTGATGTCCCCAACTGGGGATACAGTCCAATACGTACTTCAGATAATGTACACGGACTCCAACAATGCAGCCGAATATGAGGCCCTCCTACACGGCCTCCGGATGGCAATCTCCATGGGCATTCAACGCCTAGAGGTGCGCGGGGACTCAAACCTCGCAATATCCCAAGTAAATGGAGACTTTGACGCCAAAGATCCGAAGGTGGCAGCCTATCGTAACGCTGTCCTAAAAATGTCAGCCTGGTTCAAAGGACTTGAATTCCATCATGTAGCCCGGGATAATAACCAAGCAGCCGACGTATTGGTACGCATCGGTGCGAAGCGCGACGCTGTCCCTCCAAACATCTTCCTGGAACGGCTCTTTAAGCCATCCGTACTATGGGAAGAGGAGTCCGAAAATAACAACCCGGAAGCAGCCGCACCGCCCAACACAGAACAATCTGACATAATCGGCAACCCAGCCGATGAAATAACGCCTTCAGCCCACGAAATAATGGCAGTAATTGCCCCGTGGACAGAACCATTCCTAGCCTACCTGATTAGGCAGGAGCTTCCCGAGGACCAAAATGAGGCCCGTTGCATAGTTCGGCGATCTAAAGCCTACAAGGTACACGAGGGAGAATTGTATAAGAAAAGCACAACCGGAGTCCTTCAAAGGTGTATCTCCGAAGAGGAAGGGCGAAACCTTCTGGCTGAAATTCATGCCGGACTAGGCGGACAACACACCGCAACTCGGGCCCTTGTAGGCAAGGCCTTCCGTACAGGATTTTATTGGCCGACGGCCCGGGCAGATGCTCAGGACTTAGTCCAAAGATGTGTCGGTTGTCAGCTCTTTGCTAATCAGAGCCATATGCCACCCACCGCCCTCAAAACTATACCCATTACCTGGCCGTTCGCGGTCTGGGGGCTTGACATGGTTGGACCCCTTAAAGGGGGAACCCATAAGCAAAGGTACCTATTGGTCATGGTGGACAAATTCACCAAATGGATAGAGGCCAAGCTAGTTAAAACGGCAGAGTCTGGACCAGTGATAGACTTTATATCCGGGGTAGTACACCGTTATGGTGTCCCCCATAGCATCATTACCGATAACAGCACGAACTTCACGGCCGTCGAGGTTAAATCATGGTGCAAAAATATGGGCATTAAGCTCGATTACGCTTCAGCCTATCATCCTCAAACCAACGGTCAAGTGGAACGAGCAAATGGTCTAATAATGAGCGGCATCAAACCCAGACTAGTGCGGTCCCTTACAAAATCTGACACGCACTGGGTAGAGAAGCTCGACTCCGTACTCTGGGGGCTGCGGACAACGCCCAACCATACTACCGGATTCACACCATTTTTTATGATACACGATGCAGAGGCAGTTTTGCCCTGCGACGTCATTCATGACTCACCTCGAGTGCGCATGTATGAAGAAAGAGAGGCCGAGCTGGATCGGCAGGACAGTTTGGACGCATTGGAGGAAGAACGCGATGTTGCCAAGGCTCGTTCCGCATTTTATCAACAGCAGGCTCGAAGATATCAAAGCAGAGAAGTACGGGCTAAGACTTACAATATTGGCGAACTAGTTCTACGCCTGCCGGACAAGAAAAAGGACAAGCTCAAGCCCAAATGGGAGGGGGCCTTCATTATCGATCAAGTCCTGACCGGCGGAGCGTACCGTCTGCGAAATGCATCAGATAACTGACTCGAGCCGAACCCATGGAACGCAGCCCGCCTTCGACGATTCTACGCCTAGCACCGGACTAAGAGTTCGTCTCCTTCCCCCCGTCCAATTTTTTTTTACATTTTAGCTGTCTTTCTTTTCTCTCTTTTCTCTCCCCCTTTTCATAAAAGCCCTTGAAGGCCTACTTGCGCATTGTTCGCACACACTTGATGTGCTATCCGCACTCATTATACCTGGGGGCTTCTTTACCAGAAGCTTACTTATAAGGGCTCCATGCCCAGCACATGTGTCAAACTTCCACATGTACCTTTTATTCACCATTATATGCATCGATATGACTTAAGTTTTGGCCAAGCTGGGTTGCCTGGCTCCTGTGCTTACCCCTACGTTCCCGATTGTTCGGCTAGGAGGTAAAGGGAGCACCTCTGCGATTGTTACTGCCCGGTCAGCCGGATGTGTACCTCAGACTGGGTGAAGCCGAAAGCTAGCGTTCTTAAGGGAATATTCGGTCGGTGACTCGAAAGATGATTTTTTGCCTATTTATTTATCTGCCCCCAGATGTTTTCCTGCTCTTTTCGCAGTCCGGACATGCACTTTAGGGCATGCCTCCCAGGGGAAGGAACCCTTAACGGAACTATTCTTCCTGGAAGATTTTTCTTACTAACCATGTAATATAACATAACTAGTTGGGCACTTGTCTGATAAAGCACTAATGACCCCTACGCCTAGTCTCCATGCATACCCCGGTTGTTCCTTAACCGAGAAGGTATTCGGACACACTCCGGACTCTAGGGTCCCGAGGTCGAAGCGAAAAGGTTGGCAAAGACAAACGATCTACAATCCGGCTAGAAGACATTTTACGTGTCATTTTAAAATACATTGTCAAATCGACTGACTGTATTCCTCCTCAATCCCGTCTAACAGGCTGTCTAATTTACAGTCCCGTTAGGAATACTTAGCGGCCAACTCTACTTGGCCGTACACTAAACTCACAGGGATCTCCTTCCCATCGGGCCCCACAGGTCCGACCTCGGCCATGTGGTTGGGATCCGCCTTCTTGTACCGCGTCTTCACCATGGCCCAGGCCTCCCTGGCACCTTGGCGGCAGGCCGATATCTTCCATAAACGGAAGCGCTGCCGCGCTCCCTGAAGCTTCTCCGCAAGCTCTCCAAGGCCCTCGGGCAGGGAGAGGGACGGCCATAAAGCCTGGACGACGCCGCTCATCGCCTGCCGAACTCGTTCGAGCAGTTGCACCAGCTCGAGAAGTTGATCACCCATTGATACGGGCATCTCCTCCGCAGAGCGACCTGTGAGCACACCTACAGACATATTTTTGTCAATCGACTTCCTCACCGAACTCTTCTTTTCAAAGGAGTTCGCTCAAGCACTTACTATAGATGCCGCGATGAAGTCGCTGATTCTCCTTCACGGAGCCAGACAGCTCGGCCCGAACACCCTTTAGCTCTTCTCCTAGCTGGGTGTGGGCATCTTGGAGTTTGTTCCTCTCCTGCTGCACCTTCGTAAGCACCCTCTCGCCGGCCTTCAGCTGGCGCAGTAGTTGTTGCTTGTCCGGATCAAGTCCGGCAACATCTGCAATATCATTGTTAGAATTATACGTACGCCGCACACCGCTTATTTTCTCGAAATAATGTGTTACCAGAGGGGGTCTCTGTGCCTCCTTGGGCGGCAGCCAGTGCGGCCTCAAGTTGGGCCTTACACTCTTGCAGCTCCTGGGACAATCGGGTATTCTTCTCTGTAAGATCCTGCATATCAAATGATCCTTAAATCAGTTACTCTAACTACTTTAAGTCTCGGGGGCTACTGGCATATACAACTATTAAAATCCTTTACCCGTATGTCTTTTACATACTGCTCCGTGGCTCTGGCTAAACCATCTTGAGCGGCACGGAGGTGCGCGTCCCCCGCGTTAAAGGCATTCAACGCCTCTGGGGAGAAACACGCGTCACGAAGAACTGTCCGGCGGCGCCTATGATTCATAGTGCTCTCCACCTCAGACCCGGTGGCGGACAGCCTGTCGGCATCCTCCGTTGGAGGAGTATCCAGCTCGCGCCTCACGCTCGCCTCCCCCTCCGGACCAGGTGTTGGAGCCTGGCTGGCGGAGGCTTGGTTGGCAACCTCTCCGGGCACAGTCTGTGAGCGCTCTTTCTCCTGGAAAAGTAATGAGCATTAATACACCTCCCAGGAATCTTTTTCCTAAACAACGGTCGCGAGCTATACCGTTGCGGTGACGTTTCGATTCGTACCGCACCCCTCTTCTTCCTGCTGGGCCGGACTGACCCTTGTTGGTCAGCCGCCGCGGGTTCGGCTTCCCGCCTTGAAGGCACCTCCTGCAAGACACCGTTGTATACGACGGTAAGAAATACGCAAGGACGAAGTAATGGTGTTAAGGCTCCGGTCATGATTACCTGGGAAGCCGGAGATAGGCTGGGGTAGTCAGCCGTAATGGCGACTAAAGCATTGTCCATGCTAAGTTGGTGGAACACCCCGTCGATCAGCTCCACCTTTATGTCCGGATCCTCTTCGAAGGCCGGATCAAGGGATCTTCCCGGATCCTCGGGTTGCGGAGACGGACTGTGAATGTCCTCCACATCCCGGCGCAGTTCCTGCGTCGAAATCATAGAGTAAGGCACTTGGCCTTGAAAGAACGGGTCGGATGAATAAACGTCCGCTTACCCAACTCCGAGGGTTATTCATGGAGAACCCATTCAATGGGCTCGTCCGGAGGAAGTCCTCCTTCTCCCCCTTGAACAGGCCGGACAGGATCTTCACCAGATCCTCGGCCGATCCCGGCCCTTTGCGGCCATGACGGGTGGCATCATTCTCCCCGTTGAAATCCCACATGGGGTGGCCCCTGTATTGCAGAGGCTGCACCCCCCGCATAATGCACGTGGCCATGACTCCAATCATGGTCAGTCCGGAATGGGCCAGTAACCTTATCCGGCCCATCAAATAATGGACGCTCTTGTCTTCCTCCAGCCGAGGGCTCCGCGGGCGCCAACTCAGGCGTTTCTTCAGGGGAGCATTGCTAAACTCCGGGAGGCCGATCCGAACAGGGTCCGGCAGTGGAGCGTCTTCTACATAAAACCATTCTGAAGGCCAGTCTTCGGACGCCTTCTTAGGGGTTCCGGAGGGATATCCGGTCCCGGCGAGGCGCCATATTTCGGCACCTCCCACTTGATAAATCGACCCCTCGTAAGAACGGGGTACGAGGCAGAATAGCCTCTTCCACAGCGCAAAATGGGGCTCGATGCCCAGGAATAGCTCGCAAAGAGCTACGAAACCCGCGATATGCAGAATAGAGGCGGGCGTGAGGTGATGGAGCTGGAGTCCGTAGAACTCCAGAAGCCCGCGGAGGAACGGATGTATAGGAAATCCGAGCCCTCTTATCAGATAGGGGACGAAGCATACCCGCTCCCCTTTATTGGGACTTGGGGTGGCCTCCGCTTGCTTCCCACCTTTGTAGGTGGCCAGCCCGGCTCGAACCGGGACCATGAAGGCCGGAGGAAGATATCCCTCCGCTTGGAGCGTCACCAGCTCGTTGTGTGGGACAGAACATCTTCTCCAATCTCTTGGCAAAGGGCTGGGAGCGCGAGAGGAGGAGCCGCGGCGATGGTCCATGATGGAATGGATTTTTGGTTAGAGGCGCTCCGATGAGTACTCGCGGAAGGAAGACGGTGTGGTTTGGATCTGGATTCTTGCCTCTCTTATAGGCAGATTATTGGCGCAGCTAGGGGGTAAAACATAAAAGATACCCTGGCTTTTTGCATTCGTGCGACGCGTGGAAGAGGGCCATTATTGGGCGTGGAAGCCAAGGAGCGCAACATTCATGAGGAAGCCGGACACTATGCGGCAAGAACATGGAATTTGGAGGAGAACCCGCCTTGCAACGTCGAAGACTATACATGCGCCGGACTCATCGTCATTGAAGCCTGGTTCTGGGGCTACTGAGGGAGTCCTGGACTAGGGGGTGTCCGGACAGCCAGACTATCATCGTCAGCCGGACTCCAAGACTATGAAGATACAAGATTGAAGACTTCGTCCCGTGTCCGGATGGGACTTTCCTTGGCGTGGAAGGCAAGCTTGGCGATACGGATATGTAGATCTCCTACCATTGTAACTGACTCTGTGTAACCCTAGCCCTCTCTGGTGTCTATATAAACCGGAGGGTTTTAGTCCGTAGGACGAACAACCATTACAACAATCATACCATAGGCTAGCTTCTAGGGTTTAGCCTCCTTGATCTCGTGGTAGATCCACTCTTGTAACACAAATATTCAATATTAATCAAGCAGGACGTAGGGTTTTACCTTCATCAAGAGGGCCCGAACCTGGGTAAAACATCGTGTCCCTTGTCTCCTGTTACCATCCGCCTAGACGCACAGTTCGGGACCCCCTACCCGAGATCCACCGGTTTTGACACCGACAGTGAGACATCCGAAAGGCAACGAAAACGGGAGATTATACATTTATATTGAAGGGGGCCGGTGTGGCAGATACCGTGAGGGCGTCGAGCTCAGCCAAAGAGGAGGCACCACCGAGCACGTCCGGTGCGGGAGCCGGTGCGGGAGCAAGTGCGGGAGCCGGTGCGGGAGCAGGTGTGGCCAAGAAGTCAGCAAGGGGAAAGTCCTCTGCATTTTTTTTCTGGATTTTGGCTTGTCCAAGTGTAAACGCCCATCACCAAGGAAGTAGATATATCTGCAATCGCCTGTTTTGCGGCAGCTACCGTTGTTGCGACTGTCTGAGATGATTTCTTCTCAACCGCAATCTCAACCTTCTTGTCGATGCTTTCTTCAGTTAACCTCCGTCTTTCCTTTTTCTCCTCCGTGGTCTCACAGTAGTACTTCTTCCACGTGGCGTCGTCTCCGACACCGTGCATGCGCCCATACGACGGTCGAGTATCCACCGGTTGTTGTTTCAATATGTTCAACGCCCGGTTGAATGGAGTGTCCCACTTGGGCCTCGCTAATGCCTCAGACGGCGAGTCGCTTTCGGCCGCAATCCGGTGCTGCTCTCTGTGCAAAAGGCACAAGGATCGTTTACAAATATGACTAACGTGTGCAGTCGAATTGATCAGAAACTAAAATTACCAGCAGCCTCATGAACTCCGTAATGACCGGTGTTGTCTCGTAAACCTTCTTCACTGGGTCCCAACGGTGCCGGGCCCTCAGGACGTCACGCTCCTGCGGGACGGTGAAATCCGCCAAGGGGTCTGGGATGCCCAGACTCGCGGCTTCCGCGTCCTCCTTGGCCCATTTGGACCTTTTCCGCCGTAACCACGGCTTTCGAGGTGGTGGGTCCCAATGTTCCTCTTTTTAAGCCCCTTCATGTACTTAGACTTTTCTTTGGCAGCTTCGGCCTCGCAAGCCTCCTTGAATATTTGAAACTGCTCTTCCGTGATTGTCGGACTATCCTTTACAATTTCGGAGTAGGGTTCCCCGTCGTTGATCTTTGCTTTCACTCGATTTTTCCAGGCGGCCAACGCGTTGCTAAACTTGGTCATGGCGTGTTTGTTTATCTTCTTCATTGCCGGGTCCTTGTCTGGATCTTCATAATCCTTCTCATTCCGGCCCGGGAACAAGAATATCTGGTGAAACTTCTTTAGGAGGGAGCTCCTCATATTTTCTATCTTCTTTAGATTCTCATCGTTGATGGTGGCGGTTGTCCGTATGATGCAGCCTATTTGATTGCCGTAGCACGCGCGCGCTTCCTCGGGCGCCTTTGGCTCAAAATTGCCGTCGTCCACCTATGTGACCACCAGTCTAGTAGTCCTGAGTTTGTTAGGAACCCGTTGCCTCTTTGCTTTCGGTTCTACACCGGCTCCGCTCCCCGAGGCAGCACCAGTCTCAGCACCGGTCTCGATGCCGGTCTGAATCTCAGCACCGGTCTCAGTCTCAGCACCGGTCTGTGTGTCGGTCTCAGCACTGGTCTGCGTGTCGGTCTCAGTCCCCGATGCCACCGGTGGGCCCAGCAACAACATCTGTTGATCATCGGTAAGGCTAAAAAGTTCGTCTACCGCCCGGTAGACGTCGTCGCAATCACCAGAACCCTGTCCTTCATCGTTGCTAGCCATGTTTCCTATGATTAAATCTAGTCAATTAATTCTAGACCTAATAAAATGAATAATGACATACAAAAGGACTATTGTTTTGCAGGAATGTTGACTCCTTCCTGGTGCGGCAAATCCCGGGCACTCGATATGTCCTAGTTTGTAGCACAAGTCATGCCGAAATTCACGGGAAATTTGGGCATGACCTTTGCTAAAAAGTGGACAAATCGAGAACCTGAAATTTGCCGAAACAGAAATGAATCAACATTCCGGCAAAACATAGGCCACTCAGCATCATTCCCTGGAAACAACAAAGCCACTTGGGCACAATCGAACAACTTCAATGAAAAGATATAACATGACCACTTCAATGAAAAATAAATTTTGCCTAAATTCTGTTCCTTGAAAAATAGTGGTCTTTTCAAAAATCAAAAACCTTTGCCAATCTACTTAACCTAGCTTGTTAATCCAATGAACCTAATTAACCTACCTATTTAACCTAGTTAGTTAATCTAGTTTACCTAGATAATTAACCCTAATTAAACTAGTTAACGCAGCTAGTTCTTTGTTAAAGCCTAAAATAAATTTTTGCACTAATTAACCTGGATAATTAACCTAATTAAACTAGTTAACCTGACTAGTTCTCTGTCAAAGCCCTAACTAAGTTTTTGCACTAACCTAGATAATTAACCTAATTAAACTAGTTAACCTAACTACTTCTCTGTCAAAGCCCTAACTAATTTTTTTCCCTAACCTAGATAATTAACCTAATTAAACTGGCTAACCTATGCATGAGAGAGAGAGGAGGGGTGGGGGCTTACAGATGATGGCTCCGGTGGTGGCAACGGAGGCAGTGGTGGCGAGGGAGGCAGGGGTGTCTCCGGTGACGGCGAGGGAGGCAGGGGCGTCTCCTGTGACGGCGAGGGAGGCAGAGGCGTCTCCGGTGACGGCGAGGAAGGTGGCATCGACAGCGGCTCCGGTGGCGTTGACGAGGCCGCGCAGCTCCGTGGCATTGGGGGCGGCTCCGGTGTCGTCGACGGCGCACGGCTCTAGTGGCGTCGACGTCGACGGCGAAGTGGGGCGATGGTGAATCGGGGAGACGGCGGCGCGCGGGGTGGGTTGAGTGATTTGGGGGAGAAGTGGCCGGGGGGAAACGGTTTTTTGGTTAAGTCAAACTTAGCGGTAGCGCGTTTCGCAAAACGCGCTATCGCTAAGATAGCTATAGCGGTTTTTGCAAAACGCGCTGCTGCTATAGCTATGTAAATTTCTTCCTTTTTTAATTTCCTTTTCTGTTTCTACAGCGGGGGTCTAGGACACGCGCTGCAGCTATGTTAGCTATAGTGCCTCTTACAAACACACGCTGCTGCTACGCCTTCCTTCGATTTTTCGCTTTTTCGTTTATTTTGCTTTACATTTTATTTTTTCCTTTCTCCTTTTTCTATTTCTTTCATTTTCATTTACTTTTCTATTTGTTTTTCATCTTATTTTATTTCCGTTAGTAGCGCCGCACTTCCCTGGAAACGCGCTGCTAATTATGCCCTAGCGGTAGCGCGTTTCTTCTAAGCCCGCTACTGCTATGCATAGCCTATCATTCTGCTAATGGGAATATTAGTAGTAGCGCTTTTGCAACTACCAGCGCTACTGCTAAGTTTGTATCTGTAGTGCGGTTTCTCTTAAATCGCTACTGCTATATAGCACTAGCGCGCTTTTTTGACCCGCGTTGTTGCTAAATTTCTGTGTATAAGATTTTCCCTAGTAGTGAGAGTTTTGATGTGGCCTGGACATCGGGTCCCCCTGTCTCACTCCCTTTTGCATATGAAGGGCTTTGATGTGTAGCAGGCAACGTAGGGATCAAGGTCAACGATGACATAGGTCATTATTTTCACACGCAAAAGGGACTGATACTACTAGGGAAAACCTTATACACAGAATGTTACCAGTAGCGCTGTATAAAATCAAACGCTGCTGCTACTTAGTAGCAGCGCGTGTAAAATAACCGCGCTACTGCTATGACTTTAGCAGTAGCGCGTACTAGCAAAAAGCGCTACTGCTATGTTTGAACTGGCGGACATGGCTAGCCCAACCTAGCAGTAGCGCGTATACTGGCCCGGCGCTATTGCTACTCTCCTTAGCTGTAGCGCGCTTACGTGTAAGGCGCTACTGCTAACGGAGATAAAATAAAGTGAAAAACAAGTAGAAAAGTAAATGAAAATGAAAGAAATAGAAAAAGGAGAAAGGAATATCAGTAGCGCGTTTCCAAAAACGCGCTGTAGCTAACTTAGCTACAGCGCGTTTTCGGAAACGCGCTACCGTTACGTTTCACTTAAACAACGGTCCCCCCCCCCCGCCCCCGCCCCCTGGCCGCCACACTTCTTCCCCAAATCCCTCGCCCTCGCCACCGTCTCCCCAATTCGCCGTCGCCCCCAATTCGCCGCCGTCTCCTGCCGGCATGGACGCCCGCAACCTCACCGTCTCCCCCCGAGGCCGCCCTCAGCCTCACCGCCGCCGCCCGATCGAGGCTGCCCTCGATGTCACCGTCCGCGCCCTCCACCTCACCACCGCCCGAGCCCGCCCAGGACCGCCGTTGCCCGTGCTCGAGCCCGCCCTCTCCGCCCCTGCCTCCGTCACCGAGCACCTCCCCGCCACCGTCTCTCCCCTCTCGGTAAGTCCCCCACCCCTCCCCCCCACTCCTCTCTCTCTGAATTTTAGAGAAAAAATTAGTAGAGCAAAAGTTTGTTTATAGCAAAAAATTTAGTTTAGAGCAAAGGATGTTAAGTAGTAGATGTTAGAGAAAAAATTAGTTTAGAGCAAAAAATTTGGTTTACAACAAAAGTTAGTTAGGGCAGTAGGGTTTAATTAGGGTAGATGCTGCTTGTATAGTATATAGTGATACTAGTAGATGTTAATTAGGTTAGGGCAAGAGTGGTACTAGTAGATGTTAATTAGATGTTTTTCAGTTAGGGCACTAGAGTTTTGCTACGTTAATTAGGTTAGTAGTGCTGCTAGTAGTAGTGGTACAGTAGGTTAATTATGTGATGTTAAATGAATAACCTAAATGAATGAAATTAGTAGTTAACTGAAATTTTTTTCTTTTCATCATTATAGAGCACTAATGTTAACTGAATTTTGTTCTATTAGTAGTTAAATGAATTTTCTTCTACATTTTTTTGAACTAGCTTGTGAAATTTGGACATGTGGTTGCTCATGTATATTTGGACATGTGTTGCGGTGTCAAAGAGGGATATTTGAACACTGTTTTCAGGGAATGATGCTGAGTGGCCTATGTTTTGACGGAATGTTGATTCATTTCTGTTCCGGCAAATTTCAGAGTGAGAGAGGGATACGAACTCATGTACTCAAAGTGATAGCTATTCTCGCGTATATCATTGTTTAGATGGATGACGATGTATTTGCAAGTAATCGAGACTTGTATCGCTATTTTCGAGATTGATGACGAGAGACCACTTTGTGTTGGATGATGATTATGATGATGACATGATTTGATGAGACTAATTGTATGTATATGCTATGATTACATTTGTATGTGGATGATATGCTAAAGATTATTGTATAAAGCCTATTCCAATACAAAACAAATAAAAACAAATATGCAGGAAAAAAACTAATAAAACTAGTAGTAGCGAGGGGGGGGGGGGAATTTAGCAGTAGCGCCGACTTACCAGTAGCGATTCCTGCTAAACAGCGCTGCAGATAGTATCAGTAGCGCCCTTTTACAAAGAGCGCTATAGCTATTCATCCGTAGCAGTAGCGTGGGTCAACAGGCGCTACTGCTATACGTTAGCTGTAGCGCCTTATTAGTAGCGCCGGTACCCGCGCTACTGAGAGGGCCAAAACCTGCGCTGCTGCTAGGCTTTTCCCTAGTAGTGTGAGACGGGGGGATCCGATGTCTCTTATCATGTTTAGTCTTGTTGCTGATATGTTTGGTGGTTCTCATCGGTTGAGCCAAAGAGGACGGACAAGTAGGTGGGCTCATTCCTCATCTCGTAGTGGGTGGGGTGTCCATGCTACAGTACACGAATGATACAATTATCTTCATGGAACATGATATGGTAAAAGCAAGAAATATAAATCTGGTTTTATGTCTTTGCAAACAATTGCCTGATTTGAAAAGAAATTTCAAGAAGAGCGAACTTTTCTCCTTTGGGCACGTCAAGGAAGAACAGAAAGATTATAAATAGTTGTTTGGTTGTGAGTTATCATCTCTACTGTGTAGCCAACTGGGAATCCCAATTCATCACTGTAAATTAACCGACAAAGAATGGAAGTGCATCAAAGATCGATTTGAGAAGAAGCCAAGTTGCTGGAAGGGCAAGCTTATGTCTATGGGGTTGGCTAATTCTAATAAATTCTATGCTTACAAGTATGCTGATGTTTCTATTGCCATTCTTTGAATTACCCGTGGGGGTGCAAAAAAGGTTGGACTTTTATCGGTCAAGATTTTTTTTGGCAAAGCAATGAGAATAGATCAAAGTACAAACTAGTCAAGTGGGATATAATTTGTAGGCCGAAGGACCGATGGGGTTTAGGTATTGAAAACCTTGAAGTAAAGAACATGTGTTTGCTCAGTAAATGTCTATATAGGCTATCGGTAGAAGGGGGGGTTGTGTGATGATATAATTATTGTGTAACAAGTATTTGCAATCAAAATCCCTCACACATGTCATGGCGCAGCCAAATGATTCTCCTTTTTGGAAGGGGCTAATGAGGACAAAGGTTGCCTTATTAAATAGGAGCAAATTCATAGTAGGGAACGAAAATGCTACTAGATTCTAGGAAGATTCATGGCTAGGGAAGATGTTGTTGGCCATAAAATAGCCAACCCTTTACAAAACGGTACAATGTAAAGATGCTTTTGTCAGTACAATACTAGGATTGATTCTGTTAAATATTCAGTGCAGGAGATCCCCTGTGGGGGAACAATGGGATAGATGTCTATATCTCGTGCGTAGGTTGATGAAGGTTAACCTTTCTGAATGGCTAGATGTTGGAGATATGCCCTAGAGGCAATCATGTATGATTATATTTCCTATGTGTTTATGAATAAAGATAGTCCTTGGACATTATCAATGATGTGTATCAGCAAGTAAGTGACTTGTTTGTGGGACTATGCATTGTATGATGATTGTCCTAAAAGGTCCCTAGTTGAAAGGGCTGTGTGGACGCGCAGCCGACTAGACTAGCATATGACACGGTCGATGGCTCGGTCTCACTAGCCATGGAGCATTGGATGCTAACCGGATAATATGGACTTGGAAAGGTCTGGTCGGATTCGACATAGTCGGATCCGAGTCGAGATAAGGTCTGAGTCGGACAGACCCAACTATGAGACACAGTGATATGTCATCTGTGAGTCTCTAGTACAACATAAGTTCTGTGTCCTAAGACCTGAGCTGACGCATGTACTTGGGATGGTGACAGACTTGCTTTGGGCCGACCAAACGCTACTCCGTGACTGGGTAGTTACAAAGGTAGGTTTCGGGTATGTCCAGTCCCATGCTGCGAGACATGGTCGAGCAAGATGGGATTTGTCCCTCCGATCAGGAGAGATATATGTTGGGGAACATTGCAGAAAATAAAAAAAATTCTACGCTTTCACCAAGATCAATCTATGAGTTCATCTAGCAACGAGAGAAAGGAGTGCATCTACATACCCTTGTAGATCGTGAGCGGAAGCGTTCAAGAGAACAGGGTTGAGGGAGTCGTACTCGTCGTGATCCAAATCACCGATGATCCTAGTGCTGAACGGACAGCACCTCCGTGTTCAACACACGTACGGTTGAGGAAGTCGTCTCCTCCTTCTTGATCCAGCAAGGGGGAAGGAGAGGTTGACAGAGATCCAGCAGCATGACGGCGTGGTGGTGGATGCAGCAGCGATCTCGGCAGGGCTTCGCCGAGCTTCTACGAGAGGGAGAGGTGTAGCAAGGGGGAAGGGAGGCGCCAAGAACATGGGTGCGGCTGCCCTCCCTCCCCCTCTTTATATAGGCCCCCTGGGGGGCGCCGGCCCTAGGAGATGGGATCTCCAAGGGGGGGCAACGGCCAACGGGGTAGCTTGCCCTCCAAGGCAAGTGGAGGCGGCCCCCACCCCTAGGGTTTCCAACCCTAGGCGTAGGGGGGCCAAGGAGGGGCGCACCAGCCCACCATGGGCTGGCTCCCCTCCCACTTCAGCCCATGGGGCCCTCCAGGATAGGTGGCCCCACCCGGTGGACCCCTTGGACCCTTCCGGTGGTCCCGGTACAATACCGGTGACCCCCGAAACTTTCCCAATGGCCGAAACCTGACTTCCTATATATAATCCTTCACCTCCGGACCATTCCAGAACTCCTCGCGACGTCCGGGATCTCATCCGGGACTCTGAACAACTTTCGGGTTACTGCATACTAATATCTCTACAACCCTAGCATCACCGAAGCTTAAGTGTGTAGACCCTACGGGTTCGGGAGACATGCAGACATGACCGAGACGCCTCTCCGGTCAATAACCAACAGCGGGATCTGGATACCCATGTTGGATCCCACATCCTCCTCGATGATCTCATCGGATGAACCACGATGTCGAGGATTCAATCAATCCCGTATACAGTTCCCTTTGTCAATCGGTACGTTACTTGCCTGAGACTCGATCGTCGGTATCCCAATACCTCGTTTAATCTCGTTACCGGCAAGTCACTTTACTCGTACCGTAATGCATGATCCCGTGACCAGACACTTGGTCACATTGAGCTCATTATGATGATGCATTACCGAGTGGGCCCAGAGATACCTCTCCGTCATACGGAGTGACAAATCCCAGTCTCGATTCGTGCCAACCCTACAGACACTTTCGGAGATACCCGTAATGCACCTTTATAGTCACCCAGTTACGTTGTGACGTTCGGCACACCCAAAGCACTCCTACGGTATCCGGGAGTTGCACAATCTCATGGTCTAAGGAAATGATACTTGACATTTGGAAAAGCTCTAGCTAAACGAACTACACGATCTTTGAGCTATGCTTAGGATTGGGTCTTGTCCATCACATCATTCTCCTAATGATGTGATCCCGTTATCAATGACATCCAATGCCCATAGTCAGGAAAACATGACTATCTGTTGATCAGCGAGCTAGTCAACTAGAGGCTTACTAGGGACATGTTCTGGTCTATGTATTCACACGTGTATTACGATTTCCGGATAACACAGTTATAGCATGAATAACAGACAATTATCATGAACAAAGAAATATAATAATAACCATTTTATTATTGCCTCTAGGGCATATTTCCAACAATATACTCTGGGCCCCTCGTGTGATCCGACCAGGATAAGCATGGTCATGCGACAAGGATTATGAGATAATTCGGGCAGTGGTCGGTATCACTGGAACGAGAAAGAGGTCGGGCTAGCACAAGGATGACAGTCTCGCCTTGAGCCCGACAACATATATCGTGCGACAAAGGGAACAGAAGTGTGACACGTTGTACAGGTTCGCCTAACCAGCTTCATAGTCTGCTTGATGGTCGGCACACCTTGCTAGAGGACGCTACCAACCGTGCAGGTCGGAGGTGATCCGAACTGTGACCAAGCCGACTTGAACCTAAGGGGTCGCGCGCTTAAGGGAAGGAACCTACAAGGTCGGTTCGTAGTACACTGGTCGGATGTGATCCGAGCTGGACTAGGAACGTGACCAAGTAGACTTTGGGCTTGAGGGTCCGTGCAAGGCCCAAGTGTCGAGCCCGCGATGGACGCCTATATAAGGTGGAGGTGCAGCGCACTTATGCGGTTGATCGCTTTGGCGTTGCGACTAGGTTTTGCATGTGTTGCGAATAGCCACCTCCACTCACCGCCGACTGTGTGATCGGACCTAGCAGTCCGCCACACGGTGTTCCTCCTGCAGGCGTGGATATCGTTAGAGGCAGTGCACCTGCGCCGCTCCGGCGAGCTTGTACGTGGGATCGGACGACCGGCTGTTCGAGGGAGATCGGACGAGGAGGAGACGATCCACGCAGACGCGCTGCCTCAACTCTACTTCCGCTGCACGGCACTACGTGTCTAGTGGTAACGAACTGTGATCCATCTCCTGTAGCATGTTCTTGGCTGTTCTGCGCGTAGGAAATTTTAATTTGCGGTCGACGCACCCTACCGTAGATCCCAATAGTGGTATCAAAGCCTCATGGGCTATAGTGGGAAGGGAACCAGCCCTTAGAGGGCTGGGCGCATCCCCCCTTGGGCCCATGCGCCTAGGGTTGCGGGGGGAGGGGGGGGGGGAAACCCTAAAGGGGGTGACCCCCTTGCTTGGGGGGCAAGTCCCCCCCCCCCCTGGCCGCCCCCCCCTCTAGATCTCATCTAGAGGGGGCCAACCCCCTTCCTCCTCCCCCTATAAATAAGAGGGGCGAGGGGAGGGCTGCACACACACCTCCAAGGCGCAGCCCCTCCCCTCCCCAACACCTCTCCTCCTCCGCAGAAGCTTGGCGAAGCCCTGCCGGAGTACTGCCTCTCCATCACCACCACGCCGTTGTGCTGCTGCTGGAGCTCTCTTCCTCAACCTCTCCCTTCTCCTTGCTGGATCAAGGCGCGGGAGACGTCTCCGCTCCGTACGTGTGTTGAACGCGGAGGTGCCGTCCGTTCAAGAAGAGACAGAGTCAGATACAGAAGAAGAGACAGAGGCAGATACAGAAGAAGAGAAAGATTCATGTACAGAAGAAGAGGAAGATACAGATGCAGAAGAAGAGGGAGATTCAGAGGCAGAAGAAGAGGGAGATTCAGATGCAGAAGAAGAGGAAGATTCAGATGCAGAAGATGGTGGGCTGAGGAGGGCTAGGAAGAGACCATTGGAGGTTGCAGAAGAGGATTACGCAAAACCAAACAAGTGGGCATTAGCACAATTGTGCGTACTTAAACATGTTTTCGAATGCTGGCTGCAGATTCATCTATTTCATTTTTTGCAGGAAAAACAAGGGCGCTCCAAATGTCAATGCTGGGAGGAAAAAAAAGAACGATGACAAGGGTGCGCGAGGAAAACCAGTGAAGTTAGTGTCTGTACCTATACGTCCGCTCTAGAAGTCGGGTATTTGCTAGTACTATGTTGACGTTTCTTAACTTTTCCAGGAAAGACTCTAGGAAGGGCGGTAAAGAACAGGGCAAAGGGGTGATGAAGACAAAAAGGCCTGCTAGGAATGTACCACAGGCTGAGCGAGTAAGACCTGTCAAGTTACCTTCTGTAGCTATGAAGAGAAAATCAGTGAAGTTAGTGTTTTTTGTGTTATAGTGTACTGTACATGCTCAAATCTTCTTTGCTATCCTGTTAAAAAACGTTGTTTCATGTAGGAAAGCTAAAGTGAAGTCGAGACAGGATGTTTAGATGCACAGGGTCAAGCAGAGAAAACAAAAGGATTTCTGGGGTCGAAAAATTGAGAACGAACTAAAGTAGACAGTCTTCCATGCCGTGATCCACCTTGTTTCTGATGTATTAGACCTATTTGATGGACTGCCACTATTTTTCTGAATTCCTCATTTGATTAGTACACCCTCATTTTACTATGGACAGGTCAACATGGTAGACTAGTTATGATTTATCAACATCGATGAAACAATGCATTTTTAATGAATTTGGTTTTCTGTATTTTTTTTCATTTTTTACATAATATATAGTGTAGTCAAATTTCATACTTGAAATATAAAATAGAAACCGAAAATTTATATATATAAGAAAATAGAACCTTAGAAACCTACTTGAAATCAAAATAGAAACCTCGTTTTCAAATAACCTTGAAAATCTTTATTTTCAAATAGAAAATAAGCATATTGATATTTTAAAAATAGCATGCTCATTTGAAAAAAGCATATCCAATTGAAAATAAAATAGAATGAATATGCGGATTTAAAAATAGCATGCTGCTTTGAATATGTTGTTTTAAAAATAGCATGCTGATTTTAAAAATATGATTTCAAAAATAGCATGCTACTTTTAAAATTATAATGCTCTTTCCAATATGCTACTTTTTAAATAGCATGTTGATTCAAAAATATCATGCTAATTTTAAAAATAGCATGCTACTTTTAAAAATATAATGCTCTTTTTAATATGCTACTTTTAAAATAGCATGCTGTTTTCAAAAATATCATGCTAATGGGCCTCTGGAACCGTGATAAATGGCTCATTTTCTACTAGTGATAGGATCTTCTCCATCCATCCCTGACCTTTTCCCACACTTGGTCTCGAAGATATTTGGAAGTGCCATTCTTAGAGTGACCCACATCCGTTAGCATGCCAAATATTTGTCACTCAACGATTCTCTATGGACTTGAGCGACATGTTTCACACTGCATGGGTAGCCTGAGGACACCCTTTACTGAAGAAAATAGTGGACTTGTCATTATTTACTCTTTGGCCAGAAGCTCCACAATAAGCGTTCAGCAGGTTTGACACCGCATCTGCACCCTAAACACTTGCTTTGAAAAACAACAGGCTGTCATCTGCAAACAAAAGGTGGTTTACAACCGGGGCTATTGGTGCCACCTTGATTCCTCCTAGCACTGATGACTGAGAACGGGATTTTATAAGGCACGAAAGGCCCTCCGCTGCAATCAAAAACAAGTAAGGGGAAATATGGTCTCCCTGTCGAATACCTCTCGAAGGCTTGAACTGTTCTAATTTTTTTCCATTGAAAAGAACCGAGAAAGATACTAAAGATACCATGTTCATCACTATGTCAATCCATGGCTGTGCAAAGCCAAGTTTAGCCATGATGGCCCTCAGATATGCCATTCCAACCGATCATACACTTTCATCATATCAAGCTTTAGAGCACATATGCTATTTGCCTTTGCTCTAGACCTCTTCATAAAGTGTAGGCACTCGTATGCACATATGATGTTGTCAGTAATTAGTCTGCCTGGGACAAAGGCTGACTGTTCCTTGAAGATGATGTCAGGAAGTATTTGCTTAAGTCTGTTCACCCCATCCTTTGAAGCAATCTTGTATAGAACATTACATAAGCTTATTGGTCTGAACTGAGATAGCAGAGTTGGATTCATTCCCTTTGGTATTAAGACCAGCACAATATCATTAATGCTCTCCGCACTCTCCTCTGTTCTGACAATTCTGAGGACAGCTCTCGTGATCTCCTCTCCACAGAAAGACCAGTGTCTTTGGTAAAAATGAGTCGGAAACCCATCCGATCCCGGTGCCTTCGTTGGGAACATTTGGAAAAGAGCCACCTTCACCTCTTCATTCATGTATGGAGCGCATAAAATATCATTCGTGCCCGCTGTCACCTTAAGAGGAACATGTGCCATAACCTCCTCAACTCATGTAACTCCTTCAAATGTGTAGAGATTCTGGTAAAAATCATTAACCATCTCTTTTAATTAGCTCTCCTGGGTCATCAATGAGCACTCTCAAGAATCTGCCAAAGCCTTCACCATGTTCTTTTTACGCCTGATACTCGCTCAGAGGTGAAAAACCGAGTGTTCTTGTCTCCCGCAGCGAGCCACTCGATCCTAGACCTTTGACGCCACATCAACTCCTCCCTGTGATACAACTCCACTAGTTTGTCATTAATTTGTATTTCCATGTGTGAAGGCCCAGTCCTCCCGGGATCACCCTGCAAGCGATCCAGCTCTAACTTTAGGGCTCGTATCTCCTTTCGCACGGTGCCCAATGTATCCTTGTTCCATCTCGACAAGTTTGTGGCTAGTTCAGTCAGCTTACGCCGAATTTCCTCTATAGTGTGTCCAGGATGTTTGGAGCTCCACTTCTCCAGGATGGTTTCCCGCCAATGCTCATGAGTTTCCCACATGGTCTCATACCTAAATTCCTTGCGTCCGGGGGACGTATTAGTCTCATTAATCTCCAGGAAAATAGGACAACGGTCCGATGTAGCAGCTGTCAGATGAGACAAGCTCGCTAGAGGAAATTGAGCACTCCACTCCGCCGATCCAAGAGCCCTATCCAATCTTACGCTGGTGAAAGTGCCACCAGCCACCCTCTTCTCAAAGGTCCAGAAGCGGCCTGTGTAACCCAAATCCATCAACGCACACGTCAATGGTATCTCGAAATCCCTGAATCTGGGCGTTGCTACGCTGACCCACACCTTCATGCTCATCTGGACACAAGACTTCGTTAAAATCACCAATGCATAGCCACGGCTTCTATTTCTTTTTTCTTGAGTCTTCACTTTCTCGGACGGGCTGCTGTCGCTCAAGTTGGTCCTCCTGGTCGAGTGCATATGGGCCGGGGTTGGACTGCACCACTGGGCAGCAGGGCCGAGATCCGTGTGGTGTGGCCTGCGCTGCGGCGTGTCCTTGGGCTGTGGCTTCTTTTTTGCAGTTTAGTGAGGCAAAAATAAAAAATGCAGTCGAGGCGTCCCTTTGGAATCTGAACTCTCCAAATTTCCGAGGCGTCTCCGTCCCTTCGTTTCACATTCCCCCGTGCGCCATTTCCTCTCCTCCGGTATTTAAACACGCTACTCACCGGACCGGAGTACCAGCTAGTTGCAGGCTTGCAGCCGCGTTCCACCGTCTCTTGGACTTCATCTCATCCTCAACCACGCAGCGTGCACTGAACATATGGCCCCCATGATCAAGATCAAGCTCGCCGTGGACAGGTCGCGGAACCGCGTGCTGTTCGCCGACGCCGGCTCCGACTTCGTCGACGTCCTCCTCACCTTTGACCTTCCTCACGCTGCCGCTCTCCTCCCTCCAGTTCTGCCAGGCAGCCGTGTCGTTGCCGGGATGCCTCTCCAACCTCTGCGACAGCGTCGGCCGCCTCGGGGACAGTAGTCTGCTGAAGGTTGACGCCTGCCATGGCATGCTCCTGACGCCTTCGCATGAGCATGAGTTTTTGTATGCACTCTTAGCTCATATTCTTGACCTTGAATGCGGTTGATTTATTTAATTATAATTAAATCACACTACTCTCCTGTTGTCCGCATGTATTGGGTGGATCTCTCCACTATATTTGCCCAGAACCAGCCAAACCTGCTGGTGGACCGCAAGCTTTGCAAATGCTGGCTAGTCATGGGTAGACTCGTGCATGTCTGAAGAAGAGCAGCCCCTCGTTCTGGGACGTTTGTAAGGCCCAAAGAACGGTTTGTGATCAGCGACGACTGGACGATCAAGCCGGCATCCACCAGCATCATGCTCACTTCTGATGCTGTTTTCCATGGCTTTGAGGAGGTGGAAGTGTGTGTCGGCTGGGCGGAGGTAACAGTAACACGTTCGGCCGGTCATCAATTTTGTCCACATAAGTGTTAGGAACTGAATCGTTTTGATCTGTTAATTTGGATTCTTGTGTGTCTTTTAGGTCGTGAACATGCTGAAGGCTTCTCTTTCGTCAGATACAATATTCACTGACGTCTTTCTAGTCAAGGCAACTGACGACCCTGCTGCTCGTGTCACTGTGAAGCCGAGCATCAGCCAGGAAATTCCGGCAACTGCTGAAGATTCTGGTTCTGCAAATTCCTCACCAGAAATCAAGATCAAGCTTTTCTACGACAGGAAGGATAAGAAAGTGATGTATGCTGAATGCAAGCGTGAGTTCGTGGATGTGCTCCTCGGTTTCTTGACCTACCCACTGGGCTGTGTGATCAAGGACAAAGGTACTCGTGCCCCTGCCGCCTGTCACCTCGGGGGCAGCTTCGACAATCTGTACAGCAGCGCAGCCGGTCTCGAGGAAGCTGGATTCATAACAGGTGAGTTCCCCGCACAGACGTTGCTGAATCCTTCCCTCAGCCCGTTCAGGAGGGAGTGCAATATTCTGACAGAAGCCGATGAGGTCTGCTTGACCCTGGCACCGCCGTATGGAGGCATGACAAAGAAAACGTGCCAGGACTGTCAGCGTGACCTCGTCGAAGATCGAGCATACGTTGTAGACGACGATCTGCATCTGCCATGTCTGTGGCGAAGCACTGGTACATGAGGGACAAGACCAATGTGGTGGAGACGGACGTGACCGTTGGGAAACCGGAGGTAATTAAGCTAGGGTTCGCAGTTTTTATTTTACCTGATCTAGCTTGTTGTGAATGATCCTGCTGTGTTGCAGGCTGTTGCGCTGCTGCGAGCCATGCTTACCTCGAAGACGGCGCTGACCGACGTGTTCGCAGCAAGCTGGAGGGACAGTCTACTGCCGCGATGAACCTGCAGCTCCGATGGAAGCAACCTGTGCGACTGTGTTCAGAAGAAAATCGGCAACGACGGCAAGGTGTGGAGGATGCCGTTGAAGGTGAAGCTGATGTTGGTGATTCGTGAGGAGCGATGTTGAAACGGTGAATAGTTAGTCGTATTTACGCGGAATTGGTCTGTGCTCGTTCCTCTTCAAACTGAGTAAACTTTTGGTTCTACGTACTGTATGAGTTCTCGACTAGTTTGCTGTTTTGCAAGCTTTTGTCTATTTCAAGGGGAAACCTCGCGATTGTAAATTTTTGAGCAATTGCACTCCTCCAGTCATGCGGGATTCGTGACAAACTCTTCGTAATTAACGTGAAGACTGTTAGGTATACTTGTGTTTCTTTACCTAAAACCCGAAACAAAAATTCCTCACCCAAATAAACGCGGATTTTGTCCGCTGTTTGTTCATTTGGATCGGTATGTGCACCCAACGCGGTGCTAGCCATTTGTGCATGTGCCCGCGTCTAGTATTTCACCAAACACCTAGCACGCCGTCAAAGACCTCCCCGACTCCGGCTTGGCCGCGCCGTAGCCATAGACGGCGCACTCCTGACGCTATCGCGAGACCTTCACCCATGCCGGCCGCGGGGAGGAGGTGGGCATCGGCGACGAGCTCCTGCCCATTGGCTGCAGGAACGGCGGACCACGAGACGACCGACGTCGAGCTCTTGGCCATGAGTTAGGGCGGCGGGCTGTAGTAGTAGAAGGGGAAGTAGGGCAGGAACTGGTTGGGCGGCGGAGGCGTCGGGTACAGCGGCGCCGCGGGGGTCACTGGAGCCGGGGGAGGTGGCGACGGGTGGTTTTATCACGGGTTGGGGTTGCGGGGGTTCTCGGTTCTCGCAGGAGGCGCAGAGCGTGCAGGTTGTGTTGTCCTTGCGCACAATGGTCAAGCCGGCGTCCTCGGCGCTGACCCCTCGTGCCGCATCGGGGAGCGGCGAGGAGCAGGAGGAGGAGGACCGGTGGGTGGGGAGCATGCCGCAGCCGTCGGCAACAATGGTGTCCATACTGGCGAGGATGTCACAGCTGAAGTAGCCGCCAAGCCAGCCACGCCGCTCGCTTGCACCGGTCCACCCCACGGCGGCGCCCTCCTGCAGCTTGTGGAGCTCATGTGGGAGTCCTTTGTCGGGCGGCCATCGAGGGGAGCGTGGCGCACGCGGCGGCGGCGACTGCAGCTGCTCTTGCGTGTGCGGCGACAGCGACTGCATGTGCTCCTGCGTGTGCGGTGGCGGGGGTAGAAGCCGCGGCGACGGCTGCTAGGGGTAGAATCAGCGGCGACGACTGGGCGGCGGCGCCTGCGGCCTGGCCAGCGCGGCCACGTGTTGGAGCAGCGACAAGGTGTGCAGGGGGAACAAAATAATTAAATAAAAGGTAGATGTGTGGATGGCAGGTGGACCAGAAGGGACATGTGATGGTCAGAGGTGGACGAATAGGACGCAGGAATCGTCCGCTTTGTGTTAAATACGACCCAAATTTGAAATTGAAATGGGTCTGAGTAGAAACGAAGCAGACAGAAAATAGAAATGAGTCAGTACGTTGGGCAATGTTTTATCCAAAACGAACACACGTGAACGAAATAGATCAGTGCGTTGGAGTTGCTCTTAATCCTCGGTGGAAAGGAAAAATGAGGCTGCTGAGCCGATAGCCGGCGGGGGCTTCTTTCGGAGGAGCTTTTTTCTTTAGAGAGGGAGATCTCTCGCATGAATGGATGCAGTTGAGTCGTGCCGGCCTTCCGGGTTCATTATGGCTCATTGGTTTTTTTTCAACCGGGCTCACACCCCTTTTTATTAATTTTGCAATTAACAGAAATACATCAGTCTGTTTGGAGAACCAGTTCAACATCAACCACCAACTAGGCACCGAGCCAAATAGAGCAACTACCAGCAAAAGGGAACTGAAAGGGGGGAGCGAGTTGGTGCATCAACAGGAAACCCACCGCATAATGGTCCTAAAACGGACCATCAGCTATGGGGCGAAAACCTTAGGACACAACAAACCCGACCTCATAAAAAGAAGACCGTCTAGTGAATAAGACTCCACGAAAGAAGGATCAAAAGGCAACAGCGACAATCCAGCGGGCATCAAACTCCTGTGGATAAAGGCTAAGCTAGGAAAGCTCAAAGAACTAGCCCATCTGGATCCTATCACCGTCTCCCAACAAGAGCCTGCCGTGCGAGTATGGTCTGTCCGACAAAGCCGCTGCCACATGTGCCAGCCTCTTCACACCAGCCTGGAACTTCGCCTTGTCTTCCTCCTTGAGTAGCCCTGCCCAATATAGAATAAATAAGCAAGCGGTGAAAACAGCCTCCAAAGGAGTTCGAGCATCATATTTTTCAAAGGTAACTTTGTTACAAAGGCACCAAATCCCCCAACAAATGCCTGCAATAATCATCATATAGAACTTATCCCCTCCCGGGAGGAGTTTATGTAGCCAAGCCAAGCTTTGCCATAAGGATCGAGGGCACTGAGAAACCCCTGCTGTCAAACCCAACACCCCCCAGACCGTGCGAGCGAGTGGGCAGGTAAAGAAAAAGATGATTAGCAGTTTCCACATTTGTGCAGAAAGAACACACAGGGTTCCCCGGCCAGTTCCTACGGCGCATGTTGTCGCGCGTAAGCACCGCATTTTGGAATAATTGCCACAAGAAGATTTTGATCTTCAAGGGGATAGCAGCTTTCCACACCCATTTATAATTGGGACGAGATAAGTTTCTTTCCAACCATTCATAGACAGATTTAGTAGTAAATCTTCCTTTGCTATTCAACGCCCAGGATACCGAGTCTGGCTCATTGTTAAGAGGTTTTTTCCTAGCCTCGCACACCACCCACCTCCATTGTTCCTCCAACTCACCGAAAAGTCTACGCCGAAAGGCAAGGTCATAGTTATTTGCTACAAAAGAAGCAACAGTGCAGTCCTAGTTCTGACAAATGTCAAACAGAAAAGGGAATCGATCTCGCAAGATACTTTCATCTATCCATGGGTCATGCCAGATCCTGGCCAAATCCCCACCGTTGATATTAATTTTCCTTCCAGCCATATAGGTTTCTTTTACTTTCATGATGGCCTTCCAGCAAGGGGAGTCAGAGAAACGACTGCGTATGTTCGCAACAGTTTTGTTTTTGAAATATCTTGCACGAATGATACGTTGCCACAGCCCATCACTCATTTCGAGCTTCCACCACCATTTCACAAGTAGGCTAATGTTCTGTTTATGAATATCCTTTATACCCAAGCCTCCGATCTTCTTTGAACGACAAATCCTGGTCCATTTGACCATATGGTAAGCATGTTTCTTTTTTTTTTCTCCTCCAAAAGAAGCGCCTGCGATGCTTATTCATCTTTTCAATAAATGTTTTGTTGAAGAGGAACATGGACATCAAGTATGACAGGATCCCATCAAGACTAGAGTCCAATAATGTCAACCTAGCCCCTGAAGATGCTGCATATAGGCAACCCACGCGTCAGTTTTTTATATCATCTTAACATCCAGGAAATCCAACTCAATATTCTTGAGAGTGGAGTATGTGACTGGCACCCCTAGGTATCTCATAGGTAAAGTACCCACTCGTCAACCAAACATCTCTACATATACCGAGTCAATTTCATTGTCCCCTCCAATAACAAAAACTTCGCTTTTTTCAAAGTTGCTTTTTAATCCTGACATAAGCTCGAACAAATATAGCAACAGTTTGACGTTGTCAGCCTTGTCAATGTCATGCTCGAAGCATAGAACTGTGTCATCAGCGTATTGGAGGATACCCACCCCTCCTTCAATCAGGTCAGAGGCCAATCCTTTGATAAGCTCATTTTTTTGAGCAGCAAGTACCATCTTAGTTAAGCACTCAGCTGCAAGGTTAAACAAAAAAGGAGAATGTGGGTCGCCTTGACGCACCCCCTTAGCACTCTAGATATATGGCCCTATTTCATCATTGATCTTCACACTTACTTTGCCATTCTTAAGGATTTGAGAGACCCACCCGCACCATTTGGGATTAAAGCCACGTTTAACATGGCAATCAAGTAGGAATTTCCAATTCACTTTGTCATAGGCCTTCTCGAAATCAATTTTTAAAACTACCCCCACCTGCTTGTTCACATGAGTATAGTGCATGACCTCATGAAGGGATAAGATACCATCCACAATATGCCTCCCTTTAATAAAAGCATTTTGTTGTATGCTAAACATTTTGCTAGCAACCTTGCCAGCCCTAATATCCACGACTTCAGTGATCAATTTATAGGGGCAGCGGAGCAAACATATGGGCCTATACTGCTGGATCTTTTTAGCATCAGTTGACTTAGGAAGCAACGTGATGATCCCATAGTTCAATCGTTGTACATCCAATTCATTATGCAGCTCGTGGAGCTCGTGTGGGACTCCTATGTCGGGCGGCCATCGAGGGGAGCGTGGCGCACGTGGCGGCGGCGGATGTAGCTGCTCCTGCGTGTGCAGCGGTAGCGACTGCATGTGCTCCTGCGTGTGCGGTGGCGGGGGTAGAAGCCGCGGCGACGACTGCTAGGGGTAGAAGTAGCGGCGACCACTGGGTGGCGGCGCCTGCGGCCTGGCCAGCGCGGCCACGTGTTGGAGCAGCGACAAGGTGTGCAGGAGGGAAAGAAAATAATTAAATAAAAGGTGGATGGGTGGATGGTAGGTGGACCAGAAGGGACATGTGGTGGTCAGAGGTGGACGAATAGGATGCAGAAAACGTTCGCTTTGTGTCCGTCTCAGACCCAAATGCAGACCAAATTTGAGATTGAAATGGGTCCGAATAGAAAGAAAGCGGACAGAAAATAGAAATGAGTCAGTATGTTGGACAATGTTTTTTGTCTAGGCGGATCCAAAACGAACACACGTGAACGAAATAGATCAGTGCCTTGGAGTTGCTCTTAATCCTCAGTGGAAAGGAAAAGTGAGGCCGCTAAGCCGATAGTTGGCGGGGGCTTCTTTCGGAGGAGCTTTTTTCTTTAGAGAGGGATATCTCTCGCATGAATGGATGCAGTTGAGTCGTGCCGGCCTTCCGGGTTCATTATGGCTCATTGGTTGCCCAAGTGAAGTGAGTCATCCATTTTTTTAGATAAATGGATTGAGAGATTCTAAAAAAGAAAGATAAATGAATTGAGTTCTGCTAAAAAAGGATAAATGAATTGAGCTACACAAATTATACCGAAAAAGGATTTTCCCGCTTTGTATACAAAGCAATCAACCGAACCATACATGGATAGGTGCTGGGACGGAAGCAGCACAGTCACGTCCAAAAGAGACGACAGGGAAAAGGAAAAGAAACAAATGCCGACATTAGTAGATCAACAAAAACGAAGAAGCCTCACGGACGCAGCGCCCACCAGGATCTTTCACTAGACTCCAAGACTCCCAAGTGCCGGCACCTATCAACACCTCCAAGAAGGATCGCGACGATGACGACGCTGCTGCCAAGGATTTCCCTCGGTACACGACGAGGCGAGAGGAAGGGTAGCTCCGACGCCCTCCCGGAAGGTCAGGTGACACCCGCAGGCGCCACCGTGTCGGTGTTGGCCATGCCGACAGGGGTTTCCCCCGATCCCAACCCACACCTCGGGCGCCCCGGAGCCTGCCACCAAACCAACCACCATCGTGCGCCAATGCGGTCATGAGGCCCCCACGACGTCTCACCACGACACTGTGAAGTGAGGACAACACGGTGAAGAATCAGAGCCGGGACTAGGGCATCAGCACCGTCGGCACGCGGGAGGGCCCCACCTCCACCGTCCGTGACGGTAGCCGTCTGGACGCAATAGCAGGAGCACACCAGGCCTGTGGGCCCATAGGCCCAGCCGAGCCCTCGTGGGCCCATAAAGCTCCCGCCTTCGCGCTGCTGCCGGCACGCCGTCGGTGCCGCCGCCCCAAATCCGAGCCACTCCTCCTCCTCGCCGCACCGCAGACAACGAGGCCACACCCGGGGACTGGCCCGCTAGGACCCAGATGGGGCCCTAAGGGCCCAGATCTGGGCCGAGGACGCGCCGCTGACCAACCTGCGCCACTAGGCCGCCCCGCCGTCAAAGGACGGCGCCACCACCGCGACGGGCTGCCGCCGGCCGCCACCAGGCCGCCGGGCCGCCGTCAGCCGAAGGGCACCTGCCGCCAGCCCAGACCCCGGGTTAGGAGGTGCGCGCGTGGGGTAAGGAAGGACCCGCCGCCGCCAGCCCGTCCGGCCAGATCCGGGGGCTCCGCCGGTGGCGGCGGGGGGAGGGGTGAGGGGCACGGGGGAGGAGAGCGGGGGGAGCCGCCCCGGCCGGCCCCCGGGGAGGTGGCACGGGCGCGAGGTCGGGGGAGGGAGGGGAGGGCGCGGGAGCACTCACGTGCATTTCGCTACACAAATTATGACTACCTGGATATGAACACAGTGTAAACCATGCTATGTTTATGGATTAAAGCGGTCTGCTAGGTCTTAGTACTCTCGCCCGTCATCTAAGTTATAAGAGCTTTATTTTGTGGCATGTAATGCTGCACTAATACGAAAATGATTCTAAGCTCCAAGAATAAAACAAGAAAATTCTTTACTCACATTCAAAATCGTTGCGCTACACATTGATAACCATGGAAGATAATTACAGTCACTAGATTAGCATAAAGGAGCTGTAGCTTAACTACTCCAAGAGCTGAATAGAACTTAAGCTTGTGCGTTTGATGACATACATATTTTGAATTCGGAAATGTTAACGTCCACACGTGTGGGCGTTCACCACTCCGTCCACACGCAAGCATCGCCGTTGGTTTCGTTTTGCACGAATCTTGGAGCAAAAGGGCTGGTTTTCGGCGCCACGTAGGACGATTCTAGTGTGCGGTGTGCGAGTGGGTTCGCCCGCACGGTAGTTGCCATCCCGCGATCAGCGGTTGCCACTGAGAGGCGTGCGGTGGAACTGCCATGCGCCCGCACGCCACGGTCCGACCGCAGTTGACGTCAAACACGTCGCACACCCCTCCACCCTCTCCCTCACGGTTCCATTCACTCTCCCCCGCGTCGCATTTACTGGCACAACCCACTCGCATTACAGTCCACTAGAGGAGAAGGCGAGGGGAGAAGGCGACGGCGGAGGCGGGACAGTCGACGGTGTTCGCGGGCGTTGGTGGTGCTCGTCGGAGCGGAGCGGCGTCGCCGGAACGCGTGCGGGTCGAAGGTAATGCTCGCTTCATCTATCGCATACCCTCCCTGATTTTGTTCCCCTCTTTCCTCCCTGTTCGATTTCTAGATCCATTCCTAGAAATTCCGGCGACTCGGTGGTGCGCCGGCGTTCCCGCCGTTGCGGCGGTGCGCCATAGTTGTGTGCCTGCCGTTGCTTCGTGGGAGTGGGCAGTTTCGTCGCCGCCGCTGCGGCGGCATCGTCGGTGAGGCTATGCCTGCTCGTAGGCAACGCATTAGTCTTGCATTTGGATTTTGAGAGTTGTCCGCCGGGTTGTTTTGGTGCGGATTGGTTCGATATTTGGGGTTGCAGCCATTTCGCGCGTGAATTGTAAGGGTGATTTTGAGGTTGAAGCAGTTGCCATTGAAACCTAGATCTAGTCTAGTTTTGGGGGTTGAAACTGCAGAGTGTGGCGAAATTGGCAGTATGATTGAACGTGAACAAATGTGCGGCAACTAAACTACCTGAAGAAACGTGGTAGTTGCCACAAACGTGTTCTCCCATGTGGCAACAGATTTCCGAAAATGACTGTCATAGTTGCCACCCCAAAACGAGGTGGCAACTAATTTCATTGAACTCCTGTGGCAGTTGCCACACGCATGCTCTTCCCATGTGGCAAATTTTAATTCTGCTGAACTTGTACGATAAGTAACCAGAGAAAATATGCTTTCTGAATGTGGCAACTATGGCAGTATGACCGAACGTGAACAGGTGTGTGGCAACTAAACTACATGAACAAATGTGGCAGTTGCCACAAATGTGTTCTCTTCTGCGGCAACATATTTTCTGAAACTGACTGTCATAGTTGCCACAAATGTGTTCAAGCTCACACACAAGGGGGGCAACTAAAATTTACTGAATGAATGAGATAGTTGCCACATACACGCTCTTGAACGAGGCAAACTGATTTTTTGCTGAATTTACATAATAGTAACCTCAAACATTCTTTTTTCATTTGTGAGACTTGTTTTTTTTTCTGAATTTTTTGCGATAGTTTGCAAACTTTGATAGTTGCCACAATCGGTAGCACTGGACGGAACTAATGTGCAAATCGAGTTGGCGTGTTTGCCACTTGGATTTTGTATAATCATGTTGCAATACAGTATGTGAACACAATGTCTGTTTGCCACAATACAGATATGACAGTGTGGCAAACTAGCTGCATAGTATGGCAACCACATTTGCATTCAAAATAGTTAATATTTTTCTGTTAGGTGGCAACTGCTTACCCATTGCATTTTACATTTTCGCCATTAACAATTTGGTCTGTTCCTACATCAGCAGAATGGCTCGTGGCGATCATCAAAGTGATGATGACGATTTCATGGATCCACCTCAACGTAACCAGGCAACTGGACGGAGAAAAGAGGGCGATGAGGTAACTGTCCGCACAACCCGCCCCCCTCCTCCTGATTTATGTTATTTGTTGGCAGCTAGATCTTTTTTATAGTCGTCCATCATGAACTAAATTATCATAACATTGCAAAAACATGGCAACAGCTCAACACTTTTGTGTTTGTTTTTTGCAGAAGAAGAAACATATTTGCAACAGAGCCTCCCAGGAACGTCTGACCGTGTTGATTGACAAATTCACTAACGATCAAAAGGGAGCTGCTGCTGAGATGGGTATGCAGGTTCTGATGGATGTCCGGTGTACGAACCTTGTCAACCCGGTATGCGACTGGCTTGGTGAGATATACGATCCCGCCTCCAGGGAATTCGTGATCCCGGGACGGGGAAGACTTCCATTGAATGAGGAATCCGTGTTCTGCACTTTGGGTGTGCCTCGGGGACATATCAAAGTCCCGTACGAGGTTAATAATGAGATCGAGGAAGAGCTGTTCGCCCGTTTGTTTCCTGGGTTGGAGGCAATGCCGAACCCGTCTGTACTGGCAAATTCTCTGCAGGACATGACGACGCACGGAGAAGTTTTCAAGATGAAGCTACTCATGTACCTCATCTCAGCTGTTTTCGCGCCGACAACTTCTCTTCGCCCAAGCAACAAATGTTTCCCCATCCTGGTGAATGATCCATGCTTGCTACTGCCAGTGTTTTCGTTGCATTTCTTCCGTTTTGATTTCTGACGCGGCAAACTTTTTTGCCCTGAATTTTTGTGTGGTGCAGGCGAATCTGAAAAATGTGAAGAGTATGAACTGGTGTAAGTTTATTGCCGACTTTTTCCATGATGCTTTCAAAAACAAGATGTACCAGAAGGGTTGTCGTCTGCACTTAATGGTATTTATTTTCACCAAATCTCTGTGTGAACTCTTTGTTTATAACGTACTTTTATTTCATGCATGACAATCTGGTCATAACAAGATGGCAACTGCCATAGTGACAATGTGGCAACTGCCATAATGACAACGTGGCAACTGTCATACTGACAATGTGGCAACTACCTTCATATTAGCATGGCAACTGCTATCACAGTAGGATGACAACTGCCATCACACTTTGATGGCAACTAACACATACATATTATCGTTGGATCATACATTATCCTGCTCTTTTTTTATTTCTGAACTACAAAGTAACCACGATGGCAACTGATATTTTCTTTTCTTTGCAAAATTGTTTTTAATCAGCTCATGTATGTCGACTCTCTTGATCTGTCCACCGTGGATTTCACCGGGGTAGGAGGTCCGCCGCCTACGCACAAGTTTGCTGTTTCTGCGTGGACCATCAGCGCTGTCAAGGCTGTGCTTGCCGCAGACAGGGCAACTGATGGCACATATGGAAAACTACAGGTTAGTTTTTGTTTATGTCTTTTTCACACGGCATGCTTACAAATTTGACATGACGCAACCGTCCGTGGTTTATAAGGCATGCTTACAATTTCTTTTTTTGTTTATCATAGCTGATGGCCAAGCATGCTATAGACTACAGCGTGTTTGGGGGGCCTCAAAAATTTGAAAAGTGGATGGACGTGCACTCAGCTCCTTCTTGCCCTTCTGAGGTAATCAAAATGTCCACATCCACGGTTTGCCGTGGATTACATGTTGATGTCGCGGAAGCGAATGCAGTACGGGTGTGGTTTTGTTGATGCTTCTTGTTTTCGTGCACAGGCGAGGGCACCAGTGGAGCATCTAATTGGGCAGTTTGCATCCGGAATGACCGGCCTGCTCGGGAAGTTGGTTGAGGGGTGGACGTCCCTCAGCGCCTCTGACAGCGACGCGGTTGCGAGACAGTTCACTTCATTTGTCCCAGAACGTACACATCGGCCAACCGGTTGCCGTGGCCGGTATGACTACAACAGCTCCCAAGAGCCCGGTGACACACAGGATGATGTGGATGGAGACGCTGGCCTCAGCAAGGACGACGACGATGACACCAATGACGATGAACATGCTGAAGTTCGCACATGCGGCAACAAGGGAAAGGATGCAACAGGTGCCCACCCACCGGAGAAAGTGAAAGAACATACGGCTGCGAGAGGCGAGGGGGTGTTGCCATCAAGGAGGGGGAGGGCTCCAGAGGATGTTGGGCAGGGTTCTGCTGGCAAGAGGTCTAGGATCGATCCTGTAGCTGCCAGGAAGAGGTTCGACTCTCAATTTTAGTTTTCTGCTGTGTATCTTTTCTTTGGAACAATCTCATCCATTTCTTTTGCACTTGTTTTTTGTCAAGCGCGGCAATTAGTTTGTTGTCTGACAATTGCCACCTTCTTTTTTCCTTCCATCTGTTGCGTGCAGTGAGCCGACCGCTGGTGGACGAGCAGCTACGAAGAAACAGGCGCCAACGCCAACCCGTGTTTCTGCTCGCTTGAACAAAGGTGCCCCCATTGCCGGTGACATCCCTTCCACCAGGTCTTCTCCTCGTACGACGACGACCAACACCGGGGATCCTGTTGTGTTGCCAGACCTGAGGAAGGCAGTCAAGAAGTAGGTTTCTCCATGTGCTTTTCATTTTGAGATAGCGGTTTTTTTCTTGATTTTTCAATGCAACTGGTCTGCTTTGTCACATGTTCTTCTGTTATCATCCCCCACGAGGCAACTGCTGTTTTTCCAAATGATTTCTTCCTTCATTTTTTAAATGTATGGCAACTCCTATTATCTTTACATGGCAACTGGCATCTAGGCCAAATGGCAACTATTTCTGTACCTAATGGCAACTGTCATCTTTTTTTTTACCATTTTCATCTGAGAGTTCATCCCCCACCTAATTTTGAAATTGCATTCCTCACAGATCAGACATTTCTATCATTCCTTTCAATTTTCCTAACTTTGATAACTGCTGCTGTATGGCAACTGCTAACTATGGCACATGGCAACTCATGACCCCCTTACATGGCAACTACCAGCTTTTTCCACTTGTTTTTTTAGTTTTTTAATGCTTCTATCATTGCAAACATATTTTTTTGTCCATTTTTTTCATACCAATTTTCACGTGCTTTTTTTCTTTTGCAGGATGAAGAAGACTACTACGCGCGGGGCCAGGCATATCAGTAGAGACCCACTCGAACGCCTGCATTCAAAGTTGTCAACAGGTGGCAACTCAGATGTACATGAGGCGCCAGGCGACAATACTGCTGCTGCACCGTCAACTGCTCCCACTAACTCTGATGCAAGTGGCCGACCATCTCCGCCTGCTGCAGATGTGCAGGCTAGAACAACAGGCATCCGTACATCGGGGAGTAACGAGTCGGTATCCGCCAGGACAGCTGAAATATTGCCAACTCTTCTGGCAATGAAGGATGTTGCTGTGAGCCATGCCACCCCATCAGCAAGCGTCGAAGTGGATGCTCCTGAGACCAACCTAGGAAAGGAAGATTCCCGCTCATCTGACACTGATTCCAAGCGCGTGCCTGGTGGCACACCTGTGTCCATGACAGAAGCGGCTGAGGCGGCAGTTCACAAGGATATGCCATCTGCAGATGAGAGTCCTGGCACAACAGCTCCAGCTCCTGTCGGTGGAGATACTACTAAGGCGACCGTTCCGCGTGCTGGTCTTCCACCTAGGCGTCGTAGCCCCCGCAAGCAATCAACAGACATACCCAACACTCCGGCTGTAGCTAGGAGCAGGAGAGACGAATCTGGTTATGTTCCTGCGTCCACACTGTTCCCGCCACCTGCAAAAATCAATGTGATGGAGAAACCGCAAGACCGGAGCACAACTGATGCAGGTGTCAAGCGGGGCACGAGTGACGCAGAGGAACGCCCGGAGCAGGCTGCGCCTTCACCCGCAGCGGAAATCCCCAGCATAAATCTGCGCACTTCCAGGCTCCCAGTCAATGTCGGTGTCCCCTAAAGTCCAAACAAGAAGATTGTCATGAAAGCTGCGGCTGAGACCGCCGACAACACGCCCCGCCCTGCAAATAAGGCCGATCATTTTGTAGCGGCCGATTCATATATGCTTGTCGATCTTTCACCCTTGGATTCTGCCCCGAAAGTCGTTCGTGGTCCGGCCAGTAGGAATGAGAGGCACCCAATGGCCTTTACCCCACCGAGCTTCAGCGTCGGCGTCAGTCAAGATCAACCGGTGGTGCACGATCCTATACCAGTTGCCTTTGCTTTCCCAGGAGGCATGCCCGCAATGATGGCGCAACCAATGGTCGAGGGCAGGAAGGCTGTCAAGTTCGCAGAGCCAATTATGCAAGGTACACTCATCACGCACCTACGATTTTCTTGTATACATGTTTGTAGTTTGACTTTTGTCCCAATCATATTCTTTGGGGGTCCTCACTTGTGACGGCAACTGCCATGTGACGACATGGCAACTGGATTTGATGCACCATGTCACCTACATTTTTTTCTTGCTGCCATGCTGCGTTTGACATTTGGGCAAGCACGTGGCAACTGAAGTTATTTCAACATGGCAACTGTAGTTGCTGTCACATGGAAAATACAGTTCAGTACACATGGCAACTGGATTTGCCACATCATGCCACCTGCATTTTTTTCTACCATGCTGCATTTTTTCATATGGCAATCACATGGCAAGTGGAGCCGACACAACATGGCAACTGCAGTTGCTGTGACATGGTACCTACAGTACAACTAGGTGGCAACTACAGTGCAACTACATGGAAATTGTATTTGCCATGTCATAGCGACTGTAGTTGGACCACCCATGGCAACTGCCCCACTTTTTCTACCTACATATCACATCATGGACCTTTACCTCCTCACAATCCATCTGCTTTTGGATTTTATATGTATCCTAACCCACTTTTTTTATATTCATTGCAGCCACCCCTGAGGAGATTTCACCGTCACTTGATGAAGTTTACTGCATGATCGAGGAGACAGCATTGCAGAGGAGTTCCTCACGAGGGCAAGGGCAATCAAGTTCCAATGTGCCTGCAGATACGGTATCTGAGGATACCATTAGGAGTGTCACCCCTGGTCCTGTGAGGCAGCAGAGGGTAGTTCACCCACCCCCCGCGGAAGACTACGAGCCCGAATTCAGGGCCACTAAGGAACAGACCCAGCTGTACGATATCGTCAAGCGTTTTGGAAATGCGAGGACCAACAGCAAGCACATGAAGGAGCTGGAAGCGTAAATTACCATACCCCATAATCTCTCATCTTGCTTGCTCTTTTTTACCATTTATCTACTTCGTACTTTTTATAAATGGTCCGCTTATGTTTTAGTTCTTTCATATATTTTTTTTACTTAGTAGGCATGATTCTTCCATGCTATATCGTTTTCATACAGCTCATGTTTGGACAGAACGAAAGTCATTCAGTGCGGAGCGACGTACGTCGACCTGGGTGATCTTGCCGAGTCCGTGAGGCCAAACGGAAAAATGTCGACGAATGTAGTTGCATGCGGGATCGACTACATCAACAATCACACCGATGTATGCGCCGACAAGATAATCATGCATTACAGTGTGACCTGCAAAATATGGGATGGTGACTTCCACCACAGAATCCCGAGGAACAATTTTGCACAACACGGTGACTTCAAGCTCACACTGAAGAAATATGTGAGTACTACTTTCCCTGTCTGCACCGTTTTTTCACATGGCGTGGTTTTTTGCCAGAACCTGTACTTGTGTTTGTGGGGCAGAAGTTTTCATGTGGCAACAGTTGCTGTGCACACTGACTTCTTGATTTTTTGCATCCCCGTGCAAACTATGTGGCAACTTGATAGTAAAATACATGGCTCATTTTGTTCATACAATGGACGGCAACTTTCTTTTCAACTACTCCCACCCATAATCAAACATTCTACGTGATTCTAATTTTTTTGTCCCTCTGTTGTTCTTTTATGTGAACTTTGTATCTCATTTCTTCACTTTTTTAAATGCAGGTCATGTTCCCCATGTTCCAGGAGCTTGCACCACACGACCGACACGACAAGTGTGTTCACCACTATGCGGTCTGTCTTGACCTGAAGAACCAACGTATCGAGGTGCTTGATTCAATCCGTTCGGAAGCTGATGCAGACCTTACTACGCATGCCGAATTCTTCATCAAGAACCTCAAAGAGACTTGGAACCGTCACTACGAACATTCAAAGGTCCAGATCAGGCATTTCCCGACTGAGTATGTGGCGACCGTGAAGCAAGTGAACACGTAATTTCTTTTAACCCGCTCCTTCATGTGCCATTTTTACATCAATCCACCCCCTCTTTTTGTTGACACATCTGAACTGAAGTCAATCTTTGCTGCAGTTGTCCATTTTGCGTGTTCACCTGAACTCTTTTTCCTCGTGCAGGACGGACTGTGGCTTTCACGCGCTGGAATACTTTGCAAAGTGGGAAGGCAGAATTGTCCCCGCTATCACAGATGCAACGGTCGTTGAGCTCCGAAAAATCTGCACATGGAACTGGCTGACGAAGGAAGATTTCAACAAGCGGTCCGGAGCACGCGAGTTCGTGGAGGAAGCTGTCAAGCAAGTCATCAAGAAGTACAACTGATCACGTGGCGTTACACACTAGACACACACCTTACATTCTGTTGTTGAGGAATGTAAGGTACTATCTCTCTGTTCTTTGTCGAAAACTATGTTTTGTGTGCTACGTTATGACTGCAACCTCGTGTAGCCTACTATGTAATGGTGGCGTGTTTAGCGACATTTTTTAGTGTTTTCTGTAATACATGTGTGGACGTGAACCTTTTTTAGGCGTTACATCAGATCTGTTTTTATGTTTATCATTACGACAGTGGTTTCGTCGTTTCTAGCATCATTTTTTGCTGTTTCGAATGCGTCTGCGATGTTTTAAAAAAAAAGATGGCAAATGTAGTTCAACAGACATGGTTAGTGAAAGTCATCGTCATTTTTTCATTTTTGGCTGTTTTGCTTGTTCTTTTTCATCGCTAATTGCACCGGCTAGCATTGGGTAGGTTTATCATGTAGCCATAACCTTTGCTGCGGTTTATGCACGTTTACGCTTTTTTTCCAACTTGTTTTCCCATACATTGCACACAACACACTACGTGCTTCTAAACCGCATCGTATTTGTCATGGGGATATATGCCATGCAGAGTCATTACAAAAAGCATCCGGAAATTTTCAGTACAACTAACATGGCAGATACAGCATAAATAACATGGCAGATCCAGTACAACTTACATGGCAAATCCAGTACAACTAACATGGCAGATCCAGTACAACTAACATGGCATATTTAGTATAAAGTAGCATGGCATATTTAGTATAAAATAGCATGGCTTATCTAGTATAAAATAGCATGGCTTATCTAGTATAAAATAGCATGGCATATTTGGTATAAAATAGCATGGCAGATTAACTACACATAACATGGCAGATTAAGTACCCATAACATGGCAAATGCATTTATCGATTCAATGAATTTTCCTTCTACTTTTGTCCCCCCTCAAGAGTCATTCTCCCAATTAAAAAAATCCCATCGTACAGGGGTACAAAACAAAATGTCCACATGGACCATGTCACAACGCCCCAATTTTTGCTCATGGATTGACCGCCCCTTTCTTCGTTTTCTTGTGTTTTGCTTGAATCTCCAGTCCCGACTTGTACCTTATCTCTCTCGGACGACCCTTTGTGATGGAACGGGGTGGGTTCCTGACCTGGGTTTGTGTGCTTGCTGTTCCAGATCCTACCTCCGAGCTTTCAGACGATGGCCCCGTGGATGAAGGCACACTTGATGTGCGGGGGAACCCGTGTCGTGGTTCTAAGTCTGACAGTAGAGTGGGGGGTAGGTATGGAGAGGCAAGGTCCTAGCTATGGAGAGGTTGTAAACACAAGCGATGTACGAGTTCAGGCCCTTCTCGGAGGAAGTAAAAGCCCTACATCTTGGAGCCCTGAGGCGGTCGAGTGGATTATGTGTATAGGTGTTACAAGAGTGCGAACCCTTCTGCCTGTGGAGGGGGGTGGCTTATATAGAGTACGCCAGGACCCCTGCCAGCCCACGTAATGGAGGGTTTAAAGTATATTAAGTCTGGGGCGTTACTGGTAACGCCCCACATAAAGTGCCTTAACTATCATTAAGTCTATTCAATTACAGGCCGTTTCAGTGCAGAGTGCCTTCTGACCTTCTGGTGGTCGAGTGTATCTTCATGGTCGAGTGAATCTCCATGGTCGAGTCCTTCTGGTCAGTCGAGTGGGTTCCTCGTTGGTCGACTGGAAGGTGATCTCTTTTAAGGATGTCCCTGGGTAGGACATTCAGGTCAGGCCTATGACCCTACCCTAGGTACATGAATCCATCATTAGCCCCCGAATGGATTGAGGCTTGAATGAGGAATGAGTTGATGCTGTTTCCGATTGACTTTTGCGTACTGGCTATGCGTCGTTCTGGATTAAGATCTCCTTTGTTGATAACGAGCAACTTTTCTTCAGTCGACTCGATCCATTCTTGTCTTTCGTCGAGTGATCTTTTAGACTTTGCCGGTTCCCGAGCGACGGATCGCAGGAAATCTCGCGTCTGACAGACCGATCTGCCGCTAGCGGTTTCCACGGGATACGAAATTTGGGGAAGCGCGCGAAGCGGAACGAACCGCGGCGCTCGGACGGGACGGGACATAAACGCCTCGATTTCCGCGCCGCTTTTTCCGCCACGTATCATGTCAATGCAACTGTTTCGGGATATGATTAGGTTGCCTGGGTCCACCTGTCATCCACTCAGAAGGGATGTTATAAATGCAACCAGCGAGGGTTTTCTGAACAGTGCTCCATTCTTTCTCTTCTACTCTCCTCATCTCCGCCCAACGCGTTCGTTTTCGCCTCCGCAAAACTCTTCCTCGCGCACCTCGCCGGCAGCCATGGTCAAGGAGAAGACGGCGGCACTGGAGCGCGCAAAGAAGGCGTCGGCGACGGAGAAGGCGTCGGCGGCGGAGAAGGCGAAGGGGAGATCCACCAGCCGCAGTGGGTCTTCGTCGAGATCCCGCTTGCCGAAGGGCTGGGTCCAGGGAGATTGGATCCAGTCGACCATCAGGGAGAAGGATCTCCTCGACATGGCCGACGACGGGCTGATCCCCCATGGCGCCGCAAGACTTCCAGGGAAAGAGTGGCAACCTCAGCCGGAAGAGGGTGAGTGTGTGCTCCTGGCCACTCATATTGATCGAGGGTTTTCTTTGCCACCGAGCATTTTCTTTCGTGGTTTTTTGAACTTCTTTGGAGCCCAACTCCACCACTTTACTCCGAACTCCATCGCGTACCTTGCTGCGTTCGTATCCATGTGCGAGATTTTCCTGGGCTGTCGACCGCACTGGGGCTTGTTCAAGCACATCTTCACGTGTCGTTCTCAGACCATGAAGAAGGCGAGTCCAGGCGATGAGAAGACCCAGGTTGTCCAAATGTGCGGGGGTCTGGGAATTCAAGTGAGGAACAAGAGCACCTTCCTAGCTATGATGTTTCCCGAGTCGGTCAGAGGCTGGCAGTCGACTTGGTTCTACTGCCGGAACGAGCTGACGCCGGGGCAGTCGAGTGGACTCCCCCCATTCACCATGACTCGAGTGAACAAGCCCTCCTCTCTGAAGGTGGTTCCGGAGGAGAGGGCTGATGTGAAGATGTTGATGGACCACGTGGTGCAGTTGGTCCGGGACGGCGTGACTGGCATGGACCTTCTGGAGGTTTTCCTTCGGCGGCGAATCCAGCCTCTTCAGTTCCGGAGCCATGGCATGTGGTTGTACTGCGGGACTGAAGACAATACCCGAGTCTATCCGGAAGCAGTCGACGACGCCACGGTGGAAAGATGGATGGCCGCGGTCACTGGGAATAAGGATAATCCCCGTGGATCCAGGAGGGTTCCTCCACTCGACCATCACACCGTTCCAGATAAGGTATATTTGCTCTGCCTTCCATTGTATATTTGTCAAATTTGTTTCTGTATGTTCTGCGACTTGGTCGACTGATCTCTGTCTTGACGTCTTCCAGGCCCTCACCGACCTGTATTCAATGCCCAATGGAGCTCAGGCTCCGACTGAGGAGGAAGAAGCCAGCGGGGGCGAGAGCCGGGAGGACTGGGATTCAGACGCTGCCGAAGATGACGATGACGACGACGACGATGACGAGGACGAAGAGGAGAAGGAGGAGGAAGAGGTTGCACCACCGCGCTCGGAAAGGCGGTCGAAGCTTGTCCATGACCCCGCGACTGAACGCGGTAAGGGGGTGGCGACTGCCTCGCAGTCGACCAAACGCCCTCGGACCGCTTCTCCGGTGCCGAGTGAAAGGGCTCCGAAGCAGTCGAGGGTGGCTCCGCCGAAACCCACCAAGCTCCTGCCGAAGATGAAAGTGTCCATCCCCACCATATCCGGGTAAACACGCTACTTGAGTTCTCTTGTTTTGTATAAGCTTTATCTCTGGTTGATACTTGAGTTGGTCGACTGATTCTTTGGAACTTCAGTGCTGCAACTTCTGAGACCTCAGGCAAGGCTGACAACCATGAGATGGAGGACGCAGCAACCTCAAATCCTGGTACTATACTCTCAATTCTGTCCTTAGTCGACTGACTCATGATTTCTAACTTTGATTCTTTTTCTGAAGCTCCACCCCATGACATTATCACCCTTCCTGAAGATGATGATGAGGATGAAGAACCGCTGAGGCACAGGATGAGCAGCAAGACGTCTACTGGTAAGGCAACCCAGAGTGCGACGGCGCCCGAGACTGTGGTCACGGAAGGGGAGAACCTCACTCGACACACCGTGTCTTTCGCGGTGCCGTTGACGAGTGCTCATCCTACTTCGTCGAGTGCTGCACAACCTTCGCTCTTCACAACACATCATGTCCCAGAGGACCAAGCCAGTGCTGCTAAGGAGGCGATACGTCAAGCGGGGATCATGATGGAGTAGGTGAAGATCGTTCGGGATGCAAGCCAAGCAGCTTATGACGCTAGCTCCGCCCTTCAAAGCAATGTTCAGGTCAGTCGACCACCGCCTGTTCTGTTAGGATATGCTATCAAAAACTTTTTCTTTCTGATTTCTGAAATCCATAGCAATCACCCACTGGGTGTGTCGATAAAAAAAACTCCGTGTTAGCGGGGGCACGCTGAGTGCACCCGCTGGGTGTAGTCCCCAAGGCTAAGGTCGACTGCTGGCAGTCGGCCTTAGGCTTTATAAGTAAAGGTTGTTCATCATTCGACTGGATCGAATGGTTTTCCGGAACCGGTGGGGGCACGCTGAGTGCACCCACTGGGTGTAGTCCCCGAGACTGTGGTCGACTGCTTGCAGTTGACTACAGTCTGAAGAGCACGTCTCATTTTTTTTGGGGTCGACTGGTCGACTCTGTCTTGAACAGAACTAGTGGGGGCACGCTGAGTGCACCCACTGGGTGTAGTCCCCGAGACTACGGTTGAATGCTTGCATTTGACTGTAGTCTTAGAAACGTATGATTTTTCTCTATCCACTCGGAAGTGAATCATCTTTGATATTTTGTCGATTGGTTCTTCGTAGAAATCTTGTGACCTTGCGGCTCGCTATACGGAACTGGAGCAGAAGCACATTCAGCTTGAGCTGGATCTGAAGCTGGTGCAGGAGAATCTGACGAAGGCGAAGGAGGAGACCAAAGGTATGTTTGGTGAGACCTCGACGACTCCTTTTTCCTTCCATTTGTTTCAAAATCTGACTTTGCTGTAACTTGCAGACAAGGTGCGGGAGGCCCAGAAGAAGAAGGACCTTGAGCTAGCTGAGAAGACCAAGCTTGCTGACGAGAAGTTAGCTTCAGTCACCAAGCTTGAACAGGAAAATACCAATCTGAGAGCTGCTCTGGCGATTGCCTCCAAGGATGTCGACCGACTGAAAGCTGACAAGACTACCCTGACTGAGAAGATCAACCAATTGACTGGGAGGAAGAATGACCTGGAAGGCTTCCTGGGTGGTCTTGCCAAGAAATTGTTCCTTATGCTCGAAGGTAATCTTTTTCACTCGACCAACATTTTCAACTGTGACGCTTCCATTCGACCATTGTCTTCATTCGGCGTTTTGTCCTTGCAGAATTCTGTCGGAACTTTGAAGAAGAGACTAGCTAGTTGGAGCCGAACCTTGACCCTGTCAATTCTCCGGTGAATGATGAAGTTGCCATGAATGTCTTCTGACTGGAGTCTCGCGTTGCAGCTGTCGTGGACTATCTTGCAAGGCTGAAGGCCGCCACTTCTCGCATCGACTCGACGCTTTGGCCCGGGGCGACACTTCAGAACGACCTCGAGTCATTGATGGCTCGACTAAACGCGGTCCCCGACCGTGTGCAAGAGTGGAAGAAGTCCTCGGCTCGGTGTGGCGCAGATGTTGCCCTGTGTCTGGCCCGAGTCCACTGCAAGGACGCACGAGAAGAGAAGCTGGCGGCTCTCTGAGTGGCCAACACCAAGAAACACGACTTCAGATCCTTCATGGAAACTTTCATCGCTGCTGCTACCCGGATCGCAGACGGGATCGACCTCGACGAGTTTGTTGCTCCTTCCAGCCCTCCACAGGAGGGGTAAAAAACTTTCTTTAAACCCGACACTTTAAATTTGCCTCGGTATGCCGAGTGGAATTGCAACCGGTAAACCTTAACAGGCTTAGTGCCTGAGCACTCTCGGTTCCTTTAGGTATCGACCTAAACTTGGATTTGACATTCGGATATGATTGCTCCTGGTTCGAATTGTCCTTTGCAGGTTCACAGCAAGATGTCCACTGCAGTCGACTTATTCCTTAGGCGAGCACTGGGCTGCAGCTAAGCCTCCGAGTGAGAGATTTGCTCTTCACTCGGAGGATTTTTATACCTTGGGCGAGCGCTGGGCTGCCGCTAAGCCTCCGAGTGAGAGGTTTGCTCTTCACTCGGTAGGATTTTTTTTATAACTTAGGCGAGCGCTGGGCTGTAGCTAAGCCTCCGAGTGAGAGGTTTGCTCTTTACTCGGTAGGATTTCCACGTTGTGTTTGTGGCGAAGCTCGGAGGAGAGGGTCGCAGTCGACCTGCACCTCATCCTCCTTGCAAGCGTATGTGGTACTTAGGCGAGCACTGGGCTGCAGCTAAGCCCCTGAGTGAGAGGTTTGCTCTTCACTCGGTAGGATTTTTTGTAACTTAGGCGAGCGCTGGGCTGCAGCTAAGCCCCCCGAGTGAAAGTCTGGCTTACCACTCAGTAGGATTTTTTATAACTTAGGCGAGCGCTGGGCTGCAGCTAAGCCCCCGAGTGAGAGGTTTGCTCTTTACTCGGTAGGATTTCTTATAACTTAGGCGAGCGCTGGGCTGCAGCTAAGCCCCCGAGTGAGAGGTTTGCTCTTCACTCGGTAGGATTTTCACGTTGTATTTGTGGCGAAGCTCGGAGGAGAGAGTCGCAGTCTATCTGCACCTCGTCCTCTTTGCGAGCCCACATTATACTTATGGCGTAGCTCAGAGGAGAGGGTCGCAGTCGACCTGCACCTCGTCCTCCTTGCAAGCGTATGTGGTACTTAGGCGAGCACTGGGCTGCAGCTAAGCCCCCGAGTGGAAGTCTGGCTTACCACTCGGTAGGATTTTTATAACTTAGGCGAGCACTGGGCTGCAGCTAAGCCCCCGAGTGAGAGGTTTGCTCTTCACTCGGTAGGATTTTTTATAACTTAGGCGAGTACTTGGACTGCAGCTAAGCCCCCGAGCGGAAGTCTGGCTTACCACTCGGTAGGATTTTTTATAACTTAGGCGAGCGCTGGGCTGCAGCTAAGCCCCCGAGTGAGAGGTTTGCTCTTCACTCGGTAGGATTTTTTATAACTTAGGTGAGTACTTGGACTGCAGCTAAGCCCCCGAGTGGGAGTCTGGCTTACCACTCGGTAGGATTTTTTATAACTTAGGCGAGCGCTGGGCTGCAGCTAAGCCCCCGAGTGGAAGTCTGGCTTACCACTCGGTAGGATTTTTATAACTTAGGCGAGCACTGGGCTGCAGCTAAGCCCCCGAGTGGAAGTCTGGCTTACCACTCGGTAGGATTTTTTATAACTTAGGCGAAACGGATTCGCGGCTAAGCCTCCGAGTGGAAGTCTGGCTTACCACTCGGTAGGATTTGTACAAACTTAGGCGAAACGGATTCGCGGCTAAGCCACCCGCTGGGGGAAAAAGTGACAAAAATTATGAAGGAATTATGGCATTATTATTTCGAGATCCATGAACTATAGAAGTATTTTATTACAACTCATCCGAGTGGAAAACTTTTAAGTGTAAAACGGGCGGAGCAGATCCGCATTCCAAGCTCGGGGCTCTTCGATGTTATGTTCGACGTTGTAGAGACGGTATGCCCCGTTGTGGAGAACTTTGGTGACGATGAAGGGTCCTTCCCAAGAAGGAGCGAGCTTATGCTGTTTCTGCTGATCCACTCGGAGAACTAGATCTCCTTCTTGGAAGGCTCGACCCCTCACATTCCTGGCGTGAAAGCGACGCAAGTCTTGTTGATAGATGGTCGATCGGATCAGAGCCATCTCCCTTTCTTCCTCTAGAAGGTCGACTGCGTCCTGACGCGCTTGCTCAGCTTCTGCTTCGTTGTAGAGTTCAACTCGAGGGGCATTGTGAAGAAGATCACTCGGCAAGACTGCTTCAGCTCCATAGACCAAAAAGAATGGAGTTCTTCCAGTCGACCGATTGGGTGTGGTCCGCAAACCCCAAAGCACCGAAGGAAGTTCGTCGACCCATGCTCCAGCCGCGTGCTTGAGATCACGCATCAGTCGGGGTTTTAAACCCTTGAGGATTAAGCCATTGGCTCGCTCCGCTTGTCCATTCGACTGGGGGTGAGCGACTGAAGCGTAGTTGACTTGTGTGCCTTGAGCGTTGCAGAAATCCTTGAATTCTTCCGAGTCAAAGTTCGACCCATTATCCGTAATGATGCTGTGCGGGACTCCATATCTGAACGTCAGCTCCCTGATGAAGGTAACTGCAGTACCGGCGTCAAGATTCTTGATTGGTTTAGCCTCGATCCACTTTGTGAACTTGTCGACTGCGACCAGTACGTGCGTGAAACCACTTCGACCTGTTCTCAAGGGACCGACCATGTCCAACCCCCATACTGCGAACGACCAAACGAGTGGAATGGTCTTCAGAGCTGACGCGGGCTTGTGTGACATGTTGGAGTAGAATTGACATCCTTCGCACTTGTCCACTATTTCCTTTGCCATCTCATTCGCCCTTGGCCAGTAAAATCCAGCTCGGTATGCTTTAGCTACAATGGTCCGAGAGGACGCATGGTGACCACAGGTCCCCGAGTGGATATCATTGAGAATGATTTGACCTTCTTCTGGCGTTATGCATTTTTGACCAACCCCAGTCGGGCTTTCTCTATACAGCTGTCCTTTGATAACGGTAAAGGCTTTGGATCGACGGACGATCTGCCGAGCCTCTTCCTCATCCTCTGGGAGCTCTTTTCTCAGGATATACGCGATATAGGGAATTGTCCAGTCGGGAGTGACCACTAACACCTCCATGACCAAGTCGACCATTGCTGGGACCTCAACCTCAGTCGGATCTGTGGCACTCTTGGGCTGTGGAGCTTCCTCTGTGAAGGGATCTTCTTTAACTGACGGAGTGTGTATATGCTCCAAAAACACACCACTCGGAATGGCTTCTCTTTTGGAACCTATCTTTGCCAGATCATCTGCTGCTTGATTTTTCAGTCGAGGGATGTGATGGAGCTCCAACCCCTCGAACTTCTTTTCCAGCTTCCTCACTACATTGCAGTATCCAGTCATGGCTGGGCTTCTCACGTCCCACTCCTTCATCACCTGGTTGACCACTAAATCTGAATTGCCATAAACCATCAGGCGACGGACGCCGAGTGAGATGGCCATGCGCAATCCATATAAAAGGGCCTCATACTCTGCCTCATTGTTGGAGGAATCAAAGTGAATCTGGAGCACATACCTAAGCTTATCTCCTCTGGGGGAAACCAGAACGACCCCAGCACCAGAACCATTCAGCATCTTAGAGCTATCGAAGAACATGGTCCAATGCTCCGAGTGAACTTTAGTCGGCTGCTGTTGTTCAATCCACTCGGCGAGGAAATCTGCTATTTCCTGGGACTTAATGGCTTTCTTTGCCTCAAACTTGATATCAAGGGGAAGAAGTTCAATCGCCCATTTCGCCACTCGACCAGTTGCATCTCTGTTGTGCAGAATCTCTGATAGTGGGGCGTCGCTGACGACTGTGATAGAATGATCAGAGAAATAATGAGCAACCTTCTTCGTGGTCATGTATATTCCATACACAAGCTTCTGATAATGAGGATATCTCTGCTTGGATGGAGTCAAGACTTCAGACAAATAATACACCGGGCGCTGAACTTTGAAGGCTTTTCCTTCTTCTTCCCGCTCGACCGTAAGTACTGTACTGACAACTTGTCCTGTGGCTGCAATATAAAGCAACAAAGGCTCTTTGCTGATTGGAGCAGCAAGCACCGACTGGGTGGAGAGCAGAGCTTTTAGCTCGGCAAATGCTGCATCAGCTTCCGGAGTCCACTCGAACTTGTCTGCCTTCTTCATCAGTCGGTAAAGAGGCAATGCCTTTTCACCGAGTCGTGAGATGAATCGACTTAATGCGGCCAAGCATCCAGTAAGCTTCTGGACATTGTGCACTCGCACAGGGCGTTTCATTCGGAGAATAGTGCCGATCTTCTCTGGATTAGCGTCGATCCCTCGTTCGGAAACTAGAAAACCGAGCAACTTTCCACCAGGAACTCCGAATGTGCACTTCGATGGATTGAGCTTGATATCATACCTTCTGAGGTTGGCAAATGTTTCGGCGAGGTCCGCAAGCAGGTCGGAACCTTTTCGCGACTTAACGACGATATCATCCATATACGCTTCCACATTCCGACTGATTTGAGTGAGAAGACACTTCTGAATCATACGCATAAACGTGGCTCCGGCATTCTTGAGGCCGAATGGCATGGTGATATAGCAGAAGCACCCGAATGGAGTGATGAAAGCTGTTTTTACTTCGTCGGGTCCATACAGACGGATCTGATGATACCCGGAATATGCGTCTAGAAAAGACAATCTCTCACATCCCGCGGTCGAATCAACAATTTGATCTATGCGAGGGAGAGGAAAATGATCTTTCGGGCAGGCCCGATTGATGTGCTTGAAGTCAATGCACATGCGGAGTGATTTGTCCTTCTTGGGAACCATGACGACATTGGCGAGCCACTCGGAGTGGTATATCTCTCGGATAAATCCTGCCGCCAACAGTCGAGCCACTTCCTCACCAATAGCTTTTCTCTTCTGGACGGCGGACCGCCGAAGATGCTCTTTGACTGGTTTTGCTGACTTGTCGACTCTGAGGCGATGCTCAGCCAGTCCCCTGGGAACACCTGGCATGTCAGCTGGCTTCCATGCAAAAATGTCCCAGTTCTCACGGAGGAACTGGATGAGCGCTTCTTCCTATTTCGGGTCGAGTGTCGTGGAGATGTGGGTCGGGGCTGCATTGGGGTCGGTCGGGTGAATGTGAACAGGCTTTGTCTCACCAGACGACTGAAATGCAGACTCTGTGGCTGGTTTCTTGGATCGCAACAAATCACTCGGATCTGCGTTTTGCTTGTATTCTTCGAACTCGACCACTGTCACCTGAGAATCGGCAATCTTCGAGCCCTTCTGAAAGCACTCTTCTGCCTTTTTCCGATCGCCAGTGACAGTAATCACCCCTTTGGGACCTGGCATTTTCAGTTTGAGGTACACGTAACATGGTCGAGCCATGAACCGTGCATAGGCGGGCCTCCCCAAAATGGCGTGGTATGCGCTGTGAAAATCCACAACCTCAAAGGTCAACTTTTCCTTGCGAAAATGTTTTGAGTCGCCAAAAACCACGTCCAGGGCTATTTGGCCGAGTGAGTTGGCTTTCTTCCCTGGTATGACTCCGTGGAAACTCATGTTGCTGGTGCTCAGTCTGGACATCGGGATGCCCATTCCCTTCAGTGTGTCAGCATACAACAAGTTCAGCCCACTGCCACCGTCCATCAGCACTTTCGTCAGTCGAGTGCCTTCGACAACTGGATCGACCACCAAAGCTTGCCTCCCAGGGGTGGCAATATGAGTCGGGTGATCAGATTGGTCGAATGTGATGGGTGTTTGGGACCATTTCAGATAACTTGGTTTTGCTGGGGCAACCATATTCACCTCACGATTAATGACTTTCAGTCAACTCTTGCTCTCCACATCCGCGAAGATCATCAGAGTGGAGTTGATATGCGGATATTCTTCCTCACTGTCCTCTTTGTCTCACGCCTTGTCTGACTCTTTCTCCTTGTCCTTAGACTGTTTTCCCTGAAACTGCTGGATCAGGAGTCGACACTGGCGAGTGGTGTGCTTTGGGTAAATAATGTTGCCCTCTTCATCTTTCTTCGTGTGGATGTGGCACGGCATATCCATCACGTCGTTTCCTTCTTTATCCTTTACTTTCTTAGGATTCCAGGATCCTTTTGGCTTCCCTTTGAACTTTCCCTGAGTCACGGCCAGGGCCTCTCCAGGAGCTGCTGGCTCGGCTTTCCGCTTCTGTTTCCGACTGGAATTTCCCTTCTCCTACTGACTTGGCTTATACTTGCCGCTTCGGAGTCGGCCCTCTTCCTCGCCATTAGCGTACTTGGTAGCAATCTCCATCATCCGACTCAGGGTCATGTCCCCGGTTCGACCAAACTTCAGACTCAATTCCCTGTTCTTGACGCCATCTTTGAAGGCGCAGACTGCTTGATGATTAGACACATTTTCCACAGTATGGTGCAGAGTGATCCACCTCTGAATGTACTCTCTGAGAGTCTCATTAGTCTTCTACACACAGACTTGCAGTTCTGTCAAACCGGCTGGTCGCTTGCAGGTTCCTTCAAAAGTTCTGACGAACACTCGGAACAAATCTTCCCAAGTGTAAATACTGCTAGGAGGTAACTGATTCAACCACGCTCTGGCTGAACCTTCCAGCATGAGGGGCAAATGCTTCATGGCCACCTCGTCATTCCCACCGCCAATCTGAACAGCCACTCGGTAGTCCTCAAGCCAAGTTTCAGGCTTGGACTCCCCAGTGAACTTGCTAACTCCTGTCGCCAACCTGAAATTGGGGGGAATCACTGCGGCTCTGATAGCCCTGCTAAAACACTCTGGACCAGAAACATGCACTCGACTGCTCGTGGGTGCATCTCTCTCGTGTCCACCTCGATGGGCTCTCTTCCGGTCGACCAAGCTTTGCACGATAATGGATCGCGCGTCGAAGCCTGGTCCCCTGGGGTCGACTGGAACTCTTCGCCCCGCACTGAACTGACGCCTGTCATCCTGTCGCCGAGGAGCGTAAGACCCTTCCCTTGGAGGGGAAACGGGCACTCGACGCCTGTCATCTCGGTCGTGTCGGTCTCCATACTGATCATGCTGGTTGTCGCGCCCTTCCCGCCGCGGAGGCGATCTGGGACTGTGAGCCGACTGAACCGTATTCGCAGCGACGGATCGACTGTGAATTCTGTTGCGCGACTGCGACACGGCTGAGTTCTGGTCCCCTGCTGCTCGGAGCAAATCTCTGATCTGCATCAAGCCTCTCCCAGCTTCCAACTGTGAAGGCTGGATGGACTCTGCTATACGGGTTGCAGCTGCTAAATTCTGAATTGGCGTGCGGTATACCTGAGTCGGCGGGAAGAGTCGACGTCGACTAGCTTCGGGGACTCGTTGCCGCGTGCGCTCGTCGAGTGCTCGCTGAAGGTTCTCCAGACGAGCGCGTTCAGCCACATTGGCCAAACGTGCCTCCTCCAAGGCGCGAGCCTCGGGGGTTTCTCCCGTAATGGGAGTATGCAGGGCATCCATGTTCCTGCGGCGAAGCTCTTCTCTCTGCAGAGAGTCGAGTGCCTCGGGCTGGTACTCTTCGTGGTCCTGAGCGGGGCCACCTCCACCGCCCGCTCCACCACCATGGGCGAAGCCGGGAGGACTGCAGGGTCCGTCGACCATGAGAATTTCCGCCGCTGGATCACTGCTATCGCATTCGGACGCAGTCTCTACGGAGCCAGTCGACAGATCGAATAGGCCGTAGAGAGATTCGTCGGGCTCGATTGCCGCAACTTGTGCGATGGCCGCCCGGCGAGCCACAGCGTGTTTCACCCACCGCTGAAGCCTCGACCGACCCGAGCGCTTGCGCTGGTGGGAGACCGGACGGGCGACCGATAAAGGAGTCGACCGATAGGGGGCCGATGGTTGCCGCAGCAGAACACCGCGGACACATGCGCGAAAATGCGTCGCACCGCGGACGGGGAGCGCATCAACGTCGAGTGGAGCCTCCTGGAGCCACGCGGAGTCGTCGGCGACGAAGGTGAGAGCGCCAAGACGGATCTCGTGCCCCTCGACCAAAACTCCAGCAGTCATCATGATGAAAGTACTCGGAAATACTGCAACTTCTCCACAAAATCGCTAAAACACCTGCCCCACGGTGGGCGCCAACTGTCGTGGTTCTAAGTCTGACAGTAGAGTGGGGGGTAGGTATGGAGAGGCAAGGTCCTAGCTATGGAGAGGTTGTAAACACAAGCGATGTACGAGTTCAGGCCCTTCTCGGAGGAAGTAAAAGCCCTACGTCTCGGAGCCCTGAGGCGGTCGAGTGGATTATGTGTATAGGTGTTACAAGAGTGCGAACCCTTCTGCCTGTGGAGGGGGGTGGCTTATATAGAGTACGCCAGGACCCCTGCCAGCCCACGTAATGGAGGGTTTAAAGTATATTAAGTCTGGGGCGTTACTGGTAACGCCCCACATAAAGTGCCTTAACTATCATTAAGTCTATTCAATTACAGGCCGTTTCAGTGCAGAGTGCCTTCTGACCTTCTGGTGGTCGAGTGTATCTTCATGGTCGAGTGAATCTCCATGGTCGAGTCCTTCTGGTCAGTCGAGTGGGTTCCTCGTTGGTCAACTGGAAGGTGATCTCTTCTAAGGATGTCCCTGGGTAGGACATTCAGGTCAGGCCTATGACCCTACCCTAGGTACATGAATCCATCAACCGGTGTAAGGCTTCCTCGGCTTTCCTCTTTTTGATCTCATCAAGCTCTCTTTTCAGTGCCTTCCTGTGTTTTTCTGTGACTCTCGCTGTGTCATCACTCTTGCACGCTTCATCAATTAGCTCAGCATAGTTCTTTGTCAGCACAACGTGCCTCACGGCTTCCATGGTTGACTCAGGTCTCTCGTCATGCACAGCCAGAACCGCGTGTGTTGTCTGCGGCACCAACGCGTCGTCAGCGTCCCAAGTCCATCGCCGCCTTATGAAATGGCGGGGCATGCGTGTCACAGCGTTCATGTCCATGACTTTTAGTATGTGACAGCACACAATGCCGTCCCGTTCGAATTTGCAGCATTGGCAGTAGTACTCGCCTTCGCCTATCGAGGCTCTGACGAAGTAGTTCCTTCCTTTGTCCGCGTCTTCAGGTTCTGAATCCGACATGCCCAAAATAGAACACACCTTGAACGTATGTTCGTCCACCCGGAAAGCCGTGAACATGCTGGCACGCTTTATTTCTTCCTGGAATCTGCAAGTTTTGTGTGTTTTCTGTTAAACTTTCGTGCGATCTTTTTCTTGTACACCCTTATGTTGTCATGGAAATAGAAATACATTTTGTTTGAACATGGCAAACATAGTTCATTGAACATGGCAAATATATTACGTTGAACATGGCAAATGCAGTACACTACACATGGCAAATGCATTACAACATACATGGCAATTGCAGTACAACAGACATGGCAATTGCAGTACATTTTCAACTGGATATCGTCATTTCCACACCAACATTCTCCAATGGAAGCACATTGCATAAAACATGGCAACTGCATTTTTATTAAACATGGCATCTACAGCTGAGTAAACATGTCAATTTCATTTCAAAAAAAAGGGCAGATGCATTTCATTAAACATGGCAACTGCATTTCAGCATATGTGTCGCCAATATAACATTTTTTTTAGCATTTTTTGACATTGGCATTTGCATGCCAACATGCTCCAATGGAAGCACAGCGCATAAAACATGGCAACTGCACTTCATTCAACAAGGGAAATGCACCCGAGCAAGTATGCCAAAACAAAATTTTCATTTTAACATGGCAACTGCATCTGAGTAAGCATGGCAAATAGTATTTCATTAAACATGGCAGCTGCATGTCATGGCAACTGCATTGCACTCTATAAGGCCCCTACTGACTTGGTGCTTTTTATGCAAATAAGACTGTAATGCAACTGACTTACTTGTTAAAGATCTTGTTGGTGTATATCTTGTTCATTTGCCTCTCCATCGGTAAATACGTTAGCAATTTTGGCTGCTTTAGGGCTGTGGTCGCTTCTTGCTGTAGCTCAGATCCCAGAATTTTTTGTTGCAAAGCTGTGTACTGCTTGGCAAACTGTAGCAATGAGTTGCCAGGGCTGACGTACCGCTTTAAAACAGCATTGAACCCCTCGCTGCGCTGCGTAGTCTACAGAAAGGGGAAGAAGCACTGCATGAAGTAGGCCGGCACCCAGTACATTCGCTTCTCCCACAGGCTAACAAGAGTCTCGTTGTCCTGGACTTGATGTGTTTCAGTCATGGCCATCCAGCTCCTTTCAAACTCCTCCACCGTCAAGCTGTGGTCCACGCACAGCTCGAATGCCTTGTGCAGCTCTGGACGGTCGGCAAAGAACGGTCCTAGCGTCTCCTCAGCCTTCTTTATAATGTGCCACCTGTAGTGCCTGTGCACTACCAACGGAAAGACCTCCTCTATGCCTGCACGCATGCTGAAATCTTGGTCCGTCATTATGTTCATCGGAGCAAGTCCATCCATGCACTCCAAGAAGGTCTTGAACAACCAAACGTACCCATCTGTGTCTTCGTTCCGGACGAGGCCGCATCCGAACTGCAACGACTGATTGTGGTTATTTATTCCTATGAACGGAGCGCATGGCATCTTGTACATATTGGTGAGGTACGTCGCGTCGAATTAAATGCAATCTCGGAAATGTTTGTAGGCTCTCCTTGCAGCACCATCCACCCAATACATGTTCCTGACACGGTCCTCATCGTCCAACCTTATCCTGTAGAAGAAATCTGGATCTTCCTTTGCTTTCGCATCGAAGTAGGCTATTGTGGCCTCTATGTCTGCTAACTTTCTCTCTCTACGGTACTTGGCCTATAGATTTGTGACGTCAGCTGGTATGTACGGCATGCTACTCAGAGTCCCCTTTTTGCTGTGGATGAGAGATAGTATCTGTACCATTCTTGATGGACCGACGTTACAATCATGTAGCAGCTTTACGAATTTCCTTTCGACGGGGGTGAACCCTCTGTGGGCGGTCAGAAATTTCACCAGGTCGAACTTCTTTATGAGTTTGTGGTTGTGCTCGTCAAAATACTCATTGACCACCCATGTTGCTCCATCTACGTTTAGCTTAACCGGACAGGCCACCCCGTCTTGAGAATGATGTCTCTCTTTCGTTCCGGAACGACAGGCGCAACACGTTTCCCCTTCTTGTTCCTCCGTGCCTTGTGGCACCTAATCTCACCTCTGCTGTACTCATTAGTTTTCTTAATTTTCCTATGGTACTCGGTGTTGACCGCAAATCCATGGAACTTTGCGTATGCCTGGTAGTATTCCTTTGCTTCTGCGAACGATCTAAACCTCTGCCCAATGTATGGTGGCTGAGGTACCACGATCTCGGATTGCCCACCATCTTCATCCTCTTGTGCGTCGTCGTCAGTTTCATCATTCGCTTCAGTATCTGCGGCAGTTCCATCTACTCGAGTGTTGCTAGTGCTTGTGTTCAAAGGGGTGCCCGTCGGCATTGCTGGAATGATTGCCATTTCCGACTCTGACTTGAAATTGTTTGCGGCATGACAGTCTGCTGGCTGGTGGAACGCATCTTCCGTGCGCTCAGAGCTCCCCACAGTAGATGTCCCCGCGCCGCTGTTCACTGTAGTTGTAGGTTTTGTAATAGAAAAAACAAGCACGAGAGTAAGATTTTTTGGTTGAATAAGATGTGTATCACAACGGATCACACCATCTTCGATTGATTTGGCACGACATATTTTCAAACAGCAAGTCGTGAGACTGCGTGTGGACATGTGTGACAGCTGTAGCTGTCCAGTCATGGCAGGTACTGTTCAACAAACATGGCAACTATTGTTTTGCCTACAAAAAACTACAAACAACAAATGTAGTGATGTTTTTTGTGGTTCAATTTTTTTCCTTACCTTGTTGTGCTGCATTTGGCCATCTTGTGTGGTCTGTGACACCAAAATGTCATGCTCCACCTGCATTTTGTGAAGCTTGCCATGGGACGTTTGCCGCGTCACCACCAGCGTAATACGCTGCAAGCATAGTAGTGGTTGGTCAATTCATGGCAATTGCAGTTTGTGCTAGCACGGCAACTGCAGTCGCCCCTGATGTGGCAACTGCAGTTTTACTGGCATGGCAACTATAGTTGCATCGGCATGGCAACCGCAGTTGTTCCTCCATGGCAACTGCAGTTGCGATGACATGGCAACTGTAGTTGCTCTGGCATGGCAACTGCAGTTGTTTCTCCATGGCAATTGCAAGTGTCCACTGATGGCAACAACAGTTGTCCAGGGATGGCAAATGTAGTTTTAAATTCATGGCAATTGTAGAAGTCCAGTCATGGCAATTTGGAGCTGCCAACTATGCCCCTTCTGCTAATTGAACATCTGCAACTTCACTTTTTTTATGGACTGACCTATGTATGACGTCGATGGCAGGTACATGGGTGCTGGCTGATGCCACGTGCTGCATGAAGGCTCTGCATTTTCACCCGTGATAACTCGTGAGTCCTCTTGCCAGTTTTTTTGCATGTCCATTTTTCACGTCCACAGCAGTATGTGTTTTTTTTTGGTTTTGCATTACCTTGATTAGCCATACTAGCTAGTTGAGGTTGGTTGCCCGTACATATGCCAGTGTTAGCGCCTTGTGATTGAACTTGCCATGGGGGCCCCCTGAGAGTGTTTTGGTCATAAGAACCTGCAAAAAAATGGGAGTGTAGGACATAAGTAGAATGTCATCTTCATCGTTGCGAAGTTGGCAACTGCTCTCTTCTTTTTGTTACCACGCATCATACCTACGCCTGCATACTGTTCTAGTAGTGGAAGCAATAGCCCTGCAGAGATGAGTTGACTATACTCTGCTGCATCCCAAGGCGGTGTTTCTGGCCTTTGAGAACCCCAAGCATCAGCGCCACCTTCGCGATTCATCCTTTCCGTGTCTCGATTCTTTTCCGACATGTTCTCAATCACTGGATGATCAAAAAGGCATCAATAATCCACAAGAATTTGTATTCTTCTGCTGCTTGCACATGGAAGATAGGGATGGCAAGCAATAGGTCAAAATAGGTGGCAATTGTCATCATACACAAGTGGCAACTGTCATTACACACAAGTGGCAATTATTTTTTCCCAGCCTCTTCATTCAAAAAATCGTCCTTCCCGCCCTTTTTTAGGGATTCCTACTCATCCATTTCATACCCAACTACTTAAGTGCCTAAACTAGGCACCTAAGTTAACCTCAAACGTAGTACATGGCAGATCTGGTGTATTCTGCCTGGAAATTGCGAATATACACCAAACCATGCAGTGTTCTACCCCTATAGTATGGACCCAGTACAAGATCGGGAGATTTTCAGCCTTAAGGATGAGAGGGAAGGACGAGATCGAGAATTTTCACCTGGTTTTAGCTGATCGTGTTTGGAGGGCTGGATTGGAGTGGGGGGCTGGGGATGGGGAGGGTTAGGGTGTGGTTTGGGGTCGGAGCGCCCTACGGATCTGCCCTGGTTGCCATGGCAACCAGGGATGGCCGGCGACGGATGTCGGGGTTCGAGAGGTGGGGGACGATGGCGGCGTACGAGAGAGGGGATGGATCGGAGGCATGGATCGGCTGGGTCGTGCGGGCAGCCGGTCTTCTGGCCCGGACGGGGCAGTGCGGGCGGGGTTGCCACACACCGGACGTGCGGGCCGTGCTTTTGTGCGCTCGGACATGGTCGTGCGGGCCGATCCCCGTCTATGCCGCACGAGGCGTGCGGGCGGGTTCCTATCGACGCCACACGTGTGGCAGTTATTCGGACCCTTTGAATTTGGAACCGTTGCAATGTCATTTATCCTCCCTAAAATGCCAAGATATACATGCAACTCGATAGTATTACAGACTTGGAACTGTTTTGTTAGTTCCAAATTCAGCTCATCCAATAAAAACTACTCACCGAAGCTTCAACTCATTTGTCGAAAAACACGAGGCATGGCCACTTTTAAGCTAACCTATAGTTTCTCACCCCCGGAACCAGAAAATAGCCGTCTCCAGTATCCTCTTGAGGGTCAGCAGAAACTGTGTTGTTGAACCTGAGCAACTTGTTGGCCTTGCAAACCCTCATGACGCCATGCCACCCGACGCCGAGCATAGTCAGCCCCGCGGCAAGGGCGAATACCTTCCACCCAGCCACCACACACACGTAGGCCAGGAACGCGGATGGCACGGCACACATTGCCACAAGCGCGGGCAATGGCAGCGGCACGCGGTAAGGGCGCTTCATCGCCGGGTGCTTGGCACGGAGCCAGAGGAAGGATGCTAACTCGAGCAACGTGCCGAGGCTGTACAAGAAGTTAGCTGTGGCGACAACGTCGTCGAAGCAGAGGAAGGAGACAACTATGGTGACAATGGTTGACACGGCGATAGCCACCCACGGGGTGCCGGTGCGGGCAGCGCGACGGGAGATGAAAGCCGGGAGGAGGCCCATGTCCGCCATGCCGAGGAGCTGGAACGCACCGCTGCTCATCTGGGCTTCGAACATTCCGATGGAGGAGATCACTGCGCCGGCTCCGGTCCAGTATTTGAGCCATGGGCCCCCGATGATGCCTGCGCAGACACACAAAATATTATATTTTTTCTCTAGAAAAACTAAACAAGATTAAAGGCATCCCCGTATCTATTCCATTCACATTCATTTTTGCTGGCTTTGCTGCAGTTTTCCGTATGTGCACTTGATAGCAATATGGCCTTTCCTCATGACGGACAGTGGGGCCACGCTCTCCGCGCACTACACACACCCTCCCAAACTTGCGCTTCATCGTGGCCATCATCTCTTCTTATCTTTATCTTTGTTGTTGTTTTCCTGGGGAACCTTCCTTGTTGTTTTGCACCTCACCTGACTTTAGTAGTACCATACCTGGCCATAATTTAAGCTAGCGTATCCTTTGTTGTTTCACGCCTCACTAGGGTTGCTCTGGAATCTACCTGACCTGTATTCAAGTCACACCCTCGCCTGTCACCCTTGTTGTGTTCTTAGGGCATCTCCAACGGTGACCCTCAAACCACCCATACGTCTGGATCGTGCTGTCCTATGGGAGCCATTCAACGCGGGTCTATATCGGTCCGCAGGACGGTCTGAACGTATTTTTTTCCGTAAAACGGAGACAACCGTGGGACTTTGTGGGCGTCTGGACCGCTCCCAACACCGCGTCTAACTGCCTTGGCCAACCCAAACCTCCTACCTTGCATGCGCGCTTCTCACCCAAAACAGTCAGCGCCGCTCCAGAGCGTCAGTGACCGCATTCACGCCCGGAGACCGCGACCACTCACTGGCGCCGGCATTGAAGCGGCACACCGACCAAGAGAGCGCTGCGCGCACCGCTTCCTAGTGCACGTGACTACTCCGCATTCAAACAACACGATGGTCGTCTGGCTGTTCGTCTGCTGCCCACATTAATGACACGCAGTTGCCGAGGCAGCTACTCCGGCGCCGCCCGTCCTTCCCTCTGCCACCAACCATTGCTATATAAACTATTGCGCCGACTATAGCCGCAGTCATCGCCTCCGATCCCTCTTCGCACCACTCCCACCATGGATTCCTCTCGTGCGAAAGCTCTCTGGGACTGGCTGACAATGGACTAGTAGAAGGAAATGGCCGCCATTGCTGCCAGCTGGCAGTCGGAGGACGGCGACGTCCCAATGGAGGACGCAGACGACGACGAGCCGGTGCCACCCACCATGTCCGCGCCAGCCTCCTCCTTCGTGCCGCCATTGCCGGTGTATTGCACCATGACCATCGGCGAGGGCCATGCCCATTACATGGACATGGTGCGGGAGGAGCGGGAGGAGCATTTCCGGGAGTCGCAGGCCGACGCCGCCTACATCCACTAACTCTTCCAGTAGAACTTACAAGGCAGAGGAGCATCTCGCCGCCGGTAGGGCCATCGCGCCGGACGCGAACCTGGCGAAGCAGGAGGGGCTACTCAACTACCGCTCCTCCCGCAGGATCTGCCTCGCCTGCTGGCGCTACCGCCAGCGGGTGGCAGAAGTGGCGGCTGCCTAAAAGGAGTGTGACGAGGTGCCGTAAGACAATGTGTTCGGCGAGATCGACGACAATGACGACATCACCGGCTTGGCCGAGGCCGCGCCCCTCCACCACGGCCACGAAGCCGACACGTTCACGGGCGCCGCCCGCAGCGAGGAAGAGTAGTGCACGGTAGGCCGCTGCTGCTCGAGTCCCAAGAATGCCACCACCCCTTCCCTCCCGTCAAAGCCAAACTTGGTGGGCTGAGCATCGTTGGCCTATTAGTCGCTTGGCGGCGACGTGGAGGCGGATAACTTCAGTTCCCGGGGTTCTGGAGGTGAGGAGGTTACGAAGGCGGAGCTGTAGAAGGCGAAGCTTCATTTTTTGTGGCTCATGACCGGAGATGGGGAACGGGCGCCAGCGATCTTTTAGTTTAGGTATTATACCTCTTCGGATGAGCACCGCTTTTAGTTGAACTATATACGAAATGTAATGAATTCTGTCATGTTTATATGAAATCTAATAAAAATCCGCTGTGTTTGCATGAACTTCGTCCGGTTTGTATGAAAATCCGATCAAGTTTGAACGAATTTTATCCGATTGTTCGGATAATGGTTGAAATGTATGCGGATAGCGTTGGATGACAGTCTCCCACATCATTGTCCGCGGACGGTCGCGTGAGAAAATTTACGGGTCACCGTTGGAGATGCCCTTACCTCTCCTTGTCCACCGACCCATCCGATTTTGCGCACCGACCCATCCGATTTTGCCTCCATGCATCCACAACTCCGTTGGTTCTCCTTATCCTTATCTTTGACTTGTTATACAACCGTAAGGTTGTCACCCTCTACTCTAGTGATGGCGTCCAGCCTCATCCATCACTAAATCGTCACCCTTTGAATCGGGAGAGTGCAGGGGTTGTTGTTGTCGTTCAGCTTTTTTTGGAGCCAAACCAGAAGATGAAACATAGGCGTTCTGGTGATGTATGATCTCATTAAATGAATGCATATGGCATATCAAAGTTGTTGTAAGATGGGACATGGTAGGCGTAGTGTGATGTGTTGCAGAGCTTTCTTTCACGATATCGGTTTACTGGCCCGGAGTTTTATGTCTCAATAAGGCCTTAAAATATGTACTCGAAACTGATGCAAAAATATATTGTGTACCGCAAAGAAAAGGACAAATTGGTGCAACTTGAGTAAGGAATACATTTGTTTAGGTACAGAAAGATTTGTATTTTTTTACTTATGCAAGTGTTCAGGTTATATTTATAGTTTGTTGAAACTTTTCATGTATTTTTAAAGCCCCTTTCCATGTAAATTCACATCTTTGCATAGTGCCTGCAGAGAAGAAAGTATATGTTGTGTGCAGAATCATCTGCACAAAATCAGGAATACTTAAAATACAAACATGATGTTTTTTGCTTAAACTCATTTGAATATATATAAAATATTATAATCACTACAATTAAGCCAGACTTCACTTCTTTATAAATTTCAACCAAGCGAAATAAGTGAACCAACCTGTGGTTGGATGGTTATGTGGAAAGTGGTATCCTCAACCTATCAGGGTTCAAGTCCTGATGTTCGCATTTATTCCTGGATTTATTTCAGGATTTTCCGATGATGCATGTTATGAGACGCCTTTGGTGACTTCGTCAATCTCAAGATGATAATGTCGGCTCAGTTTCTCGGTTGTGCTTCCACACCCAGCCGCCCCCGCCTCTCCGAAAGAACATAGGTTCCTCCGCCTCCCGCCGGCGTCGCCGCTGGCCCGCCTTGTCTCCGGTAGCCCTAGGGCCATGGAGATGTGGTGTATCAGGTTCCATGCTCAGGAAGGGTTTGTGTCCGGCTCAGAAAGGCGAGACGGCGGCGGCTCCCTGAAGTTTCTCGCACCTAGCCCCCGTCCCCATGGTGCAACTAGCATCGTCAGAGGTCGTGTGAAGGTGTGTCTTCGCTGGATCTCGCGGGATTCGGTCGATAGTTATCTTTGGTGGATCTACTCGGATCCAATCTATGTTTGTGTGTCTTCAACTTGGGTCCTTCTGACCTACGTGTCTTTTCATCGGCGGCAGTTGCTGTTCTGGTGCATTGGTCCTATGGGGCCTTAGCACGACGAATTCCCGACTGTCTACTACGACAAGTTTTGCCCGGCTCCAGCAGGGAGGGGCAATGACGGCGGCGTGCCTTCGGCTCGCTTCAGTGCTTGTAGTCGTCGCTAGGTGGTCTACAGATCTGGATGTAATATTTATTATTTCTGGGATTCGTTGTACTGTCATGATTTAAGATGAATATACTGGAAATTTTCTCGAAAAAAAAGACCCAACACGACATGTCCATTGATGTTTAGATTTCCAAGAGTATGTGTACACGATTTTCATTTACCAAGATTTTCTAAGAGTATGTGTACTCAAAATTGATGCAAAAATATATTGTGTATGGCAATAAAAAAAAAGACAAATTGGTGCAACTTGAGCACGAAATTATTTTGTTTAGGTACAGAAAGATTTGTTTTTTCCAAGAGTACGTGTACAAGATTTGTGGTAATGAAAGATCAAATGGCGGGTTGTGACACTTTTGCAGGATGCATCAGATGGAATATAAAAGTTGAATGTTCTGTTTGGGGTTGATGGTGGATAAGGATTTGGATTAGGGGTTGCGAATTTATATAATTTCAGATGGAGGTAGTACTACGTACCTGCCGCGTCAGCCAAGTAGCCGTTGACCCAGGCATCCGGTGGCGCGTCGGTGGCGCCGGTCGCGGCCATAAGCGGCAGCAGGTAACTGCCGGCGATCAGAACGACGGCGACTGCCAGTGCCCGCGGGAACGTCTGCTCGGGCCGCTCCACCTCGCCGGCCATCGTGCTGGCGCAGTCCCAGTAGTTGAGGTTCCAGAAGAGCGTGTTGAAGAAGAGCCTCCAGTCCTTTTGCTCTCCCTTCACCTGCGACGCCCACCGACTCGGCCTCACCTTGGGCACCGCCATGGCCGTCATCAGCACGAACGGGGCCAGAGACACCATCCCGAGCGCCACGGCGCCCCACCCGACAATGCTAACGCCGGCGTAATTCACCAATGAGAGCAAGAGCGTCATGCCGATGACCGCGCCCGTGCGCGCCCCGCCGGGCTGCGCGACCACGGGGGCCGCTCCGCTTCCGCCAAGGTAGTCGGCGATGAGGGCGGTGTAGGCGGCGACGTTGATGACGATGCTGAGGTACTTCCACATGCCGAGGAGGAAGCCCGCGAGCGGGCCGAACGCGTGGTCGGCCCACAGGACGAAGCCGCCGTTGCCCGGGAAGGCGGTGGCGAGCTCGGCGGTGATGAGCGACTCGGGGACGCCCCACGCGAAGGGGAAGACGAGGAAGCCGAGCAGGGTGAAGAGCGGCCCGGCTGCGAGGACGGCCTTCTCGGCACCGTAGGGGCCGCCTGCGACCTCGAAGTAGATGAGGAAGACGAGCGGGATCAGAGTGATCTTGCGCTTGTGGCCGTAGACGGACAAAGTCGGGCCATCGCATTGTTGCTCGGTGTACCCATTGTGAAGCAGTTGGTCTCGTGGTGTGTGCTCTTGCCGGCCGATGTCGTGCAATTCTTGTTGCTCCTGCAGGCTCTGTGATGGTTGTTCGGTCGCTAGGGGGAATTCTTGGCTCATGGCGAGCTTACTCGCTAGCTAGTTGCTTAGAAAGTAGAGGAACAAGCTAGCTATCGTACATTTTGGCAAAGTTGCTTCTAACTTGTACTCACATTTGCATGATTGATTTGTTCTTTTTGTTCGGTTGCTTTCGTGTAGCCTCCACCTATCAATTCATCACCAACCACTCCTACCTGTTAAGCCCCACTGAATTCATGGCTGCCATTGCAACAGCTCGACACACTGTCGCCCAATTAACTAAATGTCTCTTATTCGCTCCATCTTTGCCATTCCACAATAATGTTTTTCTAAATATATTCAACTTTTTATCAGTACCATTTGACAATTAGACCATAGATAACACATAGAAAATAGATAAAATATAGAAAGGTATAGTACTAAAGACATGGTTTCAGAAGAAACAACATATAGAAAGGTAAAGTTTGTTCACCACAAGTAGATATATGCATATACTGCTCAATGAAATCCAAGGATGGAGCGAATACCCATGCACAGCATTATTCTCGATTTGTGCCCATCCACGGCTTCCAGAAATCTACTGCTCAAGTCAGACTAAAACAATCTACAGCATATACTGCTCAATGAAATATAAGGCTCCCAGAAAATAGCAAACTTCAAATTTAATGTAAAATAATATTCAATCCAGACATGCGTTCAAAGACAGATAATAAAAAAAGAATTCTATCACTCTCAAGTCAGACTAAAACAGGAAGATCCTGCCATTACCACATTGCCACATGCGGAGACGACCGTCCACTAGATCACTAATTACAACTCAAATAAAACCAATATCATGAGCTCTTTTTATGAGTGCGGGTGTATGCATATCATGTACGGTTGTATTGAAAAGGATATGAAATACCTCACAAAATAGGATATGAAATGAAGATAACCATGCTGGCCTTTTTTGTGTGCTAAAATGTGGTCCTAATTGTCCATTTTACATGACAGATACACTAACCCACCAATAATAAATCTCTTCTCTTCGTCTAATATATTCTATAGGAAAATCCGTTCATGTTTAGCACATCCAACGAGAATTTCAATTGTTTTTATCGCATGCTCTTTCAAACATACTTTAAGTAAAATAACAGATGCTTTTATGAATTTCATGTAGCGTTTCATGCAGTAAGTCACACCATCCAAAATAAACCTACGCTTAATAAAGGATGTATGTGCAGGAGCCATAGCCTTATCTGCCACTGCTATAGTTCTATTATTAACTACTTTGGTACTAATGATTAAAAAATAACAGTACCGAAACAAATAGGTTTGTAGAGTTGTACTTTATCAGTTCCCTAACACTTAGGAAGCACGGTTAAAGTGTCATAATTAATTGTAACTAGATCTAACACATGAAAAAATTCAATCAATGTAAATAGTTTGCTATCGCGGGGATAGACCCCCCCCCCCCCCCCCACACACACACACACTTACCCCGGCCTATGCTCACAACACATCGATATATGTGCTACTCCCTCCGTTAAGAAATATAAGAGTAGTAATCTAAATGTTCTTATATTTCTTTCCAGGAGAGAGTACATTATACGACACCAAAAGTAGGACCTACAGGGAACTCACCACTAATTAGGGACAGTGTGTACTGTTTCCTTTGGATTCGGATAGCAAGGGTGCAATGATAGAGCTTATCAATGCTACTGTACATTTTTGTATTTTGTTGACTGGCATAAAAGAGTTACCAACCAGCTGTTCAAACCCAAATGACGTGAATATCCAGCTGGCATTCCAGGGGAGGCTGGCGTGAACGATCGTTCCCCGAGCGAGGGGAAAGAGAGAACGAACTTGGTTCTCTTAGGGGTCATCCTCCTTTTCGTAAAAACATGGCTGGTTGATAGGCTTAGCATTGGGTCCGTCGGGCCATTTGCGTTGGGACGCGCCAGTTTTTTTTTTCAGCGAACGAGTTCGTTCTCACCCCTAAAAAAAGTCCTGAGAAATTGCCAGCTAGCTTTTCTAAGATGAATTTTAGCTTGTTTCATTTTTAGATAATGATGTTTTCTTTGTGGGTAAAACTTGTATCACTCACATCACAGAAAATTACAATCAATGTTGTTTAGCTCAATAGCCTCAGGTGGCCTAGACCCCAGCCAGCTCATAGTCCTACCTTCTAAACAATCAAAGTTCGCCAAAAAAAAAGTAACTTTATTCTGATTGTCTCTTGATCGCAACACATGAAACATAAACTAAAGTAACGGCCTCCACCACATGAATCATGGACATGCATTAAATCTTGTTACCTGCAGGTATGGGACAAGTTTCTACACCAGTGTGATGCAAAGAATTTCTTGCATATGCCACGTGGTAAAAGCATGCACTATTTTGGAATTGGTAAAGCAATTTTATAGTAACTTGGAATTTTTTATACGCTTTGAACCACTAGTCGGTCGCACCCCCCCCCCCCCCCCCCGCCGCCGCCGCCGGCTGCCCTCCCTCCCGTCGCCGCCGGCCGCCGGCCTCGCGCGCTCCGCCTCCCGCTCCTCCTCCCCCATGCTCCCGTCCGCCTGTTGGCCCCCCCTCCACCCCCGCGGGCGATGGGCGGGCCCATGCTGCTCCTCCCCTCCGGCCCCCCTCCCCGTCCATTTCCCTCCCTGCTGCCGCCGGCTGGGTCTGCCGGGCCTTGCCCGCGCGACGCTGGCGGCGGCGGGCTGTCCCTTCCTCGCTCGTTCATTGGGGGTGCGGGGGCCTCCCGATGGCGGCGGTGCAGCTCGGACGACTGCGGTGTGGCTCCGCGGTGGTTGTTCGACGAGCTTCGTGGTCCTTGGTGCGGCGGCACGGCCGTTGGCCGCGGGGCAGCGTGGCGGTGCTGGTGGCCGGCGGCGCCCGCGCGGCCCAGATCTGGGCCATTTCGGGCTTCATCTGGGCTAGGGCGGGCCGGCGACTCGGTGCGCGGCGACGCTGCTCCCTGGTTGGTGGCGAAGAGGCGGTGGTCTGCGGGTGGTGGCGGCTTCGTCGGCCGGCGAGCTGCAGCATGACGGCAGGCTTTGTCCGGACCCTTTTGGGTCCGGCCGGGCCTCGGCACTTGGTAAGCCCCTTTTTCGTGCGTCCGGTCGGTTCCGCGGTGGCGGTGGTGGTTGTCCCCTCACGTCGGTGATGTTGCGGATGCCCCCGAGGCCACTACCTCTTCTCCCGTCCTTCAGGTCTCGTGTCGGTGACCTCTAGGAGACGGCGAAGTTGATTCGGTGACCGTGGTGGAACATGTTGGTGGGCGGCGTGATGGGCGCGGTGCACTCTGATTCGTTTGGGGTGGTGGTGGGGGTTTGGGTTGGGAGAAATCTCTGGCGGCTTGTCCGGCCCCGATGCGGCGACGCCTGTGGGTGCCGCCGGACATTCCTGAAGGGCGTCGGGTACACCCCTCCCCCACTGCCCCCGCGTATCGGGGGAAACCCTAGGACTAGTCCGGGCAATAGCGGCGTCTTCGTCGCCTCCTTCTTGAAGGTGTTGCTTGGTAAGCAGGCGCTTCAGAGTGCTGGGATTGTGGTGGTACTTCTCCGGAGGGTGCAACGGTCGTCAGTCATCTTCGTTTCGTTGATCAGCCGTTGTTGGCATTTGTTTCTCTTTCTTTTTTTTAATTTTTTTTCTTTGGGCTTGTTTGTGCTGCGGTCCCAGCCCCTATCGTTGGATGTATCGGTGGTTGCTTTGTAATACAAAGCGGGGGGAAACCCTTTTTCTTAATAGGATGAGAAAACATGGTGGACATACACGTGCAATGCACCACTATCAGGGGCGGAGCCAGGATTTGGACATGAGGTGGCCAAGAATATATGCTGGGTAATAATAAAAGCTACATTTTTATCAACGGATTTGCACTCCCACATAGTTTTGAGCTAGAAGCAATGGACTTGAAAAAGGAATCGATTTTTCTTGTATTCTTTCTCCTCATCTTTCAATCATTAAAAAATTAAACAAAAGAGCGACGGTAGATTTCTAAATTAGAATCTGCCTTATCAAATTAGTAAATTAAATTATTTACTTCAAAGAAAGCAAAAAATTACCAAAATTACAATACAGCGGTGACATACCTTGATTCCTTGACGTTGGATTGGATCTGTTGATGTATGATTGAACATATAAATGATGAAAGGGGTGCTAGGCAGGACCGTTGCCTCCACGTCCTCGCTATTCCTCGCTATGAAAAAGGGCAGCGGGCAGTAGGAAGTCGTGGCTCATCCCAAATCTATGCTACACATCTTCTGCTTCGCCACCCGCTCCCTCTCGCCGGCGCAATCTATGCTACACATCTTCTGCTTCGCCACCCGCTCCCTCTCGCCGGCGCCGACACATGGGTCAGACCCTGCGCCGCACCTCGGGGCGCCTGACGCCCCCTCCCCCGCCTCCGCCCCCGGCAAGCCCCCCGCGCGCCCACCCTCCCCCGCCTCCACCACGGGCCGCACCAGCGGCTGCTGCTGGCGGCGGCGGAAGTCCTCCCCCGGATCGGCTCGACGTGCCACATGGTATGACGGCTTCTGCTTTTTTCTTGGATCTCGCTTAGCATTCTCGTGCTCACAAAGATACCTGAGACAAAGGATTAGGAGGGCGGCCGGTGATGAGGTAGGACGCTGGGCAGAGAGACGGCAGTCGTGCGGGAGTAACCTGGATCCTGCAGCCGGCGGTGTGAGGAGCGAATCAAGACGCCGCCAGGTCATGCCCGACCTCGCGGGTGCAGGCCGACAGCAGCCGATGACCCTCTCCCGTCTGCTGCACCTCCCTCTCCTATTTCCTCCCACTTTCTCCATCGGCGGTGGCGGCGGCGGCAGCAAGAGGAAAGAGGGTCCCAGGGGGAGACGCGGGCTAGGTCTCGCTCTCGCTGCCCACTCGCTTCGCTCCTACTTATCTCGCTGCTCGCCGGTTTTTTCCTTCGCGTGGCGCACTCGCTGTACTGATGGTATGACGGCTTCTGCATCTTTCTTGGATCTCGCTTAGCATTCTCGTGTTGTGCCATTTGACCTGGCTGTTGGTTCTTGATGCCACCACAACTGTCGCTGCTGTGTGGCTTTGTTTAAATGCTGATGCCTGGATATTCTTAGGTTCTTGACCTGGCACAAATGCTCTGATTTTCTGGTCATATTGAGGTGCGGTTCTGATAGACTATGTAGAAGCTATTTCATGATCCTTAGTGCTTTTTTTTTGGGCATCGTCCTGCTCACGAAGATAACGTGCAGACTATTGAATTGAAATGCGACATGCTAATTAGGTAGTGGGTTCTGTTTCATCTAATGAAGTGTAGCATGTGAATTTCTGCAAATCAGTTTTGTGATCCCTTTGGGATTTTACGAACTGAAAGACTAAAACCAACTACGACCAATTTAGCATGGGCTATATATTGGGTTAAGTCAGCCAATTCATAAGTTTCAGAATTTGTTGGTATGATCATACTATACAAGAAAACTAGGAATGTCAGTTAACTTTATATCGGGTGTTTTCTGACACTGAATAGCACCGTTGTCAGTAAGTTATTGTTTCCGCCCGAGTGCAGCAGGGCATGAACAGTCTATCCAAAATTGTTATTGAAGTTTGCTCATGACATGATTGACCATAGAATTTGGTAAGCTGTTGCATTTTACGGATTTTACTATGAAGAACTCAGCGGCTGTTTGGATTGATTCCTACAGCTGCCCATCCAAAATATTGATCGTTGACCAAGCTGGTGAAGTCGTTTGGATGAGCACTGATTTTTTGACTCACCCAGCCCACCAGATTTTAATTTCTTGATTTATGTTTTTTCTAAACAAGATGTGTGCAGATCGGATGAAGAATACAAGAGGAAGGACCTTGAGGAAGACTGAAGAACAATGTACGTGTGCATACTTAATTTCTTTTTAGCTGTTCTATTGCGTTCTTTCTTCTTTCTTATTTCACAGAACTAAAAATATGCTCTAGAAAAAAAAATGTGTTTCAGCCATGCCTTTCTTCTGTTTAAAAGAGTACACCATTCTTCGTTCGATCACTCTTGGATGATTCCTTCTGTTTGAGGAACTCAAATTGTCAGTAGCAAATATAGATATATGTGAAGGTCACTCGCTTGGTAGAGAAAACGAGTGGTTTATATAGATCTGTATGGTAAGTGCATGTGCTAGCATATGCATATCTCCTGTCAATACGAATAGCACACAAACACTTCAAGGATATATCAAGCAAAACTGAAGCTGCAATAAGGAAGGATTTTATTCATGGGGTGCTATTTCATTGTAGTGTAATGCGTCACTGAACTAAGTGAGATGTGCAGTTCCTGCCTTACATTATACAATGTACACCTGAAAGTTACCATTTCATTTAGGTCTGTATCAAGCCAATTGGCAACATGCAGTATTCTTTTCCTTTTGATTTATATTTGATTTTTAGAAGTCAAGTCTTACACGAGGTGAGTTGTCAGGATGGATGTTGACTACAACCCAACAGGATGGGAATTTGTTACAAGCCACTTTTGCAGATCCAGATTCACAAGGTAATCATTTTTAGGTGATGTCTCACTATTTTTTACTGCTTTTGCAGGTATGGATCTTCAATTATAATGATGATCATAGCAGGGAGATATACCATACTAAGAGCATGCAAAGGTTTGTTTCTATTATATTCTTTTCACTCTACCTTGCTTATTTTGTCTACCTCATCTTAAACCCAAAATTCAAAATGGTTCCCAACTTATATACCATAGAGTAGGGATGCAGGCGGACGGTGTCCATATGTCCGCAAAGCAATAACTGCACTAATTTGCATTACATTAATAACCGTGTTAGTGTTTATGTTTCTTCAGTCTGCACACCCCTGATGGGCATACTGTTGTTAGTTCAACCAGTGAGTTCAACTATAGGAAATTATGTTCAAGAGGGAGATATGGTTGTAAACCTTAGTTCTATAAAGACAAACATGCATGCTGACAACGGTTTGAGCATACCACAACTTCATCATGTACTGACGAAAAATCCTTTTACTTGATTGTGTGTACTGCCGTTTTTTTTCCTTTTCTAAATCTTTGTGAAGTGCTTTAATTTATTTTCTCAACTTTGTAGATAAGCACTGATGTAGAAATATCAAGTTCGGAAGAGCACAAAACAATAAAACAGTTGATTAAGGCTTCACTTGGTAATGACAACTCCATGTGGTCAAAGGTTTGCAACCTGATTTCCTTACAAAATGTAGTTACTAGGGGAACCCAAAGTACTTAATTTTATAATAGTTCAGTTTGTTTTTTCTGAAGCATAATCTTCTAATTTCTGTGCTAAACAATAATGAGTATTTGAAAAATAGGGTTCAAACTATTTGCATTCTAATTCCAGCCTTTCAGTACATGAGGTACTGGCTGCTAGGCAGATTGCTTTGTTTTTAATTGCTGAGATGCTCAATAATCAGGTCCACTATTCATGCCTATGCACAGGAAGATTAGTTTAATTAATCATTCTTTTTTATAGCAATGATTAGTTTGCTCTCAAAAAGATGCTTTAGAAGAATCTATTCAGTTGTTTCTTGAAAAAGTTCTGCATGTGGCAAAAGATGCGGTGGCAAAGGTATACCCTTTATATTATCATTAGATCTGTTCTTTGTTCGGCTTTACTGTTTTCTTACCTTAATATTTTTTTTGGGTATGCAGATTTCAAATGAAGCGAACCGATGCATAAATATTTTGTTGGCAAAATAAGATCCTTTCAGATATCTTGTTGTATGTACAAATCATTTCTCTTTATGTATCACTGTTACTTTTGTTTCTGCTTCGTGCATCCCTACATAGTTGGTATCATGGGTTATCAACCCCTCAAACCTGTTCTGCTATCGGATACCAACCAGATCAATTTAGTGTGAGATTAGTTTTCAGTTGAACCAATTTTATAGTTGAATATGTTGCTTTGTTGGAACGTATGAAGGTTTGAGAAGAAGTACATTGCAACTTAATGCAAAACCATATAACCATGGTTCTTGGAATCGGCTTGAATGTAGCAGTTTTGATAGATATGAATTTATCTATATATTTCTCTGTTTCTATCTTTAACAACTTGCTTTTATGTAATTTCTGTTGTGTTGTAACCAGATTTACCCTTACCTTGGCAGTGTGTCTTGTGTGAAATACACATATGATGTTCTTATAAATAGTAATTCCATTAATTGTCCTTTGTTTGTAACTTAGTTGAGTGGTCTGGTTGTACATGATTAAATTCTGGATAGAAACTACTTTGTGGAAATGTGAAAGCTTGACTTATGCCTCCGTGGGCTGGAGCTGGAGGCTGCGCTGCTCTATGTGCAGGTGGGTAGTCGGAGGAGGTCACCGAGGGAAAGCTGGCAAGTTGCAGCGACAGGAAAGCTGGCAAGCTGCGGCGACCGCGGACGTATGGGGTGGCGGCCAGGTCGTTGGCCCTCGGCGCGAACTTGATGTTCTATGGTCTGAATTCAGTTTGATTTTTTTTGTTTTACTTGCTATCTGCTGCCTCTTAGACCAGTTTGAAGGATGTCCGCTTGCTTTCCAGTATATCCCAAGCCTTTGCTGTGGATACTAAAACCACCACTCGCAAGGACAAGTGAAGACTGCTACCCTGTTGCTGTCCTCATACGCTTGTACTTTCAGTGTTTTGAACAAACCCAGGCTTTAGCACTAATAAAGGTTGCCTGGACAGCAAAGCCGTTTTCAATATTCATGAAACGTGCAACGATGACTCCATCTAATGTTCGTTGCCTCATAAGATGTATCTCTGGGTATCTACCTTGCTTCCTAATAACATTGTAAATAATTGATAAAAAACTTCTATAATACTATATCATCACTAAGTATCTATCTACCAGCAGTAAGTATTTATTATTTCGGTATGTGCCTGAATTTTCCTATCACCCCTCTTACAATACTTGGCTTGCTATCGCCCTTTGCGCCATTGGTGCAACGGGTCATCTAGTACTGGTAAAGCACGCAAGCAGTCGTTGTCTCGTGGACTCTGATGGATTCAATCGCCGCGAAGTGGAGTGCCCTCTGCCGGTCTTCCGTATCGAGAAGCGAGGGGCGGCGGCGCAGGGTCATAAGGAACCTCCAGAATGCCACGAACGAAATTACGAGAAGGGTAGATCGATATAGGAAAGTAACTGCTCAATCTCACGGCTGATCTTTTCTGATGTCTAAACTAGCGATCAAGGCTCGAGCGGTGCTTTCCCCATGTTTGGGTCTTTGGGCTAGAAAGTTGCCACGTTGGGCCATAATCAATTTAGCATTAAACGACAAATGGCAATACACTTTATACGTAGAACTAGTCGCTCAAGAAAAAAGTACTGGTAGAACTAGCACATAGCTAGTAACGAGACATTGTAGGGACAAATCAACCTATAGTTGGATGGTTAGAGGAACAACGGTATCTCCAACCCATTAGGATTTAAGTCCTGGTGCTCGCATTATTCTTGAATTTATTTCACGATTTCCGCCGATGCGCTTTCAGTGGGAGGAGAAGTTCCCGTTGACGACGAGGCGCCTACAGTGTGTATGAGCGCTTGAGTTTGTACTGTTTTAAGAAAAAAAGATATTGTAGGGGGCGACGTGATGGGGGTGTCTGCCCCTGCTCGCACCCCTGTCTCCGCTTTTATGTCCACTACGAGACGATCATCGAGCGGATACACATATTTTTTTTATCAAATAGCGGATACACATATATACGCACGCTTGTATGTATCTTTATTTACTTCCTCCCCTCTCCATCTTTTGGGTTTTATACATACCCACTTATACCAACTAGATAACGCCTCACACGTTGCTACGAATTTTTTTAATGGTCACCTTATCAAAAATAGAATTAGATATATAGGAATAGTATCGCATCACATTCATACTAGAGGTAAATGAAGGGTGGATGCATGTCATATTGTCTTGTGACATTCAAATTCAACTATTTATTGTTGAAAAATAAAAATAAAAATAATGACACAGAGGTTTTTTTGTATGTCTTTTGATGATTTGGAGGGTGTGCATGTTGTGGAAAGCGAGAAGTCGATTGATGTGATGTGCTTGATGATGTGGATGGCTTGCATGTGCATTTAAATGAGAGGTGACATGTGGGGGATATATATGATGAGATGGATAGGCTACATGTTAACATAAATAAGATAGTAGGGATGAATTTCTTAGGTATATAGTATATAAGATTTCAATTCATCTCGTTTAATTTTTCTGCCAGCGCCTAGTCGAACATGCAGCTCTACTCTAGCCTTAACACATCCCAATGGTACGGCCAACTTGCACTGCATCATTCAAGCCCTAGCAATGTCTTCTTGTGGCCTCTTTCAAAATCCCATGCCCTTCTGCCCGCACACAGATACCGACCATCACTCGTCTTCACATCCTCCAGGCTCTCAAGCACTCACCCGCCCAAAAGAAAGCTGCTCCAAGTAGAACCCTAGACCCACAAGCTATCACTTCTCTGGGCACCCAGATCCAGGGATCCCACAATGCGTGAGTGTAGGATCGAAAGTAGGTCTAGAGTGAGGGGGCGGGGTGATTAGACTACTTGACCAAATAAAAATCTAATCTTTTCTCAAATTTAAATGTTGGCAGATTTCAACAACTTAGCACAAGTCAAGCAATCAACCTACACTTGCAATTCTAAGAGTGTAGTGGCGGAAAGTAAAACATTACATATGAAGGTAAAGAGAAGGGTTTGGAGAAGGCAAACGCAATGTAGACACAGAGATTTTTGACATGGTTCTGATAGGTGGTGCTATCGTACATCCACGTTGATGGAGACTTCAACCCACGAAGGATAACAGCTGGCGAGTCCACGGAGGGCTCCACCCACGAAGGGTCCATGAAGAAGCAACTTTGTCTATCCCACCATGGCCATCGCCCACAAAGGACTTGCCTCACTCAGGTAGATCTTCACGAAGTAGGCGATCTCCTTGCCCTTACAAACTCTTTGGTTCAACTCCACAATCTTGTCAGAGGCTCCCAAGTGACACATAACCAGTCTAGGAGACACCACTCTCCAAAAGGTAATAGATGGTGTGATGATGATGAACTCCTTGCTCTTGTGCTTCAAATGATAGTCTCCCCAACACTCAACTCTCTCTCACAGATTTGGTTATGATGGAAAGATGATTTGAGTGGAAAGCAACTTGGGGAGGGCTAGAAATCAAGATTCTTGTGGTAGAATTGGTATATCTTGGTCTCAACACATGAGTAGGTGGTTATCTCTCAGAAAATGAGTAATGAAAGTGTAGGCACGTTCTGATGGCTCTCTCTCAAATGGAGATGGGGATGGAGGGGTATATATAGCCTCCACATAAAATCCAACCGTTACACACATTTGACCCAACTCGGTCAAACCGAATAGAAGAACTCGGTGAGACCGATTTAGTTCAAAATGTGAACGTTAGGAATCTCGGTGGGACCGACTGGATCAACTCGGTGGGACCGATGTGCTAGGGCTAGGGCAAAACCTCATCTCTGTGAGACTGATTTCAGCAAAGATCAAACAAAGAGTTAGTCAAGCAAACTCGGTGGGACCAATTGCTCATTTCGGTGAGACCGAAACATTACAAAGGGAAACAGAGAGTTTGCAAGGCCATCTTGGCGAGACCGAGATCCGTATCGATGTGACTGAATTGTCTAGGGTTTCTGGCAGTGCCTATGTCAACTGAACTCAGTGGCGCCGGATAGATCAAATTAGTGGGGCTGAGTTTGACTTTGGGTTTTGGACATGTGTGGAAATGAGAAAGTGGCTGAGGGTTTTGGAGCAATATCACTAAGCACTTTGAGCAAGTAGACCATTAAGCAACACCTCATCCCCTTTTAATAGTATTGGCTTTCCTATAGACTCAATGTGATCTTGGATCACTAAAATAAAAATGAAGAGTCTTGATATTTTGCCAATCCTTGTCCTTAGCATTTTGAGGGGTCCACATCTCTCCATGCCATGCCAATCATTAAATTTTTTAAAATATTTAACTTGAATGGATATTAGTTCAATGAGCTATATGTTGGGGAACACGGTAATTTCAAAAAAATTCCTACGATCACGCAAGATCTATCTAGGTGATGCATATCAACGAGAGGGGAGAGTGTGTCCACATAACCTCGTAAACTGAAAGCAGAAGCGTTATGACAACGCGTTTGATGTACTCGTACGTCTTCACGATTCGACCGATCCTAGCACCGAAGGTACGGCACCTCCACGATTTGCACACGTTCAGCTCGGTGACGTCCCACAAACTCTAGATCCAGCTGAGGTCGAGGGAGAGTTTCATCAGCACGTCGGCGTGGTGACAGTGATGATGAAGTTATCGGCGCAGGGCTTCACCTAAGCACTACGAGGATATGACCGAGGTGTGTAACTATGGAGGGGTGCACCGCACACGGCTAAAACAATTGTCAACTTGTGTGTCTTAGGGGTGCCCCTTCCCTCGTATATAAAGGAGCAATGGGGAGGCCGGCCGGCCCTCATAGGGCGCGCCACAATAGGGGAATCCTACTAGGACTCCAAGTCCTAGTAGGTTTCCACCTAAAGGGAGAGAGGGGGAAGGAAGGAGAGGGAAAGGGGGGAGGCAAGGGGGGCGCCCCCCCCCCCCTTCGTTGTCCTATCGGGACTCAAGGGGAGGGGGCGCGCGGCCTGCCCTGGTCGGCCCCTCTCTCTCTCCACTAGGGCCCATCGAGGCCCATTAGTTCCCCGGGGGGTTCCGGTAACCCTCCTGCACTCCGGTTTTATCCAAAACTTGTCCGGAACACTTCTGGTGTCCGAATATAGTCGTCCAATATATCAATATTTATGTCTTGACCATTTCGAGACTCCTCGTCATGTCCGTGATCATATCCGGGACTCTGAAAAATCTTCGTCATATCACATAAACTCATAATACCAATCGTCATCAAACGTTTAAGCGTGCGGACCCTACGGGTTCGAGAACTATGTAGACATGACGGAGACACGTCTCCGGTCAATGACCAATAGCAGAACCTGCATGCTCATATTGGTTCCTACATATTCTACGAAGATCTTTATCGGTCAAAACCGCATAACAACAGACATTTTTCCCTTTGTCATTGGTATGTTACTTGCCCAAGATTCGATCGTCGGTATCTCAATACCTTGTTCAATCTCGTTATCAGCAAGTCTCTTTACTCGTTCCATAATACTTTGTCCTGTAATTAACTCATTAGTCACAATGCTTGCAAGGCTTATAGTGATGAGTATTACCGAGAGGGCCCAGAGATACCTCTCCGAATCACGGAGTGACAAATCCTAATCTCGATCTATACCAACCCAACAAACACCTTCGGAGACACCTGTAGAGCACCTTTATAATCACCCATTTACGTTGTGACATTTGGTAGCACACAAAGTGTTCCTCCGGTATTCGGGAGTTGCATAATCTCATAGTCCGAGGAACTTGTATAAGTCATGAAGAAAGAAGTAGCAATGAAACTGACACGATCATAATGCTAAGCTAACGGATGGGTCATGTCCATCACATCGTTCTCCTAATGATGTGATCCCATTCATCAAATGACAACACATGTCTATGGTTAGGAAACATAACCATCTTTGATTAACGAGCTAGTCAAGTAGAGGCATACTAGGGACTATATGTTTTGTCTATGTATTCACACATGTACTAAGTTTCCAGTTAATACAATTCTAGCATGAATAATAAACATTTATCATGAATTAAGGAAATAAATAATAATTTTATTATTGCCTCTAGGGCATATTTCCTTTAGTCTCCCACTTGCACTAGAGTCAATAATCTAGATTACATAGTAATGATTCTAACACCCATGGAGCTTTGGTGATGATCATGTTTTGCTCGTGGAAGAGGCTTAGTCAATGGGTCTGCAACATTCAGATCCGTGTGTATCTTGCAAATCTCTATGTCCCCTTCTGACACCTGATGACAGATGGAGTTGAAGAGTTTCTTGATGTGCTTGGTTCTCTTGTGAAATCTGGATTCCTTTGTCAAGACAATTGCACCAGTATTGTCACAAAAGATTTTCATTGGACCCGATGCACTAGGTATGACACCTAGATCAGATATGAACTCCTTCATCCAAACTGCTTCATTTGTTGCTTCCGAAGCAGCAATGTACTCCGCTTCACACGTAGATCCCGCCACGACGCTCTGCTTGGAACTGCACCAACTGTCAGCTCCTCCATTCAATAAAAATATTTATCCGGTTTGCGACTTAGAGTCATCCGGATCAGTGTCAAAGCTTGCATCGACGTAACCATTTACGACGAGCTCTTTTTCACCTCCATAAACAAGAAACATATCCTTAGTCCTTTTCAGGTATTTCAGGATGTTCTTGACCGCTTTCCAGTGCTCCACTCCGGGATTACTTTATATTCACTTTGTTAGCATCCTTTGGATCGAAAAAACCTTCCGGTTGCATCGTATACAACTCTTCTTCCAGAAATCCATTCAGGAATGCAGTTTTGACATACATTTGCCAAATTTCATAATCATAAAATGCAGCATTTGCTAACATGATTTAGACAGACTTAAGCATCGCTATGGGTGATAAAGTCTCATCGTAGTCAACTCCTTGAACTTGTCGAAAACCTTTCGCAAAAAGTCGAGCTTTGTAAACAATAACATTACCATCTGCGTCAGTCTTCTTCTTAAAAATCCATTTATTTTCTATAACTTGCTGATCATTGGGCAAGTCCACCAAAGTCCACACTTTGTTCTCATACATGGATCCCATCTTAGATTTCATGGCTTCAAGCCATTTCGCGGAATTTGGGCTCATCATCGCTTCCTCATAGTTCGTAGGTTCATCATGGTCTAGTAACATGACTTCTAGAATAGGATTATCGTACCACTCTGGTGCGGATCTTACTCTGAAAGACCTATGAGGTTTGGTAGTAACTTGATCTGAAGCTTCATGATCATCATCATTAGCTTCCTCACTAATTGATGTAATAATCACAGGAACTGATTTCTGTGATGAACTAGTTTCCAATAAGGGAGAAGGTACAGTTACCTCATCAAGTTCTACTTTCCTCCCACTCACTTCTTTCGAGAGAAACTTCTTCTCTAGAAAGGATCCCTTCTTAGGAACAAAGATTTTGCCTTCGGATCTGTGATAGAAGGTGTACCCAACAGTTTCTTTTGGGTATCCTATGAGGACGCACTTCTCCGATTTGGGTTCGAGCTTATTAGGTTGAAGCTTTTTCACATAAGCATGGCAGCCCCAAACTTTAAGAAACGACAACTTTGGTTTCTTGCCAAACCACAGTGCATAAGGTGTCATCTCAACGGATTTTGATGGTGCCCTATTTAAAGTGAATGCAACCGTCTCTAAAGCATAACCCCAAAACGATAGCGGTAAATCAGTAAGAGACATCATAGATCGCACCATATCTAATAAAGTACGATTACAACGTTCGGACACACCATTTTGCTGTGGTGTTTTAGGTGGCGTTAATTGTGAAACTATTCCATGTTGTTTCAAATGAAGACCAAACTCGTAACTCAAATATTCTCCTCCACGATCAGATTGTAGAAATTTTATTTTCTTGTTACGATGATTTTCCACTTCACTCTGAAATTCTTTGAACTTTTCAAATGTTTCAGACTTATGCTTCATTAAGTAGATATAACCATATCTGCTCAAATCATCTGTGAAGGTAAGAAAATAGCGATACCCACCACGAGCATCAATACTCATTGGATCGCATACATCGATATGTATTATTTACAACAAGTCAGTAGCTTGTTCCATTGTTCCGGAGAACGGAGTTTTAGTCATCTTGCCCATAAGGCACGGTTCGCAAGCACCAAGTGATCCATAATCAAGTGATTCCAAAAGTCTATCAGCATGGAGTTTCTTCATGCGCTTTACACCGATATGACCCAAATGGCAGTGCCACAAATAAGTTGAACTATCATTATTAAACTTCAATCTTTTGGCTTCAACACTATGAATATGTATATCACTACTATCGAGATTCAACAAAAATAGACCACTCATCAGGGGTGCATGACCATAAAAGATATTACTCATATCAATAGAATAACCATTATTCTCTGATTTAAATGAATAACCGTCTCACATTAAACAAGATCCAGATATAATGTTCATGCTCAACGCTGGCACCAAATAACAATTATTCAGGTCTAAAACTAATCCCAAAGGTAGATGTAGAGGTAGCATGCCGACCGCGATCACATCGACTTTGGAACCATTTCCCACGCGCATCGTCGCCTCGTCCTTAGGCAATCTTTGCTTAATCTGTAGCCCCTATTTCGAGTTGCAAGTATGAGCAACAGAACCAGTATCAAATACCCAGGCGCTACTGCAAGCATTAGTTAAGTACACATCAATAACATGTATATCAAATATACCTTTCACTTTGCCATCCTTCTTATCCGTCAAATACTTGGGGCAGTTCCGCTTCCAGTCACCAATCCCTTTATAGCAGAAGCACTCAGTTTCAGGCTTAGGTCCAGACTTGGGTTTCTTCTCTTGAGAAGCAACCTTTTTGCCATTCTTCTTGAAGTTCTCTTTATTCCCTTTGCCTTTTTTCTTGAAACTAGTGGTCTTATTGACCATCAACACTTGATGCTCCTTTTTGATTTCTACCTCCGTGACCTTTAGCATCACGAAGAGCTTGGGAATAGTCTTTTTCATCCCTTGCATATTATAGTTCATCATGAAGCTTTTGTAGCTTGGTGGCAGTGATTGAAGAACTCTATCAATGACACTATCATCAGGAAGATTAACTCCCAGTTGAGTCAAGTGGTTGTGGTACCCAGACATTCTGAGTATATGTTCACTGACAGAACTATTCTCCTCCATTTTGCAGTTGTAGAACTTATTGGGACTTCATAGCTCTCAATCCGGGCATTTCCTTGAAATATTAACTTCAACTCCTGAAACATTTCTCATATGCTCCATGGCGTTCAAAACGTCGTTGAAGTCCCGGTTCTAAGCTGTAAAGCATGGCTCACTGAACTATTGAGTAGTCATCAACACGCGTCTGCCAGGCAGTCACACTACTAGGGAAAAGCCTAGCAGCAGCGCGGGTTTTAGGCCTATCAGTAGCGCGGGAAGGAGCTCTACTGATAAGGCGCTATAGCTAAAGCTTAGCAATAACACGCCTAGATCCACGCTACTGCTAAATTGACTTAGTAGTAGCGCTTCTTCAGAACAGCGCTACTGGTAATTAGTAGTAGCGCTTCTCCTTTCCCGCGCTACTACTATTATTTAGTATTTTATTTCTTTTTTATTTCATGTTGTATTCATACACCTTTACACAAATTTTCATACAACAAGAATTTAGAGATTGTTTTTACATCATAATGAGTTATTACATCACGGGGTGAAAGAACCGTGGACTAGTTTCAAGTGGATGTCCATCCACTTGAAACTAATCCGCGGTTCTTTCACCCAATGATATAATAATATCATCATCATCATCATATCATTAACAACTTATCATCATAATACATCATTGTCATATAACACCTCCTCAAGATCATCGTTTTCATCAATGACATCACATAGCAAATTGGTCACTAGTCGTAATCACAAGTACTCCTCATTATCAACTCTAACACATTACCACATAATAAACATATTGTACCTCATAGGACCTACTACATTTTCTAAGGTAAAATAGCAAAAAACAAGATAGCCCCTGACTCTCCATTATGGAGAATGGAGATTAGCCTGTCTCCAATTCTTGCCTTTCGCTGAATGTTACTTCCAAGAACCTCCTTGCGAATGTCCATACATTTCTTCCATTCTTTGATGAACATGTGTTCACCGGTTTTATAAATCCGATATGCACAGGTGAGATCCCTAGATTTACCTGGCAGTATGTTCAGAACTGAGAGGCGACCATTCAGAGACATCAGATGAGGCACACAATCCATCGGGAGTTTTTGTTCAAAAACATAATAATAACTTCGTAGTTAGCAATGATGTACTAGTTTTAGAAGTATGCAAAAGATGCACGGATGTCGTAATAGTAAAAAATCTTACCAGGGTATCTCCAGAGAATTTACCGTGGTTCAACACAGGCACTAGTGGCACGTATTCACCATAATTTGGAGGAGTTCGATAATAGTTATTGTAATTCTCAAGAAGAGTACAAAATGCGATCAGATGATTTTTCTCCTTATACGTTAATTCAGAGCCATCAGTGTAGTGGGTTTTATCTACCATCTTCCGCACAGTCTTTGAAGAATCAAAATAAGCTGTCAATGGAAATAAGCTGTCAACTATTTTGAAATAAACAATATAAATTAGTTAATAACTATGTGTGAGAAACTGACATAGCGGTACAATCAGAAGCGTATCAACAAGGACCCAAATGTCCATATTGTCTTGCTCGATGTCAGGATCACCAAGATCCATGGTGACAATCATACCCTCATAAAAACCATACATTTTGCAAAGTGCTTCCCAATTTTGGCAACCAAAATGGGTTACACTCTGAGCATTGCACAGATTTACTTCAAAATCCATATCATGATGGGTCCTTAAGTGTATTTTCTTTGTTTCAAAATTTTCATGGTCTTCAAAACCCATCCTCTCCAAGACATAGCGTCTTGCATGGCATGGGATAAACTAGTCGAATTGTAAAATATGAAAATTAGACGTTGAAATAGTTGAAGTCATGCTTAATTACGAAAAAAACACTTGTCGTTGTTGCATACCGTTTCAACATCGAAGGTCTCCTCAAGCTTAATGCTGAAGCGCCAATCTTCGTCCAGCTCAACGAACCTGTCGCACATACCTCGATCGTCGTGGCACCAGCTGCACTCCCCCAGGAGACTGCCATCGTCCGAGTATGACATTTCCTACGTTCATAATTCAAAGATTAAACTTGTACATATTCTAGCACAAGTCATGCCAGAATTCACGAAAAAATCCGGCATGAACTTTGCTAAAAAAGGACATATCGAGTGCCTGAAATTTGCCGGAACGGAAATTAATCAACACTCCGGCAAAACATAGGCCACTCGGAGGTGTAAACTGAACATGAACGGCCACTTGGGTAACCACATATCCTATTTGAGCAACACGAGATATACAAGGATATTTGGCTGGTCTCACCTCGATGTCGGAGGGGGTCGGTGACTGGGACGACGGCGGGGATGTCGGAGGGGGTCGGTGACGGGGACGACGATGGTCACCTGAAACCGTATAAGTTATCACTAATACATCCCGAATAATTGCTTAAACTAAAAAATAACAACAAATATGACATGTTCAACTAGTTTTATTAATTCAACTAGTTCTTACTAAATATAAACTTACTATAAATAGAAAAAAACTAGTTCTTTCTAAAAATAAAGTAGTTCAACTAGTTATATTAATTATCTTACTAAAAATACATTATTTCTATTAATTCAACTAGTTCAACTAGTTTATTAATTTACTTACTAAACTAGTTCAACTACAACTAAAGTAGTTCAACTACAACTACTATTTATCATACTGCCCTAGTTAACTAGTACCATCACTAGTAGTAATTAACATCTACTACTACTAAAAATCTAGTACTAACTAAGCAACATCTAGTACTATCTATGAACCCTAAATTAACATCTACTACTACTAAACAACATCTAGTACTAACTAAGCAAAGAGAAAAAGGGGGTGGGGGCGACAGAGAGGTAGGGGCGGTGAGGGCGGGATCGGGATCGGGAGGCGGCGGTGCTGGGTGGTCTCGGGTGGCGGCGGTGAGGTCGAGGGCGGTGGGAGGAGGGCTGCCGGCGGAGGAGGGAGGAGAGGCGGCCGCAGGCGGAGGGAGGAGGGCGGCGGTGGAGGAGGGAGGGGCGGCCGCAGGCGGAGGGAGGATGTGCGAGGAGGAGGGAGGAGGGACGGAAGGAGGGGAGTACCTCGGCGGCGGACGGACGAAGGCGGCGGCAGCGGCGACGCACGACGAAGGTTATCGGCACGCGGGCGAGAGTGAGAGTGTGAGTGAGAGAGAGGGTCGGTCGTGCGCGTGGGGATAAGGTATGGATAGTTGTAGCGCATTTGCGAAAACGCGCTACAGCTAATCTGAATAGCAGTAGCGCTTTGCATATAAACCGCTACTGCTAAGTGTAACTATACAAAAATACGTCAATGCAAAAATACATTGGCCATCAATGATCTTTTTGTGTACAATCTGAATTGTCAATATGAGTCCTCTCCAGTAGGAACCGGAGAGGACTCATATTGCGGCCACAAATTTTACACATAGAGTTCAGTGAAGACCAACTGGTTGTGATAGTTTCAGAAATAACATATTTAAGGTGGTAAACACCCTGTTCACGGAGCGAGGTGGGACTTCCATAGCAGTAGCGCGGTTCATTATAGGGTGCTACTGCTATAACTAGTGGGGGGGCGGGGGGGCGAGGTCATGGCAATTAGAGCAGTAGCGCGGTTTGTGGTGGACGCGCTACTGCTATTTTCCTTTCAGCGGCGCGTTTTGCTATCACGCGCTGCTGCTAAATAGTAGTAGCGTCGTATTTTGAGGAGCGCTGCTAGTAAGATTTTGTGTATAGGCTTTTCCCTAGTAGTGTCACAATGTCTGTAGTTGCGGGCGCGGGTGGTACACCTAACGGTGCTTCCAGGACGTAATTCTTCTATGCAGCAATGAGGATAATCCTCAGGTTACAGACCCAGTCTGTGTAGTTGCTGCCATCATCTTTCAACTTAGCTTTCTCTAGGAACACATTTAAATTCAAAGGAACGATAGCACGGGCCATTGATCTACAACATCATAGACATGCAAAATACTATCAGGTACTAAGTTCACGATAAATTAATGTTCAATTAATCATATTACTTGAGAACTTCCACTTAGATAGACATCCCTCTAATCATCTAAGTGATCACGTGATCCAAATCAACTAAACCATGTCCGATCATCATGTGAGATGGAGTAGTTTTCAATGGTGAACATCACTATGTTGATCATATCTACTATATGATTCACACTCGACCTTTCGGTCTTAGTGTTTTGAGGCCATATCTGCATATGCTAGGCTCGTCAAGTTTATCCCGAGTATTCTACGTGTGCAAAACTGGCTTGCATCCGTTTTATGTGAACGTAGATCTTATCACACCTGATCATCATGTGGTGTCTCGGCACGACGAACTGTAGCAACGGTGCATACTCAGGGAGAACACTTGTACCTTGAAATTTAGTAAGGGATCATCTTATAATGCTACCGACGTTCTAAGCAAAATAAGATGCATAAAGGATAAACATCACATGCAATCAAAATATGTGACATGATATGGCCATCATCATCTTGTGCTCATGATCTCCATCACCGAAGCATCGTCATGATCTCCAACGTCACTGTCGCGACACCTAGATCTCCATCGTAGCATCATTGTCGTCTCGCCACCTATTGTTACTACGCATATCGCTACCGCTTAGTGATAAAGTAAAACAATTATGTGGCGACTGCATTGCATACAATAAAGCGACAACCATATGGCTCCTGCCAGTTGCCGATAACTTTGTTACAAAACATGATCATCTCACACAAGTATTTGTGTCACATCATGCCTTGATCATATCACATCATAGCAAGCCCTGCAAAAACAAGTTAGACGTCCTCTACTTTGCTGTTGCAAGTTTTACGTGGCCGCTACGGGCTTCTAGCAAGAACCGTTCTTACCTACGCATCAAAACCACAACGATTTTTCGTCAAGTGTGCTGTTTTAACCTTCAACAAGGGCCGGGCATAGCCATGATACGTCTCCAACGTATCTATAATTTTTGATTGTTCCATGCTATTATATTACCCCTTTTGGATGTTTATGGGCTTTATTTTACACATTTATATCATTTTTGGGAGTAACCTACTAACCGGAGGCCCAGCCCGTATTGCTGTTTTTTTTTGCCTATTTCAGTATTTTGAAGAAAAGGAATATCAAACGGAGTCCAAACGGAATGAAACCTTCGGGAGCGTGATTTTTGGAACGAACGTGATTCAGAGGACTTGGAGTGCAAGTCAAGAAGCAAACGAGGCGGCCAGGAGATAGGAGGGCGCGCCCACCCCTCCTGGGCACACCCCCTGTCTCCTGGGCCCCTCGAGCGGCCATCGATGTACTTCTTCCTCCTATATATACGTACGTACCCCGAAAACATCCAGGGAGACAATGAAAAACGATTTGCACCACCGTAACCTTCTATATCCGCGAGATCCCATCTTGGAGCCTTCGCCGGCGCTCCGCCATAGGGGGAATCGACCATGGAAGGCTTCTACATCAACACCATAGCCTCTCCGATGAATTGTGAGTAGTTTACCACAGACCTTCGGGTCCATAGTTATTAGCTAGATGGCTTCTTCTCTCTTTTTGGATCTCAATACAATGTTCTCCCCCTCTCTTGTGGAGATCTATTCGATGTAAACTCTTTTTGCGGTGTGTTTGTCAAGATCCCATGAATTGTGGGTCTATGATCAAGTTTATCTATGAGAAATATTTGAATCTCCTCTGGATTCTTTTATGTATGATTAAGTTATCTTTGCAAGTCTCTTCGAATTATTAGTTTGGTTTGGCCTACTAGATTGATCTTTCTTGCCATGGGAGAAGTGCTTAGCTTTGGGTTCAATCTTGCGGTGTCCTTACCCAGTGACAACAGGGGTTGCAAGGAATGTATTGTATTGTTGCCATCGAGGATAAAAAGATGGGGTTTATATCATATTGCATAAGTTTATGCCTCTACATCATGTCATCTTTCTTAATGCGTTACTCTGTTCTTATGAACTTAATACTCTAGATGCATGCTGGATAGCGATCGATGTGTGGAGTAATAGTAGTAGATGCAGACAGGAGTTGGTCTACTTGTCGCGGACATGATGCCTATATATATGATCATGCCTAGATAATCTCATAATTATTCGCTTTTCTATCAATTGCTCGACAGTAATTTGTTCACCCACCGTAATACTTATGCTATCTTGAGAGAAGCCACTAGTGAAACATATGGCCCCCGGGTCTATCTTTTATCATATAAGCTTTCAATCTACTTTTATTTGCATCTTTACTTTTTGCATCTATATTATAAAATACCAAAAATATATTTATCTTATCATATTATCTCTATCAGATCTCACTTTCGCAAGTGGCCGTGAAGGGATTGACAACCCCTTTATTGTGTTGGTTACGAGTTCTTTGTTTGTCTGTGTAGGTGCGTGGGACTTTTGAGGAGCCTCCTACTGGATTGATACCTTGGTTCTCAAAAATGAGGGAAATACTTACGCTACTATTGCTGCATCACCCTTTCCTCTTCAAGGAAAACCAACGCAAGCTCAAGACATAGCAAGAAGGATTTCTGGCACCGTTGCCGGGGAGGTCTTCGCTCAAGTCAAGACATACCAAGTACCCATCACAAACGCATCTCCCTTGCATTTACATCATTTGCCATTTGCCTCTCGTTTTCCTCTTCCCCACTTCACCCTTGACGTTTTCTTCGCCCTTCTTCCATTCGATCTTGTGTCTCCATGTGCCTTCCTTTTGCTTGCATCTTTGCTTGCTAAAAGTTTATGGATCCTCATCCACTTGCTAGTCTTTTTAAGAGATCCAATTATGTTGAACCAATTGCTAGTGAGTTGTGTGCGATACATTATCTTTTTGAGGTTTTGCTTGAAATTCGTGAATCTGAAAATTGTGATGAAGTACTTTATGAAGTAATTCACGATAGATCTTTGAATAAAAAGCATGATTGCAATGATTTTGTTATAAATTCTATTGATGTAAATTGTGCTAATAATATGCAAAACCCTAAGCTTGGGGATGCTAGTTTTTCTATGTCCTCTACTTGTTGCAATGATCATGATTGGGGTGATTCTTCGTATGATCTTGAAAATTTATTTAAGCCCCATGATGAATATGAGATTGATAATAATGTTTGCAATAATATTGAAAGTGGGTTTGGAAGAGTGTCAGATTTAGATCCCACATATTTGGAGTATGTTCAATCTTATGATATTTTTGATAAAAGTGGGTTTGGAGAGGTCAGGACTTTAGTTAATGTTAATCCCACTATCTTGGAAGAGTGTCAACTTTGCATGCATGTGGATCGTGTTGAGAATATGTTATGTGATAGCTATTTTGTTGAATTTGCTTATGATCCTACATATAATTATTATGAGAGAGGAAAATATGGCCGTAGAAATTTTTATCTTTACTAAATTACCTCTCGTCATGTTGAGATTGCTATCGTCTATTTCTTCTTCCTTGCATATGCTAGTTTTTGCTTGACTTGCAAATTTGTTTGCCCATAATATGCCTATGCATAGGAAGTATTTTAGACTTAGATGTGTTTGTTACATGTTTCATGATGCTCTCTTTGCGCTTCAATTCTTGTCTTTCATGTAAGCATCATTAAATTTATCTATGCCTAGCTAGGGGCGTTAAACGATAGCGCTAGTTGGGAGGCAACCCAATTTTATTTGTGTTTTTTTGTTTTTGTTTATATTTAGTAATAAATTTTTCATCTACCTTATGTTTAGATGTGTTTTTATGTTTTAATTAGTGTTTGTGCCAAGTAGAACCTATAGGATAACCTATGGTGATAGTTAATTTGATTCTGCTGAAAAATAGAAACTTTGCGCGCATGGAATTAGTTTCGTTAAATCACAGAAACACGCTTTTGCGTTGATTATTTTTGCTGCTGATCAATAGACAAATTGTACAAGACTTCCTATTTTGGTAGGATTTTTAGATCCAGAAGTTTACGTTAGTTACAGATTGCTACAAACTGTTCTGGTTTTGACAGATTCTGTTTTTCGTGTGTTGTTTGCTTATTTTGATGCATCTATGGCTAGTAAAATAGTTTATAAACCATAGAGAACTTGGAATACAGTAGGATTAACACCAAAATAAATAAATAATGAGTCCATTACAGTACCTCATGTGGTGGTTTTCTTTTCTTTCACTAACGGAGCTTATAAGATTTCCTGTTGAGTTTTGTGTTGTGAAGTTTTCAAGTTTTGGGTAAAACTTTGATGGACTATGAAATAAGGAGTGGCAAGAGCCTAAGCTTGGGGATGCGCAAGGCACCCAAAGATATTCAAGAATAGCCAAAAGCCTAAGCTTGGGGATGCCCCGGGAAGGCATCCCCTCTTTCGTCTTTGTTCATTGGTAACTTTACTTGGAGCTATATTTTTATTCGCCACATGATATGTGTTTTGCTTGGAGCGTAGTGTATTATATTAGTCTTTGATTTTTAGTTTACCACAATCATCCTTGCTGTACACACCTTTTGGGAGAATCCCACTTTATTAGAATTTGCTAGAATACTCTATGTGCTTCACTTATATCTTTTGAGCTTGATAGTTTTTGCTCTAGTGCTTCACTTATATCTTTTAGAGCACGGCGGTGGCCTAATTTTGAATAAATTGCTAGTCTCTCATGCTTCACTTATATTATTTTGAGAGTCTTTTAGAACAGCATGGTATTTACTATGGTTATAAAATTGGTCCTAGAATGGTAGGCATCCAAGTTGGGTATAATAAAAACTATCATAGGAAGTGAATTGGATGCTATGATCAATTTGATGCTTGATAATTGTTTTGAGATATAGAGGTAGTAATGTTAGAGTCATGCTAGTGGGTAATTATGAAATTGAAAAATACTTGTGTTGAAGTTGGCAAGTCCCGTAGCATGCACGTATGGTAAAAGTTGTGTGACAAATTTGTTGCATGAGGTGCTCTTTTAATTGCCTTCCTTATGAGTGGAGGTCGGGGTCGCGCGATGGTTAACTCCTACCAACCCTTCCCGTAGGAGCATGCTTAGTAGTACTTTGCTTCGAGGGCAAGTAGACTTTTGCAATAAGTATATGAGTTCTTTATGACTAATGTGAGTCCATGGATATACGCACACTCATCCTTCCACTTTGCTAGCCTCTATTATACCGCCCAACTTTCGCCGGTATCATGCACCCATTATTTACCTTCCTCAAAACAGCCACCACACCTACCTATTATGGCATTTTCATAGCCATTCCGAGATATATTGCCATGCGACTTTCCACCGTTCCATTTATTATGACACACTTCATCATTGTCATATTGCTCTTTGCATGATCATGTAGTTGACATCGTATTTGTGGCAAGGCCACCTTCATAATTTTCATACATGTCGCACTTGATTCATTGCATATCCCGGTACCCCGCCGGAGGCATTCATATAGAGTCATATCTTGTTCTAGTTTTGAGTTGTAATTCTTGAGTTGTAAATCAATAAAAGTGTGATGATCTTCATTATTAGATCATTGTCCGAGTGAGGAAAGGATGATGAAGACTATGATTCCCCCACAAGTCGGGATGAGACTTCGGACTAAAAAAAAAGAGAAAGGCCAAAAGAAAAAAAAGAAAAAAAAGAAAAAAAGAAAAAAAAATAAAATGAGAGAAAAAGAGAGAAGGGACAATGCTGCTATCTCTTTTTCCACACTTGTGCTTCAAAGTAGCACCATGGTCTTCATGATAGAGAGTCTCCTATGTTGTCACTTTCATATATTAAGTGGGAATTTTTCATTATAGAACTTGGCTTGTATATTCCAATGATGGGCTTCCTCAAAATGCCCTAGGTCTTCGTGAGCAAGCAAGTTGGATGCACACCCACTTAGTTTCTTTTGTTGAGCTTTCATATATTTATAGCTCTAGTGCATCCGTTGCGTGGCAATCCCTACTCACTCACATTGATATCTATTGATGGGCATCTCCATAGCCCGTTAATACGCCTAGCTGATGTGAGACTATCTTCTCCCTCTCTTTTTGTCCTCACAACCACCACCATATACCACCATAGTGCTATGTCCATGGCTTGCGCTCATGTATTGCGTAAGAGTTGAAAAAGCTGAAGCGCGTTAAAAAGTATGAACCAATTGCTTGGCTGAAACCGGGGTTGTGCATGATGGGAGTATTTTGTGTAATGAAAATGAAGCATGGCCTAACTATATGATTTTGTAGGGATAAGCTTTCTTTGGCTATGCTATTTTGATAGCACATGATTATTTGTTAGTATGCTTCGAAGCATTATTATTTTTATGTTTTATAAGCTTTTATATTGAATCATTTGGATCTGAACATTCATGTCACAATAAAGAAAATTACACTGAAAATTATGCTAGGAAGCATTCCACATCAAAAATTCTGTTTTTATCATTTACCTACTCGAGGACGAGTAGGAATTAAGCTTGGTGATGCTTGATATGTCTCCAACGTATCTATAATTTTTGATTGTTCCATGCTACTATATTACCCCTTTTGGATGTTTATGGGCTTTATTTTACACATTTATATCATTTTTGGGACTAACCTACTAACCGGAGGCCCAACCCGTATTGCTGTTTTCTTGCCTATTTCAGTATTTCAAAGAAAAGGAATATCAAACGGAGTCCAAACGGAATGAAACCTTCGGGAGCGTGATTTTTGGAACGAACGTGATTCAGAGAACTTGGAGTGCAAGTCAAGAAGCAAACGAGGCGGCCAGGAGATAGGAGGGCGCGCCCCCTGTCTCCTGGGCCCCTCGAGCGGCCACCGACGTACTTCTTCCTCCTATATATACCTATGTACCTTGAAAACATCCAGGGAGCCAACGAAAAACAATTTCCACCGCTGTAACACTCTCTATCCGCGAGATCCCATCTTGGAGCCTTCGCCGGCGCTCCGCCGGAGGGGGAATCAACCACGGAGGGCATCTACATCAACACCATAGCCTCTCCGATGAGTTGTGAGTAGTTTACCATAGACCTTCAGATCCATAGTTATTAGCTAGATGGCTTCTTCTCTCTTTTTGGATCTCAATACAATGTTCTCCCCCTCTCTTTTGGAGATCTATTCGATGTAAACTCTTTTTGCGATGTGTTTGTCGAGATCCGATGAATTGTGGGTTTATGATCAAGTTTATCTAAGAGAAATATTTGAATATCCTCTGAATTCTTTTATGTATAATTGAGTTATCTTTTCAAGTCTCTTCGAATTATCAGTTTGGTTTGGCCTACTAGATTGATCTTTCTTGCCATGGGAGAAGTGCTTAGCTTTGGGTTCAATCTTGCAATGTCCTTACCCAGTGACAGCAGGGGTTGCAAGGCACGTATTGTATTGTTGCCATCGAGGATAAAAAGATGGGGTTTATATCATATTGCATGAGTTTATCCCTCTACATCATGTCATCTTTCTTAATGCGTTACTCTGTTCTTATGAACTTAATACTCTAGATGTATGCTGGATAGCGGTCGATGTGTGGAGTAATAGTAGTAGATGCAGGCAGGAGTCGGTCTAGTTGTCGCGGACGTGATGCCTATATACATGATCATGCCTAGATAATCTCATAATTATCCGCTTTTCTATCAATTGCTCGACAGTAATTTTTTCACCCACCGTAATACTTATGCTATCTTGAGATAAGCCACTAGTGAAACCTATGGCCCCCGGGTCTATCTTTTATCATATAAGCTTTCAATCTACTTTTATTTGCATCTTAACTTTTTGCATCTATATTATAAAATACCAAAAATATATTTATCTTATCATATTATCTCTATCAGATCTCACTTTCGCAAGTGGCCGTGAAGGGATTGACAACCCCTTTATTGCGTTGGTTGCGAGTTCTTTGTTTGTTTGTGTAGGTGTGTGGGACTTTTGAGGAGCCTCCTACTGGATTGATACCTTGGTTCTCAAAAACTAAGGAAATACTTACGCTACAATTGCTGCATCACCCTTTCCTCTTCAAGGAAAACCAACGCAAGCTCAAGACGTAGCAAGCCACACTCGATTCAACTAAAGTTGGAGAAACAGACACTCACCAGCCACCTATGTGCAAAGCACGTCGGTAGAACCAGTCTCGCGTAAGCGTACGCGTAATGTCGATATGAGACGCTTCATCCAACAATACTGCCGAATCAAAGTATGACATGCTGGTAAGCAGTATGACTATTATCACCCGCAACTCTTTGTGTTCTACTCGTGCATATAACATCTACGCATAGACCTGGCTCGGATGCCACTGTTGGGGAACACGGTAATTTCAAAAAAATTCCTACGTTCACGGAAGATCTATATAGGTGATGCATAGCAACGAGAGGGGAGAGTGCGTCCACATACCCTCGTAGACCGAAAGCGGAAGCGTTATGACAACGCGGTTGATATACTCGTACGTCTTCACGATTCGACCGATCCTAGCACCGAAGGTACGGCACTTCCATGATCTGCACACGTTCAGCTCGGTGACGTCCCACAAACTCTAGATCCAGCTGAGGTCAAGGGAGAGTTTCGTCAGCACGTCGGCATGGTGACGGTGATGATGAAGTTACCGGCGCAGGGCTTCGCCTAAGCACTACGAAGATATGACCGAGGTGTGTAATTGTGGAGGGGGGCACCACACACGGCTAAAACAATTGTCAACCTGTGTGTCTTAGGGGTGTCCCCTTCCTCGCATATAAAGGAGCAAGGGGGAGGCCGGCCGTCCCTCCTAGGGTGCGCCCCAATAGGGGAATCCTACTAGGACTCCAAGTCCTAGTAGGTTTCCACCTAAAGGGAGAGAGGGGGAAGGAAAGAGATGGAGAGGGGGAAGGCAGGGGACGCCCCCCCATCCTTGTCCTATTCGGACTCAAGGGGAAGCGGCATGCGGCCTGCCCTGGCCGGCCCCTCCCACTCTCCACTAGGGCCCATCAAGGCCTATTAGTTCCCCGGGGGGTTCCGGTAACCCTCCGGCACTCCGGTTTTATCCGAAACTTTTCCAGAACACTTCCGGTGTCTGAATATAGTCGTTCAATATATCAATCTTCATGTCTTGACCATTTTGAGACTCCTCGTCATGTCCGTGATCATATCTAGGACTCTGAACAATCTTCCGTACATCATATCACATAAACTCATAATAGCAATCGTCATCGAACATTTAAGTGTGCGGAACCCTCGGGTTCGAGAACTATGTAGACATGACCAAGACACGTTTCCGGTCAATAACCAATAGCGGAACCTGGATGCTCATATTCTATGAAGATCTTTATCGGTCAAAACCACATAACGACATACGTTGTTCCCTTTGTCATCGGCATGTTACTTGCCCGAGATTCGATCGTCGGTATCTCAATACCTAGTTCAATCTCATTACCGGCAAGTCTATTTACTCGTTCCGTAATATTTCATCCCGCAACTAACTCATTAGTCACAATGCTTGCAAGGCTTATAGTGATGATTATTACCGAGAGGGCCCAGAGATACCTCTCCGAAACACGGAGTGACAAATCCTAATATCGATCTATGCCAACCCAACAAACACCTTCAGAGACACATGTAGAGCACCTTTATAATCACCCATTTACGTTGTGACGTTTCATAGTACACAAAGTGTTCCTCCGGTATTCGGAAGTTGCATAATCTCATAGTCTGAGGAACTTGTATAAGTCATGAAGAAAGCAGTAGCAATGAAACTGACACGATCATAATGCTAAGCTAACGGATGGGTCATGTCCATCACATCATTCTCCTAATGATGTGATCCCGTTCATCAAATGACAACACATGTCTATGGTTAGGAAACATAACCATCTTTGATTAACAAGCTAGTCAAGTAGAGGCATACTAGGGACTATATGTTTTGTCTATGTATTCACACATGTACTAAGTTTCCGGTTAATACAATTCTAGCATGAATAATAAACATTTATCATGAATTAAGGAAATAAATAATAACTTTATTATTGCCTCTAGGGCATATTTCCTTCACTATATGTTGTTACGAATTACCAAAACCACCTGGGGGTTAGTTGCACTTTCAATCTCCCCCTTTTTCGTAATTGATGACAACATATAGATCAAAGCTTCGTAAAATGATAATATGAATGAAATACATCGTCGCTTTGAGAAGTATGTGATAAGCAAGTGCTCCCCCTAAATTTGTGCATTATTTAAAATTTGCTTTTGAATGCAAATGCACAATCGATTAGGATCATGGGTCACTCTTCCATGTCACATACATCTTGGTGGAGCGTTCAAAATGATAAGAGTTAAATAACATGCACTCATCACCAAGGGTAAACATGATTGATCATACACAAATATCATAGATATCATCATGCAAGCACTCATTAGGGCATAGTATGATCAAACACACGATCACAAGAGTATCTCATGAGCATAACACAAGTAGTAGCATAGGAATCAAACAAGAAAATGATCAAAGTAGGCAAGAGAGACAAATAAAAGCAAAACACACACACACACACACACACACACACACACTCTCTCTCTCTCTCTCTCAGCCTAATGATCTATACACTTTCTCTCCCTTTGGCAACAAGTTACCAAAAAGCTTGAAAATGCATAGGGCTAAACGACACTCTAGGCACGATCTCCGGGAGCTCTTGAAGGGTTCTTCTAGCTTGTTGCTCTGGTGTGCGTAGACAGTGTGGAGAGGAGAGCATCTGCAAATGCTTCTGAGGAAGTCTGTGGAGCTGGAGGAGTTGAAACTGGAGGTGCAATCGTGACAGTTGCTGCAGGTGCTGAAATAGAAGTCCTGGTGACACTGACAACTGGCACGGCTGAAGACCTTGGTGCCTTGGCACTCTCTTGAAAGTATCTGTGGTAGGTATGTCATTCCTGTCCTCAACTTCTTCTTGGAGCTTCTCCACATTGGTTGGAATCTCTGTGAACTTCACATGTACATCATAAAACTTCATTGTCCTCAAAATCTGACCTCACAGGAAGATGCTCTTTGTCAAGAAGATATGTCTTGGTTCCCATCTTGGAATTGATCAACATCTGTATGTGAGGGGCATATCCACATGAGCTCTTCTGATCAACAGTTGTTCTCTTCACAGTCTCAACAATCAAGCTCATTGCCTTGAACTTCTGAGGAACAACATCAAACAAGTGGAGCAAGTTAATTGAGTGACCATGGATCATTCTACGATATCCTGACTTGGGAAAAAGAGTGTGCCTGAAGATTGTGTTGATGTGGTCAAACCTGACAGCAGATAGTATATTGAACCAAACTTGTGAGTCTCCAAGGCCTCATCAGGGATACTCTTGTACATGTTGGCCATGGAGTTGTGATCCTTCTTAGGCTTGGCATATACATCAATGTCATTTTCCTCTTCCTTTGGGGCATTGATTGGCTTGGCCTACTCTGAGAGGGTTGATTAATACCTTGTTCCTTCAGTCATCCAGACAATCTTTCCACCTGGGTAGAAGTGAGCAGTGGAATAGAATTGCATGATCATCTCATTGTTCCACTTGGTCAACTTCTGACCAAAAAACTTGTCAACACCATTCAGTCTGAAACTCTCATGTACACCTGGGAAATAGTCTTCATTCTCATAAATGTACTTCCAGCCAACCCACTTCATATCATAAACACTGGGCTTCTTGTCCGAAAGTACAGTTTCATAGAAGTCTTGTTGTTCCTTTGTGTGAAAGCGATAGTCCACAACAATTCTCCTTCTGATAGCATGTGGATCATTCTGCATCCATTTTCTCAGACCTACATCCTTTCTCATCTTCATATTTTCTGCCATAGGATGATCATCACTATGGTCTAGAATCTTGAGTTTGAGCTTCCTGAGCACTTGTGACTCTTCTTATTCTTGAGCTTCAGGCACTAGGGCCTTGTTCTTCTCTGTAGCAGGAATATTCTTGTTGATCTCTTGGGAGCTGTTGATTTGGGGGCTTGAGCTGGAGCTTTGGGATTGGGGTATACTTGGGATTTGAAGAGAAGCAACCCCAGTCCTTATGGTATCCCCCATAAGCTTTTGGGTTTTGGCAGGAGGTGCAGCTGTCTCTTCCTCCTCCTCATCTTCGTCATCAGAAGAATGCTTTTCAAACTCAGCCATAGGATCTACAAGTTTGCACCATCTTCCTCTTTTCCTTTCCTTCTTATCACCCGCACCACTTGGTGCAACAATAGCTTCTTGCTCTTGAGCAACTTTGGACTGTCTGATTTTGGACATTGGTGCTCTCTTGGCTGGTTGCTTTTGCTTCTGATCTGGCTTGATGGTGGTAGTAGCAGCATAATCTTTCTTCAATACTTTCTTCTTGGAAGTGATTTCTCCAGCAATAAAGTCCTCATCCTCATTCTCTGAGTTCTTCTTCTTCCTTTGCTTGGTAGCAACCTTTGACAAATTGTTGGGTGTGCTTCTGCTACCTTCATCAAAGCTTGTGGAGGGCCTAGTGCCCTCACTGAGGTTCATCTGCTCTTCAGACCTGTTCTGACTGTCACTGCCCTCTGACATCTCTGTGATGACCCACAAGTATAGGGGACCTATCATAGTCCTTTTGATAAGTAAGAGTGTCGAACCCAACCAGGAGCAGAAGGAAATGACAAGCGGTTTTCAGTAAGGTATTCTCTACAAGCACTGAAATTATCGGTAACAGATAGTTTTGTGATAAGGTAATTCATAACGGGTAACAAGTAACAATAGTAAACAAGGTGCAGTAAGGTGGCCCAATCCTTTTTGTAGCAAAGGACAAGCCTGGAAAAACTCTTATATAAAGCAAAGCGCTCCCGAGGAGACATGGCAATTACTGTCAAGCTAGTTTTCATCATCCTCATATGATTCGCGTTCGTTACTTTGATAATTTGATATGTGGGTGGACCGGTGCTTGGGTACTGCCCTTCCTTGGACAAGCATCCCACTTATGATTAACCGCTCTCGCAAGCATACACAACTATGAAAGAAGAATTAAGGTAAACCTAACCATAGCATGAAACATATGGATCCAAATCAGCCCCTTACGAAGCAACGCATAAACTAGGGTTTAAGCTTCTGTCACTCTAGAAACCCATCATCTACTTATTACTTCCCAATGCCTTCCCCTAGTCCCAAATAATGGTGAAGTGTCATGTAGTCGACGTTCACATAACACCTCTAGAGGAAAGATAACATACATCTCATCAAAATATCGAACGAATACCAAATTCATGATTACTTATAACAAGACTTCTCCCATGTCCTCAGGAACAAACGTAACTACTCACAAATCATATTCATGTTAATAATCAGAGGGTACTAATATGCATTAAGGATCTGAACATATGATCTTCGACCAAATAAATCAACTAGCATCAACTACAAGGAGTAATCAACACTACTAGCAACCCACAGGTACCAATCTGAGGCTTTGAGACAAAGATCGGATACAAGAGATGAACTAGGGTTTGAGAGGAGATGGTGCTGGTGAAGATGATGATGGAGATTGACCCCCTCTCAGTGAGAGGATTGATGGTGATGACGATGGCGACGATTTCCCCCTCTCGGAGGGATGTTTCCCGGGCAGAATAGCTCCGCCGGAGCCCTAGATTGGTCCTGCCCAGGTTCCGCCTCGAGACGGTGGCGCTTTGTCCTGAAAGCTTCCTTATAGATTTTTCCAGGGAAAAAGACACCATATAGCGAAATATGGGCATCGGGGGCCTGCCAGGTGGCCCACGAGGCAGGGGGCGCGCCCAGGGGGTAGGGCACGCTCTCCACCCTCGTGGCTGGTTGGTGGCCCCCCTCTGGTGCTTTCTTCGCCCAATATTTTTAATATATTCCAATACTGAATTTTGTGAAGTTTCAGGACTTTTGATGTTGTGCAGAATAGGTCTCTAATATTTGCTCCTTTTCCAGCCCAGAATTCCAGCTGTCGGCATTCTCCCTCTTCGTGTAAACCTTATAAAATAAGAGAAAAGGCATAAGTATTGTGACATAATGTGTAGTAACAGCCCATAATGCAATAAATATTGATATAAAAGCATGATGCAAAATGGACGTATCAACTACCCCAAGTTTAGACCTCGCTTGTCCTTAAGCGAAAGCCGATATCGAAAAATATGTCCACATGTTTAGAGATAGAGGTGTCGATAAAATAAAATACGGACATGAGGGCATCATGATCATTCTTAGAACAACTACATATATATTTTCATATGATTTGTTATGCTAAAGTAACAATCTATTCACAATGTAAAGTATGAATCAGAAACTTCATTGAAAACTAACAAACTATGATCTCAGTCATTGAGGCAATTGCAATTTATCATAACATCGGAAAGATTCAATATAAGCGCTTTTCAGCAAGTCCACATACTTAACTATCATTTTGTCTTTCACAATTGCTAACACTCACGCGATACTTATGGGTCAATCGGACACAGAGAAAGATAGGGGATTATAGTTTCGCCTCGCAACCTTTTACCTAAAGGGTAATGTCAACAATAATACTTTATGAAAACCTACACCCAAGTGGATATATACATATAGTGCTTGCCAACACTATATGGGTCAATCGGACACAGAGAAAGATAGGATCTTTCCAACACATAGTGCTTGCCAAAGGATAAAGTTTAAAAAGAAGAGGTGAAGATCACCATGACTCTTGTATAAGGGTACAAGGTAAAAATAAAAGATAGGCCCTTCGCAAAGGGAAGCAGAGGGTGTCATGCGCTTTTATGATTGTATGCACAAGATCTTAATGCAAAAGAACATCACTTTATATTGCCACTTGTGATAGGGACCTTTGTTATGCAGTCCGTCGCTTTGGAAGCACAAGTAGTATCTCTACTTGGTGCAAAGATTTTGGCTAGCATGAGGGGGAAAGGCAAGCTCAACATGTTGGATGATCCATGACAATGTAACTCTTTCGGATATAAGGAAACACAACTCATTACGTTGTCTTCCTTGTCCAACATCAACTTTTTAGCATGTCATATTTTAATGATTGCTCACAATCATAAAAGATGTCCAAGATAGTATATTTATATGTGGAAACCTCTCTTCCTTTATTACTTCCTATTAATTACAACTATGACCAAAACTATATTTGTCAACTCTCAACAACTTTTATTCATCATACTCTTTATATGTGAAGTCATTACTCTCCATAAGATCAATATGATCTTTTTATTTCTTTTTATTCTTTCTTTTTCTTTTATTCCCTCAAGATCATGGCAAGATAGCAAAGCCCTCAACTCAAAACTAATCTTTATTATATATAACTCATGGACTTGATTACATAGATAGGGATCGAAACAAAACTCAAAGCTAGATCATATTAAAACTTTATTCTACTAGATCAAGATATAACCAAAAGGATCTAACTAAGAAAAATGGTAAAGTTAGAAGTGTGATGGTGATACGATACCGGGGCACCTCCCCCAAGCTTGGCAGTTGCCAAGAGGAGTGCCCATACCCATGTATTTATGTCTCTTTCTTCAGAGGAGGTGATGATGGAGTTGTTGATCATGTAGACTTATTCCTTAGTTTGCACTTGAGGATAGAATGTTGCTCCCTTAAGTCATCGATCTCCTGCTCAAGGCTTAGTATCTTTTTGCATAGTTCCTGTTTGTTCTCCTGCAAGAGACAAAAAGGGATAAACTCGATTTTAGGTTTCTTTGCTCTATCAGGGAGGCTTAATTTTTTTAAACTCCACGTGCATGTCCCCAGGTTGAGGTAGTGAGACTTCATCTTCATCTGAGCTTGTCTCCTTCTTTCCCTTAGGATCATAGTCTTCTTCTTCCTCCATAGTCCAACCACAATGCTCCAAGTCCCCGTAGATCTTGGGGTCTGCAAGGTAATCAGCCACATAGCTTTTCCCTCCAAATCCTGGGATGACATATTGCTCTAAATCCGCTACACAAACAGCTCAAAAGAAGAACATAGGGTTTCGTCATGGTACGGTGGTCAAAACCTTTGGGAGATTATGTAATGATTGCTTACCGACCAAAAGAAGTTTCGTGCAAGAAAACAGAGTCCGGAGGGCACACGAGGTGGCCACGAGGCAGGGGGCGCACCCAGGGGGTAGGGCGCGCCCTCCACCCTCGTGGACGCCTAGTGTCTCTTTTGGACTACTTCTAATTTTCCTAATTTTTTAAATATTCCAAAACGGAGAAAAATTGCTATTTGAGCATTTTTGCAGTTGGTTTACTTACTGAACCACATACCTATTCCTTTTCGGAGTCTGAAACATTCTGGAAAGTGTCCCTTATGTACTCCTCTGGGGTTACAGTGTCAATAACATTGGTTTCAACATTTATTGGATTACCTGAGATATAATGTTTGATTCTTTGACCGTTCACCACCTTCGGATTTGTGCCTTTGGCGTTGTTGATTTTTATGGTACCGGAACGATAGACCTCCTTGATAATGTAAGGATCTTCCCATTTAGAGAGAAGTTTTCCTGCAAAAAATCTTAAACGAGAGTTGTATAGCAAAACATAATCACCTACATTAAACTCACGCTTTTGTATCCTTTTGTCATGCCATCTTTTAACTTTTTCTTTAAATAGTTTGGCGTTCTCATAGGCCTGGGTTCTCCATTCATCAAGTGAGATAATGTCAAATAGCCTCTTCTCACAGGCAAGTTTGAAAACATAATTGAGCTCTTTAATGGCCCAATATGCCTTATGTTCTAGTTCGAGAGGTAAGTGACATGTTCTTCCATAAACCATTTTATACGGAGACATACCCATAGGATTATTATATGCAGTTCTATAGGCCCATAATGCATCATCAAGTTTCTTGGACCAATTATTTCTAGATCTATTAACAATCTTTTGCAAAAATCAATTTAATCTCTCTATTACTCAATTCCACTAGACCACTAGACTGAGGGTGGTATGGAGATGCAATTCTATGATTAACATCATACTTAGCAAGCATTTTACGAAAAGCACCATAAGTAAAATGTGAACCACCACCAGTCATTAAATATCTAGGGACTCCAAACCTTGGAAAAATAACTTCTTTAAGCATCTTAATAGAAGTGTTATGATCAGCACTACTAGTTGGAATAGCTTCTGCCCACTTAGTAACGTAATCAACATCAACTAAAATATGTGTATACCCATTAGAGGAAGGAAAAGGTCCCATATAATTAAAGCCCCAAACATCAAATGGTTCAATAACAAGTGAATAGTTCATAGGCATTTCTTGACGTCTACTAATATTATCAATTCTTTGGCATTCATCACAAGACATGACAAACTTACAGACATCTTTAAAAAGAGTAGGCCAATAAAAACCGGATTGCAATACCTTATGTGCAGTTCTATCTCCAGCGTGGTGTCCTCCGTAAGCCTCGGAGTGACACTTGCATAGGATCAGTTCCTGTTCATGCTCAGGTACACAACATCTAATAACACCATCTACTCCTTCTTTATAAAGGCGTGAGTCATCCCAAAAGTAATGTCTTAAATCATAGAAAAACTTTTTATTTTGCTTGTATGTGAAACTAGGTGGTATAAATTTAGCAACAATGTAATTAGCATAATCAACATACCATGGAGTAGTACGAGAAGCATTTATGACAACTAATTGTTCATCAGGAAAGCTATCATCAATAGGAAGTGGGTCATCAAGAACATTTTCTAACCTAGACAAGTTGTCTGCAACGGGGTTCTCATCTCCCTTTCTATCAATAATATGCAAATCAAATTCTTGTAGCAAGAGAACCCATCTAATAAGTCCAGGTTTAGCATCTTTCTTTTCCATAAGATATTTAATAGCAGCATGATCAGTGTGAACAGTTACTTTAGAATCAACAATATAAGGTCTGAACTTATCACAAGCGAACACAACTGCTAAAATTTCTTTTTCAGTAGTAGCATAATTTCTCTAGGCACTGTCTAGAGTTTTACTAGCATATTGGATAACATATAATTTCTTATCAACTCTTTGCCCTAGAACAACACCTACAGCATAATCACTAGCATCACACATAATTTCAAAGGGTAAATTCCAATCAGGTGGCTGAACAATAGGTGCAGAAATCAAGGCTTTCTTAAGTATTTCAAATGCTTCTACACAGTCATCATCAAAAACAAAAGGAACATCTTTTTGCAAGAGATTAGTTAGAGGCCTAGAAATCTTAGAGAAGTCTTTAATTAACCTCCTATAGAAACCAGCATGACCAAGGAAATCTTATACCTTTGATGTCCTTAGGACACGGCATCTTTTCAATAGCATCTACTTTAGCTCTATCAACTTCAATACCTCTTTCAGAAATTTTATGCCCCAAGACAATACCTTCATTAACCATAAAGTGGCACTTCTCCCAATTCAAGACAAGATTAGTTTCTTCGCATCTCTGCAAAACTCGATCAAGGTTGCTTAAGCAATCATCAACAGAAGTTCTGTAAATGGAGAAATCATCCATGAAAACCTCAACAATCATTTCACAAAAGTCAGAGAATATAGTAGTCATACATCTTTGAAAGGTAGTAGGTGCATTGCATAAACCAAAAGGCGTACGTCTATAAGCAAAGGTACCGAAAGGGCAAGTAAAAGTGGTCTTTTCCTAATCCTCTTGTGACACAGGTATTTGAGAGAAACCAGAATAACCGTCTAGAAAGCAAGAATGTGTATGTTTGGATAATATTTCTAGCATTTGATCAATAAAAGGTAGAGGGTAATGATCCTTTCTAGTAGCTTTATTTAATTTGCGGAAATCAATTACCATTCTATAACCTACGACAATTTTTTGTGGGATCAATTCATTATTATCATTAGGAACAACAGTAATACCCCCCTTCTTAGGGACGCAATAGACAAGACTTACCCACTGACTATCAGCAACGGGATAAATTATACCTTCCTCTAGAAGCTTTAGTATTTCATTTCTTACCACTTCTTTCATCTTAGGATTTAATCGTCGTTGATGATCAACAACTGGTTTAGCATCTTTCTCCAGTTTTATTTTGTGCTGGCATAGGGTGGGACTAATGCCCTTAAGATCATCCAGAGTATATCCAATAGCAGCACGGTGCTTCTTCAGAGTTTTCAATAATTTCTCTTCTTCATGCTCTGAAAGGTTAGCACTAATAATAACAGGATATATCTTCTTTTCATCAAGATACGCATATTTCAAAGTATCAGGTAATTGTTTATGCTCAAACACGGGATCTCCCTTGGGTGGAGGAGGATCCACTAGGATTTCAATAGGCAAGTTGTGTTTCAAAATAGGTCCTTGTTTAAAGAATACTTCATCTATTTCCCTTCTTTCATTCATATACATATCATTTTCATGGTCTAGCAAGTATTGTTCTAAAGGATCATTAGGAGGCACGATAATAGAAGCAAGGCCAATAATTTCATCTATACTAGGCAATTCTTTATCATGGGGTTGTCTACGAAATTTAGCAAAATTAAAATCATGAGATATATCCCCTAAACCAACAGAATAATATCCTTTTCGCAATCTATCTTAGCACTAACAATATTCAAGAAGGTCTACCAAATATAATGGGACAAAAGTCATCTTGTGGGGAACCAAGACGGGCGAAGTAGTAGATGTGTTCCGGCAGCACGACGCGTGGTGATGGTGTTGGTGAAGAATAATCTCCGCAGGGCTTTGCGTAAGCACTACGGAAACTATGACGGAGGATAAACTAGAAGGGATGGGGTTTCCGGCACACAGCTTGGTGTTTCTTGATATGTCTTTGGTGCTAGCCCTGCCCCTCTATTTATATGTTGAGCCTTGGGGTCGAAACTTGGAGTAAAAGCCTCCACAAAGTCAGTTTCACCAGAAAGGCAAGAGTCCTTCTCGGACTCCAGGGGCAGACGCGAGGTTTCCCGGCGTCTGGACCCAGACGCCAGGGACCCTGGCGTTTGGCCCCTGGACTCCGCAAAACTTCATTTCGCGCTTTCCAAAAACCTTATGGGCTTTCCCCTTTGGCCCAAATAAAGTGTTCTCGTACCCACACTACTAGGGAAACCTTATACACAGAACTTTAGCAGTAGCGAGGGTCAAAAAAGCACGCTGGTGCTAAGTAGCAGTAGCGCGCCTGAGCAAACCGCGCTGCAGATAAAGTTCTAGCAGAAGCGCGTCTTGCTCTAAACACGTTACTACTAAAATTCCCTCGGCTTAGCCGATAGGCTACACATAGTAGTAGAGTCCTATAACGAACCGCACTACCGCTACTTTATTTGTAGCAGCGCGTTTTAATCTAAACTCGCTACTGCTAAAGGATATAAAATTAAATGGAAAGAAAATAGAAAGGTAATTGAAAAAGAAAGAAATAGAATAAGGTGAAAGGAAAAAAAATAAAATGTGAAGAAAACTAAATGAAAAAGGGGGGAAAAGAGAAAGGAGTAACACTAGCGTGTATCCCAGAACACGCTGTAGTTAACGTAGCAGCAACGCTCTTCCTGGAACGCGCTACTGCTACTTCTGACTTAACCACGGGGTTCGTCCTTCCCCACGGCCACTTCCCCCAAATCCAACTCTCCACTCTCGCCGCCGCCGTCGCCCGTCGGCCGCCGCGCGCTCTCCGCACACCCTCTACGCCGCCCCGACCCCAGATTCAACGCCGCCCCCGCCCCCGACCTCAACGCCGCCCCGGACGCCGCCCCCGGCCCCGACCTCGACATCGCCATCCGCCGCGCGCCCGAGCCCCGACCCTGACCTCGACGCCGCCTTGCCCCTCCCTCGTCGCAGGCACCCGAGGTGAGCACGCCTGCTCCTCCCTCTCCCTACCTCTGCCTAGGGTTTCTTTATATTTTAGTTGCATCAAATTAGTTAGGGTTCATGTAAGAGTGGAAACAAATCGGATGCGGATGCGGCTCAAATGAGTTAGGGTTCATGTAAGGGTGGAAACGAATCAAATTTCTAAGATGAATCATAAAACGAGTAAAATTTGACCACTTATTTCACTTTATAGTTGGATGATTGGAATATCCGCTACCAGTTTCCACCCCTATAGGTTCATCAAATTAGATGGTAATTAGGGCAGTAGTTCCTAGGTACTAATTAGTTAGTAAGAACTAGGTACTAATTAGGTACTAGAATATTTTTATTTATAGTAAGTTTATTTTTAGTAAGAACTAGTTGAATTAATAGAACTAGTTAGTAAGAACTTGTTGCTATTTTTTAGTTAAAGCAATTTTTCCCGCCTCGATGTGGACGATGCCTATCCTGCATCCTCGTCGTCGAGTCGGCCGAGGACGACACCTGCTTGACCAGATGGGCCATGTCCGGGACTGGGCTCCGCCGGGGTGGTACTGGGAGGCGCTACCTACCGGGGGGCGCAGGTTGGTGAGGAGCCAGCCTGTCATTGACCCGAACCTTCTTTGGTGGCGGTCGCATGGGCCAGTGACGGTCCAGAGGCTCGAGGACTCCACGGAGGTGGTGCGTCACCGTGTCAGTGAGGAGGACGTGCACGTCCGTCACTACTTGTTTGCTTTGTAGCACAGGTTCTCCAATACCTGGCAGGTTCTCCAGGGATCTCACTGGAGCTATGATCCCGTGATGGTTCCTTCTCTGTGGGTGTCCACCGCCCGCGCCGATACCCATCGTGTGCTAGGGTTTTAGTTGTATTAGTGATGTTATATGTATGACACTATTCGTGATGTATTAGTGATAATATTCGATGATGTACGGACGCATGAGATGATTTACTTTTGCTTATTGAATGCATGCTAATTTGAGTCCTATAAGATATTTTGAAATGTATATCTGGTGTTGCTCAATATCCAAGTGGCCGGTCATGTTTGCAGGTTACACCTCCGAGTGGCCTATGTTTTGCCGGAGTGTTGATTCATTTCCGTTCCGGCAAATTTCAGGCGCTCGATATGTCCTATTTTAGCAAAGTTCATGCCGGATTTTTCCGTGAATTCTGGCCAGAATATGTAGGAAATATCGAGTGCCCCGGATTTGTGTGTTGAGTATACTGGTAGTTGTCTTCGATCGATTTTCAAATAATGTTTTAACTATGAACATAGGAAATGTCTGACGATGGAAAGGATTTCGGTATTTGCAAATACCGCGAGGACGAGCGCGGCCTGTGCGATGGAATCTTCCTAGATGATGATTAGCGCTTCAACATCAAGCTGGACGAGAACTTCGAAGTGGATACAGTAAGTCACAACGACAAGTCTTTTTTCGTAATTAAGCATGACATTTGCTTCATTTGCTTCAACTTATAATTTAAGCATGACATTAAGCATGACAAGTCTTTTTTTTTACTATTCTACTAGCGTATCCCCTGCCATGCAAGAGTTTTTATATTGGATAAGATAGGTTTTAGTCGTACAATGGAGGAAAAGAAATTTTACTTGAAGACCGAGCATGGTTATATTTTCAACGTAAAATTATACAATTCAGACGACTACACCTATTTTGGATGCAAAACATGGCGAGCACTATGCAAGACTTATGCATTTGAGCCTGATATGGTTATCACCTTTGATATTTGTCCGGAAGATGATATTGAAGGTAATACCGACATCTGGGTCAATGTGCAGACGCCTCCAGTTATACCATTATGTAAGTTTCTCAACCATATTTATGTCTTTGATATTGTTTATTCAAAAATAGTTGACAACTAATTTGTATTGTTAGCTTATTTCGATGCAAGCAAACATGTCCAGCGCTTGATAGACAGGACCGTATACTATGCCGGGGCTGAACTCAAGTGCGAGGAGCTCAGTCATTATGTTTCATGGCTTGCGGATCTTGATAGTGTCAAGACAAATTTTCTTCCTGCATTTAGAAATGTTAGTACTAAAAACGTGCGACCAATAGTGTTTGTAATGAACTACGGTCACATCTATTTAGGAAGGATGGTAAGATTTTTACTAGTTGTCCTCAGTGCATCTTTTCCATACATTATTTTTGAAGCTAAACTTCATTGCTAAGTATGTTACCATATGATGTTCTTCAACAGGGACTCCCGATGAATGTTGTGCCTTATGGGATCGTGACTAAAGGTACCATGAGTATTATCAGCTTACGGCCAAGATATCCTACAGATTACTTTAGTGCATTCAAGATTAGCGACGAATGCTTAATAGTGCAAGACTGGACCAAATATGTGATGGGGGAGTGCAGAGAAGTACTAGGGGGCAGCAAACGGATGCGCTACCCACGATTAGGAGACAGGTTCATCTGCATGCTCCAACTTGATCAAGGAGGAGAGCTATACATGTTTTATGTTATTTTACTTAAGAGAGAGCAGCAGGAGTGATTAGCTAGCTAGAAATCAGTTTGAGGATGATGATGTGCTACACTATTACTATGATGATAAAATAGCTAGTGTTGGTGGTAATGACTATGATGATTATTATTAGCTAGTGTTAGTGGTGATTAAATAAATACTGTTGGTGGTAATGACTATGATGATGATTAAATAGCTTGTGCTGGCGAATTAGATTCAAGTGGAGGCAACATGTGGTGCACATCGAAAGTACTACTAGTCCAAACTAGATAAAGTTTGGATTAGTAGTATACTTTTGACATGCACCACATATTGCCTCCACTTGAACCTAATCCACCTTCATTTGACACACTGTTATGGACATAATGATGTAAACCTCATAACTGGTATTGTACCAATATTTGTACGATGGCGCATAAATACACTAAAAATAAAAAAATAAAAAAGAATACTAGTAGCGATGGAGAGAAAACACGCTGCCAGTAGTTACATCAGCAGTAGCGTGGGAGTGAACAAACACTGCAGCTATTTGTCCTAGCAGCGCGTGCGGGCATGCGTTACTGCTAAGCAATAGCTGTAGCGCCTTATGAGTAGCGCGCCTACACGCGCTACTAGTGAGCACAAAACCAGCGCTACTGCTAGGGTTTTCCCTAGTAGTGCCAAACTTTCGGGAAACATCCGGAACCCCTTCCGGTGAATTCCGGAACCCTTCCGGAGACTAAACACTATTATCCCATATATTAATCTTTATCTCCGAACCATTCCGGAGTTCCTCATCATGTCCTGATCATATCCGGGACTCCGAACAACATTCGGTCACCAACATACATAACTCATATAATACTATATCATCAACGAACGTTAAGCGTGCAGACCCTACGTAGACATGACCGAGACACCTCTCTGGTCAATAACCAATAACGGAACCTGGATGCCCATATTGGCTCCTACATATTCTACAAAGATCTTTATCGGTCGAACCGCATAACAACATACGTTGTTCCCTTTGTCATTGGTATGTTACTTGCCCGAGATTCGATCATCAGCATCATCATACCTAGTTCAATCCCGTTACCGGTGTTGGGGAGCATAGTAATTTCAAAACATTTCCTACGCACACGCAAGATTGTGGTGATGCATAGCAATGAGAGGGGAGAGTATTGTCCACGTACCCTCGTAGACTGAAAGTAGAAGCGGAAGCGCAATGCGGTTGATGTAGTCATACGTCTTCACGATCCGACCGATTCAAGTACCGAACGTACGACACCTCCGAGTTCAGCACACGTTCAGCTCGATGAAGTCCCACGAACTCCGATCCAGCAGAGCTTTGAGGGAGAGTTCCGTCAGCATGACGGCATGATGACGGTGTTGATGATGCTACCGACGCAGGACTTCGCCTAAGCACCGCTACGATATTACCAAGGTGGAATATGGTGGAGGGGGGCACCGCACACAGCTGGGAGAGATCAACAGATCAACTTGTGTGTCTAGAGGTGCCCCCTGCCCCCGTATATAAAGGAGTGGAGGAGGGGAGAGGGCTGGCCCTCCTATGGCGCACCCTGGAGAGTCCTACTCCCACTGGGAGTAGGATTCCCCCCTTCCATGTAGTAGGAGTAGGAGTCAAGGAAAGGGAAAAGAGAAGAGAAGGAAGGAGGGGGCGTAGCCCCTCCCCCTAGTCGGACTAGGCCTTAGGGGGGGGGGCGTGCAGCCTCTCCTCTCTCTTTCCCCTAAAGCCCAATAAGGCCCATATACTCCCCGGCGAATTCCCGTAACTCTCTTGTACTCTGATAAATACCCGAATCACTCGGAACCTTTCCGATGTCCGAATATAGTCGTCCAATATATCGATCTTTACATCTCGACCATTTCGAGACTCCTCGTTATGTCACCGATCTCATCCGGGACTCTGAACTATCTTCGGTACATCAAAACACATAACTCATAAAATAAATCATCACCGAACGTTAAGCGTGCGGACCCTACGGGTTTGAGAACTATGTAGAGATGACTGAGACACGTCTCCGGTCAATAACCAATAGCGGAACCTGGATGCTCATATTGGCTCCCACATATTCTACGAAGATCTTTATCGGTCAAACTGCATAAGAACATACGTTGTTCCTTTTGTCATCGGTATGTTATTTGCCCGAGATTCGATCGTCGGTCTCTCAATACCTCACTACTAGGAAAAGGCATGCTAGTGGCGCACCAATTTTTCCTTCTAATGGTGCACTACTGGTGCGTCACTAGCATCACGCCATTAGAATTAAATTCTAATGGCGCACCACTGGTGCGCCATTAGTATCTGGTGTTCTAGTGGCGCACCACGTAGCGCGCCATTAGTATTGCCCATAGTGCGCCATTAGAAATCCTCCCAGGGGGCCATATGTACCCATGTGCTTTGGCATACTAATGGCGCACCAGTGGATGATGCGCCATTAGTGTGATTATTGATGATCCACAAGTATAGGGGATCTATCGTAGTCCTTTCGATAAGTAAGAGTGTCGAACGCAACGAGGAGCAGAAGGAAATGATAAGCGGTTTTCAGCAAGGTATTCTCTGCTAGTACTGAAATAAGTGGTAACAGATAGTTTTGTGACAAGATAAATTGTAACGAGCAACAAGAAACAAAAGTAAATAAAGTGCAGCAAGGTGCCCAATCCTATTTGTAGCAAAGGACAAGCCTGGACAAACTTCTTATAATAGGACAAGCGCTCCCGAGGACACATGGGAATATCGTCAAGCTAGTTTTCATCACGCTCATATGATTCGCGTTCGGTACTTTGATAATTTGATATGTGGGTGGACCGGTGCTTGGGTGCTGTTCTTACTTGAACAAGCATCCCACTTATGATTAACCTCTATTGCAAGCATCCGCAACTACAACAAAAGTATTAAGGTAAACCTAACCATAGCATGAAACATATGGATCCAAATCAGCCCCTTACGAAGCAACACATAAACTAGGGTTTAAACTTCTGTCACTCTAGCAACCCATCATCTACTTATTACTTCCCAATGCCTTCCTCTAGGCCCAAATAATGGTGAAGTGTTATGTAGTCGACGTTCACATAACACCACTAGAGGTTAGACAACATACATCTTATCAAAATATCGAACGAATACCAAATTCACATGACTACTAATAGCAAGACTTCTCCCTTGTCCTCAGGAACAAACGTAATTACTCACAAAGCATATTCATGTTCATAATCAGAGGGGTAATAATGTGCATAAAGGATCTGAACATATGATCTTCCACCAAATAAACCAACTAGCATCAACTACAAGGAGTAATCAACACTACTAGCAACCTACTAGCACCAATCCCAGACTTGGAGACAAGAATTGGATACAAGAGATGAACTAGGGTTTGGAGATGAGATGGTGTTGGTGAAGATGTTGATGGAGATTGCCCTCTCTTGATGAGAGGACCGTTGGTGATGACGATGGTGATGATTTCCCCCTCCCGGAGGGAAGTGTCCCCGGCAGAACAGCTCTGCCGGAGCCCTAGATTGGTTCCGCCTCCTGGCGGCGGAGTCTCATCCCAAAAGGTTGCCTTCTATTTTTTTCTCATCGAAAGACTTCATATAGGAGAAGATGGGCGTCGGAGAGCCACCAGGGGGCCCAGGAGGTAGGGGGGCGCCCAGGGGGGAGGGCGCGCCCCCACCCTCATGAGCAGGGTGTGGGCCCCCTGGCCTTCATCTTTGGCGATGATTTTTCTTTATTTATTTTAAGGTATTCCGTGGAGTTTCTGGACTTTTGAAGTTGCGCAGAATAGGCCTTCAATATTTGCTACTTTTCCAGCCCAGAATTCCAGCTGCCGGCATTCTCCCTCTTCATGTAAACCTTGTAAATTAAGAGAGAATAGCCATAAGTATTGTGACATAACGTGAAATAACAGCCCATAATGCAATAAATATTGTCATAAAAGCATGATGCAAAATGGACGTATCAATTATCATAGTGCGCCATTAGTGGATTTTTTTTCTTTTCTGATATTTTCACAGGTTACAAAATATATTATTGGACAGAATTTAGACAACACCACACAGCAACAGCAGATTCATCGAATACAATAGAAGATTAGTCTCCGAATACAATTCATCATATTAGTCTCTGAATTCAAAGGACCGAACAAAGATAGAACATTACAAGTCTCGAGACCGCGAGTAGCGAGTTTGTCTTCACATTACAAGTCGATATCGATCATCTAAACTACCATCACATAGAAGAGAGCTGCGGTCATCACGATGAGCATCATCGCGATGAAACTGGTCTTCATCCCGTTCCTCCAACGCTCCCTCCTCTCTCCCGCTAGATAGTGGGCGTATCTGGATTCCGCCTCCGCCCTAGTGGTGTACCCTTTGTAACTGTTACCGCTGAAATGGTGAACCTGTCTCCGACACTCCTCCCAATCGTCGTAGACTCCGGGAACCTTACCCTTGTACATGACATACGACGGCATCTCTATGCACAAGCCAAACAACAGACAATACATAAGCAATATATAAGTATGCAACAAAAGGATCGAAAGAGAAAAGCAAGACATTAATAGCACGATTCATGGTCCTACTAATAAATAGCATCGACTAAATCTAAGTTGAACGACTGTCCAAATCAAAGAGACATACAAGTTCATGAAAGTTTAATTACAACATGAGCCAATCAATGTTTCAGAACTACACATACCATCACTACTTTCGACTCGACTCATGGGACCGGAGCGTGGATGAAGCCGCCATCTGTTGTGATGGTCATGAAACCGCCGGCGTTGTCAGCCTGCATTTGTAGCGTTGTGTCTATCTCACTGTTGGACGGTTGATATCTGAGGTAGAACTGCCCCGCGGTACGAAGGACATCTTGATCGATAATTTCCGCAAACTCCGACTGGATGCGAAAGAATTCTTGTCTGATGTCCATGTCCTGGATTGCCGACAAGCTCGCGGCCGAATCTTTGATATTATCTGATAGCAGAAGGTGATGATGGTCCCGTACGATTGCCCGCATGTGATGGAGGGCGTAGTAGGCATCCTTCTGACCGCCAGGCGGCTGCTTGACGCAGGAGAACTTTGTATTGTGGGCAAACACGTGTGCGCCGTACTGCCTACGAGCTGGCTTGGCGAAGGTGCCTCCAGATTTGGCATAGCCGGGGAGAACATCATCAAGAACTTTCTTGATATTTGTGTAGTCTATCTTGGAGTCACGATCTGGGTCAAAATACGTGGCCATGGAATATTTCGGGCTTAAGAGGATGAGTGTGCAGTGTGTGTCACTGCACAGAACATGGAATGTTAGAAAAAAATGATCGAAATCTAAGAAATCATATGTTACGGGGCGGTTAGGGGATTACTTAATCGGGAAAGTAAGGCACGAGGAAGTTATCCTTATCTGGGTTTGCCAGAATGACGCCTTCAAGGTAAGAACTCGCGACATGCCGGTCCCCAGCGCTACACAAGTTCTTGGCATGCATGTAGAAGGGGTCGACTATCATGATGTCCGGTGTCTTGTCTCTAAAGATCCGCATCTCCATACTCAGCGAAAACAGCCGAACGAAGGTGTAGTGCAGCTGATGAATGTTAAACATAGCAAAGATGTCATCAAACCGCAGGACGATCATACCCCCGATGGGGCCATCCACAAAGCCCTTGCCCTCTGGCACCTTGGCCACGAAAACTGGGTATCCCACATCATTCTCTCTGAGACGCCACTTCTCCAAAGAAAGAACACTGTCATGCAGACTCCGCATAGCACCGGTTGCAGCATTGAGCATATTTGTCGGTAGCATCGCCCTACCCGCCACATGCACCCTCCTCGAGATATCCTTAGGTGAATGTGGCCCTTCCTGAGCACGGATCGTACTCGGTGCCGGCTGGCTCGCACCCTTGTTACTCTTTCTTTTCCGTCCCTTCTTCTTCTGTTGTAATGGGACCGAGTTCTACTCATAGACCGCCTTCTTGAGTGTGTTGGGGCTGATAATATTTGGCACCTTGGCTATCTGAGGCTCGGTGAAGTCGGCAACTGGAGGCGTCTCCTAAGAACTGAATTCCAGACGACACCTGTTGCAATTGGGTTTCTCCGCCGTACCAGCTAGACCACGGTTATCTTTTGTAGAGTTGGGTTCTTGAGAAAGAGGCCAGCAGAATTCGTCATCGTACCCATGTTCGGCAAAGTACTTATTGACGTTGCTAAATGTACGGCCGTCGTCGTTGTCGTCGTCGTTCAGATCCTGTGCCATATGCATGTTCGAATCCTGTGCCATAGGGATGTCCGGTATGTCCGGTAGCGTTGCGGCGGTCTTGCCATGGCTTGGCACTGGCACGACTGGCGGTGTTGTCTTTGGGGTGGTGTCCCCCGCCCCCAAATGAATCTGGCTCTTCGGCCAAAGCAGGGGCCAGCTTAGGTAGGCGCTAAGGGTCATCAAATCATCTTCGTCGGCCCCAGCGGGTCGAATCGGAGGTAACAACTAATTGCAGCCTGGCAGCACCCGAACTAGTTGAACCCTATACACGGTGGGTGGCATCGGTTTACCGTGGAACACGAGGTTGCCCAAAACGATTTTGCCCTTGGCGACATCGACCAACTCATCGTTCACGAAGTGCAGGAGAGTGCACGGAGCGTCGGCGGCGCCCTGCAAAAACATGTAGGGCGTCAGGGATGCCCAGTCAAAGGAAAAAGGAGATGAAGTCCTCGACCGAGAGGCTTAATTAGTTACCGTGATGATGGCGTCGAGCTCGGCTAATGTCGAGGAACCACCAATGGCGGGCGTGCAACTGACGGAGGGGCCGCTTGCTGCCGAGGTGCCGTCCGGCGTACACCCGGGTGCATTAAGCTCCAATGCCAGCCGTGCCGGCGTTGGAGACACCAATACCGGCGCCGCCGGAGACACCAATACCGCCGCCGCCGGAGACACCAATGGCGCAGCCTGAGCGTTGTGCGAGCTGTTGGCCGTGAAGCTAGGAATCGGGGGCGGCCCCTGTTGGCCACCCGCAATCCACGTCGTCAGCCCATGAATCAAGGTAGGCATAATGCCGGTGAGCGTTGATCCCAGTTGTTGTTGCACTTGCTCTTGGATAATCTCCAGAATCCGCGCCACTTGTGCCTTGAGTTCTCGAACCTCGCACGACTGGCTTTCCGAGCTGGTCTTTTTCTCCTTTTGCCCACCAGCGGTATAGTATGACGACCATTCTGTGGACAAGCCTTTGCCGGCCACACGACCAGCTGACGACGGCTTACTGAGCTTATCCTTGTTTTTCATTACGTTCAACACCCTATTTAGAGTGCTGTCCCAAGCATGGGTGCTCTAAGACGACCCCGCGCTACTGCTTTCAGTCTCCTTCGCCAGAACAAGCTCAAGCGCCCTGGTCTTCGGATCCGTGGTAAGCTCCTTTGTTATCGGGTCCTCCTTGTACCGGTCCCTGACATAGTTCCTGGTCTGCTTGTCACTGCTGTATTTCTCGAAGCGGGGCGGTAGGCCTTGCTCCCCACGCTCTGCGTCCTCTTTGTCCCATATAGGCTCTGCCACTCTGTAACTGCCGGGACCGAGTTTGTGTTCCCCTAAGTTCAACTCCCGCATTTCTTTCCCCCACTGACTTGATTTGGAGGTTGCACTTCTCTCGCACTTGATCTTGAACTCGTTGTAGTCCTCTTCGCTGATCGAAGGATTTTTCGCCTTGATCTTCTCATAACTATCACCTTTCTCAATCATTCTCTTCACCGCGCTTCTCCAAGTAGACAGGGTCGTGCTCATCCTCGTGAGGGCGGCACTATTCAGTTTATTCCCTGAGAGGCGTGTGTTTTCAAATTCAGCAGGGAACTTTTATTGTTCGTGCAGCTTCGTGAAGAGGAGGTTGCGCAAATTCCCTCGGTGCTTATGCCTAAGGTTCTCGGTGTTGATCGAGACGGTGCTCCGAAGAATGCACCTGAGCTGAACCGAGTACCCCTTGACTATATGTTTGGGCTCCGTTGGATGCCCGTCGGAGTTCACTTGAGTAAATTCCTCCTTGATGGTGCGGAGCGCGTTCGGGCGCCAGTCCTTCCATTGCCTCTTCGGTTGGCTGCTATCTGTGCATGCGCCGCCATCATCAGTGGTGGCATCCTCGGCGACACCATCAGTGGTGGCATCCTCAGCAGCACCATCAGTGGTGTCATCCCCGACGCCACTAGGGGTTGTGTAGTCAGGATCGGTGTCTTCTGTGGCGTCCTCATAGCGGTGAGGTTGTTCCTCCATCTCCTGGGACAGCTCCCAGAATTGCTTGCCGCACGAACCGCCGGCCTCATTGTTGTGGGCAATGTTTCGCTCTAAATAGGAAAAAAGTTTGGTCAAAAAGTTGGTTATTATCAAGGAACAAGGTCATGGTCTCATCATTTAGGGTTTGTCGACACCGAGGCATCCTAAAAGCTAAGCTTTTATCATTTAGGGTTTGTCGATGCCGAGGCACCCTAAAAGCCTAAGCGTACATCATTTAGGTTCTCATCGACACCGAGGCACCCTATAGAAGCCAAGGTTTCATCATTTAGGGTTTCTCGACGTCGAGGCACCCTAAATGCTGAGTTAAGTTTTCATCATTTACACCCCGTTTGGATGTCTCCATTCCAGCCCAGGAAATGGAATTGGTAATCATATGACCACAATATAGATGTTTGGTTGTACACCGAATTCGTATTGGAAACACAGGGCCAATTCAGGGCTGTTTTGCCTACCATGTAAAGCTCCCTCCCACAATTCGGAGGGCTGCCGCTCCGTTTTCCTCTGAATTGCCCATCTCCCGCAAAACATACCCGTTCGATCCCAGCGACCAGAAAAGAAAAGAAGGGAGACGAGAGGGGATCTCGGGGCAACCTAGCTACCAGAGCGGTGGCGAGAACCGCGGCGCTCGGCGGCGGCGCAGATCTGTTCGTCCCCCGGCTCTCCCTCTCCTTCCATTCCCTGTCCCGATTGCTCCGTCCATACCGCACCCCTCCGCTCCTGGTCTCTGTCTCCAGCGGCGACCAAGACCGGTCTCCATCCCCACCCTGGCCGGTGGATGAGAGGAAGCCCAGCGGCGTCCACCATCCTATCCGACGGCGGCGGCGACCACCATACCATCCCGTCCCATGGCCATGTGAAGCAAGAGGATAGAGGTACAGGTGCAAGGGGTGATAACCGGCCGTGACCGTGGCAGGCTGTACATAGTGAACTAGCAAATGGATTGAGCTGCAGTTAGTGCAGATAAGTAATTTGAGGAGTTGAATACTTGCTGACTTTTTTACAAAAGCTCATGTGTATCAGAAATATTCAGTGATGCCTCTCTTACTGAATGAACATTGCATGTTAGATAGGTGAAGTAGTACAGTGCTTGCGTATGCGTAATTTGAGGAGTATCAAGCTGGATGCCTTATTCTGAATTTCAGCAGTACAAATTGAGATGACCTTGTGTTGCTAGTAGACTGCTTGTCGAATGATAAATAGATGACTATATCTATGTGATTGTTTGTGCACCTCAGAAGTACTATCTGGTAGAATATTTATTATTTTTTACTGCTATATATTCATTTAATTGTAGTCATGTGTAAGAAGATTTCAGTTTTGAGTCATGTAGAACAAGGTATAATCTTCATGGCAATGTAGCTATGCAATTCTAAAGTTTGTCATCCAAACATGATTCGGTATTGAAACCTCAGAGGCATTTCAAGGGCCAATTCAGTGAACAACCAAACAGGCGAATTCGTATTCATGCCATTTTAGTTTCCTCACTGAATTGGAATTTCAGTCCAATTCAATACGGAGCTCTTCAATACAGACATCCAGACAAAGCATTAGGGTTTATCGATGCCGAGGCGCCCTAGGTTGGGCCTAATCACTTGGCACTAATCACTTGGCTCTATTGCCACCTATGCAGCAAGAATGGAGGGGCAGTTGATCCTACTTAACTAAGTACTAAGATACCCCGGCCCATGCATTAGTCGCAAGTACCCCATATGTCCTATTTTTAGCAAAGTCATGCTAAAATTCATGGAAAATTTCAGCATGACCTTTGCTGAAAATAAGACATATGGAGTACCCGAATTTGCCGGAACGGAAGTTAATCGACATTCCGGCAAATTCAAGGGTCTCTCGGGGTACCTGCAAAATCATTACCCCACCCCCGCCCAGCTGCAACCCCACAACACCCCACAATATCATCACGACACGATGGCCGGAGACAAAACCCCCCAATATCATCAAAATCCTCCAGTTATGAAGTAAAACTCCTGAAGTGTTCCAGGAGGAGAACCTGAAGTGTAGTCAGTGGCTTCACCTATGCCACAACATACATAGTACATAGAGTTGACATCTCAGCATCGACCACACCACATGCCACAGCATACATAGTACATAGATGATCCAATAGACTACATAGCAGTACAGTTTAAGCGTGAACCGCATCATAGAATAGAAGAACTTCACTACACAACTGAAACTCAATTAAGCTAGTTAAATGGAGTTCATCTACTCACTAGCAGTACTACTAACTGGCAGTACTTAAACAAGTTAAGCTACTCACTACAGTACTGGCTACTCACTTAAGCTAGAAGCTACAGGTTAAACACATTTTACCAAAGGTATCTTCTTTAGAATGAATGCTTTTACGTAGAGACATAGTTGTGTTAGAATGCATCCTTATACTTCATGTAGTGGTAGAGATACCTTTTTAGTTTAATGTATGTACATAAAAGCTGAAACTCTAAAAAGAATGTCATTTTATAAAAAAATAATATCAGAAAGCCCCAATTCATTGGATGCAGAAGTCTGACAAGTGACAAAGTGAAGTCCACGTGGTCATATTCAATATGTCAGCTGGATCGGTAAGTCTGGCTGTTACTATGTTAACAGAATAAGTTGTAAATATAAACATCTAAATAGAAGGTGCTAATTTTAGGTTGCACTGGGCATGAGCCTACATTGGTCTTTTTTATTTATTTCATGAGGCAGCAAGACAATGCCTTGCAATGTGACTAGGAGAGTAATACAGGTTGATGTGACATGCAGAAAAGGAAAATTCACATATCGCATATGAACTATGTTATTGTGTCTAACATTTAAAAAAATAGCAAGCGAAGTAGAAAAAGTGAAAACCCCAACAATATATTCCATGCCATCCAATTTGAAGTTGCCTATATAGCTACAGAGTGAAGTTGCCTTCCACTCTAAAGTTACTAGAAGATACCTTCTGTCTAGCTGTCAATCTAAAGGGCTGCAACTTGGGCTTTGAAATGAAGAGAAGGGGCCAGTTAACATACTGTCAAAAAAATTCAGTTAACACACTGTCAAAAAAATTCAGTTAACACACTGTCAAAAAAATTCAGTTAACACACTGTCAAAAAAATTCAGTTACAAACATACATTCAGTTTCAATTAATCTCTCATATTCCCTTCACATTGCTAACCACATGGCCAAAATATTGTCCCTAGACATCTCCTGGTCCTACCCAAGATAAACCCTAGTTACAAAAATGCAGTGCGAAAATTCAGTTAACACACTGCCAATACATTCAGTTTGAATTATTTCTCATGGTGATCCTCAACAAATTCTTATGACAGAACTACCAACTTTATAAACCCAAGATAAACCCTAGGGATTGGCAGTTATACTCTATTTTCAGAATACATCTACAAATATTTTCAGAATATACACTATTTTCAGAATACATCTACAAATATTTTTACTTAGTTTCAGTATAAAAACTTGAGCAATGCAAGCAAAATAAATTCATCAGTTTTCCGAAATACTTCAGTAAATATAGTTTCAGAACCCTGGGATTGGCAGTAATCACACTCACATTTTGAACCATGCCAGGCAAATAACATATATGAACATGACAAGAACTTGCAACTCAAGCAAGAAATAAAACGATCAGATGACCTACACTGCCACGGTCAAGGGGAGGGAGGGAGGGAATGGGGAATGGTGGAGAGAGGGAGGAAGGAGGAAGGAGGAGAGGTACCTGGTCGCCGGAGGGGTCGGGGTCGGCGAAGGGGTTGGGGTCGGGGTCCGAGCTCGTCCGGGTCCTCGCTCGCGGCCGTCGAAGGAGAGGAGGGGCCAAAGGCGGAGGATGGCAGGGGCAGGCGGAGTGGGCTCGTCGAGGCCGCGCTCGCCGACTGCTGCAGGGGCCGGAGGAGTCCCTCGCTCATCGGAGGGAGGAAGAGAGCAGAGGAGTGGGCGGCGGGGTGAGGAACCCTAGCGCACGCGCTCGGCCGATCCCGTTCGGGGGGCGCGGGGGCGGCGGGGGTGGAGTCCCGCGGGGGTCGGGCGGTGGACGGAGGGGGTGGAGCAAGGGGGCGGTGGCGTACGGTTGGCGAGTGGGGGACCTGGCGAGGGAGGGAGGGAGGCCACAGTGCAAGGGAAATAGGTGGAGTGGGGGAGGGTTAGCAATGGCGCACCTCCCCCTAGTGCGCCATAAGTACGACGATAGCGATGGCACACCTCCCCCTGGTGCACCATTAGAATTTTGTTTTAATTACTAGCCCGACTGGTCAGGTTATATTCCACCTAACCCTATCTCCATCAGAACACGCCCACTAGCCCAACTGGTCAGCACGCAGCACACACACTAGGAGGTCTTGGGTTCGATTCCTAGGCTCCCCAATTTTTGTTTTTATGCATTTAAAATGTTGTTTGATATTTATTTGTGTTTAAATATGTTCAAACTTGTTTAAATCATAACAGTAATATTTTTTATAAAAACAATAATAATTTTATAAAAAATATCATCAAATTTGTTATTTGAAAATATTTATGAATATAAAAAAATATCATGAAATTTATTATTTGAAAATATCATCAAATTTGTTATTTGAAAATATAATCAAATTTGTTTTTTTTTTGCAATTTTAGTTGCATTCATTTGTGACGGTGGAGCGGGCCGGGGAGGGTGCGGGGGAGAGGGTGCGGGGGGTCGGCGGCGGCGGTGGAGTGGGGGAGGGTGCGGGGGCTATGCGGCGGCGGTCCCTGGAGTGGGGGAGGGTGCGGTGGGTCATCGGCGGCTGTGGAGTGGGGGAGGGTGCGGGGGGTATGCGGCGGCGGTTGCTGGAGTAGGGGAGGGTGCGGTGGGTCATCGGCGGCTGTGGAGTGGGGGAGGGTGCGGGGGGTCGGCGGCGGCGGCCGGTGGAGTGGGGGAGATGGTGCGGGGGGTGCTCGGCGGCTAGGGGGACCGGATCTGGCGAGGTGGGATAGCGATTGAGATGGAGGGGGATCGAGATCGAGTGTCCATGAAATTTAAAAAATATTCATGAGTTCAAAATTAAAGTGCCCATGAAATACAATCGAGAAATGAAGACTACGATTTAAATACAATCGATCTTAGCTAGCTATCTTTTCACAATCTTCTTGCCCTTCTTTTTCGCAAATGGAGTTCTTCTGTGGAACGGACGTCCTTTAGGTAGGGTGGTCCTGCTTCTTCTTGTGGTGTATGCTGCTACTTCATCGTCGTCGTCATGTTCAATCTTCGGGTCGCCGTACTTGTCGAAGTCTTGCTCATTGGCTACTCCATCCATTCCGATGATCTTCCTTTTGCCTCTCCTCACGACAACATGACTGGGCTTTGACGGGTCGATAATGAAGAAGCGTTGGTCCACTTGGGAAGCCAGTACCCATGGCTCATTTTTCGCGGTGACGTTTGTGCCCGCGGTCTTGGATTTGGCTTCGGGTATAACCATGGTGGTGAAATACCGGTCTTCTTTTAGGATGCTCTTGGCCCATCTGACACGGAACATCGGGACCTTCTCTCCAGCGTAGCTCAGCTCCCAGATCTCCTCGATCCTTCCGTAGTATCTGTCCTTGTCGTTACCGGTGTAGGATTCCATCGTTACCCCGGAGTTCTGATAACCATCGCTCTTCATGTCCTTGTCCTTGGTGTAGAATGTGTAGCCGTTGATATCGTACGCCTCATAGGTCATCAGGTTGTGCTCGGCGCCCTGTGACAAGGCGAATATGAGTTTTTCTTCCATGGAAGAATCCTCATGTAAAGGGTACGACAAAAGCTTCTTCTTGAACCAACGCGTGAACCATGAGTTGTGCTCTTTGATTATATCTCCGTCCGTCCTCTGTTGGCCTCGGTCATTGTACGTCTTCTCAATAAAGGTTTTGTGCTCTACCACCCAAGGATCAACCACGTCTATGTGTTGTAGCGCGACTAGGTTTGCTCTTCCAAAGTCAGCGAGTCGACCCTCGAAGTCGACATGCATTTCGCAGTGACCCTCATGGTGACCCCATCCAGGGAACCTGCCGAGGTGCCTGTTGACGGGCAGACCAACGGGGTCCTTGATGCCTAGATAATTCGTGCAGTAGGAGATGCACTCTTCGGTCAGAAAGCCCCTGGCTATGCTTCCCTCTGGACGTGACATGTTGCGAACGTATCCTTTCATGACACCATTCATCCTTTCGAATGGCATCATGCTATGCAGGAACATCAGCCCGAGTTGGATGATATCCTCCATGATATGGACCAGCAGATGCACCATAACGTCGAAGAATGCAGGCGGGAAGTACATCTCAAGCTCGCATAGTATCACCACGATCTCTTCCTGTAGCCTTCTGAGTTGCCTCACACCAACCGACTTCCAAGAGATGACATCGAAAAAGTTGCATAGGCCAAATAGTGTTTCACGGACATGCGCGTCCATGATCCCATGGATGCAACTAGAAGTATCTGCGTCATCAGCACGTGACAGTCTTGAGACTTCATCCCGCTGAACTTCTGCTTCGCTGGGTCTAGGTATCTGCTTATCTTCCCTGCGTAACCGTAAGGAAGTTTTACTCCTATAGGCAGGTGAAAAACTGCTCGATCTCCTCCTGACTTAGAGTGAAGCACGCGGGAGGGTAGTCATTTTTGGTCTTCTTGGCCTTTTTGCCTTTGCGACAACTTTCCGTGTCCTGCTTCGCCTCATCGTCATCATCATCATTAGCGTGAAGCTCCTCCCTGATGCCCATTGATTTCAAGTCTGCCCTTGCTTTCGGCCCATCTTTGGTCCTCTCTGGCATGCTGAGCAGGGTACGAAGCAGACTCTCGCACACGTTCTTCATGATATGCATGACATGAAGGTTATGAGGCACACGGTGGATCTTCTAGTACGGCAAGTCCCAGAAAACAGACCTCGTTTTCCATACCTTCAGCAGCGGCTGTGGCGCCTTTCACTTCTTTCCCGGCTCTGGCGCCTTTTGCTTCTTTCCCGGCAGTGGGCAATCTTTCCAATTTTTCAACAGCTGGTCTATTTCCTCGCCGCTCCTCGTACGCGGGCGTCTTCGGGGTTCGGTTTCACCATCGAACAGATCCTTGCGTTTCCTCCATGGGTCATCGTCGCGAAGCCACCTTCGATGTCCCATGAACACGGTTTTCGAAGACCCGGGATCTCTATCTAGATGGCGATACGTTGTGTCATCCATGCACCTCACGCATCCAGAAAATCCGTGGACCACCTGCCCCACAAGATATCCGTAACCGAGATAGTCGTGCACCGTCGTGAGCAGTGCGGATCTCATAGGGAAATATTCTTTCTCTGCGGCATCCCACGTATTGGCTGACGTTTTCCACAGCATGTCTAGCTCCTCTTTCAGCAGCCCCAGATACAGATTGATGTCATTTCCTGGTTGTTTCGGCTCTTCAATTATCATACTCATGTGAATGTACTTCCTCTTCATGCACAACCAGGGGGGAAGGTTGTACATCCACACAAACACAGGCCAGGTGCTATGTGTGCTTCTCTGGCTGCCAAACGGATTGACTCCATCGGTGCTCGCGCCTAGCACGATGTTCCTTGGATCCTTCCCAAATTCTGGGTGTTCGAAGTTCAACGCTTGCCACTGGCTCGCATCCTTTGGGTGACTCAGCATCTTGTCTTTTTTATTTATCTCCGGATCATTTGCGTCATCTTCTTGCTTCTTCTCCTCCCTATCCGCGTGCCAACGCAGGAGCTTTGCTACCTTAGGGTCCGTGAAATACCGCTGCAGACGAGGAGTGATCAGAAAGTACCACACCACTTTTCGAGGAGCTTTCTTCCTCTTCTTGTATCGAGTGACGCCGCACACCGGACATATGGTAGACTCCGCGTGCTCGTCCCGATAAATGATGCAATTGTTCATGCACACATGGTATTTCACGTGCGGTAAATCCAGAGGACACATGATTTTCTTCGCCTCCTCAAAACTGGTCGGGCACTTGTTCCCCTTGGGAAGACGTTCGTGCCAGAATGACATGTTCTCGTCGAAGCATGCTTCGGTCATTTTGTGTTTTACCTTCATCTCCAGAGCCATGAGCGTTACTTTCAGGTGGGTATCCTCGGGCCTGCATCCTTCATACAATGGAGTAACCGCGTCTATCTCTAGTTGATCCAGCTTGGCTTTCTCTCGGGCGGCAGCTCTTGCGTTATCCGTCTGCTTGAGAAGCAGCTCTTGAATATGAGGGTCTTGCACCCAGCCCATCGATGGTCCATCGTCGTCTCCTCCGCCGGCATCTTCGTCTTCATGATCATGCCCTTCGTCTGCTCTGGCATCTTCCTCATCATCATGTCCTGCATCTTCTACATGATGACTGTGTACAGCATCACCGTCGTGATCATGTCGTGGAGATTCTTCGTCTTCTCGCCCGCCCGAGCCACGGTGGTTGTCTTGATGCCCTTCCTCATTTCTCGCACGGCCCCCATGGACGACTTCATAGTCATCTTCATCACCTTGCCATCGATAGCCATCCATGAAACCATGCAAGAGCAGGTGGTCCTGCACCTGCCCGGAATCCGGGTCCGCAGTAGGCTCTTCAGCTTGCATCTTCGACACAGACATCTTATCCCCATCTCGTTCTTTTGAAGCATCTCGGCCTTCGCGGAGCTCAAAAACCTATTCACGATACCTTAGGTCATCGTGCGGACCATGGTCGCCTGCGTGGTAGAGCAAAACAATATTTTAGAACCAAGAAAAAATTTGGCATGACTTTCCCTAAAAATAGGACCAAAAAGAATGCATAGTGCCAAAATTCTTGCCGAAACGGAAATGAATCAACATTCTGGCAAAATATTGGCAACTATCGCATTTCAGATACCGGTACGTGCAAACACAAACATATATGCAACACCACAAACATATGCAACACCATGAACATACATAGATCTAGCTAGGCCACAAAAAGTGCATGTGCACATTGTTGGAGAGGAAGAACAACATAAAGATAGCTTCCCCCCTTACTTACCTATCAAAAAAGGTCATTTAACCACTTAATTTGGATGAATCTATGGTGCAAATGAGGTGTGGAGGAGGAGGCAGCCGAGACAAGCTTGGAGGAGAAGGTGGAGAGAATGAAGTGTGGAAAGTGAGTGGGTAGGTGGGCTGTCCAAAATATCTTGTTGGTCCCAGGTTACTAATGGCGCACCACCTGCAGATGCACCATTAGTAACCCTGGTTACTAATGGCGCACCTGCTGCTGGTGCGCCATTAGAAGTTTTGCAAAAAAATAAAAAAAGTATATATTCTAATGGCGCACCGTGGCACAGTGCGCCATTACTAGTTTAAACTAGTAATGGCGCACTATGCTACGGTGCGCCATTAGTAGTTTTGCAAAAAAAAGAATAAAAAAACAACAATAGTGGCGCAATGTGTGGCTGGTGCGCCATTACTAGTTAGCACTAGTAATGGCGCACCGTCCCATGATGCACCATTAGTATGTTTGGAAAAATAAAATAAGAATTGTTACTAGTGGCGCACCATGTGCCTGGTGCGCCATTAGTGTCTTCCACACTAATGGCACACCTGCACATGGTGCGCCACTGCTATATAGTAGTGGCGCACCACATGACAGGTGCGCCATTAGTGTCCATCTCATCTATAGCACTTTTCCTAGTAGTGCCTAGTTCAATCTCATTACCGCCAAGTCTCTTTACTCGTTATGTAATGCATCATCCCGCAACTAACTCATTAGTCACATTGCTTGGAAGGTTTAAAGTGATGGGCATTACCGAGAGGGCCCAGAGATACCTCTCCGACAATCGGAGTGACAAATCCTCATCTCGAAATACGCCAACTCAACAAGTACCTTCGGAGACACCTGTAGAGCACCTTTATAATCATCCAGTTACGTTGTGACGTTTGGTAGCACAAAAAGTGTTCCTCCGGTAAACGGGAGTTGCATAATCTCATAGTTATAGGAACATGTATAAGTCATGAAGAAAGCAATAGCAACATACTAAACGATCAAGTGCTAAGCTAACGGAATGGGTCAAGTCAATCACATCATCTCCTAATGATGTGATCCTGTTAATCAAATGACAACTCATGTCTATGGTTAGGAAACTTAACCATCTTTGATTAACGAGCTAGTCAAGTAGAGGCATACTAGTGACACTCTGTTTGTCTATGTATTCACACATGTACTAAGTTTCCGGTCAATACAATTCTAGCATGAATAACAAGCATTTATCATGAAATAAGGAAATAAATAATAACTTTATTATTGCCTCTAGGGCATATTTCCTCCAGTCTCCCACTTGCTCTAGAGTCAATAATCTAGTTCACATCACCATGTGATTTAACACTAATATTCACATCTGCATGTGATTAACACCCATAGTTCACATTGTCATGGTGACCAACACCCAAAGGGTTTACTAGAGTCAATATTCTAGTTCACATCGATATGTGATTAACACCCAAAGAGTACGAAGGTGTGATCATGTTTTGCTCGTGAGAGAAGTTTAGTCAATGGGTCTGTTACATTCAGAGCCGTATTTATTTTGCAAAATATGCTATGTCTACAATGCTCTGCATGGAGGTACTCTAGCTAATTGTTCCCACTTTCAATATGTATCCAGATTGAGACTTAGAGTCATCTAGATCGGTGTAAAAGCTTGCATCGATGTAACTCTTTACGACGAACTCTTTATCACCTCTATAACCGAGAAATATTTCCTTAGTCCTTACTAAGGATATTCTTCACCGTTGTCCAGTGATCTACTTCTAGATCAAAAATTGTACTCCCTTGTCAAACTCAGAGCAAGGTATACAATAGGTCTGGTACACAGCATAGCATACTTTATAGAACCTATGACTGAGGCATAGGGAATGATTTTTCATTCTCTTTCTATTTTCTGCCATGGTCGGGTTTTGAGTCTTACTCAACTTCACACCTTGCAACACAGGCAAGAACTCCTTCTTTGACTGTTCCATTTTGAACTACTTCAAAATCTTATCAAGGTATGTACTCATTGAAAAATCTTATCAAGCGTCTTGATCTATCTCTATAGATCTTGATGCTCAATGTGTAAGCAACATCACCGAGGTCTTTCTTTGAAAAACACTTATTCAAGTATCCTTTTATGCTATCCAGAATTTCTATATAATTTCTAATCAACAATATGTCATCTACATATAGTATTAGAAATTGTACAGAGCTCCCACTCACTTTCTTGTAAATACAGGCTTCTCCAAAAGTCTGTATAAAACCATATGCTTTGATCACACTATCAAAATGTTTATTCCAACTCCGAGAGGCTTGCACCAGTCCATAAATGGATCGCTAGAGCCTGCACACTTTGTTAGCACCTTTTGGATCGATAAAACCTTCTGGTTGCATCATATACAACTCTTCTTTAATAAATCCATTAAGGAATACAGTTTTTGACATCCATTTGCCAGATTTCATAAAATGTGGCAATTGCTAACATGATCGGACAGACTTAAGCATCGATACGAGTGAGAAAATCTCATCGTATTCAAGACCTTGAACTTGTCGAAAAACCTTTTGCGACAAGTCGAGCTTTGTAGATAGTAACACTACTATCAGCGTCTGTCTTCCTCTTGAAGATCCATTTATTTTCTATGGCTTGCCGATCATCGAACAAGTCCGCCAAAGTCCACACTTTGTTCTCATACATGGATCTCATCTCAGATTTCATGGCCTTCAAGCCATTTCGCGGAATCTGGGCTCATCATCGCTTCCTCATAGTTCATAGGTTCATCACGGTCTAGTAACATGACTTCCAGAACAGGATTACCGTACCACTCTGGTGCGGACTATACTTTGGAAGACCTACGAGGTTCTGTAGTAACTTAATCTGAAGTTTCATGATCATCATCATTAGCTTCCTCACTAATTGGTGTAGGAATTACTGGAACTGATTTCTGTGATGAACTACTTTCCAATTCGGGAGAAGGTACAATTACCTTATCAAGCTCTACTTTCCTCCCACTCACTTCTTTCGAGACAAACTCCTTCTCTAGAAAGGATCCATCTTAGCAACGAATATCTTGCCTTCGGATCTGTGATAGAAGGTGTACCCAACAGTTTCCTTTGGGTATTCTATGAAGACGCACTTCTCCGATTTGGGTTCGAGCTTATCAGGTTGAAACTTTTTCACATAAGCATCACAGCCCCAAACTTTAAGAACCGACAACTTTGGTTTCTTGCCAAACCACAGTTCATAAGGCGTCATCTCAACGGATTTTGATGGTGCCCTATTTAAAGTAAATGCAGCTGTCTCTAATGCATAACCCCAAAACGATAATGGTAAATCGGTAAGATACATCATAGATTGCACCATATCCAATAAAGTGCGGTTACGACGTCGGACACACCATAACGCTGTGGTGTTCCACGTGGCGTGAGCTGTGAAACTATTCCACATTGTTTTTAAATGAAGGCCAAGCTCGTAACTCAAATATTCTCCTCTACAATCAGATTGTAGAAACTTCATTTTCTTGTTATGGTGATTCTCCACTTCACTCTGAAATTCTTTGAACTTTTCAAATGTTTTAGACTTGTGCTTCATTAAGTAGATATACTCATATCTGCTCAAATCATTTGTGAAGGTCAGAAAATAATGATACCAGCCACGAGCATCAACACTCATTGGACCGCATACATCGGTATGTATTATTTCCAACAAGTCAATAGCTCGTTCCATTGTTCAGGAGAACGGAGTTTTAGTCATCTTGCCCAAAAGGCACGGTTCGCAAGCATCAAATGATTCATAACCAAGTGATTCCAAAAGTCCATCTTTATGGAGTTTCTTCATGCACTTTACACCGATATGACCCAAACGACAGTGCCACAAATAAGTTGCACTATCATTATCAACTTTGCATCTTTTGGCATCAATATTATGAATGTGTGTATCACTACAATCGAGATCCAACAAACTATTTTCATTGGGTGTATGACCATCGAAGGTTTTATTCATGTAAACAGAATAACAATTATTCTCCGACTTTAAATGAATAACTGTATTGCAAAAACATGATCGAATCATATTCATGCTCAACGCAAATGCCAAATAACATTTATTTAGGTTTAACACTAATCCCGAAAGTATAGGGAGTGTGCGATGATGATCATATCAATCTTGGAACCACTTCCAACACACATCGTCACTTCACCCTCAACTAGTCTCTGTTTATTCTATAACTCATGTTTCGAGTTACTAATTTTTAGCAACCGAACAAGTATCAAATACCCATGGTCTACCATAAACACTAGTACGGTAAACATCAATAACCTGCATATCAAATATACCCTTGTTCACTTTGCCATCCTTCTTATCCACCAAATATTCAGGGCATTTCCGCTTCCAGTGACCATTTCCTTTGAAGTAGAAGCACTTAGTTTCAGGCTTTGGTCCAGCTTTGGGCTTCTTCGCGGGAGTGACAACTTGCTTGCCATTCTACATGAAATTCCCTTTCTTTCCCTTTGCCCTTTTCTTGAAACTAGTGGTCTTGTTAATCATCAACACTTGATGCTCTTTCTTGATTTCTACATTCATCGATTTCATCATCATGAAAAACTCGGGAAACGTTTTCGTCATCCCTTGCATACTATAGTTCATCACGAAGTTCCAGTAACTTGGTGATGGTGACTAGAGAACTCTGTCAATCACTATCTTATCTGGAAGATTAACTCCCACTTGATTCAAGTGATTGTAGTACCCAGACAATCTGAGCACATCCTCACTAGTTGAGCAATTCTCCTCCATCTTTTAGCTATAGAACTTGTTGGAGACTTCATATGTCTCAACTCGGGTATTTGCTTGAAATATTAACTTCAACTCCTGGAACATCTCATATGGTCCATGACGTTCAAAACGTCTTTGAAGTCTCGATTCTAAGCCGTTAAGCATGGTGCAATAAACTATCAAGCAGTCATCATATTGAGCTAGCCAAACGTTCATAACGTCTGCATCTACTCCTGCAATAGGTCTGTCACCTAGCAGTGCATCAAGGACATAATTCTTCTGTGCAGCAATGAGGATAAACCTCAGATCACGGACCCAGTTCGCATCATTGCTACTATCATCTTTCAACTTAGTTTTCTCTGGGAACACATATAAAACATAGGGAAGCAACAACGCGAGCTATTGATCTACAACATAATTTGCAAAATACTATCAGGACTAAGTTCATGATAAATTAAAGTTCAATTAATCATATTACTTAAGAACTCCCACTTAGATAGACATCCATCTAATCATCTAAGTGATCACGTGATCCAAATAAACTGAAACATGTCCGACCATCACGTGAGATGGAGTAGTTTTCAATGGTGAACATCACTATGTTGATCATATCTACTATATGATTCATGCTCGACCTTTCGGTCTCAGTGTTCTGAGGCCATATCTGCGTATGCTAGGCTCGTCAAGTTTAACCTGAGTATTCTACGTGTGCAAAACTATATTACACTCGTTGTATTTGAACGTAGAGCTTATCACACCCGATCATCACGTGGTGTCTCGGCATGAAGAACTTTCGAAACGGTGCATACTCAGGGAGAACACTTATACCTTGAAATTTAGTGAGAGATCATCTTATAATGCTACCGTCAATCAAAGCAGAATAAGATGTATAAAAGATAAAAATCTTATGCAATCAAAATATGTGACATGATATGGCCATGATCATCTTGCACCTTTGATCTCCATCTCCAAAGTACCGTCATGATCTCTATCGTCACCGGCATGACACCATGATCTCCATCATCTTGATCTCTATCAACGTTTCGTCACATGGTCGTCTCGCCAACAATTACTCTTGCAACTATTGCTATCCAATAGCGATAAAGTAAAGCAACTATTTGGTGCTTGCATCTTATGCAATAAAGAGACAACCATAAGCTACTACCAGTTGCCAACAACTAATATCTCATCACGTCTTGACCATATCACATCACAACATGCCTTGCAAAAACAAGTTAGACGTCCTCTACTTTGTTGTTGCAAGTTTTACCTAGCTGCTATGGGCTGAGCAAGAACCGTTCTTACCTACACATCAAACCACAACGATATTTCGTCAAGTTAGTGTTGTTTTAACCTTCTCAAGGACCGGGCGTAGCCACACTCGGTTCAACTAAAGTTGCAGAAACTGACACCCGCCAGCCACCTATGTGCAAAGCACATCGATAGAACCAGTCTCGCGTAAGAGTACGCGTAATGTCGGTCCAGGCCGCTTCATCCAACAATACCGCCGAACCAAAGTATGACATGTTGGTAAGCAGTATGACTTGTATCGCCCACAACTCACTTGTGTTCTACTCGTGCATATAACATCTACACATAAACCTGGCTCGGATGCCACTGTTGGGGAACGTAGTAATTTCAAAAATTTCCTACGCACACGTAAGATCATGGTGATGCATAGCAACGAGAGGGGAGAGTATTATCCACGTACCCTCATAGACCGAAAGCGGAAGCGTTAGCGCAACGCGATTGATGTAGTCGTACCTTTTCACGATCCGACCAATTCAAGTACTGAACGTACGGCACCTCCGAGTTCAGCACATGTTCAGCTCGATGACGTCCCATGAACTCCGATCCAGCAGAGCTTTGCGGGAGAGTTCCGTCAGCACGACGGCGTGATGATGGTGTTGATGATGCTACCGACACAGGGCTTCGCCTAAGCACCGCTATGATATTACCGAGGTGGAATATGGTGGAGGGGGGCACCACACACGGCTGGGAGAGATCAACAGATCAACTTTTGTGTCTACAGGTGCCCCCTGCCCCCGTATATAAAGGAGTGGAGGAGGGGGGAGGGCCGGCCCTCCTATGGCGTGCCCTGGAGATTCCTACTCCCACCGGGAGTAGGATTCCCCCCTTCCATGTAGTAGGAGTAGGAGTCAAGGAAAGGGAAAAGAGAAGAGAAGGAAGGAGGGGGCGCAGCCCCTCCCCTTAGTCCAATTCGGACTAGGCCTTGGAGGGCGCGCAACCTCTCCTCCCTCTTTCCCCTAAAGCCCAATAAGGCCCATATATTCCCCGGCGAATTCCCATAACTCTCCGGTACTCCGATTAATACCCGAATCACTCAGAACCTTTCCGATGTCCAAATATAGTCGTCCCATATATCGATCTTTACGTCTCGACCATTTCGAGACTCCTTGTCATGTCCTCGATCTCATCCGGTACTCCGAACTACCTTCGATACATCAAAACACATAATAACTCATAAAATAAATCGTCACCGAACGTTAAGCGTGCGGACCCTACGGGTTCGAGAAGTATGTAGACATGAACGAGACACGTCCCCGGTCAATAAGCAATTGCGTAACCTGGATGCTCATATTGGCTCCCACATATTCTACGAAGATCTTTATCGGTCAAACCGCATAACAATATACATTGTTCCTTTTGTCATCGGTATGTTACTTTCCCAAGATTCGATCGTCGGTATCTCAATACCTAGTTCAATATCGTTACTGGCAAGTCTCTTTACTCGTTATGTAATGCATCATCCCGTAACAAAATCATTAGTCACATTGCTTGCAAGGCTTAAAGTGATGGGCATTACCGAGAGGGCCCAGAGATACCTCTCCGACAATCGGAGTGACAAATCCTAATCTCAAAATACGCCAACTCAACAAGTACCTTCGGAGACACCTGTAGAGCACCTTTATAATCACCCAGTTACGTTGTGACGTTTGGTAGCACACAAAGTGTTCCTCCGGTAAATGGGGGTTGCATAATCTCATAGTCATAGGAACATGTATAAGTCATGAAGAAAGCAATAGCAACATACTAAACGATCAAGTGCTAAGCTAACGGAATGGGTCAAGTAAATCACATCATTCTCCTAATGATATGATCCCGTTAAACAAATGACAACCCATGTCTATGGTTAGGAAACTTAACCATCTTTGATTAACGAGCTAGTCAAGTAGAGGCATACTAGTGACACTCTGTTTGTCTATGTATTCACACATGTACTAAGTTTCCGGTTAATACAATTCTAGCATGAATAATAAACATTTATCATGAAATAAGGAAATAAATAATAACTGTATTATTGCCTCTAGGGCATATTTCCTTCAACCGGCAAGTCTCTTTACTCGTTCCGTAATACTTCATCCCGCAACTAACTCATTAGTCACAATGCTTGCAAGGCTTATAGTGATGAGTATTACCGAGAGGGCCCAGAGATACCTCTCCGACAACCGGACTGACAAATCCTAATCTCGATCTATGCCAACTCAACAAGTACCATCGGAGACACCTATAGAGCACCTAGTTACGTTGTGACATTTGGTAGCACACAAAGTGTTCCTCTGATAATTGCGAGTTGCATAATCTCATAGTCATAGGAACATGTATAAGTCATGAAGAAAGCAATAGCAGTAAACTAAAATGATCAAGTGCTAAGCTAACAGAATGGGTCAAGTCAATCACATCATTCTCCTAATGATATGATCCCGTTTATCAAATGACAACTCATGTCTATGGTTAGGAAACCTTAACCATCTTTGATCAACGAGCTAGTCCAGTAGAGGCATACTAGTGACACTCTGTTTGTCTATGTATTCACACATGTACTAAGTTTCCGGTTAATACAATTCTAGCATGAATAATAAACATTTATCATGATATAAGGAAATATAAATAAAAACTTTACTATTGCCTCTAGGGCATATTTCCTTCATTCATCATAAAAGAACCAGTACAAGAAGTATTGAGCATGGAGCGATCATTAAGAGAAAGCCGAGCATAAAAAAATTGAATAATGATTTCCCTTGAGAGCTCATGATTGGTCATGAATATAACATTGACTTAATCCTCCCCCAAGCTTGAGCGATACTTTCTCCTTCAAGAGGCCAAAAATTATATATATAATTACAATCACGATGAACCAGATGCATAGGATAAAACTTCTGATGAAATTCCAATTTCAATCGGTTGTAGTTCCATGATCCGATAACATCACATAGCCTATACCATGTCAATGCCTTTCCATTCAAAGATAAATGGAAGACCTTCTTCTTGATAACATCCTCGGGCATACCTGCAAGCTTAAATAATCCACAGACTTCATCCACATAGATTAGGTGCATATCGGGATGCAATGTTCCATCTTCTGTATAGGGATTAGCTAGCAGTTTCTCTATCGTACCTGAAGGAATTTCAAAAAAAATATTTTCAGTAGGTTCAGTAGGTTGAGGAGCAACTCTTTGCACTTCTGGTCAGGGTGAAGATACCCTGAACAAGCTCCTCAAAGGATTATTTTCCATAGTAACAAGTGATAGTAAATTTTTAGCACGCTATATAAATGTTTCCTTACCAAATTCCACCTACCAAAGGCGCTTCACTCCCCGGCAACAACGCCAGAAAAGAGTCTTGATGACCCACAAGTATAGGGGATCTATCATAGTCCTTTTGATAAGTAAGAGTGTCGAACCCAATGAGGAGCAGAAGGAAATGACAAGCGGTTTTCAGTAAGCTATTCTCTGCAAGCACTGAAATTATCGGTAACAGATAGTTTTCTGATATGGTAATTCGTAATGGGTAACAAGTAACAATAGTAAACAAGGGCAGCAAGGTGGCCCAAGCCTTTTTGTAGTAAAGGACAAGCCTGGACAAACTCTTATATAAAGCAAAGCACTCCCGAGGACACATGAGAATTACTGTCAAGCTAGTTTTCATCATGCTCATATGATTCGCGTTTGTTACTTTGATAATTTGATATGTGGGTGGACCAGTGCTTGGGTATTGCCCTTCCTTGGATAAGCATCCCACGTATTATTAACCCCTCTTGCTAGCATCCGCAACTATGAAAGAAGAATTAAGGTAAACCTAACCATAGCATGAAACATATGCATCCAAATCAGCCCCTTACGAAGCAACACATAAGCTAGGGTTTTAGCTTCTTCCACTCTAGCAACCCATCATCTACTTATTACTTCCCAATGCCTTCCCCTAGGCCTAAATAATGGTGAGGTGTCATGTAGTTGATGTTCACATAATACCACTAGAGGAAAGACAAGATACATCTCATCAAAATGTCGAACGAATACCAAATTCATGATTACTTATAACAAGACTTCTCCCATGTCCTCAGGAACAAACGTAACTACTCACAAATAAAATTCATGTTCATAATCAGAGGGGTATTAATATGCATTAAGGATCTGAACATATGGTCTGCCACCGAATAAACCAACTAGCATCAACTACAAGGAGTAATCAACACTGCTAGCAACCCACATTTACCAATATGAGGTTTTGAGACAAAGATTGGATACAAGAGATGAACTATGGTTTGAGAGGAGATGGTGTTGGTCAAGATGTTGATGGAGGTTGACCCCCTCTCAATGAGAGGATCGATGGTGATGACGATGGCAATGATTTCCCTCTCCCGTAGGGATGTTTCCCTAGTAGAACAGCTCCGCCGGAGCCCTAGATTGGTCCTGCCCAGGTTCCGCCTCGAGACGGCGGCGCTTCATCCTGAAAGCTTCCTTATGATTTTTTCCAGGGAAAAAGACACTATATAGCAGATCAGGGGCCTGCCAGGTGACCCACGAGGCAGGGGCGCGCACCCAGGGGGTAGGGCGCGCCCTCCACCCTCGTGGTTGGTGGGTGGCCCCCCTCTGGTGCTTTCTTCGCCCAATATTTTTAATATATTCCAAAAACTGACTTTCGTGGAGTTTCAGGACTTTTAGAGTTGTGTGCAATAGGTCTATAATATTTGCTCCTTTTCCAGCCCAGAATTCCAGCTGCCGACATTCTCCCTCTTCATGTAAACCTTATAAAATAAGAGAGGAAAGGCATAAGTATTGTGACATAATGTGTAGTAAGAGCCCATAATGCAATAAATATTGATATAAAAGCATGATGCAAAATGGACGTATCACTCTGCATGCTGACCCTGTGAATAGTTGAGTGTAGATAGAGTGGATGAGCATCACAAAGTACAGCTAATTTGCAAAAATATTGAGACAAAAACTTAACTTTAGTTTTCTGCAGAAAGCATTTCGAAGCTACCGATTTGACAAACTCAGTGACACTGAAGCATGAACAGAGTCCAACCAAACAGTTTAGGTCAGACCGGAATGTAGTTCGGTGACTCCGAGATGCTAGGGTTTCACAGAGAAAGTGATTTCGGTCACTCTGATTAGTACAATTCGGTTAGACCAAGTTGTACTTGTGCAATGGCCAGGGCTAAATCGGTGTGACCGAGATCCTCACATCGGTCGGTCCGAGATGTGTTCGGCGGAAACCTAACCCTAAGTTTTTGCATCGAATCTATTCTAACGGATTCTTTTGGTGGATAGATTGATCTCATATATGGGAGGAACAATGGCAAAAAACTTTGTGCAAGAATCGGAATAATAAAATGCACAAAGAGGTCAAGTTCATACCCTAACTTGGCGACGAACTTGCTACGACAGCAACCTCGATGAGAAACTCGTTAACGGCGGCAGAGACCAGCGGCAGGAGGCACTGGCAACGACAACGACGATCCGGAGACCAAGGGGGCGGCAGAGCTGGGAGGCACGATCGAGGGTTTGGAGGAATTTCCAAAATTTCAACCCATGGTATATATACCCAGTCACTGTCAGTGTGACCGAGTGGAACAACTTGGTGGCACCGAGATGCAAAACTTCTAGCAGTTGATGTAACTCGGTGTGAATGAATTGTTCGAATTGGTTGCACTAAGATGAAAACCTAGATCAACTTAATGAATTCTATGAGACCGAGTAGGAGTGAGTTGGTCTGACCGAGATACATTAAGAGGTTTTGGAAGTTAAGCCCTTGACGGATCAGTGGCTCTGAGTGCTCCTCACCCGGAGGGTCCGAATTCGACTTGTTCAAACTTTGTGATGTAGCATGAATAGAGTTTGAGATGAGGAAAGCATAGATAGCTAGAGGGAGTACTTAGGCATTCTTGTCCATCCATTTGGCAAAAGAAAAACCAAACAATCAATGCAAAAATGGATGTCCTCAAATGGAGAAAATTATGCAACCAACATGCTCACACAATAAGATAGCAAATAAAACATGTGGCAAAGCATGCACAAACACTCTAGCATCTATCAAGCAATTGGCGATGACTAGGTCATCTATATATGAGTATATTGACTTAGGGGTCAAATGAGAACATTTGATCATAGGTCATACTCATCTTTAAGCGCAAGTGGGGTTAGCACTTTTACATAAAGCATTGTTGTGTTCACACCATTAGAGTTGCTTTAGCCCAATTCTTAGAGCAAAGCTCCCCCTAGATGTGATATCCCCCCTTGGAGGGATGAACTAACCTTGGGTTTTGTCGATGATGACTTCATGTAGGTGTTGAAGATGTGGATACTCAATGTTTATGTAGATCATTTGGAGCAATATCCATTAGAGTTAGTTGCACTTTGAATACCTACATGGGTTAGTCCCACAAGGAACACACAAGGATATCCGTAGACATAGAGTGAAACACACATATGATGATGTCCATGAAAGCATTAGTTTACCTTGTCCCTTGTCTTACAAACAAGAGGGTTTGTGACTCCTTGAAGTAGTGCAAGATATGGAAGTCGATTGCACTTGTCCTTGCCAAAATGAATATGAGTGAAGTATGTTGGCGGAGTCACCCTCAAGAACTTTCTAGTTCTTCTTATTTGGGATCCACATCAACTTGATGGGAATCCTTGGAGTTGTAGTCGTACTTGATGAAGTAGAACTTGATGTAGTCTTGGGAACCCACTTGACCAAGGCCTTGGGAGCTTCGTCAAATGAATCAATCTCTTCTTGAAGCTTGTCTTTGCCTTTTAGCTTGTGGTCTTGTGGTGGAAGATCATCTTGAGCTTGAGTTCCCTTGAAAGAAGTGGGTTCATACTTATCTTGTTGGGGAACGAACTTCGTCTTGGGGTATTGATCTTCTTCCCACTCACATCCATTGGCATTGAACTTCATTCAAAACCAACACCTTGATTCTCCGGTGCCTTCCTTGCTTGCGCACAGTTTCCTCAAATTGCTTACTTCCGGCAAGGCTCTTGTAAACACCTTTCTCTATAATTCCCTTCAATAAGCTATTTTTTTGCCCAAGTGTAACTTGGCTAAGAGAATCATTAGTCGAATCAAGAGAACTACTAGAAGCAACAATATTGGATTTAACATGATTATTGTTACTACTAGAAGAAGAATCTTTCTTGCTCTTGTTGCTACATTTTACTTGTGGCATATAAGTAGACAGGAGTAAATGCTTGGCAATGTAAGAAGAAATTTTCTTTCGAAGATCATCGTTGATTGCTTTTAAGAACCCATGTCTTGCTATAAATTGAGCTTCTCAAAGCATAGCTTCTCATGAGTCTTTAAAAGCTCTTGATAATCCTCCAAAGTAGTTTCATGAGCTAACTTAAGAGTGTTTAGTTCTTTAGTTAGACGCTCAATCTCCTTCTTATCATTGTCATTCATTTCATCTTGATTAGCATGATTAATAGCAATTTCATCATAGTTTTCATCACTAGTGTTGTCAACAAGTAAATCATCATCACCTAGCAAATCATCTTCATCACTATTAAAATCAACATACTCGGGGTGTGATACCTTAGGGCCTTTAGCCATGAAGCATCTTCCAATTCCCTCATTTGGTGAGTCAAATATGTCGTAGGAGTTGGATGAAACGAGTGCAAGACTGGCAACACCTTCATCTTGAGTATATTCGGAGTCAGAGTGATAACTTCTCTTGGAGTAGTTGTTGGAGTCAGAACCGGATACCCATTCACCAACGTGACCTTGATATCTTTGTCTTGTGTAGCTCTTTGATGACTTGTCCTTCCTTTCTGAATCCTTGCTTCTACGAGAGGGTCTTCGTTCATAATGATGATCTCTACTCCTTCTCTATCTTGGTGGTGATTCGTCTCTTTTACTTTTCCTTTTGGGTGAATCTTCTCTTCTCTTGTAGGGAGTCGTACACTCATTGAAGTAGTGTCCGGGTCTTCCACAATTGTAGAAATTACGATCACGACTAGAAGATCTTTTGTCATTGTAGGACCTTGACTAGGAACTTCTCTCTTTGCTTCTACTCTTGTAGAATTTGTTGAAGTTCTTCACCATTAAGCTCAATTCTTCATTGAAGACTTGTTTCTCACTTAATGTTGTAGGTGAAGGAAATATGCCCTAGAGGCAATAATAAAGTTGTTATTTTATATCTCCTTATTCATGATAAAGGTTTATTATTCATGCTAGAATTGTATTGATCGGAAACCTTAATACATGTGTGAATACATAAACAAACAACATGTCCCTAGTGAGCCTCTACTAGACTAGCTCATTGATCAAAGATGGTTAAGGTTTCCTAACGATGGACATGAGTTGTCATTTGATAACGGGATCACATCATTAGGAGAATGATGTGATGGACAAGACCCATTCGTTAGCTTAGCATAATGATCGTTCAATTTTGTTGCTACTGCTTTCTTCATGTCAAATACATAATACTTCGACTATGAGATTATGCGACTCCCGAATACTGGAGGAATGCCTTGTGTGCTATCAAACGTCACACTATGTAACTAGGTGATTATAAAGATGCTCTACAGGTATCTCCGAAGGTGTTTGTTGAGTTGGCATACATCGAGATTAGGATTTGTCACTCTGAGTATCGGAGAGGTATCTCTGGGCCCTCTCGGTAATACACATCACAAGCTTGCAAGCAAACGACTAAGGAGTTAGTCACGAGGTGATGTATTACGGAACGAGTAAAGAGACTTGCCGGTAATGAGATTGAACTAGGTATGAAGATACTAACGATCGAATCTCGGGCAAGTAACATACCGATGGACAAAGGGAATTACGTATGTTGTCATAACGGTTCGACCTATAAAGATCTTCGTAGAATATGTACGAGCCAATATGGGCATCCAAGTTCCGCTATTGGTTATTGACCAGAGAGGTGTCTCGGTCATGTCTACATAGTTCTCGAACCTATAGGGTCCGCATGCGTAATGTTCGATGATGATATAGTATTATATGAGTTATGTGATTTGGTGACCAAATGTTGTTCGGAGTCCCAGATGAGATCTTCACGGGTAGATCTTCACAAAGTAGGCGATCTCCTTGCCCTTACAAACTCCTTGGTTCAACTCCACAATCTTGTCGTAGGCTCCCATGTGACACCTAGCCAATCTAGGAGACACCACTCTCCAAAAGGTAATAGATTATGTGATGATGATGAACTCCTTGCTCTTGTGCTTCAAATGATAGTCTCACCAACACTCAACTCTCTCACACATATTTGGCTATGGTGGAAAGATGGTTTGAGTGGAAAGCAACTTGGGGAAGGCTAGAGATCAAGATTCTTGTGGTAGGATTGGTATATCTTGGTCTCAACACATGAGTAGGTGGTTCTCGCTCAGAAAATGAGTAGTGGAAGTGTAGGCACGTTCTGATGGCTCTCTCTCTCTCTCTCAAATGGAGATGGGGGTGGAGGGGTATATATAGCCTCCACACAAAATCCAACCAATACACACATTTGACCCAACTCGTCCAGAACGAATAGAAGAACTCGGTGAGACCGATTTAGTTCAAAATGTGAACGTTAGGAATCTCGGTGGGACCGACAGGATCAACTCGGTGGGACCGATGTGCCTGGGCTAGGGCAAAACCTCATCTCGGTGAGACCGATTACTTAAACTCGGTGAGATCGATTTCAGCAAAGATCAAACAGAGAGTTAATCAAGCAAACTGGGTGGGATGATTGCACATTTTGGTGAGACCGAAACGTTACAAAGGGAAACAGAGAGTTTGCAAGGCCATCTCGGTGAGACTGAGATCCGTATCGGTATGACCGAATTATCTAGGGTTTCTGGCAGTAGCTATGTCAACTGAACTCGGTGGCGCCAGATAGATCAAATCGGTGGGGCCGAGTTTGACTTTAGTTTTGGACATATGTGGAAATGAGAAAATGGCTGAAGGTTTTGGAGCAATATCACTAAGCACTTCGAGCAAGTAGACCATTAAGCAACACCTCATCCCCTTTAAATAGTATTGACTTTCCTATAGACTCAATGTGATCTTGGATCACTAAAATGAAAATGAAGAGTCTTGAGCTTTTGCCAATCTTTGTTCTTAGCATTTTGAGGTGTCCACATCTCTAGTCCATGCCATGCCAATCATTGAACTTTCTGAAATATTTAACTTGAATTGATATTAGTTCAATGAGCTATATATTGTTATGAATTACTGTAAGTGCATCTAGTGCCACCCCTAGTTGGTTTTGGAGTATTGACGACAAAGTTGGTTGAGGGACTAATGCGTTTGTGAGAATTGCAGGATAATGCAGGTAGTGTCCCTCATTGATTCGGTTTACCTACCGGAGATGACCCCTAAAAATGTATGAAGACATTGACGACAATGGTGGTATGTGAAGATATTCATATTGAAGACTATGACATGAGAAGACATTGAGTGAAGACTATGGAGCACGAAGACTGTGTCGTTTCGTTGTTTCCTTTTCTTCTTTGTTGAGTCATAGGAATCACCGTACTGTTAAGTGGGGTCCAAGTGAACAAAGTCAGAATGACTGAAGTGATGCTCAACCCAAATCCTATGTCTTCGAGCGAAGACAATGAGAGCAAATCTTATCCAGAGCTGGATGAGTCAGCTTTGCTTGTAGCCCAAGTAAAGTTGTCGTGTGTGTTTGAAATCTGACCGTTGGAACACATGTCAGTTCCTTAGTGACCCAGGGTCATTTCGGACATATCAGGTCGGGTTGCCTTGTGGCTATAAATAGCCCACCCCCTACTCCAAAAATTTGTGGCTGCTCAGAGTTAGTTCACGGCTTTTGTCATTTGAGAGCAACCCACCTCGAAGCCTTTGAGAGAGAGAAATCCTTGCGAGGACAAAGCCCAAACACCTAGAGCCAAAGAGTGTTAGGCATCACTGAAGTCTTTTTGTCTATGTGACCTGAAGACTTATTACACTTGAGGGCTATGTATCCTCCAGCCGGTTAGGCGTCGCGTTCTGAGCATCCAAGAGTCATTGTGGATTGCCGGTGAACGAAGTCTGTGAAGGTTCGGAAGTCTACCTTGAAGACTTACCAGAGTGATTGGGCAAGGACTGTGTGTCCTTAGCTCAAGGGGAATAAGGTGAAGACGCGGTCTTCTGAGTTGAATCTCAGCCTTCCTAACCAGACATACAGTTGTCACAGCAACTGGAACTGGTGCAACAAATCCTGTGTCTTCAACAAGTGACTGGTTCTATCCTCTCCCTTCCTTTACTTAGCGATTGTCTTCGTGAAGTCATTGCCTATTTGTTGTACCTGTTTGATTTCATTGCTTGACTACTATCGTTTGTTGGCGTCATACTATCTTCCATCCTGATCCTTACTACCAGCTGCTATTAGTCTTTGTACTTTCACATTATTGCATACTTGACTATGGCTTGCCTGTTGTAGTTTATCTTCCGCTGCATATCAATTAGGTCATTTCTATTATTTGTCTTCAAAACTTCCACATTTTGAAGACTTTCATAAAAATCGCCTATTCACCCCCCCCCCCCTCTAGTCGATAACTAGCACTTTCAATTGGTATCAGAGCAAGGTACTCCCTTGTTCTGTGTGATTCGGTTTAACCACCTGGAGTTTAGCTATGTCGACTGCAGGGATAATGAAAGTCTCTGCTGCTTGCCCCGTGTTCGATGGAACTGAATATCCCTACTGGAAGCATAAGATGTGCATGCATCTTGAAGCCATTGATGTCGACCTCTGGTATGTCGTCAAGAACGGCGTTCCCAAAACTGGTGAAGGTGTCACCCCTACTGATGTCAAGAAGTTCATTCAACTGGACTCTACTGCAAAGAACATCATCTGTGGTCATCTGACCAAAGGACAGTATGGCCGTGTGAGCGCTCTGGAAACGTCGAAGCTAGTCTGGGACTGGCTATCCAAGGTCAACAAAGGCGTCTCAACCCAGAGAGATCAAAGGATCAGTGTTCTTCGCAACCTCTTCAACCGCTTCAAGAGAAACGACAATGAAAATGTCCAGCTCACGTTTGATTGTCTCACTGACATCACAAATGAGCTTCAGGCTTTCGGCGCCACTGAGATTACCAAGCATGAAATCGTCAAGACACTACTAAGATCACTTGACAGCTCCTTTGACACCCTTGCCCTCATAATACAAGAACACCCTGACTTCAAGACACTCGATCCGTCTGATGTACTTGAGAGGCTCAACACACATGAGTTCCAGCATTCTGAGAAAAGAGACATCTATGGTCCCAACTATGGTCGAACTCGCGCTTTGAAGGCAAAGGTTGTTTCCTCATCTGAAGAAGAATCTGACTGCCGTTTTGATGATCCTGAAGACATTGGAAAGGAACTTGCTATGCTTGTGAAAAAGTTCCAGAAGTTCACCAAGAAGAAGGGCTTCAGAAAGTCTTTACGATCTAGCTCAAGAAATGATGAAGCTTCCACTCATGACAACAAGAAGAGAACATGTCACAAGTGCAAGAAACCTGGACACTATATCTCTAAGTGTCCACAGTGGGACAATGAGAAGAAGAAGAAGAAGAAGAGCAAGGAATATGATTCTGATGACAAGAAGAAGAACAAATCTTCAAAGTCTTCTTCCAAGTCCTCATCAAGGTCTTCATCTCATAAGAAGAGCTCACCTGGCAAGGCTCGTGCTTTTGTTGGCAAGGAAATGGATTCAGAGGAGGAGTCTGCTTCTGAGGAGGCAGAGGTGGAGTCTGAAGAGGAGTCCGACCCTGGCGTTGCAAGTCTGGCTCTAGCCACAGCCTATGTTGCCAAGTCCATCTTCAACACTGAAGACAATGACTTCCACACCAATGCTGAAGCTGATGACAAGGACGATCCTGCTCCACCTACTGCTTCATGGCACGTGGCGCCAAGGTAAAATCACGTAATGCTTACTTTCAAACATCAAGTGAAGATGACTCTGATTGTGAATCCAAACCCAGCTACAAAACACTTGCTAAAATTGCAACTGAACAACAAAAGGCTATGGAACATACTCAAAAATTGTTAGACAAAAGCGATGACCTGTTGGATGCGGAAATGACACGTTCACAGTCCTTAGTTGAAGACATAAAAAATCTTCATGCTAAGTACCAAGAACTTGAAAGTCTTCATGAAACGCTCTCAACCACTCATGAAATGCTCTCCTATGATTATCTTCAAAGGAAGAAAGAGCTTGAGAAATTGAAAGCGGCTCATGAAGATCTTCAAAAAGAGAATGAGTCACTTCACGCTCAACAGATCAGTTCCGCTCAGGATGGATTTGAACCACCATGTCTAAAATGCATTGAGCGTGATAACGCTACCTCTGTTGTTGAATGTTTCACTGCTGCTACTATTGCATTGTCTTCAACTAGTGATGTGGTAACTAACCCCTCTGCGGAGGATACCACTACTATTGCTGATGAAAATGCATGGTTGAAGACATTGCTTGAAACAGGGATGTATAAAAGTATGAAAGGACGTCAGACACTTTGCGATGTCCTCAAAAAGCAGATTCTGAACCGAAACCCCAGGAAAGAGGGTGTTGGGTTCGAGAGGAAAATAAATGTTGATGGTTCCTACTGGAAGCCTGAGTAGTATCCCAAAACCACACGGGTTGCTGTAAAGGAAGCTTCAGTAGATCCATCCACCTTATCTGGCTTCACTTGCGCTAACCCTATCATCATTGATGAATCCTTTCATGCAAACTATAAACTGTTCAAAAATCAGAATGCTGAAGTGTTTGCCAGGTATATTGGTACTAACTGCAGGAATGGACCACCTATGAAGAAGATCTGGGTACCTAAGCAGTGTATTGAGAATCTTTCTGTGAATGTCATCATGACACCACCAAGGAAGAAGACAAACCCCAGACCTATGGCTTCATCTGGCCCAAAGGCTTCATACAGGACTCACCTGGGTCACCCTAACACCAATGTTTTGCAGGGAAATCGTACTCAAACTGATGAATATGAGCATGTGTCTTCGAACCACTATGTTCCTAGAACTAAGAACTTTTCTGCTTATTCATATGAGTATCATTCATCTCCTGCAAGGATATTTGCTAGGGCTTCAAGGCCAAAATTCTCAGATGCTGCACTTAGACTCATTGCTTCTAAGCCACCCCTGAAGATGTGGGTGGTGAAGAAGAATTAACTTTCTTTTGCAGAATAAGGTCTCCAGCCTGCAATCAAAGGTGTCCAATACTATTGCTGGGGACCTAAAACACATAATGGGACGCATGATAAATTGGCCTTACTATGCATTTCACATCTGAATCGCTTACCAGTCATACTATGAGTCCTAACCTTGATCTATGCTGTGATAATCCGTGTGTGCGTCAAATGCTTATGCTTCACAACACTCTTTGTGAAGCCTATCCTCCTAACTGCACTATAGGTTATGACACCTCATGCTTCAGAATGGATTATGGATAGCGGATGCACTAATCATATGACTGGTGATCGAAGTCTTCTCATGGACTCAACCTTACGTCCATCAGACAAGAGTCACATCACATTTGCAGACACTGGTAAAAGCAAGGTATTGGGTCTAGGTAGGGTTGCAATCTCAAAGGATCAACACATGTTAAGGTGATGCTTGTTAAATCCCTTGGTTTCAACTTAATGTCTGTCTCAATGCTTTGTGACTTGAACATGATTGTGCTATTTGGAAAATATCGTTGCCTGGTACTAATGGAATCTGACAAGTCTCTAGTCTTTGAAGGGTATCGGAAAGATGATCTATACATGGTAGATTTCTCAGCTCGTCCACAGCTTGCCGTATGTCTTCTTGCAAAAGCTTTGGAATGCTGGCTCTCGCATTGGAGGTTGGGGCATGCTGGCATGAGGAACTTACACACACTCATCAAGAAGAAGCATGTCACAGGCATCGAGGGTGTCAAGTTCAAGAAGGATCATTTGTGTGGTGCCTGTGAAGCTGGAAAGATGACTAGGGCAAAGCACCCCTCGAAGACAATCATGACGACATCTCAACCCTTCGAGCTGTTACACATGGACTTATTTGGCCCTACTCACTACTCTATCCTAACAACGACTGCATGTCTCTATGGCTTCGTCATTGTTGATGACTACTCAAGATATACATGGGTGCACATAATACTCTACAAGACTGAAGTGCAATATGTCTTCAGACGCTTCGCCAATCGAGCCATGAATAATTATGGCGTCAAGATCAAGCATATCAGAAGTGATAACGGCACTGAGTTCAAGAACATCGGGCTTGATCTTTATTTGGATACAATGGGAATCACTCATGATTTTTCTGCTCCATACACACCTCAGCAAAATGGAATCGTAGAGCGCAAGGACAGAACCTTCATTGAGATGGCTCGAACAATGCTCGACGAGTACAAGACACCAAGAAAGTTCTGGCCAGAAGCTATTGATACAGCATGTCACATCATCAATCGTGTTTACATCCACAAGCTTCTGAACAAAACATCCTATGAGCTTCTTACTGGCAAGAAGCCAAATGTCAGCTACTTCAGAGAATTTGGAGCTAGCTGCTATGTAAGTGCATCTAGTGCCACCCCTAGTTGGTTTTGGAGTATTGACAACAAAGTTGGTTGAGGGACTAATGCATTTGTGAGAATTACAGGATAACGCAGGTAGTGTCCCTCATTGATTCGGTTTACCTACTGGAGATGACCCCTAAAAATGTATGAAGACATTGACGACAATGGTGGTATATGAAGATATTCATATTGAAGACTATGACATGAGAAGATATTGAGTGAAGACTATGGAGCGCGAAGACTGTGTCGTTTCGTTGTTTCCTTTTCTTGTTTGTTGAGTCATAGGAACCACCGTACTGTTAAGTGGGGTCCAAGTGAACAAAGTTAGAATGACTGAAGTGATGCTCAACCAAAATCCTATGTCTTCGAGCGAACACAATGAGAGCAAATCTTATCCAGAGCTGGATAAGTCAGCTTTGCTTGTAGCCCAAGTAAAGTTGCCGTGTGTGTTTGAAATCTGACCGTTGGAACACGTGTCAGTTCCTTAGTGACCCAGGGTCATTTCGGACATATCAGGTCGGGTTGCCTTGTGGCTATAAATAGCCCACCCCCTACACCATAAATTGGTGGCTGCTCAGATTTAGTGCACGGCTTTTGTCATTTGAGAGCAACCCACCTTGAAGCCTTTGAGAGAGAAATCCTTGCGAGGACAAAGCCCAAACACCTAGAGCCAAAGAGTGTTAGGCATCACTGAAGTCTTTCTGTCTGTGTGACCTGAAGACTTATTACACTTGAGGACTGTGTATCCTCCAGCCGATTTGGCGTCGTGTTCTGAGCATCCAAGAGTCATTGTGGATCGCCGGTGAACGAAGTCTGTGAAGGATCGGAAGTCTACCTTGAAGACTTACCAGAGTGATTGGGCAAGGACTGGGTGTCCTTAGCTTCAGGGGAATAAGGTGAAGACACGGTCTTCTGAGTTGAATCTCAGCCTCCCTAACCAGACGTACAATTGTCACAGCAACTGGAACTGGTCCAACAAATCCTGTGTCTTCAACAAGTGACTGGTTCTATCCTCTCCCTTCCTTTACTTAGTGTTTGTCTTCGTGAAGTCATTGCCTATTTGTCGTACCTGTTTGATTTCATTGCTTGACTACTATCTTTTGTTGGCTTCATACTATCTTCCATCCTGATCCTTACTACCTGGCTGCTATTAGTCTTTGTACTTTCACATTACTGCATACCTGACTATCGCTTGCCTGTTGTAGTTTATCTTCCGCTGCATATTAATTAGGTTATTTCTATTGTTTTTCTTCGAAACTTCCACGTTTTGAAGACTTTCATAAAAATCACCTATTCACCCCCTCTAGTCGATAACTAGCACTTTCAATTGGTATCAGAGCAAGGTACTCCCTTGTTCCGTGTGATTCGGTTTAACCACCTGGAGTTTAGCTATGTCGACTGCAGGGATAATCAAAGTCTCCGCTGCTTGCCCCATGTTCGATGGAACTGAATATCCCTACTAGAAGAATAAGATGCGCACGCATCTTGAAGCCATTGATGTCGACCTCTGGTACATCGTCAAGAACGGCGTTCCCAAAACTGGTGAAGGTGTCACCCCCACTGATGTCAAGAAGTTCATTCAACTGGACTCTACTGCAAAGAACATCATCTGTGGTCATCTGATCAAAGGACAGTATGGCCGTGTGAGTGCTCTGGAAACATCAAAGCTAGTCTGGGACTGGCTATCCAAGGTCAACGAAGGCGTCTCAACCCAGAGAGATCAAAGGATCAGTATTCTTCGCAATCTCTTCAACCGCTTCAAGAGAAACGACAATGAAAATGTCCAGCTCACGTTTGATCGTCTCACCGACATCACAAATGACCTTCAGGCTCTCAGCGCCACTGAGATTACCAAGCATGAAATCGTCAAGACACTACTGAGATCACTTGACAGCTCCTTTGACACCCTTGCCCTCATGATACAAGAACGCCCTGACTTCAAGACACTCGATCCGTCTGATATACTTGAGAGGCTCAACACACATGAGTTCCAGCTTTCTGAGAAAAGAGATATCTATGGTCCCAACTATGGCCGAACTCGCACTTTGAAGGCAAAAGTTGTTTCCTCATCTGAAGAAGAATCTGACTGCGGTTCTGATGATCCTGAAGACATTGGAAAGGAACTTGCTATGCTTGTGAAAAAGTTCCAGAAGTTCGCCAAGAAGAAGGGCTTCAGAAAGTCTTCACGATCTAGCTCAAGAAATGATGAAGCTTCCACTCATGACAACAAGAAGAGAACATGTCACAAGTGCAAGAAACCTAGACACTATATCTCTGAGTGTCCACAGTGGGACAATGAGAAGAAGAAGAAGAAGAGCAAGGAATATGATTCTGATGACAAGAAGAAGAAGAAATCGTCAAAGTCTTCTTCCAAGTCCTCATCAAGGTCTTCATCTCATAAGAAGAGCTCATCTGGCAAGGCTCGTGCTTTTGTTGGCAAGGAAATGGATTCAGAGGAGGAGTCTGCTTCTGAGGAGGCGGAGGTGGAGTCTGAAGAGGAGTCCGACCCTGGCGTTGCAAGTCTGGCTCTAGCCACAGCCTATGTTGCCAAGTCCATCTTCAACACTGAAGACAATGACTTCCACACCAACGCTGAAGTTGATAACAAGGACGATCCTGCTCCCACCTACTACTTCATGGCACGTGGTGCCAAGGTAAAATCACGTGATGCTTACTTTCAAACATCAATTGAAGATGACTCTGATTGTGAATCCAAACCCAGCTACAAAACACTTGCTAAAATTGCAACTGAACAACAAAAAGCTACTGGAACATACTCAAAAACTGTTAGACAAAAGCGATGACCTGCTAGACACGGAAATGACACGTTCACAGTCCTTAGTTGAAGACATAAAAAATCTTCATGCTAAGTACTAAGAACTTGAAAGTCTTCATGAAACGCTCTCAACCACTCATGAAAGGCTCTCCTACGATTATCTTCAAAGGAAGCAAGAGCTTGAGAAATTGAAAGCGGCTCATGAAGATCTTCAAAAAGAGAATGAGTCACTTCGCGCTCAACAGATCAATTCCGCTCAGGATGGATTTGAACCACCATGTCTAAATTGCATTGAGCGTGATAACGCTACCTCTGTTGCTGATTGTTCCACTACTGCTACTATTCCATTGTCTTCAACTACTGATGTGGTAACTAATCCCTCTGCGGACGATACCACTACTATTGCTGATGAAAATGCTAGGTTGAAGACATTGCTTGAAACAGGGATGTATAAAAGTCTGAAAGGACATCAGACACTTTGCGATGTCCTCAAAAAGCCGATTCTGAACCGAAACCCTAGGAAAGAGGGTGTTGGGTTCAAGAGGAAAATGAATGTTGATGGTTCCTACTGGAAGCCTGAGCAGTATCCCAAAACCACATGGGTTGCTGCAAAGGAACCTTCAGTAGATCCATCCACCTTATCTGGTTTCACTTGCACTAACCCTATCATCATTGATGAATCCTTTGATGCAAACTATAAACTGTTCAAGAATCAGAATGGTGAAGTGTTTGCCAGGTATATTGGTACTAACTGCAGGAATGGACCACCTATGAAGAAGATCTGGGTACCTAGGCAGTGCATTGAGAATCTTCCTGTGAATGTCATCATGACACCACCAAGGAAGAAGACAAACCCCAGACCTAAGGCTTCATATGGTCCAAAGGCTTCATACAGATACATGACTCACCTGAGTCACCCTAACGCCAATGTTTTGCAGGGAAATTGTACTCAAACATATGAATATGAGTGTGTGTCTTCAAACCGCTATGTTCATAGAACTAAGAACTTTTCTCCTTATTCACATGAGTATCATTCATCTCCTGCAAGGCTATTTGCTAGAGCTTCAAAGCCGAAATTCTCAGATGTTGCACTTAGACTCATTGCTTCTAAGCCACGCCTGAAGATGTGGGTGGTGAAGAAGAAATAACTTTCTTTTGCAGAATAGGGTCTCCAGCCTGAAATCAAAGGCGTCCGATGCTACTGCTGGGGACCTAAAACACATTAAAGGACGCATGATAAAATGATCTTACTATGTATTTCACATCTGAATCGCTTACCAGTCATACTATGTGTCCTAACCTTGACCTAAACTGTGATAATCCTTGTGTGCATCAAATGCTTATGCTTCACAACACTCTTTGTGAAGCCTATCCTCCTAACTGCACTGTAGGGTACGACACCAAAAGCTTCAGAATGGATTATGGACAGAGGATGCACTAATCATATGACTGGTGATCGAAGTCTTCTCATGGACTCAACCTTACGTCCATCAGACAAGAGTCACATCACATTTGCTGACACTGGTAAAAGCAAGGTATTGGGTCTAGGTAGAGTTGCAATCTCAAAGGATCAACACATGGATAAAGTGATGCTTGTTGAATCCCTTGGTTTTAACTTAATGTCTGTCTCAATGCTTTGTGACTTGAACATGATTGTGCTATTCGGAAAATATCGTTGCCTTGTACTAATGGAATCTAATAAGTCTCTAGTCTTTGAAGGGTATCGAAAAGATGATCTATACATGGTAGATTTCTCAGCAGGTCCACAGCTTGCCGTATGTCTTCTTGCAAAAGCTTCAGAATGTTGGCTCTGGCATCAGAGGCTGGGGCATGCTGGCATGAGGAACTTACATACACTCGTCAAGAAGAAGCATGTCATAGGCATCGAGGGTGTCAAGTTCAAGAAGGATCATTTGTGTGGTGCCTGCGAAGCTGGAAAGATGACTAGGGCAAAACACCCCACGAAGACAATCATGACGACATCTCAACCCTTTGAGTTGTTACACATGGACTTATTTGGCCCTACTCACTACTCTACCCTCACAACAACTGCTTGTCTCTATGGCTTCGTCATTGTTGATGAATACTCAAGATATCCATGGGTGCACATAATTCTCTACAAGACTGAAGTGCAAGATGTCTTCAGACGCTTCGCCAATCGAGCAATGAACAATTATGGTGTGAAGATCAAGCATATCAGAAGTGACAACGGCACTGAGTTCAAGAACACCGGGCTTGATCTTTATCTGGATACAATGGGAATCACTCAGTAAAATGGCATCGTAGAATGCAAGAACAGAACCCTCATTGAGATGGCTTGAACAATGCTCGACGAGTACAAGACACCAAGAAAGTTCTGGCCAGAAGCTATTGATACAGCATGTCACATCATCAACCGTGTTGTCCATAAGCTTCTGAACAAAACATCCTATGAGCTCCTTACTGGCAAGAAGCCAAATGTCAGCTACTTCAGAGTATTTGGAGCTAGGTGCTGGATCAAGGATCCCCATCACAAGTCAAAATTTGCACCTAAAGCTCACAAAGGCTTCATGCTTGGCTACGGAAATGACTCTCACTCTTACAGAGTCTTCAACCTCTATCTCTACAAAATCGTTGAAACTGTGGACGTGAGATTTGATGAAACCAATGGTTCACAAAGAGAGCTCCTGCCAAGTACACTAGATGAAGCTCCACCCAGCGAATCGATCAAGTTAATGGGAACTGGTGAAATCATGCCCTCTGAAGCACAGCCTGAAGAGGAACTTATCATTTTTGCACCAAACCAATCTGAAGACAATGCTCAGACTGAAGACAATCCTCCCTATGATGACAATGATCAGCAAGAGCAAAGTCTTCATCCTGTTCATCCTCGAGTTGCAAATGAAGTCCAAATTGAGAAGATAATTGATAGCATCAATGCACCTGGTCCACTTACTCGCTCAAGAGCAACACAGTTAGCAAATTTCTGTGGACACTTTTATTTTGTGTCAATATCAGAACCCAAGAAAGTTGCTGAAGCCTTTATGGAACCTGAATGGATACAAGCAATGCAAGAAGAACTTCAACAGTTCAAGCTGAACAATGTTTAGGAACTTGTCAAGCGTCCTGACCCTGGCAAGCATAATATTATTGGCACGAAATGGATATATCGAAACAAGAAAGATGAGCATGGTCAAGTCGTCAGAAACAAAGCACGTCTTGTAGCTCAAGGATATACTCAAGTTGAAGGAATTGACTTCGATGAAACATTTGCTCCTGTGGCTAGGCTTGAAGCTATTCGCATACTGCTAGCCTACGCTAATCACCACAACATTCTGATATATCAAATGGACGTGAAGAGTGCATTCCTCAACGGCAAGAATGAAGAAGAAGTATACGTTGCTCAACCACCTGGCTTTGAAGATCCAAAACATCCTGATATGGTGTACAAGCTAAACAAAGCACTATATGGTCTCAAACAAGCTCCTCCCGCTTGGTATGATACGATCAAAGACTTCCTGAAGAGCAAAGGCTTCAAACCTGGATCCCTTGACCCCACACTCTTCACGAAGACATATGATGGTGAACTATTTGTGAGCCAAATATATGTGGATGACATTATCTTCGGATGCACCAACCAGAAGTATAGTGATGAATTTGGATACATGATGCAAGAGCAATATCAGATGTCCATGATGGGTGAGCTGAAATTCTTCCTTGGTCTTCAAATTCGTCAGCAAAGGAATGGCATCTTCATATCTCAAGAAAAATACCTCAAAGATTGTCTGAAGAAGTTTGGAATGGAAGACTGCAAATGTTACATGACGCCAATGCCAGCCAAACACCATCTTGGTCCCGACGACAATGGTAAAGAGTTCGATCAAAAGGTATACCGCTCCATGATTGGTTCTTTACTTTATCTATGTGCATCTAGGCCAGATATTATGCTTAGTGTTTGCATGTGTGCTCGATTCCCAGCGGCACCAAAGGTATCGCATCACTTAGCTGTGAAGCGAATTCTTCGATATTTGGCTTACACCCCAACACTCGGATTATGGTATCCAAAGGGCTCAAAATTTGATTTGGTTCGTTTCTCGGATGCTGATTATGCTGGTGACAAGGTGGGTCGCAAGTCTACGTCAGGCACATGTCACTTTCTGGGATGATCACTTGTCTGTTGGTCTTCAAAGAAGTAGAACTGTGTATCACTCTCAACTGCTGAATCTGAATACATTGCCGCTGGATCTTGCTGCGCTCAGCTTCTATGGATGAAGCAAACTCTCAAGGACTATGGCATTAATCTGAAACAAGTACCTCTTTTCTGCGACAACGAAAGCGCCATCAAGACTGCCAACAATCCAGTCCGGCACTCGAAGACAAAGCACATTGAAATTCGTCATCACTTTCTCAGAGATCATGTCACGAAGAAAGATATTGACATCATTCACGTCAACACTGAAGAGCAACTGGCAGATATCTTCACAAAGCCCTTGGATGAGAAAAGGTTTTGCAAGTTACGGTGTGAGCTAAATATCTTGGAATCCTCAAATGTCCTGTGATCAGGCACACATCCTAACACTTATGCATGTTGATGACTTAGATGTGCAACACACGAAGTAAAGTATATCTTCAATTAATGAAGACTTATATTCTGAGTGTGAATACATTAACGTGGAATTTGACTTCGGAGCGCCACGATAATTGTGCACCATGTCTAGGTCTAATACTTCCTATACGGTGGGTAACGCCACCACCAAATTTCTTGGTTTGAAGTGTTTCACTCATGGCGTTACTTTTGCAATGTCTTTGCATTTTGTTTGTCTTCAATTTCAATTATCTTCATGATTCTCTTCACTATGATGATTTGATTGCTTTCTGATATATATATATATATATATATATATATATATATATATATATATATATATATATATAGTGTTCTGTCCTCTACAGCATTCACTTATAGCTATGTCTTCCTAGTTGAATCTTTTGAACTAAGTGAATTCTATCTCAAACTCTATCTGTCCAAATCATATGCATTCTATTGAAACTGTCGAATGTCTTCTCTGCGGCCTTGTCAGTAGAAGACACAGAGACAAATATTAAGTTTGTTTTAAATGATTCATCTTTATTGGTTGAAATCCGAAGAAGCTGGAACAACCATCCGACAGACCTGGCGGGCGTGGGAATGTGGGACAACTCTGAGTATGTTGCATGCTTGCCACATGCCCCTCAGATGTGAACCGCCAGGGGCACCTGCGTAATTGCGCCGTGCCGCACACTTCCTCATAAATACATGTCCCCTGCCGTAAAGAAAACCTTCTTCCACCTCTCCACCTCGTCAAAACCCTAGCGCCACCGCTAGCTCTCGACGACGCCGGCGATGAAGCACTTAGCTGCCACGACTTCTCCGACACCGTCCTCACGCCGGCCACGGACATCGTCCTCTCCGCCGCCACCGTATGTGTCCTCCGTCGCCAAGTTAGGGCATGGTGGATTGAACTAGTCGGTCTCCTATTCATCCCATCTAGCAGTTCTTCGTGTGGTAAATACAACTCTATTTTTACCATCTATTCATCCTATTTACCAAAAGTGGTTTCTGCCTATACAATGTTAGGTCTATTCTGTCTGCATCTCATACTGCCTAGTATATTCACTTAAGCTTCATATCTAGTCAGATTCCTCACTTGTACTTATTCACGGATTCGTACAAATCTGGAACCAACTCTCAACATATAAGTGAATGTCTTCGCATCATGAAGTCAATGTCTTCAAACTGATTTATCTTCAAAATCTTCTAAGAATGCATATGACATCTTCCCCTTCCCTCGCATCTCTAATGCTGTCACAGGTACATGTCCGTGGGAGAATCCCTAGGTTCTCATAGTCTGCATTCATTTGCAGAATTCTTACAGCATCACATTAACTCACCCGAAGCCAATTCCTGTTTGTCCAGCAAGCGAAAGCCTTTGAAGCCTTTGAAGGTATTGAAGCCATTCAGCTTGAAGTTCATGGCTGCAGAGAAATCAGTAAGGAAGGGTGACAGACAACGTCGAGGGGGAACATCAAAAGATTTGCCTGATGACCTCGCAGAACTTTACAAGACAGATCCTGAAGAGAATTATCATCAGCGCAAGACACGAATCCAATGGATTCGACAATATTGGGCTGAACAATGGTTCAAATACAAGTTTGTGACCCAGGAATACGCTAAAAAGAATGCTAAAGTCCTTGGGGTGATATTCTCTGTCGAGGCCTTCCACCCAAGAACAGAGCTGAAGCTATTGCATAGGGTTTCTATCCTTGTATGGTCCGTGGACCTCAGCCTGAAATTGCCGACCTAACATCATTGCTCTGGTGTCGTGACGATACTCTCTTCAAGCGCAACTTCCAGCATGCAAAGGCTTCTGCCAAAGAAAACAAGAAGTCATTGGGGTTAGACTTCAACCCTGGTCCCTCTGCTCCCCGTGCTGACGGCTCACGAGATGCAGAACCTAATGTCATCGGCCCCTTCTCCAACCTCGATGGCCTCATCACTTACATCTTGGTCCAAGGTGCCAAAGTGGATCATTCTGATAATGATGCTGACACTGATGAAGCCCCAGCTCCTCCTCCAAAGCCGCAGAAGCTAAAGAAGACTGAGGCTTCACGTTCAGCTGCTCCTCCAAAAGCTTCACATACGAAGCCACTGGCCACCGCACCTCCTGAAGACAGTGTGCAGTCTGAAGATCTATCACGTATCTCCAAGAAGACGGAGAAGAAAAAGAAAATCGGCATGCATACTGATGAAATTTTGACTCCTGCTGCCATTCTGCGAGAAGAGCACATTGATCTGTCCAGCGATGAAGATCTTGCTGATGATGCCCTTGAGCAACTGATCAAGAGCAAGGAAGAAGCAGAGATCTTCAATAATTTGCCTCTCTTTGATGTGGCAATCATCCATAACTCCATTGATGAGTGGTTTGACACCCCAAATCTCAGCTTTGATGATCTGCAACTTCCCATTTGCCTCAGCGCATCGTTGAAATGAAGCACAAGATCGACGATGAGAAAGCTCAGTTCAAGAAGCATGTGGCCAAGCTCAGCGTGCAAGATGTCAAAAACTTCAAGATCATGCTGCACAAGCTCAAAGAAGCCTTTCACAAGAAGCGTGAAGAAGCTCAAGGCTCTCGTGAGAGTATGAAGAGTCTGGCTGACAAGTGTGTGCTAGCCTACAATGAGGTTGAGAAGCGCAAGTCTCTTGGTCGTCCTGGCATTGACCCAAGAATGGATGCAAAGAAGAAGAAGCTATCAACTGCCCAATCTGCACCTTCAAGGTAGGAAGAACCTCGCATAGTCTTCCCAAGCAGCATGACTGGCTCGAAGCCAAAGGTCATGTCAACCGCTTCAGAACTGAAGAAGACGAGGGCTGCCGAGGCTGAAGCCAGAAAAAGGAAAAATACAGAAGCCTCTGATGCTGCTCCCTCCAAGAAGAAACGCAAAACCAAGAAGAATCGGGGTGCTCCCACAGAGCCCTTAGTTGTTGAACCTATCTCAGTGGTTCGCCCTGCATCTGAACACCAAGAACGACGGATGATAGTTCATGAGCATGCTTCCACAGAGGCTTATAAAGCTGAAGACATTCCAGCAGTTGATCCCACCGCTGCTGAAGACATTGGTCACAATGACAATGTTGAAGATGATGAAGTTCTTCCTCAGATCGAACACAACCATATATCATCGCCTGTTCTCACGAACAGCGAACTCATCAGCATTGGTCGTCCTCTGACGTCAATTGCTCAGGATGCATCATGGGTTGATCACCCACAGCAACAAGACTCCCCGAGTACTCCCCAACAACAACCACAAGTCACACCACCTGCGCAAGAAGAACAAGAACACTTTGAGGCCCAGCCAACTCCATCTCCAAAGGCGTCGCCAGCATTTCGCAGGCTTCGCAAAGGACAAAGGCCTCAGGTCCCTCTTTCGAGCATTCCAGAAGGAGAAGTGCACCACTCATCTGTTGCACGTCAAGTGTTTCCAGAAGCCACTCCGACTGTGAATGTCTCCGTGTCTGAAGCCCAAGCTGCTGAAGACAATCCGGCTGCATCAGCTAATGAAAATCAAGAAGACGTACGTGTCCCCACTCCCCCCAATACTGAAGAAGGTGTTCCTGATGTGAACGTGCCAGTGCCCGACCCTCCAGCTCACCAAGTGGAGGTTGAAAATCTTGAGGCTGCCACCACCAACACCAATGAAGCCAATGACGTAGTCATGGCTGAAGCTAATGTGGAGCTTGCACCAACCAATGTTCCCGAAGCCAATGAGGCAACTGCTCCTGAAGTGTCTGTTGTGCAGCCTGAAGCCTCAGTTGTTCCCAATGCTCCCGTTCCGCCACCAAGGCCCTATACTATTGAGCAAGCATACAATCATGGTCAGCTAACCACTGTCCGATGGCCCGTTCTGGTCCCTCCGCCTACTACTTCTGGTCCTCAGTTTTATTATCATGTTGAGCATAGGCCTCAGGTCCAAAAACCAAAGCCAAGACTGCCAAGGTTCCCAGGAACTGCCAACTCAACAGGGTCCTTCAATGCAAATGGCTTCAAAAGCCACAACACCTTCTTTGACAGCACAAAGAACCCCTACACAAAGCCAAGAATAGCATCTGATCGGTTCTGGAGCTATCAGCAGTGAAGCTATTACTCCTGCATTCTGTATGATCAAGGGCGCATTTTCCCTCATATGCGCCTCGACACTGAAGCCATTGCTGGACTGCCATGCTTAGAAGAAGCACTTGACTGCTTTCGTGATGCAGGTCTGCTCAGCTTTGTGACAGACAAAGAACATTGGAATGAGGAACTTTTGCTTCAATTCTATGGTACCCTCCACATTTGCGGCTACAACAGGGATATAAAGACATGGGTTCTCGAGTGGATGACAGGAAATGTTCATCATGAAGCCAAAGCTCTTGATGTCATTGAGCTTACTGGCCTACCCACTCCCGGAGAGCTGTACGAACCTGATTGTCAACTCCACCACAATGCACTGGAGAGCATCTTCCATAAGCCAGAGCCCAACATGAGCCAGATGTTGAGCATGATGAAGCCTCTGCCATCTGACGCTGAATACTGAAACTGCTAGTTATCGACTAGAGGGGGGGGTGAATAGGTGATTTTTACGAAAGTCTTCAAAACGTGGAAGTTTCGAAGACAAGCAATAGAAATGACCTAATTGATATGCAGCGGCAGATAAACTACAACAAGCAAGCCATAGTCAAGTATGCAATAATGTGAAAGTACAAAGACTAATAGCAGCTTGGTAGTAAGGATCAGGATGGAAGATAGTATGAAGCCAACAAACGATAGTAGTCAAGCAATGAAGTCAAATGGGTATGACAAATAGGCAATGACTTCACGAAGACAAACACTAAGTAAAGGAAGGGAGAGGATAGAACCAGTCACTTGTTGAAGACACGGGATTTGTTGGACCAGTTCCAGTTGCTGTGACAACTGTACGTCTGGTTAGGGAGGCTGAGATTCAACTCAGAAGACCGTGTCTTCACCTTATTCCCCTTGAGCTAAGGACACCCAGTCCTCGCCCAATCACTCTGGTAAGTCTTCAAGGTAGACTTCTGAACCTTCACAGACTTCATTCACCGGTGATCCACAATGACTCTTGGTTGCTCAGAACGCGACGCCTAACCGGCTGGAGGATACACAGTCCTCAAGTGTAATAAGTCTTCAGGTCACATAGATAGAAAGACTTCAGTGATGCCTAACACTCTTTGGCTCTGGGTGTTTGGGCTTTGTCCTCGCAAGGATTTCTCTCTCAAAGGCTTCGAGGTGGGTTTCTCTCAAACGACAAAAGCCGTGCACTAACTCTAAGCAGCCACCAATTTATGGTGTAGGGGGTGGGCTATTTATAGCCACAAGGCAACCCGACTTGATATGTCTAAAATGACCCTGGGTCACTAAGGAACTGACACGTGTTCCAACGGTCAGATTTCAAACACACACGGCAACTTTACTTGGGCTACAAGCAAAGCTGACTCATCCAGCTCTCGATAAGATTTGCTCTCATTGTCTCCGCTCGAAGACATAGGATTTCGGTTGAGCATCACTTTAGTCATTTTGACTTTGTTCACTTGGACCCCACTTAATAGTACGGTGGTTCCTATGACTCAACAAACAAGAAAAGGAAACAACAAAATGACACAGTCTTCGCGCTCCATAGTCTTCACTCAATGTCTTCTCATGTCATAGTCTTCAATATGAATATCTTCATATACCACCATTATCGTCAATGTCTTCATACATTTTTAGGGGTCATCTCCGGTAGGTAAACCGAATCAATGAGGGACACTACCTGCGTTATCCTGCAATTCTCACAAACGCATTAGTCCCTCAACCAACTTTGTCGTCAATACTCCAAACCCAACTAGGGGTGGCACTAGATGCACTTACAATCTCCCCCTTTTTGGTGATTGATGACAAACTGGTTGAAGTTTTCAACGGGGATTATGTGAAATTGTAAAGGATAGGGTATTGTCTTCATAAGTGGCAAAGGCTCCCCCTGAAGATGTGCATATAAGTAATTTGCTTTTGGAATGCAAATTCACATGGCAGGTTGTACTTGTGGAGATCCTCTTCAACTTATGAAGATAATTCATCATGCATGAAATGATATAACTAAGAGAGTGACATGCATAATGAAAAATGGACGTCTGCAGAATGATCTAAGTGCGGAATTTATCATCGCATCACAAAAAAGCAAATAAGTAGCAGACGACCATCGAGTTTAAGTGTTACAACTCAAAGAACCAAATGTATCAAAAGCGAGAGTTGTAAACACGAGGCAAAATATAAAGCAACCACCCAAATGAACCCGCTTGAAGACTATCAACTCATACGCTTCTCCCCCTTTTGTCAGTAATGACCAAAAAGGTTAGAAGACATAGAGCATCTACTCGTTTTCATGAGTAGGTGAAGCAGCAGGGTTGTCGTTGTTGTTTGGCGGTGCAGACGTACTTGGTGCAGTGTCGATGCGTGCAGAAGTAGGGGCGGTGAAGTAGCATCGTCTTCATCATCGATCACTCTGGCATTCACAGTTGCCGCGGAGGAAGAATAGTCAGAGTCTTCAAGATATGGGGTTCGACGTAGGACAGCATTCCGTGGAGGAGTGGAGTCAAACTTGAATCTTTCAGTGAAGCCATCATCTTGAAGATCTTCTTCAGCACTAAGCAGCGTCAAACTCTTCCATGATCGCCGACAAGTCTCATGAGTGACAAAAGCATTCTTGGTGGCAAGATTTCGAATGTGATTGACATCCACCAAGAGGCTTTGCATCTATCGCTTAAGACAAAAGTGATGCTTGTCTTGTTTCGGATGAAGTGCCACAAGAAGTTCTCGATCATTTAGAACGCGAGAGCGCTTCTTGGGTCTTTGGGAAATTGTGCTCTCAGTAGCTTCAGTTTGCGCACGATGAGGCAGACGAGTGTTCCCAGCTATTGGATAGATATGAGTTACTTCTTGGACTCCTTCCATGGGCTGAGTGAAGCTTTGGTGTTCAGCATTTTGAAGACAAAGAGGCTTTTTGGCAGGCTCAGGGTAAATGGCTTCAACTGACATATCAACCTCTGGTAGAAAGATCAGATGATTGCGAGCAGAGGCCTGATAGTTGATAGCAGAGTGTAGCTTGACGAGGCGCATGAACCATGGAGCATAAAATTTCAGGCCAAAAAGGTCAGATCCAGACGCAGCAAGTTGCTGGATGAAGAATTCTTGTGTATTGAAGCTGATGCCATTGAGGATGTAAAAGACCAATGTCTTCATGGCTCCTTCAAGTTTGGTCGCGGATGAATGCCCTTTGACAGGCCATAGAGTTCGCCTTATGATGTGATATATTGTGCGAGGCAGATACTCAAGGTCATCAACAAAGAACTCCTTAGGGTATTCAACGTCAGATGGCAGCAGCTTCATCATGCTCAACATCTGGCTCATGTTGGCCTCTGGCTTATGGAAGGTGCTCTCCAGTGCATTGCGGTGGAGTTGACAATCAGGTTCGTACAGCTCTCCGGGAGTGGGTAGGCCAGTAAGCTCAATGACATCAAGAGCTTTGGCTTCATGATGAACATTTCCTGTCATCCACTCGAGAATCCATGTCTTTATATCCCTGTTGTAGCCGCAAATGTGGAGGGTACCATAGAATTGAAGCAAAAGTTCCTCATTCCAATGTTCTTTGTCTGTCACAAAGCTGAGCAGACCTGCATCACGAAAGCAGTCAAGTGCTTCTTCTAAGCATGGCAGTCCAGCAATGGCTTCAGTGTCGAGGTGCATATGAGGGAAAATGCATCCTTGATCATATAGAACACAGGAGTAATAGCTTCGCTGCTGATAGCTCCAGAACTGATCAGATGCTATTCTTGGATTTGTGTAGGGGTTCTTTGCGCTGTCAAAGAAGGTGTTGTGGCTTTTGAAGCCATTTGCATTGAAGGACCCTGTTGAGTTGGCAGTTCCTGGGAACCTTGGCAGTCTTGGCTTTGGTTTCTGGACCTGAGGCCTATGCTCAACATGATAATCAAACTGAGGACCAGAAGCAGTAGGCGGAGGGACCAGAATGGGCCATCGGACAGTGGTTAGCTGACCATAATTGTATGCTTGCTCAATAGTATAGGGCCTTGGTGGCGGAATAGGAGCAGTGGCAGCAACTGAGGCTTCAGGCTGCACAACAGACACTTCAGGAGCAGTTGCCTCATTGGCTTCAAGCACATTGGTTGGTGCAAGCTCCACATTAGCTTCAGCCATGACTACGTCATTGGCTTCATTGGTGTTGGTGGTGGCAGCCTCAAGATTTTCAACCTCCACTTGATGAGCTGGAGGGTCGGGCACTGGCACGTTCACATCAGGAACAACTTCTTCAGTATTGGGGGGAGTGGGCACATGTACGTCTTCTTGATTTTCATCGGCTGATGCAGCCGGATTGTCTTCAGCAGCTTGGGCTTCAGACACGGAGACATTCACAGACGGAGTGGCTTCTGGAAACACTTGATGTGCAACAGATGAGTGGTGCACTTCTCCTTCTGGAATGCTCGAAAGAGGGACCTGAGGCCTTTGTCCTTTGTGAAGCCTGCGAAATGCTGGCAACGCCTTTGGAGATGGAGTTGGCTGGGCCTCAAAGTCTTCTTGTTCTTCTTGCACAGGTGGTGTGACTTGTGGTTGTTGTTGGGGAGTACTCGGGGAGTCTTGTTGCTGTGGGTGATCAGCCCATGATGCATCCTTAGCAATTGGCATCAGAGGACGACCAATGCTGATGAGTTCGCTGTTCATGAGAACAGGCGATGATACCTGGTTGTGTTCGATCTGAGAAAGAACTTCATCATCTTCAACATTGTCATTGTGACCAATGTCTTCAGCAGCGGTGGGATCAACTGCTGGAATGTCTTCAGCTTCATAAGCCTCTGTGGAAGCAGGCTCATGAACTATTATCCGTCATTCTTGGTGTTCAGATGCAGGGCGAACCATTGAGATAGGTTCAACAACTAAGGGCTCTATGGGAGTAGCCCGATTCTTCTTGGTTTTGCGCTTCTTCTTGGAGGGAGCAGCATCAGAGGCTTCAGTATTTTTCCTTTTTCTGGCTTCAGCCTCGGCAGCCCTCGTCTTCTTCAGTTCTGAAGCAGTTGACATGACCTTTGGCTTCGAGCCAGTCATGCTGCTTGGGAAGACTATGCGAGGTTCTTCCTGCCTTGAAGGTGCAGATTGGGCAGTTGATAGCTTCTTCTTCTTTGCAGCCATTCCTGGGTCAATGCCAGGACGACCAAGAGACTTGCGCTTCTCAGCCTCATTGTAGGCTAGCACACACTTGTCAGCTAGACTCTTCATACGCTCACGAGAGCCTTGAGCTTCTTCACGCTTCTTGTGAAAGGCTTCTTTGAGCTCGTGCAGCATGATCTTGAAGTTTTTGACATCTTGCACGCTGAGCTTGGCCACATGCTTCTTGAACTGAGCTTTCTCATAGTCGATCTTGTGCTTCAGTTCAACGATGCGCTGAGAAAGAGCTAGCTCAGAAGCAATGGCGCCATTGAAGGAGACGCTGAGGCCAATGGGAAGTTGCAGATCATCAAAGCTAAGATTTGGGGTGTCAAACCACTCATCAATGAAGTTATGGATGATTGTCACATCAAAGAGAGGCAAATTATTGAAGATCTCTGCTTCTTCCTTGCTCTTGATCAGTTGCTCAAGGGCATCATCTGCAAGATGTTCATCGCTAGACAGATCAATGTGCTCTTCTCGCAGAATGGCAGCAGGAGTCAAAATTTCATCAGTATGCATGACGATTTTCTTTTTCTTCTCCGTCTTGTTAGAGATACGTGATAGATCTTCAGACTGCACACTGTCTTCACGAGGTGCAGTGGCCAGTGGCTTCGTACGTGAAGCTTTTGGAGGAGGAGCTGAATGTGAAGCCTTAGTCTTCTTTAGCTTCTGCGGCTTTGGAGGAGGAGCTGGGGCTTCATCAGTGTCAACATCATTATCAGAATGATCCACTTTGGCACCTTGGACCAAGATGTAAGTGATGAGGCCATCAAGGTTGGAGAAGGGGCCGATGACATTAGGTTCTGCATCACGTGAGCCGTCGGCACGGGGAGCAGAGGGACCAGGGTTGAAGTCTAACCCAAATGACTTCTTGTTTTCTTTGGCAGAAGCCTTTGCGTGCTGGAAGTTGTGCTTGAAGAGAGTATCATCACGACACCAGAGCAATGATGTTGGGTCGGCAATTTCAGGCTAAGGTCCAAGGACCATACAAGGATAGAAACCCTGTGCAATAGCTTCAGCTCTGTTCTTGGGTGGAAGGCCTCGATAGACAAAATCAGCCCAAGGACTTTTGATAGCATTCTTTTCAGCGTATTCCTGGGTCACAAACTAGTATTTGAACCATTATTCAGCCCAATATCGTTGAATCCATTGGATTCGTGTCTTGCGCTGATGATAATTCTCTTCAGGATCTGTGTCGGTGTCAAAACCGGTGGATCTCGGGTAGGGGGTCCCGAACTGTGCGTCTAGGCGGATGGTAATACGAGACAAGGGACACGATGTTTTACCCAGGTTCGGGCCCTCTTGATGGAGGTAAAACTCTACGTCCTGCTTGATTGATATTGATATTGTGGATGTTACAAGAGTGGATCTACCACGAGATCAAGGAGGCTAAACCCTAGAAGCTAGCCTATGGTATGATTGTAATGGTTGTTGTTGTTGTCCTACGGACTAAAGCCATCCGGTTTATATAGACACCGGGGAGGGCTAGGGTTACATAGAGTCGGTTACAATGGTAGGAGATCTACATATCCGTATCGCCAAGCTTGTCTTCCACGCCAAGGAAAGTCCCCTCCGGACACGAGACGAAGTCTTCAATCTTGTATCTTCATAGTCTGGGAGTCCGGCCGATGATGATAGTCCGGCCGATGATAGTTCGGCCGATGATGGTGATCCGGCTATCCGGACACCCCCTAGTCCAGGACTCCCTCGGTAGCCCCTAAACCAGGCCTCAATGACGATGAGTCTGGCGCGCATATTTTTCGGCTTTGCAAGGCGGGTTCCTCCTCCGAATAATTCATGGAAGATTGTGAACACCAGGATAGTGTCCGGCTCTGCAAAATAAATTCCACATTCTACCGTAGAGAGAATAATATATAAACAAGTTCAATCTGCTGACGTTTTTTGCGGCATGACGTCACACCACTACCAAGCCATTACTTGAATCGTTTTTTACTTTACCACCTCAGCGCATTTAGCGAAGCGGTTTCCTTGGCACGTCTTGTCGAAGCAGAGATCGTGTTCCCCCTTATTCCGGGATTCTCATCAATACGGACATGGGTAACCCAACCGCGCCATTGATGGTGGCGCTTGGGAGATAAGCGAGTTTTACCAGGCTGGTGGGGGACGCATAGACTTCGTCCGCCCATATATAAGGGGATTAGGATCCACCCTTTCACCTACGCCTTCTTCCTCCTTTGCTTATACATCTCCGCGCACTCGAGCTCCAGCACCCAAGCCCGCACATCTCGTCTCAACCCTCCCCAGCCATGTCTGGAGCGGGAGGCAAGTGGATGACCTCCTCCGTTACGGAGGGGCACATCGAAAGACTGCGCAACGCCGGATATCTATCCGGCGACATTGCGCACTGGCTGCCCGACGAGGGGCAGCTCATCCCCACCCCCAAGCCCCATGAGAGGGTCGTATTTCTTCCCCACTTCCTCCGCGGACAGGGCTTCCCATTGCATCCCTTTGTCCGGGGGCTCATGTACTATTACGGCCTGGATTTCCACGATCTGGCGCCAAACTTCATCCTCAACATCTCGGCGTTTATCGTCGTGTGCGAGGCCTTCCTCTGCATCCAGCCTCACTTCGGCTTGTGGCTCAAGACCTTCAACGTCAAGCCGAAGGTGGTGAAGGGCACTCAGGCGGAGTGCGGAGGCGCCATGTTGGGTAAGATACCCAACGTCGTCTGGCTCGAGGGTGCCTTCGTGGAAACCATCAAGGGATGGCAGTCGGGGTGGTTCTACATCACCGAGCCGCGTGACCCTAGATGGGCAGCAGCCCCCGAATTTAAATCTGGGATCCCCATGCGGCTCTCCTCTTGGAAGGAGAGCGGCCTGACCTGGGGTGATTTGGAGGAGCTGACCGGACTCCAAGCCTGTATCCAGAGGCTGGTGAACAAGAAGCTCAAGCTTGTCAACATGGTCCAGGTCATGCTCATCCGCCGGATCCTCCCGTGCCAAGAATAGGCATTCAAATTGTGGGAGTTCAATCCGGCACAGCACCAGACCTTGAGCAGGCTCTTCGACACTAGGTACGAAGATGCCTAGAAAGTGCTTTTTAAGGGCGCCGAAGCCCCCGCATCCGCCACCGAAGATCGCGGATTTCGCTCGCAACGCCAAGCTGACGAGGTAAGTGATTTTGCCCCTTTACGGGATGCTTGCTATTCATAGTTTGACTCTATGCGGGTTTCAATTTCCCCCTTTTCCTTTGACAGGACTGGATGAGGAAGGCGGAGCAGATCATCTGCCCGGCTCCTATGCCAGAAAACCCAGTAGACGCCCGTCTAGCGGGGCTGCTGGTTCCGGCACCGCACGTGGTGCCGGAGAAGAAGGCCAAGAAGGAGGCCACGGGTACTCGAAAGAGTTCCCGTTTTTAGGTGTCCGACGACTCCGAGGCGGACTCCTCCCCTAAAAACGAGGAGGAGAAAGAGGACTCTCTCCCAGAGGAGGGAGAGAGGAAGAGGAGGGCTTCCCCAACAGGGGAGGCCGAAGGGTCCAAGAGGGGAAGGACTATTCCCCCGGACAGCTCCGCCAACGTCAACGTTGGCGACGAAGAATGGCCCTCAAGGGCCAGGCCTCCGGCGAGATCGTAAGTATCCGGATTCCTGAATGATTTATAATTTCTCTTTTGTGTCACATAGTGTCATTCTAATGCCGCATGCTGCCTGTAGTCCGGCCAATGATGATCTCCCCACTTCATCGAGTGGGTCGTTGGCTCCGTTGGATGTAGACTCCATCCCGACCGCCTCCACCCCTCGCGACGCCGAGGACACCGAGGTGGGATCCCAAGAAGGGACCCATCAGGGGGAGGCTCCGGGGGCGCCACAAGGCGGCCTCCCGGACTTTGCGTCGGACTCTACGTCGGAACCCGCAGTGGTTCCGGAGTCCGGCCGGCGGGCCCTTAGCAAGAAGGGCAAGACCGCCGGTGGCTTCCGTCCAACCGGAGGCGCCGGACAATTTGTTGGAGGCGCTCCAGAGCGCTTCCATCGAGGAAGAACACCGCACTATTATGAGTGCGGTGATTCAGAAGGTACAGCTCGCCAAGAGCGGGCTGACCGAAGCCTGCAGTAGCCTTCTATCAGGCTTTGAGGTAAGAAGTTAAGAATGTGCAATGTAATACCGCATAGACAGTAGCCCCTGATGCTCGGTTCAGTGTTCGAAAAGAAAAGCCGGACTGAGGATCTAAAAAAGATATACGCAGGGTTGCTAAAAAATTATGTCAATATGGGTTGCAGGCTGCGCTGCTGACCTCTGCCGCACTGACTGCAGAGGTCGGTGCTTTGAAGCAGGAGCTCGAGTGGTCCGAGCAAGAGCTCGGTCGTGCCAAAAAGCAGCTCCAGGACAAAGAAGGTGAGTAACACCACTTTGAATTTGTACCTTACAAAAAAGGATTTAGGTTGCGACAAAAAATAACAAGGATAACGTGGGTACTGCAGGGGCCACGAACAAGGTGGCAACCCTGAAGGAGGCCGTGTCTGCGGCCGAACGCAATGCGGCCGCGGAACGGGCAGAGCGAGAAAAGCAGGAGGCGCGGGTGGCGGCGGTTCGGCAAGAGCTCCAGGCTCTCATGCAAAAGCATGAGAGTTTGGAGCGTGACTCAAGGACTCGAGAGTCCGAGCTTGCCTCGGCTCTCGAAAGTGCCAAAGCCGCCAAGGCCGAGGCCCATAAGTCCTTCAGGAGATTGAGTCGGTGAAGAAGATAGCGGCGGGTAAGGCATTTTTCATGCAAAGCAAGCATGTGAATGTAAATTACGTGTTACTTACCCGAATTCGGAGTTCTCCAGGGGCGTTTGCAGATCTGCCTTGCAGCGTGTCTGATGCCGCCGCATTCTACCGAGCCGAGGAGGGGAGCTCAACGGAGAAGGTCTTCTGGTCTCAGTACGCTGAGGCCGGCCATCCAGTGCCCCCTAGCGACCAGCTGAAGCAGCTGGTCGAGCTCCACAAGGTAGCCGAGCAGGCCATGAAGGGCCTCATAGTCCTGCTGTGGCCTGGAGAGGCCATGCCTGGGAGCTACTTCGGCCTCGTCCGGCGGTTGGTGGATGCGTGCCCCTGGGTGGAGGTTATCAAGCGCTCCGCCTGTATTAAAGGTGCTCGTCGGGCCCTTGCCCGCGCAAAGGTGCACTGGGGCAAGCTGGATGCGGAGAAGCTTATCACTGACGCGCCGCCAACGGGCAAGGAGTATCGTACGCCCGAGATGTACTATAAGACTGTCCCGAAGGGTGCCCGCAAGATTGCGGATGAGTGCCCCCGGATGTAATTATTGAGTAAATTCGCAATGTGTTATCCTGTGCGCTGAAAACTTTGTTCATATGCGCTAAGCAACGCTTATTAATTTAAAATATTACCTTCTGTGCGGCCGTTTATTAAATCTGAGAGATGGCAAGTCGTCGGCTTCAGCCCCCATGCCGCGAGTGCTGGGGTGTTCGTGATAAACTTGAGCACTCTTGTTCCCATTTTTGGGTCCATCTAGGGAGGCGCTCAACACAACGAACAAGGCAACCAGACTTATAGTGCTTGAACACTCTCACTTAGCCATAGAATTCTATAATTTTAAATTTTGGCGAAGCCCCTAGTATTCGGAAGACCGAGTTCGGGGTGCTATCCACGCCTTGGCCAGACATTATCCGGTTCTTCGCTCGAAGTGGCATAAGTCTTTAGGGACTCGAAGGGACCTCTCGAACAGTGACCAGTCTCTCGCCTTATCATGACAGTCAGTTTTAGCTTTCTCCACTGAGGCGTTAACCCGGCTGAACCGGGGCGCAATCGCAGTGGTTCTCCCAGTGCTACCTTAGCCGATAGAACGGAAACGTAAGGTGCCAAACATGGGAGCCAGGCAAACCCAACTATTGACCCAAGACATGGTTCGGAGCCGATTCATATAATGCTATAAGTTCGGGGTGCCGCACTTGTGAAAGTGTTCGGACTTATCACACCATAATGCGGGGAACATAAGCCCCTGGTGTATTTGGCCGTACCAAAATATACGGATGCAACATGTCGTAAATGAACATATATATATAAAGTAATGCAATTGTGGGCAAAAAGTGCTGCATTATTTATTCAAGAAGATCTGCTATGAGTGCGGAATGATACAAATAGTGCAGAAAGCAAGGGATTGGACGAATTAAAGGCGTCTCCCTCCAGGGGTAGGCCGCGGAATGGTGTATTTAACAAATTTAATGCTCGTAATGGAGACCACCTGAGTGTTCGTCGCAGCCTTTGTCCCTCCCTGGCTGTTGCATCATGAGTTCTGCAGGTTCGCCGCCGGACAGAGTCCTGTAAAAAAAGAGAAAAATAAAAGATAAAAAGAGTGACACACTTTGGAGCCCCTGGTGTGGTCGAACCGCACTCTGGGTCTGTTGTGATCGTGCCTCTCCCCCTATGCCCATGGTATCTCCAGGGCGTAATTATGTACGCGGAGAGTTTGTCTTGCAATTGTACGAGGGCTGGGGTTGGGGCCGCATTACCACGCGTGCTCGGAACGTGCCAGGTGGTCTTGGTTGATGTTGCTCCGGGCGCGTTTGGCCGTGTCCGGTCGTTTAACGGCCGGACTCGAAAATTGCCTTAAAAGGCTGCTCTGTACTTCTGCCGCGAGAGCCGCTGTATGTTCCTCCGTTCGAAGGGAGCGTTCCGTGTTTCCATTGACCGTGATGACTCCGCGAGGGCCTGGCATCTTGAGCTTAAGGTATGCATAATGAGGCACCGCGTTGAATTTTGCGAACGCGGTTCGTCCGAGCAGAGCGTGATAGCCACTGCGGAACGGGACTATGTCGAAGATTAACTCCTCGCTTCGGAAATTATCCGGGGATCCGAAGACCACTTCCAGTGTGACTGAGCCTGTACAACTGGCCTCAACACTTGGTATGACGCCTTTGAAGGTCATCTTTGTAGGTTTAATCCTTGAAGGGTCTATGCCCATCTTGCACACTGTATCCTGATAAAGCAGGTTCAGGCTACTGCCGCCGTCCATCAGGACTCTCGTGAGGTGAAATCCGTTGACGATTGGGTCTAAAACCAATGCGGCGAATCCGCCATGGCGGATACTGGTCGGATGGTCTCTTCGATCGAAAGTGATCGGGCAAGAGGACCATGGGTTGAATTTTGGGGCGACTGGCTCCATCGCGTATACGTCCCTTAGTGCACGCTTCCGCTCCCTCTTGGGTATATGCATTGCGTACATCATATTTACCATCCGAACTTGAGGGGGGAATCCCTTCTGTCCTCTGTTATTCGGCGGACGGGTCTCTTCCTCGTCATCGCTGTGTAGCCCCTTGTCATTGTTTTCGGCAATTAATTTTCCTGCCTGCTTGAATACCCAACAATCTCTGTTGGTGTGGTTAGCTAGCTTTTCGGGGGTTCCATGTATTTGACAAGAGCGGTCGAGTATTCGGTCCAAATTGGACAGGCCCGGAGTGGTTCTTTTAAATGGCTTCTTCCGTTGACCGGGTTTGGAGCCTCGGAATCCGGCGTTGGCTGTCGTATCCTCATTGCTGTCACTGTTAATGCGGCGTTTGTTTTTGTTTCGATGTGACCTGCCATTGCGGTCCTTGGTATCCGGACTGCCAGCATTTTTGCTGAGGTTGTTGCTGAGAGCTAGCCAGCTATCCTCTCCCGCACAGAAGTGGGTCATGAGTGATGTGAGGGCTGCCATGGATTTCGGCTTTTCCTGTCCTAGGTGCCGGGCTAGCCACTCATCGCGGATGTTATGTTTGAAGGCAGCGAGGGCCTCTGCATCCGGACAGTCGACGATTTGATTTTTCTTTGTTAAGAACCGTGTCCAGAATTGCCTGGCCGATTCGTCTGGCTGCTGGATTATGTGGCTTAGGTCATCTGCGTCCGGTGGTCGCACATACGTGCCCTGGAAGTTGTCGAGGAATGCGGCTTCCAGGTCTTCCTAGAACCCAATTGACTCTGCGGGCAGGCTGTTAATCCAATGCCGAACTGGTCCTTTAAGCTTGAGCGGGAGATATTTGATGGCGTGAAGATCGTCGCCGCGGGCCATATGTATATGAAGGAGATAATCTTCAATCCAAACCACGGGGTCTGTTGTGCCATCGTAGGATTCGATGTTAACGGGTTTAAACCCTTCAGGGATTTGATGATCCATTACTTCGTCCGTGAAGCATAGTGGGTGTGCGGCGCCTCTGTATTGAGCAATATCGCGACGTAGCTCAAGAGAGCGCTGTCTGCTGTGTTTGGCCCGGCCGGAGTAGTTGTATCCGGCACGACGGTATTCGTCGTGGGTCTTGGGGCGCCCACGTGATCCATAGATAGATCTGGATTGTCTTGCCTTGTCCTCCAATATATCCCGCAAGTCCGGCGCATTCCCCCGTGGCTTCGTGCTTTTTGAGCGGTGCCGGGGTACGGTTTTGGTGGAGGGCTTACATGCCTCTCTGTCGCGGCCACGAGGTGGTCGGTCTGCCGTATTGTGCACTGGTGATGCAGGTTTGTATGCTTCCTCCTCTAGTCGGGGGAGTAACTTGCGTTTTGGGTAGCTTTTGGAGGGGCGTTCGAGTTCATACTCTTCGGCCGCGAGGACCTCGGTCCATCTGTCGGCCAGCAGGTCTTGATCATCTTGAAGCTGTTGCTGCTTTTTCTTTAGACTATTTGCTGTGGCCATTAGCCTGCGTCTGAAACGCTCTTGTTCGACGGGATCCTCAGGCACGACGAATTCGTCGTCATCGAGGCTTGCCTTGTCTCCGGAGGGAGGTATGTAATTATCATCCTCGACCTTTTTGTCTGCCGCCCTCTCGTGAGGGCTTGCTTCTGCCTCCTCCTGCGCTGAATCTTGCTGGAGGGGGTTATCTTCGGCACTTTCTGGGGTGTTATTATCTCCTGTGCCGGAATCTCCATTCGGGCTGTGGTGGGATTTAGAGCGGCGCCGCTGACGTCGTCGCTTGGGCTGTTTCTTTAAGGAATCTGCCTCCGCTGCTTCTTCACCGTCCCCATCTTTTGGGGTGTCCACCATGTATATGTCGTATGACGAGGTGGTCTTCCAGTGTCCTGTAGGCGCTGGTTCTTGATAGTCTCCGGCATCGTCGTCCATACCTTCGATGTCTTCGGAGTCGTAGTCAAGTACGTTGGTTAGATCGTCGACGGTGGCTACGAAGTGGGTGGTGGGTGGGTTTTGAATTTCTTCGTCGTCCGCGTCCCAACCATCCTGGCCGTAGTCCGGCCAGGGTTCTCCGGATAGCGAGAGGTGCTTCAGCGAATTTAAGATGTCGCCGAAGGGTGAGTACTGAAAGATGTCCGCAGCGGTGAACTCCATGATCGGCGCCCAATCGGATTCGATTGGCAGGGGCGCAGGAGGTTTGGAGTCCGGCAGGGAGTCCGACACCTCGGAGTCATGAGCTTTATGAGGGACAAGGTCAGTGTTCGGCTCCATCGCCGTGGAAGTTGCAGCTCCAGAGGCGGTGTCCAGCCACCCGTCCTCGATCTGCGCGATCGGCTCCGGACTATGGGTCGGAGCGGATTCGTGTGCGGCCTCCAAGGTACTGTCCGGCGGCAGAGTTAGGTCGTGCCCATCGTGACAGTGCGGCATGCTCGGCTGTGGCTCGGATCCATCGAAGACCAAGTCCCTACGGATATCGGCCGTGAAGTTTAGGCTTCCAAACCTGACCTGACGGCCAGGGGCGTAGTTTTCGATCTGCTCCAGATGGCCAAACGAATTGGCCCGCAGTGCGAAGCCGCTGAATACAAATCTGTCCGGGGAGAAAAGTCTCACCCAGGACTGCGTCGTTGTCGATTGAAGAGGCCATCAAGCCTATCGGTGACGACACAAAGGAACTCTCAATGAAAGCACCAATGTCGGTGTCAAAACCGGCGGATCTCGGGTAGGGGGTCTCGAACTATGCGTCTAGGCGGATGGTAACAGGAGACAAGGGACACGATGTTTTACCCAGGTTCGGGCCCTCTTGATGGAGGTAAAACCCTACGTCCTGCTTGATTGATATTGATATTTTGGATGTTACAAGAGTGGATCTACCACGAGATCAAGGAGGCTAAACCCTAGAAGCTAGCCTATGGCATGATTGTAATGGTTGTTGTTGTTGTCCTACGGACTAAAGCCATCCGGTTTATATAGACACCGGAGAGGGCTAGGGTTACATAGAGTCGGTTACAATGGTAGGAGATCTACATATCCGTATCGCCAAGCTTGCCTTCCACGCCAAGGAAAGTCCCCTCCGGACACAGGACGAAGTCTTCAATCTTGTATCTTCATAGTCTGGGAGTCCGGCCGATGATGATAGTCCGGCCGATGATAGTTCGGCCGATGATGGTGATCCCGCTATCCGGACACCCCCTAGTCCAGGACTCCCTCAATCTGTCTTGTAAAGTTCTGCAAGGTCATCAGGCAAATCTTTTGATGTTCCCCCTCGATGCTGTCTGCCACCCTTCCTTACTGATTTCTCTGCAGCCATGAACTTCAAACTGAATGGCTTCAATACGTTCAAAGGCTTCAAAGGCTTTCGCTTACTAGACAAACAGGAACTGGCTTCGGGAGAGTTAATGTGATGCTGTAAGAATTCTGCAAACGAATGCAGACTATGAGAACCTAGGGATTCTCCCACGGACATGTACCTGTGAAAGCATTAGAGATGCGAAGGAAAGCGAAGAGGTCATATGCATTCTACGAAGATTTTGAAGATAAATCAGTTTGAAGACATTGACCTCATGATGCAAAGACATTCACTTATATGTTGAGAGTTGGTTCCAGATTTGTACGAATCCGTGAATAAGTACAAGTGAGGAATCTAACTAGATATGAAGCTTAAGTGAATATACTAGGCAGTATGAGATGCAGACAGAATAGATCTAACATTGTATAGGCAGAAACCAATTTTGGTAAATAGGATGAATCTTTGAGGATCAAAAAGATGGTAAAAATAGAGTTATATTTACCACATGAAGAACTGCTAGATGGGATGAATAGGAGACCGAGCAGTTCAATCCACCGTGCCCTAACTTGGCGACGGAGGACACCTACGGCGGCGGCCGAGAGGACGATGTCCGCGGCCGGCGTGAGGACGGCGTCGGAGAAGTCGCGGCAGCTAAGCGCTTCATCGCCGGCGTCGTCGAGAGCTAGCAGTGGCGCTAGGGTTTTGACGAGGTGGAGAGGTGGAAGAAGGTTTTCTTTATGGCAGGGGACATGTATTTATAAGGAAGTGTGCGGCACGGCGCAATTACGGAGGTGCCCCTGGCGGTTCACATCTGAGGGGCACGTGGCAAGCATGCAACATACTCAGAGTTGTCCCACGTTCCCACGCCCGCCAGGTTTGTCGGATGGTTGTTCCGGCTTCTCCAGATTTCAACCAATAAAGATGAATCATTTAAAACAGACTTAATGTTTATCTCTGTGTCTTCTGCTGACAAGGACGCAGAGAAGACATTCGACAGTTTCAATAGAATGCATATGATTTGAACAGATAGAGTTTGAGATAGAAAGCATAGAGAGATTAGGGTCCGATCACATTCACTTAGTTCAAAAGATTCAACTAGGAAGACATAGCTATAAGTGAATGCTGTAGAGGACAGAACACTAGTATATATATATATATATATCATAAAGCAATCAAATCATCATAGTGAAGAGAATCATGAAGATAAGTTGAAATTGAAGACAAACAAAATGCGAAGACATTGCAAAAATAACGCCATGAGTGAAACACTTCAAACCAAAAAATTTGGTGGCGGCGTTACCCACCGTATAGGAAGTATTAGACCCAGACACGGCGCACAATTATCATGGCGCTCCGAAGTCAAATTCCATGTTAATGTATTCACACTCAGAATGTAAGTCTTCATTAATTGAAGATATACTTTACTTCGTGTGTTGCACATCTAAGTCATCAACATGCATAAGTGTTAGGATGTGTGCCTAATCACATGACATTTGAGGATTCCAAGATATTTAGCTCACACCGTAACTTGCAAAACCTTTTCTCATCCAAGGGCTTTGTGAAGATATCTGCCAGTTGCTCTTCAGTGTTGACGTGAATGATGTCAATATCTTTCTTCATGACATGATCTCTGAGAAAGTGATGACGAATTTCAATGTGCTTTGTCTTCGAGTGCTGGACTGGATTGTTGGCAATCTTGATGGCGCTTTCGTTGTCGCAGAAAAGAGGTACTTGTTTCAGATTGATGCCATAGTCCTTGAGAGTTTGCTTCATCCATAGAAGCTGAGCGCAGCAAGATCTAGCCGCAATGTATTCAGATTCAGCAGTTGAGAGTGATACACAGTTCTGCTTCTTTGAAGACCAACAGACAAGTGATCATCCCAGAAAGTGACATGTGCCTGATGTAGACTTGCGATCCACCTTGTCACCAGCATAATCAGCATCCGAGAAACCAACCAAATCAAATTTTGAGCCCTTTGGATACCATAATCCGAGTGTTGGGGTGTAAGCCAAATATCGAAGAATTCGCTTCACAGCTAAGTGATGCGATTCCTTTGGTGCCGCTTGGAATCGAGCACACATGCAAACACTAAGCATAATATCTGGCCTAGATGCACATAGATAAAGTAAAGAACCAATCATGGAGCGGTATACCTTTTGATCGAACTCTTTACCATTGTCGTCGGGACCAAGATGGTGTTTGGCTGGCATTGGCGTCGTGTAACCTTTGCAGTCTTCCATTCCAAACTTCTTCAGACAATCTTTGAGGTATTTTTCTTGAGATATGAAGATGCCATTCCTTTGCTGACGAATTTGAAGACCAAGGAAGAATTTCAGCTCACCCATCATGGACATCTAATATTGCTCTTGCATCATGTATCCAAATTCATCACTATACTTCTGGTTGGTGCATCCGAAGATAATGTCATCCACATATATTTGGCACACAAACAGTTCACCATCATATGTCTTCGTGAAGAGTGTGGGGTCAAGGGATCCAGGTTTGAAGCCTTTGCTCTTCAGGAAGTCTTTGATCGTATCATACCAAGCGCAAGGAGCTTGTTTGAGTCCATATAGTGCTTTGTTTAGCTTGTACACCATATCATGATGTTTTGGATCTTCAAAGCCAGGTGGTTGAGCAACGTATACTTCTTCTTCAATCTTGCCATTGAGGAATGCACTCTTCACATCCATTTGATATAGCAGAATGTTGTGGTGATTAGCGTAGGCTAGCAGTATGCGAATAGCTTCAAGCCTAGCCACAGGAGCAAATGTTTCATCGAAGTCAATTCCTTCAACTTGAGTATATCCTTGAGCTACAAGACGTGCTTTGTTTCTGATGACTTGACCATGCTCATCTTGCTTGTTTCGATATATCCATTTCGTGCCAATAATGTTATGCTTGTGAGGGTCAGGACGCTTGACAAGTTCCAAAACATTGTTCAGCTTGAACTGTTGAAGTTCCTCTTGCATTGCTTGTATCCATTCAGGTTCCATAAAGGCTTCAGCAACTTTCTTGGGTTCTGATATTGACACAAAAGAAAAGTGCCCACAGAAATTTGCTAACTGTATTGCTCTAGAGCAAGTAAGTGGACCAGGTGCATTGATGCTATCAATTATCTTCTCAATTTGTACTTCATTTGCAACTCGAGGATGAACAGGACGAAGACTTTGCTCTTGCTGATCATTGTCATCATTGGGAGGATTGTCTTCAGTCTGACTATTGTCTTCTTATTGGTTAGGTGTAGAAATGATAAGTTCTTCTTCAAGCTGGGCTTCAGAAGGCATGATTTCACCAGCTCCCATCAGCTTGATAGATTCGCTGGGCGGAGCTTCATCTAGAGTACTTGGCAGGAGCTCTCTTTGTGAACCATTGGTTTCATCAAATCTCACGTCCACAGTTTCGACGATTTTGTAGAAATAGAGGTTGAAGACTCTGTATGAGTGCAAATCCTTTCAAGAGCCAAGCATGAAGCCTTCGTGAGCTTTAGATGCAAATTTTGACTTGTGATGGGGATCCTTGATCCAGCACCTAGCTCCAAATACTCTGAAGTAGCTGACATTTGGCTTCTTGCCAGTAAGGAGCTCATAGGATGTTTCGTTCAGAAGCATATGGATGTAAACACGGTTGATGATGTGACATGCTGTATCAATAGCTTCTGGCCAGAACTTTCTTGGTGTCTTGTACTCGTCGAGCATTGTTTGAGCCATCTCAATGAGGGTTTTGTTCTTGCGCTCTACAATGCCATTTTGCTGAGGTGTGTATGGAGCAGAAAACTCATGAGTGATTCCCATTGTATCCAGGTAAAGATCAAGTCCGGTGTTTTTGAACTCAGTGCCGTTGTCACTTCTGATATGCTTGATCTTCACGCCATAATTGTTCATTGCTCGATTGGCGAAGCGTCTGAAGACATCTTGCACTTCAGTCTTGTAGAGAATTATGTGCACCCATGTATATCTTGAGTAGTCATCAACAATGATGAAGCCATAGAGACAAGCAGTCATTGTGAGGGTAGAGTAGTGAGTAGGGCCAAATAAGTCCATGTGTAACAGCTCGAAGGGTTGAGATGTAGCCATGATTGTCTTCGAGGGGTGTTTTGCCCTAGTCATCTTTCCAGCTTCGCAGGAACCACACAAATGATCCTTCTTGAACTTGATACCCTCGATGCCTATAACATGCTTCTTCTTGACGAGTGTGTGTAAGTTCCTCATGCCAGCATGCCCCAGCCTCTAATGCCAGAGCCAGCATTCTGAAGCTTTTGCAAGAAGACATACGGCAAGTTGTGGACCTGCTGAGAAATCTACCATGTATAGATCATCTTTTCGATACCCTTCAAAGACTAGAGACTTGTCAGATTCCATTAGTACAAGGCAATGATATTTTCCGAATAGCACAATCATGTTCAAGTCACAAAGCATTGAGACAGACATTAAGTTGAAACCAAGGGATTCAACAAGCATCACTTTATCTATGTGTTGATCCTTTGAGATTGCAACTCTACCTAGACCCAATACCTTGCTTTTACCAGTGTCAGCAAATGTGATGTGACTCTTGTCTGATGGATGTAAGGTTGAGTCCAAGTAGGTTGAGCTGTGACTATTCTTCCTCCGCGGCAACTGTGAATGCCAAAGTGATCGATGATGATTCACCGCCCCCTACTTCAGCACGCATCGACACTGCACCAAGTACGTCTGCACCGCCAAACAACAACGACAACCCTGATGCTTCACCTACTCATGAAAACGAGTAGATGCTCTATGTCTTCTAACCTTTTTGGTCACTACTGACAAAAGGGGGAGAAGCGTATGAGTTGATAATCTTCAAGAGGGTTCATATGGGCGGTTGCTTTATATTTTGCCTCGTGTTTACAACTCTCGCTTTTGATACATTTGGTTCTTTGAGTTGTAACACATAAACTCGATGGTCGTCTGCTACTTATTTGCTTTTCTGTCATGTGATGATAAATTCCGCATGTGCGATGATAACTTCCGCACTTAGATCATTCTGTAGACGTCCATTTTTCATTATGCATGTCACTCTATTAATTATATCATTTCATGCATGATGAATTATCTTCATAAGTTGAAGAGGATCTCCACAAGTACAACCTGCCATGTGCATTTGCATTCCAAAAGCAAATTACTTATATGCACATCTTCAGGGGGAGCCTTTGCCACTTATGAAGACAATACCCTATCCTTTACAATTTCACATACTTTATCCCCGTTGAAAACTTCAACCAGTTTGTCATCAATCACCAAAAAGGGGGAGATTGTAAGTGCATCTAGTGCCACCCCTAGTTGGTTTTGGAGTATTGACGACAAAGTTGGTTGAAGGACTAATGCCTTTGTGAGAATTGCAGGATAACGCAGGTAGTGTCCCTCATTGATTCGGTTTACCTACCGGAGATGACCCCTAAAAATGTATGAAGACATTGACGATAATGGTGGTATATGAAGATATTCATATTGAAGACTATGACATGAGAAGACATTGAGTGAAGACTATGGAGCGTGAAGACTGTGTCATTTCGTTGTTTCCTTTTCTTGTTTGTTGAGTCATAGGAACCACCGTACTATTAAGTGGGGTCCAAGTGAGCAAAGTCAGAATGACTGAAGTGATGCTCAACCAAAATCCTATGTGTTCGAGCGAAGACAATGAGAGCAAATCTTATCCAGAGCTGGATGAGTCAGCTTTGCTTGTAGCCCAAGTAAAGTTGTCGTGTGTGTTTGAAATCTGACCATTGGAACACGTCTCAGTTCCTTAGTGACCCAGGGTCATTTCGGACATATCAGGTCGGGTTGCCTTGCGGCTATAAATAGCCCACCCCCTACACCATAAATTGGTGGCTGCTTAGAGTTAGTGCACGGCTTTTGTCGTTTGAGAGCAACCCACCTCGAAGCCTTTGAGAGAGAAATCCTTGCGAGGACAAAGCCCAAACACCCAGAGCCAAAGAGTGTTAGGCATCAGTGAAGTCTTTCTGTCTGTGTGACCTAAAGACTTATTACACTTGAGGACTGTGTATCCTCCAGCCAGTTAGGCGTCGCGTTCTGAGCATCCAAGAGTCATTGTGGATCGCCGGTGAACGAAGTCTGTGAAGGTTCGGAAGTCTACCTTGAAGACTTACCAGAGTGATTGGGCAAGGACTGGGTGTCCTCAGCTCAAGGGGAATAAGGTGAAGACACGGTCTTCTGAGTTGAATCTCAGCCTCCCTAACCAGACGTACAGTTGTCACAGCAACTGGAACTGGTCCAACAAATCATGTGTCTTCAACAAGTGACTGGTTCTATCCTCTCCCTTCCTTTACTTTGTGTTTGTCTCCGTGAAGTCATTGCCTATTTGTCGTACCTGTTTGACTTCATTGCTTGACTACTATCGTTTGTTGGCTTCATACTATCTTCCGTCCTGATCCTTACTACCTAGCTGCTATTAGTCTTTGTACTTTCACATTACTGCATACCTGACTATGGCTTGCCTGTTGTAGTTTATCTTCCGCTGCATATTAATTAGGTTATTTCTATTGTTTGTCTTCGAAACTTCCACGTTTTGAAAACTTTCATAAAAATCGCCGATTCAACCCCCCCCCCCTCTAGTCGATAACTAGCACTTTCATGCTGGATCAAGGATCCCCATCACAAGTCAAAATTTGCACCTAAAGCTCACGAAGGCTTCATGCTCGGTTACGGAAAGGACTCGCACTCTTACAGAGTCTTCAACCTCTATCTCTACAAAATCATTGAAAATGTGGATGTGCGATTTGATGAAACCAATGGTTCACAAAGAGAGCTCCTGCCAAGTACACTAGATGAAGCTCCGCCCAGCGAATCTATTTAGCTGATGGGAACTGGTGAAATCATGCCCTCTGAAGCACAGCCTGAAGAGGAACTTATCATTTCTGCACCAAACCAACCTGAAGACAATGCTCAGACCGAAGACAATCCTCCCAATGATGACAATGATCAGCAAGAGCAAGGTCTTCGACCAGTTCATCCTCGTGTTGCAAATGAAGTACAAATTGAGAAGATAATTGATAGCATCAATGCACCTGGTCCACTTACTCGCTCAAGAGCAACACAGTTAGCAAATTTCTGTGGGCACTTTTCATTTGTGTCAATATCAGAACCCAAGAAAGTTGTTGAAGCCTTTATGGAACCTGAATGGATACAAGCCATGCAAGAAGAACTTCAACAGTTCAAGCTGAACAATGTTTGGGACTAGTCAAGCGTCCTGACCCTCGCAAGCATAACATTATTGGCACAAAATGGATATATCGAAACAAGCAAGATGAGCATGGTCAAGTCGTCAGAAACAAAGCACGTCTTGTGGCTCAAGGATATACTCAAGTTGAAGGAATTGACTTCGATGAAACATTTGCTCATGTGGCTAGGCTTGAAGCTATTCGCATACTGCTAGCCTATGCTAACCACCACAACATCTTGCTATATCAAATGGATGTGAAGAGTGCATTCCTCAACGGCAAGATTGAAGAAGAAGTATACGTTGCTCAACCACCTGTCTTTGAAGATCCAAAACATCCTGATATGGTGTACAAGCTAAACAAAGCACTGTATGGCCTCAAACAAGCTCCTCGCGCTTGGTATGATACAATCAAAGACTTCCTGAAGAGCAAAGGCTTCAAACCTGGATCCCTCGATCTCACACTCTTCATGAAGACATATGATGGTGAACTGTTTGTGTGCCAAATATATGTGGATGACATTATCTTCGGCTGCACCAACCAGAAGTATAGTGATGAGTTTGGATACATGACGCAAGAGCAATATAAGATGTCCATGATGGGTGAGTTGAAGTTCTTCCTTGGTCTTGAAATTCGTCAGCAAAGGAATGGCATCTTCATATCTCAAGAAAAATACCTCAAAGATTGTCTGAAGAAGTTTGGAATGCAAGATTGCAAAGGTTACACGACGCCTATGCTAGCCAAACACCATCTGGGTCCCGACGACAATGGTAAAGAGTTCAATCAAAAGGTATACCGCTCCATGATTGATTCCTTACTTTACCTATGTGCATCTAGGCCAGATATTATGCTTAGTGTTTGCATGTGTGCTCGATTCCAAGCGGCACCAAAGGAATCGCATCACTTAGCTGTGAAGCGAATTCTTCGATATTTGGCTTACACCCCAACACTCGGATTATGGTATCCAAAGGGCTCAAAAATTTGATCTTGTTGGATTCTCGGATGCTGATTATGCTGGTGACAAGGTGGATCGCAAGTCTACATTAGGCACATGTCACTTTCTGGGACGATCACTTGTCTGTTGGTCTTCAAAGAAGCAGAACTGTGTATCACTCTCAACTGCTGAATCTGAATACATTGCTGCTGGATCTTGCCGCGCTCAGCTTCTGTGGATGAAGCAAACTCTCAAGGACTATGGCATCAAGCTGAAACAAGTACCTCTCTTTTGCGACAACGAAAGCGCCATCAAGATTGCCAACAATCCAGTCCAGCACTAGAAGACAAAGCACATTGAAATTCGTCATCACTTTCTCAGAGATCATGTCATGAAGAAAGATATTGACATCATTCACGTCAACACTGAAGAGCAACTGGCAGATATCTTCACAAAGCCCTTGGACAAGAAAAGTTTTTGCAAGTTACGGTGTGAGCTAAATATCTTGGAATCCTCAAATATCCTGTGATCAGGCACACATCCTAACACTTATGCATGTTGATGACTTAGATGTGCAACACACGAAGTAAAGTATATCTTTAATCAATGAAGACTTACATTCTGAGTGTGAATACATTAACATGGAATTTGACTTCGGAGTGCCACGATAATTGTGCGCCGTGTCTGGGTCTAATACTTCCTATACGGTGGGTAACGCCACCACCAAATTTCTTGGTTTGAAGTGTTTCACTCATGGCGTTATGTTTTCAATGTCTTCGCATTTGGTTTGTCTTCAATTTCAACTCATCTTCATGATTTTCTTCACTATGTTGATTTGATTGCTTTCTGGTATATGTACTAGTGTTCTGTCCTCTACAGCATTCACTTATAGCTATGTCTTTCTAGTTGAATCTTTTGAACTAAGTGAATGTGATTAGACCCTAATCTCTCTATGCTTTCTATCTCAAACTCTATCTATCCAAATCATATGCATTCTATTGAAACTGTCAAATGTCTTCTCTGCATCCTTGTTAGCAGAAGACACAGAGACAAACATTAATTCCATTTTAAATGATTCGTCCTTATTGTTTGAAATCCGGAGAAGCCGGAACAACCATCCGACAAACCTGGCGGGCGTGGGAACGTGGGACAACTCTGAGTATGTTGCATGCTTGCCACGTGCCCCTTAGATGTGAACCGCCAGGGGCTCCTGTGTAATTGCGCAGTGTCGCACACTTCCTTATAAATACATGCCCCCTGCAGTAAAGAAAACCTTCTTCCACCTCTCCACCTCATCAAAACCCTAGCGCCACCGCTAGCTCTCGATGACGCCGGCAACGAAGCGCTTAGCTGCCGCGACTTCTCCGACACCGTCCTTACACCGGCCGCGGACATCGTCCTCTCTGCCGCCGTCGTAGGTGTCCTCCGTCGCCAAGTTAGGGCACGATGGATTGAACTGCTCGGTCTCCTATTCATCCCATCTAGCAGTACTTCGTGTGGTAAATACAACTCTATTTTTACCATCTTTTTGATCTTCAATGATTCATCCTATTTACCAAAAGTGGTTTCTGCCTATACAATGTTAGATCTATTCTGTCTGCATCTCATACTGCCTAGTATATTCACTTAAGCTTCATATCTAGTTAGATTCCTCACTTGTACTTATTCACGGATTCGTACAAATCTGAAACCAACTCTCAACATATAAGTGAATGTCTTCGCATCATGAGGTCAATGTCTTCAAACTGATTTATCTTCAAAATCTTCTGAGAATGCATATGACCTCTTCCCCTTCCCTCGCATCTCTAATGCTGTCACTGGTACATGTCCGTGGGAGAATCCCTAGGTTCTCATAGTCTGCATTCGTTTGCAGAATTCTTACAGCATCACATTAACTCTCCCGAAGCCAGTTCCTGTTTATCCAGCAAGCGAAAGCCTTTGAAGCCTTTGAACATATTGAAGCCATTCAGTTTAAAGTTCATGGCTGCAGAGAAATCAGTATGGAAGGGTGGCAGACAGCGTCGAGGGGGAACATCAAAAGATTTGCCTGATGACCTCGCAGAGCTTTACAAGACAGATCCTGAAGAAGATTATAATCAGCGCACGACACGAATCCAATGGATTCGACGATATTGGGCTGAACAATGGTTCAAATACAAGTTCGTGACCCAGGAATATGCTGAGAAGAATGCTATCAAAAGTCCTTGGGGTGATATTCTCTATCGAGGCCTTCCACCCAAGAACAGAGCTGAAGCTATTGCTCAGGGTTTCTATCCTTGTATGGTCCGTGGACCTCATCCTGCAAATGCCAACCCATCATCATTGCTCTGGTGTTGTGACGATAATCTCTTCAAGTGCAACTTCTAGCACGCAAAGGCATCGGCCAAGGAAAACAAGAAGTCATTGGGGTTAGACTTCAATCATGGTCCCTCTGCTCCCCGTGCTGACGGCTCACGTGATGCAGAACCCAATGTCATCGGACCCTTCTCCAACCTTGATGGCCTCATCACTTACATCTTGGTCCAAGGTGCCAAAGTGGATCATTCTGGTAATGATGTTGACACTGATGAAGCCCCAGCTCCTCCACCAAAACCGTAGAAGCTAAAGAAGACTAAGGCTTCACGTTCAGCTGCTCCTCCAAAAGCTTCACGTGTGAAGCCACTGGCCACTGTACCTCCTGAAGTCAGTGTACAGTCTGAAGATCTATCACGTATCTCCAAGAAGACGGAGAAGAAAAAGAAAATCGTCAAAAATACTGATCAGACATTGACTCCTGCTGCCATTCTGCGAGAAGAGCACATTGATCTGTCCAGCGATGAAGATCTTGCAGATGATGCTCTTGAGCAACTAATCAAGAGCAAGGAAGAAGCAGAGATCTTCAATGATTTGCCTCTTTTTAATGTGGCAATCATCCATAACTTCATTGATGAGTGGTTTGACACCCCAAATCTCAGCTTTGATGATCTGCAACTTCCCATTGGCCTCAGCGTCTCCTTCAATGGCGCCATTGCTTCTGAGCTAGCTCTTGCTCAGCGCATCGTTGAACTGACGCACAAGATCGACTATGAGAAAGCTCAGTTCAAGAAGCATGTGGCCAAGCTCAGCATGCAAGATGTCAAAAACTTCAAAATCATGTTGCACGAGCTCAAAGAAGCCTTTCACTCGAAGCGCGAAGAAGCTAGAGGCTCTCGAGAGCGCATGAAAAGTCTAGCTGACAAGTGTGTGCTAGCCTACAATGAGGCTGAGAAGCGCAAGGCTCTTGGTCGTCCTGGCATTGGCCCCAGAATGGCTGCAAAGAAGAAGAAGCTATTAACTGACCAAGCTGCACCTTCAAGGCAGGATGAACCTCGCATAGTCTTCCCAAGCAGCATGACTGGCTCGAAGCCAAAGGTCAAGTCAACCGCTTCTGAACTGAAGAAGACGAGGCTACCGAGGCTGAAGCCAGAAAAAGGAAAAATACAGAAGCCTCTGATGTTGCTCCCTCCAAGAAGAAGCGCAAAACCAAGAAGAATTGGGCTGCTCCCACAGAGCCCTTAGTTATTGAATCTATCTCAATGATTCGCCCTGCATCTGAACACCAAGAACAATGGATGATAGTTCATGAGCCTGCTTCCACAGAAGCTTATGAAGCTGAAGACATTCCAGCAGTTGATCCCACCGCTGCTGAAGACATTGGTCACCATGACAATGTTGAAGATGATGAAGTTCTTCCTTAGATTGAACACAATGTGGTATCATCGCCTGTTCTCACGAACAGCGAACTCATCAGCATTGGCCGTCCTCTGACGCCAATTGCTCAGGATGCATCATGGGCTGATCGCCCACAATAACAAGACTCCCCAAGTACTCCCCAACCACAACAAGTCACACCACCTGTGCAAGAAGAATAGGATGAGGCCCAGCCTACTCCATCTCCAAAGGCGTCGCAAGCATTACGCAGGCTTCGCAAAGGACCAAGGCCTCAAGTCCCTCTTTCAAGCGTTCCATAAGGAGAAGTGCACCACCAATCTGTTGCACGTCAAGTGTTTCCAGAAGCCACTCCGACTGAGAATGTCTCCGTGTCTGACGCCCAAGCTGCTGAAGACAATCCGGCTGCATCAGCCGATGACGAACAAGAAGTAGAATGTGTCCCTACTCCCCCCACTGCTGAAGAAGTTGTTCCTGAAGTGCATGTGCCAGTACCCGACCCTCCAGCTCATCAAGTGGAGGTTGAAAATCTTGAGGCTGCCACCACCAACATAAATGAAGCCAATGACGTAGTCATGGCCGAAGCCAATGTGGAGCCTGCACCAACCAATATGCTAGAAGCCAATGATGCAACGGCTCTTGAAGCTTCTGTTGTGCAGCCTGAAGACTCTGTTGTTGCCACTGCTCCTGTTCCACCACCTAGGCCTACTACAATTGAGTGAGCATACAACTATGGCCAGCTTATCACTGTCAAATGGCTGGTTCTGGTTCCTCCGCCTACTGCCTCTGGTCCTCAGTTTGATTATCATATTGAGCATAGGCCTCAGGTCCAGAAACCAAAGCCAAGACTGCCAAGGTTCCCAGGTACTGCCATCTCTACTGGGTCCTTCAATGCAAATGGCTTCAAAAGCCACAACACCTTCTTTGACAGCGCAAAGAACCCCTACTCAAGGCCAAGAATATCATCCGATCGTTTCTGGAGTTATCAGCAACGAAGCTATTACTCCTGCGTTCTGTATGATCAAGGGCGCATTTTCCCTCATATGCGTCTCGACACTGAAGCCATTGCTGGACTGCCATGCTTAGAAGAAGCACTTGACTGCTTTCGTGATGCTGGTTTGCTCAGCTTTGTGACAGACAAAGAACATTGGAATGAGGAACTTTTGCTTCAATTTTATGCTACCCTCCACATTCGCGGCTACAACATGGATACAAAGACATGGGTTCTCGAGTGGATGACAGGAAATGTTCATCATGAAGCCAAAGCTCTTGACATTATTGAGCTTACAGGCCTACCCACTCCCGGAGAACTATTCGAACCTGATTGTCAACTCCACCGCAATGCACTGGAGAGCATCTTCCATAAGCCAGAGCCCAACATGAGCCAGATGTTGAGTATGATGAAGCCTCTGCCACCTGACGTTGAATACCCAAAAGAGTTCTTTGTTGATGACCTTGAGTATCTGCCTCGCACAATATATCACATCATTAGACGGACTCTATGGCCTATCAAAGGACATTCATCAGCTACAAAACTTGAAGGAGTCATGAAGACATTGGTCTTTTACATCCTCAATGGCATCAGCTTCAATACACAAGAATTCTTCATCCGGCAACTGGCTGCGTCTGGCTCTGACCTTTTTGGTCTGAAATTCTATGCTCCATGGGTCATGCGCCTCATCAAGCTACACTCTGCTATCAACTATCATCCCTCTGCTCGCAATCATCTGATCTTTCTACCAGAGGTTGATATGTCAGTTGAAGCCATATACCCTGAGCCTGCCAAGAAGCCTCTTTGTCTTCAAAATGCTGAACACCAAAGCTTCACTCAGCCCATGGAAGGAGTCCAAGCAGTAACTCGTGTCTATCCAATGGCTGGAAACACTCGTCTGCCTCATCATGCGCAAACTGAAGCTACTGAGAGCACAATTGCCCAAAGGCCTAAGAAGTGCTCTCGCGTCCTAAATGATCGAGAACTTCTTGTGGCACTTCATCAGAAACAAGACAAGCATCACTTTTGGCTCAAGCGACAGATGCAAAGCCTATTGGTGGACGTCAATCGTATTCGAAATCTTGCCACCAAGAATGCTTTTGTCACTCACGAGACTTGTCGGTGATCATGGAAGAGTTTGACACCGCTCAGTGCCGAAGCAGATCTTCAAGATGATGGCTTCACTGAAAGATTCAACTTTGACTCCACTCCTCCACGGAATGTTGTCCTATGTCGAACCCCATCCCTTGAAGACTCTGACTATTCTTCCTCTGCGGCAACTATGAATGCCAAAGTGATCGATGATGAAGACGATGCTACTTCACCGCCCCATACTTCTGCACACATCGACACTGCACCAAGTTCGTCTGCGCCACCAAACAACAACGACAACCCTGCTGCTTCACCTACTCCTCATGAGAACGAGTAGATGCTCTATGTCTTCAAACCTTTTTGGTCATCACTGACAAAAGGGGGAGAAGCATATGAGTTTGATAGTCTTCAAGCGGGTTCAAATGGGCGGTTGCTTTATATTTTGCCTAGTGATTACAACTCTTGCTTTTGATGCATTTCATTCTTTGAGTTGTAACACTTAAACTCGATGGTCGTCTGCTACTTACTTGCTTTTCCATGTGCGATGATAACTTTCGTACTTAAATCATTCTGGAGACGTCCATTTTTCATTATGCATGTCACTCTCTTAGTTATATCGTTTCATGCATGATGAATTATCTTCACAAGTTGAAGAGGATCTCCACAAGTACAACCTGCCATGTGCATTTGCATTCCAAAAGCAAATTACTTATATGCACATCTTCAGGGGGAGCCTTTGCCACTTATGAATACAATACCCTATCCTTTACAATTTCACATACTTTATCCCTGTTGAAAACTTCAACCAGTTTGTCATCAATCACCAAAAATGGGGAGATTGTAAGTGCATCTAGTGCCACCCCTAGTTGGTTTTGGAGTATTGACGACAAAGTTGGTTGAGGGACTAATGCGTTTGTGAGAATTGCAGGATAACGCAGGTAGTGTCCCTCATTGATTCGGTTTACCTACCGGAGATGACCCCTAAAAATGTATGAAGACATTGACGACAATGGTGGTATGTGAAGATATTCATATTGAAGACTATGACATGGGAAGACATTGAGTGAAGACTATGGAGAGCGAAGACTGTGTTGTTTCGTTGTTTCCTTTTCTTCTTTGTTGAGTCATAGGAATCACCGTACTGTTAAGTGGGGTCCAAGTGAACAAAGTCAGAATGACTGAAGTGATGCTCAACCCAAATCCTATGCCTTCGAGCGAAGACAATGAGAGCAAATCTTATCCAGAGCTGGATGAGTCAGCTTTGCTTGTAGCCCAAGTAAAGTTGCCGTGTGTGTTTGAAATGTGACCGTTGGAACACGTGTCAGTTCCTTAGTGACCCAGGGTCATTTCGGACATATCAGGTCGGGTTGCCTTATGGCTATAAATAGCCCACCCCCTACACCATAAATTGGTGGCTGCTCGGAGTTAGTTCACGGCTTTTGTCGTTTGAGAGCAACCCACCTCGAAGCCTTTGAGAGAGAGAAATCCTTGCGAGGACAAAGCCCAAACACCCAGAGCCAAAGAGTGTTAGGCATCACTGAAGTCTTTCTGTCTGTGTGACTTGAAGACTTATTACACTTGAGGACTGTGTATCTTCCAGCCGGTTAGGTGTCGCGTTCTGAGCATCCAAGAGTCATTGTGGATCGCTGGTGAACAAAGTCTGTGAAGGTTCAGAAGTCTACCTTGAAGACTTACCAGAGTGATTGGGTGAGAACTGTGTGTCCTTAGATCAAGGGGAATAAGGTGAAGATGCGGTCTTCTGAGTTGAATCTCAGCCTCCCTAACCAAACGTACAGTTGTCACAGCAACTGGAACTTGTCCAACAAATCCTGTGTCTTCAACAAGTGACTGGTTCTATCCTCTCCCTTCCTTTACTTAGCGGTTATCTTCGTGAAGTCATTGCCTATTTGTCGTACCTGTTTGACTTCATTGCTTGACTGCTATCGTTTGTTGGCTTCATACTATCTTCCATCCTGATCCTTACTACCAGCTGCTATTAGTCTTTGTACTTTCACATTATTGCATACTTGACTATGGCTTGCCTGTTGTAGTTTATCTTCCGCTGCATATCAATTAGGTCATTTCTATTGTTTGTCTTCGAAACTTCCACGTTTTGAAGACTTCATAAAAATCGTTTATTCACCCCCCCCCCCCCTCTAGTCGATAACTAGCACTTTCAATTATCAATACCATCCGGGGGTTAGTTGCACTTTGACTGAGGCTCCGGCAGGAAGCTATATTCAATATCACCCCAACGGCGGCCAGTTGTTTATTGTGTCACTTGTACTACAATATTATAAATGATGGACATAAAATACATGACTCCTAGCAGAGGTACATCACCATTTATTGATGACGGGTAGTCCATCACTGATAAGTTTTACAACCATCGCTGACGACTTTTCATTGTCCCTCATTGATGTGATGCACCAATGATGGGCCTAAGTGGGCCTGTCATTGGTAACCGATCACCAAGGGGGTTTCAGTAGTAGTGCATGGACAATGTTGGAGGGGGGCACTAACTCCTTGGTGTTGCTCCACCCGAAAGTCCTAAGGTGGTGGAGCACGAGAGTTTGGGCAGGGTGTCATAGATGGTATACATGAAAACTAGTTATAACATTCTTTCTGAACAACCGGGAGACTGTAATGATTATTATTTTCACTTACAAATGTATGGGTGCTTTTTATTCATTTTATTGTCTCCTGCATTTTTCTACTAAATATTCTTATAATTTACTACACATTCTACTTTTTATCCAGTTTCTTCTGTTTTTAATGGAAAACACGAAAATATTGTGACGTGGATTAAGCCTGCCGTTGCACATGCACTGACCGAGTTGCCCGAATAAAAAGTACCTCTAATTACTAAAACTAGATGATACCCCGCGCGTTGCTGCGGGAAGAAATGGGAATACACCTATTTATAGAATTACAGGTAAAAAATTATAGAAATATTAATAACATGTAAAGAAAAAAACATTTGCTAGCTGGCTGGGGGATTGTAACTGGCGCAAAATGATTCTCATGTGTAAGAAGTCTCTAATTAAAAAGAAATAACACTAAGGCATCCAACTAAAAAGTGGTTCGAATACTTGTAAAAAGAAATAACACTAAAGCATCCAACTAAAAAGTGGTTCGAATACTTGTAAAATTTGGCACAATGTTACAGTTTGTCTTGATCGCTCTAATTCTATGGAAAAACATCCTCAACAATGTGAAAAAAATCATTACATAGAAGAGAACAACTTTCCAATTAGAAATTTGGAATTGACACAACCAATCACCACAATTAATTTGGAACTATATTAACCACAAAATGGCTACCTTTAAGTTTACAACTATCGTACTACAAAAAAAGTGACCAATAATAATATATATATTCATGGAAGTATTATAAAAAACAAAGTGAAACACTATATCCTAAACATCGAGCGGCTGCATTATATTGAACACTAAATTTACATGGAGCATCTTCCAACAAAAGAGTGGAAAAAGTCTCCAAATTTGCATTGAGCATTCCAACAAATTAGTGGGAAACAAAATTCTCACCTCAACACAAATAAATAATGAATGGGTCACCTTTGCCACATAAGACACGATGATGACTGACTTTGGCCATACATATTAATTGTATCTGCTGCTTGTGAAATATCCCCTGTTCATGGATGCAAACTAATTGTGTATTCCAAAAGGAATAGCATATCAAAGTATTATAAGGTCCAAACATTAAACTTAAACCACAATATAAATATGAAACACTTTTTTTTAATTCAAAGCATTGACCTTGGTTATTTTGTTTTTTGATCCGAGAAACAAAATTGTTTATCTTTTGATATTTTCGCCACCCTCTGCTATGAATAAATAACAATAAGAAAAAAATTGCATAGAGAAAACGTCACAACATAGATGTGCGCGATAATAGTTTAGCATCCCTTTATTTATTTATTTTTGCGGGAGCATCCCTTTAAATTTGACAGCTTCAAATTTTAGTTGGTATATAATGACATATTGAGAAGAGCACGCATCTAAGAACATATTTGCTACCATATGTCCAAGTGAAAAAGGCATCCCGGTGAAGTCCATGCACGAACATGTGGTAGCATCAGCTGATGCAGACTGCGGTGTTGGTAGTGGGAAGTAACTGCAAAGGAATAATATGAACGACATGCCACACAGAAGTATGTCAACAGACAACAGCGGTACATCGACGCTTACCTGGTATGCTGATGTGATCGTCCCGAAGCTGGACTCCCTATGGGTATCAAAATCGTCTTTGCTGATTTAGTCAGGCTTCTTGCTACCCCCGGCTGCTTCGAAACAGAGCAACGGCATGCAAAAGGACTCAACGGCTGCCTTGCTCGACGATGTAGGATGGCCGACCACGGAACAGTCGCGCAGCCCGCGTCCAAAAATTCATATAGAAACATCAAGAGGGGAGACGTACTGGCAACCATGGCGAAGGAGGTTCGGATGAGAGCATCGGCGGGTGGCCGGCAATGGAACGGCGGACCAGCAGACAACCTCACTCAGAGATAAATTGGAGGCGAGGCCGATAGGAGGGCGTGGCGGAGGAGGTCTGGAGGAGAGCAATGATGCGCGCATGTCGACTTGGGTCTGTCTTCCTTGAAGATCTAGGTGCTCGACAATTGAACCGCAGCCTGACCTGCGAGCTACGACCCAACAACCAGGGTGTCATCGGAGGCAAGGCAGATCGACGATCTTGCGGGAGGATGGAAGCACTTAAACGCAAAGACGATGCCCGCTCAGTTAAATTCAGCGATTCTTCATCAATTGCAAGGTAACGGAGGGATGGTAATGTGGGTGATTAAGGGCATCTCCAGCCGCGCCCCAGAAAGGCCTCCCCAGGCGATTTTTTCGCGTCGGCGCCGAAAAAACAGTCCAGTCGCGCCCCCAGGAGCCCGATTTTCGCCGGCTTGGGCCGAAAACAGCGCTGGCGGACCCAGCCCGAACCCGGCGCGCTCGGGGGCGCCCGGGGGCGCCGGGGCGAGCTGTTTTGGCGCGAAAAAGACGCGGGCCAGCCGCGTCAGCGACTCAGCGCCTCGTCTTACCCCAACGGCCTCGGTTCCCGCGGGGAATCAACGGCAAGGCTGCCGCCGGTCAGCCTTGCCATTGATTCCTCACGGGCAGCGCTTCACGGGACGGCGCGCCGACGCCTCCCCTCCCTCGCACGCGTACACACGGGCGCGGCCCGGCTATAAAAGCCGGCGGCCTCCACTCGCCTGTGGCCACACCAGCCCCGCCCCTCGCCGCCGTCCAGCCCCTCCCCTCTCCCTGCCTCTCCCGAGCGCCGCCACCCAGCCCCTCCCGTCGCCATGGCAGAACGATTCCCCGGAGACGAGGCGGCGTCCAACGGCTTCGGCCGCCGTTCGCTCCGCGAACAGGAGTCCTGGCTCCTGTTCCAGGCGAACATCCCGGCGCCGCCGGACATGCGCGCCGGGCCAACGGGGTGGAGACTCAACGCCGGGGGAGTGCCCATTCCCCCGTTGCCCGACGCCGTGGCGAAGCCGAGGTACTCTGTCGAGGAGGTCGAGATCGTGCGCGCGTCCCTCACCGACGCCAACTCGCCTTCCCCCAGTACGCCGCCGACAACCACGCGGCCTGGGCGGCGTATTTCGAGCGCCGCCAGCAGCAGCGACTGGCGTCCACCAACGGCGCGCCGGTGGTCGGCGGCCGGCAGAACAGCGAGGGGCGCCACCTGTGGTGGGGCGTCCCCGGCCGCACACTCGAGGGCGTGCTCACGTACCTCGAGGGCGACAACGACCCGCCGTTGGCGTACCCCCCGGCGAGGGTGGCCGCCCCGGCGCAGCACCGACGCGTCGGGCCATGGACGCCAAGGAGGTTCGGCGCTTCCTCTTCTTCCTCCTCATCCCGCTCTTCTTCACATTCCTCCGGCTCTCCGGCGCTGCTCGGCGTCAAGGCCGAGCCCGCGGCGGAGACGCCGCTCGGCCGGCGCACTTGCAGCGCCGGCATCGTCATCAATGAGGGCGGCCGGCGTGCCTCGTCCTCGTCGGCTCCTCCGCGCTTCGTCAAGCCAAAGACGGAGCCGGGGCTGGCGCCGGTGAAGACGGAGCCGGGGCTGGCGCCGGTGAAGGCGGAGTTCGACGACGACGACGCGGCCCTCGAATGGGCGCGCCAGGACTCCATTGCGATGGAGAAGGCGCACCGGGAGAAGGAGAAGGAGCGTCAGTGCGCCGCCCTACGCCGCTTCGAAGAGCGCCGACGCGGCCGCGAGGAAGGCGGGGTCGTCGTCTTATGCGACAGCGACGACGACGACGACGCGCCGCCGCCTGTTCGCCAAGGCGACGCCGGGCAGGGGTCCAGCAGGGGCACCCGCGTCAAGGAGGAGAAGGCCGACGAGGACGATGGCGGCGACGAATTCAGCCTTTTTTTTTAGATTAGGTTAATGTAATGTTTGGACGAATTTTGCCGGAACTTGCCATGTTTGGCCGAAATTTAACTAGTTTTTATCATAACTTCGCCGAACGGTTCTTTTTTTCTAAGACGCGCCTGGGGAGCGGCCCTGAGGGCCGACGGCTGGGGACCGACTCGCCCCCAGGGCCATTTTTTCCGCCGGCTCACCCCCAGGCGGCGCTTTTAGACGCCCCCTGGGGGGCCAACGGCTGGAGATGCCCTAATGTTGCAGTTTCATATGCATTTGTAGCTATATTTCTGGCATATTGTGGCGGCGGAAGAGACACAGACGGGGATGAGAGTCACGGCGCGTGGACGATGACCTAACATGCATGGGCTACAACCCACATACCATATGTTGGCTTCAGGAGCCAGCCCAGCACAGTGGCGGATCCAGAAATTCAACATTGGGTGTTCAAAAAAAAAAATTGCACCCTAATAGAAGAGCCCATTGGTTCACGGCAATAGAAATACAAAATACAAATTGGTCGGTAACTTGTTTTTTCAAAAAGTCATTGAAGAGAATACTTTCTCAACTCTAGGTGTTGCAACTAGTAGGATTATAACCAATTTTAGAAGCTTGTAAACAAGGTTATAAGTGATACTCCTGTTTGTCTCAACAAGCTTAGCATAATAGAAAGGTCTACTATATTTTTGACCTTTCGTAACCCCTCATCACTACGCATATCAATAATAAAGTGTGTAAGTGAAAAAGAGATATGCATCAAACCTTCCTCCATGAAATCCATAGGTTAAAGATATTCAAGCTAAACAAGTGTCAACTATAGCTTACAATTCAAAGATAATTGAAAGAATGCTCTACTTCCTTCAATTCAAATATTATTCATTCGTTATTTTTCTTCTAGTGAAATCAAGTAGATCCTCACTCAGTGTCATCTAAAGCTAGTTCTCTCTGAATCTGAACAACGATTACACATTCAGTTGGGATTTCACAATACATCGAATCAAATATTGCAATTTCATACCTAGGCGACTGATACCATGTAGCAAAGCAAGTGAAGTTTGGAATACTGCACATTTGATTCCATTGCACCCACGATGTGTACATATACACGGAAGGGCAGCTCTTGGTGCTCAAGTAACTCCTATTAGCTAGTAGATCAGAGAAAGGAGAGGTGGGAGAGCATTGCTGAAGACTAGGGCGAGGTTGTACAGTGCCAAACGGCCTAGATACATGCATGCGTACATGCAGCACACTGCACACCTATATAAAAATCTGTTGTAAAAATATTTGGGTGTACATCTGTACACCCATGCCCCATGGTGGATCCGCCACTGGCCCAGCAGCGACATGTCCAGCTCTAGCCCACCTAGGAAACCTGAGTGGGACAATGCGATCGAAGAATAGAGAAGCAACGAATCGGTATTTTCCACTTAGCGGTGGCAAGCTCGGTAAATTGCTCAAAACATGATCAGACGGCTGCAGACTCTTGAACTATATTGCATCAACGGCTATAACAATTGGGATGATGTGGCTTCATGAGGATTGAGGAAAATCAGCCAGTGGGGTGCCCCTATTTAGATATAGAAGATGAAATTGCAAGAGGGTAGCAGCGCCTGGACACCGTAATCCGGGCCGCACACCTGCTGATCACCGTCGGACAGCCCAGCAGAGAACCGGTGTGTCACCTTAGATCACCTAGCTCCCTCGATGTGGCTCTCCTGGTGGGCCGGTGGAGTTCTAGCAGGCTAGCAAGCGAGCAGTTCGACTCTCTGAAGCTGAGTTCTGGAAACATGAATTGTAGAGGTTGCCGAGGTCGAGGAAGAAGTTGTCGTTGGCGAAGTCTTCGCTGCCTGCAGTCGATGCGAGGTAAGCGAGGAGGAAGAGCACGCGTGTAGGTCTCCTTTTCTCATGTTCATACAAGTGATAGAAGAGCTCACCTTATAAATAGGTGCAAATCTCACTCAACTTTTGAGGTGGGACTAAAGTTCAGTCCCACTCACACCACTTACTAGTTATGCATGAATGGGCCAAGAGAATTTCAGAATTTTAGTTGGGCTTTGGGCCAAAGGCCTACTAGCAAATTCCAACACTTTCAGCGTGTTACTTCCGGTTTACTTTGAGGATCTGATCTAATTGAGCGAACTAGAGTTGCTCAAAAAAAAAATGAGCAAACTAGAGACTGGATTTGATAAACGGTGGTCGATTTCTCTCAGGCCTAGCACCGTATCCGTGAGTCTGGGAGGTACTGGGCCTGCGCGGGCCTTTTTCTTTTCTCCATTTCTTTTTGCTTTCATGTTCTTTGTGTTTTCTTTTTAACCCAAGATTTGAATTGGATTTGGATCGGCTCAAAGTCATTCCAGTTCAAATCCTTTGAGCTTAAGAAGAACCAAATAAATACTGGGCTTATATTACTCATTGGAAACGTGCAATTTTGAAAATTCTTTTCTATGCAAGGGATTTAATACGGCATTGAACAAATCCTAAATTGAATTTATGATTTATAAAAGTAGTCAAACAAATTCGAAAGCGGGCAAAATGCAATGGAATCATGATATGCGTATATGCTTCCATGTTCAAATCCTAAATTTGAAATGTTTGGAACGTGACAACACGAAATCTCGAGACGTTAAGAAATGGGCCGGTTTCTGTCATCCCGGAGTAAAAGGCGGAGTACCTCCTCGAAAGCGAATTAGAAAAGTATAGGACGGCTCAGCGGAGATCGCCGATCGCCGTCGCCACCGCAGATCGCCTAGCGCCATCGCCGTGGCGGGCCGGTGGTAGCAGGCGAGCAGCTCGACTCTCTGAAGCCGAGTCCCGCCGCCCTCTCGTCTACGGTTCGCTTCCGCTTCCCCTCACCATGTTTCTTTCAGTTTACTTCGAGGATCTGATCTACTGAGCGGTCCAGAGACTGGATTTGATAAAGTGTGGCTGATTTCTCTCAGACTGTAGGTTCAGGGTTCCGATTGTGGTTGTACGGATTGGTCCACCTTGATTTGTTTTGACCTGGTGTAATAAAGTTTCAGTGTGTTCAGTTCTTTTAACAAGTCGATGATGTTTTTTTTTTCTTCTTTTTCGAAATGGAGGTTAAAACCCCCGGCCTCTGCATCAATGCGATGCATACATCCATTTTTATTAATTATTCAGCAGAGTACAAAACGAAGGCAATCATGACCAAACCATTACAAGATATGAAATTAACACCTACGACTAAGTCGACTTCTTCCATAGCAGCACCTTCAAGAAGGTATACACTCATCTGCTGAGCCCGACCAATAATGGTCAGGACAAGAGTTTTCACCCCGGACATGAAGCGGTGTTCCAATCACCATCTTGATGACAGATCATTCAATAGTCCCCTTCGTTAGTACTCCACGTCAGTGCCAAACGGCACTAGCAGATTGGTGGGATGCCTTCCCACCTTAAACCACCGTCACGGCCGTCGGCTGGACGCCCATGTCTCGGTGCGGAACTGGTCGCTGCTACTCCACAACGGCGCCAGTCACACTGCAACATGCTCCATACCGTCGGAGCCGCTGCTCCGGAGCTAGAAGTCGACGGGGAACCACCACTGCGCCCCTTGCTCACCAGCGTGGGACCCCGTCGCTCGCGCCTCGAGCATCCTTGTGCGATGGCGGCCGCCCTCGCACCGAACGAAAATCCTCTTTGAGCCGGCATCGAGTGCCGCACACGACCACCGCCGCTATGCCTGCAAATATGCCAACGCACTTGAATATGCACTGTTGTGCCACCTGATCTCCTTATCGCGGTTATCGAGGGCCGCCACCCCCACCGCAATGACCAACGGAGGCCACCGCCCCTGCCGCCATGACTACCCATGCATCCGTTGCCGACGATGTTGTCTGTGTCGTCATCTCTGTGAACGCTGGCACCACCATCTTCACCTCTCTTGCACACCGAAACGTCGGCACCGACATTATCGGCGCACGACAACGAAGCGGCATCGTCCAGATCTGCCCCGTCCATGGGCGTCTCTGGTACTGCGATCATAGACGCTCGTGCATTGTTCCATGGCCACCTCACTCGAGGCCGATCCATCCTTCACCATAGTTGTGCCATTGTCAGTAGCACCGGCGTAGTCGCATGCCGGCGCTGGCTTCACATCTCACTCGAAGGCCGCATCCAGAACGTTGGCGTCGCAGTTTCTCGATGTGACCTCCGTGGCCACGTGCGAGAAAGTGTTCAGACGTGTGGCCTTGGGATCTCCGTGGCTGCACACACACTCCCGGCAGCGCTCACCACTGCAGTTACGGGCAGCCGCGCCGATGCCAGCGGCCGCCCCTGGCTGCATGGGCGAGTACGTGTGTGAGGAGGAGGAGGCGCCTTGGCCAGCGCCGCAGCCAGGACCGACGAGGGACGTCTCACCCTGGTGCCGGCGCATGGATGCACGCGACGACGCCGTGGCCACGACCGCGCCCTCCGCCGCGAACGCGCGAGCCACCGTTAGACTCATGCCACCCTCCGAGCACCACCTGCCGCCCCCAGCCATCTCCCTCCGCCCCGGACACAGCCATCCCCGAGATCCAGCCTCCAGGCGGCCGCCGGCGGACTGTGGTGGCTGGGGATGTGAGCGAGATCTCCGATCCGTTTTTTCCGGATTAACATGCAATTCTGTGTCTTGCCAGAATTAAACTGTTCGCCATAGAGACTTACCAACTGAGTTTTATCTCCAAACAAATCATTAGCATTCAAAACTTCTGTTGGTGCCAACGACTTTGTTTGCGGTTCGGTCCCCTTTTGGCTACTTTGCACTAATTGATCAACAGTATAGATGAGTTTAACTTATACATCCTCCGTCGTAGAACTTCAGTTATTTTAAAACAGAGGGAGTATTACTAAGCGCTTTGACAACTACTCCCTCTGTAAAGAAATATAAGAGCATTTAGATCACTACTTTAGTGTACTTATATTTCTTTACGGACGGAGTACTTCTTGATCGTTGTACAATGCCAGTTTTCCACCATTCACATCTTGATGATGACTTTTTATGCACGCTGCTAATTAGTACAACCACTGCTTGTTAATTGTATCTATGGTGATACAGATCTGATACCTGCAGCTGTATTAAACCTTTGATCGGCAAAGGGCTAGAGACAGATAAGCTGACCTATGGGCATCATCAAGATCAAGCTCGCCGTGGACAGGCCGGGGAACCGTGTGTTGTTCGCTGACGCAGGATCCGACTTCGTCGATGTCCTCCTATCCTTTCTCACTCTGCCGCTCTCTGCCCTCCAGTCCTGCGCAACAGGCGCGTCATCCTCGCAGGGATGCCTCTCCAACCTCTGCGACAGCGTCGACCACCTCAGAAACAGTAGCCTGCTGAAGGTTGAGGCCTGCCATGGCATGCTTCTCACGCCTGCTCGCACCAATGAGTTCCAGTATGCATATAAATGTACCCTATTGGTGTACTGAAAAGAACTCTATATGTGCTCTAAATTCTTATTCTTGATCTACTGCCAGGCTCTGCAAGTCAACTCACAGTACCAATGACCTTGAGATTTCCAGGCTCTGCAAATGTTCCCTAGTTATGGCCAGAGTGTTGCATGTCTACGAGCAAGTAGGCTGCAAAGAGACGTTTATAGGTGGCAAAGAACGGTATGTGATCAGTGATGACATGAAAATCAAGCCAGCATCCACCAGGACCATGCTATTGCTGCCTCAGGCGTTCGATTCTGATGGTATCGGTCATGGCTTTAAGGAGGTCGAAGTGAGCGTCTCCAGGACACAAGTAAGATTTTTTTATGGCATCGTTTGTAGAGTGGAATCAATTTTTTGCTGTTCACCTGGAGTACTCACTTATAATTTTTCAGGTTTTATCCATGTTGAAGGCCTTTCTTTCGTTAGACACCGTACTCACTGATGCATTTCTATCAAAGGGAACTGATAATCATAAGGCCTCTCATGCCACTGTGACACCAATCATCCGTCAGAATATTATTCCACAAGGTCAAGATTCTGCAGATTCTTCACCAGAGTGGAAGATAAAGGTCTTTTACCACACCCGTGAAAAGAAGGTCATGTATGTCGAATGCAACCATGAGTTTGTCGACATGCTCCTCGGATTCTTGACTTACCCTATCAGCTGTGTGATCAAGAACATGGAGGCTGGCACTTGCCATCTTGGCAGGTGCTTCGGCAATCTCTATACAAGCGTCACTAATCTCGACGATGTTGGGCGCTTAACAGGGGTCCTCTCCAATATGATGTTCCTTGATCCAGGCGTTATGCCATTTGACATTTTTACCAACATCAGATCATACCGGGCGCTTGACTGCCGGTGTCCGAAGGATGATAACAAACATTATTGCTGGCATCCTGAGCTTATTGAGGGTGGGAACTATGTCGTCGGCGATGATCTACTTGTGCATCAGGCCTCTGCCATTTCTGTGATGAAGCATTGGTGTGGGATAGACAAGGCTAACGTACTGGAGATGGGCATTGCTGTCGGGAAACAGGAGGTATGCTTGTGAATTGAACGCAGAAATGCTAAATTCAGTTATGCTGTGATTTTCATGAGCATTTCTGGACCTTGTCTTGCAGGCTGTTGCGCTGCTGCGAGCTTTGCTGACTTCAAAGACGGCACTGACTGATGTGTTCATCAGCAGGCTGGAGGAGATGCAGATCTTTGTCAAGTTCCCTTGGGGTAAGACCATAACCGTGCAGGTTGTGAGATCTGATACGATTGCCACCGTCAAGAGCAGGATGAAGGATAAGGTGTCGATGCCGACTGGATGTCGTCATAAATTGCTGTATGCTAGCAGATATCTTAGAGACTCGTGCACCGTTTCTGACTATAACATCACCAGAGAATCTACCATCACCTGTGAATTTCACAAGCTGATGCCTACAGTCGGTCAGGATGAAGCCTGATCAACTTGACGGCTACATCTGGTCGATCGGGATGAAGCTTGGTCGTGCAACCGTTTTTCTGTTGTTCAGTTCTGGTGGCAGTTTTTTTTTTGGCCTCTGTTAAGTTTGACCAGTGGTGGTGCCATGTTCTCCTATTTGGGCTTACGCCTGCCTGAACACTTCCATTCCAAGCCACAAGGGGCACCGGACAAGTTTACAAGAAAATTTGTAAGAAGAAAATGGGAATTAAATTACAAGGAATGCATTCTCTCAGAGAGGTGAAACAACATAGAAGCCCAATCTCGCACAAGGGCTTGTTTTGCAAGGCCCTGACATTTACGCTCTCCTGTAAATCTGTGAATTTGGTTGATGCTAAAAATCTGTATCACATCACTATTTAGTGCAGCATTGCCTGCTGATTGTATATATGGTGGCATATATGGTGTATGCATCACTATTTAGTGCAGCATTACCTGTTAATTGTGTCTTAAATGGCATTATTAAATCTTACTCTCATGCTAGGTAAGGTCACACTGATTTACTATATGATGGTGTGTTTGTCTACAGTGAAGCATGGCTACATTTTCTGTCTTGATGCGAGGCGACATGATCATCGATGACATTTAGACATGCTGTTTCGGTTTCGATAAGCATCATTCGGATGAGAACTAGCAACAAATTACTCTTGGCATATTCCCCATAGGAACAACAGCTAGCTATACCTATAAGTGACCAGTGAACCTGCTCATCCCTAGTTTCTCAGTGAATGCCACAATCAGCCAGGGTCCATGGATCCTGCAGGAATTTGCCACCGTGGACCAACACACAAGACTCCGTCAGCTTCCCCCTCGTCAGCATCTTACTCCTCACAGCAGCGACCGTGTCGGAGCTTGCCACGTCAAGGATGATGGCCTCGCCTGCGAAGATCCACCGATTGCGAACCTGTTCTTCTTTTCAGAGGTGGCAATTGTTGTGCTTCCTGCATAAACCTCCCCTTGAACGCATCCGCCAGCGCAGTCTCTGAATTGATCAGCGCTCACAGCAGCGCAACAGTCTGCAAGAGTTTGATCCACATAAGAAACTTGTGAAAAACTAAAGTTATCGACTGCCATGACTCATTAGTATGATGCAAATAAGTTCTTGTAGATGCCACATGGGTAAGATCATGCAAGTTATGGAACGGTTATATCAATGGCGAGTGATGGGCGCCGGTGCGCCGGTTGGGCCGGTCCTTTTTAAACCGTTAGATGAATGCGCTGATGGCCGTCAGATAACCACGCCAAAGTCATCGTCTCCACGCACTAATTCTCCCTACGCGGAAAAAGTGGATCGTGAACGAAGTGCAGCCCGCACGCACCAGCTGCTGTGCCACCGGGCGTGCGTCTCCGGCTCCAACACCACCAGTCCCCATCGTCGCCGTCGCAGACCTCCGGCATCCCGGGTTCGCATCACCTCGTCGCGCAGGTCGCAAAAAAATCACCGCCGCCGTGCTTCGTGGCCAGCAGCGCCTCTTCCATTGACGCCGCTCGCCGGAGCTCGCAGCAGGTTCCAATCTCCCATCGATGAAGCACACATCGTTGCAATCCAGCATACATCGCCGCCGGCTGCAACTCTGAGTGCTCGTGCTTGCAGCCTTGCCGACGACCGATGCCTCCAGTTGTAGCTCCGGTGTAGACGGCTTGCAGCTCAGGTGCACACGGTTTGCAGCTTCCGCGGTACATGGTTGAAGCTTTTTTAAAAGCCGATTGTAGCAAACGAGGTGGCCTCGTCCAGCAAGAAATTGAAAGCAACAAAAATATCCAGTTACTTGATTGAAGCAGGAAAAAATGCCAGTCAACAAAATTGAATGACGGTGGCAGCAAAATTTAGGCTGGCTTCAGCCAAAAAGAAAACAAAACAAGGTGGTAGCAAAAAATCCTGATGCTTCCAGCAAAAATAATGTCTGGTTGAAGTAAACTTTCTCGCCGGCCACATAAAAAATTGCAATCCCAGCAAAAAAGAAAAAAATACTTCCGTACTCGTATCCATGGCAATCACTGGTTCCAGCAAAAATGCTTAATGGTTCCAGGAAAAACAATGGCTGGTTGACGCAAAAAAAAAACCCGCTGAAGGCCGCGGCCGTTGGTTCCAGCATTTTGCTGCCACGGTTGTAGCACTTCCAGTCGCCCGTTCCAGCAAAAAAGCCGGCCGGTCCCAGCATCGTCTGCGTCGTCGCCGCACGCCGCCCCAACCCGTGCAGCTCTTTCAGCTTCGGCTTGAGCAAATGGCGGCCGCGGCGCATCATGGCTTGCAGCTCTCGTTGTAGCTTTTTTGACCCCCCTTCACCACAGCGACACACAAACGCGATGATGCGGCTTTCATGTGGAGTACTACCCGTCCAGCAGCTCCAAGTAATGGCGTCTGAGAAAAAGGTTCAACAGGAGCAGCGGCATGCGCGTGGTGGAAGAAAGAAAGGGAATGGAGTTTGCGTCTCGAATTTGTGGACAACAGTTGCACTGAAAAGATAAGACGGAAAGCATGGCGGTGCGTGGGGCCATGTGGGATGACGTGTCCACTACGAGCGAGGCGCGTGCATGTGTGCGTGAGCGCGACTGGTCGAAAGTCCAGCCGGACTGCCAGCCCCAAACGTTTCCCTATTTCAATTTTGTAGTAACCTCGTGCGCAAAAAAAATAAAAAATTGTCGTAACCTAGATTTTTTTTCATCGATGTGTTTTTTTTTGGGAGAAATCTCGCCGGCTATATTTTATGCATTCCAGTAAGCGGCCCAGTCGTCCAGCTGGCCAACGGCCCATATGAAGATGGAAATGCGCGCAGGCCATCAGTTCATAAGGCCTCCACGACGAGCTCTGGCCCAACTTTTGCGAGAGCAGCACCTGTAATCCAAGAAAAAAAACTACGTTGTCTCAAAAAAAAAAAAACTACGAGGAAGAAGTTGTGGGGGAATGGGCAGAGGATGAGAGGAGGCAGCAGGGCCGCTCGACGGCGCACGCCCAGCCCCGCAGCCGTCGGCTCCCCGGTGAACTCGTTCGCCGCCGCCCCGGCTCCCCGGTTAACTCTCATTAGCTGAACAAGTGGTTTGCGTATTAACTTTGAGGATTGCTGGTTGATCTCAATCAATTTAAGGCCTATGGCAGCAGACTAGCAGGTACCAGCTCGACTGCTTTAAGCCCAGCAGGCGATTCCAATTCCTTTCAGCAGTTTCATTACAAAGTTTTTTTTTCTGGGGGGAGGGGGGGGGGGGGGGGGGGGGTGAAAGCAAGTTGTATTACTCAACCAGGAGTGAGTTCAATAAGTGATACATTTTATAGATTGATTTTGTGTTTTTTTTTGTTGGAAACTTTTATAGATTGGTTTTGAGGAAGGTTGGTTGACGTTTAAGGTTTCAAGTTATGGTTTGTGCTCGTTTTCTCCGAGTATAGAATGGTTCATCCAATTTGGCAAGTTAAGTTAATCGGCTAATTTTCCATGGCACCACAAGAAAAATATCTGCTCAGTGTCTTCTCTTTTTTATACACGTGAATGTGCAGTTCACTTACAATTTTCTCCGAGTAGGGTTCGAACTACAGCCCTCACGCACTACAAGCAACCACACAAACCATCTGGGCTAGCACATTAGATATGCTCACTAACCTTGTTTTCTTCTTCTTGTTCGAGAGACACAACGCCAAGAAAAAAAACACAGCACCTTCACTCTTTGGTTTATGTTTTTTTTTTGCACGGTTTTTAGTTTTCCTGTTTTGTTCATAAAAGACTAATATTTGTTTTTTAAAATTGTGCATAAATTTCAAAAAAAAAATGTTCATGCCTTTCAAACTTGCTCAGAATGTCAAAACACAAACAGTTTTTTTATAAAAGAACAAAATTTTAAACATGTACATTTTTTTAAAAAACAGTAACGAATTTGGAATTCCAAAAGAATATGAAAAAAAATTGAATTCCGAATTTTTTTAATTTATGAGAAATAGAAACAATAAATAGAATAAATGAAAAGTCAAAGAAGACAAAAAATGAACAAGAGAGAATATAAAAAGAGAAACAGAAAAAATACGGTTCACGACCTTCGAGAATGTCCCAAAGCTGGAAAAAATGGCTGGGAAGCCGAGGTTCCCAAAACCGAGAAAACCTTTTGGGAAATTTCCTTAGTGAACTTTTTTTTGAAAATTTTCAGATCCATGAATATTTTGTAAAAAAATTGATGAACTTTTTCAAATATGTGAGCTCTTGGACCAGGCCCACATGCGCCCGATGAGAGCAATGTCGTCGCCTAGTTAGGCCAAGGCCTAAGCGTTCTATTTTCTTTTCTATCTTTTTCATTTCATTTCTTATTTTACTAATTCACTTTTCTCTTTTTTTAATACCAAAATACATGTTTTAACTAACTTTTTAAACTAATGATTCCAAATTATTTTTTCTATTTTTTTATTAAATGCTTTTAAAAAATACTTACGGTTTTCAATTTTATCCCTTTGTATTTATTAGTTGGGGTCATTTCAAGGATGTCCAAAAAACACCATGTTTAACGGAGATTATTCGGTAAGGTCAGAATGGTTCTTCTGAGAGCACATTATTTTTCAATATCTTTGAAATGGCCCCAATTTCCCTAGCAAAAAAGAAGAAGAAATGGACCTAAATTTTCCCATGGCCTTTTATGAGCAATTCAGGGCACCATGCCAAGTTGATTTGGTTTTCGACAAGTTCTGCATTTTTTGGAGTTTTCTTAGTAAAAGAAGACCGATAAAATGGTCGAACATGTCGCAACTTACATATGGTGTCGGAAATTGTTAAACCTAGCATGGTTGCCTACCATGGGCATGCCCATCCGGGTGCACCCTCCATTGAACATGGTCTAGTTTTGAAAAAAAATTAAATGACCCAAACTTTTGCAGGCAGGGGGCATGCCCGTGGTAAGGATCCATGCCAGGTTTGAACGATTTCCGACAAAATATGCAAGTTACGACACGTCCTATCATTTAGCTGCCTTTTTTAACCGAGAGAAGTCCAGAAAAGATCAAATTTGTCGAAAACCACAACAACTTGGCATGGTGCGTTTAATCGATCATATAAGATCATGGAAAGATTTAAGGTGAGTTAATGGATGCCGCAAAAACATGCCCTCAAATGGACCCTTCTCGCTTACCTGAACACCCTCTGTTGAACATGATATATTTTTGGACATGCATGAAATGACCCCAACCTTTTCCAGTAGAGGCGCCCATGGTAGGCATCCATGTCAGGTTTGAATGAATTTCCCACAACATATGCATGTTGTGTCACGTCCGGCCATTTATAAGCCAGTTTTCACCGAGAAAACTCTAAAAAATGCAAGAATTGTCGAAAACTTAAACAGCTTGACATGGTGCCTTGATTTAATCATAGAAGGAGGTGGGAAAAATTAGGCCATTTAAAGGATGTTGAGAAACAATGTACCCTCAGGTAGAGTCTTCTAGCCAACCCGAACATCCTCCATTAAACATGGTCTACTTTTGGACATTCTAAAATGACCCCAACCTTTTCAACCTGGTGGGCATGGCCATTGTAGTCATCCATGCCAGGCTTGAACGATTTCTGACACAGTATGCAAGTTGTGACACATCCGCCCATTTATCGGGCGTTTTTGACCGAGAAACCTCTGAAAAATGCAAAACTTGCGGAAAAGCAAAACAACTTGGCATGGTGCCTTGAATTGGTCATACAATGCATCAAAAAAAATATGGGCCATTTCAAGCATGTCGGGAAACGACGTGCTCTTATATGGAGCGATCTCGCCTACTCGAACACCTCTGTTGATCATGGTCTAAGTTTTTCTTTTTCCATCTTTTGTAGTGCGTCAAATATAACACTGAAAAAAAGACTCTGGTTTTCCTTTTCAACCGGGCTGGTTTTTTCTTGGGTTTTTACATGGGTTTTTATATTATTTTGTTTTTCTTTTCTTTTATTGATTTTGAAAAAAGTTCATCAAAAAATCAAAATAAGTTTATCGATTTTGAAGGAAAGTTCATTGATTTGGGGAAAAAATCACAAATTTGAAAAAAAAACATTGATTTAGAAACAGAAGCAGAAGCGGTTTTTGTGTTTAGGGGTGTACCGAAGCAGAAGCGGGGTTCACCATTGAGAGTTGGCAACTGAGTTTTTATTTCCCCAAACGAGAATGGTTTTTCAGCACCCAGGTGCCCTAGGCACCCGGCTATAACCATCGTCCGTGTAGAAACTACTCCCTCCGTTTTAAAATAGATGACTCAACTTTGTACTAAAGTTAGTACAAAATTGGGTCATCTATTTTGGAACGGAGGGAGTAGCACATAGAGATATTCGCCAGGTCCTGTACGAGCATTTGATTAGCAGGCCTAGCAGCATATCAAAAAATGGAATGGCTAGACCGCTACCGTGTGTGTGTGTCAAGCAACATGAGCAAGGTGAAAGTTATTTACTTTTTACTGTTCAGTGGGATCTTCTGTGAGCAATGCATATACTCTAGGATTCACAAAAAACGTTGTTCACAAGAGATATAGGAGAGGCCACACAACTCTTTACATAAATAATCAGGCCTTCAGAAAATTTGTGCATGTTGGGGGAGCACATGCAGCGCCATGGTCAGAGGAACTCGGGGCTACTCAATGCTTGCATGGACCGCTCGTGAGTTGTCTCATCGACACTGACCCGCCTGACCCATAGGCCTAGTACCTGTTGCATGTACCTCCTGTCATCTATCCACTAATACCAATTGCCTACTCTGCCTACTTCAGCCTAGCAGCATCTCTATTTATCTCGGTTAAATGGCTTGCTTGAGCATGATGACATTGCAAATGGCCTGCTGTTGGACAGAATGCAGCACGAATCTCATCATGGCTGAATGGACCGGATAAGAGGGTGTCGGGACCCCCGGGTGCCCGTTCCCCAAATAGGTCGCAGAACCGCATGCTGTTTGCCATTGCAGGCAGAATTTGTCGACGGCCTATCTTTTGCCTAGCGCATTGCAGGCATGCCCTTGCTGAGAACTCTGACAGTGCCAGCCACCTTAGAAGTAGTGAACTGAAGATTGACGTACCGTGCGGAGAGCGGCGTTACTGAGTTGGGCGGCAGCTGAACACTTTATCTTGTTCGTTGGTCCACCTCTAGGGATGTGCGCTAGTGGGTCCATGTCAGACAATACGGCCGGAGTAAAATGATATCCAACGACGGAATACGGTCATGAACAGTTGTGTACGCCAGCTCACCGTGGCTCAGGTCCGTCACAAAAATGTTGTTCCCCGAACAGACACGCAAGGGCGCCGTCTGATGCAAAAAGACGCCGTCACCGCTGCAGTAAATGCTGTCCGCGTAGGGCAGGTGTGGAGTCAGCCGGAGACATGACAGATTAATTGCTTTGGATCGCTAATTTGTTGCTACTGCACCCGCACAACACGCCCCTGCCAACTTGCAGGCCTCCCTCCAGCCATTCCTTCCTCCATAAACGTTGCTTCCTGCCCTCCACCCTCGCTGCTCTCTTTATCTGTTTCTTCCCCGAAACCATTGCTTCGTGCCTGAGGTTGTTTTTCTCGATGTTGCTGGCACTGGGAGCTTGGTCGCCATGGATGGAGTTGATAGTGCTGACTCGGTGACTGACGAGGTGCCGATGGAGGGTTACGACGAGAATGACCCACTGTGCTGCTGATCGTTGAAAAATCAGAGCTGCAATGTGGCCCTGGTGATGCGTGGTCACGGATAAGTCACCATGCAATGGCTGGTGCGCTGGTGGAGATGGATGATGATGAAGTTAGCAGCAACCCGTGTAAGAAGCCAAGGATCCGCTAAATGATGCCTCCGGTGGATGTTCTGTACTGTGCTTAGCTGAAATTACCATTTGTACAAGTCTGCTGTTCCTTAGTGAGGTAGTTTGTGTTTCGTGGGTCTCCTTTAAATGTTGGAGAAAGTTGCTGTAACTGAGAGTGAGTTAATTATGCTAACTACTTTGATTGGATCGTATGATCTTATGTTAACTCGCTTGATTTGCTAGCATGTCGCACAGGAACGGGAACAACAATCATCGGTGTCATCTTGTTTTTTAAAAAAAGAGTAAAGTCTAAAATAAACCCTAAACTTGTAGAGCTCAACGGAAATGAACCCTCACATCTAAATCCATGAAATATGTACCCTGACGTTTTAGATCCTGGTCATTTTGAACCTTTTGAAGTTTCTAGGAGAGGATTTGGTGACGTGGCACTGGGAGGCTGGGTTTGCTGACTCTGACCGACTTAATGATTGCCACGTGGGCATGCTCACATGCGAGCCGCCACCATGCCCATTTGACCACTGATGGCTATCCGTGTTGCGCTCTGGCGCTACCAGTACGAGCTCCACTGCCTCCTGTCGATGCTCTAGATCGCTGCCCCGTCCGCGAACGATATCTGCACGGACCGCGTCCCGTGCTTCGTCCTGTACATGTTCGTCGCCGACGTCTCATTCTGCCTCGCTTGTGTCGTGTTTCTCGCTGGGAACGGATCAGTAGCAGCTTGTACATGCGTATTTTTACGCGTCTAGCCGGTGTAATCAAATGCACGCCTGTAGCTTGCTTGCTTGTACGTGCATGTAACCCGCGAACATTGGTCAAGCTCTACAACGAGCCGGTGCATGGCACCAAGCGCCCGAGCCACGGCAACCCCGGCGCGCAACACACCACGATGGCTAGCAGCGACGTGCTCAGGAATCTCAGGGAGATGCGGGTGTGCTCTGCCATGGGTGGCTTCAGAGTTCCTGGTGCCGTGTAGCCGACTTGCCGAAATATTACCACGGTGTGCATATGCCTCGCTAGATGCATGGCCCTGGTCTCAGCAAGTCACGCGGCATGGCGGCAGCGCCTGTGGCAAGGGAGCCGCTGAGGGGCTCGGCCCTGCGACTAAGTTTTTTTACCGGTTCAGGTACCTACCGGCGAGTAATCTACCACACAAGACTGCTTTTAGATTGGTGCTTCACTAGACCCACTCACATTTAGTTTTCTCGGTCTCCCGCGATACGAAGCATATACAGATCGAATACACTGGTGGGCCTGACGCGTTTATAGAAATATCTAAACACCTGCCCCGTCTCTGTCTTCCTTTCTCTCCCATCCATCACGAAACCTCTCTTTCTCTCTCTCCGGTCAGACGAGGCATGCGGAAGCCACCGGTGGGGGCTTGACCGGCCGGCCGCCCCCCTCCCAATTACGGCCACCGTATCCTTTACTCTCCAACCCCGCCCGCCATTAGATCCGTCTCCTCTCCAACCACGCCCACCGCTGGATCATCCTTCCCCGGTCAGCACCGGCCACCGAGGCATGCGGTGGATCTTGTAAGGCCATGGCGACGACCACGCGTCCACGGACAGATATCCTTGTGCTCCACCGAGATCCAACGAGACATGTTCGTCCCCATGTACTCTGGGCGGCGCTCCTACCTTGCATCGCCTAGATCTACTCGACGGCGACGGCCAGATCCACACCGGCGACCAACCGTACGTCAAGGACCAGCAGCACGCTGGAAGACGGCGACGACGACAAGTTCTGAGGAGCAGCGCTGCCATCCCTCCTCCACTGGCACATCCTTTTAGTAAGTCCGTGATCCTAGAGGATGTAGTTGACGTCCTCATAGCGATAAATCCGTACATATTGTGTATATTTTGCCACAATGATATTGGTGAAAGTCATTTTGGTGATCTCTATGTAACTGATCTGTGTGTAGTTGACTTGTGCAAGATATGTGAAACTGGTTTCTCAACGTGTTCTTGCAAGTTGTGAAACTAATTTCTATGAAATATATGAAATTGATATTTCTCATATGTGTAATCCATTTGAATTGAAATGGTATGTTTCACTCTTTTCAAATGATCACTTTCACTCTTTTTGTCAAACTAATTTGTCTGAAGTATATGAAATTACTTCTCTGAAATATATGAAACTGCTATTTCTCATATCTCTAATTTCTTATTTCAGTCAGGTATCTATTGAAATAGTTGTTTACATATAAATTGAAATTGTTTTTGCCGCTTTTGGAATAATCCATTTCAATCTTTTTTGAATGTGAAAAATTGAAATTGAAATTGTTTTATTTCACCCATATGAAATAATCAGTTTCACTTTCTTGTGGTGTGTGAGATTAGATAACTGAAATTGGTGTTGTTCAAAATTAAAAATTATTTGTTTCACTCTTTTCAAATGATCACTTCCACTCTTTTTGTCAAACTAATTTGTCTGAAATATATGAAATTACTTCTCCGAAATATATGAAACTGCTATTTCTCATATTTCTAATTTGTTATTTCAGTCAGATATCTATTGAAATAGCTGTTTACATATAAATTGAAATTGTTTTTGCCACTTTTGGAATAATCCATTTCAATCTTTTTTGAAAAATGTGAAAAATAGAAATAGAAATTGTTTTATTTCACCCATATGAAATAATCAGTTTCACTTTTTTGTGGTGTATGATATTAGATAACTGAAATTAGTGTTGTTCAAAATTGAAAATTATTTGTTTCACTCTTTTCAAATGATCACTTTCACTCTTTTTGTCAAACTACTTTCTATGAAATATATGAAATTACTTTTCTGAAATATATGAAACTGCTATTTCTCATATCTCTAATTTGTTATTTCAGTCAGATATCTGTTGAAATAATTGTTTACATATAAATTGAAATTGTTTTTGCCACTTTTGAAATAATCCATTTCAATCTTTTTTTTAAAATGTGAAAAATAGAAATTGAAATTTTTTATTTCACCCATATGAAATAATCAGTTTCACTTTTTTGTGGTGTGTGAGATTAGATAACTGAAATTAGTGTTGTTCAAAATTGAAAATTATTTGTGTCACTCTTTTCAAATGATCAATTTTACTTTTTTGTGAAACTAATTTCTATGAAATATATGAAATTACTTCTCTGAAATATATGAAACTGCTATTTCTCATATCTCTCATTTGTTATTTCAGTCAGATATCTATTGAAATAGCTGTTTACATATAAATTGAAATTGTTTTTCCACTTTTGGAATAATCCATTTCAATCTTTTTTGAAAAATGTGAAAAATTGAAATTGAAATTGTTTTATTTCACCCATATGAAATAATCAGTTTCACTTTTTTATGGTGTGTGAGATTAGATAACTGAAATTAGTGTTGTTCAAAATTGAAAATTATTTGTGTCACTCTTTTGAAATGATCAGTTTTACTTTTTTGTGAAACTAATTTCTATGAAATATATGAAATTACTTCTCTGAAATATATGAAACTGCTATTTCTCCTATTTCTAACTTGTTAATTTAGTGAGATGTGTACTGAAAAACATGAAATTATTGAGAGGGTCGTTTTGGTGCTCTTGCTCAGCTGCACCCAATATCTGAGCCACTGGCACGTGCATAGGGATGGACGAAAGAGTGTCAGACGCGTCAGGGTTGGAGTGGCGAAAAATGAGGATACACTCGATATACGGCTTTGCACAGTGCGTACAAGTGGGCCAGTTTCATAGCTGGCAGAGTGGTTGGGTCCTGAGCCGTGGCCCATGCCGTAAGCCCAAGTAGTCCAGCTCGATGGTCGAAGCTGAGCCGTCTTGTCTACTGCGTGGGCTTCGCAAGGGAAAGGAAAAGGTAGTGAGACCGAGAGGTGGGTGATGGCAGCTCGCGAGCATGGCATCGGCGGCGGCGGCTGCGACCCCTTACGGCGGAGCTGCGATGGAAGCCGACGGGCTGGAGTTCTTGCTGGATCCAGTAGACCGGACAGTTTTTTCACACCATTAACTCGTCTGAAGATCTGCTTCTGTGGATCGCCGTCGTCCCCGTCGCCACCGCTTATTCCAGCGTCGGTTTCAGGTTCCCGCCTAGGGAAGAATTCACGGAAAGGTTGGAGCACCCATATCCTGTGCCACTAGCGTTACTGTCGCCACGCGAGGAGGCACCTGCTTTGCCGGCGGATTCCAATTTGCGGCTCCAGCTGTGCGCAGCGGGTAGGGGGCTGCAGCCCTGGGCGGTCTGCAGACGAGTGCCGCCGGAGGAAGAATGCCTGGCCGACCCAATCTGCGAAATCCACTGGGAAGGTGAATCCCGAAGCCCCCTGATGGACGAAGAGGTAATCCAGTCAACTTTTGTTTGTTCGAGTCCTGCTGTGCGTGGCCATCCTATAGATGTTGGATATCTTTAGAGTTAGTTCGGATAGTTGGTTTTATGATTGGTCCCATGTGTTTGGCTGGTTTGTGCGTCTGTTCAGCGTGCTCAAATATGGGTGTTAGGTGATTTTTTTTCTTCAGAATTTTGGAAAACCGTTGCTAGTTGATAGAACTTTTTGTTCTATCTGGGTAATTCAGGTTGTGCTTCGGTAGTGCACCACCAGACCAGACGCCGTGTGCCTCGCGGATGAGTGCGCTTGAACAATCTATCCACAAATTTGCAGAAGCCTACGAAAAGTGCGGTGAAACCAGATCTTGGGTTGAGTTTTTACTCGTTGGGTGACGCGTATGACTTACAATTTGTATTCTTGGGAGGTTGTCTTCGGCATACGGTATGGCGAGAGCAGGCTGAACGACGAGCGGACAAAGTCGATGCAGGAGATAATTTGTGGCTCAGTGGCTGTTCGATGAGAGCTTTTCTTTCTAGACTGATTTTTTTTGAACGAGGGCATTTCTCTATTGCAAGGGTGCGAGAAAACATGTGTTAAATTGTCTGCATGTTGTTGTGCAGGGAAGCCTGAGGCGGAGAATAGCCGGTCGTGTAGGTGTGAATGCCCTGTGTTGATTAGACTATTGAGGGCATCCGACAACAAGTTGTACATAACCAAGTACAGCGAGAATCACAACCGCTCTTTGTCATTGACAATGGTTGAGAAGGTCCCTTGGCCGTCACACAACACACATAGATGTTTACGGAAAAGATCCGATGAAACAGTTGCTGGAAAATATTGTGAACCTTGGGAAAGTGTATAGCATCATCGGAAGTTTCTTCAGGTCGTGACCTGGCAGACGATGACGTGTGGAAAATCTTGGAGGTTTTCGCCGACATTGCGGCTGGAGACCCTGATTTCACATAAAGAGTTCTTGTGGATAGCGAGAGCAGGAGTAAGAATTTGATGTGGACAAACGGTAGCAGCTTGATGCAGTAAAAGTTCTTTAGGAATGGCATCACTTTTGATACGATGTATAGGATGAATCTATATGACATGTCGTTTGGTCTTTTTGTTGGGGGTTAACAACCACTTCTTGAGCATCATATTTGCTGGTGTGTTGATGAGGGACGAGCAAGCAGAAAGTTTTGAGTGGGTTTTTGCGGAATTTTTGACGATGATGGGTGGACCTACAGATTGTGCACTTTACATGCCACTGCAGCGGTGGTGTTTACTATTTCATTGGTTTGAATCCGTCATGCTGGCTGAGTGTGTTGGTAATCTTTGTAGATCAGAACAGAGCTATGGAGGTGGCAATTAGTTAAGTGTACCTTGACAGCGTTCACCAGTGGTGCAAGTTGAACATTTTGAAGTAACCGAATGAGAGTCTAGAGCCACTATGTAGGAACAAGAATGAGTTTTGGTCTGAATTCCATAAAGTTGTGAGCCACATGCTGACAGTTGATAAGTTTGAGGCTGCTTGGGCTATGCTATTGGATAAATACAATTTAAGAAATCATCCATACATGACCCAGATATATGAATTAGAACTAAGTGGGCAAAGCCTTACTTTGAGGGAGTGTTCTGTGCTAAGATGACAAGCACCCAACACAGTGAGAGTGCTAACCACATGATGAAGACTTACATGCCCCTGCCAGTCCGATGCACATATTTGTGAGGCAATACATGCGCCTGCAGTTCGACCGTGAGAGGGAGGAGAGCTATGAGGAGAAAAGAACTATGATTGTAAGTATGGATTTTTTTTTGAAACTATGATGATTTTTATAGCAAATTCAGAAACTATACACCCTAATGCAGAAAAATCAAAAGTATCACCCGTCGGCCTACCATTGGCCGAAGAGGGACTTTTCGGCCAACCGTTGGCCAAAGAGTCCCTCTTCGGCCAACAGCTGCTCTACTGTTTTAGAAAATTCATATCAATTAGGATTTTTAGTATTTTAATTTTATTATTTTTGCATTATATTAGAAATTTTATGAAGTTTCTGTAGATATCAAGTTTGACTAGATTTGAAAGTTTGAATTTGAATTTTCATGAATTTGCTCAAATCACTAGATTGCCTATAATTTGAGCTAGGAGTATTTTTTTCAGATGATTCTTTTTGCTACTCGTTCTTTGTGAATTTCCTTATTAGTAGTAATAAATTGGAGAATTTTATAATTATTTAAAATTAGGTTTTAAGAAAACACTTCAGTTGTAGTGTTTTATAGGTTTTATACTATTTCTTTTAATTTTAATTGCTGTAAATTTTTTCTTTAGTTTTTTTGACATATTCTTTTTGTTTCTGTTTAGTTATCAGTAGCTATTTTAGTTTTTTTGACTGTTGCCATCTATTGTTGTCGGAGCTTTTTTTTGTATGTCCTTGCAGGCAGGGGATGTGAGGCACACAAATCTTGCAAAAGTGGCATCCAGGAAGGGTCTATACGAAAGCTAGGTTTGAGCAATTTGGAAAAATCCTCATCGAAGGGACTTCATACAAGGTCACTGAGATTGAGAAAGGGAAGAAGTATCTGACAACACACAACAGTGCCGCAAAATGAGAGAAGTGGGGTAGAGTAGTGTATGAGGTGACCATCAAGGATGACGACGCTGAATTTGAGTGTGAGTGCGGTCAGTTCGAGCACATAAGGATGCTTTGCTGCCACGAGCACATGAGGATGCGGGTAAGTTCTTTAACCAGAATATTTTGTACTGTGGTGATGTGCGCATGCACAACTGAACTCCATTTGGCCGTGCACTGTAGGTTATGGATGTTCTTAACCTGGAGGAGATCCCACCAAGGCTCATTGCTGGTGTTAGCCACCAGGGCGTAATGGAGGTGCAACATTCACACTGCCTGGTGTACTCATGATGGATCACGTAGCTATAAGAGTGAGTTGTTTCAGTTGAAACTATACAACCACTTTATAGGAATTCATGAAGTTAGCGTGATTGACAGATATTCATGAAGTTGGCTTGGGAAGATCTCCTTGCCGTCTGCTGTAGGGACTGAACCCAGGATCACACACACACGCGAGGTGGAAGAACACTAGAAACAGAACTCTGAACCATAGCGAGACAGAGGAGTTTTTGCGACGCGCAACTGACTGCGTCTTTTCCGTTTTCCCTTTTATTCCTTCTGATCCTAACAAGCCGGCCTGGATCCGTTTTACCCGCGCCATCCCACGGACGAGATCGTGGCCAATGATTACATGACTGACAAGGAAAAATAACCACTAGTCCTACTCAGCCACAGCACGAACACAGCGTGCCCCTGGCTTTATTTTCAGAAAGTTCAGAAACGAAACAGGTTCAGGTTCAGTAAGATTAACACAATATTTCACCTCCTTAAACTTGATGACATGAACCCACCTCCTGCATACCGATCTTGCCTTTCAATGACTGAAAACGAAGCCTAGCCAATGGCTTCGTCAAGATGTCTGCATGTTGCTCATCAGTTCGGACATGCTCCACTTCTATCTTGCCCTCTTCAACACAATTTCTGACAAAATGATAGCGCACGTCAATGTGTTTGGTTCTCTCATGAAACACAGGATTCTTGCATAACTGAATTGCTGACTGGTTATCTATACGGATTGTGAACTTGTCACCATCACAGCCCAACAATTCCTTAATCAGCCTTGCCAACCATACCCCTTGATAGGCTGCTGCAGCAGCAGCCACATACTCGGCTTCACATGAAGATTGTGCCACAATTTTCTGTTTTCGAGATGTCCAAGACACGGGGCAGTGACCGAAGTAGTACAACACTCCAGTGGTACTTTTACGATCGTCGACATCGCCTCCATGATCACTGTCACAATATCCTAACAACTCTGGTTTGCTTGTGACCCTTTTATAGCTGCACCCAAGATTAACAGTCCCTTTTACATACCTGAGAATGTGTTTCACTGCTGTCATATGTTCCTTGGTAGGTCTCTCCATGAACCTGCTGACATAGCCGACAGAGAAGCTAAGATCAGGCCTTGTGTGCAGCAAATACCTCAGGCCTCCCACCACGCTTCGATATTCAGTCGGGTCAACTTCCTCTGCCTTACTTTCTTTGCTTAGTTTCAGCCTAGGTTCCATTGGAGTGTGTGTTGGATGGCAGTTTGACATCCCCATTCTGTCAAGTATACGAGCTGCGTACCCAGATTGGCAAAGAGTGATCCCTTCCTCTCCTTGTTTCACTTCAATGCCTAGATAGTGAGACATCATCCCCAGATCAGTCATGCTAAATTTTGACTTCATTTGCTGTTTGAAATCCACAATAGCTTGACTGCTACCATCGGTTATAACCAGATCATCCACATATACTCCAGCGATCAGAACAGAATCTCTTGCGTTTTTCTTGTACAGACCATATTCAGAAGGGCACTTCTCAAAGCCTAATTCCAGTAGTGTTGAGTCCAGCTTGGAGTTCCAAGCCCTGGGATCTTGGTGGAGACCATACAGTGCTTTTCTCAGTCTGTAAACCTTGCTGCTCTTTCCTTCTATCTTGTGGCCCGGGGGTTGGCTAACATACACCTCCTCACTCAAGTCCCCATTGAGGAACGCTGATTTCACATCCATTTGGTGAATCTTCCAGCTGAATTGAGCTGCAAGCGCAATGAGCAAACATACAGACTCAAGGCGAGCAACAGGAGCATAAACTTCATCGAAATCGATGCCCCGCCGTTGCACATACCCTTTTGCAACTAGCCTCGCCTTGTATTTGACAATTTCCCCACTCGGGTCCCTTTTAATCTTGTACACCCACTTCAATCCAATCGGCCGGTGTCCACTTGGTAGATCAACTAGTTCCCAGGTTTGGTTCTGCCCAATCGATGTCAGCTCTTCTTTCATAGCTTTCTGCCAACATGACTCTCTTATAGCCTCAATGTGGTTTGTGGGCTCCTCCAATCCAAACAAACACAAACCAGCCTCAGCCTCGTTGATCTCTACAGTTTCTTCGTAGATCTCCTCGAGCAGGCGCTTCCCTTGAGGCCCCTGCGATGGCTCACTGTATGGTGTGTCAGGCATTGCGGACATTTGACCTGGAGTCGATAGTGGGTCCTCTAGCTCACATGGGATGATCGCCCCATCATTTGCTTGTCGGGTTCTGCTGCCTTGCTTAGGTGCTGCTATGGTAACAGAATCGGGTGTTTTCCTAGCCATGGCAGGAGTTTCTGGTTCGGCTGCCTTGGCAACACTCTTCCCTGCCTTGGCAAGATTTTTAGTCACCACTGCTGCTGCTTCCTCTTGTTCTCCCCGATTAGGATAGTTGACAACAAATGATGCTCCATCACCATTTTCAGTGGATCCCAGTGAGCTCAAGTCCCAACACCGATCTTCCTCGAACACCGCATCGCGTGTAATGATCAACTTCTTACTTTCAGGATCAAACATACGATAGGCTTTCGATCCGGTCTCATAGCCAATAAAACCATTTGCTTGCTCCTATCTGACAACTTGTTCTGCCCCGGCCCAATGGACTTCACATGTGCTACACACCCAAATGTGCGGAGGTGCTGGACTGTAGGCTTCCACTCATGCCAAGCCTGATAAGGTGTCATCCCTTTGACACTTTTTGTTGGTGAGCTATTGAGAAGATAGACTACAGTAACCACTGCCTCTCCCCAAAATCTTGCAGGCACTCCCATACTTTTGATCAAACTCCTTGCCATGCCAACAACAGTTTGATTCCTTCTCTCAACAACACCATTTTGTTGTGGTGTATACGGTGCAGTGAGGAAGTGCTTGATGCCATGTTCGTCGCAATGATCTGCAAATTCCCTAGATGTGAATTCCCCACCTTTGTCAGTCCGGATAGCTTTCAGCTTCAGATTACGTTCTGTCTCAGCTGCTCTCTGAATTTTCTTCACTGCACCCAAAGCTTCATCTTTGTTGCGCAACAAGGCAATCCACATATACCGAGAGTAGTCATCCACCAGGAGTAAAAAGTACCTCTTCCCTCCTGGCGTTTCTGGCGAGATTGGGCCACACAGATCACCATGTATCAGCTCGAGCTGCTGTGTTGCTCGAAATGATGCATGCTCTGGGAAGGGAAGGCGACGCTGCTTAGCGATCATGCAGCCATCACATATCTGATCCACCCGGTCTATCTGAGGCATTCCTTCGACCATTCCATCTCCGACAAGAGCTCTCAGGGACCTGAAATTCACATGTCCAAACCGCATGTGCCATAGCCATGCATCTTCTTTCGCATGAGCAAGCAGACATATAGGTGCAGCCTGCTGAATGTTCAGAATATACATCCGATTTTGAGTACGTTGCACCCAGGCCAGTACATTCCTTTGTATGTACAAAATGAGCGTGTGGTGTTTTATTTTTGAGATAAATACACTGAGGGTCATTGAAGTTGAGTCAAAAGCACAATACGGTAACTGAACTTCAGAATACGCTTGTTACGGTCACTATATACGCAAAGTGATGATTATACGGTCACTATCATACCGTAGAGCCATGTATAGCAATATGTTGACCGGTCAAATGATCTACATGACATTCAATTGACTGGTCAAATAGCCAAAAAAAATTAGCAGCCTAAGTATTGCAGTGGGCCCATCTGTCAGTAACGTACACGCTGCAGCGAGGGGAGTCGAACGAAGCACATTAAAGCCAACGAAGCACATATACAGGAAGTAGGCGCTAGGCCTTTTATATAAAGATGTTCACGTAATGCACAGGCATGTTCATTGAAAATGAAGCGCGCTTGCGCGCGCACACAGTGCGCACATATATATTTTGAAAATTACATTTATTGTATCAAATTTATGTAACTGTGCCCAAAAAAGTGATATATTTTTTCATGCAACTTTTAACAAGTGTTTGCATCTTTTGCTAAAAAAGTTCATGCATTTTTTTAAAAAGTGTTTGCATATTTTTTTATAAAACTTAGTGTAACTTTGTATTAAAAATGCATCCACCTCCGCTATAATCCGAATCCGCCTCCTACTATGTTACTAGTTCCCGCGCTCAAACCAAAGCCTCGGCCTAGCCTTTATAATCTCTCAATTCAAGAGCTAGGTGTCAGAAAATAAACCACGAGGTTGTCATCGCGCATGAGTCCGAGCTCGTGTTCGTGTCCAGCGTATAGGTCCAGGATGTCAGTGGCTGTAGAAACGCAGCAGGAGGCTCGCATGCATGGCCAGAGAAGGACTGCTTTGTGCGTAGAGGCAGGAGAAATGGCCGGGTCATCTGGTAGTGGCCGGTGCGGTGTGCGTGAATGCAGCAGGCTATGGTGTTTTAAAAATATTAATGTAGTATATGGTGTTTCTTTAATTTTAAAATGTTCGTGTGATTTTAGAAATTATGCATGCATTTTTAAAATTCTCATGTAATGTAAAGTAGTGTTACCCTTACAGGAATGCCCGTCTATTTCCAGAAAAAATCTCGTACTCTTAATTAATATTTGATGTAATGTAAACAATTAATATTTGATGAATTTTAAATATACAAAATATGCAAACAGTTTAAAAAAGCATGAGCTTTTCTAAAAAAGGATGCAAACACTTGTTAAAAGCTGCATGAAAAAAGATTTCATTGTTTTGGCACAGTTACATAATTTGATAAGACGAAAATAATTTTTTAAATATACCTCCATCCGGAACATGTGCATGTTTTACTTCTGAGAATTGCTTGTGTGCATTGCGTGGAATTTACTTTATAAAACGGAGCAGCTTTAAAATGGACAAGTTGGTTGAGCTAGTCCAGTGGTCATCTTGTGCGCATAACGCGAGAGGGCTTAGTTTCTTTTTTTTGAGAGGGCTTAGTTTCTATTCCCCTCGTTGTCGCGCACTGTTTTTGTTTCTGTAATTTAGTTTCTTGGGCCACCCCACTGACAAACAGGCCCATTGCAATATTTGCGATTGTTTGACTGGTCAACGATGTGCCATACGATGTTATACGACAAGTCAGTGACCGTATAATCACCGCTTCGCGTATATGATGACCGTAACGAGCGTATTCTGAAGTTCAATGACCGTATCGTGCTTTTGCTTTAACTACAGTGACCATAAGTGTATTTATCTCTTTATTTTTTCCACCGCAAAGAATAAGAGAGGGGATTCGGTGCCCACCCAGATCCCAACCAGATCAAAATATTTTGTATTCGAATGTATAGAGACCCTTTAGCAACTTTAAGAACTAAATATATGCTTTAGTTCAAGCAGAGTTCTGAAAATGATAATCAAGTTTAGAGACCGTCTGTGCATCAAATGAAACTAGAGTTAATGATTGTGAAATGATTTAGGGCTCCTTTGGATGCAAAGAAATTTCTGTAGACTTAAACTGTAGTAGGACTTGATTAATACGCTACTAGATGCAGATAATGAAGTGTTGGCAGCAAAGAACCAAGAGTTGGTTCTTAGTAAAGTCTGTTTGATGGAGAGAAAAATATGTGGTGATGCTTCAGCAACAAAGACCCAACGGTTGGTTCTCGGTCAAGTCTATCTGATAGAAAGAAATACGTGGTGATGGTCCATCAACAAAGATCCAAGAGTTGGTTCTCAGTCAGGTTCGTTTGATAGAGAAAGTTAGACAGATATGTGTGGTGATGGCTTGTCAACAATGCCGCGATGACCGCGACCGCAGGGGCCGCGACGGCTCATGCAACAGGGAGGGGTGGGGCGCGCGCATCAGGCGCAGCCTCTCCAGGAAGCCACGGGACCCCTCGCGCCACTGAGGACGCCGAGGTGGGATCCCAGGAAGGGACCCATCAGGAGGAGGCTCCGGAGGCGCCGCAAGGCAGCCTCCCGGACTTTGCGCCGGACTCCACACCGGAACCCGCAGTGGTTCCGGAGTCCGGCAGGCGGCCCCTTCGCAAGAAGGGCAAGACCGTGACTCCGGCGGCCTCTGTCCAACCGGAGGTGCCGGACAACTTGCTGGAAGCGCTCAAAGGAGCTTCCATCGAGGAAGAACACCGCACTATTATGAGTGCGGTGATTCAGAAGGTTCAGCTCACCAAGAGCGGGCTGACCGAAGCCTGCAGCAGCCTTCTATCAGGCTTTGAGGTAAGAAGTTAAAAAATGTGCAATGTAATACCGCATAGACAGTAGCCCCTGATGCTCGGTTCGGTGTTCGGAAAGAAAAGCCGGACTGAGGATCTAAAAAAGATATACGCAGGGTTGCTAAAAAATTATGTCAATATGGGTTGCAGGCTGCGCTGCTGACCTCTGCCGCACTGACTGCGGAGGTCGGTGCTTTGAAGCAGGAGCTCGAGCGGTCCGAGCAAGAGCTCGGCCGTGCCAAAAAGCAGCTCTAGGACAAAGAAGGTGAGTAACACCACTTTGAATTTGTACCTTACAGAAAAGGATTTAGGTTGCGACAAAAAATAACAAGGATAACGTGGGTACTGCAGGGGCCACGAACGAGGTGGCAACCCTCAAGGAGGCCGTGTCCGCGGCCGAACGCCATGCGGCCGCGGAACGGGCAGAGCGAGAAAAGCAGAAGGCGCGGGTGGCAGCGGTTCGGCAAGAGCTCCAGGCTCTCATGGAAAAGCATGAGAGTTTGGAGTGTGACTCAAAGACTCGAGAGTCCGAGCTTGCCTCAGCTCTCGAAAGTGCCAAAGCCGCCAAGGCCGAGGCCCATAAGTCCCTTCAGGAGATTGAGTTGGTGAAGAAGATAGCGGCAGGTAAGGCATTTTTCATGCAGAGCAAGCATGTGAATGTAAATTACGTGTTACTTACCCGAATTCAGAGCTCTCCAGGGGCGTTTGCAGATCTGCCTCGCAGCGTGTCTGATGCTGCCGCATTCTACCGAGCCGAGGAGGGGAGCTCAACGGAGAAGGTCTTCTGGTCTCAGTACGCTGAGACCGGCCATCCGGTGCCCCCTAGCGACCAGCTGAAGCAGCTGGTCGAGCTTCACAAGGTAGCCGAGCAGGCCATGAAGGGCCTCATAGTCCGGCTGTGGCCTAGAGAGGCCATGCCTGGGAGCTACTTCGGCCTCGTGCGGCAGTTGGTGGATGCATGCCCCTGGGTGGAGGTTATCAAGTGCTCCGCCTGTATTGAAGGTGCTCGTCGGGCCCTTGCCCGCGCAAAGGTGCACTGGGGCAAGCTGGATGCGGAGAAGCTAATCACTGACGCGCCACCAACGGGCAAGGAATATCGTACACCCGATATGTACTATAAGACTGTCCTGAAGGGTGCCCGCAAGATTGCGGATGAGTGCCCCCGGGATGTAATTATTGAGTAAATTCGCAATGTGTTATCTTGTGCGCTGAAAACTTTGTTCATATGCGCTAAGCAACGCTTATTAATTTAAAATATTACCTTTTGTGCGGCCGTTTATTAAATCTGAGAGATGGCAAGTCGTCGGCTTCAGCCCCCATGCCGCGAGTGCTGGGGTGTTCGGGATAAACTTGAGCACTCTTGTTCCCATTGTTGGGTCCATCTAGGGAGGCGCTCAATACAACGAACAAGGCAACCGGACTTATAGTGCTTGAACACTCTCACTTAGCCATAGAATTCTATAATTTTAAATTTCGGCGAAGCCCCTAGTATTCGGAAGACCGAGTTCGGGGCGCTATCCACGCCTTGGCCGGACATTATCCGGTTCTTCGCTCGAAGCGGCATAAGTCTTTAGGGACTCAAAGGGACCTCTCGAACAGCGACCAGTCTCTCGCCTTATCATGACAGTCAGTTTTAGCTTTCTCCACTGAGGCGTTAACCCGGCTCAACCGGGATGCAATCGCAGTGGTTCTCCCAGTGCTACCTTAGCCGATAGAACGGAATGTAAGGTGCCAAACATGGGAGCCGGGCAAACCCAACTATTGACCCAAAACATGATTCGGAGCCGATTCATATAATGCTATAAGTTCGGGGTGCCGCACTTGTGAAAGTGTTCGGACTTATCACACCATAATGCGGGGAACATAAGCCCCTGGTGTATTTGGCCGTACCAAAATGTACGGATGCAACATGTCGTAAATGAACATATATATAAAGTAATGCAAGTATGGGCAAAAAGTGCTGCATTATTTATTCAAGAAGATCTGCTATGAGTGCAGAATGATACAAATAGTGCAGAAATCAAGGGATTTGGACGAATTAAAGGCGTCTCCCTCCAGGGGTTGGCCGCGGAATGGTGTATTTAACAAATTTAATGCTCGTAATGGAGACCACCTGAGTGTTCGTCGCAGCCTTTGTCCCTCCCTGGCTGTTGCATCATGAGTTCGGTAGGCTCACCGCCGGACAGAGTCCTGTAAAAAAAGAGAAAAATAAAAGATAAAAAGAGTGACACACTTTGGAGCCCCTGGTGTGGTCGAACCGCACTCTGGGTCTGTTGTGATCGTGCCTCTCCCCCTATGCCCATGGTATCTCCAGGGCGTAATTATGTACGCGGAGAGTTTGTCTTGCAATTGTGCGAGGGCTGGGGTTGGAGCCGCATTGCTACGCGTGCTTGGAACGTGCCAGGTGGTCTTGGTTGATGTTGCTCCGAGCGCGTTTGGCCGTGTCCGGTCGTTTTAACGGCCGGACTCGAGAATTGCCTTAAAAGGCTGCTCTGTACTTCTGCCGCGAGAGCCGCTGTATGTTCCTCCGTTCGGAGGGAGCGTTCCGTGTTTCCATTGACCGTGATGACTCCGCGAGGGCCTGGCATCTTGAGCTTAAGGTATGCATAATGCGGCACGGCGTTGAATTTTGCGAACGCGGTTCGTCCGAGCAGAGCGTGATAGCCACTGCGGAACGGGACTATGTCGAAGATTAACTCCTCGCTTCGGAAATTATCCGGGGATCCGAAGACCACTTCCAGTGTGACTGAGCCTGTGCAACTGGCCTCAACACCTGGTATGACGCCTTTGAAGGTCGTCTTTGTAGGTTTAATCCTTGAAGGGCCTATGCCCATCTTGCGCACTGTATCCTGATAAAGCAGGTTCAGGCTACTGCCGCCGTCCATCAGGACTCTCGTGAGGTGAAATCCGTCGATGATTGGGTCTAAAACCAATGCGGCGAATCCGCCATGGCGGATACTGGTCGGATGGTCTCTTCGATCGAAAGTGATCGGGCAAGAGGACCATGGGTTGAATTTTGGGGCGACTGGCTCCATCGCGTATACGTCCCTTAGTGCAGGCTTCCGCTCCCTCTTGGGTATATGCGTTGCGTATATCATGTTTACCGTCCGAACTTGAGGGGGGAATCCCTTTTGTCCTCTGTTGTTCGGCGGCCGGGTTTCTTCCTCGTCATCGCTGTTTAGCCCCTTGTCATTGTTTTCGGCAATTAATTTGCCTGCCTGCTTGAATACCCAACAGTCTCTGTTGGTGTGGTTAGCTGGCTTTTCTGGGGTTCCATGTATTTGACAAGAGCGGTCGAGTATTCTGTCCAAATTGGACGGGCCCGGAGTGATTCTTTTAAATGGCTTCTTCCATTGACCGGGTTTGGAGCCTCGGAATCCGGCGTTGACTGCCGTATCCTCATTGCTGTCGCCGTTAATGCGGCATTTGTTTTTGTTTCGACGCGACCTGCCATTGCGGTCCTTGGTATCCGGACTGCCAACATTTTGCTGAGGTTGTTGCTGCGTGCTAACCAACTATCCTCTCCCGCACAAAAGCGGGTCATGAGTGATGTGAGGGCTGCCATGGATTTCGGCTTTTCCTGTCCTAGGTGCCGGGCCAGCCACTCGTCGCGGATGTTATGTTTGAAGGCAGCGAGGGCCTCTGCATCCGGACAGTCGATGATTTGACTTTTCTTTGTTAAGACCCGTGTCCAGAATTGCCTGGCCGATTCGTCTGGCTGCTGGATTATGTGGCTTAGGTCATCTGCGTCCGGTGGTCGCACATACGTGCCCTGGAAGTTGTCGAGGAATGCGGCTTCCAGGTCTTCCCAGCACCCAATTGACTCTGCGGGCAGGCTGTTAAGCCAATGCCGAGCTGGTCCTTTAAGCTTGAGCGGGAGATATTTGATGGTGTGAAGATCGTCGCCGCGGGCCATATGTATATGAAGGAGATAATCCTCAATCCAAACTGCGGGGTCTGTTGTGCCATCGTAGGATTCGATGTTAATGGGTTTAAACCCTTCAGGGATTTGATGATCCATTACTTCGTCCGTGAAGCATAGTGGGTGTGCGGCGCCTCTGTATTGAGCAATATCGCGACGTAGCTCAAGATAGCGTTGGCAAGGGAGCCGCTGAGGCGCTCGGCGCTGCAACTAAGTTTTTTTACCGGTTCAGGTACCTACCGGCGAGTAATCTACCACACAAGACTGCTTTTAGATTGGTGCTTCACTGGACCCACTTACATTTAGTTTTCTCGGTCTCCCGCGATACGAAGCATATACAGATCGAATACACTGGTGGGCCTGACGCGTTTATAGAAATATCTAAACACCTGCCCCGTCTCTGTCTTCCTTTCCCTCCCATCCATCACGAAACCTCTCTTTCTCTCTCTCTCCAGTCAGACGAGGCATGCGGAAGCCACCGGTGGGGGCTTGACCGGCCGGCCGCCCCCCTCCCAATTACGGCCACCGTATCCTTTACTCTCCAACCCCGCCCGCCATTAGATCCGTCTCCTCTCCAACCACGCCCACCGCTGGATCATCCTTCCCCGGTCAGCACCGGCCACCGAGGCATGCGGTGGATCTTGTAAGGCCATGGCGACGACCACGCGTCCACGGACAGATATCCTTGTGCTCCACCGAGATCCAACGAGACAGGTTCGTCCCCATGTACTCTGGGCGGCGCTCCTACCTTGCATCGCCTAGATCTACTCGACGGCGACGACCAGATCCACACCGGCGACCAACCGCACGTCAAGGACCAGCAGCACGCTGGAAGACGGCGACGACGACAAGTTCTGAGGAGCAGCGCTGCCATCCCTCCTCCACTGGCACATCCTTTTAGTAAGTCTGTGATCCTAGAGGATGTAGTTGACGTCCTCATAGCGATAAATCTGTACATATTGTGTATATTTTGCCACAATGATATTGGTGAAAGTCATTTTGGTGATCTCTATGTAACTGATCTGTGTGTAGTTGACTTGTGCAAGATATGTGAAACTGGTTTCTCAACGTGTTCTTGCAAGTTGTGAAACTAATTTCTATGAAATATATGAAATTGATATTTCTCATATGTGTAATCCATTTGAATTGAAATGGTATGTTTCACTCTTTTCAAATGATCACTTTCACTCTTTTTGTCAAACTAATTTGTCTGTAATATATGAAATTACTTCTCCGAAATATATGAAACTGCTATTTCTCATATTTCTAATTTGTTATTTCAGTCAGATATCTATTGAAATAGCTGTTTACATATAAATTGAAATTGTTTTTGCCGCTTTTGGAATAATCCATTTCAATCTTTTTTGAAAAATGTGAAAAATAGAAATAGAAATTGTTTTATTTCACCCATATGAAATAATCAGTTTCACTTTTTTGTGGTGTATGAGATTAGATAACTGAAATTAGTGTTGTTCAAAATTGAAAATTATTTGTTTCACTCTTTTCAAATGATCACTTTCACTCTTTTTGTCAAACTACTTTCTATGAAATATATGAAACTGCTATTTCTCATATCTCTAATTTGTTATTTCAGTCAGATATCTGTTGAAATAATTGTTTACATATAAATTGAAATTGTTTTTGCCACTTTTGAAATAATCCATTTCAATCTTTTTTTAAAATGTGAAAAATAGAAATTGAAATTGTTTTATTTCACCCATATGAAATAATCAGTTTCACTTTTTTGTGGTGTGTGAGATTAGATAACTGAAATTGGTGTTGTTCAAAACTGAAAATTACTTGTGTCACTCTTTTCAAATAATCAATTTTACTTTTTTGTGAAACTAATTTCTATGAAATATATGAAATTACTTCTCTGAAATATATGAAACTGCTATTTCTCATATCTCTCATTTGTTATTTCAGTCAGATATCTATTGAAATAGCCGTTTACATATAAATTGAAACTGTTTTTCCACTTTTGGAATAATCCATTTCAATCTTTTTTGAAAAATGTGAAAAATTGAAATTGAAATTGTTTTATTTCACCCATATGAAATAATCAGTTTCACTTTTTTGTGGTGTGTGAGATTAGATAACTGAAATTAGTGTTGTTCAAAATTGAAAATTATTTGTGTCACTCTTTTGAAATGATCAGTTTTACTTTTTTGTGAAACTAATTTCTATGAAATATATGAAATTACTTCTCTGAAATATATGAAACTGCTATTTCTCCTATTTCTAACTTGTTAATTTAGTGAGATGTGTACTGAAAAACATGAAATTACTGAGAGGGTCGTTTTGGTGCTCGTGCTCAGTTGCACCCGATATCTGAGCCACTGGCACGTGCATAGGGATGGACGAAAGAGTGTCAGACGCGTCAGGGTTGGAATGGCGAAAAATGAGGATACGCTCGATATACCACTTTGCACAGTGCGTACAAGTGGGCCAGTTTCATAGCTGGCAGAGTGGTTGGGTCCTGAGCCGTGGCCCATGCCGTAAGCCCAAGTAGTCCAGCTCGATGGTCGAAGCTGAGCCGTCTTGTCTACTGCGTGGGCTTCGCAAGGGAAAGGAAAAGGTAGTGAGACCGAGAGGTGGGTGATGGTAGCTCGCGAGCATGGCATCGGCGGCGGCGGCTGCGACCCCTTACGGCGGAGCTGCGATGGAAGCCGACGGGCTGGAGTTCTTGCTGGATCCAGTAGACCGGACAGTTTTTTCACACCATTAACTCGTCTGAAGATCTGCTTCTGTGGATCGCCGTCGTCCCCGTCGCCACTGCTTATTCCAGCGTCGGTTTCAGGTTCCCGCCTAGGGAAGAATTCACGGAAAGGTTGGAGCACCCATATCCTGTGCCACTGGCGTTACTGTCGCCACGCGAGGAGGCACCTGCTTTGCCGGCGGATTCCAATTTGCGGCTCCAGCTGTGCGCAGCGGGTAGGGGGCTGCAGCCCTGGGCGGTCTGCAGACGAGTGCCGCCGGAGGAAGAATGCCTGGCCGACAAAATCTGCGAAATCCACTGGGAAGGTGAATCCCGAAGCCCCCTGATGGACGAAGAGGTAATCCAGTCAACTTTTGTTTGTTCGAGTCCTGCTGTGCGTGGCCATCCTATAGATGTTGGATATCTTTAGAGTTAGTTCGGATAGTCGGTTTTATGATTGGTCCCATGTGTTTGGCTGGTTTGTGCGTCTGTTCAGCGTGCTCAAATATGGGTGTTAGGTGATTTTTTTTCTTCAGAATTTTGGAAAACCATTGCTAGTTGATAGAACTTTTTGTTCTATCTGGGTAATTCAGGTTGTGCTTCGGTAGTGCACCACCAGACCAGACGCCGTGTGCCTCGCGGATGAGTGCGCTTGAACAATCTATCCACAAATTTGCAGAAGCCTACGAAAAGTGCGGTGAAACCAGATCTTGGGTTGAGTTTTTACTCGTTGGGTGACGCGTATGACTTACAATTTGTATTCTTGGGAGGTTGGCTTCGGCATACGGTATGGCGAGAGCAGACTGAACGACGAGCGGACAAAGTCGATGCAGGAGATAATTTGTGGCTCAGTGGCTGTTCGGTGAGAGCTTTTCTTTCTAGACTGATTTTTTTTGAAGGAGGGCATTTGTCTATTGCAAGGGTGCGAGAAAACATGTGTTAAATTGTCTGCATGTTGTTGTGCAGGGAAGCCTGAGGCGGAGAATAGCCGGTCGTGTAGGTGTGAATGCCCTGTGTTGATTAGGCTATTGAGGGCATTCGACAACAAGTTGTACATAACCAAGTACAACGAGAATCACAACCGCTCTTTGTCATTGACAATGGTTGAGAAGGTCCCTTGGCCGTCACACAACACACATAGATGTTTACGGAAAAGATCCGATGAAACAGTTGCTGGAAAATATTGTGAACCTTGGGAAAGTGTATAGCATCATCGGAAGTTTCTTCAGGTCGTGACCTGGCAGACGATGACGTGTGGAAAATCTTGGAGGTTTTCGCTGACATTGTGGCTGGAGACCCTGATTTCACATAAAGAGTTCTTGTGGATAGCGAGAGCAGGAGTAAGAATTTGATGTGGACAAACGGTAGCAGCTTGATGCAGTAAAAGTTCTTTAGGAATGGCATCACTTTTGATACGACGTATAGGATGAATCTATATGACATGTCGTTTGGTCTTTTTGTTGGGGGTTAACAACCACTTCTTGAGCATCATATTGGCTGGTGTGTTGATGAGGGACGAGCAAGCAGAAAGTTTTGAGTGGGTTTTTGCGGAATTTTTGACGATGATGGGTGGACCTACAGATTGTGCACTTTACATGCCACTGCAGCGGTGGTGTTTACTGTTTCATTGGTTTGAATCGGTCATGCTGGCTGAGTGTGTTGGTAATCTTTGTAGATCAGAACAGAGCTATGGAGGTGGCAATTAGTTAAGTGTACCTTGACAACGTTCACCAGTGGTGCAAGTTGCACATTTTGAAGTAACCGAAGGAGAGTCTAGAGCCACTATGTAGGAACAAGAATGAGCTTTGGTCTGAATTCCATAAAGTTGTGAGCCACATGCTGACAGTTGATAAGTTTGAGGCTGCTTGGGCTATGCTATTGGATAAATACAATTTAAGAAATCATCCGTACATGACCTAGATATATGAATTAGAACTAAGTGGGCAAAGCCTTACTTTGAGGGAGTGTTCTGTGCTAAGATGACGAGCACCCAACACAGTGAGAGTGCTAACCACATGATGAAGACTTACATGCCCCTGCCAGTCCGATGCACATATTTGTGAGGCAATACATGCGCCTGCAGTTCGACCGTGAGAGGGAGGAGAGCTATGAGGAGAAAAGAACTATGATTGTAAGTATGGATTTTTTTTGGAACTATGATGATTTTTATAGCAAATTCAGAAACTATACACCCTAATGCAGAAAAATCGAAAGTATCACCCCGTCGGCCTACCGTTGGCCGAAGAGGGACTTTTCGGCCAACCGTTGGCCAAAGAGTCCCTCTTCGGCCAACAGCTGCTCTACTGTTTTAGAAAATTCATATCAATTAGGATTTTTAGTATTTTAATTTGATTCTTTTTGCATTATATTAGAAATTTTATGAAGTTTCTGTAGATATCAAGTTTGACTAGATTTGAAAGTTTGAATTTGAATTTTCATGAATTTGCTCAAATCACTAGATTGCCTATAATTTGAGCTAGGAGTATTTTTTTCAGATGATTCTTTTTGCTACTCGTTCTTTGTGAATTTCCTTATTAATAGTAATAAATTGGAGAATTTTATAATTATTTAAAATTAGGTTTTAAGAAAACACTTCAGTTGTAGTGTTTTATAGGTTTTATACTATTTCTTTTAATTTTAATTGCTGTAAATTTTTTTCTTTAGTTTTTTTGACATATTCTTTTTGTTTCTGTTTAGTTATCGGTAGCTATTTTATTTTTAGTATATTTTGTATTTTATTTCTTTTATCCTAAGGACACCATGAGGCTCGTTTTATAAGTTGAGAAGTGTAGATGGCGAGAAAGAATGGGGGCAACTAAAATGACGGGAAATAAAATGGCAGCAAAGAATGGCGGGAGAGAATGGCCGGAGAAAATGGCAGCAAAAAAATAGCGGGAGAAAATGGAGGGAAAGAACGACGAGAAAGAAAATGGAGGATAAAATAAATAAAATACAAAACAAATACTACAAATAAAATATCTACTGATAACTTAACAGAAACTAAAAGAATATGTCAAAAAAAAATAAAGAAAACAATTTAAAACAATTAAAATTAAAAGAAATAGCGGAAAACCTATAAAACACTAAAACAGAACTGTTTTCGTAAAAACCTAATTTTAAATAATCCTAAAATTCACCAATTAATTACTACTGATAAACAAAGTCACAAAGAACCAGTAGCAAAAAGAATCATCTAAAAAGAATACTCCTAGCTCAAATAATAGGCAATCCAGTGATTTGAGAAAATTCATGAAAATTCAAATTCAAACTTTCAAATCTAGTCAAACTTGATATCTACAGAAACTTCATAAAATTTCTAATCTAATGCAAAAAGAATCAAATTAAAATACTAAAAATCCTAATTAATATGAATTTTCTAAAACAGTAGAGCAGGTGTTGGCCGAAGAGGGACTCTTTGGCCAACGGTTGGCCGAAAAGTCCTTTTTGGCCAACGGTTGGCCGAAAAATCCCTCTTCGGCCAACGGGGTGATACTTTTGATTTTTCTGCATTAGGGTGTATAGTTTCCGAATTTGCTATAAAAATTATCATAATTTTTTTAAAAAAATCGTAAGTATGTACATCATTGCTAAAGGAATAAGAAGTTTGTTGACTGTTGCCATCTATTGTTGTCGGAGCTTTTTTTTGTATGTCCTTGCAGGCAGGGGATGTGAGGCACACAAATCTTGCAAAAGTGGCATCCAGGAAGGGTCTATACGAAAGCTAGGTTTGAGCAATTTGGAAAAATCCTCATCGAAGGGACTTCATACAAGGTCACTGAGATTGAGAAGGGGAAGAAGTATCTGACAACACACAACAGTGCCGCAAAATGAGAGAAGTGGGGTAGAGTAGTGTATGAGGTGACCATCAAGGATGACGACGCTGAATTTGAGTGTGAGTGCGGTCAGTTCGAGCACATAAGGATGCTTTGCTGCCACAAGCACATGAGGATGCGGGTAAGTTCTTTAACCAGAATATTTTGTACTGTGGTGACGTGCGCATGCACAACTGAACTCCATTTGGCCGTGCACTGTAGGTTATGGATGTTCTTAACCTGGAGGAGATCCCACCAAGGCTCATTGCTGGTGTTAGCCACCAGGGCGTAATGGAGGTGCAACATTCACACTGCCTGGTGTACTCGTGATGGATCACGTAGCTATAAGAGTGAGTTGTTTCAGTTGAAACTGTACAACCACTTTATAGGAATTCATGAAGTTGGCGTGATTGACAGATATTCATGAAGTTGGCTTGGGAAAATCTCCTTGCCGTCTGCTGTAGGGACTGAACCCAGGATCACACACACACGCGAGGTGGAAGAACACTAGAAACAGAACTCTGAACCATAGCGAGACAAAGGAGTTTTTGCGACGCGCAACTGACTGCGTCTTTTCCGTTTTCCCTTTTATTCCTTCTGATCCTAACAAGCCGGCCTGGATCCGTTTTACCCGCGCCATCCCACGGACGAGATCGTGGCCAACGATTACATGACTGACAAGGAAAAATAACCACTAGTCCTACTCAGCCACAGCATGAACACAGCGTGCCTGTGGCTTTATTTTCAGAAAGTTCAGAAACGAAACAGGTTCAGGTTCAGTAAGATTAACACAATATTTCACCTCCTTAAACTTGATGACATGAACCCACCTCCTGCATACCGATCTTGCCTTTCAATGACTGAAAACGAAGCCTAGCCAATGGCTTCGTCAAGATGTCTGCATGTTGCTCATCAGTTCGGACATGCTCCACTTCTATCTTGCCCTCTTCAACACAATTTCTGACAAAATGATAGCGCACGTCAATGTGTTTGGTTCTCTCATGAAACACAGGATTCTTGCATAACTGAATTGCTGACTGGTTATCTATACGGATTGTGAACTTGTCACCATCACAGCCCAACAATTCCTTAATCAGCCTTGCCAACCATACCCCTTGATAGGCTGCTGCAGCAGCAGCCACATACTCGGCTTCACATGAAGATTGTGCCACAATTTTCTGTTTTCGAGATGTCCAAGACACGGGGCAGTGACCGAAGTAGTACAACACTCCAGTGGTACTTTTACGATCGTCGACATCGCCTCCATGATCACTGTCACAATATCCTAACAACTCTGGTTTGCTTGTGACCCTTTTATAGCTGCACCCAAGATTAACAGTCCCTTTTACATACCTGAGAATGTGTTTCACTGCTGTCATATGTTCCTTGGTAGGTCTCTCCATGAACCTGCTGACATAGCCGACAGAGAAGCTAAGACCAGGCCTTGTGTGCAGCAAATACCTCAGGCCTCCCACCACGCTTCGATATTCAGTCGGGTCAACTTCCTCTGCCTTACTTTCTTTGCTTAGTTTCAGCCTAGGTTCCATTGGAGTGTGTGTTGGATGGCAGTTTGACATCCCCATTCTGTCAAGTATACGAGCTGCGTACCCAGATTGGCAAAGAGTGATCCCTTCCTCTCCTTGTTTCACTTCAATGACTAGATAGTGAGACATCATCCCCAGATCAGTCATGCTAAATTTTGACTTCATTTGCTGTTTGAAATCCGCAATAGCTTGACTGCTACCACCGGTTATAACCAGATCATCCACATATACTCCAGCGATCAGAGCAGAATCTCTTGCCTTTTTCTTGTACAGACCATATTCAGAAGGGCACTTCTCAAAGCCTAATTCCAGTAGTGTTGAGTCCAGCTTGGAGTTCCAAGCCCTGGGAGCTTGGTGGAGACCATACAGTGCTTTTCTCAGTTTGTAAACCTTGCTGCTCTTTCCTTCTATCTCGTGGCCCGGGGGTTGGCTAACATACACCTCCTCACTCAAGTCCCCGTTGAGGAACGCTGATTTCACATCCATTTGGTGAATCTTCCAGCTGAATTGAGCTACAAGCGCAATGAGCAAACGTACAGACTCAAGGCGAGCAACAGGAGCATAAAATTCATCGAAATCGATGCCCTGCCGTTGCACATACCCTTTTGCAACTACCCTCGCCTTGTATTTGACAATTTCCCCACTCGGGTCCCTTTTAATCTTGTACACCCACTTCAATCCAATCGGCCGGTGTCCACTTGGTAGATCAACTAGTTCCCAGGTTTGGTTCTGCCCAATCGATGTCAGCTCTTCTTTCATTGCTTTATGCCAACATGACTCTCTTATAGCCTCAATGTGGTTTGTGCGCTCCTCCAATCCAAACAAACACAAACCAGCCTCAGCCTCGTTGATCTCTACAGTTTCTTTGTAGATCTCCTCGAGCAGGCGCTTCCCTTGAGGCCCCTGCGATGGCTCACTGTATGGTGTGTCAGGCATTGCGGACATTTGACCTGGAGTCGATAGTGGGTCCTCTAGCTCACATGGGATGATCGCCCCATCATTTGCTTGTCGGGTTCTGCTGCCTTGCTTAGGTGCTGCTATGGTAACAGAATCGGGTGTTTTCCTAGCCATGGCAAGAGTTTCTGGTTCGGCTGCCTTGGCAACACTCTTCCCTGCCTTGGCAAGATTTTTAGTCACCACTGCTGCTGCTTCCTCTTGTTCTCCCCGATTAGGATAGTTGACAACAAATGATGCTCCATCACCATTTTCAGTGGATCCCAGTGAGCTCAAGTCCCAACACCGATCTTCCTCGAACACCGCATCGCGTGTAATGATCAACTTCTTACTTTCAGGATCAAACATACGATAGGCTTTCGATCCGGTCTCATAGCCAATAAAACCATTTGCTTGCTCCTATCTGACAACTTGTTCTGCCCCGGCCCAATGGACTTCACATGTGCTACACACCCAAATGTGCGGAGGTGCTGGCGGAGGTGCTGGACTGTAGGCTTCCACTCATGCCAAGCCTGATAAGGTGTCATCCCTTTGACACTTTTTGTTGGTGAGCTATTGAGAAGATAGACTGCAGTAACCACTGCCTCTCCCCAAAATCTTGTAGGCACTCCCATACTTTTGATCAAACTCCTTGCCATGCCAACAACAGTTTGATTCCTTCTCTCAACAACACCATTTTGTTGTGGTGTATACGGTGCAGTGAGGAAGTGCTTGATGCCATGTTCGTCGCAATGATCTGCAAATTCCCTAGATGTGAATTCCCCACCTTTGTCAGTCCGGATAGCTTTCAGCTTCAGATTACGTTCTGTCTCAGCTGCTCTCTGAATTTTCTTCACTGCACCCAAAGCTTCATCTTTGTTGCGCAACAAGGCAATCCACATATACCGAGAGTAGTCATCCACCAGGAGTAAAAAGTACCTCTTCCCTCCTGGTGTTTCTGGCGAGATTGGGCCACACAGATCACCATGTATCAGCTCGAGCTGCTGTGTTGCTCGAAATGATGCATGCTCTGGGAAGGGAAGGTGACGCTGCTTAGCGATCATGCAACCATCACATATCTGATCCACCCGGTCTATCTGAGGCATTCCTTCGACCATTCCATCTCCGACAAGAGCTCTCAGGGACCTGAAATTCACATGTCCAAACCGCATGTGCCATAGCCATGCATCTTCTTTCGCATGAGCAAGCAGACATATAGGTGGAGCCTGCTGCATGTTCAGAATATACATCCGATTTTGAGTACGTTGCACCCGGGCCAGTACATTCCTTTGTCTGTCCCAAACGGTCATCACCCCATTCTCGGTAGCATATTTGCATCCATTTTCATCTAGCTGCCCCAAGCTAATGATGTTGTTTCTTAACCGTGGAATGAAATAGACATCAGTCAACACCCGGTGCTCACCAGTGAGGCATTCCATTAGAACCGAGCCACGCCCAGAAATGTCCACCGCAGATCCATCACCAAACCTCACTCTTCCTTTCACCGTTTCATCCAAATCAGCAAACTTCTGTGGATTACTAGTCATATGGTTACTAGCCCCGGTGTCCAGATACCAAGCAATGTCGTGGCTACCCATCAGTTTAGGCACCACTTTCTCTTCATTCAGCAGTACTTGTTCAGAGGTGATGGGTTCTGAAGGCATCAGCTCACAAGTCTCCAGCATGAGGAGTGCAGGATCTTCAACCTCTTCTGCCTGCGCAAAGTTCGCCTGCTCGCGCTTCGGCTCCGGGCAGTCAGACTGAAAGTGGCCCATGTCATTACAATTGAAACACCTAACCTTTGTTATGTCAAATTTGCGGTGCTTCTTCTGCTTCCTGGCATCCTTGCTCTCACCGCGCCCGGCTTGTCCATGGTCACCACGGCCAACGCGGCCACCGCCGCGACCTCGACCACCTCCACGTCCATGACCGGCGTTACTGCTGCCAGCTCCCGGCGACCCCTTTTTGCCCTTCATCAACTGCTGAAGGGCCCGCGTCATCAGCATCAGTTGGTCCTCCTTCCTACCAGAGTGACGGCGCCGCCCGCGTTGGCTCTCTTCAAATGCGGCAAGGCGACCGACTGCCTCCGACATGGTCATGGTAGTGAGGTCACCCCACTGCTCAATGGTGTTCACGATATCCCCAAACTGGATCGGCACGGCATTGAAGAGGACCTCAATGATCGACTCATCCGATACCGTCTCGCCCAGTGACCGGATTTCTCCGACGAGCGTCATGAGCTTTTGCGTGAACACGCTGACTGACTCGCTGTCCTCCATCTCCATACGATCGAGCTGGCGCTTGAGCTACTTCACTCGCGCCTTCTGGACACGATCTTCGCCGACGCGCATGCGTCGGATGGCCTCCCAGGCGTCGTGAGCAGTCTCGCAGTTGGCCACTGCCATCATCACCGCGTCTGGGACGGACTGGGAGAGAGTGGCAAACGCCTCATCATCCTTTCCCTGGCCAATGCCGTCCAAACACCGAACGGGCGGAGTAGAACTCTCATCTTCACGGCCCAAAGACCGTAGTTGGAGTCGTTGAGCATCGGATATTGGATCGGGACGCCGCCGGGCCTCGTCGGCGCGCGCTGCACGACCACGGCACCCTCATCTCCGGGCCTCTTTGCTGGCGGCGTGTACTTTCCGCCGCCGCCGCCGCCGCCGCTGATCTGATCCTTCTTCGGCGACGTATCTCCCATTGCCGATCACCGCTGCCGCAACTCCTCCTATCTCCGCCTCCGTGAACCCTAGCTCTGGTGCCAAATGTAGGGACTGAACCCAGGATCACACACACACGCGAGGTGGAAGAACACTAGAAACAGAACTCTGAACCACAGCGAGACAGAGGAGTTTTTGCGACGCGCAACTGACTGCGTCTTTTCCGTTTTCCCTTTTATTCCTTCTGATCCTAACAAGCCAGCCTGGATCCGTTTTACCCGCGCCATCCCACGGACGAGATCGTGGCCAACGATTACATGACTGACAAGGAAAAATAACCACTAGTCCTACCCAGCCGCAGCACGAACGCAGCGTGCCTCTGGCTTTATTTTCAGAAAGTTCAGAAACGAAACAGGTTCAGGTTCAGTAAGATTAACACAATATCTGCTGGGTAGCATGTCTTATGGTTCTGGATGTCTGTTTTGACTACCTCTATCAGGAGTTCTGGTAGGAATGTCGTTTCCATCTCGGCCGCAGCCTCCAGATTGTGACATTGGAGATGGCTGTAATGAATTTGATCAAAGCAGACATATTAGTGACAGATAAGAAAACAGTGCTGACGCATGGGCGTTGATTTGGAAAGTGTGGTACGACCGTACAAGAATAGAGAAAGCGTTGATTTGGAAACCAGTGACCATGAGATTGGCAACTTCGACAAGCAGGATGACAGCAGCATGAGATACTTCGTACACCCCTACTGGCACCACGACTGGCTTAACGACCCGATTAACTAGGGCGGGCCGAACTGATTTGTAGCAGGAGCGATACTCGCGGCGGGGTGTGCGTGATGGACAGCTGCTGGCACCTGAGCCTGCGCGGTCTGATTGGGATTAGCCATAAGCAACTTGGTTAATCAAGCGGGATTGTTTGGTGGCCGTCAGTACTTCCGTCGAAGTTACGGCTCGGGAATGGTTCGGGTCCGTGCACCAAACTGCTGGTCCGGCGAAACAGTGACGCCACCTACCTATCATAATGACTCGATGGGATCCTTTTTCTAAGTTGGCGTACGGTGCGGATACGGCTGGAAATACCACTGCAGGCGCGAATCTTCATGTGCTCGGAGGGTGCAGATAAAGGGAGCATTTGAGCCCGGGCTCAGAAGCAGATTTTCGTTTCAGTTTTTTGTGGTGTGTGAGATTAGATAACTAAAATTAGTGTTGTTCAAAATTGAAAATTATTTGTGTCACTCTTTTGAAATGATCAGTTTTACTTTTTTGTGAAACTAATTTCTATGAAATATATGAAATTACTTCTCTGAAATATATGAAACTGCTATTTCTCCTATTTCTAACTTGTTAATTTAGTGAGATGTGTACTGAAAAACATGAAATTACTTCCCTAAAATATATTTCAATGTGGTCTTGCAAGTTGTGAAACTAATTTCTATGAAAATATATGAAATTAATTGTCTGAAATATATCAAATTACTATTTCTCATATTTGCAACTTGTTATTTCAGTGAGATGTGTATTGAAATATATGAAATTACTTTCCTGAAATATATTTCAATGTGGTGTTACAAGTTTTTAAACTAATTTATGTGAAATTTATATTTCGATGTGGTGAAACTAGATTATTTTAGCCTATTGAAGTGTTATATAATTCTCAAAATGATTGCAATGTTTTTTTAAATTGCTTATACCACTCTTTTGTAATACCAAGTTTCACTCTTTAGTGAAATATCTTTTTGGAAGGATTAAAATATGTATTTTAAGAAAACAAACCAGTTCTATGAAACTTAAAAAATAAATAGTTTTTTAAATTCAGATATGTGTTTTAAAAGATTTTATGTCAATTTAAAGTGAGAGAGGGTGATCCTTTGGAAAAACAAATCTGACATTGCTATGTATGTACTTTTGTTCTTGCGTCTGTGTGAAGTGAGACATGCCTCAGGCGTACCTATAGTTATGGGTGTGGTTGAAATCACGTGGGTGGGCCCAGCTGGTCAAATCATGTGGGTGGGTCCAATATGGTGAAATACACTGACTTAAATAGCAAAAACAGTGGAATACATAGATACAACTTATGACAACTTTTAAGGTGGCAAGATTCTATTGGCTGGCAAACCTCCGGTAGCTACTGGCTCTGGTAAAAAGGACTTTGCGCTCAGCCCTGGCTTCGATGAGACGCGCAGCCGCCCGAATGACGAAGAAACCGGCGATACAAGGCAGCGCCGGTGACGCGATGGCCTGGCCGGCAAGACGCCCGATAACCCAAGTGATGCAGGATCTGGTGAGACGGTGGGCAACTCGACAGTGCAGGAAGCTGGATGTGCCGCCATGGCTAGCACCGAAAACGAGCAGGTCCTGGTACCCCCGCTGGCGATCCTGGCACGACCATGAGTGGTTCCGAGTCATGCAGCTCCCGTGGCCGCTTGCACGAGGTGCAGTCCAAAGAGATGCTGCTGAATGTTGAGTGCTGAATAAAGGAGTCTGATTCCATGGGACCCATCCGCAGGTGTTGGCTTACTAATCAATCCCGGTCTTTCAGGGTGGTACTTAGGAATCCTCTGTTTGGATACAACCTCAAGGTTCAAAACGACCGGGATCAGTGAAGTCAGGGTACAGATTTCAGGGATTTAGACGTGAGGGTTTGTTTTCATCGAGCTTTACAACCTCAGGTTTTTTTTTCAGACTTCACTCAGAAAAAGACAATCAGCGCTGTCATTCGGGTGACGTGCAAATATCTATGCGCACACCCAGGCTCGCATGATGATTTCAAAAAAAAAAAAACGCTGTGTACATGACACGCCTGATGTGCCAGCACGTTACCACGGGCTTTGAATGCGAGCGATTTCCCTCAAAAAGGGAAGCGAGTGATGTCCCACAGTAGAATAATGACTGAGACGTGGGCGTAGTCGTTAACGCGGCCGTGTGACCGAGCCGGATCAGGGTGGCGCAGGATACTGACTGAGCCGCGGCCACATCAGCTGCTCCGCTTGCTGTGGCCGTAGTTAATGCGCCCAGGCGCTAGTTTTATTTGTGATCGATACATCAGCTATACGGCGAGATATACAACAACCAGCGTGAATCCACACGCCAACGGATGGATACGATTTCGAGATCAGCTGAGCCTGGGCTCAGAAATGAATATCCGTACCGTGCGCCATAGCACACTTCTCACGCCATGCCACCCCACCCTATGAGCTCAAGTATGCAGCCTAGCTATGAGTTCACAGCAGTGCCGAGCTTCTTTGTATGTACAAAATGAGCGTGTGGTGTTTTATTTTTGAGATAAATACACTGAGGGTCATTGAAGTTGAGTCAAAAGCACAATACGGTAACTGAACTTCAGAATACGCTTGTTACGGTCACTATATACGCAAAGTGATGATTATACGGTCACTATCATACCGTAGAGCCATGTATAGCAATATGTTGACCGGCCAAATGATCTACATGACATTCAATTGACTGGTCAAATAGCCAAAAAAATTTAGCAGCCTAAGTATTGCAGTGGGCCCATCTGTCAGTAACGTACACGCTGCAGCGAGGGGAGTCGAACGAAGCACATTAGAGCCAACGAAGCACATATACAGGAAGTAGGCGCTAGGCCTTTTATATAAAGATGTTCACGTAATGCACAGGCATGTTCATTGAAAATGAAGCGCGCTTGCGCGCGCGCACACAGTGCGCACATATATATTTTGAAAATTACATTTATTGTATCAAATTTATGTAGCTGTGCCCAAAAAAGTGATATATTTTTTCATGCAACTTTTAACAAGTGTTTGCATCTTTTGCTAAAAAAGTTCATGCATTTTTTTAAAAAGTGTTTGCATATTTTTTTTATAAAACTTAGTGTAACTTTGTATTAAAAATGCATCCACCTCCGCTATAATCCGAATCCGCCTCCTACTATGTTACTAGTTCCCGCGCTCAAACCAAAGCCTCAGCCTAGCCTTTATAATCTCTCAATTCAAGAGCTAGGTGTCAGAAAATAAACCACGAGGTTGTCATCGCGCATGAGTCCGAGCTCGTGTTCGTGTCCAGCGTATAGGTCCAGGATGTCAGTGGCTGTAGAAACGCAGCAGGAGGCTCGCATGCATGGCCAGAGAAGGACTGCTTTGTGCGAAGAGGCAGGAGAAATGGCCGGGTCATCTGGTAGTGGCCGGTGCGGTGTGCGTGAATGCAGCAGGCTATGGTGTTTTAAAAATATTAATGTAGTCTATGGTGTTTCTTTAATTTTAAAATGTTCGTATGATTTTAGAAATTATGCATGCATTTTTAAAATACTCATGTAATGTAAAGTAGTGTTACCCTTACAGGAATGCCCGTCTATTTCCAGAAAAAATCTCGTACTCTTAATTAATATTTGATGTAATGTAAATAATTAATATTTGATGAATTTTAAATATACAAAATATGCAAACAGTTTAAAAAAAGCATGAGCTTTTCTAAAAAAGGATGCAAACACTTGTTAAAAGCTGCATGAAAAAAGATTTCATTGTTTTGGCACAGTTACATAATTTGATAAGACGAAAATAATTTTTTAAATATACCTCCATCCGGAACATGTGCATGTTTTACTTCTGAGAATTGCTTGTGTGCATTGCGTGGAATTTACTTTATAAAACGGAGCACCTTTAAAATGGACAAGTTGGTTGAGCTAGTCCAGTGGTCATCTTGTGCGCATAACGCGAGAGGGCTTAGTTTCTTTTTTTTGAGAGGGCTTAGTTTCTATTCCCCTCGTTGTCGCGCACTGTTTTTGTTTCTGTAATTTAATTTCTTGGGCCACCCCACTGACAAACAGGCCCATTGCAATATTTGCGATTGTTTGACTGGTCAACGATGTGCCATACGATGTTATACGACAAGTCAGTGACCGTATAATCACCGCTTCGCGTATATGATGACCGTAACGAGCGTATTCTGAAGTTCAATGACCGTATCGTGCTTTTGCTTTAACTACAGTGACCATAAGTGTATTTATCTCTTTATTTTTTCCACCGCAAAGAATAAGAGAGGGGATTCGGTGCCCACCCAGATCCCACCCAGATCAAAATATTTTGTATTCGAATGTATAGAGACCCTTTAGCAACTTTTAGAACTAAATATATGCTTTAGTTCAAGGAGAGTTCTGAAAATGATAATCAAGTTTAGAGACCGTCTGTGCATCAAATGAAACCAGAGTTAATGAGTGTGAAATGATTTAGGGCTCCTTTGGATGCAAAGAAATTTCTGTAGACTTAAACTGTAGTAGGACTTGATTAATACGCTACTAGATGCAGATAATGAAGTGTTGGCAGCAAAGAACCAAGAGTTGGTTCTTAGTAAAGTCTGTTTGATGGAGAGAAAAATATGTGGTGATGCTTCAGCAACAAAGACCCAACGGTTGGTTCTCGGTCAAGTCTATCTGATAGAAAGAAATACGTGGTGATGGTCCATCAACAAAGATCCAAGAGTTGGTTCTCAGTCAGGTTCGTTTGATAGAGAAAGTTAGACAGATATGTGTGGTGATGGCTTGTCAACAATGCCGCGATGACCGCGACCGTAGGGGCCGTGACGGCTCACGCAACAGGGAGGGGTGGGGCGCGCGCATCAGGCGCAGCCTCTCCAGGAAGCCACGGGACCCCTCGCGCCACTGAGGACGCCGAGGTGGGATCCCAGGAAGGGACCCATCAGGAGGAGGCTCCGGAGGCGCCGCAAGGCAGCCTCCCGGACTTTGCGCCGGACTCCACACCGGAACCCGCAGTGGTTCTGGAGTCCGGCAGGCGGCCCCTTCGCAAGAAGGGCAAGACCGTGACACCAGCGGCCTCCGTCCAACCGGAGGCGCCGGATAACTTGCTGGAAGCGCTCAAAGGAGCTTCCATCGAGGAAGAACACAGCACTATTATGAGTGCGGTGATTCAGAAGGTTCAGCTCACCAAGAGCGGGCTGACCGAAGCCTGCAGCAGCCTTCTATCAGGCTTTGAGGTAAGAAGTTAAAAAATGTGCAATGTAATACCGCATAGACAGTAGCCCCTGATGCTCGGTTCGGTGTTCGGAAAGAAAAGCCGGACTGAGGATCTAAAAAAGATATACGCAGGGTTGCTAAAAAATTATGTCAATATGGGTTGCAGGCTGCGCTGCTGACCTCTGCCGCACTGACTGCGGAGGTCGGTGCTTTGAAGCAGGAGCTCGAGCGGTCCGAGCAAGAGCTCGGCCGTGCCAAAAAGCAGCTTCAGGACAAAGAAGGTGAGTAACACCACTTTGAATTTGTACCTTACAGAAAAGGATTTAGGTTGCGACAAAAAATAACAAGGATAACGTGGGTACTGCAGGGGCCACGAACGAGGTGGCAACCCTGAAGGAGGCCGTGTCCGCGGCCGAACGCAATGCGGCCGCGGAACGGGCAGAGCGAGAAAAGCAGAAGGCGCGGGTGGCGGCGGTTCGGCAAGAGCTCCAGGCTCTCATGGAAAAGCATGAGAGTTTCGAGTGTGACTCAAAGACTCGAGTGTCCGAGCTTGCCTCGGCTCTCGAAAGTGCCAAAGCCGCCAAGGCTGAGGCCCATAAGTCCCTTCAGGAGATTGAGTCGGTGAAGAAGATAGCGGCGATTAAGGCATTTTTCATGCAAAGCAAGCATGTGAATGTAAATTACGTGTTACTTACCCGAATTCAGAGCTCTCCAGGGGCGTTTGTAGATCTGCCTCGCAGCGTGTCTGATGCCGCCGCATTCTACCGAGCCGAGGAGGGGAGCTCAACGGAGAAGGTCTTCTGGTCTCAGTACGCTGAGACCGGCCATCCGGTGCCCCCTAGCGACCAGCTGAAGCAGCTGGTCGAGCTTCACAAGGTAGCCGAGCAGGCCATGAAGGGCCTCATAGTCCGGCTGTGGCCTGGAGAGGCCATGCCTGGGAGCTACTTCGGCCTCGTGCGGCGGTTGGTGGATGCATGCCCCTGGGTGGAGGTTATCAAGCGCTCCGCCTGTATTGAAGGTGCTCGTCGGGCCCTTGCCCGCGCAAAGGTGCACTGGGGCAAGCTGGATGCGGAGAAGCTAATCACTGACACGCCACCAACGGGCAAGGAATATCGTACGCCCGAGATGTACTATAAGACTGTCCTGAAGGGTGCCCGCAAGATTGCGGATGAGTGCCCCCGGGATGTAATTATTGAGTAAATTCGCAATGTGTTATCCTGTGCGCTGAAAACTTTGTTCATATGCGCTAAGCAACGCTTATTAATTTAAAATATTACCTTCTGTGCGGCCGTTTATTAAATCTGAGAGATGGCAAGTCGTCGGCTTCAGCCCCCATGCCGCAAGTGCTGGGGTGTTCGGGATAAACTTGAGCACTCTTGTTCCCATTGTTGGGTCCATCTAGGGAGGCGCTCAACACAACGAACAAGGCAACCGAACTTATAGTGCTTGAACACTCTCACTTAGCCATAGAATTCTATAATTTTAAATTTCGGCGAAGCCCCTAGTATTCGGAAGACCGAGTTCGGGGCGCTATCCACGCCTTGGCCGGACATTATCCGGTTCTTCGCTCGAAGCGGCATAAGTCTTTAGGGACTCGAAGGGACCTCTCGAACAGCGACCAGTCTCTCGCCTTATCATGATAGTCAGTTTTAGCTTTCTCCACTGAGGCGTTAACCCGGCTCAACCGGGATGCAATCGCAGTGGTTCTCCCAGTGCTACCTTAGCCGATAGAACGGAATGTAAGGTGCCAAACATGGGAGCCGGGCAAACCCAACTATTGACCCAAGACATGATTCGGAGCCGATTCATATAATGCTATAAGTTCGGGGTGCCGCACTTGTGAAAGTGTTCGGACTTATCACACCATAATGCGGGGAACATAAGCCCCTGGTGTATTTGGCCGTACCAAAATGTACGGATGCAACATGTCGTAAATGAACATATATATATAAAGTAATGCAAGTATGGGCAAAAAGTGCTGCATTATTTATTCAAGAAGATCTGCTATGAGTGCGGAATGATACAAATAGTGCAGAAAGCAAGGGATTTGGACGAATTAAAGGCGTCTCCCTCCAGGGGTAGGCCGCGGAATGGTGTATTTAACAAATTTAATGCTCGTAATGGAGACCACCTGAGTGTTCGTCGCAGCCTTTGTCCCTCCCTGGCTGTTGCATCATGAGTTCGGTAGGCTCACCGCCGGACAGAGTCCTGTAAAAAAAGAGAAAAATAAAAGATAAAAAGAGTGACACACTTTGGAGCCCTTGGTGTGGTCGAACCGCACTCTGGGTCTGTTGTGATCGTGCCTCTCCCCCTATGCCCATGGTATCTCCAGGGCATAATTATGTACGCGGAGAGTTTGTCTTGCAATTGTGCGAGGGCTGGGGTTGGAGCCGCATTGCTACGCGTGCTTGGAACGTGCCAGGTAGTCTTGGTTGATGTTGCTCCGAGCGCGTTTGGCCGTGTCCGGTCGTTTTAACGGCCGGACTCGAGAATTGCCTTAAAAGGCTGCTCTGTACTTTTGCCGCGAGAGCCGCTGTATGTTCCTCCGTTCGGAGGGAGCGTTCCGTGTTTCCATTGACCGTGATGACTCCGCGAGGGCCTGGCATCTTGAGCTTAAGGTATGCATAATGCGGCACCGCGTTGAATTTTGCGAACACGGTTCGTCCGAGCAGAGCGTGATAGCCACTGGGGAACGGGACTATGTCGAAGATTAACTCCTCGCATCGGAAATTATCCGGGGATCCGAAGACCACTTCCAGTGTGACTGAGCCTGTGCAACTGGCCTCAACACCTGGTATGACGCCTTTGAAGGTCGTCTTTGTAGGTTTAATCCTTGAAGGGTCTATGCCCATCTTGCGCACTGTATCCTGATAAAGCAGGTTCAGGCTACTGCCGTCGTCCATCAGGACTCTTGTGAGGTGAAATCCGTCGACGATTGGGTCTAAAACCAATGCGGCGAATCCGCCATGGCGGATACTGGTCGGATGGTCTCTTCGATCGAAAGTGATCGGGCAAGAGGACCATGGGTTGAATTTTGGGGCGACTGGCTCCATCGCGTATACGTCTCTTAGTGCTGGCTTCCGCTCCCTCTCGGGTATATGCGTTGCGTATATCATGTTTACCGTCCGAACTTGAGGGGGGAATCCCTTTTGTCCTCTGTTGTTCGGCGGCCGGGTTTCTTCCTCGTCATCGCTGTGTAGCCCCTTGTCATTGTTTTCGGCAATTAATTTGCCTGCCTGCTTGAATACCCAACAGTCTCTGTTGGTGTGGTTACCTGGCTTTTTGGGGGTTCCATGTATTTGACAAGAGCGGTCGAGTATTCTGTCCAAATTGGACGGGCCCGGAGTGGTTCTTTTAAATGGCTTCTTCCGTTGACCGGGTTTGGAGCCTCGGAATCCGGCGTTGACTGCCGTATCCTCATTGCTGTCGCCGTTAATGCGGTGTTTGTTTTTGTTTCTACGCGACCTGCCATTGCGGTCCTTGGTATCCGGACTGCCAGCATTTTTGCTGAGGTTGTTGCTGCGTGCTAACCAGCTATCCTCTCCCGCACAAAAGCGGGTCATGAGTGATGTGAGGGTTGCCATGGATTTCGGCTTTTCCTGTCCTAGGTGCCGGGCCAGCCACTCGTCGCGGATGTTATGTTTGAAGGCAGCGAGGGCCTCTGCATCCGGACAGTCGACGATTTGATTTTTCTTTGTTAAGAACCGTGTCCAGAATTGCCTGGCCGATTCGTCTGGCTGCTGGATTATGTGGCTTAGGTCATCTGCGTCCGGTGGTCGCACATACGTGCCCTGGAAGTTGTCGAGGAATGCGGCTTCCAGGTCTTCCCAGCACCCAATTGACTCTGCGGGCAGGCTGTTAAGCCAATGCCGAGCTGGTCCTTTAAGCTTGAGCGGGAGATATTTGATGGTGTGAAGATCGTCGCCGCGGGCCATATGTATATGAAGGAGATAATCCTCAATCCAAACTGCGGGGTCTGTTGTGCCATCGTAGGATTCGATGTTAGTGGGTTTAAACCCTTCAGGGATTTGATGATCCATTACTTCGTGCGTGAAGCATAGTGGGTGTGCGGCGCCTCTGTATTGAGCAATATCGTGACGTAGCTCAAGAGAGCATTGTCTGCTGTGTTCGGCCCGGCCGGAGTAGTTGTATCCGGCGCGACGGTATTCGTCGTGGGTCTTGGGGCGCCCACGTGATCCATAGATAGATCTGGATTGTCTTGCCTTGTCCTCCAATATGTCCCGCAAGTCCGGTGCGTTCCCCCGTGGCTTCACGCTTTTTGAGCGGTGCCGGGGTACGGTTTTGGTGGAGGGCTTACATGCCTCTCTGTCGCGGCCACGAGGTGGTCGGTCTGCCGTATTGTGCGCTGGTGATGCCGGTTTGTATGCTTCCTCCTCTAGTCGGGGGAGCATCTTGCGTTTTGGGTAGCTTTTGGAGGGGCGTTCGAGTTCATACTCTTCGGCCGCGAGGACCTCGGTCCATCTGTCGGCCAGCAGGTCTTGATCAGCTTGAAGCTGTTGCTGCTTTTTCTTTAGACTATTTGCTGTGGCCATTAGCCTGCGTCTAAAACGCTCTTGTTCGACGGGATCCTCAGGCATGACGAATTCGTCGTCGTCGAGGCTTGCCTCATCTCCGGAGGGAGGTATGTAACTATCATCCTCGACCTCTTCGTCTGCCGCCCTCTCGTGAGGGCTTGCTTCTGCCTCCTCCTGCGCTGAATCTTGCTGGAGGGCGTTATCTTCGGCACTTTGTGGGGTGTTATTATCTCCTGTGCCGGAATCTCCATTCTTGCTGTGGCGGGATTTAGAGCGGCACCGCTGACGTCAGCGCTTGGGCTGTTTCTTTAAGGAATCTGCCTTCGCTGCTTCTTCGCCGTCCCCATCTTTTGGGGTGTCCACCATGTATATGTCGTATGACGAGGTGGTCTTCCAGCGTCCTGTATGTGCTGGTTCTTGATAGTCTCTGGCATCATCGTCCATACCGTCGATGTCTTCGGAGTCGTAGTCGAGTACGTCGGTTAGATCTTCGACGGTGGCTACGAAGTGGGTGGTGGGTGGGTCTTGAATTTCTTCGTCGTCCGCGTCCCAACCATCCTGGCCGTAGTCCGGCCAGGGTTCTCCGGATAGCGAGAGGTGCTTCAGCGAATTTAAGATGTCGCCGAAGGGTGAGTATTGAAAGATGTCCGCAGCGGTGAACTCCATGATCGGCGCCCAATCGGATTCGATTGGCAGGGGCGCAGGAGGTTTGGAGTCCGGCAGGGAGTCCGACACCTCGGAGTCATGAGCTTTATGAGGGACAAGGTCAGTGTTCGGCTCCATCGCCGTGGAAGTTGCAGCTCCCGAGGCGGTGTCCAGCCACCCGTCCTCGATCTGCGCGATCGGCTCTGGACTAAGGGTCGGAGCGGATTCGTGTGCGGCCTCCAAGGTACTATCCGGCGGCAGAGTTAGGTCGTGCCCATCGTGACAGTGCGGCGCGCTCGGCAGTGGCTCAGATCCATCGAAGATCAAGTCCCCGCGGATATCGGCCGTGAATTTTAGGCTTCCAAACCTAACCTGACGGCCAGGGGCATAGCTTTCGATCTGCTCCAGATGGCCAAACGAATTGGCCCGCAGTGCGAAGCCGCCGAAGACGAAAATCTGTCCGGGGAGAAAAGTCTCGCCCAGGACTGCGTTGTTGTCGATTGAAGAGGCCATCAAGCCTATCGGTGACGACACAGAGGAATTCTCAATGAAAGCACCAATGTCGGTGTCAAAACCAGCGGATCTCGGGTAGGGGGTCCCGAACTGTGCGTCTAGGCGGATGGTAACAGGAGACAAGGGACACGATGTTTTACCCAGGTTCGGGCCCTCTTGATGGAGGTAAAACCCTACGTCCTGCTTGATTGCTATTGATATTGTGGATGTTACAAGAGTGGATCTACCACGAGATCAAGGAGGCTAAACCCTAGAAGCTAGCCTATGGTATGATTGTAATGGTTGTTGTTGTTGTTGTTGTCCTACGGACTAAAGCCATCCGGTTTATATAGACACCGGAGAGGGCTAGGGTTACATAGAGTCGGTTACAATGGTAGGAGATCTACATATCCGTATCGCCAAGCTTGCCTTCCACGCCAAGGAAAGTCCCATCCGGACACGGGACGGAGTCTTCAATCTTGTATCTTCATAGTCTTGGAGTCCGGTCGATGATGATAGTCCGACCGATGATAGTTCGGCCGATGATGGTAGTCCGGCTATCCGGACACCCCCTAATCCAGGACTCCCTCACCCCTCCTCTGGGATAGGGGTTCGCACCCCCTGTAACACAACACGCATAAACCAATCGACCACCTCCGGGCACCGAGACGTAGGGCTGTTACTTCCTCCGAGAAGGGCCTGAACTCGTAAACCTCGTGTGTATATCTTCACCATAGCTAAGATCTTGCCTCTCCATACCTACCCCCCTTTCTACTGTCAGACTTAGAATGACGACAGTTGGTGCTCACCATGGGGTAGGTGTCTTAGCGACTTGTTGGTGAAGTTGCAAGTTTGTTTTTCGATCATCATCATGGTTTCCGGCTGCGAGATGGTTGAGGGCCGCGGGATCCGTCTCAGCGCGCTCGTTTTCATCGCCGACGACTTGGCGTGGCTCCTGGAAGCTCCGCTCGATGTCAAGGCGCTCCCTGTCCTAGGGGCGACGCACTTTCGCGCGTGCGTTCATTGCGTCCTTCTTCGGCAGCCGTCGACCCAGTATCAGTCGGCTCCGGTGGCATCTCCCCTCCTCGCTGTTCGTCGCCGCAAGCGATCCGGTCGGTCGCGACTTCAGCGGTGGGTGAGTCATGCGGTGGCTCGACGTTCGGCCACTCATCAAGTCGCGGCAATCGAGCCTGACGAAACTCTCCATGGCCTGTTCGATCTGTCGACTGGCTCCACGGAGACGGTGTCCGAGTGCGATAGCAGCGATCCTGCGGCTGAAGTCTTGATGGTCGATGGTCCGCGTGGCCCACCTGGCTTTCGCTGCGAGGACGGCAAAGAGGCTGGCGGCGATCCATCACGGGTCCACAAGGAGTACCACCCCGAACCTCTCTCTTCGCAGCAGAGAGAGGATCTTCATCGTCACAACATGGACGCAGTTCACACGCCCATCGTTGGAGAAAATCCCGAGGCTTGGGCCTTGGAGGAGGCGCGCTTGGCTAATTTGGCTGAGCGCACTCGACTGGAGAACTTGCAGCACGCTCTCGATGAGCGAGCCCGAGAGCGAGTTCATGAGTCCAGTCGGCGTCAGCTTTTCCCGCCTCCACCTAAGGTATACCGTACTCCGATTCAGAACCTCACTGCTGCGGCCCAAATTGCAGAGTCGATTCAACCATCCCAGTCAGAGGCTGGCCGAGGGTTGGAACAGATCCGGGCCCTGCTCAAAGCAGCAGGAGAGCAGAATTCTGCGGTGTCTCAGTCGCGGAATAGGATACACAGCAGATCTGTGGCAGCGGATACAGTTCAGTAGGCCCATAGACCAAGATTGCCCTCGCGGCGTGAGGGTCGTGGGTAGTACGGTCGTCAGTTTGACCGCGACAATCATCATCGAGAGCCAACGCCTCCTCCGAGGAGTGTGTCGTACGTGCCTCAGCAGCATGATGACATGCGCCGTCACAGGGACGAGTGCAGAGCTCCAGTTGACCCATGGGAGCCAGGCTTCGATGCGAGATCCATTCTCGTCCAAGGCCTGGTCGACCGGAATAGAGCACATAGAGAAGACCTGGGCAGAGACCGTCCGAGTGGCAGCAGGTCACATGTTTCGGGCCCAGAGTGTTTCAGCAGAGCCATCAGGGCTGCAGTGATTCCTCCCAACTTCAGATTAGCAACAGGAGTCAGCAAGTTCACTGGAGAATCCAAGCCTGAAACTTGGCTTGAGGATTACCGAGTGGCTGTGCAGATTGGAGGCGGAAACAATGAGATAGCAATGAAGCATCTCCCTCTTATGTTGGAAGGGTCAGCCCGAGCGTGGTTGACTCAGTTGGCCCCAGACAGTATACACAGTTGGGAGGAGCTATCTCGAGTGTTTGTGCGGACCTTTGAGGGAACGTGCAAGCGGCCGGCAGGGCTTCCCGAGTTGCAGCATTGTGTGCAGAAGCCAAATGAAACTTTGAGGGAATTCATTCAGAGGTGGACCACTTTGCATCACACCGTGGAGAATGTATCAGAGCATCAGGCAGTGTGTGCTTTCAATGAAGGTGTCAAGTATCGAGAGTTGGTTCTGAAGTTCAGTCGGACTGGGATATGACTCTGACCCGGATGATGGAGATAGCCACCCGGTATGCTAACGGAGAAGGAGAGGATCGACTCCGTAGCGGAAAGAGTAAACCGGTCGGTCAAGAGGCTGGTGGAGGTGGTTCCAGTCGGAAACAAAAGCATAAAGCTGAGCCAGCAACACCTGGTGAGATTGCAGCAATAGCTCAAGGAAAGTTTAAGGGAAAACCTAAGGGGCCCTGGCCTCCTAAGAAGGTAAAAGATCTAGCAGGAAATGATGTGCTGGACTTGCCGTGTCACATCCACACGAAGAAAGATGAGGAAGGTAATCTGATTTACCCAAAGCATACCACTCGACAATGTCGACTCCTGATCCAACAGTTCCGAGAGAAACAACTCAATGAGAAGGACAAGGAGTCGGACAGAGATGAGGAGGAAGAGGAAGATGACGGTTACCCCCAAGGTGAATTCTACCCTCATGATTTTTGCCGATGTTGAGAGCAAGAGTCGGTTGAAGGTCATCAATAGAGAAGTGAACATGCTTGCTCCGGCGACGACGACCACGTACTTGAAATGGTCTCAGACAGCCATCACATTCGACCAGTCAGACCATCCTACTCGCGTAGTCACCCCCGAGAGGCAAGCAATGGTGGTCGACCCAGTGGTTGGTGGCACTCGATTGACTAAAGTGCTGATGGACGGAGGTAGCGGCCTGAATATCCCGTATGCTGAAACCTTGAAGGGGATGGGCATCCCGATGTCCAAGCTTAGCGAGAGAAACATGAGCTTTCACGGCGTGATTCCCGGAAAGAAGTCCGAGTCACTCGGCCAGATAACTCTCGACGTGGTTTTCAGTGACTCCAAACATTACCGGAAAGAAAAGTTGACGTTTGAAGTCGTGGATTTCCAGAGTGCTTATCACGCCATCCTAGGGAGACCGGCGTACACGCATTTCATGGCTCGACCATGTTATGTGTACCTCAAGCTGAAGATGCCTGGTCCCAAAGGTGTGATCACGGTCACTGGCAATCGGCAGAAAGCAGAAGAATGTTTCCAGAAAGGTTCCAAAATTGCCGATGCACAGATGGCGGCGATTGAATTCCAAGAGTATCAGAAGAGTGCGGATCAGAGTGATTTGCTCCGAGCCAAGAAGCCTGCGGCGGACTCTGCATTTCAGTCGAGTGGTGAAACAAAGCCGATTCATATTCACCCAACTGATACCAATGCTGCACCGACTCATATATCAACGATGCTCGACAGCAAATAGGAACAAGCGCTCATCCAGTTCCTCCGTGAGAACTGGGACATCTTCGCATGGAAACCCTCTGACATGCCAGGTGTACCCAGAGGACTGGCTGAGCACCGTTTGTGTGTTGACCCTAAGGTAAAACCCGTCAAAGAACACCTTCGACGGTCCGCCGTTCAGAAGAGAAAAGAAATCGGCGAGGAAGTGGCTCGACTGTTGGCAGCAGAGTTCATCCGTGAAATCTACCACTCCGAGTGGCTTGCCAATGTCGTCATGGTCCCCAAGATGGAAGATTCACTTCGCATGTGCATTGATTTCAAGCATATCAATCGGGCCTGCCCGAAAGATCACTTCCCTCTCCCCGTAACGATCAGATTGTTGACTCAACTGCGGGGTGTGAGCACTTGTCTTTTTTAGATGCCTATTCCGGGTATCATCAGATCCGACTGTATGGTCCCGATGAAGTAAAAACAGCCTTCATCACCCCATTCGGGTGCTTTTGCTATGTCACCATGCCATTCGGTCTTAAAAACGTCGGAGCCACGTTCATGAGAATGATCCAGATGTGCCTGCTCACCCAAATCAGTCGGAATGTGGAGGCATACATGGATGACATCGTGAGCAAGTCTCGCAAAGGTTCCGACCTATTGACTGATCTTGCAGAAACCTTTGCCAACCTAAGAAGGTATGATATCAAGCTTAACCCGTCAAAGTGCACATTCAGAGTTCCAGGAGGAAAACTGCTCGGTTTTCTTGTTTCCGAACAAGGGATCGACGCCAATCCAGAAAAAGTTGATACCATCCTTCGAATGAAATGCCCCGTGCGAATGCATGATGTTCAGAAGCTGACTGGTTGTTTGGCCGCCTTGAGTTGATTCATCTCTTGTCTCGGTGAAAAGGCCTTGCCTCTTTACCGATTGATGAAGAAATCTAGTAAGTTCGAGTGGTCTGAAGAAGCTGATGCAGCATTTGTAGAGCTCAAAGCCCTGCTTTCCACCCAGCCGGTGCTCGCTGCACCAATCAGCAAAGAGCCTTTACTGCTTTACATTGCAGCCACTGGACAAGTTGTTAGTACAATACTCACGGTCGAGCAAGAAGAGGAAAGAAAAGCGTACAAGGTTCAACGCATAGTTTATTATCTCTCTGAAGTTTTGACTCCGTCCAAGCAGTGCTACCCTCATTATCAGAAGCTTGTCTATGGAATTTACATGACCATTAAGAAGATTGCACATTACTTCTCTGATCACTCTATTACAGTCGTCAGTGACGCACCGTTGTCTAAGATCCTGAATAACAGAGATGCAACTGGTCGAGTAGCAAAATGGGCGATTGAACTCCTTCCACTAGACATCAAGTTTGAGGCAAAGAAAGCTATCAAGTCCCAAGCCATTGCAGATTTCCTTGCAGAGTGGATTGAACAGCAACTACCGACTCAAGTTCACTCGGAACATTGGACTATGTTCTTCGATGGCTCCAAGATGATAAACGGGTCAGGTGCTGGAGTAGTATTGGTGTCTCCTCATGGAGACAAGCTCAATTACGTTCTCCAGATTCACTTTGATTCCTCCAATAATGAAGCAGAATACGAAGCACTTCTATATGGGTTGCGTATGGCCATTTCACTCGGTGTCCGTCGCCTCATGGTATATGGCGATTCAGATTTGGTGGTTAACCAGGTGATGAAGGAATGGGATGTCAGAAGTCCAGCCATGACTGGTTACTGCAACACTGTCAGGAAGCTGGAAAAGAAGTTTGAGGGGTTGGAGCTTCACCATGTGCCCCGATTGAAAAATCAAGCTGCAGATGAGTTGGCGAAGATAGGTTCCAAGAGAGAGGCCATCCCCCGCAATTTGTTTCTAGAACATATTAATTCACCTTCGGTTCAGGAGGATCCCTTCACAGAAGAGTCGCCACAGCCCAAGAGTGCTACAGATCTGACTGAAATTGACATCCCAACCATGGTCGACTTAGTCATGGAGGTTCTGGTCATTACTCTCGACTGGACAGTGCTGTACATCGCATACATTCTTAGGAAAGAACTTCCAGAAGAAGAAGAAGAGGCTCGACAGGTCATCCGATGATCCAAGGCCTTTACTGTGATAAAGGGGCCGTTGTTCAGAGAAAGTGCAACCGGAGTTCGCCAGAAGTGTATCACGCCAGAGAAAGGTCGAGTGATCCTCAATGATATTCACTCGGGGACCTGTGGTCACCACGTGTCCTGTCGGACCATCGTGGCCAAAGCATACCGAGCTGGATTTTATTGGTCGCGGACCAACGAGATGGCTAAGGAAATTGTGGACAAGTGTGAAGGCTGCCAGTTTTACTCCAACATGTCTCATAAACCTGCGTCGGCTCTAAAAACAATTCCACTCGTCTGGCCCTTCGCCGTCTGGGGACTGGACATGGTTGGACCTCTGAGGACAGGCAGGAGTGGATTTACTCACGTGCTGGTAGCAGTCGACAAGTTCACCAAGTGGATCGAAGCCAAGCCCATCAAAAGCCTTGAAGCAAGCACATCTATGAGTTTCATCAGGGAACTTATATTCAGATATGACATTCCACACAACATCATCATGGATAACGGCTCGAACTTCGATTCTGAAGAATTCAAAGCCTTTTGCGCCTCCCAAGGCACGAGAGTCGACTACATTTCGGTCGCTCATTCTCTGTCGAATGGACAGGCCGAGCGGGTGAATGGATTGATTGTCAAAGGATTGAAGCCTCGGTTGATGCGTGACCTGAAACATGCAGCGGGAGCCTGGGTCGACGAGCTCCCATCCATGCTGTGGGGGTTGAGGACAAACCCTAACCGGTCGACTGGAAGGACTCCATTCTTCTTAGTCTATGGGGCTGAAGCCGTGCTCCCGAGTGATTTGCTCCACAATGCACCTCGAGTCGAACTCTTCTCAGAAGAAGAAGCAGAACAAGCTCGACAAGATGCAGTCGACCTCTTAGAAGAAGAAAGAGAGATGGTCTTGATCCGGTCGAGCATCTATCAGCAAGACTTGCGTAGATTTCATGCAAGAAACATGAGGGGTCGAGCATTTCAAGAAGGAGACCTGGTTCTTCGAGTGGACCAACAAAGACCTCACAAGCTTGCTCCCGCTTGGGAAGGCCCTTTCGTCATCACGAAGGTGCTCCACAACGGAGCATACCGTCTCTTCAATGTCGAACATAATAAAGATGAGCCCTGCGCCTGGAATGCGGATCTGCTCCGCCCTTTCTATTCTTAAGTATTTAGAATGATGAGAATAAGAAATCCGTTTTAGTTTGACTATCAAAAGACACAACTTACTTCTTCCGAATGATTGTTGTTTATTTCTTTTGTACGAGTTACCTTAGCTGCGAATCTATTTCACCTAAGACAAAGTGATAAAAATCCTACCGAGTGATGAGTCTGCCTCTTACTCGGGGGCTTAGCTGCAGCCCAGTGCTCGCCTAAGTTATAAAAATGCCACCGAGTGATGAGTCTGCCTCTCACTCGGGGGCTTAGCTGCAGCCCAGTGCTCTCCTAAGTGATAAAAATCCTACCGAGTGATGTGTCTGCCTCTCACTCGGTGGCTTAGCTGCAGCCCAGTGCTCTCCTTAGTGATAAAAATCCTACCGAGTGATGAGTCTGCCTCTCACTCGGAGGCTTAGCTGCAGCCCAGTGCTCGCCTAAGTGATAAAGATCCTACCGAGTGATGAGTCTGCCTCTCATTCGGGGGCTTAGCTGCAGTCCCGTACTCGCCTAAGTTCAAAAAATCCTACCAAGTGGAGAGCGAACCTCCCACTCGGGGGCTTAGCTGCAGTCCCGTACTCTCCTAAGTTTGAAAAATCCTACCGAGTGGAGAACAAACCTCCCACTCGGGGGCTTAGCTGCAGTCCCGTACTCGCCTAAGTTCGAAAAATCCTACCGAGTGGAGAGCGAACCTCCCACTCGGAGGGTTAGCTACAGTCCCGTACTCGCCTAAGTTTGAAAAATCCTACCGAGTGGAGAGCAAACCTCCCACTCGGGGGCTTAGCTGCAGTCCCGTACTCGCCTAAGTTCAAAAAATCCTACCGAGTGGAGAGCGAACCTCCCACTCGGGGGCGTAGCTGCAGTCGCGTACTTGCCTAAGTTTGAAAAATCCTACCGGGTGGTGAGCAATCCTCCCACTCAGAGGCTTAGCTGCAGCCCAGTGCTCGCCTAAGTTTGAAAAACCTTACCGGGTGGTTGACAGGAACGTCAAGACCATTGCTGAGTGCCTTGCTGATGAGCTGATCGATGCTCCTCAAGGATCACCCAATCGGTTCACAGGAATGTCAAGACCATTGCTGAATGCCGTGCTGATGAGCTGATCAATGCTCCTCAAGGATCACCCAATTGGTTGACAGGAAAGTCAAGACCATTGCTGAATGCATTGCTGATGAGCAGATCAATGCTACTCAAGGATCACCTGATCGGCCGATTGGAACGTTGAGACCATTGCTGAGTGCCTTGCTGATGAGCTTATCAACGCTACTCAAGGATCATTCGATCAGTCGACTGGAACGCCGGATCATTGCCGAACGCCTCGCTGATGAGCTGATCAAGGTTGCTCAAGGAACGCCCGATCAGTCGACTGGCCATCCTTCTCCAGAAGCCGCATCAAGCAAACAGACAACAATTCGAGGGAAAAACGATTTTCGTTCGAAGACAGACGCAATTTATGAGGTGACAAATCCAAAGTTCCTTAACCGCAGAATAAAGTGCTCGGGCATCAGGCCCGAAGGAGTTTTAAAGGTTACAAATTCACTCGGCATTCCGAGACAAATAAAAGTGATAGCATAATGATTTTTGTGACTCGGCGGAAGAAGCACTGGCCGGGTCGCAGAAGCTGTCAAGGTCGATGCTGTCGGCGATGCGAGTGGCTGCCTCGAGGAAAGTGTCCATGAGGTCCTGGAAGGAGTGCTTCTTAGTGTTTGCCACTTTGAGAGCTGCCAACTTGTCGTCCTTAGCTTCCTTGCAGTGCACTCGGACCAGAGACAAAGCGGCATCAGCACCACAGCGGGCAGAGGATTTCTTCCACTCTTGCACTCGACCTGGAATCTGGTTTAGCGGAGTCATCAAGGACTCGAGGTCTTGAGATATTTCCTCCTGAGGCCAGAGCTCAGCGTCCGCTCGGGCCATCACCGCCTTCAGCCGAGCCAGATAGTGGACTGCACCGTCCAAGCGTGATTCCAGTCAAAGCAAGTTCATCACAACTTCATCTTTCATGGGACAGTTGATGGGGTCGAGACCTGTCTCGACCCGCCCAGTTTCAGCCTCAAAGTCCTGACATAGTTCTGTCCCATTGCAAAAAGTGATGAATCGACAATGAGATAACAAAGTTCAATCGGCAACAAAGTGATGAGTCGACTGATCATACCTTCAAGCTTCAGAACAAGTTTGGCGGCGAGTTGCTCCAGATAGGACTCTAGCTTGTCGGTCTTGGTCTTAAGGCCGCCAACTTCAGTGGTCAGTTTTTCCTTGTCTTTCTTCAGTTGCTCAACTTCCTGATTGGCGTCTGAGATGGCAGCCTTCAGCTTCGCGTTTGCTGACTGTCGGTGTCAAAACCGGCGGATCTCGGGTAGGAGGTCCCGAACTGTGCGTCTAGGCGGATGGTAACAGGAGACAAGGGACATGATGTTTTTACCCAGGTTCGGGCCCTCTCGATGGAGGTAAAACCCTACTCCTGCTTGATTAATATTGATGATATGGGTAGTACAAGAGTAGATCTACCACGAGATCAGAGAGGCTAAACCCTAGAAGCTAGCCTATGGTATGATTGTTGTTCGTCCTATGGGCTAAAACCCTCCGGTTTATATAGACACCTGAGAGGGCTAGGGTTACACAGAGTCGGTTACAATGGGAGGAGTTCTACATATCCCTATCGCCAAGCTTGCCTTCCACACCAAGGAATGTCCCATCCGGACACGGGACGAAGTCTTCAATCTTGTATCTTCATAGTCCAGGAGTCCTGCCAAAGGTCATAGTCCGGTCATCCGAACACCCCCTAATCCGGGACTCCCTTAGTAGCCCCTGAACCAGGCTTCAATGACGATGAGTCCAGCACGCAGATTTGTCTTCGGCATTGCAAGGTGGGTTCTTCTCCAAACTCCACGTACCTGTGGAATAGTGTCCGGCTTCTGGTGAATGTTGTGCTCCTTGGCTTTTGTGCCCAATAATGGCCATCTTCCACGTGTCAAACGAATGTGAAAAGCCAGGGTGTTATTTTTTCATTTACCCCCTAGCTGTGCAAATGAGCTGCCTATAAAAGAGACGGGGATTTAGATCCAAATCACACCATCTTTCCTTCGCGAGCTTTCATAGGAGCGCATTCGACAGAGATCCATTCCATCATGGTCGGTCGATGCGGATCCTCCTCTCACCCCCTAGTCCTTAGCCTCCAGATTGGGAGAGATGCTCCGTCTCGCACAGCGAGCTAGTGGCGCTCCAAGCCAAGGGATTACTCCCCCCGGCCTACATGGTCCCGGTCCTAGCCGGGCTCGCCACCTATAATGGTGGAGAGCAAGTGGAGAGCTTTCCCAATCCCTCCAAAGGAGAGCGGGTATGCCTTGTCCTTTATTTGATAAGAGGGCTCGGATTTCCAATTCATCTGTTTCTCCGGGGGCTCCTGGAGTTTTACGGCCTCCAGTTGCACAACCTTACGCCTGCCTCCGTATTGCATATTGCGGGCTTCGTAGACCTTTGCGAGTTGTTTTTGGGTATCGAGGCTCATTTTGCGCTGTGGAAGAAGCTGTTCTGCCTCGTGCCCCGTTCTCAGGAGGGTCGATATATCAAGTGGGCAGAGCCGAACTATGGCGCATCGCCGGGACCGGATATCCACCCGGAACCCCAAAGAAGGTGTCCGAAGACTGGCCTTCAGAATGGTTTTATATAGAAGACGTCCCCATGCCGGACCCTGTACGAATCGGCTCCCTGAGTTCGATAATGCTCCTCTGAAGAAGTGCCTAAGCTGGCGTCCATGGAGCCCTCAGAAGGAAAATGACAGGGACGTCCTTTACCTAATGAGCCGGATAAGGTTGTTGGCTCATTCTGGACTGACCATGATTGAGTTCATGGCCACATGCATTATGCGGGGGGGTGCAGCCGCTTAAGTATAGAGGCCACCCCATGCGGGATTTAAACGGGAAGGACGACGCCACCCGGTGCGGCCGTAAGGGGCCGGATTCCTCTGCCGCTCTAATAAAGATCTTGTCCGCTTTGTACAAGGGAGAAGAGGAGGAATTCCTCCGCGTCAACCCATGGGGCGGATTTTCTATGTACAATCCTCCAAGCTGGGTAAGCGAATACTTTCACTTGTCCATCCGTTTCATATTCCCACAACTAAGTATTTAGCCTAGCAATTTCAACGCAGGAGCTACGCCAGGCTATAAAGGAGATAAACAACCCTCCTCCACAACCCGAGGACCCAGAACGGTCCTTCGGTCCGGACTCACAAGAGGACTCGGACTTAGGCGTGGAGCTGATCGATGGGGTGTTTCATTAATTGAGCAAGGACAACGCCTTGGTGGCCATTACGGCCGATTATCCCGGACTACTCCCAGCCTCTTAAGTAACCGAGACCAATGTCCCAGCATTTTTAAAATGATCCATCTGTGCTTATTTTGGGTCACCGTATACCAATGACGTTTTCGCAGGGGAAGTCCTTGAGGCGGAAGGCCGAGCCTGCGGTGGCTAGCCAACAAGGGGCATCAAGGCCCGGCAGGCTGAAAAGAAGTGCGGTCCAGGTTTATTCCCAGGTTTTATTCCCTCGAGGCGTACCAACGCTCGTGCTTTATTCAGGAAAAAGAGCGCTCGCCGGACTATATCCGGAGAGGTTGCCAATCGCGCCTCCACCGGCCAGGCTCCAAGGCCGGGTCCGGAAGCGGAGGCGAGTACGAGGCACGCACCGGACGCTCCTCCGACAGAGGATGCGGACGGGCTGTCTGCCACCAATTCAGAGGTGGAGAGTGCCATGAACCACAGGCGTCGCCGGACAATTCTTCGTGACGCTTGTTTCTCCCAAGAGGCGTTAGATGCCTTCAATATGGGAGATGCGTATCTCCGTGCCGCTGAAAATGGTCTAGCCAGAGCCACAGAGCAGTATGTAAAAGACATATGGGTGAGAAAATTTGATGGTTATATATGTCAGTAGCCCCTGAGACTTGAAACAGTTAGAATAACTGATTTAAGGATCATTTGTTATGCAGGATCTTACAGAAAAGAATACCCAATTGTCCCAGGAGCTGGAAGAGTGCAAAGCCCAACTTGAGGCTGCACTGGCCGTGGCAGGGGAGGCCAAGGAGACCCCCTCTGGTACCATGTGCTTCGAAAGATAAGTATGTTGCGAAGTGCGGCATGTGTAAAAATCTGACAATAACATTGCAGATGGCGCCGGAGTGAATCTGGACCAACAACAGCTCTTGCACCAGTTAAAGGCTGGTGAGAGCATGCTTACAAGGGTGAGGCAAGAGAAAAATAAGCTCCAAGATGCCAACACCCAGCTGGGCGAGGAACTAAAGGATGTTCGTGCTCAGCTGTCTGACTCCGTGAAGGAGAATCGACGGCTTCGACTCGGCATTTTTAGTAAGTGCTTTGAACGAACTTCGGAAAAAGAGTTCGGCGAGGAAGTCGATTGACAGAGTTATGTCTGTAGGTATGCTGACAGGTAGGCTTGCGGAGGAAATGCCCGGATCTACGGGTGACCTTCTTCCCGAGCTCTTACAATTGCACGAACGAGTTCGGCAGGTGATGCAAGGCGTCGCCCAGGCTTTGTGGCCATCCATCTCCATGCCCGAAGGCCTTGGAGAGCTTGCGGAGAAGCTGAAGGGAGCGCAGCGGCGCTTCTGATTATGGATGATATCGGCCTGCCGTCAAGGCGCCAGGGAGGCCTGGGCCATGGTGAAGACACGGTACACGAAGGCTGACCCAAACCACATGGCCGAGGTCGGACCGGTAGGGCCCGATGGGAAGGAGATCCCTGTGAGCTTAGTGTACGACCAGGTAGAGCTGGCCGCCAAATATTCTCAACAGGACTGTAAACTAGACAGCCTGTTGGATGATATTGAAGAGGAATATACCCAGTCAAATTGACTATGTATTTTAAGATGACATGTAAAATGCCTTCTAGCCGGATTGTAGATCATTTTTCATGGCAGACCTTTTCGCTTCAACCTCGGGACCCGATAGTCTGGAGTGTGTCCGAATACCCTCTCGGTTATGTAAGAACCGGGGCATGCGTGGAGACCAGGCGTAGGTCAATAGTGCTTGAACAGACATGTGCCCAACTAGTTATGTTATATTACATGGTTAGTAAGAAACATCTTCCAGGGAGAATAGTTCCGTTAGGGGTTCCTTTCCCTGGGAGGCATGCCCTAAAGTGCATGTCCGGACTGCGAAAAAAGCAGAAAAACATCTGGGGGCAGATAAATAAACGAGTGAGAAATCATCTTTTAGTTCACCGACCGAATATTCCCTTAAGAACGCTAGCTTTCGGCTTCACCCAGTCTGAGGTACACATCCGGCTGACCTGGCAGTAACAATCGCAGAGGTGCTCCCTTTACCGCCTAGCCGAACAATCGGGAACGTAGGGGTAAGCACAGGAGCCAGGCAACCCAGCTTGGCCAAAACTTAATTCATATCGATTCATATAATGGCGAATAAAAGGTACATGCGGAAGTGTGACACATGTGTTGGGCATGAGGCCCGTATAAACAAGCTTCTGTTAAAGAAGCCCCAGGTATAATGAGCGCGAATGGCGCGTCAATTGTTTGCGAACAAGACGCAAACGAGCCCTCAAAGGCTACAAGAGAGAAGGAGGGATAAGGAGAAAAATATAAGATAGCTAATATGTAAAAAATAGACAGAGGAAGGAGACGAACACAGAGTCCGGCGCTAGGCGTAGAATCTTCATAGATGGGCTGCGTTCCATGGGTTCGGCTCGAGTCGGTTATCCGATGCATCTCGCAGACAGTACGCTCCACCTGTCAGGAGTTGGTCAGTTATGAAGGGACCTTCCCATTTGGGTTTGAGTTTGTCCTTTTTCTTGTCCGACAGGCGTAGAACTAATTCGCCAACATTGTAAGTTTTGGCCCGTACTTCTCTGCTTTGATATCTTCGAGCCTGCTGTTGATAGAATGTGGAATGGGCTTTTGCTACGTCGCGCTCCTCCTCCAAGGAATCCGAACTATCCTGCCGATCGAGTTTGGCCTCTCTTTCTTCGTACATGCGCATGCGAGGTGAGTCATGAATTATGTCGCAGGGCAGAACTGCCTCGGCGCCGTATACCATAAAGAATGGTGTGAATCCGGTAGTGCGATTCGGTGTGGTCCGCAGGCCCCAGAGTAGGGAGTCGAGCTCCTCTACCCAGTGCGTATTAGATTCCTTGAGGGATCGCACTAACCTGGGTTTGATGCCGCTCATGATTAGACCATTTGCTCGCTCGACTTGACCGTTAGTTTGTGGGTGATAGACTGAAGCGTAATCGAGCTTGATGCCCATGATTTTGCAGCAGAGTTTGACCTTGTTGGCCGTAAAGTTCATGCCATTATCAGTGATGATGCTGTGGGGGATGCCATAACGGTGTACGGCCCCTGATATGAAGTCTATCACCGGTCCGGATTTAGCCGTCTTAACAGGCTTGGCCTCTATCCATTTGGTGAATTTGTCTACCATGACCAGTAAGTATTTTTGCTTGTGGTTCCCCCTTTGAGGGGTCCAACCATGTCAAGCCCCCAGACCGCAAAGGGCCAGGTGATGGGTATAGTTTGGAGGGCGGTGGGTGGCATGTGGCTTTGGTTAGCAAAGAGTTGGCAACCGACGCATCGCTGGACTAGATCCTGAGCATCTGCCCGGGCCGTCAGCCAATAAAATCCTGTATGGAAGGCCTTGCTTACAAGGGTCCGGGCTGCGGTGTGGTGCCCGCCAAGTCCGGCATGAATTTCAGCCAGGAGATTTCGCCCTTCCTCCTCGGAGATACAGCTTTGAAGGACTCCGGTGGTGCTTTTCTTATAAAGCTCTCCCTCATGGACTTTGTAGGCTTTAGATCGCCGCACTATGCAGCATGCCTCATTTTGGTCCTCTGGAAGTTCCTTCCTGGTCAGGTAGGCTAGGAATGGTTTTGTCCACGGGGCAATGACAGCCATTATCTCGTGGGCTGAGGATGTTACTTCGTTGGCCAAGCCTTCCGCTGTGTTAGAATGTTCGGTGTCGAGTAGTGCGGTTGGATCCGGGATGTTATTTCTGGATTCCCATTCCCATTATACAGAATGCTTGAATAGCCTTTCCAAGAAAATGTTGGGGGGGACTGCATCGCGCTTTGTGCCAATGCGTGCCAAGACGTCTGCTGCCTGATTGTTTTCCCGGGCTATATGGTGAAATTCGAGCCCTTCGAACCGAGCTGACATTTTTAGGACGGTGTTGCGATAAGCTGCCATTTTTGGATCCTTGGCATCAAATTCTCCATTTATTTGGGATATCGCGAGGTTCGAATCCCCATGCAACTCTAGGCGTTGAATGCCCATGGAGACTGCCATCCGGAGGCCATGTAGAAGGGCCTCGTGTCCGGCTGCGTTATTGGAGTCTGTATACATTATCTGGAGTACGTATTGAACTGTATCTCCTATTGGGGACGTCAAAATGATGCCAGCCCCCAGACTAGCTAACATTTTGGAGCCGTCGAAGTGCATGATCCAATTGGAATATGTGCCGTACTCTTTAGGGATTTCGGCTTCAGTCCATTCGGCGACGAAGTCGGCCAAAACTTGCGACTTGATAGATCACCGTGGCTTGTAGGTTATGTCGAACGGGAGGAGCTCAATGGCCCATTTAGCAATCCGGCCCGTCACGTCGTGGTTGTTTATAATGTCGTTAAGAGGTACTTCGGAGGCTACTGTTATTGAACACTCTTGAAAGTAGTGTCGTAGCTTCCGGGATGCCATAAACACCGCGTACGCTATCTTTTGATAATGCGGGTACCGTGACTTGCATGGAGTGAGGACAGTGGACACGTAGTAAACTAGTTTTTGAAGGGGAAATTTGTGTCCGTCCGTTTTTCGTTCGACGACGAGCACTGTGCTTACAACTTGATGAGTTACCGCAATGTATAATAGCATTGGTTCGCCGGTGTTAGGCGCGGCAGGACCGGGTTTGTTGCCAATATGGCTTTTATTTCCTTGAGTCCGGCCGTGGCGGCATCCATCCACTCGAAGTGTTCGGTGCGCCGGAGGAGGCGATAAAGGGGTAATGCCTTGTCTCCCAAACGGGAGATAAAGCGGCTTAGAGCCGCCACGCACCCCGTCAATTTTTGTATTTGTTTGAGGTCTCTTGGAATATCCAATTGTGACAGAGCTCGGATCTTGGCTGGGTTTGCTTCAATTCCTCTACCGGATACAACGAAGGCCAAGAGCTTTCCGGCTGGTACGCCGAAAATGCATTTTTCCGGATTAAGCTTGATGTCATATGTCAAGAGGTTATCGAATGTGAGCCTCAAATCGTCTACTAAAGTTTCGACATGCTTCGTTTTGATGATCATGCCATCTACGTATGCCTCCACTGTTTTGCCGATCTGGTTTGCCAGACATGTCTGAATCATGCGCTGATATGTTGCGCCGGCGTTTTTGAGCCCGAAGGGCATTGTGTTGAAGCAGAATGGGCCGTATGGGGTGATGAAAGCCGTTGCGGCTTGGTCTGGCTCTGCCATCTTAATTTGATGGTAGCCGGAGTATGCGTCGAGGAAACACAATGAATCGTGTCCTGCGGTAACGTCGATAATTTGATCGATGCGGGGGAGGGGGAAGGGATCCTTTGGGAAAGCCTTGTTGAGGTCCTTGAAATCGAAGCATAGGCGCCAGGATTTGTCCTTCTTTGGTACCATCACCAGGTTCGCTAGCCAGTCCGGATGTTTTATGTCTCTGATGAATCTGGCCTCCAGTAGTTTGGCTAGCTCTTCTCCCATGGCTTGTCTCTTTGGTTCGGAGAATTGCCGAAGAGCCTGCTTGACAGGCTTGAATCCTTTTAGGATGTTGAGGCTGTGTTCGGCCAGCCTGCATGGGATTCCTGGCATGTCTGAAGGGTGCCAGGCAAAAATGTCCCAATTTTCGTGTAGGAATTATCGTAGTGCGGCGTCTACATCAGGGTTTAATTGCGCCCCGATGGAGGCCGTTTTTGTAGGGTCCGTTGGGTGGACCTTGAATTTGACTATTTCGTCCGCCGATTTAAAGGAGGTGGATTTGGATCTTTTATCGAGTATCACATCGTCCCTGTTCACCGTGGAGCGCAGCACAGTTAGTTCTTCGGCCGCTAGGGCTTCATAAAGTGCCTCATGGGCCAGTGTGGCTGTTTTGTTTTCGGCGCGGAGTGCTATGTCCGGGTCACTAGCAAGAGTGATGATCCCGTTGGGTCCGGGCATTTTGAGCTTCATGTACCCGTAATGGGGTATAGCTTGAAAAATTGTGAACGCCTCTCGCCCTAATAGAGCGTGGTATCCGCTGTGGAACGGGGCCACTTGAAACGTGACCTCCTCGGATCTGTAATTATTCGGCGTGCCGAACACCACGTCCTGTGTGATTTTTCCTGTACAACACGCTTCCCGACTGGGGATTATTCCTCTAAAGGCTGTGTTGCTTTGCTCAATGCGGCTCCAGTCTATTTCCATTTTTCAAAGGGTTTCCTCATAAATGAGGTTCAATCCGCTGCCACTGTCCATGAGTACCTTGGTAAGTCGAAAGCCGTCCACTATTGTACTGAGGACCAATGCGGCTGGTGCTCGGGATGTTAAGAATTTAGGTTCGTCACTGGTATTAAAGGTAATAGCCGTGTCACTCCATGGGTTTATTGTTGCTACTTGGTAGACTTCGGCAAGGTTGCGGAGTGTCCGTTTCCGCATATTGTTTGATGCGAAGGTCTCGAAGACTGTTAATACCGTACTGGTATCCCTGGGGTGGTGCTCTGTGAATTCTGGAGTTAGAAGCTCCTCACCACTTCTGGCCACCTGCCAGAGTATCCAACATGCTCTAAGGCTATGAGTTGGTGTGGCGCCCTCTGTACTATGAATTTTACAGGGTCCATTGAGCCATCCCTCCAGTACGGTTCCATGCCCCGTAGAGGGTTTTTGCTTTTTGGTGTTTAACCCAGGTGCATGGGGATGATGCACCGTTTTATTTCGGACTGGGGTTGTATTCAGGGTCGGATTCTCCCAAAATTTTATTTCGGTTTTCCATGCGCTTTCCATCGCACAGTACTTTCGTACTATGGATGCCAAGTCGGCGAAATGTGTAATTTCACAGCAACTTATGGCGTTGAGGATCCCCTTGTTTGTGCAATTATTGCAGAAGGATGAAATTGCATCCTCCTCGCGACAGTCCTCTATTCTGTTCATAACCAGGAGGAATCTGGCCCAGTAATGGTGTACTGTTTCTGTGGGCTCTTGCCGAATTTGGGATAAATCCCTTATATTTGGGTGGGCGGGTGGAATTAAATCCGAAACCTCGCCCCATCTGAGGCTCAAGGGCCAAGGAGTTTCCGAACTCGGAGGCTTGTGTTCTTGGATATCGTCCAATGAATCTAGCCCGCTGTCTGACTTTAGGTTCGGGGCTTGAATGACGTCCTGCCCTCCGCAGGTATCCGGCTTGGAGGGATCGGGAATCCAGACATAACTTGTCTTTAAGATAGATGAAGGCTTGCCGCTTTGTTCCTCCACCACTGCAACGTTGTGGGTGACCTGGGGAGAGTTAATCTCTCTCAGATCGGGTTTAAGCCCAATCTGATCGTGGTCTGTAGCGACTCCCAGGGCAGCAATGCGATCCAAGAGATTGTTTAAGGAAGAGAGCTCCATCGGATCTAGCTGCTCGGCGAGTTCCGAGTTGACGTGAAGATTGCTTTCGATGACCCGAGAAGTCATCGTCGGCGCGAAGGCCGAACAGGCGGTCATAAGGAATCCGCCTAGCCGGAGAGTTTGGCCGATAGCCAAAGCTGCTTTAGCAACAGTCCCGTCTTTAAAGACGGGATGAGGCATCCTTCCTGATGGCGACGGCACAACGGAACTCTCAATGAAAGCACCAATGTCGGTGTCAAAACCAGCGGATCTCGGGTAGGGGGCCCCGACTGTGCGTCTAGGTGGATGGTAACAGGAGACAAGGGACACGATGTTTTTACCCAGGTTCAGGCCCTCTCGATGGAGGTAAAACCCTACTCCTGCTTGATTAATATTGATGATATGGGTAGTACAAGAGTAGATCTACCACGAGATCAGAGAGGCTAAACCCTAGAAGCTAGCCTATGGTATGATTGTTGTTCGTCCTATGGACTAAAACCCTCCGGTTTATATAGACACCGGAGAGGGCTAGGGTTACACAGAGTCGGTTACAGTGGGAGGAGATCTACATATCCGTATCGCCAAGCTTGCCTTCCACGCCAAGGAATGTCCCATCCGGACACGGGATGATGTCTTCAATCTTGTATCTTCATAGTCCAGGAGTCCGACCAAAGGTCATAGTCCGGTTATCTGGACACCCCCTAATCCAGGGCTCCCTCACTGACCGAAGCTAGCTTCTGGTCCGCAAGCTTCGTCTTCTCGCGTGCTTCCTTCTGAGCGGCTGCCAGATCCGGGTCCTTCTGCTCCAAAGCCTCGTTCATCCTCTCTAAAGAAACAACACTCTTCAGACGAGATTGAAGTTGACTATTTTCACTATGCACATCTGCTCGTGTGAAATCACTCGGTTCAAAGAGACTGAAGGAAAAACTAGCGCCTAGTATGAAGCTACAAAACAGACAGGATGGTTGAGTGATTACCTCCCATGATGGCCGTTTCTTGTTGGGCAGTCTTCAGATTCTTCTTCGTAAGTTCGAGGTCAAGTTCAATGCTGATATGTTTCTTCTTTAACTCAGTGAGCCGAGCTCCAAGATCACAAGACCTCTGCAACCAAAAAGACAGACACGTCAGTCGACAGATCGAAGCGCCGAGTGAAAGAAAAGAGTTACTCTAAGACTACTGCCGAATCAAATTTTCAACAGTAGTCTCGGGGACTACACCCAGTGGGTGCACTTAGCGTGCCCCCACTGGATCAGATCAATACTCAACATGAGTTCAAAAAAAGAAGGAAAGAGAGACACATCATTAGACCTCGGTCGACTGCCAGCAGCCGACCGTGGTCTCGGGGACTACACCCAGTGGGTGCACTCGACGTGCCCCCACTGATTCGAAAAGTGCAGAATTGAAGATTTCCTAGGTTCTAAACGATGGAACACCTAGTGGGTGATCAGATATAAAGCGACATTCAAAAATTTCAGTTGGAATTTCGCTGACCTGAATGTTGGACTGAAGAGCAGTGCTAGCGTTGTAAGCTATCTGAGTGGCTTCATGCATCACTTTCACCTGCTCCATGACAAGGATTGCTTGGCGAAGAGCTTCCCTAGAAGCACCCGGCGAGTCGTCTGGAGTTTGATATGTAGCAAAGAGGGATGGCTCCAGAGGGGTCGAAGTAGCTGTCGGATCAGAGGAGTGGAGTTGTGATACGTCTCCAATGTATCTACTTTTCCAAACACTTTTTCCCTTGTTTTGGACTCTAACTTGCATGATTTGAATGAAACTAACCCGGACTGACGCTGTTTTCAGCAGAACGGCCATGATGTTGTTTTATGTGTAGAAAAGAGAAGTTCTCGGAATGTCCTGGAAATCCACGGAGGCACTTTTAAGATTTAATAAGAATTTTTGGCGAAAGAATTAGTGCTAGGGGGCTCACGGCCTGTCCACGAGACAGGGGGGCGCCCCCCTAGGGTGCGGCCCCTATCTTGTGGCCCCCTTGGACCTCCTCCGACCTCAACTCCAACTCCATATATTCTGTCTCGCGGAGAAAAAACCAGGGCGAAAGTTTCAATGCGTTTTATGACACGGAGCCGCCGCCAAGCCCTAATCTCTCTCGAGAGGCTGATCTAAAGTCCGTTTAGGGCTCCGGAGAGGGGGATTCATCGCCGTCATCATCATCAACCATCCTCCATCACCAATTTCACGATGCTCACCGCCGTGCGTGAGTAATTTCATCATAGGCTTGCTGGACGGTGATGGGTTGGATGAGATTTACCATGTAATCAAGTTAGTTTTGTTAGGGTTTGATCCCTAGTATCCACTATGTTCCGGGATTGATGTTGTTATGACTTTGCTATGCTTAATGCTTGTCACTAGGGCCCGAGTGCCATGATTTCAGATCTGAACCTATTATGTTTTCATGAATATATGTGTGTTCTTGATCCTATCTTGCAAGTCTATAGTCACCTATTATGTGTTATGATCCGACAACCCCGAAGTGACAATAATCGGGATACTTCTCGGTGATGACCGTAGTTTGAGGAGTTCATGTATTCACTATGTGCTAATGCTTTGTTCTGGTTCTCTATTAAAAGGAGGCCTTAATATCCCTTAGTTTCCGTAAGGACCCCGCTGCAACGGGAGGGTAGGACAAAAGATGTCATACAAGTTTTTTCCATAAGCACGTTTGACTATTTATGGAATACAGGCCTACATTACATTGATGAATTGGAGCTAGTTCTATATCACCCTATGTTATAACTATTGCATGAGGAATCGCATCCAGCATAATTATCCATCAGTGATCCATTGCCTATGAGCTTTTCATATATTGTTCTTCGCTTATTTACTTTTCTGTTGCTACTGTTACGACTACTATAAAAACCCCAAAACATTTATCTTTACTTTTGCTACCGTTACCTTTATTATCATACCACTTTTGCTACTAAACACTTTCTGCAGATACTAAGTTATCCAGGTGTGCTTGAATTGACAACTCAACTGCTAATACTCAAGAATATTCTTTGGCTCCCCTTGTGTCGAATCAATAAATTTGGGTTGAATACTCTACCCTCGAAAGTTGTTGCGATCCCCTATACTTGTGGGTTATCAAGACTAATTTCTGGCGCCGTTGCCAGGGAGCATACCTCTATTCTCTGAGTCACTTGGGATTTATATCTATTGATCACTATGAAGAACTTGAAAGACGATCGAACTACTATTTTGCCCTCAACTACGAGGGGAGGTAAAGAACTGCCATCTAGCTCTGCACTAGATTCTCCTTCCGTTATTAGAAAGCTTGCGACACCTAAACCTACTACTAATATGAATTCTGATATGTCACATGTTATTGATGATGCCACTTCTGCTATGCATGATGAAACTACTTCTGTGCTTGATACTACTTTGCCATTAGGTGAATTTCTAGATGAACAACTTGCTAGAGTTAGGGGGAATGAAATTACTGAAGATCCTATTACTGATGATAGTGATGATGAAGGTCCCCCCAATAATTATGTATTACCTGTTGTTCCTAAGGGTTATGTTATGAATGAAAAAGCTGCTATGGAAATTCTTGCTTGAAATGATAGAAATGATTTTAAGAAATTATTAGCTAAATGGAAGCAGCAGTCTCTTAATGCTAGAATGAAACCCGATCCTGCTTTTGCTACTTCACCTATCTGTGTTACTGATAAGGATTATGAATTCTCTGTTGATCATGATATTATTACTTTAGTTGAATCTGATCCTTTTTATGGCCTTGAATCTGAAACTGTTGTGGCACATCTTACCAAGTTGAATGATATAGCCACCCTGTTTACTAATGATGAGAAGTCTCGCTATTTATATATCCTTAAGATATTTCCGTTCTCATTAGAGGGTGATGCTAAGACTTGGTATAATTCTCTTGCTCCTGGTTGTGTGTGTAGTCCCCGGGATATGATTTATTACTTCTCTGCTAAATATTTCCCTGCTCATAAGAAACAAGCTGCCTTGCGGGAAATATATAATTTTGTGCAAATCAAAGAAGAGAGTCTCCCACAAGCTTGGGGGAGGCTTCTCCGGTTACTTAATGCTTTGCCCGATCATCCCCTTAAGAAAAATGAAATACTTGATATCTTTTATAATGGACTAACCGATGCTTCCAAGGACTACTTGGATAGTTGTGCTGGTTGTGTTTTCAGGGGAAGAACAGTCAACGAAGCTGAAATATTATTGAATAATATGTTGACTAATGAAAATAATTGGACTCTTCCTGTCGGTGTCAAAATCGGCAGATCTCGGGTAGGGGGTCCCGAACTGTGCGTCTAGGCGGATGGTAACAGGAGACAAGGGACACGATGTTTTACCCAGGTTCGGGCCCTCTTGATGGAGGTAAAACCCTACGTCCTGCTTGATTGATATTGATATTGTGGATGTTACAAGAGTGGATCTACCACGAGATCAAGGAGGCTAAACGCTAGAAGCTAGCCTATGGTATGATTGTAATGGTTGTTGTTGTGTCCTACGGACTAAAGCCATCCCGTTTATATAGACACCGGAGAGGGCTAGGGTTACATAGAGTCGGTTACAATGGTAGGAGATCTACATATCCGTATCACCAAGCTTGCCTTCCACGCCAAGGAAAGTCCCCTCCGGACATGCGACGAAGTCTTCAATCTTGTATCTTCATAGTCTTGGAGTCCGGTCGATGATGATAGTCCGGCCGATGATAGTTCGGCCAACGATGGTGATCCGGCTATCCGGACACCCCCTAGTCCAGGACTCCCTCAGTAGCCCCTGAACCAGGCTTCAATGACGATGAGTCCGGCGCGCATATTGTTCGGCATTGCAAGGCGGGTTCCTCCTCCGAATAATTCGTAGAAGATTGTGAACACCAGGATAGTGTCCGGCTCTGCAAAATAAATTCCACATTCCACCGTAGAGAGAATAATATATACACAAGTTCAATCTGCTGACGATTTTTGCGGCATGACGTCACACCACTACCAAGCCATTACTTGAATTGTTTTTTATTTTACCACCTCAGCGCATTTAGCGAAGCGGTTTCCTTGGCACGTCTTGTCGAAGCAGAGATCGTGTTCCCCCTTATTCCGGGATTCTCATCAATACAGACGTGGGTAACCCAACCGCGCCATTGATGGTGGCGCTTGGGAGATAAGCGAGTTTTACCAGGCTGGTGGGGGACGCATAGACTTCGTCTGCCCATATATAAGGGGATTAGGATCCACCCTTTCACCTACGCCTTCTTCCTCCTTTGCTTATCCATCTCCGCGCACTCGAGCTCCAACGCCCAAGCCCGCACATCTCGTCTCAACCTTCCCCAATCATGTCTGGAGCGGGAGGCAAGTGGATGACCTCCTCCATTACGGAGGGGCACATCAAAAGACTACACAGTGCCGGATATCTATCCGGCGACATCGCGCACCGGCTGCCCGACTAGGGGCAGCTCATCCCCACCCCCAGGCCCCATGAGAGGGTCGTGTTTCTTCCCCACTTCCTCCGCGAACTGGGCTTCCCATTGCATCCCTTTGTCCCGGGGCTCATGTACTATTACAGCCTGGATTTCCACGATTCAGCGCCAAACTTCATCCTCAACATCTCGGCGTTTATCGTTGTGTGCGAAGCCTTCCTCTGCATCCAGCCTCACTTCGGCTTGTGGCTCAAGACCTTCAACGTCAAGCCGAAGGTGGTGAAGGGCACTCATTCGGAGTGCGGAGGTGCCATGTTGGGTAAGATACCCAACATCGTCTGGCTCGAGGGTGCCTTCGTGGAAACCATCAAGGGATGGCAATCGAGGTGGTTCTACATCACTGAGCCGTGTGACCCTAGATGAGCAGCAGCCCCCGAATTTAGATCTGGGATCCCCATGCGGCTCTCCTCTTGGAAAGAGAGCGGCCTGACCTGGGGTGATTTGGAGGAGCTGACCGGACTCCAAGCCTGTATCCAAAGGCTGGTGAACAAGAAGCTCAAGCTTGTCAACGTGGTCCAGGTCATGCTCATCCGCCGGATCCTCCCATGCCAAGAACGGGAATTCAAATTGTGGGAGTTCAATCCGGCACTACACCAGACCTTGAGTAGGCTCTTCGACACTAGGTACGAAGATGCCTGGAAAGTGCTTTTTAAGTGCGCCGAAGCCCCCGCATCCGCCACCGAAGATCGCGGATTTCGCTCGCAGCGCCAAGCTGAGGAGGTAAGTGATTTTGTCCCTTTACGGGATGCTTGCTATTCATAGTTTGACTCTATGCGGGTTTCAATTTCCCCTTTTCCTTTGACAGGACTGGATGAGGAAGGCGGAGCAGATCATCTGCCCGGCTCCTATGCCTGAAAACCCAGTAGACGCCCGTCTAGCAGGGCTGCTGGTTCCGGCACCGCACGTGGTGCCAGAGAAGAAGGCCAAGAAGGAGGCCACGGGTACTCGAAAGAGTTCCCGTTTTCAGCTGTCCGACGACTCTGAGGCGGACTCCTCCCCCGAAAACGGGGAGGAGAAAGAGGACTTTCTCCCAGAGGAGGGAGAGAGGAAGAGGAAGGCTTCCCCAACAGGGGAGGCCGAAGGGTCCAAGAGGGGAAGGACTATTCCCCCGGACAGCTCCGCCAATGTCAACGTTGGCGACGAAGAATGGCCCTCAAGGGCCAGGCCTCCGGCGAGATCGTAAGTATCCGGATTCCTGAATGATTTATAATTTCTCTTTTGCGTCACATAGTGTCATTCTAATGCCGCATGCTGCCTGTAGTCCGACCAATGATGATCTCCCCACTTCATCGAGCGGGTCGTTGGCTCTGTGTGGACTCCATCCCGACCGCCTCCACCCCTCGCGACGCCGAGGACGCTGAGGTGGGATCCCAAGAAGGGACCCATCAGGGGGAGGCTCCGGAGGCGCCACAAGGCGGCCTCCCGGACTTTGCGCCGGACTCTACGTCGGAACCCGCAGTGGTTCCGGAGTCCGGCCGGCGGCCCCTTCGCAAGAAGGGCAAGACCATGACGCCGGCGGCTTCCGTCCAACCGGAGGCGCCGGACAGTTTGTTGGAGGCGCTCCAGAGCGCTTCCATCGAGGAAGAACACCGCACTATTATGAGTGCGGTGATTCAGAAGGTACAGCTCGCCAAGAACGTGCTGACCAAAGCCTGCAGTAGCCTTCTATCAGGCTTTGAGGTAAGAAATTTAAAAATATGCAATGTAATACCGCATAGACAGTAGCCCCTGATGCTCGGTTCGGTGTTCGGAAAGAAAAGCCGAACTGAGGATCTAAAAAAGATATACGCAGGGTTGCTAAAAAATTATGTCAATATGGGTTGCAGGCTGCGCTGCTGACCTCTACTGCACTGACTGCAGAGGTCGGTGCTTTGAAGCAGGAGCTCGAGCGGTCCGAGCAAGAGCTCGGCCGTGCCAAGAAGCAGCTCCAGGACAAAGAAGGTGAGTAACACCACTTTGAATTTGTACCTTACAGAAAAGGATTTAGGTTGCGAAAAAAAACAAGGATAAAGTGGGTACTGCAGGGGCCACGAACGAGGTGGCAACCCTGAAGGAGTCCGTGTCTGCGGCCGAACGCAATGCGGCCGCGGAACGGGCAGAGCGAGAAAAGCAGGAGGCGCGGGTGGCGGCGGTTCGGCAAGAGCTCTAGGCTCTCATGGAAAAGCATGAGAGTTTGGAGCGTGACTCAAAGACTCGAGAGTCCGAGCTTGCCTCGGCTCTCGAAAGTGCCAAAGCCGCCAAGTCCGAGGCCCATAAGTCCCTTCAGGAGATTGAGTCGGTGAAGAAGATAGCAGCGGGTAAGGCATTTTTCATGCAAAGAAAGCATGTGAATGTAAATTACGTGTTACTTACCCGAATTCGGAGCTCTCCAGGGGCGTTTGCAGATCTGCCTCGCAGCGTGTCTGATGCTGCCGCATTCTACCGAGCCGAGGAGGGGAGCTCAACGTAGAAGGTCTTCTGGTCTCAGTACGCTGAGACCGGCCATTCGGTGCCCCCTAGCGACCAGCTGAAGCAGCTGGTCGAGCTTCACAAGGTAACCGAGCAGGCCATGAAGGGCCTCATAGTCCGGCTGTGGCCTGGAGAGGCCATGCCTGGGAGCTACTTCGGCCTCGTGCGGCGGTTGGTGGATGCGTGCCCCTGGGTGGAGGTTATCAAGCGCTCCGCCTGTATTGAAGGTGCTCGTCGGGCCCTTGCCCGCGCAAAGGTGCATTGGGGCAAGCTGGATGCGGAGAAGCTAATCACTGACGCGCCACCAGCGGGCAAGGAATATCGTACGCCCGATATGTACTATAAGACTGTCCTGAAGGGTGCCCGCAAGATTGCGGATGAGTGCCCCCGGGATGTAATTATTGAGTAAATTCACAATGTGTTATCCTGTGCGCTGAAAACTTTGTTCATATGCGCTAAGCAACGCTTATTAATTTAAAATATTACCTTCTGTGTGTCCGTTTATTAAATCTGAGAGATGGCAAGTCATCGGCTTCAGCCCCCATGCCGCGAGTGCTGGGGTGTTCGGGATAAACTTGAGCACTCTTGTTCCCATTGTTGGGTCCATCTAGGGAGGCACTCAACACAACGAACAAGGCAACCGGACATATAGTGCTTGAACACTCTCACTTAGCCATAGAATTCTATTATTTTAAATTTCGGCGAAGCCCCTAGTATTCGGAAGACCGAGTTCGGGGCGCTATCCACGCCTTGGCCGGACATTATCCGGTTCTTCGCTCGAAGCGGCATAAGTCTTTAGGGACTCGAAGGGACCTCTCGAACAGCGACCAGTCTCCCGCCTTATCATGACAGTCAGTTTTAGCTTTCTCCACTGAGGCGTTAACCCGGCTCAACCGGGGCGCAATCGCAGTGGTTCTCCCAGTGCTACCTTAGCCGATAGAACGGAACATAAGGTGCCAAACATGGGAGCCGGGCAAACCCAACTATTGACCCAAGACATGATTCAGAGCCGATTCATATAATGCTATAAGTTCAGGGTGCCGCACTTGTGAAAGTGTTCGGACTTATCACACCATAATGCGGGGAACAGAAGCCCCTGGTGTATTTGGCCGTACCAAAATATACGGATGCAACATGTCGTAAATGAACATATATATATATATATATATATATATATATATATATATATATATATATATATATATATATATATAAAGTAATGCAATTATGGGCGAAAAGTGCTGCATTATTTATTCAAGAAGATCTGCTATGAGTGCGAAATGATACAAATAGTACAGAAAGCAAGGGATTGGACGAATTAAAGGCGTCTCCCTCCAGGGGTAGGCCGCGGAATGGTGTATTTAACAAATTTAATGCTCGTAGTGGAGACCACCTGAGTGTTCGTCGCAGCCTTTGTCCCTCCCTGGCTGTTGCATCATGAGTTCGGTAGGTTCACCGCCGGATAGAGTCCTGTAAAAAAAACAGAAAAATAAAAGATAAAAAGAGCGACACACTTTGGAGCCCCTGGTGTGGTCGAACCGCACTCTGGGTGTATTGTGATCGTGCCTCTCCCCTATGCCCATGGTATCTCCAGGGCGTAATTATGTACGCGGAGAGTTTGTCTTGCAATTGTGCGAGGGCTGGGGTTGGGGCCGCATTGCTACGCGTGCTCGGAACGTGCTAGGTGGTCTTGGTTGATGTTGCTCCGGGCGCGTTTGGCCGTGTCCGGTCGTTTAACGGCCGGACTCGAAAATTGCCTTAAGAGGCTGCTCTGTACTTCTGCCGCGAGAGCCGCTGTATGTTCCTCCGTTCGGAGGGAGCGTTCCGTGTTTCCATTGATCGTGATGACTCCGCGAGGGCCTGGCATCTTGAGCTTAAGGTATGCATAATGCGGCACCGCGTTGAATTTTGCGAACGCGGTTCGTCCGACCAGAGCGTGATAGCCACTGCGGAATGGGACTATATCGAAGATTAACTCCTCGCTTCGGAAATTATCCGAGGATCCGAAGACCACTTCCAGTGTGACTGAGCCTGTGCAACTGGCCTCAACACCTGGTATGACGCCTTTGAAGGTCGTCTTTGTAGGTTTAATCCTTGAAGGGTCTATGCCCATCTTGCGCACTGTATCCTGATAAAGCAGGTTCAGGCTACTGCCGCCGTCCATCAGGACTCTCGTGAGGTGAAATCCGTCGACGATTGGGTCTAAAACCAATGCGGCGAATCCGCCATGGCGGATACTGGTCGGATGGTCTCTTCGATCGAAAGTGATCGGGCAAGAGGACCATGGGTTGAATTTTGGGGCGACTGGCTCCATCGCGTATACGTCCCTTAGTGCACGCTTCCGCTCCATCTTGGGTATATGCGTTGCGTATATCATATTTACCGTCCGAACTTGAGGGGGGAATCCCTTCTGTCCTCTGTTGTTCGGTGGCCGGGTCTCTTTCTCGTCATCGCTGTGTAGCCCCTTGTCATTGTTTTCGGCAATTAATTTGCCTGCCTGCTTGAATGCCCACCAATCTCTGTTGGTGTGGTTAGCTGGCTTTTCGGGGGTTCCATGTATTTGACAAGAGCGGTCGAGTATTCGGTCCAAATTGGACGGGCCCGGAGTGGTTCTTTTAAATGGCTTCTTCTGTTGACCGTGTTTGGAGCCTCGGAATCCGGCATTGACTGCCGTATCCTCATTGTTGTCGCCGTTAATGCAGCGTTTGTTTTTGTTTCGACGCGACCTGCCATTGCGGTCCTTGGTATCTGGACTGCCAGCATTTTTGCTGAGGTTGTTGCTGCGAGCTAACCAGCTATCCTCTCCCGCACAAAAGCGGGTCATGAGTGATGTGAGGGCTGCCATGGATTTCGGCTTTTCCTGTCCAAGGTGCCGGGCCAGCCACTCGTTGCGGATGTTATGTTTGAAGGCGGCGAGGGCCTCTGCATCTGGACAGTCGACGATTTGATTTTTCTTTGTCAAGAACCGTGTCCAGAATTGCCTGGCCGATTCGTCTGGCTGCTGGATTATGTGGCTTAGGTCATCTGCGTCCGGTGGTCGCACATACGTGCCCTGGAAGTTATCGAGGAATGCGGCTTCCAGGTCTTCCCAGCACCCAATTGACTCTGCGGGCAGGCTGTTAAGCCAATGCCGAGCTGGTCCTTTAAGCTTGAGCGGGAGATATTTGATGGCGTGAAGATCGTCGCCGTGGGCCATATGTATATGAAGGAGATAATCCTCAATCCAAACCGCGGGGTCTGTTGTGCCATCGTAGGATTCGATGTTAATGGGTTTAAACACTTCAGGGATTTGATGATCCATTACTTCGTCCGTGAAGCATAGTGGGTGTGCGGCGCCTCTGTATTGAGCAATATCGCGACGTAGCTCAAGAGAGCGTTGTCTGCTGTGTTCGGCCCGGCCGGAGTAGTTGTATCCAGCGTGACGGTATTCGTCGTGGGTCTTGGGGCGCCCACGTGATCCACAGATAGATCTGGATTGTCTTGCCTTGTCCTCCAACATATCCCGGAAGTCCGGCGCGTTCCCCCGTGGCTTCGTGCTTTTTGAGCGGTGCCGGGGTATGGTTTTGGTGGAGGGCTTACATGCCTCTCTGTCGCGGCCACGAGGTTGTCGGTCTGCCGTATTGTGCGCTGGTGATGCAGGTTTGTATGCTTCCTCCTCTAGTCGGGGGAGCAACTACGTTTTGGGTAGCTTTTGGAGGGGCATTCGAGTTCATACTCTTCGGCCGCGAGGACCTCGGTCCATCTGTCGGCCAGCAGGTCTTGATCAACTTGAAGCTGTTGCCTGCGTCTGAAACGCTCTTGTTCGACGGGATCCTCAGGCACGACGAATTCGTCGTCGTCGAGGCTTGCCTCGTCTCCGGAGGGAGGTATGTAATTATCATCCTCGACCTCTTTGTTTGCCGCCCTCTCGTGAGGGCTTGCTTCTGCCTCCTCCTGCGCTGAATCTTGCTGGAGGGGGTTATCTTCGGCACTTTCTGGGGTATTATTATCTCCTGTGCCGGAATCTCCATTCTTGCTATGGCGGGATTTAGAGCGGCGCCACTAACGTCGGCGCTTGGGCTGTTTCTTTAAGGAATCTGCCTCCGCTGCTTCTTCGCCGTCCCCATCTTTTGGGGTGTCCACCATGTATATGTCGTATGACAAGGTTGTCTTACAGTGTCCTGTAGGCGCTGGTTCTTGATAGTCTCCGGCATCATCGTCCATACCGTCGATGTCTTCGGAGTCGTAGTCGAGTACGTCGGTTAGATCGTCGACGGTGGCTACGAAGTGGGTGGTGGGTGGGTTTTGAATTTCTTTGTCGTCCGCGTCCCAGCCATCCTATCCATAGTCCGGCCAGGGTTCTCCGGATAGCGAGAGGTGCTTCAGCGAATTTGAGATGTCGCTGAAGGGTGACTATTGAAAGATGTCCGCAGCGGTGAACTCCATGATCGGCGCCCAATCGGATTCGATTGGCAGGGGCGCAAGAGGTTTGGAGTCTGGCAGGGAGTCCGGCACCTCGGAGTCATGAGCTTTATGAGGGACAAGGTCAGTGTTCGGCTCCATTGCCGTGGAAGTTGCAGCTCCCGAGGCGGTGTCCAGCCACCCGTCCTCGATCTGCGCGATCGGCTCCGGACTATGGGTCGGAGCGGATTCGTGTGCGGCCTCCAAGGTACTGTCCGGCAGCAGAGTTAGGTCGTGCCCATCGTGACAGTGCGGCACGCTCGGCCGTGGCTCGGATCCATCGAAGACCAAGTCCCCGCGGATATCAGCCGTGAAGTTTAGGCTTCCAAACCTGACCTGACGGCCAGGGGCGTAGCTTTCGATCTGCTCCAGATGGCCAAACGAATTGGCCCGCAGTGCGAAGCCGCCGAATACGAAAATCTGTCCCGGGAGAAAAGTCTCGCCCAGGACTGCGTCGTTGTCGATTGAAGAGGCCAGCAAGCCTATCGGTGACGACACAGAGGAACTCTCAATGAAAGCACCAATGTCGGTGTCAAAACCGGCGGATCTCGGGTAGGGGGTCCCGAACTGTGCGTCTAGGCGGATGGTAACAGGAGACAAGGGACACGATGTTTTACCCAGGTTCAGGCCCTCTTGATGGAGGTAAAACCCTACGTCCTGCTTGATTGATATTGATATTGTGGATGTTACAAGAGTGGATCTACCACGAGATCAAGGAGGCTAAACCCTAGAAGCTAGCCTATGGTATGATTGTAATGGTTGTTGTTGTGTCCTACGGACTAAAGCCATCCGGTTTATATAGACACCAGAGAGGGCTAGGGTTACATAGAGTCGGTTAGAATGGTAGGAGATCTACATATCCGTATCGCCAAGCTTGCCTTCCACGCCAAGGAAAGTCCCCTCCGGACACGGGACGAAGTCTTCAATATTGTATCTTCATAGTCTTGGAGTCCGGTCGATGATGATAGTCCGGCCGATGATAGTTCGGCCGATGATGGTGATCCGGCTATCCGGACACCCCCTAGTCCAAGACTCCCTCACTTCCCGAGCCAATTCCTGAACCAATTGAGCCAACTCCTGAGCCTATTCCTAAACCTACTCCGAAGAAGAGAGGTGTTTTATTTCTCAGTCCTGAAGATATGCAAGAGGCAAAGAAATCAATGAAAGAAAAATGCATTAAAGCTGAAGATGTTAAGAATTTACCTCCTATTGAAGAAATACATGGTATTAGTTTACCACCTGAAGAACCACATTGTCTTGATAACCCGACACAGGTAGTAAAGGTAAATTCTCTCTATAGATATTATAAAGTTGAAATACCCTCTACTAAATTTCGTAGCCCATGCTTAGATGAATTTGATGACTTTATGGCTAGACAAGAAAGTTTTAATGCTTATGTTGGTAGAGAGTTAAAGAATAATGCTTTCGAGATAGGCCGCATAGGTGATAATCTGGCTAGAGTTAAAGAGGAACTTCACCGCATTAGAAAATATGCTTCAATGGTTGCTACTCAAGCTGAGCAAGTACTTAAAGCTCAAAATGATTTGCTTGAGGAATTAAATAATAAAAATGACTTTGCTGTTAGAGTGGCTACTAGAACTTGTAGAATGACTCAGGAACCTTTGTATCCTGAAGGCCACCCTAAGAGAATCGAGCAAGATTCTCAGAGAAACAATTTAGAGGCACATAGTTCTTCTAAAAAGAAGAAGAAGAGAAACGATAGGACTTTGCATGCTTCTAGTGAACCTACTGTAGACACACCTGAGAATCCCAATGATATTTCTATTTCTGATGCTGAAACACAATCAGGTGATGAACATGAACCTAGTGATAATGTTAATGATAATGTTCATGTTGATGCTCAACCTAGCAAAGACAATGATGTAGAGATTGAACCCGCTATTGATCTTGATAACCCACAATCAAAGAGTCAACGTTATGATAAGAGAGATTTTGTTGCTAGGAAGCACGGTAAAGAAAGAGAACCGTGGGTTCAGAAACCCATTCCCTTTCCTCCTAAACCATCCAAGTCAAAGGATGATGAGGATTTTGAGTGCTTTGCTGCAATGATTAGACCTATTTTCTTACATATGCGCTTAACTTATATGCTTAAAGTAAATCCTTATGCTAAGTATATGAAGGATATCATCACAAATAAAAGAAACATACCGGAAGCTGAAATTTCCACCATGCTTGCTAATTACACTTTTAAGGGTGGAATACCAAAGAAACTTGGAGATCCGGGTATACCAACTATACCATGCTCTATTAAAAGAAATTATGTTAGAACTGCTTTATGTGATCTTGGAGCCGGTGTTAGTGTTATGCCTCTCTCTTTATATCGTAGACTTGAATTGAATAAGTTGACACCTACTAAAATATCTTTGCAAATGGGTGATAAATAAACTGCTATACCTGTCGGTATTTGTGAGGATGTGCCTGTTGTGGTTGCAAATGTCACTATCTTAACGGACTTTGTTATTCTCGATATTCCTGAGGACGATAGTATGTCTATTATCCTTGGTAGACCTTTTCTTAATACTGCAGGGGCTGTTATTGATTGCAACAAAGGCAATGTCACTTTTCATGTTAATGGTAATGAGCATACGATACACTTTCCGAGGAAACAATCTCAAGTTCATAGCATCAATTCTATTGAAAAAGTTCCAACTATCATTTTTGGAGGTTTTGAATTTCCTCTCCCTACTGTCAAGAAAAAGTATGATATTCTTATTGTTGGGGATTTTCATATCCCTGTTGAGAAAAAGAAATATGCTTAGAAGAATGTACCAAGGTGGTTCCTCGGCGAAGAAAGGGCCAAGGATTGCTATACGTGAACAAGATATTAATTTGCCAAGGGACGCAAATGTACGGGCTTGCGAGTGGCCATCCGATGATTTTATGGTCGAAGCAGGCTTCAAGGAGGAATTTGACGCGTATGTGCGTAATGCCGAGCTGGAGGACTTCTTACAAGATAAGTGTCCTCAATATTATCAATTGACTGATTCCTTTGCGCGGAGGTTTGAATATATTTCTGCGCGTAATTCTCCTAATGTTATGTTTGATATTTATGATACATCTTATACCATGGATTTAGAGGATTTCACAACTGCTTGCAAACTCCTATAGTGGGGTAATATTAATGATCCTCCCAAATCTGAAGTTAGAGATTTTCTTGCTAGTATTACTGTGGGAGAATCTAGGGGCGTAACACAAGCTACCATAGGGAGCATTCATTTTCCTGCTATACATTACTTTGCTCTCTTTATTGGTAGATGCATTAACGGTAAGGACGAAGTATGTCACATGTGTGCCCTTGATCTTTGTGTCCTCAAGAGTGTTGTGTCAGGTTATAGAGGTTATAACTTGGGGGTAATAGTTGCACGTAGGTTGCAGAATAATAGTAGAAGGGGAGATTTCTTTGGAGGAATTTATGCAACCCATGTGGCTAATTTTCTTAGTATAGCTCCACGAGAGGGGGATATGATTGTACCTCCTGTTTATTTGGATAAAGAAGCTATGTTTGATCATCAATTTCTTGAGAGGAATGAACAATTCCTCCATTATCGACTAACCTATAACAGACGCAATGTCGTCCCTGTTACTCTTCCTGCTCCCTACCTTTTTGATTATCAGGCAAAAGGAAGATATGTTGTCACCAGGGAACAAGCAACTGAATATGAGAGGGGAATCGAGGCAGCTCGCCAACATGCTGCTGCTCAGGAGGCGGTCGCCTCTTCATCTCAGTACTACCCCAGTTTCACTTATGGATATCAGCCAGACGGTCACTGGTATTAAACCAACTTAGGCCGAAAGCCTAAGCTTGGGGGAGTACGTATTTCTCACCGACTTTAAATTCATGTTCACACACTAGTCGTCGGTGCTCACACTCTTTCATTGTATTATCCATGCTAGTTTAAATTTCTTTTTCTAGTTTTCTTCTTGTGTGTTTGATAAACCTTAAGAAAAACCAAAAAAAATTAGTTAGTTTAATTTCCATTGCTTGTAGTAGAAATTAAAATGAAAACCCAAAAAGATTTCTCGTTCTTCTTTTACTTGTTGGGAGCTTTCCCGTGTAAATAGTTTTCTTTTCTTTTCTTTCTTTTGGGGGTCGAGAAGACCATATTGAAAATGCTTAGTGGCTCTTATATGCATGATTGTTTATTTAATTTAGAGCCCATATTACTTGTCTTCTCTCTTGAGTTGAATGCTTGCAGATTCCAGCTTAGTCCAATGCACATGCACTCTTATTATTATAAACATCATTCGGTCGTGCAAGTGAAAGGCAATAATGATGATATATGATGGACTTATTGGGATGAGAAAAGCTGGTATGAACTCGACCTCACTTGTTTTTGTAAATATGATGAGTTCATCGTTCCCGAGTCAGCTATTATGAAGTAAACATATTTGCAATGACATTTAGAGATTATAGTTGCTTGTACCATGCTTGATTAGCTATGAGTTATAATGGTTTACCTTGTGTGCCAACATGCTATTAGAATGATTATGATGTGGTATGATGGGATGGTATCCTCCTTCGAATGTATTAAGTGACTCGACTTGGCACATGTTCACGCATGTAGTTGAATCAAATCAACATAGCCTTCATGATATTTATGTTCATGGTAGATTATATTCTACTCATGCTTGTACTTGATGTGAATTAATTTTAATGCATGTTTACGACTGTTGTCGCTCTCTCAGTTGGTTGCTTCCCAGTCTTTTGCTAGCCTTCACCTGTACTAAGCGGGAATACTGCTTGTGCATCCAAACTCCTTAAACCCCAAAGTTGTTCCATATGAGTCCATTATACCTTCCTATATGCTGTATTTACCTGCCGTTCCAAGTAAATTTGTATGTGCCAAACTCTAAACCTTCAAATGAAATTTTGTTTTGTATGCTCGAGCAGCTCATGTTACAACTAGGGCTGCCTATATCTTCCATGCTAGGTGGGTTATTCTCACGAGGAGTGGACTCCGCTCCTCATTCACGAGAAAGGGCCGGTAACCGGGATGCCTAGTCCCATGATCCAAAAAGATCAAAGCAAATCAAAATAATTAAGCAAAACTCTCCCAGGGCTGTTGTATGTTGGAGGCACTCGTTGTTTCGAGCAAGCCATGGATTGATGCTTGTTGGTGGTTGGGGGAGTATAAACCTTTACCATTCTATTTGGGAACTACCTATAATGCATGTAGTATGGAAGATACAACCATCTCATAGTTGTTGCGTTGACAGCAAAAGTATGCCGCTCAAAATGCTATTTAGTCTCTATTTTAAAATCGAGCTCTGGCACCTCTACAAATCCCTGCTTCCCTTTGCGAAGGGCCTATCTATTTACTTTTATGTTGAGTCATCACCCTTCTTATTAAAAGCACCCGCTGGAGAGCACACTGTCATTTGCATTCATTATCATTGGTTTATATTGGGTATGACTTGACTGGATCTCTTTTACCATGAATCACAATGTTTAGTCAGTCCTTGATCTTTAAAGGTGCTCTGCATTTATGTTTTGCAGTCTCAGAAAGGGCTAGCGAGATACCATTTTGTTATATCATGTTATGATTATTTTGAGAAAGTGTTGTCATCTGAGTTTTATTATTATGGCTCGCTAGCTGTTTATGTTATTGATATGAGTAATTGTGAGACCTATTTGTTATTGTTAGCATGCTTAGTTCATAATATTTCCTGAAACTTGAATGCTGGCTTTTCATGTTACAACAATAAGAGCAAACAGAGTTTGTGAAAGTTTTTCTTTATCACTTTCAGTTTATCAACTGAATTGCTTGAGGACAAGCAAAGGTTTAAGCTTGGGGGAGTTGATACGTCTCCAACGTATCTACTTTTCCAAACACTTTTGCCCTTGTTTTGGACTCTAACTTGCATGATTTGAATGAAACTAACCTGGACTGACGCTGTTTTCAACAAAACTGCCATGATGTTGTTTTATGTGTAGAAAAGAAAAGTTCTCAGAATGTCCTGGAAATCCACGGAGGCACTTTTTATATTTAATAAGAATTTTTGGCGAAAGAATTAGTGCCAGGGGGCCCACGGCCTGTCCACGAGACAGGGGGGCGCGCCCCCCTAAGGCGCGCCCCCCTATCTTGTGGGCCCCCTGGACCTCCTCTGACCTCAACTCCAACTCCATATATTCCTTCTCGGGGAGAAAAAAATCAGGGAGAAAGTTTCATTGCGTTTTACGACACGGAGCCGCCGCCAAGCCCTAATCTCTCTCGGGAGGGCTGATCTGGAGTCCGTTCAGGGCTCCGGAGAGGGGGATTCATTGCCTCGTCATCATCAACCATCCTCCATCACCAATTTCATGATGCTCACCGCCGTGCGTGAGTAATTCCATCGTAGGCTTGCTGGACGGTGATGGGTTGGATGAGATTAATATGTAATCAAGTTAGTTTTGTTAGGGTTTGATCCCTAGTATACACTATGTTCTGAGATTGATGTTGTTATGACTTTGCTATGCTTAATGCTTGTCACTAGGGCCCGAGTGCCATGATTTCAGATCTGAACCTATTATGTTTTCATGAATATATGTGTGTTCTTGATCCTATCTTGCAAGTCTATAGTAACCTATTATGTGTATGATCCTGTAACACCCCCAGTGTTAAGCTACAGTAATCCTCCGTTAATGGTGCCACGTCATCATCTTGCTGTTGCTAATCCTCACTTGATCCAAATCACTGTTCATATTCAAACTCCAATTTAAAGTCAAAATTCAAATTTGCCAAACATGAAAACTAAAATGTTCAAAGTGTGGCAAATAATCACTGAGTAATTGTCATGTTGGAACCAACCTCTCTTGAATTTCGAAAGTGCCCCTGGAAATTATTTAGTGGTCCAGCAGCATTTAAAAATTTGCCTTTTCAATTTCTAAAAATGATTAGACAACTCCTTTTGACCCCATACTTTTTGTTCCATCTCAACATATTGTGTTAGATTTATGTGCCAAGTTTTGTTCATAACAAAACTCATTTGGTACAAAAAGAAAATGCAAAACAGATTAAAAAAAAGGAAAGAGGAGGACCTAAACTACTAGACCCCCTGGCCCATCAAGCAAAGAAATCCAGCCCAATCTCCCAAACCCCCAAGGTCGTCTTCATCTTCTGTTCACCTGACCAAGCGCACCCGACCGCACGCTCCCGTCGAACCTGCTCGTCGCCCCTGGCCACTACAGTGCCAAGGAGGGATAAGGGTGCCACCCTGGCGCCTCGGGGACACCTCCTCTCCCACTACCCTCGCCCCACTTGCTCTCCCTCTGCCCTCCCCTCCGCAGATCCGCTGAGATGCGCTCGCCTGAGCGGGCTCGTCGTCGTTGCCACGCCGCGCGTGTGGCTACCGGCCCTTGTACTCCGTTCGCTCGTGTCCCGGGAGGTCCTCGGCGTCGACTATGTCGCCTGCGTCGCGGGGTTGAAGATGGTGGGCCACCTCGACGCCGTCTTCTTCTTCCCCTTCGTCCGCCTTGGGTTGCCGCCACTCCCAAGAACTACACCGCCCCTGCTGCTCCTAAGCCTTCGCCGAGCCACCCTTGTGCTCCACGGTGAGCTACCGCGCCCTACTTCCCCTTTCTTTCTCGTGGATTCGTTGCCGTAGACATCGTATACCGCCACGACCGATCTCTCTGGACCGCGCACTCACCGCGTCGTGGCCGCATCCCGCGTCCCCTGAGGCCCGCCTCACCTGGCCGACCCCCGCGTGGCCCTGCGCCGTCCGCGCCGGCTATGCTCCTGCTGCTCGCGCCACCCGCCCACGGTGGCCTCGCACGCCGTCTGTCCCGCCCCGCAGCCGCGCCTCCCTGCTCGCGAGAACCAACCCACGTCTCGAGCTCCTCACCTGCGTGCTGCTTCTCCTACGCGCGTCCGCGGCCACCGCCGCCCCCCTGCGCTCGCCTCCACCCGTCGCGACCGGCCGACGAACCTCGCCCTGCCGTGTCGGGCTACGGCCCCGGACGGTGCTCCCTGTTGCCCCGTTCGGGTGCACGGGCGCCCACGCCCGCAGCTCCCGTAACCCCGCTCCCGCTAACCGGCCTGGGCCACTACCTAGTGGCCCCCCCACAGCCCCCTGTATTAAAAAAAGAGTTTTATAAAAAAATAATAATTAATAAAGATAATTAAGTAGTTAATTAATTAATTAGTTAATGAAGTAATTAATTTAATTAGTTAACCTTACTTAAATAGCCTAATTAGCTAAATTAGTTAATTTAACCTGCTAAGTCTATGACAGAACAACCCCACACGCCAGGTTGACCCTGGTCAACTCTGTTGACCGCTGATGTCTTGATGACGTCAGGCTGACGTCATAATGACTGTTTTTGAATTAATTTAAATCTAGTAAATCTCGAAATAGATTAAACTTTGGAAAATCATATAAAATAAACCATACCTCGGATCGAAAAACTTTGTACATGAAAGTTGCTTAGAACGACGAGACGAATCCAAATATGCTCTCCGTTCATCTGTCACATGCCCCTAGCATACCAAACATGGAACTTTCCCCCTCCGGTCCGCCTGTCCGAAAATGCCAAACTTCGGGAAAACTTCTCGGATGTTATCACCCTTCGCTGATATTGTGTAGCACCGCGTTAGAGCACGTCTAGCTCTGCCTGTTGTCCTGTTATGCTCTTGCTTGCTATGTATTTACTGTTTCTTCCCCCTCTTCTCTCCGGTAGACCCCGAGACCGCTGCCGATGCCGTTGTGATCGACGACGTCGACGATGACCCTCCTTCTTGTCTGAGCAACCAGGCAAGCCCTCCTTTGATCATCCCGATATTGCCCATTCTATACTCTCATGCTTGCATTAGATTTTGCTATTGTTATTGTTTGCTCCTATTCTGATGCATAGCCTGCTTTTGTACCTGCTATTGTTACCTACATGCTTATCCTAAACTTCTTAGTATAGGTTAGTTAGTGATCCATCAGTGACCCCCCCCCCCCGACTTGTCCTTGTTGCCCCTGCTTCATCATCGACGCCTCAATCGACGTGATCGACAACCAGAGCCCGACACCTCACAGCACATCACACCCCTTTTGTTGCTCGACTCTGCAGAGCTACTATCGAGTGCCGAGGGTGATCCCTCATAACACACTCCTGATGATAATTCTGTAGTGTAGCTATTCGGTCGTGGTCATCGAGGGTGATTTCCTCTTTCACCATTCCCGATACGGCTCTGTTGTTGAACACCTCAAGTGTGAACCTCGAGGGTGGTCCCTCTTATGTTCACCTTGATGATTACATTGAGTGGAATCCACCGGGGGTGATTCCTCGGGTTTTCCCCTTGATGTCTGGACACACAGTTACCTTGACTTTACTTGAGACTTTGGTGCAAGTCGGGCGGGCCCGGAGAGCACCCGCCAGATGGTTACGTGGCACGGCCGGGCATTCTAGGCCCTTGTCGTAAGTCCACGAGACGGGGCGACGGGGTCACTTTCGATCCTGAGTCTCTTCTCGTCTCCTCAAGCTAATAATACACTATGGTTTGGGTATTTGTTCTGATTTGGCCTTTGGCCTTTACGCACCAACCACCACGTGAGAATAGTTATGGGCCTCAACGTCGCAGTATCAGCTGAAGCTTTGTCAGACGTCCAGTTCAGCATTGTGGGCCTGTCGGGCCAGTGCCATCCAGTATGAGGTGGTGCTTGTTCCGGCTCATCACACAACAACCCGGAGTCCAACGGGCGATGGGCCCAGACCTCGGAGTGCTTAGGATGTAGACCAGCGGGGACCTCTCTGCTGAGCCTAGGTAGGGCTACGACGTGTTGATTTTCTGAGGCAGGGCATTGACGCCAGAAAGGTGTGTCCGGCTAGAGTGATCGAGTGTGTTGGAAAACGTGGTGCACTGATGTCTACTACACAACCTTCTTCTTGTAGACGTTGTTGGGCCTGCAAGTGCACATGTTTGTAGCACAGTAGCAAATTTCCCTCAAGTGGATGACCTAAGGTTTATCAATCCGTAAGAGGCGTACGATGAAGATGGTCTCTCTCAAACAACCCTGCAACCAACATATGATAGAACATATGACAAGCCCTCAACATGCAACAAAGAGTCACTCCAAGGACACTAATAGCAGGGAACAAACATAGAGATTATGGTCGGGTACGAAACCACCACAAAGCTATTCTTTCGGATCGGTCTATAAAAGAGTTCGTACTAGAATAACACCTTAAGATACAAATCAACCAAAACCCTAATGTCACCTAGATACTCCATTGTCACCTCAAGTATCCGTGGGCATGATTATACGATATGCATCACACAATCTCAGATTCATCCAACCAACATAAAAGTAATTCAAAGAGTGCCCCAAAGCTACTACCGGAGAGTCAAGATCATGTGCCAAACCCTATGCATAGGTTCCCAAGTGTCACGAAACCCGCAAGTTGGTCACCAAAACATACATCAAGTGGCACATGATATCCCATTGTCACCACAGATAATCACGGCAAGACCTACATCAAGTGTTCATAAAAGACTCAATCCGATAAAATAACTTCAAAGGGGAAACTCAATTCATCACAAGAGAGTAGAGGGGGACAAACATCATAAGATCCAACTACAATAGCAAAGCTCGGGATACATCAAGATCGTGCCATAGAGGAACACGAGAGAGAACATGAGATAGAGAGAGAGATCAAACACATAGCTACTGGTACATACCCTCAGCCCCGAGGGTGAACTACTCCCTCCTCGTCATGGATAGCACCGGGATGATGAAGATGGCCTCCGGTGATGGGATCCCCTTCCGGCAGGGTGCCGGAACGGGGTCTCGATTGGTTTTTGGTGGCTACAGAGGCTTGCGGCGGCGGAACTCCCGATCTATCTTCTGTTCTAGAAGTTTTAGGGTACGTAGGTATATATGGGTGCAGGAGGTACGTCGGTGGACCTCCGGGTGGCTCACGAGGTAGGGTGGCGCGCCCAGGGGGGAGGGCGCGCCCTCCACCCTCGTGGACAGCCCGGGGCTCCCCTGGCGTGCACTCCAAGCCCATCAGGTTGGTTTCCTTCCAAAATTAACTTCTCCAGTTGATTTCGTTCCGTTTTGACTCCGTCTGATATTCCTTTTCCTTGAAACACTGAAATAGGCATAAAACAGCAAATCTGGGCTGGGCCTCCGGTTAGTAGGTTAGTCCCAAAAATAATATAAAAGTGGATAATAAAGCCCAATATTGCCTAAAACAATAGATAAAGTAGCATGGAGCAATAAAAAATTATAGATATGTTGGAGACGTATCAAGCGTCCCCAAGCTTAATTCCTGCTCGTCCTCGAGTAGGTAAATGATAAAAAAGAATTTTTGATGCAGACTGATACTTTGGCATAATTTCGATGTAAATCTTCTCAATTGTGATATGAATATTCAGATCCGAAAGATTCAAGACAAAAGTTCATATTGACACAAAAATAATAATACTTCAAGCATACTAATCAAAGTAATCATGTCTTCTCAAAATAACAAGGCAAAAGAAAGTTCATCCCTACAAAATCATATAGTTAGGCTATGCTTCATTTTCGTCACACAAAGATGTTCCCAACTTCTATACCCCCGATGACAAGCCAAGCAATTGTTTCATACTTAAATAATCTCAAGCTTTTTCAACCTTCATGCAATACATGAGCGTGAGCCATGGATATAACACTATGGGTGGAATAGAATATGATGATGGGGATTGTGTGGAGAAGACAAAAAGGAGAAAGTCTCACATTGACGAGGCTAATCAACGGGCTATGGAGATGCCCATCAATTGATGTCAACATGATGAGTAGGGATTGCCATGCAACGGATGCACTAGAGCTATGAATGCTCAACAAAAGAAAACTAGTGGGTGTGCATGCAACTTGCTTGCTCATGAAGACCTAGGGCATTTTGAGGAAGCCCATAGTAGGAATATACAAGCCAAGTTCTATAATGAAAAATTCCCACTAGTATATGAAAGTGACAACACATGAGACTCACTACATAAAAAGCATGGTGCTACTTTGAAGCACAATATATGAGACTCTCTACATGAAGAACAAGGTGCTACTTTGAAGCACAAGTGTGGAAAAAGAGATAGTAGCATTGCCCCCCCTTTTTTGGGCCTTTTTTTGCCTTTCTCTTTTTTGGGGCAATGCTCTAATAATGATGATCATCACACTTCTATTGATTACAACATAAGGATTACAACTCGAAACTTAGAACAAGATATGACTCTATATGAATGCCTCCGGCGGTGTACCAGGATAGTACAATGAATCAAGAGTGACATGTATAAAAATAATGGATGGTGGCTTTGCCACAAATACAATGTCAACTACAAGATCATGCAATGGCAATATGACAAAAGTAATGCATGTCATGATGATGATGGTGGAAGTTGCATGGCAATATATCTCGGAATGGCTATGGAAATGCCATAATAGGTAGGTATGGTGGCTGTTTTGAGCAAGATATAAGGTGGTTTATGTGTGATAGAGCGTATCATATCACGGGGTTTGGATGAACCGGCTATGTTTGCACCAACTCTCAAGGTGAGAAAGGGCAATGCACGGTACCGAAGAGGCTAGCAAAGGCGGAAAGGTGAGAGTGCGTATAATCCATGGACTCAACATTAGTCAAAAGAACTCATATACTTGTTGCAAAAATTTAGAAGTCATCAAAAAGTCAAATACTACGCGCATGATCCTAGGGGTATAGATTGGTAGGAAAAGACCATCGCTCGTCCCCGACCGCCACTCATAAGGATGCACAAGCCAGGTACACTTCATGTTTCAAATTTGTTACATAACTTTAACCATACGTGCATGCTATGGGATTTGCAAACTTCAACACAAGTATTTCTCAAATTCATAATCACCCAACTAGCACGACTATGATATTATCGCCTCCATATCTCAAAACAATTATCAAGCATCAAACTTATCTTAGTATTCAACGCACTCAAAAGAAAGTTTCACATATCTTGAACACCAAGTATATTAACATTAAGCGAATTACCATGCTATTGACGACTCTCAAAATAATCTAAGTGAAGCATGAGAGATCAAGTTTCTTTAAAACAAAACTACCGCCATGCTCTAAAAGATCTAAGTGAAGCACTAGAGCAAAAATTATCACGCTCGAAAGATATAAGTGAAGCACATAGAGTATTCTAGGAAATTCCAATTTGTGTAAGGCTCTCTCTCATTAAAGAAACTCAGATCTTGATACTTTATTCGACCAGCAAGCAAAGCTAAAGAAAACTACAATGCAAGGATAGCACAACTCATGTGAAGAAGCAAAAACTTAGGCTCAACCGATACTAACCGATAGTTGTTGAAGAAGAAAGGTGGGATGCCTACCGGGGCATCCCCAAGCTTAGATGCTTGAGACTTCTTGAAATATTATCTTGGGGTGCCTTGGGCATACCCAAGCTTGAAATTTTGTGTCTCCTTAATTCCTCTCATATCATGGTTTCTCTTTTTATCAAAAGCTTCATTCACAGCAAACTCAACAAGAACTCGTGAGATAGGTTAGTATAAACCAATGCAAAACATTATCATATTCTACTGTAACAAATCACTTAAATTATTATTCAACATTTCATACTAAATGCCTCTGCATATTTAATACTCCTATCATCAAATAGAATCATTAAACAAGCAAACATATGCAAACAATGCAACCATAACAGCAATCTGTCAAAACAGTACAGTCTGTAAAGAATGCAAGAGTATCAATACTTCCCTGACTCCAAAAATTATTAACTAAAATTCCCACAGTAATAAATTTATCAGATCTCAATATGCAAAAACATTCAATGTTATACCATGCTCTGACTTTTCTAGGGAATTTTTGCAACAGCGGTAAACTTTCTGTTTTCAAACAGCAACATGCAAACTAGCAAAATAAGCATGGCAAAGGCTATCCTTGACTTTTTTTATTGAAACTAAAGATGAAAAACATTATTCTAACTAACAACAAGGAAAAACTAACAAAATAAAATGACTCTCCAAGGAAAACACATATGATGTGGTGAATAAAAATATAGCTCCAAGTAAAGTTACCGAAGAACGAGGACGAAAGAGGGGATGCCTTCCGGGGCATCCCCAAGCTTAGTCGCTTGGTTGTCCTTGAATATTACCTTGGGATGCCTTGGGCATCCCCAAGCTTAGGCTCTTGCCACTCCTTATTCCATAGTCCATCGAATCTTTACCCAAAACTTGAAAACTTCAACCACACAAAACTCAAAACAAAACTCGTAAGCTCCATTAGTATAAGAAAATAAAACCACCACTTAGGTACTGTAATTAACTCATTCTAAATTCATATTGGTGTAATATCTACTGTATTCCAACTTATCTATGGTTCATACCACTTAATACTAGCCATAGATTCATCAAAATAAGCAAACAACACATAGAAAACAGAATCTGTCAAAAACAGAACAGTCTGTAGTAATATGTATAAAACGTATACTTCTGGAACCCCAAAAATTATGAAATAAATAGATGGACCTGAGAAATTTGTATATTAATCATCTTCAAAAATAATCAACCTAAAATCACTCTCCAGTAAAACGTGGCAGCTAATCTCGTGAGCGCTAAACTTTCTGTTTTTCACAGCAATATCACATAAACTTCACCCAAGTCTTCCCAAAGGTTCCACTTGGCACTTTATTGAAGCAAAAGCTATAAAACATGATTAGTAAAGTAGCATAATCATGTGGACACACAAAAACAGTAAGGATAAATATTGGGTTGTCTCCCAACAAGCGCTTTTCTTTAATGCCTTTTAGCTAGGCATGATGATGATGATGCTCACATAAAAGATAAGAACTGAAACATAACGGGAGCATCATGAAGCATATGACTAGCACATTTAAACCTAACCCACTTCCTATGCATAGGGATTTTGTGAGCAAACAACTTATGGGAACAATAATCAACTAGCATAGGATGACACAACAAGCATAGCTTCAAGAATTTAAGCACATAGAGAAGAAACTTGATATTATTGCAATTCCCACAAGCATATGTTCCTCCCTCATAATTATTTTCAGTAGCATCATGAATTATTTCAACAATATAACCAGCACCTAAAGCATTCTTTTCATGATCTACAAGCATAGAAAATTTTCTACTCTCCACATAAGGAATCTTCTTCTTTATAGCATATGTATCATCACAATAATTATCATAGATAGGAGGCATGCTTTCATCATAGTAAATTTGCTCATCAAAGCTCGGAGGACAAAATATATCATCTCCATCAAACATAGCTTCCCCAAGCTTGTGGCTTTGCATATCATTAGCAACATGGATATTCAAGGAATTCATACTAACAACATTGCAATCATGCTCATCATATAAAAACATTCTATAGATTTCTTCTTCTAGATCTTGAGCACAATTTTCCTTTCCATCATACTCACGAACGATATAAAAAAGGTGAAGCGTATGAGACAAACTCAACTCCATTTTTTTGTAGTTTTCTTTCATAAACTAGACTAGTGCTAAAACAAGAAACAAAAAGATTCTTGCAAGATCTAAAGATATACCTTCACTTACCTAGCCTCCCCGTCAACGGCGCCACAAATGAGCTTGATGTCTACTACACAACCTTCTTCTTGTAGACGTTGTTGGGCCTGCAAGTGCACAGATTTGTAGGACAGTAGCAAATTTCCCTCAAGTGGATGACCTAAGGTTTATCAATCCGTAGGAGGCGTAGGATGAAGATGGTCTCTCTCAAACAACCCTGCAACCAAATAACAAAGAGTCTCTTGTGTCCCCAACACACCGAATACAATGGTAAATTGTATAGGTGCACTAGTTCGGCGAAGAGATGAAGATACAAATGCAAAATATATAGTAGATAAATGTATTTGTAATCTGAAATAATAAAAAAAGCAAGGTAACAAGTGGTAAAAGTGAGCGTAAACGGTATTGCAATGGTAGGAAACAAGGCCTAGGGTTCATACTTTCACTAGTGTAAGTTCTCTCAACAATAATAACATAGATAGAACATATGACAAGCCCTCAACATGCGACAAAGAGTCACTCCAAAGACACTAATAGCAGGGAACAAACATAGAGATTATGGTCGGGTACGAAACCACCGAAAAGCTATTCTTTCGGATCGGTCTATAAAAGAGTTCGTACTAGAATAACACCTTAAGATACAAATCAACCAAAACCCTAATGTCACCTAGATACTCCATTGTCACCTCAAGTATCCGTGGGCATGATTATACGATATGCATCACACAATCTCAGATTCATCCAACCAACATAAAAGTACTTCAAAGAGTGCCCCAAAGCTACTACCGGAGAGTCAAGAACGTGTGCCAACCCCTATGCATAGGTTCCCAAGTGTCACGAAACCCGCAAGTTGATCACCAAAACATACATCAAGTGGCACATGATATCCCATTGTCAGCACAGATAATCACGACAAGACATAGCTACTAGTACATACCCTCAGCCCCGAGGGTGAACTACTCCCTCCTCGTCATGGATAGCGCCGGGATGATGAAGATGGCCTCCGGTGATGGGATCCCCTTCCGGCAGGATGCCGGAACGGGGCCCCGATTGGTTTTTGGTGGCTACAGAGGCTTGCGGCGGTGGAACTCCCGATCTATCTTCTGTTCTGGAAGTTTTAGGGTACGTAGGTATATATGGGTGCAGGGGGTACGTCGGTGGACCTCCGGGTGGCTCACGAGGTAGGGGGGCGTGCCCAGGGGGGAGGGCGCGCCCTCCACCCTCGTGGATAGCCCGGGGCTCCCCTGGCGTGCACTCCAAGCCCATCAGGTTGGTTTCCTTCCAAAATTAACTTCTCTAGTTGATTTCGTTCCGTTTTGACTCCGTCTGATATTCCTTTTCCACGAAACACTGAAATAGGCATAAAACAACAAATCTGGGCTGGGCCTCCGGTTAATAGGTTAGTCCCAAAAATAATATAAAAGTGGATAATAAAGCCCAATATTGCCTAAAATAGTAGATAAAGTAGCATGGAGCAATCAAAAATTATAGATACGTTGGAGACGTATCATGCACCCCTGCAGGGAGGATTATCTATTAATAGCCGTGTCCACGGTAACGGACGTTCAGACTTATATCCTGATCTTATACAACTACAAATGGATACTTGAATATGTGGCTCTGGGATTGCTTTCTCGTAGGGAGTCGAGGAAGAATCTCTGGGCATTAATGTTACAACATGCTTGTTAAATATAAACTGCTATTCTTTACTCTTCTACATGCTGCAAGATCCTCGGAGTTGCGTGAAGATGCTAGTCTTTGATAGGCTAGGGCCTCCCCCTCTATTCTGGCATTTTGCAGTTCAGTCCACAGATATAAACCTTCCATTTGATACCAATGCATACTTAATATAGATCTGATGCTTGCGAGTACTTTGGATGAGTACTCACGGTTGCTTTGCTCCCCCTTTCCCCCCTTCTTTCTTCTTTTTGGTTGTTGCAACCAGATGGTGGATCCCTGGAGCCAGATGCCACCGCCGATGGATGCTGCTATGTGAAGATCGTCGACGACCAGGAGTAGTTAGGAGGTCCCAGGTAGGAGGGCTTGCCTCTTCGATCGTTGTTGCTTTTGTGCTAGCCTTCTTAAGGAAAAAACTTGTTTAACTTATGTCTGTACTCAGATATTGCTGCTTCTGCTGACTCTTGTGTACTGAGCTATGTATTCGAGCCCTCGAGGCCCCTGGCTTGTAATATAAAGCTTGTATTATTTTGATTTGTGTCTAGAGTTGTGTTGTGATATCTTCCCGTGAGTCCCTTATCTTGATCGTACACATTGTGTGATTAGTGTACGATTGAATTGGGGGCGTCACAATCTGACAACCCCGAAGTGACAATAATCGGGATACTTCTCGGTGATGACCGTAGTTTGAGGAGTTCATGTATTCACTATGTGCTAATGCTTTGTTCCGGTTCTCTATTAAAAGGAGGCCTTAATATCCCTTAGTTTCCGTAAGGATCCTGCTGCAACGGGAGGGTAGGACAAAAGACGTCATACAAGTTCTTTTCCATAAGCACGTATGACTATTTACGGAATACATGCGTACATTACATTGATGAATTGGAGCTAGTTCTATATCACCCTATGTTATAACTATTGCATGAGGAATCGCATCCGGCATAATTATCCATCACTGATCCATTGCCTACGAGCTTTTCATATATTGTTCTTCGCTTATTTACTTCTCTGTTGCTACTGTTACAACTACTATAAAAACCCAAAAACATTTATCTTTACTTTTGCTACCGTTACCTTTATTATCATACCACTTTTGCTACTAAACACTTTGCTGCAGATACTAAGTTATCCAGGCGTGGTTGAATTGACAACTCAGCTGCTAATACTCAAGAATATTCTTTGTCTCCCCTTGTTGTGTCGAACCAATAAATTTGGGTTGAATACTCTACCCTCGAAAGCTGTTGCGACCCCTATACTTGTGGGTTATGAAGTTGCACCAGTGCAGCAAGTGTCTGCGCAGTCGACCCCGACGGACGATCGGTCGTCAACGGGTTAGCGAATGTAACGTTGGCCCGGACTATCGCTTCAGGCGCCGGTGTCGATTATGGGACCTGGACTTCAAGCTTCTTCCTGCTTGAGCTTCCACTCTTCTTCCTCCTCTCCTCTAGAGGCACTTCTTCTTCTTCGTCATCGGGAAGCACAACGATATCTTGTGGAGCTACATAAGAAGAGAAATGTCAAGTTTTCAGTCAATCGGCCATCCACTCGACTAAATAGAACTCGGTCGATCGGACTTACTAGCTCATGAGGTGGCCTCTTCGTCTTTTGGTGCCTTGTCAATGTCCATGTTAGTGGCAGCAGAGGTGGGGCTGGAAAGACACAAGGGTTGGTCGGTCAGATCAAGAAAATCTTCAGTCGACTCACGGAAACACAAACAAGATACCCACCCTGAGGCAACGGGACGTCCATGTTGATGTGCGGCAGTGTCTTCCGAGCCTTGGAGGGAGCAACTTTAGGCTGCTTCTCCATCTTCTCCGTCGGCTTCAGAGTCGACGTCCGAGTACGCTTTTGGGTATCAGCACTCGGACCCACACCTTTCCCGCGCCCGCCGACCGGGTCGTGCTGCTGTTTGGATTGACGTTGAGAGCGTGGCGGCGAGTCGACTTCCTCCTCCTCGTCCGACTCCTCGCTCTCCTCCTCCTCCTCGTCGTCTTCCTGAGAATCCCACTCGTCACTATCTTCCGCGCTGTCCTCCCCCTCCTGGGCGTGCTCCAAAGCCTGCTCACCATTGGGCATCGAGTGCATCTCAGTGAACACCTACAGAACAAATTGGTTGAACGAGAGTCGGCCAATCTCAAGTACAGTCGGAGCATGAATGAGAAACAATCGGAGCAAAAAGCATACCTTGTCGGGCGGGTTGTTGCTGCTAAAGGGAACGACTCGCCTAGATCCTCTGGGATTGTCCTGATTGCCTGTGATGCTCCTCAGCCACGAAGCTACTGTTGCAGACGGTACTTCTTCTGGATGAACCCGAGCGGTGTCGTCCGGTCCGGAATACAGCCACATCGGGTGATCGCGAGCCTGGAGAGGCTAGATGCGTCGACTGAGGAACACCTCCAATAGATCCAGACCCATGACACCATCATTGATAAGCTGAACCACCCTATCAACCAACATCCTCTTCTCCATGGTCTCGCCAGTCGTAACTTTTAGTGGGGCAGGAGTCTGGACTTGGTCAAATGAGAAGTAGGGGAGGCCCGTCGACTGACCTGGAGCCGCGACATCCTGACAATAGAACCAAGTCGATTGCCAGCCTCTAACGGAATCAGGAAGAGTCATAGCAGGAAAAGCACTCCCTTTCCTCTTTTCGATACCTAAACCCCCGCACATCTGGATGACATGGGTTTTCGACTCACTCGACTTCGCCTTTTTTACCGATTGGGAATGAATGGTGAAAATGTGCTTGAAAAGGCCCCAGTGCGGTCGACACCCCAAGAAGTTCTCGCACATCGACACGAAAGCAGCTAAATACGTGATGCTGTTAGGGGATAAGTGGTGGAGTTGAGCACCAAAAAAGTTCAGAAACCCCCGGAAGAAAGGGTGCGGGGGAAGCGAAAAGCCGCGGTCGACGTGGGTGGCGAGCAGAACGCACTCACCCGGCTGAGGCTGAGGGCTCATCTCCCCCTCCGGCAGCCTTGCCGCTCCCTTGGCGATTAACCCCGACTCCGCCAGCTCGTCCAGGTCCACCTGCTGAATCGAATACCGGATCCAATCGCCCTAGATCCAGCCCAGTGGCAGCCGCGCGCGCGACAACGACCCGCGCTGCTGCTTCCTGCCCTTCGCCACCTCCTACGTCTTCTTTGCGCACTCTAGCGCTGCCGTCTTGTCCTTCACCATGGCGACAAGGCAGCGGCGTCGGAGCGGGAGAGTAAGGTGCGGCGGAGAAGCGAAGAAAGAAGAAGGAAGAGAAGATGTGCACAGTACAGACGCCTCGGTCTGGCCACCTTATAAAAGATTGTTTCTGAGTGACTGACACGTGGGACCAGGCGATCCCGTCAAACCCCGCAACACTCGCGCGCAGCGTACGTGGCGAAAAAGGCGGCGCGGGAATCGAGGAATCACTGTTTATCCGCTCCGCCCGCTTCGGCAGTCCCCATCTGGTGCGCTTCCCCGAAATTTCGTATCCCGCGGAATCCGGGATACAATGCAGGCAATCGCGCCGAGGATCCCGCACTCCAATGCGACACTCGGCACATAAGATCAACAGTTCACTGGACTGTCCACTGAATGGATCAAGGCGACTGAGTCGACACCAAACATCGACGTGGGCGCTCAGACTTGCAGAAAGCACTCGCGAGATCCCAAGGCTCAGGACAAGTTCAATTTCAGCCTATTTTGCACTCGCACCTTAATCCATTCGGGGGCTACTGATGAGGATATGGACCTGGGATAGGGTCTGATACGTCTCCAACGTATCTATAATTTTGATTGCTCCATGCTACTTTATCTACTGTTTTAGGCAATATTGGGCTTTATTATCCACTTTTATATTATTTTTGGGACTAACCTATTGACCGGAGGCCCAGCCAGATTTGCTGTTTTATGCCTATTTCAGTGTTTCGAGGAAAAGGAATATCAGACGGAGTCAAAACGGAATGAAATCAACTGGAGAGGTTATTTTTGGAAGGAAAGCAACCCAGGGAACTTGGAGTGCACGTCATGGGAGATACGGGCTGCCCACGAGGGTGGGGGGCGCGCCCACCCCCCTAGGCGTGCCCCCTGCCTCGTGGGGCCCCCGGAGCTCCTCCGACGTACCCCCTGCACCCATATATACTCTTGTACCCTAAAACTTCCAGAACAGAAGATAGATCGGGAGTTCCGCCGCCGCAAGCCTCTGTAGCCACCAAAAACCAATTGGGACCCTGTTCCGGCACCCTGCCGGAGGGGGATCCCATCACCGGAGGCCATCTTCATCGTCCCGGCGCTATCCATGACGTGGAAGGAGTAGTTCACCCTCGGGGCTGAGGGTATGTACCAGTAGCTATGTGTTTGATCTCTCTCTCTCGTGTTCTCTCTCGTGTTCTTCTATGTCACGATCTTGATGTATCCCGAGCTTTGCTATTGTAGTTGGATCTTATGATGTTTCTCCCCCTCTACTCTCTTGTGATGAATTGAGTTTCCCCTTTTGAAGTTATCTTATCGGATTGAATCTTTTATGAACACTTGATGTATGTCTTGCGTGGGATAACCGTGGTGACAATGGCTTATTCTATTGATCCACTTGATGTATGTTTTGGTGATTAACTTGCGGGTTTCGTGACACTTGGGAACCTATGCATAGGGGTTGGCACACGTTCTTGACTCTCCGGTAGTAGCTTTGGGGCACTCTTTGAAGTACTTTTATGTTGGTTGGATGAATCTGAGATTGTGTGATGCATATCGTATAATCATGCCCATGGATACTTGAGGTGACAATGGAGTACCTAGGTGACATTAGGGTTTTGGTTGATTTGTATCTTAAGGTGTTATTCTAGTACAAACTCTTCTATAGATTGATCCGAAAGAATAGGTTTGAGGTGGTTTCGTACCCTACCATAGTCTCTATGTTTGTTCTCCGCTATTAGTGGCTTCGGAGTGACTCTTTGTTGCATGTTGGGGGCTTGTTATATTATCTATCTATGTTACTATTGTTGAGAGAACTTACACTAGTGAAAGTATAAACCCTAGGCCTTGTTTCCTATCATTGCAATACCGTTTATGCTCACATTTATCATTAGTTACCTTGCTGTTTTTATTATTTCAGATTACAAAAACCTATATCTACTATCTATTTTGCACTTGTATTACCATCTCTTTGCCGAACTAGTGCACCTATACAATTTACCATTGTATTGGGTGTGTTGGGGACACAAGAGACTTTTTGTTATTTGGTTGCAGGGTTGCTTGAGAGAGACCATCTTCATCCTACGCCTCCTACGGATTGATAAACCTTAGGTCATCCACTTGAGGGAAATTTGCTACTGTCCTACAAACCTGTGCACTTGCAGGCCAAACAACGTCTACAAGAAGAATGTTGAGTAGTAGACATCAAGCTCTTTTTTGGCGTCGATGCCGGGGAGGTTAGCGCTTGAAGGTATATCTTTAGATCTTGCAATCAAATCTTTTTGTTTCTTGTTTTAGCACTAGTTTATTTTATAAAAGAAAACTACAAAAAAATGGAATTGAGTTTGTCTCATACGCTTCATCTTTTTAATATCTTTCGTGAGTATGATGGAAAGGATAATTGTGCTCAAGTGCTAGAAGAAAAAATCTTTAAAATGTTTGGCACTAAATCTTCGAATGATGAGCATGATTGCAATGTTGTTAGTATGAATTCCTTGAATATCCATGATGCTAGTGATATGCAAAGCCACAAGCTTGGGGAAGCTATGTTTGATGGAGATGATATTTTTTGTCCCCCAAGCTTTGATGAGCAAATTTACTATGATGAAAGCATGCCTCCTATCTATGATGATTATTGTGATGATACGTATGCTATAAAGAAGAAGTTTGCTCAAGTGGAGAGTAGAAAATTTTCTATGCTTGTAGATCATGAAAAGAATGCTTTAGGTGCTGGTTATATTGTTGAATTCATTCATGATGCTACTGAAAATTATTATGAGAGAGGAACATATGCTTGTAGGAATTGCAATAATGTCAAGTTCCCTCTCTATGTGCTTAAATTTTTGAAGCTATGCTTGTTTTGCCATCCTATGCTAGTTGATTATTGTTCCCATAAGTTGTTTGCTCACAAAATCCCTATGCATAGGAAGTGGGTTAGACTTAAATGAGCTAATCATATGCTTCATGATGCTCCCGTTATGTTTCAATTCTTATCTTTTATGTGAGCATCATTGTCATCATCATGCCAAGCTAGAAAGGCATTAAAGAAAAGCTCTTGTTGGGAGACAACCCAATATTTATCCTTACTGTTTTTGTGTGTCCACATGATTATGCTACTGTAGTAATCATGTTTTATAGCTTTTGTTTCAATAAAGTGCCAAGTAGAACCTTTGGGAAGACTTGGGTGAAATTTATAAGATCTTGCTGTGAAAAACAGAAACTTTAGCGCTCACGAGATTAGCTGCCATGTTTTACTGGAGAGTGATTTTAGGTTGATTCTTTTTGAATATGATTAATAGACAAATTACTCAGGTCCAGCAATTTATTTCATATTTTTTGGGTTCCAGAAGTATACGTTTGATACATATTACTACAGACTGTTCTGTTTTTGAAAGATTCTGTTTTCTATGTGTTGTTTGCTTATTTTGATGCATCTATGGCTAGTATTAAGTGGTTTGAACCATAGATAAGTTAGAATACAGTATATATTACACCAATATGAATTTAGAATGAGCACATTACAGTACCTAAGTGGTGGTTTTATTTTCTTATACTAACGGAGCTTACGAGTTTGTTTTGAGTTTTGTGTGGTTGAAGTTTTCAAGTTTTGGGTAACGATTCGATGGACAATGGAATAAGGAGTGGAAAGAGCCTAAGCTTGGGGATGCCCAAGGAACCCCACAGTAATATTCAAGGTCAACCAAGCAACTAAGCTTGGGGATGCCCCGGACGGCATCCCCTCTTTCGTCTTCGTCTATCGGTAACTTTACTTGGAGCTATATTTTTATTCACCACATGATATGTGTTTTGCTTGGAGCGTCATTTTATTTTGTTAGTTTTTGCTTGCTGTTAGTTAGAATAATGTTTTATCTCTTTATTTTCAATAAAAAAGTCAAGGAAAGCCTTTGCCATGCTTATTTTGCTAGTTTGCATGTTGCTGTTTGAAAACAGAAAGTTTACCGCTGTTGCAAAAATTCCCTAGAAAAGTCAGAGCATGGTATAACGTTCAATCTTTTTGCATATTGAGCTATGAAAAATTTAGTACAGTGGGAATTTTAGATCATAATGGTTGGAGTCAGGGAAGTATTGATACTCTTGCATTATTTACAGACTGTACTGTTTTGACAGATTGCTGTTATGGTTGCATTGTTTGCATATATTTGCTTGTTTAATGATTCTATTTGATGATAGGAGTATTAAATATACGGAGGAATTTAGTATGCAATGTTGAATAATAATTTTAGTGATTTGTTACAGTAGAAAATGATAAGGTTTTGCATTGGTTTATACTAACCTATCTCACGAGTTCTTGTTGAGTTTGTTGCGAATGAAGCTTTTGATAAAAAGAAGAGAAACCATGATATGGGAGAAATTAAGGAGACACAAAAGTTCAAGCTTGGGGATGCCCAAGGCACCCCAAGATAATATTTCAAGAAGTCTCAAACATCTAAGCTTGGGGATGCCCCGGTAGGCATCCCACCTTTCTTCTTCAACAACTATCGGTTAGTATCGGTTGAGCCTAAGTTTTTGCTTCTTCACATGAGTTGTGCTATCCTTGCAATGTAGTTTTCTTTAGCTTTGCTTGCTGTTTGAATAAAGTACCGAGATCTGAATTCTTTAATGAGATAGAGCCTTACACAAATTGGAGTTTGCTAGAATACTCTGTTCACTTATATCTTTTGAGCTTGATAGTTTTGCTCATAGTGCTTCACTTTTATCTTTTGAGCGTGATAATTTTTGCTCTAGTGCTTCACTTAGATTATTTTGAGAGTCATTAATAGCATGGTAGTTTGCTTAATGTTAATATACTTGGTATTCAAGATATGTGAAACTTTCTTTTGAGTGAATTGAATACTAAGATAAGTTTGATGCTTGATAATTGTTTTGAGATATGGAGGTGATAATATCAAAGTCGTGCTAGTTGAGTAATATTGAATTTGAGAAATGCTTGTGTTGAAGTTTGTAAGTCCCATAGCATGCACGTATGGTTAAAGTTGTGTAACAAATTTGAAACATGAAGTGTACCTGGCTTGTGCATCCTTATGAGTGGCGGTCGGGGACGAGCGATGGTCTTTTCCTACCAATCTATCCCCCTAGGAGCATGTGCGTAGTACTTGATTTTTCATGACTTCTAAATCTTTGCAATAAGTATATGAGTTCTTTTGACTAATGTTGAGTCCATGGATTATACGCATTCTCACCTTTCCGCCTTTGCTAGCCTCTTCGATACCGTGCATTGCCCTTTCTTACCTTGAGAGTTGGTGCAAACTTCGCCGGTGCATCCAAACCCCGTGATACGATACGCTCTATCACACCTAAACCTCCTTTTATCTTCCTCAAAACAGCCATCATACCTACCTATTATGGCATTTCCATAGTCATTTCGAGATATATTGCCATGCAACTTTCCACCGTTCCCTTTATCATCATGATGACATACATTACTTTTGTCATATTGCCATTGCATGATCATGTAGTTGACATCGTATTTTTGGCAAAGCCACCATGCATTATTTTTCATACATGTCACGCTTGATTCATTGCACCATCCCGGTACACCGCCGGAGGCATTCATATAGGGTCATATCTTGTTCTAAGTTTCGAGTTGTAATCCTTATGTTGTAATCAATGGAAGTGTAATGATCATCATTATTAGAGCATTGCCCAATCAACAAAAAAAGAAAAGAGAAAGGCCAAAAAAAATAAAGGCCCAAAGAAAATAAAAAAAATAAAAAGGGCAATGCTACTATCTCTTTTTCCACACTTGTGCTTCAAAGTAGCACCTTGTTCTTCATGTAGTGAGTCTCATATATTGTGCTTCAAAGTAGCACCAGTCCTTTCATGTAGAGAGTATCATGTGTTATCACTTTCATATACTAGTGGGAATTTTTCATTATAGAACTTGGCTTGTGTATTCCTACGATGGGCTTCCTCAAATGCCCTAGGTCTTCATGAGCAAGCGAGTTGGATGCACACCCACTAGTTTTCTTTTCTTGAGCATTCATAGCTCTAGTGCATCCGTTGCATGGCAATCCCTACTCCTCATGTTGACATCAATTGATGGGCATCTCCATAGCCCGTTGATTATCCTCGTCAATGTGAGACTTTCTCCTTTTTTGTATTCTCCACATAATCCCCATCATCATATTCTATTCCACCCGTAGTGCTATATCCATGGCTCACGCTCATGTATTGCATGAAGGTTGAAAAAGTTTGAGATTATTTAAGTATGAAACAATTGCTTGGCTTGTCATCGGGAGTATAGAAGTTGGGAACATCTTTGTGTGACGAAAATGAAGCATAGCCTAACTATATGATTTTGTAGGGATGAACTTTCTTTTTCCATGCTATTTTGAGAAGACATGATTGCTTTGATTAGTATGCTTGAAGTATTATTACTTTTATGTCAATATGAACTTTTGTCTAGAATCTTTCCACTACTAGGAAAAGACCTACTAATGGCGCACCAGTTTTGCCTACTAATGGCGCACTACCGGTGCGCCATTAGTAGCACGCCACTAGTATTTTTTTACTAATGGCGCACCTCTGGTGCGCCATTAGTATCTGGTGTACTAATGGCGCACCAGGCAGTGCGCAATTAGTATGTAATACCATGCGCCATTAGTATGCCTCCCGGGGGCCCATATGTAACCATGTGCTTTGTCATACTAATGGCGCACCCTGCCTTGGTGCGCCATTAGTATCCTTTGGCATACTAATGGCGCACCTTGTGGTGATGCGCCATTAGTATGAATATTTGGTTTTTTTTTGCTTTTCTGATTTTTGCTCAGGTTACAAAATATATTATTGGACAGAATATAGACAGCAGCACACAGCAACAGCAGATTCATCGAATACAATAGAAGATTAGTCTCCGAATACAATTCATCATATTAGTCTCCGAATTCAAAAGACCGAACAAAGATAAAACAATACAAGTCTCAAGACCGCGAGTATCGAGTTTGTCTTCACATTACAAGTCGATATCGATCATCTAAACTACCATCACATAAAAGAGAGCTGCGGTCATCACGATGAGCATCATTCGCGATCAAACTGGTCTTCATCCGGTTCCTCCAACGCTCCCTCCTCTCTCCCGCTAGATAGTGGGCGTATCTAGATTCGGCCTCCGCCCTAGTGGTGTACCCTTTGTAACTGTTACCGCTGAAACGGTGAACCTGTCTCCGACACTCCTCCCAGTCGTCGTAGACTCCGGGAACCTTACCCATGTACACGACATACAACGGCATCTCTATGCACAAGCCAAACAACAGACAATACATAAGCAATATGTAAGTATGCAACAAAAGGATCAGAAGAGAAAAGCAAGACATTAATAGCACGATTCATGGTCCTACTAATAAATAGCATCGATCACATCTAAGTTGAACGACTGTCCAAACCGAAGAGACATACCAATTCATTAAAGTTTAATTACAACATGAGCCAATCAATGTTTCAGAACTACACATCACTACTTTCGACTCGACTCATCGGACAGGAGCGTGGATGAAGCCGCCGTCTGTCGTGATGGTCATGAAATCGCGGTCGTTGTCACCCTGCATTTGTAGCGTTCCATCTATCTCATTGTTCGACGGTTGATATCTGAGGTAGAACTGCCCCGAGGTATGAAGGACATCTTGATGGATGATGTCCGCAAACTTTGACTGGATGCGAAAGAATTCTTGTCTGAGGTCCGCGTCCTGGGTTGCCGACAACCTCGCGGCCCAATCTTTGAGACTATCTGGTAGCAGAAGGTGATGATGGTCCCTTATGATCGCCCGCATGTGATGGACGGCGTTGTAGGCATCCTTCTGACCGCCAGGCGGCTGCTTGACGCAGCAGAAATTCGTATTGTGTGAGAAGGTGTGCTTGCCGTACTTACGAACTGCCCTGGTGAAGGTGCCTCCAGATTTGGCGTAGCCGGGGAGAACATCATGAAGAACTTTCTTGACATTTATGTAGTCTATCTTGGAGTTACGGTTCGGGTCGAAATACGTGGCCATGGAATATTTCGGGCTTAAGAGGATGAGTGTGCAATGTGTGTCACTGCACAGAACACGGAATGTTAGAAAAAAAAGAACGATCGAAATATAAGAAATCATATGTTACGGTGCGGTTAAGGGATGACTTACTCAGGAAAGTAAGACACAAGGAAGTTATCCTTATCTGGGTTTCCCAGAATGATGCCTTCGAGGTGTGAACTCGCAACTTGGCGGTCCCCAGCGCTGCTCAAGTGCTTGGCACGCATGTTGAAGGGGTCGACTATCACGATGTCCGGGGTCTTGTCTCTAATGATCCGCATCTCCATACTCAGCGAAAATAGCCGAACAAAGGTGTAGTGCAGCGGATGAAGGTTAAACATAGCAAAGATGTCATCAAACCACAGGACGATCGTACCCCCGATGTCGCCATCCACAAAGCCCTTGCCCTCTGGCACCTTGGCCACGAAAACCGGGTATGCCACATCATTCTCTTTAAGACGCCGCTTCTCCAAAGAAAGAACACTGTCGTGCAGACTCTGCATAGCACCGGTTGCAGCATTGAGCATATTTGGCGGTAGCATCTCCCTACCCGCCACATGCACCCTCCTCGAGATATCCTTAGGTGAAGGTGGCCCGTCCCGAGCACGGATCGAACTCGGTGCCGGCTGGCTCGCACCGGCGCCCTTGTTAGTCTTTCATTTCCGTCCCTTCTTCTTGATCTCCTGTAATGGGACCGAGTTCTGCTCACAGACCGCCTTCTTGAGCGTGTTGGGGCTGATAATATTTCGCACCTCAGCTATCTGAGGCTCGGTGAAGGCGGGAGCTGGAGGCGTCTCCTGAGAACCGAACGCCAGACGACGCCTGTTGCAATTGGATTTCTCCTCCGTACCAGCTAGATTGCGGTCGTCTTGGTTGGGTTCTTGAGAAAGAGGCCCGCAGAACTCGTCAGCGTACCCATGTTCGGCAAAGTACTTATCGACCTTCGTAAATGTACCATCGTCATTGTCGTCATCGTCTGGATCCTGTGCCATAGGGCTGTTCGGATCCTATGCCATAGGGATGTCCGGCATAGTGATGTCTGGTAGGTCCGGTAGCGTTGCGGCATTCTTGTCGTCGCTTGGCGCCGGCACGACTGGCGGTCTTGTCTGTGGGGTGGTGTCCCCTGCCCCCAAACGAATCTGGCTCTTCGGCCAAAGCAGGGGCCAGTTTACGCAGGTGCTGAGGATCATCTCATCTTCTTCGTCGGCCCCAGCAGGTCGAATCGGAGGTAACAGCTCGTCGCAGCCTGGCAGCACCCGAACCACTTCAACCCTATACAATGTGGGTGGCATCGGATTACCGTGGAACATGCGGTTGCCCGGTTGAACGATTCTGCCCTTGGCGACATCGACCAAATCAGCACCCACCAAGTGCAGAAGAGTGCAAGGAACGTCGGCGGCGCCCTGTGAAAACATGTACAGGGCGTCAGGGATGCCCAGTCAAAGGCAAGGAGATGAAGTCATTGGCGAGAGGCTTAGTTACCGTGATGCCGTCGAGCTCGGCTAATGTCGAGGCACCGCCAACGGCGGGCGTGCAACTGACGGAGGGGGCGCTTTCTGGCGAGGTGCCGGCCGGCGTACACCCGGGTGCATTAAGCTCCAATGCCCATGCCAGCGCCGGAGACACGAATACCGCCTCCGCCGGAGACACCAATGGCGCCGCCGCCGGAGACACCAATGGCGCCGCCGGAGACACCAATGGCGCTGCCTGCGCGCTGTGCGAGTTGCTGGCCGTGAAGCTGGGAACCGGGGGAGGCCCCTGTTGGCTGCCCGCAATCCACGTCGTCAGCCCATGAATCAACGTAGGCACCATGGCGTTGATCTTCGTTCCCAGTTGTTGTTCCACTTGCTCTTGGACAAGCTCTGGAATCTGCGCCACTTGTGCCTTGAGTGCTTCAACCTCGCGCGTCTGGCTTTCCGAGCTGGTCTTTTTCTCCTTCCGCACACCAGCGGTATAGTATGACCCCCATTTTGTGGACAAGCCTTTGCCGGCCACACGACCAGCTGACGTCGGCTTAGTGAGCTTATCCTTCTTTTTCATTACGTTCAACGCCCTATTTAAAGGGGTGTCGAAAGGGGAGCTCTGAGACGACCCCGCGCTACTGCTTTTAGTGTCCTGCGAAAGGAACATGAACCATTTAGAAATATTGGGGATTAATTAGAGTGCAACCATATGGAGCTAATTACGGGGGGGTGTATTCCTTACCAGAACAAGCTCAAGCGCCCTGGTCTTCGGATCCGTGGTAAGCTCCTTTGTTATCGGGTCCTCCTTGTACCGGGCCCTGACAAAGTTCCTGGTCTGCTTGTCACTGCTGTATTTCTCGAAGCGGGGTGGTAGGCCTTGCTCGGCACCACCCTCTCCTGGTGCCCCATTAGTAACTTTAATTTTTTTATTTTTTATTGATAAAAATTATTACACTATATACAGGAGATGAGTAGAGGAGGGAGGGAGGGAGGGAGTATTTACATTCGTTGACGGGTGCGGGGGGGTCGTGAAAAAATATTTAGTTTCATCTAATATTTTTTTAGAAAATGACAAATCAAATCTGAAAACATTTATGAATGTGAAAAAATATCATCAAATTTCTTATTTGAAATTATTTATGAATATTAAAAAATATCATCAAATTTTTTATTTGAAAATATTTGAAAAAATATCATAAAAATTTAAAAATATTAATGAGTTCACAAAGTATTAACAAATTCAATACTTTTTGTGAGTTAGAAATTCAATACCATAATAAACATAATTCAATATTCATGAGGACTAGAACAGAAGAAATATCATTTCAAAATGTCGAAATACAATCGAGAAATGAAGACTACGATTTAAATACAATCGATCTTAGCTAGCTATCTGTTCACAATCTTCTTGCCCTTCTTTTTAGCAAATGGAGTTCTTCTGTGGAACGGACGTCCTTTAGGTATGGTGGTCCTGCTTCTTCTTGTGGTGTGTGCTGCTAATTCATCGTCGTCGTCATGTTCGATCTTCAGGTCGCCGTACTTGTCGAAGTCTTGCTCATTGGCTACTCCATCCATTCTGATGATCTTCCTTTTGCCTCTCCTCACGACAACACGACTGGGCTTTGGCGGGTCGGTAATGAAGAAGCATTGGTCCACTTGGGAAGCCAGTACCTATGGCTCATTTTTCGCGGTGACGTTTGCGCCCGCGGTCTTGGATTTGGCTTCGGGTATAACCATGGTGGTGAAATATCGGTCTTCTTTTAGGACGCTCTTGGCCCATCTGACACGGAACATCGGGACCTTCTCTCCAACGTAGGTCATCTCCCAGATCTCCTCGATCCTTCCGTAGTATCTGTCCTTGTCGTCGCCAGTGTAGGATTCCATCGTTACCCCGGAGTTCTGATAACCATCGCTCTTCATGTCCTTGTTCTCGGTGTAGAATGTGTAGCCGTTGATATCGTACGCCTCATAGGTCATCAGGTTGTGCTCGGCGTCCTGTGACAAGGCGAATATGAGTTGTTCTTCCGCGGAAGAATCCTCATGTAAAGGGTACGACAGAAGCTTCTGCTTGAACCAATGCGTGAAACATGAGTTGTGCTCTTTGATTATATCTCCCTCCGTCCGCTGTTGGCCTCGATCATTGTACGTCTTCTCAATAAAGGTTTTGTGCTCTACCACCCAAGGATCGACCACGTCTATGTGTTGTAGCGCGACTAGGTTTGCTCTTTCAAAGTCGATGAGTCGACCCTCGAAGTCTACATGCATTTCGCAGCGACCCTCACGGTGACCCCATCCAGCAAGCCTGCCGAGGTGCCTGTTGACGGGCAGTCCAACGGGGTTCTCGATGCCTAGATAATTCATGCAGTAGGAGATGCACTCTTCGGTCAGAAAGCCCCTGGCTATACTTCCCTCTGGATGTGACATGTTTCGAACGTATCCTTTAATGACACCATTCATCCTTTCGAACGGCATCATGCTGTGCAGGAACGTCGGCCCAAGTTGGATGATATCCTCCACGATATGGACCAGCAGATGCACCATAACACCGAAGAATGCGGGTGGGAAGTACATCTCAAGCTTGCATAGTATCACCACGATCTCTTCTTGTAGCCTTCTAAGTTGCCTCACGCCAATCGACTTCCGATAGATGACGTCGAAAAAGTTGCATAGGCCAAATAGCGTTTCACGGACGTGCACGTCCATGATCCCACGGATTGCAACTGGAAGTATCTGGGTCATCAGCACGTGACAGTCGTGAGACTTCATCCCGCTGAACTTCTGCTTCGCTGGGTCTAGGTATCTGCTTATCTTCCCCGCGTAACCGTAAGGAAGTTTTACTCCTAGGATGCAGGTGAAAAACTGCTCGATCTCCTCCTGACTTAGAGTGAAGCACGCGGGAGGGTAGTCATTTCCGGTCTTCTTGGCCTTTTTGCCTTTGCGATGACTTTCTGTGTCCTGCTTCGCCTCATCATCATCATCATCATCATCATCATCATCATCATCATCATTAGCGTGAAGCTCCTGCCTGATGCCCATTGATTTCAAGTCTACCCTTGCTTTCGGCCCATCTTTGGTCCTCTCTGGCATGTTGAGCAGGGTACCAAGCAGACTCTCGCACACGTTCTTCGTGATAGGCATGCCATCAAGGCTGTGAGGCACACGGTGGATCTTCCAGTACGGCAAGTCCCAGAAAACAGACCTAGTTTTCCATACCTTCAGCAGCGGCTCTGGCGCCTTTCGCTTCTTTCCCGGCTCTGGCGCCTTTTGCTTCTTTCCCGGCAGTGGGCAGTCTTTCCAATTTTTCAACAGCTCATCTATTTCCTCGCCGCTCCTCGTACACGGGCGTTTTCGGGGTTCGGTTTCACCATCGAACAGATCCTTGCGTTTCCTCCACAGGTCATCGTCGCGAAGCCACCTTCGATGTCCCATGAACACGGTTTTTGAAGACCTGGGATCTCTATCTAGCTGGCGATATCTTGTGTCATCCATGCACCTTACGCATCCAATAAATCCGTGGACTACCTGCCCCGTGAGATATCCATAACCGAGAAAGTCGTGCACCGTCGTGAGCAGTGCGGCTCTCATAGGGAAATGTTATTTCTCTGTGGCGTCCCATGTATTGGCTGGCGTTTTCCACAGCGTGTCTAGCTCCTCCTTCAGCAGCCCCAGATACAGATTGATGTCGTTCCCTGGTTGTTTCGGACCTTCAATTAGCATACTCATGTGAAGGTACTTCCTCTTCATGCACAACCAGGGAGAAGGTTGTACATCCACACAAACACAGGCCAGGTGCTATGTGTGCTTCTCTGGCTGCCAAACGGATTGACTCCATCGGTGCTCGCACCCAGCACGATGTTCCTTGGATCCTTTCCAAATTCTGGGTATTCGAAGTTCAACGCTTGCCACTAGCTCGCATCCTTAGGGTGACTCAACATCTTGTCTTTTTTATTTATCTCTGGATCATTTCTGTCATCTTCCCGCTTCTTCTCCTCCCTCTCCGCGTGCCAACGCATGAGCTTTGCTACCTTAGGGTCCGCGAAATACCGCTGCAGACAAGGAGTGATCGGAAAGTACCACACTGATTTTCGAGGAGCTTTCTTCCTCTTCTTGTATCGAGTGACGCCGCACACTGGACATATGGTAGACTCCGCGTGCTCGTCCTGATAAATGATGCAATTGTTCATGCACACATGGTATTTCACGTGCGGTAAATCTAGAGGATACACGATTTTCTTCGCCTCCTCAAAACTGGTCGGGAACTTGTTCCCCTTGGGAAGATGTTCGTGCCAGAATGACATGTTCTCGTCTTAGCATGCATTGGTCATTTTGTGTTTTACCTTCATCTCCAGAGCCATGAGCGTTACTTTCAGGCGGGTATCCTCGGGCTTGCATCCTTCATACAATGGAGTAACTGCGTCTATCTCCAGTTGATCCAGCTTGGCTTTCTCTCGGGTGGCAGCTCTTGCATTATCCGTCTGCTTGAGAAGCAGCTCTTGAATATGAGGGTCCTGCACCCAGCCTCCATCGTCGTCTGCTCCGGCATCTTCATCTTCATGATCATGCCCTTCGTCTTGATCTTCCTCATCATCATGTATGACATCTTCTACATGATGACTGTGTACAGCATCACCGCCGTGATCATGTCCTGGAGATTCTTCATCTTCTCGCCCGCCCTTGCCGCGGTGGTACTTGTCTTGTTTCCCTTCCTCATTTCTTGCCCGGCCCCCATGGACGACATTTATAGTCATCTTCATCACCTTGCCACCGATAGCCATCCATGAAACCACGCAAGAGCAGGTGGTCCCGCACCTGCCCGGAATCTGGGTCCGCAATAAGGCTCTTCAGCTTGCATCTTCGACACGGACATCTTATCTCCGTCTCGTTCTTTTGAAGCATCTCGGCCTTCGCGGAGCTCAAAAACCTATTCACGATGCCTTCGGTCATCGTGCGGACCATGGTGGCCTGTGGGGTAGAGCAAAACGATATTTTAGAACCAAGAAAAAATTTGGCATGACCTTCCCTAAAAATAGGACCAAAAAGAATGCATAGTGCCAAAATTCTCGCTGAAACGGAAATGAATCAACATTCTGGCAAAATATTGGCAACTATCGCATTTCAAATACAGGTACCTACAAACACAAACATATATGCAACACCACAAACACATGCAACACCACAAACATACATAGATCTAGCTAGGCCAGAAAAAGTGCATGTGCACGTTGTTGGAGCGAGCTAGGGAGAAAAAAAGTAGATCTACATCATGAAGATAGCTTTCCCCTTAGTTACCTATCAAAAAAGGTAATTTCACCACTTAATTTTGATGAATCTATGGTGCAAATGAGGTGAGGAGGAGGAGGCAGCCGAGACAAGCTTGGAGGAGGAGGTGAAGAGAATGAAGTGGGGAAAGTGAGTGGGTAGGTGGGCTGTCCAAAATATCTTGTTGGTCCCAGGTTACTAATGGTGCACCACCAGCAAATGCGCCATTAGTAACCCTGGTTACTAATGGCGCACCTGCAGGTGGTGCGCCATTAGTAGTTTTGCAGAAAAGTAATATATATATATATATACTAATGGCGCACTATGGAAAAGTGTGCCATTAGTAGTTTAAACTAGTAATGGCGCACTTTGACACGGTGCGCCATTAGTAGTTTTGCAAAAAAGTAAAAAAAAATATACTAATGGCGCACTGTCTGCATGGTGCGCCATTACTAGTTGGAACTAGTAATGGCGCACTTTGATCTCATGCGCCATTAGTATGTATGGAAAAATGGGAAAAAAATTAATACTAGTGGCGCACCCTGCGTCTGGTGCGCCATTAGTGTGGAAGACACTAATGGCGCACCTCCAACCGGTGCGCCATTAGTATATAGTAGTGGCGCACTACTTACCTGGTGCGCAATTAGTATCAATCCTATCTATAGCCCTTTTCCTATTAGTGTTCGGATCTGAATATTCATACCACAATTAAGAAGAATTATATTGAAATTATGCCAAAGTATCACTCCGCATCAAAAATTCATTTTTATCATTTACCTACTCGAGAACGAGCAGGAATTAAGCTTGGGGATGCTTGATACGTCTCCAACGTATCTATAATTTTTTATTGCTCCATGCTACTTTATCTACTGTTTTAGGCAATATTGGGCTTTATTATCCACTTTTATATTATTTTTGGGACTAACCTATTGACCGGAGGCCCAGCCCAGATTTGTTGTTTTATGCCTATTTCAGTGTTTCGAGGAAAAGGAATATCAGACGGAGTCAAAACGGAACGAAATCAACTGGAGAAGTTATTTTTGGAAGGAAAGCAACCCAGGGAACTTCGAGTGCACGTCAGGGGAGATACGGGCTGCCCACGAGGGTGGGGGGCACACCCACCCCCCTGGGCGCGCCCCCTGCCTCGTGGGGCCCCCGTAGCTCCTCCGACGTACCCCCTGCACCCATATATACTATTGTACCCTAAAACTTCAAGAACAGAAGATAGATCGGGAGTTCCGCCGCCGCAAGCCTCTATAGCCACCAAAAACCAATCGGGACCCCGTTCCGGCACCCTGCCGGAGGGGGATCCCATCACCGGAGTCCATCTTCATCATCCCGGCACTATCCATGATGAGGAGGGAGTATTTCACCCTCGGGGCTGAGGGTATGTACCAGTAGCTATGTGTTTGATCTCTCTCTCTCTCTCTCTCTCTCTCTCTCTCTCTCGTATTCTCTCTCGTGTTCTTCTATGGCACGATCTTGATGTATCCCGAGCTTTTCTATTGTAGTTGGATCTTATGATGTTTCTCCCCCTCTACTCTCTTGTGATGAATTGAGTTTCCCCTTTGAAGTTATCTTATCAGATTAAGTCTTTTATGAACACTTGATGTATGTCTTGCGTGGGATAACCGTGGTGACAATGGCTTATTCTATTGATCGACTTGATGTATGTTTTGGTGATCAACTTGCTGGTTTAGTGACACTTGGGAACCTATGCATAGGGGTTGGCACACGTTCTTGACTCTCCGGTAGTAGCTTTGGGGCACTCTTTGAAGTACGTTTATGTTGGTTGGATGAATCTGAGATTGTGTGATGCATATCGTATAATCATGCCCACGGATACTTGAGGTGACAATGGAGTATCTAGGTGACATTAGGGTTTTGGTTGATTTGTATATTAAGGTGTTATTCTAGTACGAACTCTTCTATAGATTGATCCGAAAGAATAGCTTTGAGGTGGTTTCGTACCCTACCATAATCTCTATGTTTGTTCTCCGCTATTAGTGGCTTCGGAGTGACTCTTTGTTGCATGTTGGGGGCTTGTTATATTATCTATCTATGTTATTATTGTTGAGAGAACTTACACTAGTGAAAGTATGAACCCTAGGCCTTGTTTCCTATCATTGCAATACCATTTACGCTCACGTTTATCATTAGTTACCTTGCTGTTTTTATTATTTCAGATTACAAAAACCTATATCTACTATCTATTTTGCACTTGTATTACCATCTCTTCGCCAAACTAGTGCACCTATACAATTTACCATTGTATTGGGTGTGTTGGGGAAACAAGAGACTTTTTGCTATTTGGTTGCAGGGTTGCTTGAGAGAGACCATCTTCATCCTACGCCTCCTACGGATTGATAAACCTTAGGTCATCCACTTGAGGGAAATTTGCTACTGTCCTACAAACCTGTGCACTTGTAGGCCCAACAACGTCTACAAGAAGAAGGTTGTGTAGTAGACATCAAGTCATAGGCCTGACCTATACGTCCTACCGAAGGTCACTACCCCAGAAGATAAGAATACCAAGAATCCACTTGACAGTATAATGACTCGACCGTCATTCCCCACCACTACACCACAGTAGAGCTTACGTGACACATTTATGTGGGCGGTCTACTAGTCTTCACAAAATAACTGTCACCGTAGGTTTTAAGTTTTGTCTTCGGAACATGTGTAGGCAAAGGTACACCATTGTAATCATATTATGTGTCGGCAACCACTAAATAACTATGTATTTGTCAGTAATCGCTTAATAACGTGTTATGTGTCGGCATATGTAAGGGCTTTGACAGTTCATCAGTCAGTGTAGGTACATATTTAGCGATATAAAATGTGTCGGCGTATATAGGGTGTATAGACTCAGATTAAGTGTCGGCGTAGAGGGACACATGTCAATCGACTACCTTGGCGCGCAATTTCGGCGCGCGAGTGAAATTTTTGCCTGTTCGTGCAAAGTATCCCCGCAAAATACTCCCCCTCCCCCCGCAAAATACCCCAAATCGACCCCAACCCTAACCCGTGCCTTCCGCCGCCGCCCTCGCGTTCGATCCACTCCATCGGCTGCCGCCATCGCGCACATCCAGTCCTGCCGCCATCGCTGCCGCCCTCGCGCTCCACCTCGTCCTCGCGCCCCCTCCTTCCTAGCTCCATCGCTGTCCTCGCACCCCCCTCCCCCCGAGCTCCAGCCCTAGATTGACTCGCCGTCATCGTGCTTCACATCCAACTGTCGCCGCCCCCCACCCTCCTCCCCCCTGACATGTAGCCGCCGTCCTTGCCAATCCCCATCCCCGTCCCTGCTGCCGCCGGGGACCCATCTCCGGGCTCCCTGCTGTCGTCGGGGATCCGTCTCCCTGCTGCCTCCAGGGATCCGTCTCCCTTCTGCCTACGGGGTTCCATTACCAGGCTCCTGCCGCCGCCGGAGCTCCATCTCCGGGCTCCTGCTGCCGCCGGATCTCTGCTGTGCTGCTGCCGGAGCTCCATCTCCAGACTTGTTGCTGCCGGACGTGTTCGCTGCTACTGCCGGAGCTCCATCTCCGGGCCTGCTGCTGCCGGACCTCTACAGTGCTGCTGCCGGATCTCTGCTCTGCTGCTGTCAGGCTCCATCTCCGGCCAAGCTCCATCTCTGCTCCACTCCCGCAGCTCCGTCTCTGTGCCCCGAGTAAGCATCAACTCCTCCCTAGATTACGTTCTCTGTATCTGAATCATATGTAGTTGTTTGTGACAGTAGACAACTGGACAAGAATGTGCATTTGTTGCTTGAATGGTTATTGTTTTGTACTTCTATTGCTTGAATAATTATTGTCGCTTCACTGATGCAAAACTAACACTACAGCACTGGCCATATTCAGATACTTGGCAACTTTGATATTAAGGTTGCATCATGGACAAAACCTGGTTGTCTAAGCCTAGGTACATCAAGTTTCCTTTTTGCAAACTCATAGACGGTATAATTTTGTCATGAACTGTTCTGATATCTAAAAATAACAATTACATGTAGGCACACAAATGAGTATCTGTAGGGGTTAGACAAGTTTATAGAGTTTGCTTTTATTAATTCAACAAATGGAAACAAAATCTTATGTCCTTGCAAGATATGTTTGAACTCTAAATGGAGAACAGCAACAGAAGCACGTGACCATTTGATATGTGATGGTTTCATGGAGGGGTATCATACATGGTTGTTTCATGGAGAATCTAGCCACGCTAGCCCTAATATTGAGGAGGTAGAACTAGAGAGTTCACCGGCAGAAAATGAATTAGCTAATTTCTTGCGAGACATAGCTTGTGGATTAGATGATGGGGGGTGTTGGAAGAGAACAATGAGGACAATAACAACCCTAGGACGGATGGTGATGATGATACCAAGGCTTATTTGAAGATGGTTGATGATGACAACAAAGAACTATACCCTGGGTGTAAAAACTTCTCAAAATTGCATTTTATTGTCAAATTGCTCCACATCAAACTTCTTGGGCGATGGAGTGACAAAAGTTTTGACATGGTGCTTGAGTTACTTAGTGATGCATTCCCCAAAGGTTCAGTACTTCCCAAAAATTTCAATGAAGCTAAGAAAATAGTTAAATCTATTGGGCTTGGATATGTTAGTATTCATGCCTGTGAAAATGATTGTGTACTGTTCAGAAATGAATTTGAGAAGGAGAATCAATGTCCTAAGTGTAAAACTTGAAGGTGGAAATCAGAAAAGAAGAGTCCTGACGGGAAAAGGGTACATAGAGTTCCTAGAAAGGTTCTTCGCTATTTTCCTATTAAAAGAAGGCTTCAAAGGTACTTTATGTCCTCTAAAACTGCAACTGACATGAGGTGGCATGACGAACAACGGACCAAAGATGGTTTGATTAGGTGCCCAGCGGATGCTATTTTCTGGAAGGATTTTGATTCCAAACATCCACTAATTGGTGATGATAGTCAGAATTTTAGATTGGCTGCAACAACTGATGGCTTTAATCCATTTAGGTCAACAAGGAGTACCTACAGTATTTGGCCAGTCTTTTTGATTCCATACAATCTTCCTCCTTGGATGTGTATGAAGCGGACTAATTTTATCCTTTCTTTGCTCATTCCTGGCCCTAAGGCACCTGGTGGTGATATGGATTTCTATCTTGAACCTTTGGTAGATGATCTAGTAGATATGTACTATCATGGTGTAAAGACATTTGATGCTTCTAAGTCTGAAATATTTGATCTTCGTGCTGCCATCCTTTGCACCATACATGACTTTCCAGGTTTAGGCTACACTCATGGGTGTGCTACCCAGGGTGAGGTAGCTTGTCCTGAGTGCCATTCATTCACTTGTTCTCTACAATTAAAAAAGGGCAGTAAATATTGCTATATGGGACATCGTAGGTTCTTATCATCCAATCATAAGTTTAGGTCAGATGAAAAGTTATTTGATGGCAAGTCAGAGCATAGGACAGCACCTATACCTCTTACGGGTGAGGAAATCGATGATTTGACAGCAAATCTCGAAACATCCTTTGGAAAAGATCCAGCTGCCAAGAAGACAACAAAGAGAAAACGCAAAGAAGGTGAATCCCCTCCCTTGTATAAAAGAAGATTTGTGTGGTTTAAGTTGCCCTATTGGAAAGATCTGATGTTGCGTCATAATTTTGATGTTATGCATATAGAAAAAAAATGTATGTGATAACATAGTTAACACACTTCTGGGCCTTGAGGGAAAATCAAAGGATAACGCCAATTCTCGCTTAGATGTCCAAGCTTTGGGTATTATGGGGGACCTGCATCCTGTTGAAGTAGAAGAGGGTCAATTGTATATACCTCCAGCACAATATACTTTGACACCCGATCAGATGAAACATTTTCTCCAAGTCTTGATGGGAGTCAAGTTTCCACAAGGCTTTGCCGCTGATATACGACGTTATATCCATGTTGGTGAGAAGAAGATTTCTGGACTGAAGAGCCATGATAATCACATTCTGCTGCAGCACCTTCTTCCGCTTGCAATTCGAAAAATATTGCCAACAAGAGTATGTGCTGCATTGACTCGTGTTAGTAACTTCTTCAAAAATATTTGCTCACCTGTTATCCGCATCAGTGATATGCAAATTCTAGAGGCTGAAATAGCTGAGACCTTAAGCATACTTGAAACTATATTCTTGCCAAGTTCTTTTGATGTCATGGTCCACTTGATGGTTCATTTGCCTTCCCAAGTTAGAATTGGTGGTCCAGTACACTTCCGGAGCATGTGGTCAGTAGAAAGGTGATCTTCTAAACAAAGTCTTATAGCAACCTATTTTTTTGCAAATGAATTTTGCAAATAGGCTTACAATCTGTAGTATGTAGGTATTTGGGGCACTGCAAAGGACATGTTCGCACTAGAAGCCATCCGGAAGGATCAATCGCTGAGGGTTATTTGTTTGATGAGGGCCTTACATTATGTTCTCGCTATCTCAAAGGGTGTGAGACTAGGTTCACTCGACAAGATAATAATGTTGAGGTGCTGAATAATGAAACGTCCAACACCAGTCCATACTTGTGCCACAAGGGGCAAGGCCTGGGTAGCATTGTATCATTATCAAATAATTCTTGGATCCAAGCACATAGATATGTCTTGTTCAACCACAATGAAATAGAACCTTATGTGAAGTAAGCTGCCCACACTATAGTAATATTATCTCTTTCTTATCTTTCTTATAATATTTAATTTGATACGCAATTATAGGAAGCACCGCGAGCACCTATCCTCAATTGGTTTTCCCAATGAAAAAGCAATCAACACTATGCAACATGGGAACTTTGATGTGTGTACCTTCAAGATTAGCAATTGAATGATAATGCATTCGTAGTACTAAACCTGTTTTCTGCATTTATTGGATATCAGTCCAGGAAAGGGAGGTTAGAAAAGTTACTGCTATGTAAAGCATATGGGGAAGGCAAAACAAGCCTAAACTCAAGTTGGAAATCAATGAGTATGGCCAGCCTTGTGGTAAATCTGCTACACGGTTCGCCAACTTTGTTGGAACACAAGTAAGAACCAAGGGTTTTCCGGTTGAATTTTATGATTGGAGGAAGGTTGATCTGTCTAAAAAACTTGCTTTATGGACCGAGGCAAAGGTAATACTTGGTTGCTGCTGCTATATTGTTATTGGTTGCTGCTATGTTGCTATATTGTTATTGGTTGTTGTTGCTATATTGTTATTGGTTGCTTCTATGCTGCTATATTGTTATTGGTTGCTGCTATGCTGCTATATTGTTTAGCAGTGACTAATGAGTTAGTTTATGTTGTATTTTTCTCTAATGCTTATTTCCAAATGCCAAATTTTCAGTTGTTTTGGGAATTAGACGAACGAGTTTTCCAATGGTATATGAAAACAGCACAAATTAAATGGAAAGACTTCAAATCAGACCTAAAGAGGGATTATTATGATGAATCATATGAATATGATGAACTTATAGCATCATGTGATGCTAGAGTTCATCCTGACCAATGGAAGTTGCTTGTTGCATTTTGGTTGACTCCAAAAGCTAAGGTATGCTCTTTGTTAGGTTAGTATTGACCTTTGATTATACTTGTGTGACATGATTGCTTGTGTGACATGATCTTTATCAAACCATTTGGTAGGCTCGCTCAATAAGAGGTAAAAATAATCGAGCACATCACACGCAAAATCACACATCTGGAAGTAAGAGTTTTGCTCGGGTTGACACTGAAATGGTATGCAACCATGCTATTCCTGTTCTAAACTTTGATGTTTGTACATTTTGCTCATTGTTTTAATCTTTCTTATCACTTGACATAGACCGAGGAGCTCAAGCGCCGCCCACATAGACATGAATTGTTTATTGAAACACATACACATCGAATTAGTGGACTTCCTCAAAAAGGGTCTACAGTAAGAATTGTAAGTTCAGATGCACTCTAGTTTCTCGATTCCTTTCATAATTTTGTTTATGTAGTAAGTACTATGAACTCATAACAATTCCTGAAATCTACAGAAAGAACTTCAAGATGAAGCATTAAAGCACCCAGAATTGTTGGAGAATGGTATTAAGGATGGTGATTTGTTCGCGTTTGTTTGTGGAAAAGAAAAAAATGGATATGTCCGTGCTATTGGTTTGGGGCCAACTCCATCTGACCTAGAGTTGCCAGGAACCCAGCAGTATAAATCTACAAAGCTTCAAATAGCAACGGAAAAGTGTCGTGTATCTAACCAAAAAGTGGAACATCTGCAAGACCAAATGGATGACATGAAGAAGCAAATGGCTGAGATGAGGCAACTTTTTCTATCTTCACAGGGGCAACAAGATGAAACCAATACCACACCTGGACATGAACCAAATACTCCACACCAGGTAGCACTAGTTCTATTATATTGTACCTCTGCCATAGTATATTGTACCTCTTGCCATACCGGAACATGTAATGCTGTGATCTTGTTGTAGTTTATTATATTTAACATCTACAATGCTTGATTTTGATGTAGAACATAAGGACAAGAGAAGCCAATAATATTGAAAAAGGCAATGCTCATCTAGAGGAGGTGGCTGAGTCAAATGCTTCTATGCAGAATGATGACACTCTTACTGGAAGAAGAATTGTTAATGTTGAGAAACATAACAGACAACAAGGGGTAAGTCTTTCCTTTCCTTTTGGCCTTTAATTGCCAATATGATGCTATATGAACTTGTTTCTTTACCATGATTATATTTTGAATTGCAAATTTTTCCCATAGGGTGGAAGAGATGTGATACTATATAGCATGACTAGACCTTTAAATGTTGCTATTGCCAAAGGAACAATTCAAACAACTAATCCAAAGGCTGTGGTGGGGGGTGAGCCCCTAGGTTCTCAATATGTCGAAATTGTCATCTATTCGGTGTTCAAAAAGGATACTCAGTTGCCTCGTCCGTATGGGAATGTGTTGACTATGGGAGATGCTAAGGGGAAATCGATTGCATGGCCATCTGCTATGGTAACAATCTAGAGCACTTGGTTTCTTTTCTTTTGTGCTAACCGGTCAGCTATTAAGTAGTGATTGTTGTTGCAGATCAAAGATCCCAAGAAGACATCTAATGTGCCAGGAGGTGCAGGTACTATGATATACATCACATTTACATGCCAAATAAAATTAATGTGCCTTAGTCTGTTTCTGCCCACTTATCTATCCTATAAGACCACTGATGTATTGAATAGCTGTCAATCTCCATATTTGTGTGCACCTTGTTATCTCCAGCCCTTGGCACTTCTCCTACCTTGGAGAAATTTAACAAGTAAAAATCTGCAGCTGTTTGTCAATCTCCATATTTATGTGCACCTATTTATGTTTATAGCTCCATATTTATCCATACAAAAAAGTAGATACAACTAGCTTGACACCTAAAAGCTTGTTTAAACTCTTGGGCAACTGGTTGACACCTAAAAGTTTGTTTAAACTCTTGGGCAAATAAGTATTTAGTAATCTGGAAACTAACATATTTAATATGGCAACTAAATACTATATAGAGGGAGTACTTCTATTTTCTGGCAACTTATCACTTGCAATGTTTGGTGGCAGTAGTCAGTGCCAAAGAGTAGTGAGGCCACGTTGTAGAGTGTTCTGTTACATACTAGCTTGGGGCCATTTCACTATGTTTTCTTGTGCACTTTGCCCAAGGTGTGCTCAAATTGACTTACAACAGCCAGTACAACAAACAAAAAGTAAAAAAAATAGTGATTCTGTACCGTGTTTCTTTGCATGTTTTTCTTGCTGGGATGTTTCTTTGGACGTTTGTGTCCATTCTAATTGGTCTCCCCACTGTCATGCTCTTTTTGCATTTTTTTAAAAAAGAGGAAAGACATGAATGATACATGCATTCAACAGTTGACGATGCTGCTCCTACATCATTCTAGATAGATGCTGACATTTCTACCAATTTAAAACTCTCTCTCCCTGCTAGTGTTTTGTTGTACCATAGTCACATGCGCGTATAGTAGTCTGCCTAGCTTCAGTTGTACGAATACTCTGGAGCTTTGGTCAGATTGTTGGCTCACCCGCGAATCCCTGAAATTTTGGCCGTAGGATTGATAAATCCAACGACAAGTGTGAATACTAGAAGATGGCTGAATGTTCATGTACAATTTGGTACCTTGATTGACAACTGCAAGTTTCTCTTTGTCTTCCCCTTTTGAGCTTTTTCACATAAAAATTATTCATGATATGTGGTTAATAAAATGGAACTATAGACTGGACATGCATAGTGCCAGTGTACTAGTAATGATAGTAATAATAGTACAGTAATGCCATATCACTATTCAGGAGTTTTGAACAACTTTTTGGTTGATTACACTTTCTTGACAATTCTTGATAAATTCGTATGCAATATTTTCAGGTACTTAGGCACCTAGCATTGGATGTGAGGAGGACTTGGAGTATCTTGGAACATACATGGGTGTGCGCAGTATTTTGGAAGCCAACTTCAATCATGTCACGAATTTGATGTGTGTTTCGAACCATTTGGTGATTCAAGTGTTTTGGAGTAGAAACTTTGTGCTCATGGATGTGACTTGTGTGCTCTGGATTAGTGTTTGTGTGACTTGTGTGTTGTGGATGGTTAAACTATACTTCTGGTTGTGCTTGTGAACCTATGTCGATATATATGTCTATTTGTGAACCTATGTCAGTATATGTCTGTTCGTGAACCTATGTCAGTATATGTATGTTTGTGAACCTGTAATCATTATTGTCCAATGTGTCCATGTTGATGTTGTTTATCAATTGCATCTCAGTATATATGTGAAATTATTGGTTTGGCTTTGCAATACTTACCAACAAGTTATCTGTTGGTAAACAAATTCTTGCAGAGCAACTGTCGGCCATGGCTACTAGCTAGCTAGGCATGAAAAGTGTCAGCAAACATACATACCTAGACGAACAGACTATGTGTTGGCCAAGATATATACCTATATAGACAGCATAAGTGTCGGCAAAGGTGCAAATATATCCAAACAGAATATGTGTCGGGATAGTTATATACCTAGAAGAACAGCATATGTGTCGACAAAAGTAGGGTGTAAGTTCACACCTGAACTGTCGGCGTACCTAGGATGTATGCCCACAAACCATCTGTCGGGGTACGTATGGTGTATGTCCACAAGCAAACTGTCGGCGTAGGTAGGGTGTATACTGTCTGAAAAAGTGTCGGCAAGTGAACTTCTGTCGGCAATACCTTTCCCCACAGCAAGTCCTCCGACTGTTTTCTCTTTTGTCAGCATATGTGTTAGTGACAAGCTATGTGTCGGCAAAGGTACCCTATGCCAACAGATTGTTGTGTCGCCGAAACTTGACCGTGGTGTAGTGCACTTTCACTCGACCGTATGGGGAATGACTCAACTATATCGAAGACCGGGAGTAGGAAGGATGCACAACGGCCGGTCATTCACTCCTTAGTCTTCATGAGCATTAAGAGTATTTAAGACTGTCATTACCAGTAACGCCCTTACTTTATGTACATTAAGCTCCTTGTAATGGAGGTGAGCTGGGGTCCTGGCGCACTCTATATAAGCCACCCCCTCCTCTGGGACAGGGGTTCGCACCCCCTGTAACACAGCACGCATAAACCAATCGACCGCCTCCGGGCACCGAGAAGTAGGGCTGTTACTTCCTCCGAGAAGGGCCTGAACTCGTAAACCTCATGTGTACATCTTCGCCATAGCTAAGATCTTGCCTCTCCATACCTACCCCCTTTCTACTGTCAGACTTAGAACCACGACAGGGGACACAATGTTTACCCAGGTTTGGGCCCTCTCTATGGAGGTAATACCCTACTTCCTGCTTGATTGATCTTGATAATATGAGTATTACAAGAGTTGATCTACCACGAGATCGTAGAGGCTAACCCTAGAAGCTAGCCTATGATTGTCATTGTTGTTGTCCTACGGACTAAACCCTCCAGTTTATATAGACACCGGAGGGGGCTAGGGTTACACAGAGTCGGTTATAGAGAAGGGAATCTACATATCTGAATTGCCAAGCTTGCCTTCCACGCAAAGGAGTGTCCCATCCGGACACGGGACGAAGTATTCAATCTTGTATCTTCATAGTCCAACAGTCCGGCATAAGCATATAGTCCGGCTGTCCGAGGACCCCCTAATCCAGGACTCCCTCACTCGCCGGGCGGCGCGGGTTGGGCAGTGGCCGGGGTGGTCGCTGCTCTGACCGTGGTTGGCTCCACGGTGGCTTGGCAAGTCGGCTTCGGCGACGACTGGCACGTCCTGGCGTCGGTTCGTCCATTTGCGGCTTGTATCGGCCTTTGACCCCTCCTCCTCGTCGTCCGGTCGCTACATTTGGCGAAGGGCTGGCCTTCTCCCAGCTGCAGTCCATCACTCATCTCGCGCCTGGTGCGCTGGTCCGAGGTTGTCTCGCGCATAGTGCTGCAGGACTAAGCTCGTCTCGCGCACGGTGCAGCAGGACTGACCTCGTCTCATGCACGGTGTTATGGGACCGAGCTCACCTCGCGCCCAGTGCTGCAGGACGGGTCGATGGAGGCCAGGTGGCCGGCCTATTGGGTCTCGGCGCTGGGGTTCGCCCAGGGGTGCGAAAGGTGGGACCTTTCTGCTCGTCTCTTTGGTTGGGATATTGGCAGGTCTCGGGTGAGGTGGTGTCAACGTATTGGATGCCGGGGCGGCGGCCCTGGTGGTGGTTGCGCGGTGCTCTCGGGCGGAAGCCGTGGCTTGGTGCTGCCCGGTGGCCATGGCCGTGTGGGCGGCGTGGTTGCCGGGGTGTGGCGTTTGGTGGCGGTGAGTGTTGGTTGAGGAGAAAACCTATTCTATCTTCGGACAGACCGGCGGCGGCGAAGATCGTTCCCTTCTTGAAGGTGTCGTCGCGGCTCTCATTGCCCGTCATGTGACTCTAGGGGAAACTCTGATCCTTGGATCGGGCGGTGGCGGCGCTCCGGTGTCATACCCTTCTTGAAGGCGCCGCCTTGGAGCACATGGTTCGTCATATGTGGCTACATCTCTTAGTGGTGGTAGTGCTAGGAGTGGTGTTATTGCGCTCAACGCCTATGTATCCTACCCTGGGTGTGTGCGTGTGTTGCGATGGTGTGCATTTGTACTGGATGCTTGATGATCGGTGCTTTATATATAAAGCGGGGCGAAAGCCTTTTTCGGTAATCTGGGGTGGTGTCTAAATTTCATTATGTGCAACAGCTCTGCCCCCCCCCCCAGCTGCAACAGCAAAAAACATCACAAGGGCTTGAAGAGGCCCTCGACGGTTTGAGATCCATGATTATTGATGCCAGTGAGATGGTGAGGTTCCCGACAGCATATCCTCGCTTGCATGGCCAGCCTTACATGATGCATCTCTTGCTGGATAAGTGCATGTTTGCCCGCCAGAGGGAGACAGAAGCAGTTATCAACTTCCCGCTGTGCACACAATCTTGTACTAGTAGCTTTGATGTCCTCCCAATAGTTGGTCCGGACAATGTTGGGAAAAGCAGTCTTGTAGCTCATATCTGCGTAGACGGAAGAGTACGTGTCATTTCCCCCAGATTGTTTTTTTCAAGCATGATAATTTTAGAGCTCAAGATATAGCCACTTTGAGAGGCAGATGTGCAGCAAGACATGAGAATAATGGGAGATTGCTCATCATCGTCGACATACTAGGGGATCTTGATGAAGATCTGTGGGAAAGCATGTGCTCTCTTTGCCGACAGAGCACTACAAGTGGTAGTAAAATCATTATCACAAGCAGATCTGACAAGATCACAAAGCTTGGAACAACACAGACTGTACTACCGAAGCATCTGTCTCATGAGGAATTCTGTTATTTTTTCAAGGTGATGACGTTTGGAAGCACGGATCCCAAGATGGACCCAAGGCTTGTGTATTTGGCAATGGAGATGGCAAAGTGGATGAATTGTAACCTTGCTGAAGCAAGCATCGCTGCATGTGTACTGAGAGCCAATTTGAACATCAATCCAGACTAAATTTTGGACTATCGTCCGGGAGGGGTTCAGGGGTTGATAGGACAGACCTCAACTTTGCCTCCACGGAGGATAATGGCATCAAGTGACGTCGCTGATGCCGGGCCAAACAAGCCGACCAGAGTTTCCTCCGGTCCCGTCCTATAGCACCAAACCTCCGTCCTGCTCTGGATCCAGCAACAAGCGATGAACTCAAACCTACAGAGATGAAAGAGCCGTGGGGCCCAGCCCAACAGGAAGGAGGATCACGAAGAACCCATCGTAGATCTCCAGACGTCGAATCCAGTGATCCGACGTGGCCAGCAACGACCACCACCACCCTGCAGCCGCCGACGGTGTCCAAAGACAGGATCGAGATGGATCCAATCTGGATCCGGCGGCACCCAAGATGGCGACTCCTCCATCTCATGCTGGAGTCCCAAAGAGGTTTGGTTGCTTGGGTGCTATATGATGATACCCGTGAAGAGAGGCGCTTCCTTTCATATGATGAACGCTGGTAATTTTTGGTGTCTAGGATGATCACTTTCTTGGTGTCTTCATGCCAAGCGGGAGCTGAGAACATCAGGCAATTGTTTTTCACGTGTGATAGATCTTAACGGGTTTGGAAATCTCTAGGAATCCATAAAATCAATGGGATTCCTAGAGAGTTCCACGAATCTCTAGGAATTTTCACAAATCACTTTTTTTATGGGTTCCTAGAGATTTCCATGAATCTCTAGGAATCTATTTTGGAATGTTGATTGTTTTTTTGCCACGACTTCCACGAATGTCGTTCCCTGATGAAACTTGGCAAGCACTTAAAACATTTTTCATTCTTTGACACCAATTTTTTTTAGATTTTTTTTAGATTTTACTATTCATGGTGGTAGCATAAGAGCTAAAACTCGGATGGGCATTTTCCAACACTTTTTTCATGAATGCAAATGACACTGACATATAGGTGATATTTTTTGAACATTTTGGTATCTTATTTGCATTTTTCTGATTTAGTATGAATTAGTTATGAAGTTTTCAAACTGATGGTCAAACGGTCAAAGGGCAGAAGTATAAGAGGAGCAAAGTGACTTGGACAGAACCGATGACTTTTGGAAATTAGGGGTAAAACAGACGAGTGGGACACAACTAGGGGCATAAATCAAATTATGCCAAGATAAATACCCATTATAAACCTTATAGCATTTTTTAAGAGCTGTGGTGGCACACCTTCAAAAACTGCAGGTGGGGTTTATTGAAAATTGTAACAAGTTCTAAAGGTTTCCTCCTGAGTTCCAGCCAGCAAAGCTTTCAAGGATCTTCACCAATTTCTAAGGGATTTGGATAATATGAATGGTTCGCTGGTACCTATTTCAGTTGCAAGCTCTAAATAATATCAACACTCTATGGTAAGTCATTTTGGACTGAGCAGAGTTATCATCTAAGCATAGACACAGCTTGTTTATTTGAACTGTCGTAATTTTATAGCCAGAAATACTCATCAATTATCTAAACTAATATGTATTTTTTCTTTGAAAAGGAGGTTATCCCCCGGCCTCTGCATCAGAACGATGCGTACGGCCATATTATTGATAAGTGAAAGGTTCAACAGAGTCTTCGTGTCTCAAAAGGAAAGAAAAGCTCACATAGAGCAAAGACAAAAAGAACAGGATAGCCACAACCGGCAGGCAAAAAAGAACATAGGAAACTAAACACCTGTCCTATTACATGACCGCCATCCAAATCGGTTGAAGATAGCCCGTGCTACCGTCTCCCACCGGATAGACCCAGTAACGATACGCTCCTTGGCATCCGTCGGAGTGAGTAGTGACCATGTACGGATCACCGAAGTGGCCCAGAAAATAGCCTGAAATAAATGAACATTTGTTGTTTTGTTAAAAACCAAATCGTTCCTGCAGTTCCAAACTACCCATAATAAAGCACATGCTCCTACATGGATATGTGTCGCCGTTTCTGAATCTATCCCATCTAACCACGTCCCAAATAACATGTTGATAGTATTCGGAGGAGTGGTATTAAATGCAATGTGGACAGACCGCCACAAATTTTTTGCCAAGGGGCATGTCGGTGTCAAAACCGGCGGATCTCGGGTAGGGGGTCCCGAACTGTGCGTCTAGGCGGATGGTAACAGGAGACAAGGGACACGATGTTTTTACCCAGGTTCGGGCCCTCTCGGTGGAGGTAAAACCCTACTCCAGCTTGATTAATATTGATGATATGGGTAGTACAAGAGTTGATCTACCACGAGATCAGAGAGGATAAACCCTAGAATCTAGCCTATGGTATGATTGTTGTTCGTCCTACGGACTAAAACTCTCTGGTTTATATAGACACCGGAGAGGGCTAGGGTTACATAGAGTCGGTTACAATGGGAGGAGATCTTGATATCGTATCGCCAAGCTTGCCTTCCACGCCAAGGAAAGTCCCTATCCGGACACGGGACGAAGTCTTTAATCTTGTATCTTCATAGTCCGGGAGTCCGGCCAAAGGTCATAGTCCGGCCATCTGGACGCCCCCTAATCCAGGACTCCCTCAGTAGCCCCCAAACTAGGCTTCACTGACGACGAGTCCGGCGCGCAAATTGTCTTCGCCATTGCAAGGCAGGTTCTTCTCCAGCTCCATATACTTGTAGAATAGTGTCCGGCTTCTGATAAATGCTGCGCTCCTTGGCTTCCATGTCCAATAAAGGCCATCTTCCACATGTCGAACGAATGCGAGAAGCCAGGGTATTTTTACATCCCCCCTAGCTGCTCAAATAAGCTGCCTATATAAAAAGAGACGAGGATCTAGATCCGAACCACACCATCTCCCCTTCGCCAGCTTTCATCGGAGCGCTTCTGACCAGAAAATCCATTCCATCATGGACAGCCGACGCGGCTCCTCTTCTCGCACTCCCAGCCCCAAGCCTGGGGATTGGGAGAGATGCTCCGTCCCGCATAGCAAGCTAGTAGTGCTTCAATCCAAGGGGCTACTCCCCCCGGCATATATGGTCCCAGTTCGATCCGGGATTGCCACCTATGGCGGCAGAGAGCAGGCGGAGAGCGTCCCCAATCCCTCTCAAGGAGAGCGGGTGTGCCTAGTACCTTATTTAATAAGGGGACTCGGATTTCCAATTCATCCGTTTCTCTGAGGTCTACTGGAGTTCTACGGCCTCCAGCTACACAACCTCACACCTGCCTCCATACTGCACGTTGCGGGCTTTGTGGCCCTCTGCGAGCTATTCTTGGGCGTCGAGGCCCATTTCGCACTATGGAAGAGGTTGTTCTGCCTTGTTCCCCGCTCTTAGGAGGGGTCAATTTATCAAGTGGGCGGAGCCGAACTATGGCGCATCGCCGGGACCGCATACCTATCCGGTACCCCTAAGAAGGCGTCCGAGGACTGGCCTTCGGAATGGTTTTATATTGATGACGTCCCCCTGTCGGACCCTGTGCAGATCGGCCTCCCTGAGTTTAACAACGCTCCGTTAAAGAAACGCCTGAGTTGGCGCCCATGGAATCCTCAAAGGGAAACTGACAGGGACGTCCTTTACCTGATGAGCCGGATAAGATTGTTGGCTCATTCCGGATTGACCATGATCGAGGTCATGGCCACATGCATTATGCGGGGGGTGCAGCCGCTTCAGTACAGAGGCCACCCCATGTGGGATTTCAACGGGGAGGACGACGCCACCCGGTGCGGTCGCAAGGGACCAGATTCGGCTGCCACTCTAACGAAGATCTTATCCACTTTGTACAAGGGAGAAGAAGAGGAATTCATCCGTGTCAACCCACGGGGCGGATTCTCCATGTCTAACCCTCCGAGCTGGGTAAGCGAACACTTTCACTTATCTACCCGCTTTTGAAATTCTCATAATTGAGTACTTAGTCTGGCGATGTTAACGCAGGAGCTACCCCAGATGGTGAAGGAGATCAACAGCCCTCCCCCACAGCCCGAGGACCCAGAACGGTCCCTCGATCCGGATTCCCAAGAGGACCCGTACTTATGTGTGGAGTTAATTGATGGGGTGTTTCATCAATTGAGTAAGGACAACACCTTAGTGGCCATTACGGCCGATTATCCCGGACTGCTTCCAGCCTTAAAGGTAACCGAGACCGAAGTCCCTGTACTTTGAAGGAGATCCATCCATGCCTTATTTTGAATGCTGTAAACCAATAGTGTTTCATTTTTGTGGGGACCCCGACTCATAAGTCGTGATCACCGAATGCACGTGTACAGTGATCCCAGAGATCAATGCTCACTGAACACACAGAAGCTGAATAACAAGAGGGTTACATCCATACGTACCGTATTACACAAGTAGGACCATTATGGTCAAGTCTTGAGTATAACATTGCAGCGGAAATCTTCGTCGATAACTTGGAGCCATGCCATCTGCCTTAACCCTACAGGCATTCTGACTGGGAAGCGTCCTAGCTTGCATGTTCATCTTCGAAGTATTCTTCATCATATCCTGTTCTTTCATGCCTGGTCAATAAAATAACCAGTGGCAAGCCAATGAGTACTTTGAATGTACTTGCAAGCAACCCATATTTTGGTTCAAGATACAACAATGCATTATATAGGTAAATTTTTGCAGAAAGCTAGTTTTGAGTGCAATGACATGTTCAACAACTAGTAAGACATGCATCAAGAGAATTCAAGTAACCATGAGGACAGGTTACAGGTATCAACATAAATAGAGAGGGCACCAACCCAACTCAATCATGTCAAGTCCTTTGACTTGACCCAAGAAAATCTTCCCACTTATCCAAACACACACACTGGTTTGTAAACATGTGGACGTAGCCCAACAGCGGTTACCAAACTGTCCTTGATCGTGGACGCGGCTATTCGAATAGTTTTACACTTTGCAGAGGTTGCACACTGTACCCACAAGATCCAGGGAACTTCCGTGTCATCCACGACCCGCGATACCTCAGTACCCGGGGTAAGCACCCGATCACTACCTTTCCCTAGACGACACTAACATGGAGTCCACTCGATTGGTAGTAACCCCCGTGCCCAACATTATCACATAACATTTTCGTGGAGCCACGCTCCATAATCATCTCACATCACAAGCACGGGGTACCAATGGCGTGTCCGGTGCCCCATAAAAATGTTCTTGGTCTCCCTACCTGGCACGAGCCCGTCCCGAGAGAGAGCACCAACTCTCCCCCGTCACTAGTAATGCGGGCTCCAAGCTAGTATCGACCTAGGTAATCAATAATGCCCTTTCCCATATAAGGGTAGAGTGGTTGCGCATGTAAGGTTGGAATAAAGGTCGTAACTTAAACCAATCCGTTTTGAAAACAACACACACTTGCCTTGGTACACCACTTCGTCATCAAGTGGCTACCCAACTCATCATCTCCCCCAGGCATAAGTGGCACCCGATGGGGTTTTCGAAAAGTCTTTTGAAAATACTTTGTCTCCATCACTATGCATAATCTCGTCCCTTTTCGCGTCGCACTACTTTAGCATACTATCTACTCCCACCATCGTAACCCTCATAAGAAGGTAGGGTCATGCACAATGCAAGTATCAACAAGGAAGTAAAGTGGCAAACCATCAAAGTGGTTAACACCCCATGATGATTCCGTTGCAACAACAATATGGTGCTATATGACATGCATAAAAAGGGTTTCGTAGACATGGTCAAAGGGCTGCTTGCCTGTTTTAAAAAAGTCTTCGAGGTCTTCAAATATCTCTGGTCCAACTCCGAGCATTTCGTCTACTTTGTCAACTATCGTCGAAAGCAACCATAATAAGCAACACAACAAGGCAGGAAATAAAAGTGCTCTAAAAATATGAGTTGGACTTTTCTAGGATACCTCTGGTCATATGAGGGATGACCAAAGTGGTTTCATTAGGATTTGATCAATGGACATCTCTGAACATTTCAATATGATGGAATCAAGGGATTAATGGGTTTGCAAGAAGTGTATAGAAACATTATTTTCAAAAATTAGCAAAGGCACCCATTTGACAAAGCATGATTTTAGAAGCACCTAGGAGTTGGTTTCTCTGGATTTGGAGTTCAAATGAATATCCTATGATTTTGCAAAGTTGGCTATACATGAAGAAATAGACCATTATTTGAGGTGATACAGAAAGTATTAGTAAAAATGTTCAAAAACTAAGTTTTGAACTTATAAACATCTAGGAATTTGAATCATGGAATTTAAATCAAAAATGGGCTCTCTGTGATTTTCTAAAGTTCATCACAGAAATGGAATAACAAGATTTGATAAATGTTTGTGAAGAAAAAGTTCGTGGAAAAATGTGCAAGTTGCACCATGAGATAGATCATAATTTTATGAGCTACTAGAAATTTGAATCATCAAATTTGGATTTGATTTGAATTGTTTATGGATTTTACAATCCTACCAGAAAAAGAGAAAGAAAAGGAATTAGGTTATACCTAAAGCGCACGCTGAGCGCAATATAGTGCCTCTGCGCACTGGGCCGGCCCATTGGCTCGGCCACGCGAGAGTAGGAGGTGACGTCGAAGGCGTACTCCGATACTACGCCTTCTCGCACGGGAGGCGGCTCCGATCTGGACCCGTGTCCACTTAAACGTGGCAGGCCCATCCGTCAGTGGCTCAGGACCTGCGCCAAGCCGTTGACAGGCGGGGCCCGTTAGGTGTCATGGCGTCGTCCTCAACCTCCCGCCCGAAGCAGAGGAGGCGAGGCAGGGGAGACGTCAGCGGCGACTGCCGGCGCTACCGGCCACCGTTTCCGGTGATCCAGCCACCGGAGTGCTCGGGGAAACGTGCCGCATCCGGGAGGCCACACTACGGGTGCCAGCTTCCTCTGATAGGAGCGGGCCTTCGCCCGTGGCAGAGGATGGCATCGGCCATTGCCGGCTTTGAGCGCAGGGGCGTCCCGGGGAAGAATGGAGGTGATGGGGGGCTTAGTGGTGGTGGTGAGGGAGTACTGGAATGGGTAGGGAGAAGAGAGAGGGGCCGTGGTGCCCGAATCCGAGCGGCGGTCAGTGGCGGCAATCCGGCCATGGAGAGGGCAGGAAAGCACTAGGGGTAGAGGGATGTTGTCTGGGAGGTGCATGGGAGAGAGAGGGATTCAGAAGAGTCGAGGGAGTGCCCGGGGGGAGGCTCTATATAGGGGGGCCGTGGTGCACCGTGGACGCGGCCTACGACGCACTCGGGTGAGGTCGTGGAGGGGAGAGGAGAGAGTTTTAGGAGGGCGCCGGCTGCTTGCCGTGTCCCAGACGCCGAGGCGGCTTCGTGAGACACGCTGGGGAGGCCCGAGGTGGCCGGAGTCGGTTGGCAGGGGGCGGCTACAGTGCGGGAGCGCACTGTAGCGCGCTCCAGAGCGCCCATATGGCTGTCCAGGCCATTTTCTATGCTTGTGGGCGCGCCCTTGCATGTCCAGTAGCATTTGGGGGGTGCTAAGGAAGGGATCTTGGACTTGGATGCTTTGGGTGGCCAGTGGGTGAAGAGAGAGAGGAAGGAGAAGAGTGGAAATGGGGCTGTCCAGAATAGAAAATTGGTGGTTCCATCCCCTTGATCAATAAGCATTGACTTGAGCTGAATGCCAGAGGTAGAGGGAGGTTAGGAGGAGGTCTGGTAAAGAGGAGAACTCATTTGTATTAGTGGAAGAGGCCCAAACAGGGTTTTTAGTTAAAGTGCAGAAGGTGTTTGTTGCTGGTTTGTGCAAGAAGATGAACTCCTCTTGTCATAAGGCTTGGCAGGGTCAAATGGCATGAGAAAATAAGGGGTTTCACCAATATTGAGTTCATTTGGGCAAAGTTGCCAATGCAACTTTTGTAAACCCTAAAAATCAACAGAAATGGACTCTGCAAGATTTAGTCATGAAAATCTGTTCTCCTTGATGCACCACTTGGTTTAGTGTCATCATTTGAGGTTATGGACATGCCCACAAAAGTTGAGATCAAAAGGAGAAAGTTTCCAGTGTAGAGTTGCTCAAATTTGGTTCTGGACAGGGAGGGTTTTGGGGCACTTTGATCAATATAAAATTTTCTCCAACTCGTGCCATTTGGTCTAGATGAATTATTAGACCATTTGAGCATGTTCACAAGGTTTGAGAACATTTGGACATGTTTGGCAATGTAAAGTTGCTCAAACTTCAAAATGAACAGAAATGGTTTTGAGGGGATTTCATGGAGTTATACTATTCTCCATGACATGATACTTTTCAAGATCATCAAACATGTCATATGTGACCTGATAGAATTTTCTTGGAATTTTTGGAGAATATTTCCTTTGTAAATATTTCAAAAGCTTGAAATATCCAGAAAGGGTTTTTGAGGGATTTGACCAATATTTTGAACATGACCATGTGTTGAAACTCTTATATATGGACAATATATGTCCACTGAGTTTCTCTAGGCTTTTGTCAAATATTTTTGAAACAATAAAATAATTTTTCCCTATTAAAGACCATTTCTGGCCTTAAGAAAAAGCTTTTAAATAAAATAGGAAAATAACTTTTAAAATTATATTTTTGTGGTTTCTGGGTATCCTATATCTGATAGGAGTCAAATATATTTTTGGAAAGATTTTTCATACCACAAATCAAGTACTTGCAGTGCAAACCTCAACTCAGGGGGTTTTGAAAAACTAATTTTTGAAAATACTATTTGGCCAAATTATTTTTGCAAGAAAATTCTATATTGTACTATACATATGGTATGATCATTGGGCAGAAGTTTTGGATCAAGGAGAAGGAGTATAAGAGTTGGAGGATTTATTTTATTTTTAGAGCACTTGCAAACAACAGACAAAAACCAATCAAGGCAAGGTTCAAAACACTCAAAAGTTTTTGTCAAACCACATTTTATCATGATTGTTGGCTTAAATGTAGTGGCATGAAAATCAGGGTGTGACAGACCTACCCCCCTTACAAGAATCTCATCCCCGAGATTCCCAAACTAGGCGCGGAAAGGGATACAGGAACTTGGATCTAGGGTAGTCTTCAAGTCCTCATGTTGCTTCTGCTTCCGTGTAGTGCTCCATTGAGCTTGAAGTACTTGCTGGTGTAGCTTTGTGTATGACGCTCTTCTTGATCCAGGTTGCTAATGAGTAGCTCGCGGTAGGTTAGATTGGGCTAGAGGTTAATGGCTCGGTGGTTAATGCCCTCGTAGAGATCGGGCAAGTTAGGGAGTTGGAAACACTTCCGGGGTTGTGATGCATGGAAAGCAATGTGCACATCAGGTAACTCAGGTGGCAACTCCAGCTGTTAACTGTCTTCTCTTCGTCTCGTAGTGATCTCAGAGGGGGTTGTTAAATCTTGGAGTGATCTCGAAGGGGACCGATTAATCTTGGTGTGGGTCTCCTTGTCATGGAAATGCTTGGTTCCTTAGAGAGGAGTGGCTTGCAGATACACCTGGTCTTCGACGCGGATGTTTACTTCTTGGTGATGGTGGTAGTTCTTCCTCCTTGGCATGACGATCTTCAGATGTTCCTTGACCAGCTCAACGATTCTTCTTACGTCTTCGGGGAGACAAGTATGTCATCAAACAAAGATGGCAACTATCTTGTCTAAGCACTCCATGAAGACTTGATTCACGGGGTTAATAAAGTAGGCTGGGGAATTAGTGCTGGTTTTGTTGAGTGTGGGCCAAGGTGGTTCTAGATCTAGTATCAAGGCCCTAAGGTCCTGATCCGACCACGTTGTAGCTTGGTAGGGCGTAAGGGTTTCAAGGATTCCAGTGTGCGAGTGAATGTTTATCATCCCATCCTTGAGCATAGTTTCTGAGATGCCAATTGTGCTATCTAGTCCTTTAAACAAATCACATCATATCACTGATGGTATCCTTTCGTATAGGTCAACTCCAATCATCACTCATGTGATTCATATCCTCATGACTCTCGAGAGGAGGTCTAAAAAAATCATATATGTCTACGATCCCCAAACTCATGTGTGTGGCTACCCCTAAAAATCCATGGGTAGAACATACAAGCTACTAAGCTTCAATTAAACATGATAATCCAAGTGCTCAGCCCATTCTTCCAAGGTCCAATGTAGTGCATCTCTATCCTAAGGAAACACGTCGTAAGCCACTCCAAGATCTTGTTTCCTTCTTATGAATCAACCCCAATAGCCCATTAACTTCCATCAATCACTACATAATCCATTTAATTCTACAAATCCAATGTTTATGGTGTTCCATATGATCTCCTAAGGTTCCTATAACCCCCAGATACTTGAAAGGGCTATTCTTGCTATAGTCAGTCCACCGATCCCCATTATTGTTATCTAGTAATACTCCAAGGTCAAGTTCACAAAGATGCCTAAATAAACTCCGACAATTAATCCAATCTCCTGGTTTATGGTCCACCGAGAAACATGGTATCATGATCAAGATCATCAGTCTAAATCCAATTTACTCCGAACCATGTACAATTATTCTGCATCTATATTCAACTAGAATCAACTACTTAAATCCAAATCTCTTGTCCAACGAGAATTCCTACATGTTCCCCAAGTCATTTACGTAATATCAGCTGTCCCCTATCAATATCCCATGGCTAAGTTAAATCCGAATACTTCCAAGAATTCCAGCTGCGATCACAATTGTCCTATAAATCCAATTTACTCAGGGGTAATGAAAGCTATGCTACTCTATAATCATGATCCCACCAAGTTCATCTACCAACACGAAAGCCTTATAATCCACCAAATAGTCTCGGACGGTTCCCCAAAGTCATTGATATAAACTCACCAAGTCATTTGTCCTCTGTTCCTATATCCTCAAATTGGTCTTCCCTATGGCATCGTCAGGTTTGGTGCTATCTTAGGATGATAATGTGCTCGTTCACTATGTCCACTAGTTCCATAATGAACCCAGTGGTAAGCAAGGTGACGGAGGCTTAACATATTCTCTTGCAATTTTGTGGGTTAAGCACATGGTTAAGGATTCGAGATGGGGTATCTTATGAAGTCTCGAAGGGTCTAGGAATGGGTTCCTAATCTTGAGGTGTAAACATACGGGGTTGCACTTGGTGGAGGAGGTTGTAGCAAAAGTCTTCAGTGCTTGTGGGTCGCCGAGGTGGAATCCATGGTGTATCTTGTCTTGCTTGTCTTCAGTTGAGGAGAGGGATGAGAGGGAAAAGTAGCGTAGAGGAGGGATGCCTAAAGGGGGTTCTATAGTGCAAGTGCAAACAAACAAATGCCGAAAGGGCCAAAAACAAACAACAAAATAAGGCAGGTGATATAGTCGTGTACTTGTTGCCTAGGGCAAAAAGAGCGACTGATATGAAAACATAAAAAAATAAAAACAAGCAACACACAATCATGGTTCTATTCGAACCATCATATGGACTCGACTGTGCATAGGGGGTACACCACTTATCTTACCCTAGGGGTTCTCGGACTCAGTAGTCGTGCCTTGTGCCTCGTGAAGTCTTCCGGGTTTTCCCCAGGTGTTGCTACGTCTCTTGTAATTGTTCGATGAAATGATCCCGGTTGAGCTTGAAGAGTCTTCAACAACTTCTCGCCTATTGGAGTGATAGGGTGAAGGTGGCTCCTTGTAGCTGGCATTGACTTGGTCTCCTCTTGTCTTCTTAATCATGACAGTCCCTTTTGCCTTCTAAGGCGCCGAGTGTACCAGGTAGGCAATCCTTTATGTAATGACATTAACAAGGCATAATAGAGGCCCAATCTGTCGGACACATTGTTGACAATATCGTCACTGAGAGCGGGGGATGAAGAGAACCATTTTCCTGCTCACTATAGTGAGGCGGACCAAATGGCTAGGTTCTCATCCACCGGTGGTTGCCGATGCAACAATGATAGGCAGGGTTGCTCTAATAGTGATGTATATCATGATCTTGCTTATCCTATGCCCTGGTCATCATAGGCTAAGGTTGCATCATCTTGGGGCAGTGTCAAGGATGTCACCATCTCCTGGGTCTTCAGGTCCTCATTCCTCGAGGATGTATCTTCTGTTGGTATTGTCTTGTTGTGATGTCGCCAATCTTGTGTTCAGGAGATGTGGGTGAATGTCTGGCAAGGCATCTTCCTTCTAGATTATCCACGAGGATTACAAGGAATCCAGTGGTCAGGGGCATAAGGGTTCTAGCGACCAAAGGTTTTGAAGGGGAAGAGATCAATAAGGAAAGTATACCTTAGTTTTCAAAAAACTGAGAAGGGAAGAGAAGTATAGATAGTTTTGGAAAACTAGCAATAGTTTTGGAAATAGTTTTACCCTAACAAACGACCATGCTAACTAAGGCTTCCTACAGTCAGGATGGCTCTGATACCAGCTCTGTGGGGACCCCGACTCATAAGTCGTGATCACCGAATGCACGTGTACAGTGATCCCAGAGATCAATGCTCACTGAACACACAGAAGCTGAATAACAAGAGGCTTACATCCATACGTACCGTATTACACAAGTAGGACCATTATGGCCAAGTCTTGAGTATAACATTGCAGCGGAAATCTTCGTCGATAACTTGGACCCATGCCATCTGCCTTAACCCTACAGGTATTCTGACTAGGAAGCGTCCTAGCTCGCATGTTCGTCTTTGAAGTATTCTTCATCATATCCTGTTCTTTCATGCCTGGTCAATAAAATAACCAGTGGCAAGCCAATGAGTACTTTGAATGTACTTGCAAGCAACCCATATTTTGGTTCAAGATACAACAATGCATTATATAGGTAAATTTTTGCAGAAAGCTAGTTTTGAGTGCCATGACATGTTCAACAACTAGTAAGACATGCATCAAGAGAATTCAAGTAACCATGAGGACAGGTTACACGTATCAACATAAATAGAGAGGGCACCAACCCAACTCAATCATGTCAAGTCCTTTGACTTGACCCAAGTAAATCTTCCCACTTATCCAAACACACACACTGGTTTGTAAACATGTGGACGTAGCCCAAGAGCGGTTACCCAACTGTCCTTGACCATGGACACGGCTATTCGAATAGTTTTACACTCTGCAGAGGTTGCACACTGTACCCACAAGATCCGGGGAACTTCTGTGTCATCCACGACCCGCGATACCTCAGTACTCGGGGTAAGCACCCGATCACTACCTTTCCCTAGACGACACTAACATGGAGTCCACTCGATTGGTAGTAACCCCCGTGCCCAACATTATCACATAACATTTTCATGGAGCCACGCTCCATAATCATCTCACATCACAAGCACGGTGTACCAACGGTGTGTCCGGTGCCCCATAAAAAGGTTCTTGGTCGCCCTACCTGGCACGACCCCGTCCCGAAAGAGAGCACCAACTCTCCCCCATCACTAGTAATGCGGGGTCCAAGCTAGTATCGACCTAGGTAATCAATAATGCCCTTTCCCATATAAGGGTAGAGTGGTTGCGCATGTAAGGTTGGAATAACGGTCGCAACTTAAACCAATCCGTTTTGAAAACAACACACACTTGCCTCGGTACACCACTTCGTCATCAAGTGGCTACCCAACTCATCATCTCCCCCGGGCATAAGTGGCACCAGATGGGGTTTTCGAAAAGTCTTTTGAAAATACTTTGTCTCCATCACTATGCATAATCCCGTCCCTTTTCGCGTAGCACTACTTTAGCATCCTATCTACTCCCACCATCATAACCCTCATAAGAAGGTAGGGTCATGCACAATGCAAGTATCAACGAGGAAGTACGGTGGCAAACCATCAAAGTGGTTACCACCCCATCATGATTCTGTTGCAACAACAATATGGTGCTATATGACATGCATAAAAAGGGTTTCGTAGACATGGTCAAAGGGCTGCTTGCCTGTTTTAACAGAGTCTTCGAGGTCTTCAAATATCTCTGGTCCAACTCCGAGCATTTCGTCTACTTCGTCAACTATCGTCGAAAGCAACCATAATAAACAACACAACAAGGCAGGAAATAAAAGTGCTCTAAAAAATATGAGTTGGACTTTTCTAGGATACCTCTGGTCATATGAGGGATGACCAAAGTGGTTTCATTAGGATTTGATCAATGGACATCTCTAAACATTTCAATATGATGGAATCAAGGGATTAATGGGTTTGCAAGAAGTGTATAGAAACATTATTTTCAAAAATGAGCAGAGGCACCCATTTGACAAAGCATGATTTTAGAAGCACCTAGGAGTTGGTTTCTCTGGATTTGGAGTTCAAATGAATATCCTATGATTTTGCAAAGTTGGCTATACATGAAGAAATAGACCATTATTTGAGGTGATACAGAAAGTATTAGTAAAAATGTTCAAAAACTAAGTTTTGAACTTATAAACATCTAGGAATTTGAATCATGGAATTTGGATCAAAAATGGGCTCTCTGTGATATTCTAAAGTTCATCATAGAAATGGAATAACAAAATTTGATAAATGTTTGTGAAGAAAAAGTTCCTGGAAAAATGTGCAAGTTGCACCATGAGATAGATCATAATTTTATGAGCTACTAGAAATTTGAATAATCAAATTTGGATTTGATTTGAATTGTTTATGGATTTTACAATCCTACCAGAAAAAGAGAAAGAAAAGGAATTAGGTTATACCTAAAGCGCACGCTGAGCGCAATATAGTGCCTCTGCGCACTGGGCCGGCCCATTGGCTCGGCCACGCGAGAGTAGGAGGCAACGTCAAAGGCGTACTCCGATACTACGCCTTCGCGCACGGGAGGCGGCTCCAATCTGGACCCGTGTCCACTTAAACATGGTAGGCCCATCCGTCAGTGGCTCAGGCCCTGCGCCAAGCCGTTGACAGGCGGGGCCCGTTGGGCGTCATGGCGTCGTCCTCAACCTCCCGCCCAAAGCAGAGGAGGTGAGGCAGGGGAGACGTCAGCGGCGACTGTCGGCGCTACCGGCCACCGTTTCCGATGATCCAGCCACCAGAGTGCTCGGGGAAACGTGCCGCATCCGGGAGGCCACACTACGGGCGCCAGCTTCCTCAGAGAGGAGCGGGCCTTCGCCCGCGGTGGATGATGGCATCGGCCATTGCCGGCTTCGAGCGCAGGAGCGTCCCGGGGAAGAATGGAGGCGATGGGGGGCTTAGTGGTGGTGGTGAGGGAGTACTGGAGTGGGTAGGGAGAAGAGAGAGGGGCCGTGGTGCCCGAATCCGAGCGGCGGTCACCGGTGGCAATCCGGCCATGGAGAGGGCAGGAGAGCACTAGGGGTAGAGGGATGTTGTCTGGGAGGTGCATGGGAGAGAGAGGGATCCAGAAGAGTCGAGGGAGTGCTCGTGGGGAGGCTCTATATAGGGGGGCCGTGGTGCATCGTGGACGCGGCCTACGACACACTCGGGTGAGGTCGTGGAGGGGAGAGGAGAGAGTTTTAGGAGGGGGCCGGCATCTTGCCGTGTCCCAGACGCCGAGGCGGCTTCGTGAGACACGCTGGGGAGGCCCGAGGTGGCCGGAGTCGGTTGGCAGGGGGCGGCTACAGTGCGGGAGCGCACTGTAGCGCGCTCCAGAGCACCCATATGGCTGTCCAGGCCATTTTCTATGCTTGTGGGCGCGCCCTTGCATGTCCAGTAGCATTTGGGGGGTGCTAAGGAAGGGATCTTGGCCTTGGATGCTTTGGGTGGCCAGTGGGTGAAGAGAGAGGAAGGAGAAGAGTGGAAATGGGGCTGTCCAGAATAGAAAATTGGTGGTTCCATCCCCTTGATCAATAAGCATTGACTTGAGCTAAATGCCAGAGGTAGAGGGAGGTTAGGAGGAGGTGCGGTAAAGAGGAGAACTCATTTGTATTAGTGGAAGAGGCCCAAACAGGGTTTTTAGTTAAAGTGCAGAAGGTATTTGTTGCTGGTTTGGGCAAGAAGATGAACTCCTCTTGTCATAAGGCTTGGCAGGGTCAAATGGCATGAGAAAATAAGGGGTTTCACCAATATTGAGTTCATTTGGGCAAAGTTGCCAATGCAACTTTGGTAAACCCTAGAAATCAACAGAAATGGACTCTCCAAGATTTAGTCATGAAAATCTGTTCTCCTTGATGCACCACTTGGTTTAGTGTCATCATTTGAGGTTATGAACATGCCCAAAAAAGTTGAGATCAAAAGGAGAAAGTTTCCAGTGTAGAGTTGCTCAAATTTGGTTCTGGACAGGGAGGGTTTTGGGGCACTTTGATCAATATAAAATTTTCTCCAACTCGTGCCATTTGGTCTAGATGAATTATTAGACCATTTGAGCATGTTCACAAGGTTTGAGAACATTTGGACATGTTTGGCAATGTAAAGTTGCTCAAACTTCAAAATGAACAGAAATGGTTTTGAGGGGATTTCATGGAGTTATACTATTCTCCATGACATGATACTTGTCAAGATCATCAAACATCTCATATGTGACATGATAGAATTTTCTTCGAATTTTTGGAGAATATTTCCTTTGTAAATATTTCAAAAGCTTGAAATATCCAGAAAGGGTTTTTGAGGGATTTGACCAATATTTTGAACATGACCATGTGTTGAAACTCTTATATATGGACAATATATGTCCACTGAGTTTCTCTAGGCTTTTGTCAAATATTTTTGAAACAATAAAATAATTTTTCCCTATTAAAGACCATTTCTGGCCTTAAGAAAAAGCTTTTAAATAAAATAGGCAAATAACTTTTAAAATTATATTTTTGTGGTTTCTGGGTATCCTATATCTCATAGGAGGCAAATATATTTTTGGAAAGATTTTTCATACCCCAAATCAAGTACTTGCAGTGCAAACCTCAACTCACGGGTTTTTGAAAAACTAATTTTTGAAAATACTATTTGGCCAAATTATTTTTGCAAGAAAATTCTATATTGTACTATACACATGGTATGATCATTGGGCTGAAGTTTTGGATCAAGGAGAAGGAGTATAAGAGTTGGAGGATTTATTTTATTTTTAGAGCACTTGCAGACAAAAACCAATCAAGGCAAGGTTCAAAACACTCAAAAGTTTTCGTCAAACCACATTTTATCATGATTGTTAGCTTAAATGTAGTGGCATGAAAATCAGTGTGTGACAGTTTTGCAGGGAAAATCCTTGAGGCGGAGTGCCGGGCCCGCGGTGGGCAGCCAACAAGGGCTGCTGCAGCCAGGCGTGCCAAAAAGAAGTGCGGACCATATCGAGACTCCGGTGCAACGCTAAGGCGTGCTAATTTAATGCCTAGGGTTTATGCCCTCAAGTCATGCTAACGCTCATGCTCTCCTTAGGAAGAAGAGAGCCCGCCTGACTATATCCACCGGCCAGACTTCAAGGCCGGGTCCGGAAGTGGAGGCGGACACGGGGTGCGCGTCGGGCGTTCCTCCGATAGAGGATGCAGATGGGCTATCTGCCACCAATTCAGAGGTGGAGAGTGCCATGAACCACAGGCATCGCCGGACTGTTCTTCAGGACGCATGTTTTTCCCCAGAGGCATTGAACGCCTTTAGTACGGGAGATGCGTACCTCCGTGCCGCTCAAAATGGTCTAGCCAGAGCCACAGAGCTGTATGTAAAAGACATACGGGTGAGTAAATCTGATGGTTATATATGTCAGTAGCCCCCGAGACTTGAAATAGTTAAGATAACTATTTTAAGGATCATATGTTATGCAGGGTCTTACAAAGAAGAACACGCAAGTGTCTCAGGAGCTGGCAGAGTGCAAGGCCCAACTCGAGGCCGCACTAGCCGCTTCAGCTATTGCCAAGGGGACCCCCTCAGGTAATATATGCTCCGAAAAATAATTCCGTTGTAAAGTGCGGCATGTGTGCAATTCTGACGATAACAGTGCAGATGGGGCGGGAGTAAATCCGAACAAGTAACAACTCCTACGCCAACTAAAGGCTGGCGAGAGCTTGCTGACAAGGGTTAGGCAAGAGAAGAACAAACTTCATGACGCCAATACCCAGCTGGGCGAGGAACTAAAGGATGTTCGTATTCAGCTGTCTGCTTCCGTAAAGGAGAATCGGCGACTTTGACGCGGCATTTTTAGTAAGTGCTTGAACGAATTCTCGAAAAAAAATTCGGCGAGGAAGTCGATTGATAGAGCTATGTCTGTAGGTCTGCTGACAGGTTGTCCTGCGGAGGAAATGCCCGGTTCAACGGGGGACCTTCTTCCCGAGCTGTTGCAACTGCACGAACGAGTTCGGCAGGCAATGCAGGGCATCGTCCAGGCTATGTGGCCATCCCTCTCCACGCCCGAAGGCCTTGGGGAGCTTGCAAAGAAGTTGGAGGGAGTGCGGCGGCGCTTCCGGTTGTGGAAGATATCGGCCTGTCGTCAAGGTGCCAGGGAGGCCTGGGCCATGGTGAAGACCCGAACCACATGGCCGAAATCGGCCCTATGGGTCCTGACGGAAAGGAGATCCCTGTCAGTTTAGTATATGGCCAGGTAGAGCTGGCTGCAAAGTATTCTCAACAGGACTGTAAATTATACTGCCTGTTGGATGGTATTGAAGAAGAATATACCGAGTCGGATTGACTCTGTAATTTAAAATGACATAAAAAATGCCTTCTAGCCGGATTGTAGATCGTTTGTCATTGCAGACCTTTTCGCTTCGACCTCTGGACCCTATATTCCGGAGTGTGTCCGAATACCCTCTCGATTATGTAAGAACCGGGGCATGCATGGAGACAAGGCGTAGGGATCATAATTGCTTTAGCAGACAAGTGCCCAACTAGTTATGTTATATTACATGGTTAGTAAGAAACATCTTCTAGGGAGAATAGTTCTGTTAGGGGTTCCTTTCCCTGGGAGGCATGCCCTAAAGTGCACGTCCGAACTGCTAAAAAGAGCAGAAAAGCATCTGGGAGCAGATAAATAAACAAGAAAAATCATCTTTTAGTTCACCGACCGAATATTCCCTTAAGAACACTAGCTTTCGGCTTCACCCAGTCTGAGGTACACATTCGGCTGACCCGGCAGTAACAATCGCAGAGGTGCTTGTGACGCCCCCGATTTAATCGTACACTAATCATGCACGCAAATGTGTACGATCAAGATCAGGGACTCACGGGAAGATATCACAACACAACTCTAAAACATAAATAAGTCATACAAGCATCATAATACAAGCCAGGGGCCTCGAGGGCTCGAATACAAGTGCTCGATCATAGACGAGTCAGCGGAAGCAACAATATCTGAGCACAGACATAAGTTTAAACAAGTTGCCATAAGATGGCTAGCACAAACTGGGATACAGATCGAAAGAGGCGCAGGCCTCCTGCCTGGGATCCTCCTAAACTACTCCTGGTCGTCGTCAGCGGGCTGCACGTAGTAGTAGGCACCTCCAACGTAGTAGTTGTCGTCAACGGTGGCGTCTGGCTCCTGGACTCCAGCATCTGGTTGCGACAACCAGAAAGAAAGGAAAGGGGGAAAAAAGGGGGGAGAAAGCAACCGTGAGTACTCATCCAAAGTACTCGCAAGCAAGGAACTACACTACATATGCATGGGTATATGTGTAAGGAGGCCATATCAGTGGACTGAACTGCAGAATGCCAGAATAAGAGGGGGATAACTAATCCTGTCGAAGACTACGCTCCTGGCAGCCTCCGTCTTGTAGCATGTAGAAGAGAGTAGACTGAAGTCCTCCAAGTAGCATCGCCAAGTAGCATCTCCAAGTAGCATCTCCAAGTAGCATCTCCAGTAGCATCGCATAGCATAATCCTACCCGGTGATCCTCTCCTCGTCGCCCTGTTAGAGAGCGATCACCGGGTTGTATCTGGCACTTGGAAGGGTGTGTTTTATTAAGTATCCGGTTCTAGTTGTCATAAGGTCAAGGTACAACTCCAAGTCGTCCTGTTACCGAAGATCACGGCTATTCGAATAGATTAACTTCCCTGCAGGGGTGCACCAACTTACCCAACACGCTTGATCCCATTTGGCCGGACACACTTTCCTGGGTCATGCCCGGCCTCGGAAGATCAACACGTCGCAGCCCCACCTAGGCAAAACAGAGAGGCCAGCACGCCGGTCTAAACCTAAGCGCGCAGGGGTCTGGGCCCATCGCCCTGAGCACACCTGCACGTTGCGTGGGCGGCCGGAAGCAGACCTAGCCTAGTGGCGTTCCAGTCCAATCCGGCACGCGCCGCTCCGTCGCTGACGTCTGAAGTGCTTCGGCTGATACCACGACGTCGGGATACCCATAACTACTCCCGCGTAGATGGTTAGTGCGTATAGGCTCGTAGCCGACTCAGATCAAATACCAAGATCTCGTTAAGCGTGTTAAGTATCCGCGAACGCCGAACAGGGCCAGGCCCACCTCTCTCCTAGGTGGTCTCAACCTGTCCTGTCACTCCGCCACAAGTAACAGTCGGGGGCCGTCGGGAACCCAGGCCCACCTCTACCGGGATGGAGCCACCTGCCCCTTCAGCCCCCATCTCCGAACAGTATCACAGGTAATGTAACTGTGTAAAGTATATCGTATATGCCTGTGATCACCTCCCGAAGTGATCACAGCCCAGTAGTATAGCATGGCAGACGGACAAGAGTGTAGGGTCACTGATGGAACACTAGCATCCTATACTAAGTATTTAGGATTGCAGGTAAGGTATCAACAGATGTAGCAACAATGTCAGGCTATGCATCAGAATAGGATTAACGAAAGTAGTAACATGCTACACTACTCTAATGCAAGCAGTATAGAGAAGAGTAGGCAATATCTGGTGATCAAAGGGGGGGCTTGCCTGGTTGCTCTGGCAAGAGAGAGGGGTCGTCAACTCCGTAGTCGAACTGGGCAGCAGCAGCGTCGGTCTCGTAGTCTACCAGAGAGAAGAGGGGGAAGAAACAATGAATACCTTGTAAACAAATGCATATCGATGCATGACATGACAAGTAACGGTGCTAGGGGTGCCCTAACGCGGTATGAGGTGATACCGGTGAAGGGGGAAAACATCCGGGAAAGTATTCCCGGTGTTTCGCGTTTTCGGGCAGAGGAGCCGGAGGGGGAAAGTTGCGAGTTCGATAGGTTAGGGGGGTGTGGCGGACGAACGGGTTGCGTATCCGGAATCGTCTCGTCGTTCTGAGCAACTTTCATGTAGAAAGTATTTTCATCTGAGCTACGGTTTATTTTATATTAATTAAAAAAAATTTAAATCATTTTTAGGATTTATTTAACTATTTAATTCTAACATTATCCAGAATAGTGCTTGCTGACGTCATCATGACGTCAGCATGACATCAGCAGTCAACGGAGGTGTTGACTGGTCAAACTGACGTGTGGGCCCAGTGGGACCCACCTGTCATACACTGCTAGGTTGATTAGGGTTTAGATTAAACTAATTACTGTCTAATTAAACTAACAGGTTAATTAGATTAAATAAATAGGATTAATTAACTTAATTAATTTAGTTAATTAATTAATTAATTAAATTTATTTTTATTTTTATTTTCTTCTAAAAACGTTCTGGGGCGTGGGGCCCCTCTGTCATAGGGCCCTGGGGGCCTAGCGGGTCGGGCGTGCTACGGGCGTGCGGGCGCAGGGGCGCTAGCGTTGGCCCGACTGGGCACTGGGCGAGGCCAGCCGCGGGGTGGGGCTTGCATTCGGCGCCGGCAAGGCACGGCCGGCCGGAGTGGCGCAAGGCGGCGGAGGGAGTGGAGCAGGCGCAGGGGAGCAGAACTCCGGGCGCGGCCACGCGAGGTCGCGGGCGCGACGAGCACGTCCCCGGAGTGAGGCAGGGCACGCCCCGAGCAGGCGCGCGTGCGAGGACCCGGCCTGGGGTGGGCAGAGGCATACGGGAGCGGGAGCGCGTGCGCGCGTTTGGGCAGGAGCACCTGATGCTTGAGCCCATCGGCCATGGCGGATGGCGGAGCTCGGCGCTCACGGGCATCGGTGATGCGACGTGAAATCGATGGAGAACGGAGGAGGAATCGAGAGGTGCTCACATCGGGGCTGCAGGGTTCGGGGGCAGCGTTGCTCGGGGAGGAAGCCGGGGACGATGTCGATGTGGTGACGGGGAGGCAGTCCGGCGGGGGGGGGGGGGGGAGTCGAGGGCTGCGGCCGATCCGGCGAAGACGATGAGGGGCTCCGGCGGCGCGGTCCTCGGGCATTGGGGAAGGCGTTGGGGAAGACAAGACAGCGACAAGGTAGTCCTGGGCGGGGTGGCAAGGGTGAGGCAGCGCCGGTGAGGTCCAGCGAGCGCCTGGCGTCGCCGGTGCAGCGGCGGATCGATCCCCCGATCCAATCGGGGGGGCGCAGAGGAGGGGAGAAGGGGAGGCGACAGCAGCCTGGTGGCGCCAGCGACGGGCGCCGTCGTCGAGGTCGCGGGACGGCACAGGATCGGGGTCCCTCCCGTCGATCCAGAACAGGCGAGTGGGGAGGAGAGGAGCGAGGCGAGTGGGCGTCGTGCGGAGGGGGGGGGGAGTGAGCGAGTGGGGCTAGGGTTTCGGGCGAGAGGGGGATTTGGGGAGTGGCCGGCTGGGCCGGTGGCCGACTGGGCCGGCCTGTTTGGCCGAAACCCAGTGGGGGCCTTTCTCTCTTTCCTTTTGTTTTTGCTTTGCTTTTTCTTTTTACTTTTCTTTTCTGCTTTATGTCTAGTTTCCTTTTATTTTAGTTTTACAAAATACACCAATGGTTCCTAGATTGGTATTGCTTATACATACTACTGCCACATTAATTTGGGTAACTAAATAAAATAGTTTAATATTTTATTCATTGTAAAAGGAATTCAACTAATTGTTTTTGCTACTATTCAAAACATTTTAGAGTATTTATGCCTTTTATAAAAGTGTGGTTCCTCCACCATAATTACTTATGAATTATTTGGAACCACCCGAACATTTTAGTTTTAATATTAGAAAACCTTTAATGTTTGACTTGACTTTGAATTTGAATTTGAATCGGTTTCGAACTAACGCGAGATTTGCCACACTAATCTAGGTGACGCGGCATCACTAGTAGAGGGTTACTGTAGCTTAATTATCCGGGCGTCACAATTCTCCTCCACTACAAGAAATCTCGTCCCGAGATTTAAGAGGGGAGTAAGGGGGAAATGTCTGGTTACTAAATTCTAACGAATCTTCTCGGTCTTGGTTGCTCTTCTCGAAGAGGTCGATCAATTACATTGTTGTCTTCATTTCTCTGCTTCGGGTCATCATGCTGAAGTTGTCTTCCTTTCTTCGAGAACTCCATCGCACTTTAGAATATGAAAGGGGCAGCTCGGCAACGACAGAATATTATAAGGGTAATAACCTAGGGTTAACCCAGGAATGAGCATAAGAGTACCTCTCGAGTTGGAACTTAGGAAATACATCGAGAGAGATACAAGTAGGCATGAGAAACTTCAAGCGGATAGGTAAACGTTCGATGCCTGAAATAGAGTATGAGAGGGGTTCAGAGCAACGGGAATAGGTATTGTGTCTAACTCAAGAATAGGTGATCTCATCAGAAGGTGGCTCGTGAATTACATATGAGGCCACGCGTGATGAATAATTATGGGAACAGGGGGTGTATAGGAGAGTCAGGTTTTGATCCTGTGGAACTGTGGGTTATGGGCCCACCATGTGGTTAAAAGTTGGAAGGGTGTTGACATCTTGCACGGTCATGATAGCAAGACATGTCAGAGGGTAGCCTATCAGTTATGTTGACAACAATGTCGGTACCAAGGGCGAGGGACGAAGAGAACCATTTTCCTGCTCGTTGAACGAGGCGGACCAATAGGCAAAGTTCTCGTCCATTGGTGGTTACCATAATGTCATCAACAATAGTAACAGGGTCTTGCTGACAGAAATGTACACCGAGGTGTTTACATAAGCAGAAGAATATTTCTGCTTGGATCATATAGATCACCAGAAGGTTTAATCAAATCAATGGAAAGGAAAAGTGATTATCAGGTTTAAACAGAACCATGGAAAGGAAAAGGTGTTTAAACACATATTTCAAGGGCATATCTTTCCCAAGGACAAGCAGATGATATTCATGACAGGATAGTAGGTAGAAAACCATTTTAGGTAAGGGGAGAAAAATTTCATGACATTACCCATACAACGGTGTTTGGATAATTGATAAAGAGAATTTAGCATTGTGCTTCAAATGTTCTTGGTGATGAACGGAGTACCACAGACATGCTTCGAGATAGCATTGACATGGTCAATAGGTAAAGATCGGGCTATGGATACATAAGGGATCCATCAGGATCAACTTATAGAATAAGTCTTATAATTTCCTCAGGGAAGAATGGTTAACCTTGCTAATAAGGAAACTATAACAGCAGGTCATCCGGCCAGGTGTGCTGGACATGCCATCACCTTACCGGGTCATAAAAGACCAGTGTTATAACTCTTGGAAAAATGTTCCAACCATCATATCTGACCGAGATTCAGATCTGATCGGTGTTAGGATACCTCGGACTCAGGATGTCCGAGAAGAAAAGGCGCAACACAAATCATTGAAATGGCATTGCAAGATTCTCGGGAAATGAACTATGGGAGCGGGTTCCTGAAACAATAGTTCATCATTAAACCAAGGAGAGGTGAGGGGTGGCTGATTGACTCAACGACAATTCATTGAGATTTTCAAAAGATGGATTTCCACAATAATGTGAACAAGAAGATGACATTTGTCAGATCAAATGGTATAAGGAAGTATGCTCGAGGGAAACATACACAATTAAACATTGGTTGAAAGGTGCGCCCGAAATATGGGTTGGGTTGCACGACCAATGTCAGAATGGTGATTCAATAATCAATAGCCTAAGAATGAACTTTCGACCATTAACTTCAAAAAAAAAATAGGGTTGCTAGAAGGAAAGAATCCAAACAACACCGTTCACTTGTTGGAATTAACACGGGGACCAAGAAAGAATGGTGATGGTGAGAAGTATTTCTATGTCAAGAATTCTCAAGAGGTGGAACAAATCTCAGAACACTCTTGACATAAAGGATGGTAATACTCCAAGGTAAAGAAGAACAATTGCTGGATAGCAAGGAACTCAAGGTATAACACCGAACATGAACAAGCTTGTGTTGGTGGGAGGGCAATAAAGTGGTCGACGATAATACAATTCATCGAGGGCAAGGATGGTATTTCTCATCATGAATTCAATTGATATCCTGGATGAGCTCAGAATGTTGATGATCACGACACCTTTGTCGCGAGAGTTCATGAAGATGTAATCGATCGGTAACGACATCAAGTCAAGTAATGATGAAGTGAAAGGTTATTGGAACCAAGGGTACGACACAAACTCGAAACCAAGCTTGTTGTTCAAGGCGAAATGATATGACGATGAGGATCGACGTAAGGTTAGTTCATCGTCGAAAATTGGTGCTCCGAGAATAATGACCAGGTAGCACAGTTAGAATCGTCACAGGCTAGGAATGGCGTGATTGGGTACAAACTCGTACTTATAGAAGCTTACTGAAGAGTTGTTGAACCGAAGAGCGGACTCGGTTCAGTTATCGGTGTCTTTGAGTGTTCAATATCTTAGAGCCCGCGAAAAATTGGAATCAGTGGGAAGGTAGCACTTGATGAAGAACTCATAAAAAGTTATGCAGTTCCATGATAATCTCGAGATACTGGAGGGTATTGCTCGAAGGAAGAGTGACATAGGGGTTGCGGAGAGGTATTGATCCGCAGAAGACAAGTGTTTTCACTTGCTTGAGAAATGGGATCAAGTAGAAAATATGGTTGGAACCATGATTGCAAAGGATCAATTCACAGATACCAGATGATATTATATCAAGACAATAGTTATTATTACAAGAAGCTTCCATGATAGGATCTACATCGTGTCCATGGGCATGAACACAAGTTCAAGGTCGACTCCCACTTCTTCAATGTATAACCTTCCATTCACTTCTCGCCTTCAACGAAATTGTGTGTTGAAATTTTATCTGACATAACACTAGTAGAGTATGACCCGTAGTAGTTTTCGGGTTCACACAGTTTAGAGAAGGCATATGTCCAACCCATCGGGCCTCTTAGGAACATATACCACAAACTTCAGGAGTAAATAACACAAGCTCGATAGCAGAGCATGGTTGACAAAGCAGGGGATACAATTTACCAAAGGCGGTATACATCCTAGGAAAGGCTCAAGGTTATTGAATATGAAGGACATTGTCGAATAAAATCCAACAAAGGATCTGGGGTGAGTATCGGCACACAACCAGAGGAAGAAGCAAGGCAATTACATTGGATTATAGAAACAACTGAATAACTTAGAGCTCAATTGCTAAGGAATTATGATTTACAAAGTGAAGGATCAGAAGCAGACGCTCTGATCAAGGATGGATAAGTTCAATAGACTTAGGGGCACAATCGACGACAATTTAATTGGCGAGAACCAGCTCATGATTAAAACGACGTTTGAGCCGGAAGGATGAATTCTGGGATCTGTTTGAGGATTCCAAGCATTCGCAACAAATCGAATCAATGGACTCAAAATGACAATGACAATGGATGTCAACAAGATTACTAGACTTATGGGATTAACCATAATGCAAGCAATCAAGAATTTCAAGAGCAATAGGATGCTCAAGATTTACGGAAGATCGAATGGTATTTCGAAGTCTTTTGCAAAACACTTGATCAGTGGGGGTGAGCGGATACTCAGTAAGTGTGGGAAATTATCTGTAGGGGTATTCATTCGGCAAAGAACCGCAATGCAATAAGCTCAAGGATTCTCAAAAAGTTGGAGAAATAATTCGTTGCATCTTGTAATAACAAGATCAACGGGGAATGATTTTATCAATGGCAAGTGCACGTGGTTGTCCATAGGGGTTTATCGATGGAAGGGAATTGCAATAGCAATGGCACAAAGTCTCGAAAGATCATCGTAGAGTATCTTCCGAATCTTCCGATGCAGCAAGCGATCATCTGGAGTGAGGGGCTATCCGGGAGAAAGTATTTTACGAGAACCTAGAGTCAGAGTTAGCAAAATCATTTAAACCCGAATAGAAGAGAGTTCAAAGACCCAGAGTAAAGATCAAGCAATAAAAGATCCTAATACCACCCAAATGGCGACGTGAGCCCATAAGACTCACAGCCATGTTAGTAAAAGTTTTGCAATGTCTAGACTCGACTTCGGCCAAGGAGTGTGGAAGGGGGATTCCTACAGGCAGTCGGCTCTGATACCAACTTGTGACGCCCCCGATTTAATCGTACACTAATCATGCACGCAAATGTGTACGATCAAGATCAGGGACTCACGGGAAGATATCACAACACAACTCTAAAACATAAATAAGTCATACAAGCATCATAATACAAGCCAGGGGCCTCGAGGGCTCGAATACAAGTGCTCGATCATAGACGAGTCAGCGGAAGCAACAATATCTGAGCACAGACATAAGTTTAAACAAGTTGCCATAAGATGGCTAGCACAAACTGGGATACAGATCGAAAGAGGCGCAGGCCTCCTGCCTGGGATCCTCCTAAACTACTCCTGGTCGTCGTCAGCGGGCTGCACGTAGTAGTAGGCACCTCCAACGTAGTAGTTGTCGTCAACGGTGGCGTCTGGCTCCTGGACTCCAGCATCTGGTTGCGACAACCAGAAAGAAAGGAAAGGGGGAAAAAAGGGGGGAGAAAGCAACCGTGAGTACTCATCCAAAGTACTCGCAAGCAAGGAACTACACTACATATGCATGGGTATATGTGTAAGGAGGCCATATCAGTGGACTGAACTGCAGAATGCCAGAATAAGAGGGGGATAACTAATCCTGTCGAAGACTACGCTCCTGGCAGCCTCCGTCTTGCAGCATGTAGAAGAGAGTAGACTGAAGTCCTCCAAGTAGCATCGCCAAGTAGCATCTCCAAGTAGCATCTCCAAGTAGCATCTCCAGTAGCATCACATAGCATAATCCTACCCGGTGAACCTCTCCTCGTCGCCCTGTTAGAGAGCGATCACCGGGTTGTATCTGGAACTTGGAAGGGTGTGTTTTATTAAGTATCCGGTTCTAGTTGTCATAAGGTCAAGGTACAACTCCAAGTCGTCCTGTTACCGAAGATCACGGCTATTCGAATAGATTAACTTCCCTGCAGGGGTGCACCAACTTACCCAACACGCTTGATCCCATTTGGCCGGACACACTTTCCTGGGTCATGCCCGGCCTCGGAAGATCAACACGTCGCAGCCTCACCTAGGCAAAACAGAGAGGCCAGCACGCCGGTCTAAACCTAAGCGCGCAGGGGTCTGGGCCCATCGCCCTGAGCACACCTGCACGTTGCGTGGGCGGCCGGAAGCAGACCTAGCCTAGTGGCGTTCCAGTCCAATCCGGCGCGCGCCGCTCCGTCGCTGACGTCTGAAGTGCTTCGGCTGATACCACGACGTCGGGATACCCATAACTACTCCCGCGTAGATGGTTAGTGCGTATAGGCTCGTAGCCGACTCAGATCAAATACCAAGATCTCGTTAAGCGTGTTAAGTATCCGCGAACGCCGAACAGGGCCAGGCCCACCTCTCTCCTAGGTGGTCTCAACCTGTCCTGTCGCTCCGCCACAAGTAACAGTCGGGGGCCGTCGGGAACCCAGGCCCACCTCTACCGGGATGGAGCCACCTGCCCCTTCAGCCCCCATCTCCGAACAGTATCACAGGTAATGTAACTGTGTAAAGTATATCGTATATGCCTGTGATCACCTCCCGAAGTGATCACAGCCCAGTAGTATAGCATGGCAGACGGACAAGAGTGTAGGGTCACTGATGGAACACTAGCATCCTATACTAAGTATTTAGGATTGCAGGTAAGGTATCAACAGATGTAGCAACAATGTCAGGCTATGCATCAGAATAGGATTAACGAAAGTAGTAACATGCTACACTACTCTAATGCAAGCAGTATAGAGAAGAGTAGGCAATATCTGGTGATCAAAGGGGGGGCTTGCCTGGTTGCTCTGGCAAGAGAGAGGGGTCGTCAACTCCGTAGTCGAACTGGGCAGCAGCAGCGTCGGTCTCGTAGTCTACCAGAGAGAAGAGGGGGAAGAAACAATGAATACCTTGCAAACAAATGCATATCGATGCATGACATGACAAGTAACGGTGCTAGGGGTGCCCTAACGCGGTATGAGGTGATACCGGTGAAGGGGGAAAACATCCGGGAAAGTATTCCCGGTGTTTCGCATTTTCGGGCAGAGGAGCCGGAGGGGGAAAGTTGCGAGTTCGATAGGTTAGGGGGGTGTGGCGGACGAACGGGTTGCGTATCCGGAATCGTCTCGTCGTTCTGAGCAACTTTCATGTAGAAAGTATTTTCATCTGAGCTACGGTTTATTTTATATTAATTAAAAAAAATTAAATCATTTTTAGGATTTATTTAACTATTTAATTCTAACATTATCCAGAATAGTGCTTGCTGACGTCATCATGACGTCAGCATGACATCAGCAGTCAACGGAGGTGTTGACTGGTCAAACTGACGTGTGGGCCCAGTGGGACCCACCTGTCATACACTGCTAGGTTGATTAGGGTTTAGATTAAACTAATTACTGTCTAATTAAACTAACAGGTTAATTAGATTAAATAAATAGGATTAATTAACTTAATTAATTTAGTTAATTAATTAATTAATTAAATTTATTTTTATTTTTATTTTCTTCTAAAAACGTTCTGGGGCGTGGGGCCCCTCTGTCATAGGGCCCTGGGGGCCTAGCGGGTCGGGCGTGCTACGGGCGTGCGGGCGCAGGGGCGCTAGCGTTGGCCCGACTGGGCACTGGGCGAGGCCAGCCGCGGGGTGGGGCTTGCATTCGGCGCCGGCAAGGCACAGCCGGCCGGAGTGGCGCAAGGCGGCGGAGGGAGTGGAGCAGGCGCAGGGGAGCAGAACTCCGGGCGCGGCCACGCGAGGTCGCGGGCGCGACGAGCACGTCCCCGGAGTGAGGCAGGGCACGCCCCGAGCAGGCGCGCGTGCGAGGACCCGGCCTGGGGTGGGCAGAGGCATACGGGAGCGGGAGCGCGTGCGCGCGTTTGGGCAGGAGCACCTGATGCTCGAGCCCATCGGCCATGGCGGATGGCGGAGCTCGGCGCTCACGGGCATCGGTGATGCGACGTGAAATCGATGGAGAACGGAGGAGGAATCGAGAGGTGCTCACATCGGGGCTGCAGGGTTCGGGGGCAGCGTTGCTCGGGGAGGAAGCCGGGGACGATGTCGATGTGGTGACGGGGAGGCAGTCCGGCGGGGGGGGGGGGGAGTCGAGGGCTGCGGCCGATCCGGCGAAGACGATGAAGGGCTCCGGCGGCGCGGTCCTCGGGCATTGGGGAAGGCGTTGGGGAAGACAAGACAGCGACAAGGTAGTCCTGGGCGGGGTGGCAAGGGCGAGGCAGCGCCGGTGAGGTCCAGCGAGCGCCTGGCGTCGCCGGTGCAGCGGCGGATCGATCCCCCGATCCAATCGGGGGGGCGCAGAGGAGGGGAGAAGGGGAGGCGACAGCAGCCTGGTGGCGCCAGCGACGGGCGCCGTCGTCGAGGTCGCGGGACGGCACAGGATCGGGGTCCCTCCCGTCGATCCAGAACAGGCGAGTGGGGAGGAGAGGAGCGAGGCGAGTGGGCGTCGTGCGGAGGGGGGGGGGAGTGAGCGAGTGGGGCTAGGGTTTCGGGCGAGAGGGGGATTTGGGGAGTGGCCGGCTGGGCCGGTGGCCGACTGGGCCGGCCTGTTTGGCCGAAACCCAGTGGGGGCCTTTCTCTCTTTCCTTTTGTTTTTGCTTTGCTTTTTCTTTTTACTTTTCTTTTCTGCTTTATGTCTAGTTTCCTTTTATTTTAGTTTTACAAAATACACCAATGGTTCCTAGATTGGTATTGCTTATACATACTACTGCCACATTAATTTGGGTAACTAAATAAAATAGTTTAATATTTTATTCATTGTAAAAGGAATTCAACTAATTGTTTTTGCTACTATTCAAAACATTTTAGAGTATTTATGCCTTTTATAAAAGTGTGGTTCCTCCACCATAATTACTTATGAATTATTTGGAACCACCCGAACATTTTAGTTTTAATATTAGAAAACCTTTAATGTTTGACTTGACTTTGAATTTGAATTTGAATCGGTTTCGAACTAACGCGAGATTTGCCACACTAATCTAGGTGACGCGGCATCACTAGTAGAGGGTTACTGTAGCTTAATTATCCGGGCGTCACAGTGCTCCCTTTACCACCTAGCCGAACGAACGGGAACATAGGGGTAAGCACAGGAGCCAGGCAACCCAGCTTGGCCAAAACTTAAGTCATATCGATGCATATAATGGTGTATAAAAGGTTCATGCGGAAGTGTCACACATGTTTTGGGCATGAGGCCCATTTATATAAACTTCTGATAAAGAAGCCCCCGGGTATAATGAGCATGGGTGGCGCGTCAAGTATGGGCGAACAATGCGCAAGAAAGCCCCTAAGTGCTTGGGAGAAGAGAAAAAAGGTAGGGAGAAGGAGAGAAATGCCAGATAGCTAATGTGAAAAAATGAAAAAGGGGACAGAGGAAGGAGACGAACACGGAGTCCGCGCTAGGCATAGAATCTTCGTACGCGTGCTGCATTCCATGGGTTCGGCTCGAGTCAGTTGTCCGATGCGTTTCGCAGATGGTACGCTCCACCAGTCAATACTTGGTCGATTATGAAGGGACCCTCCCATTTGGGCTTTAGTTTGTCCTTTCTCTTGTCCGGCAGGCGTAGGACTAGTTCGCCAACATTATAAGTTTTGGCCCGTACTTCTCTGCTTTGATATCTTCGAGCCTGCTGTTGATAGAATGCGGAACGGGCTTTTGCCACATCGCGCTCCTCCTCCAATGCGTCCAAGCTATCCTGCCGATCGAGCTCGGCTTCTCTTTCTTCGTACATGCACACGCGAGGTGAGTCATGAATTATGTCGCAGGGCAGCACTGCCTCTGCGCCGTATACCATAAAAAATGGTGTGAATCCGGTAGTGCGATTTGGCGTGGTCCGCAGCCCCTAGAGTACGGAGTCAAGCTCCTCTACCCAGTGCGTGTTATATTCCTTGAGGGATCGCGCTAGTCTGGGTTTGATGCCGCTCATGGTGAGACCGTTGGCTCGCTCGACTTGACCGTTAGTTTGTGGGTGATAGACTGAAGCGTAGTCGAGCTTGATGCCCCATGTTTTTGCACGAGAGTTTAACTTCGTCAGCCGTGAAGTTTGTGCCGTTGTCAGTTATGATATTGTGGGGGACGGCGTAACGGTGTACAACCCCGGATATGAAGTCTATCACCGGTCCGGATTCGGCCGTCTTTACAGGCTTGGCCTCTATCCATTTGGTGAATTTGTCCACCATGACCAGTAGATATTTTTTCTTGTGGGTTCCTCCTTTAAGGTGTCCAACCATGTCAAGCCCCCAGACCGCAAAAGGCCAGGTGATGGGTATGGTTTGTAGGGCGGTAGGCGGCATGTGGCTTTGATTAGCGAATAATTGGCAACCGACGCATCGCTGCACTAAGTCCTGAGCGTCTGCCCGGGCCGTCAGCCAATAAAATCTGGTACGGAAGGCCTTGCTTACAAGGGCCCGGGCTGTGGTGTGGTGCCCACCTAGTCCGGCATGAATTTCAGCCAGAAGATTTTGCCCTTCTTCTTCGGAGATACACCTTTGAAGGACTCTGATTGTGCTCTTCTTATAAAGCTCTCCCTCATGGACTTTGTAGGCTTTAGATCGCCGCACTATGCAGCGGGCCTCGTTTTGGTCCTCGGGAAGTTCCTGCCTAGTTAGGTAGGCTAGGAATGGTTCTGTCCACGGGGCAATGACTGCCATTATTGTGTGGGCTGACGGTGTTGTTTCGTTGGCAGAGCCACCAACTGTATCAGAATGTTCGGTGAGGGGTAGTGTGTTTGTGTCCGAGTTGTTGTTTCCGGACTCTCCCTCCCATGTTACGGATGGCTTGAAAAGCCTCTTTAGGAAGATGTTGGGAGGGATGGCGTCGCGCTTTGCGCCGATGCGTGCCAACACGTCTGCTGCCTAGTTGTTCTCCCGGGCTATATGGTGAAATTTGAGCCCCTCAAACTGGGCTGACATCTTTAAGACGGCGTTGCGATAAGCTGCCATTTTCGGATCTTTGGCGTCAAAGTCTCCATTTAATTGGGGTACCGCGAGGTTTGAATCCCTACGGACCTCTAGGCGCTGAATGCCCATGGAGACTGCCATCCGGAGACCATGTAGAAGGGCCTCGTATTCGGCTGCGTTGTTGGAGTCCATGTACATTATCTGGAGTACGTATTGGACTATATCTCCTGTAGGGGACGTCAGAACGACGCCAGCCCCCAGGCCAGCCAACATTTTGGACCCGTCGAAGTGCATGATCCAGTTGGAATATGCGCCGTACTCTTTAGGGAGCTCGGCTTCGGTCCATTCGGCGATGAAGTCAGCCAAAACCTGCGATTTGATAGCTCGCCATGGCTTGTAAGTTATATCGAACGGGAGGAGCTCAATGGCCCATTTGGCAATCCGGCTTGTTGCGTCGCGGTTGTTTATAATATCATTAAGAGGTACTTCAGATGCCACTGTTATTGAACACTCTTGGAAATAGTGTCGCAGCTTCCAGGATGCCATGAACACCGTGTATGCTATCTTTTGATAATGCGGGTACCGTGACTTGCATGGGGTTAGGACAGTGGACACATAGTAAACTAGTTTTTGGAGAGGAAACTTGTGTCTGTCCGTTTCTCGTTCGACGACGAGCACCGCGCTTACAACTTGATGGGTTGCCGCAATGTATAATAGCATTGGTTCGCCCGTGTTGGGCGCGGCCAGGACCGGATTTGTTGCCAGTATGGCTTTGATTTCTTCGAGTCCGGCCGTGGCGGCATCCGTCCACTCGAAGTGTTCGGTGCGCCGCAGGAGGCGATAAAGGGGTAATGTCTTTTCTCCTAAGCGGGACATAAAGCGGCTTAGAGCCGCCACGCATCCGGTCAATTTTTGTATTTGCTTGAGGTCTTTTGGGATATCCAATTGCGACAGAGCTCGGATCTTGGCTGGGTTTGCCTCAATTCCTCTACCGGATACAATGAAGTCCAAGGGCTTTTCGGATGGTACACCGAAAACGCATTTTTCTGGGTTGAGCTTAATGTCATATGCTCGGAGATTGTCGAACGTGAGCCTCAAGTCGTCTACTAGAGTTTCGACATGTTTGGATTTGATGACCACGTCATCTACGTATGCTTCAACTATTTTGCCGATCTGGTTGGCCAGACATGTCTGAATCATGCGGTGATATGTTGCGCCGGCATTTTTGAGCCCGAAAAGCATCGTGTTGAAGCAGAATGGGACGTATGGGGTGATGAATGCCATTGCGACTTGGTCTGACTCTGCCATCTTGATTTGGTGGTAGCCAGAGTATGCATCGAGGCAACACAATGAATCGTGTCCTGCTGTGGCGTCGATGATTTGATCAATTCGGGGGAGGGGGAAGGGATCCTTTGGGCGGGCTTTATTTAGGTCTTTGAAATCGACACATAGGCGCCAGGATTTGTCCTTCTTTGGTACCATCACCAGGTTTGCTAGACAGTCCGGATGTTTTATATCTCTGATGAATCTGGTTTCCAGTAATTTTGCTAGCTCCTCTCCCATGGCTTGTCTCTTGGGTTCGGAGAAATGCCGAAGAGTCTGCTTAACGGGCTTGAACCCTTTTAGGATGTTCAGGCTGTGCTCGGCCAGCCTGCGTGGGATTCCTGGCATGTCTGAAGGGTGCCAGGCAAAAATGTCCCAATTTTCTCGTAGGAATTCTCTGAGTGCGGCGTCTACATCAGGTTTTAGTTGTGCCCCGATGGAGGCCATTTTTGTGGTGTCCGTTGGATGGTTGGAACTTGACTATTTCGTCTGCCGGCTTGAAGGAGGTGGACTTGGATCTTTTGTCTAGTATCACGTCGTCCCTGTCCACCGTGGAGCGCAACATAGTTAGTTCCTCCACCGCCAGGGCTTCGGATAATGCCTCGAGGGCCAGTGCGGCTGTCTTGTTTTCGGCGCGGAGCACTGTGTCCGGATCACTAGCAAGAGTGATGATTTCGTTGGGTCCGGGCATTTTGAGCTTCATGTACCCGTAATGGGATATAGCTTGAAAAATTGTGAATGCCTCTCGCTCTAACAGAGCGTGGTATCCGCTGCTGAACAGGGCCACTTGAAATGTGACCTCCTCGGATATGTAATTATCCGCGTGCCGAACACCACGTCTAGTGTGATTTTCCCTGAACAGCATGCTTCCCGGCTGGGGATTATTCCTATAAAGGTTGTGTTGCTTCGCTCAATGCGGCTCCAGCCTATTTCCATTTTTTGTAGTGTTTCCTCATAGATGAGGTTCAATCCGCTGCCGCCGTCCATGAGTACCTTTGTAAGCCGGAAGCCGTCCACTATCGGATTGAGGACCAATGCAGCTGGTGCTCGAGCTGGCCGGAATTTAGGTTCGTCACTAGCATTAAAAGTAATAGCCGTGTCACTCCATGGATTTATTGTTGCTACCTGGTAGACTTCGGCAAGGCTGCGGAGCGTTCGCTTCCTCGCATCGTTCAATGCAAAAGTCTCGAAGACTGTTGCCACCGTACTGGCATTTCTGGGGTGGTGCTCTGCGGATTCTGGAGTTAGAAGCTCCTCGCCACTCCTGGCCACCTGCCGGAGTATCCAACATGCTCTAAGGCTGTGAGTTGGTGCGACTTCCCCTGAACTGTGAATTTTACAGGGTCCATTGAGCCATCCCTCCAGTACGGTCCCATACCCTATAGAGGGTTTTTGTTTTTTGTTGTTTGGCTTAAGTTCCTGGCGATAATGCGCTCTTTTGTTTCGGACTGGGATTGTATTCAGGGCCGGATTGTCCCAGAATTTCGTTTCGATTTTCCGAATGCTTTCTGTCGCACAGTACTTTTGTACTATGGATGTCAAGTTAGCGAAGCGTGTAATTTCGCGACAACTTATGGCGTTGAGGATTCCGATGTCCGTGCAGTTGTTACAGAGGAATGTAATTGCATCCTTCTCACGGTAGTCCTTTATCCTCTTTATAACCAGGAGGAATCTGGCCCAGTAGTGGTGTACTGTTTCCCCGGGCTCTTGCCGTATTTGGGATAGATCCCTTGTAGTTGGGTGGGCGGGTGGATTTAAATCCGAAACCTCGCCCGATCTAAGATTCAGGGGCCAAGAAATTTCCGAATCCGGAAGCTTGTTTTCTTGGACGTTATTCAATGAATCAGGCCTGCTGCCTAACTTCAGGTTCAGGGCTTGGGCGACATCCTCCCCTCCGCGGATATCCGGCTTGGAGGGGTCGGGAATCCGGACACATCTGGTCCTTAGGATGGGCGAAGATTCGCCGCATTGTTCTTCCACCACTTCAACGTGGTGGGTGACTTGGGGAGAGTCGATCTCTCTCTGATCGTGTTTAAGCCCCATCTGGCCGTAATCTGTAGCGACTCCCAGGGCGGCGATGCGATCCAAGAGCTCGTTTAGGGAAGAGAGCTCCGTCGGATCTAACCGCTCGGCAATTTTTGAGCTGATCTGGAGATTGCTTTCGATGACCCGAGAGGTCATCCCCGGCGCGGTGGCCGAACAGGCGGTCATCAAAAATCTGCCTAGTTGGAGAGTTTGGCCGACAGCCAAAGCTCCTTTAGCAACAGCGCCGTCTTTAAAGACGGGGTGCGGCATCCTTCCTGTGGGTGACGACACAGAGGAACTCTCAATGAAAGAACCAATGTCGGTGTCAAAACCGGCGGATCTCGGGTAGGGGGTCCCGAACTGTGCGTCTAGGCGGATGGTAACAGGAGACAAGGGACACGATGTTTTTACCCAGGTTCGGGCCCTCTCGGTGGAGGTAAAACCCTACTCCTACTTGATTAATATTGATGATATGGGTAGTACAAGAGTTGATCTACCACGAGATCAGAGAGGCTAAACCCTAGAATCTAGCCTATGGTATGATTGTTGTTCGTCCTACGGACTAAAACTCTCCGGTTTATATAGACACTGGAGAGGGCTAGGGTTACACAGAGTCGGTTACAATGGGAGGAGATCTTCATATCGTATGCCAAGCTTGCCTTCCACGCCAAGGAAAGTCCCTATCCGGACACGGGACGCAGTCTTCAATCTTGTATCTTCATAGTCTGGGAGTCCGGCCAAAGGTCAAAGTCCGGCCATCCGGACACCCCCTAATCCAGGACTCCCTCGGGGCAGTCAAGAAAGAGGTGTTTTATGGATTCATCATGATCACATAAGCTACATCTTGTAGATCCTGTCCAATTTTTAATGGCACTTTGACTTTCCAAACATGTTTCGATCGAGGTATAAAGCTCGTGTTGATAATATCCAAATACATGGATTTAACCAAAAACTCACCCTTTTAGTTAGTTTACAGCACAACTAATCCGGCTGTTGATATAGGTGAACATCCATCAATCTTCTCACAAGATGGAGCCATGCTTCCCAACGGTTTCCTGCTAACGTCCTCCTGAATTGAATATTGAGAGGGTTGGACTGTAATACTGTTGCAATGTGAGCGTATCTTCGCTGAACAATATTATAGAGAGAAGGATATTGAAGTGCAAGGGGCATCTCCCCTAACCATGTATCCTCCTAGAATCTCGTGGTAGTACGATTTCCAACTATAATTTTTTTCCTGATGAAGAAGAATGATTTCACTCTCATCAGTCCCTTCCAAAAGGGTGAATCGGTCGGTCTGACCGTCACCTAGGATAAGGTTTTGGAGTGATGGTCACTACTAGGAAAAACCTTATACACAGAATCTTACCAGCAGCGCTCTTTAAAATATGGCGCTACTGCTATCTAGCAGCAGCGCATGCCAGAAAAACGCGCTGCTGAAAGAAAAGTAGCAGTAGCGTGTCCTTTGTAAACCGCGCTACTGCTATAATTTCCATGACCTCGCCATCAAGCTAGTTATAGCAGCAGCATCGTATTCCATACCGCGCTACTTCTATTGATGTTAGCAATAGCGCCTTTCTACAAAGCTCGCTACTGCTAAGTTCAGTCCACAAGTTTAGTCCCACCTCGGTCCGTGAACAGGGTGTTTACCACCTTAAATATGTTATTTCTCAAACTATCACAACCACTTGGTCTTCATTGAACTCTATGTGTAGGATCTGTGGCCGCAATATGAGTCTTCTTTGATTCCTACCGGAGAGGACTCATATTGACTATTCAGATTGTACACAAAAAGATCATTGATGGCCAATGTATTTTTGCATGCTTACACTTAGCAGTAGCGCTTTTTAGCGGAAGGCGCTACTGCTAGTGCGTTTAGCAGCAACGCGTTTCCTAGAAGTGCGCTACTGCTAAAGCCATCCTATCACCCGCCCCTCACTCTCCTCTCTCTGCTCCACTCACTCTCCTCCGCACCCTGTCGTCTGCCGCCGTCGCATTGTCGCCCCATCTCCCTCCTCCATCCCGCCGCCGACCGTCGCCCCCTCCCTCGTCCATCCCGCCGCCGGCCGTCGCCCCCTCACTCCTCCATCCTGCCGCCGTCACCCCCTCCCTCCTCCATCCCGCTATCGTCGCCCCCCTTCCCCCCTCCCCCGCGCCGTCACCGCCACCGAGGTATCTCCTCCTACCTCCCTCCTCCCCCCTCCCCGATCCTTCCCACCTGTTCCCTCCTTCCTCCCACTCCTCCCTCCCTCCTTCCTACCCCTCCTCCCTCCCTTCTCTCGGTTCTTGTAGAATGTAGGTAGTTTAAATGTATATTTTAGAATGTAGACATTGTAGAATGTAGGTTTTGTAATATAATATTTTTTTAGCCTATTTAGGTGTTTTGAATAGAATAGGAAATTTTAGGTCTTTTGATTAAAAAATTTAGTAATGAAAATTATTAGTTGGTAGAATTTGAAAAAAAATGTTCTGTACTTGTTATATTCTGAACTTAGGGCATATTTTTAGGGTTTAGTAAAAGAATTAGTAATAGTGGATGATGATGTAGATGTTTTAGGTATAGAACATTTTGAATAGATGATGATGTAGATTTTTTAGTACAACTAGTTTATTTAGTGTTGCTCAAGAATTTCTCATATGATGTAGATATAAACATGTATATCTAGTGTTGCTCAAATAGGATATGTGCTTGCCCAAGTGACCATGTTTGCAGGTAACACCTCCGAGTGGCCTATGTTTAGCTGGAGTGTTGATTAATTTCCGTTCCGGCAAATTTCAAGTGATTGATATGTCCTTTTTTAGCAAAGGTCATGCCGGATTTTTCCTCTGAAGTGGATTGTTAATCCTTTTCTAATATTGCTTTAGGAAAATGGCGACACACCACCACCACCACCATGTCGACTGTGCAAGTCAAGATGCGCCAGCAGCCTTGCAACTGGCACGTTGTTTGACATTTACTTCCAACCGAGTTTTCTTCCTGCGGTGGTAACGAAATATATGAAACTTATAACAACTATTTTGTTTTTAGTGTTATTGGCATTAATGCATTGTGTATATATCATTGTGTATACACAGATCGTCCCATGCAATGTGAGGTTGGAATTCAACAAGCTGACCGAAGACACTGTGACCTTTGAGGCTCCTAGGGGCCCCTACACTATGGAGGTCGAGAAAGGACGAAATATGTCGCAGATGGGAGGAGATGGATGGGACCGTTTTATCTCCCACATGGGTATCACTGGTGGTGAGTTGATCAGCTTCTCCTTCAGAGAAGAAAGACCCAAACTGTTTGTCATTTATCTCAACACGGATGAAGATGATGAGGACCCACTTGATGAAGCCATCTATACTCGAAGAATAAGGGTGAGCGAGGAGGAGGTGTGCAACCTATGGGACATAATTCCGCCACGTGTTGACTTTGTCGGGGTGCCATTCGAGACCCGCCTGACAAGTACCATGGTTGATCGGCATGTTATGGTATGTTATACTTAGTGTAGAATCCGATTACATGCTTACTTAGTGTAGAGTCCAACGATATGCTTCATGAATCCGATGATATGCTTAGTGTAGAGTCCAATGATATGATGTGTAGAAGCTAGCCGATGACATGCTTAATTTGTTTAGAGTCCAATGACATGCTTACTGTCCGATCGATGACATGCTTACTGTCTGATCCATACTTATTAGTAGAATTCAAGCTTAGTAGAAATGTAGTACTATTTTTGATAGTGTAGAAATCTATACTTAGTAGAAATATATTTGCAAGAGTATGTGTGAGGCTACTTATTACTTGATATGTTTTTCTTATTCAAAAATTGCCAAAGAGCTTATCTGTGAGTTGTGGTATCGAGCCTGATGAAGAAGGCTCTGCTGGAATATGCCTTACCGCAAGGGGCTCCGTCATCGCCTGTGCGTACGGCGTGGACACGGACGGTCGCATACACTTCGGCTCGGTTGGGTGGAAGAACTTCCTCATTGGCAAGAATCTTCGTGTTGGACAGGCCATCCTAATTACTATCAGGAACACCCACCGCCATGGCTTGAGGATGATGGTCGTCGTCGATATCATCTAGAACTACATATGTGTGTGGCTGTATGTGTACCCCTAGTAGACTGCTATATGCTACTGTATGAACCATATATGTGTGTGAGGATGCATGTTGACTATATATGAGTACCTTTAATGCTTAATGATATTGTATGACTAATGTATGACTATATTGTATTGTGGTTAATGATATTGTTATCGGGTATATGTGAAATTGCAGTTTATTGAAACGGGGTACTGTTCTAGATCAATAGGAAGCAGTGAAAAAATGTTGAAAGATACAGCAGTAGCACGGGCAAAGAAAAGGGCTACAGCTACTTATTAGTAGCATATATGGGAAAAGCACTACTGATATAGTCAATAGTAGTAGTGCGTGTACATAGAGCGCTACTACTATCTATTAGCTGTAGCGCCTTATTAGTAGCACGGCCTCCCGCGCTACTGATAGCGTTAAACCCGCGCTACTACTAGGTTTTCCCAGTAGTGGGTACTTATTACGCAGAATCTGAGCCCATGTGGCATTGGTATCTACAGATAGCTTATACAACCACTTGTTGAGAAGACATCTGTTCTTCACCTCTAAATTTTCAATGCTGAGACCCCCTTGGTCTTTTGGCCTACAGATGATATCCCATTTAGCGAGTCTATACTTTCGCTTTAACTCATCGCTCTATCAGAAGAAGCGCGATCGATAGAAATCTAGCCTTTCCGAACTCCAACTGATACCTCAAAAAAGGACAAGATAAACATAGGCATATTCGTGAGTACCGAATTAATAAGAATTAGTCGTCCTCCATGTGACATAAGCTTGCCCTACGAGCAGCTTAGTTTCTTTTCAAATCGATCATCAATGCACTTCCATTCTTTGCTGGAAAGCTTGCGATGGTGGATTGGTATACCCAAATACGTGAAGGGGAAAGACCCCAATCCGCACCCGAACAATTGTTTGTAAGCTTCTTGTTCGTCTTTAGCTCTTCCAAAGCAAAACAATTCACTTTTATGAAAGTTAATCTTTAACCCCGACAATTGTTCAAACAAGCATAACATAAGCTTCATGTTTCTTACTTTTGCCAAATCATGCTCCATGGAGATGATAGTATCATCAACGTACTGTAGGATAGACACTCCTCCGTGTACTAAATGCGGGATGAGGCCACCTACCTGGCCATTATCCTTAACTCTTCCTATTAGGATTGTCAACATGTCTACCACTATGTTGAACAGAATCGGTGACATCGGGTCTCCTTGCCTCAGACCCTTGTCTGTCTGGAAGTAATGACCTATGTCATCATTCACTTTGATTCCTACACTCCCTTTTTGCGTGAAAGAATCTACTTGGTTTCTCCAGGACTTATCTAATTCTTTCATACGCAAGGCCTACTGAAGAAATGGTCATTTAACCTTATCGTATGCTTTTTCAAAATCCACTTTAAAAACCACCCCATCTAGTTTTTTCGTGTGGATTTCATGGAGTGTTTCATGTAGGACCACAACCCTCTCTAGGATGTTTCTGTCCGGCATAAAAGCAGTTTGAGATGGCTGCACCACAGAACGCAATCTGCGTAAGCCTATTAGTTCCAACCTTGGTGAAAATTTTAAAGTTAACATTAAGAAGATAGATCGGCCTGAACTGCTCAATCCGCACGGCCTCTATTAAACCGAGTTCTTCTTAGGCAACATCATCAATAGTGCATCAATCCTAGGTAGCAGATCATAACTATCAAACCAAGTCTCCCCAAAACCTACATCACACATAACCAGTGCACAAAGGACCAAGATTACCATCAACAGAGCCACGGCCATCGACCACTAGCATGAACAGAAAAGAAAAAGAGGAAGAGCTCAACTCGTAGGGTTGTAGCTGAGGCAGAAGCACCGCCCTGCCATGGTTGCGGTAGAGCACATCGTCGCCGCCATCTAGCACGGCGAGGGAGCAGCACCGCACCGGCGCCAACCCATGCTGGGGTGTCGCCGTACGCCATCCCACCGGCGCGGGGGCACGACACGAGCACGAACGCGACCACCGAAGAGCACCACAGCACAAAGGAGCACAAAAGGAGGCATCAGGTCACATTTCTAACATGCTAAAAAACAACAACAAACTGGATATTCATAATTTATGGAAAATTCTACCCCAAATCGATATATAATTTGTGTATGTTTAAGTTTAGAAAAGCCTGATTTAAATTAATCAAATTTTAACTAAAAATGATTTAAAAAAATTAAGATATAATATATGCCTGGCCGTTGGCATAAATTTGACAGTGTCAGCCGGCCATTGGAGATCGGGTTGCGTGGGCCACCTTTATGCTGACAGCGGCCGTCGGTTATCGGTATAGATTGAGGTATACCGACGGCCCCGTCGGCATAGATGGAGGTGCGTCGATAGCTTTTCTTTGGCGGCGATTTTCCCCGGGCCATCGACATACATCCATCTATGCCGATGGCCCTAACAAAAAGCCGTCGGCATATCCTATTATTTTGGTAGTGATAATGCGACGGAGGAGGTCGTTGTCCGAGTCGATGGGTGGCAGCAGCTCGGGCGCCGATCTGCATGACCCACAACCGAATCGGCTAGATCCGACCAACACCACCCTCTGCCTCGCGCGACGAGCAGTGTGCGCCTCCGACTGAGGGAGCCACAGCCGCAGGCTCGGCGGTGCGGGCACGGGCATGTAATGCCGTCCAGGGGGAGCAGAGGCTGGAGGTTTTGGGCGCTACTTCTCACCCGCCGATGCAGACCGCGACAGGTCAGCTTAGGCGGGTGCTTGCTCTTCCGTAAGAGTGGTTGGCTTTGGGATCAAGTATGGTAAGAGCAGACTGAACGCTGAGAGGACCAAGTCCATGAAGGAAATCGGTTGCTCGGTGAGAAACGCTTGCACCCCTATTTATAGTTTGTGGCGACATTTCTGAAGGACTGAAGGGGTTGGGTGTGTACTATGTGTTCTGGTGTACAGGGAAAGCCAGAGACGGAGAATAGCCTGTCGTGCAGGTGTGAGTGACCCGTGTTGATACGGCTCTTGTGGGCGACCGACAATAGCTCGTATATTACTGAGCAATCACTGTATGTCATTGATCAACGGGAGAAAATGTGCATTGGCCCTCACACAAGCACATTGATGTTTACACCGATGATCTAATAAAGCAATTACGGGGAAATAATATGAACCTTGGCACTTCAATCCATCCATAGTGGTGATGTTTGGCTAGAACCTGAAAGATGAACTAGGTCCTAATCCTGAGTTGTCTATGACCGATTGGAGGTGCGTCCATCACATGATAAGTGGAAAAGAAATGAATATGTACTCCTTCCATTCCCTTATACAAGGCCACTATAAACAATACATTTTGCATATATACAAGGCCACTAAGACTGGACATAGTGAGGAGTAAATTGAACTAGTAACATCCATATGTTACTAGTCTATGTTACTACCTCTACAATGAGGAGTAGCATATATATGGTGTCATGCAATACTTCATTTATTATGTTTTAGACTCATCTTGCCTTGATATGTGTAATGTTACTGATATTACTACTCCCTTTGTCTAGGTGTGTAATTCATCTTATGAAAACGAAATAATCCCAAAACACTTAGGCGCGATGCATTAACTTCTAACTCGTTTCTTGTTTCTTGACATATCAACCAATAAGAGATGTGAGGTGTGCATGCTTTTAATGACTTGAGACAACAAACACAACATACAGTGGTTAGTTCATTGCATGCAGTGCTATTAATTAGCAAATAAACATTAAGTTCTCTCGTTTTCCCTTCCTCCTTGGTCACAGTGCACAACCTAAGATGACTTATTCACCTAGACGGAGGGAGTAGTAACTAGCTATGTTACCACATGACTCTCTTTCTTCACTAATTACATGTCACATCATCTATTTTACCTAAATATGTGCGATGTTACCACCTATGTTACTCCCACTGTGGGTAACAGTAATCGAAGGAAAAATTAATGATGTTTCCTCGTACGAGCAACCTATTTAATATTTGCATGCATGCAGTTATAATAACACTGTACTACTTCCTTCTCATTCCTTTTTTGCATGCATGCAGGCGTATTAATGATCCCGGTTAACAAAAAAAAGTTGGCTTTCAAAGCAATTGGTAAATTTTACCTTGTTACCTGTAATTTGAATTTGTGGCCTTATATAAAGAAATAGAGGGAGTACCACAAGTGGCTGGGTATTCGATCCACGCTTTTGTGATAAGTATCTCTCTAAGCATCAACTGAATGATGATAGGATTGTTATTTGGTAGTCATGTTTACTAACTAGTGTGCTTGCGCTGCAAGAGGAGCTTTGCAAGCCCGATGATGAAGTTTGCTGGGATTCAGGCTGGACGTGGCGAGCGGGCTTTTGGCCCGGCTCACGGCCTGCTAAGCACCGGATCAAAAGGTCCTGGCCTGGTAAAATAATCAGTCAGTCCGAGCTCAAGAATCAAGCCCGACAAAAGGTCCGGTCCTGTTTTTGACCGAGCCGACCGAGCGGACCGAGAATCCCAGCGGCAACCTGCACCTGCCCGCTGACGTCGACCGTCGCCGTCTTCACCTGCCCGTAGTAGACTCCGTCCTCCTTGTCTGGCTGCTGACCACCATGTCAGTTTATAGCTGCCGTCGAAGTTTCAAAAAATATTGTTTTGTCAGTTGTAGCCATAAGCTGTTAGAATTCAGTTTCCTCAGGCAATACAACTTTCTTCAGTTTCGCCAGAAAATACAATTTTCTTGGAAGAGCACTGCCATGGTAGCGGTTCAGCACAGCACACGTAATGCAGGCCACCATCTGGGAGAAACACTCGATCGGCCGTGATTTTCTGATTGTGGGAGAAACGCTTAACCGTGATTTTCTCACCCAACAAATCAGGCAAGTATTTTTTGGAAGGTCCTAGACATTATAGCGCCTAGTTCCTATAATCACGGGCCATCACCCCACGTTGCAGTTTTCTTTTATTCGGTCGAGCAGAAAGCAAAATTTGAGGAACACGGCTTGATCTGAAAATCATGGTGCCATTTGAGGAATAACTCCACGTTAGATTTGATCCTCTTATCTCGGAAAGAACTCCCCGAAAAAAAAATCTCAGCAAGACCGGCACACAAAAATCGTGGCGTCATAGACGTGCTACATTACTTGCATGCAATAGGAAAAACTGCTAATGAACAAATATGTGCAGGTTCATGAATAATAGCTGTGCCACCGCCCAACGCAGCACGCACACGTCGCACACTCCGCTGCTGTACCTGTGCAAGTCGCCACCGATGGTCGTTGGCCGGTCCGCTCGATCCGGCCCGGCCTTCTCGTCGTCGGTCCGGTCCCTGAAATCAGGACCGCCGTGCTGCTCGGTCCAATCCGGCCCGGACCGTCGACGGCCGGTTCAAACGGCGGCTCGGACCGGGACTGGACCGGCCCGGACCGTGTCCAACCTTAGCTGCAGTGGCGGAGCCACCTCCCGGCGACCCTGGGCAGCTGCCTGGGCTCTGCCCAGGAACTCCCATTGGAAAATAGATGGAGATGGAGAACTAATCATGAGTTTTACTGGGCAAATACCCATGAACCACATCTCTTTGTATTTTGCCCCGGCTCCATGGAATGGCTAGCTCCACCACTGCTTAGCTGGGATTACTTCAGGAGGAGGATGGACTCTGAATTGACGGGATACATAATTGAATGGCTGAAGAAGGTAAGAGTCCTGTCTTCATGACGCTGGTCGCCTTGGATACTTTGCGGTGACGGGTGGCATTCTAATTTGCTTTGTATTTAAATACAGTTCATGTTCCCAGTGCATTTCATGGATTGCCTGTCCTCTTACATTCTTGACACTGACATGAAAATCTTCATGGTGCTGGACCGTACCCAACTGAGACGCATCCCACTGATGAGATGCAAAGGAAGCACAAACGTCTTGGTGGCACAATGCTTCAACTGGATATTCGGTCTCTCGTTTTTTTTTTTGAACATCAGTACAGACACAAATGCTCATATACACGCGCATACACTCATTCTATGAACGCACATATGCACACCCTACCCCTATGAGCGCCTCTGAAAGACTGAGCCGGCATATCATCTTGAGATTTACGAAGTCACAGTAGGCGCCTCGTCGTCGACGGAAACATCTCCTCCCATTGAATGCGCATCGTCGAAAATCCTGAAATAAATTCAGGAATAAATGCGAGCATCAGGATTTGAACCCTGATGGGCGCAGGGGATATCACAGTACCCTCTAACCATCCAACCACAGGTTGGTTCGCTATTCGGTCTCTCGTTGGTTGAGACGAATGGATGGACTTTTGTATATCCCTTGGTGGCACAACACGACCCTTGCACGACGTGAGCCCATTCGAAGGGGCAAATTTTGCATTGTGGTACAAGTGAAATGCTATTGCACAGGGAGGAGAGCGGCGTGTGCATCGTGCACTACATCCGCGAGTTCAACGGGCTATACCCTGGCTCTCCGATCCACTCAGTCAGGTTAGGCCTGGTACTACTAGGAAATGTGATAATGGTTGTAATACGTCGCATTGAGCATCCGTGAGAGCTATCATATGGTTTTTTCTATTTCACACAGGCTCTACAGGAGCACCTCCATAAGAGTATTGCATACGAGATTGTGACCTTCCAAATTTCATGTACATGGATATGGTGGACGGAAGCGTGAAGCGTGGTTAAGATTAGTTGCGGGGTGGTCAGATCTTTTGACCCTGCTGTGAGTGTCTATAAGTATACCCCAGCGACTAAGGATGTGTGGGAAGCGTAGCTTGGACCAACGGATTTGAGTATGTAATGTCAGACGTAAGAAGACTTATTCCATGCTCAGTGTGCGCCGTTTGTTAGCATTAATTTTGACATTGGTTGTACACATGCAAAGCTACTAGTGTTAGTTAGTTTTTTTTTGAGCGGTAAACCATCACTTTATTAAGACGGGGTTCGGTTTACAGGGATAACAAACGGGTCATGAGGTAAGCCCAGCCACGCATGGCGACCCACTGCTAAAGACGAGGAAAATTTGGCCAAACTATGAGCCTCAAAATTCAAAACACGACTTTCAAAAGTAAAAACGCAGCTATCAAAATCCCTAGCTGAAGCTTCAATCTCCTTAATGATCACACTGTAAGAGCCAGCCGATCCCTTGTGAATCTCTTCCACCATTGTTTTGCAGTCACATGCGATAACAATTCTTCTCAAAGAGAGGTCTTGTGCAAGTGCTATAGGTTCTTTGCAAGCAAGAACTTCCAGAGTCGCCGGGTCATGTATATCGCTAAAGACCATCGCCGAGGAGCCCAGGTAGGTGCCATCCTGGTCCCGACACAATGCTGCTGAAGATCCCCCATTTCCGGCCCTCGCCAGACCCCGTCCACGTGGATTTTTGCCATGCCAGGAGCTGGTGCCCTCCATTCATACCTCGCCTCTGCACTTCTTGGTGCCACAGTCCCCTCGCGAGGCTGTTGCTTGTTTGCTTCATCAATGACTTCCAGTTCCGCAATATAACTGATAATGAAGGAGTTAGTGGCGTGAGGACTTTGCAGAATTCCTTCATGTATTGCTTTGCGGCGCGCCGACCAAATCGCCCACAGTGTCACAACAGTTTTGATTAAAAGTGCATGCGGCATAACTTCTATCAATGAAAAGATCCATGTCTTAGCATTCCCATCTGTTGTAGCCTGTAAAAGAGAAGATATGTCATCATCTGTGAGAGCCCACACACATCGAGCCATAGTGCAATCCAGAAGTGAATGGCGCCATGAGTCCTGCGCCCCGCAAATCTGGCACCTATCCGTGGTCGCCATTTTCTTGTGTAATCTCACGTCTTCTGTTGGGATCGAGTGCTTTGATAGTCTCCATAGGAAATTCCTAATCTTTCCTGGTACTTTCATTGACCACAACGATCTCCATGATCTCGCTTCTGCTTCATAGTTAGAGCTTCCTGCCCTTCCTTCAAGCCAATCCTCTCTCCTCCTCTTTGTATCAACTAGCATACGATAAGCAGAGCGTACCGAAAAAACATCATTCTTCTCATGGTTCCAGGCCCAAAAATCGGTCATTCTCCTTGTGCTCAAAGGGATCCCTAGAATTATATTTGAATCAGCAGTAATGAAAGTCTGTTCCACTATATCCTTCCTCGATCAAGTCACTCACTGGCTGCGGTGGATTCGCACTAGTGTTAGTTAGTTGCATGCATAGATTAGTTAGTGGGCTAGCTAAAAGGTTAGTTAGTTGGTGCGTGGGTTGAGTGATTCTGCCACCGAAAATGTAACAAGTCTGCATGTTAGCTGAGTCGGTTAGCGTAGTGGCCGTTTGTCGAGTCATCCGCATCATGCAGTCATTTTAGGACGAGGTGGACGTGTGCTAGTGCGTGCATGCCTGGGTCTCATGTACTGGTTATTTAAGATGATCAGATGGATGAGAAAATGAAGGCCGTGAGGGCTGGGACAAACATTGTACCCTTTGTAGCCAAGGAAAAGTGACTCGGTAAAGCTCCGTGTTCTTCCTTAGTACATGTGTGTACGTCTCCATTGTGTGTGTATTATTGAAAGAAGACAGTGAAGAGAGAGTTGTGTGAGGCAACAGAGAAAGAAGAAGAGGTGCTGCGAGGAGGCAGAGCCAACACCGTTTCATCTGTACCTGTTGAACAACATCAATATGCGCTGTTAAACAATGTCGTTAGGGCATTCGATGCAGGAAGTTTGTACAACTTTTGCGCGAGGACAGTGGGATGGGTTCTACTGCAGCAAGTGCGTGCATCCTTGATGTCTCGACTAGCTCTTGACATTATGTTGTTGCAGAGGTCGGGTGTAATTAATATCCGCTTGATATTAATATATTCCCTTTATCAAAAAAGTGCGAGCTAAATGCAAGAAAAAAGAAACTGATTCAGTAATTTGTTGTTGGGGGAGATTGAGTGATAGAGATTTTAGGTGCATCCAAGCCTAGGCTCAGAACCGACTTTTCGTGTTTCTAAGGCATGTTTATGTCACGACCTAGAGGCGGTAAGAGTTCGCCGGCGGCGAGGAAGGGTAGGGGGAGATCTCAGAGAGCGAGCAGAGAGGTGAAAAGCGAGGAGAAGGCAGCGAGAGGAGGAAGAGGAGCCTGTGGCTCAGAATATTTCATTTCAAATTCTTGATGCCTATCCACAGTGACACACCTCGCTTATATACTCGCGAGCGGCACCCGCACACACACACAGCCCACGGCCCACACCATTACAAGGCTCACGGCCCGTCATGCACACATTCGAATTCCAACGCTCCCGCGATGACTTTACGCTTTCGCCGCGCCTTCTTTCCGTCTCCCCTGTCTTGTCCGCACCTTTGCCACTTCTAGAGTACTGACAATACCTCCCCCTGAAGAACCAGCTCCGCTGGATAGCGATCCTTGAGCACCTGATAGTCTTCCCAAGTAGCCGAGGACGCGGGAATTGTGGTCCACTTGACCAAGATCTGAAGATGTGAAGCGTTCCCTTTTTTGACCAGGCGGCGATCCAGGATTTCTTCTGGTTGCACACAAGGCAGCGACAAATCAAGCGGCACATGCAGTGTAGTGAACACCGGAGTATGATCCGGTACATGAGCTTTGAGCTGGGACACATGGAAAACTGGGTGAACCATACTGCCTCGCGGCAACTCCAGCTTGTACGCTGCGTTTCCAATTTTCTCCAGAATCTTGAAGGGTCCGAAATATTTGAGAGCCAGTTTTGGACATGGACGATTAACCACAGACGACTGAGCATATGGTTGCAGACGCAGATACACTGTTTCTCCCACCACAAACTGGCGATCAGACCTTTTTCTGTCAGCAAACTGCTTATACTTGCACTGAGCTCTTGCTAAATGGTCTTTGAGCAACGCTGTGTGTTCATTCTGAGAGGCCAACCAAGTCTGAACATCCGGATTCATGGAAACAGACTGTCTTGCTAACTGTCCTACATTCGGGTCTTGTCCATATAATGCTTTGTAGGGAGTGCAGCCCAAAGAAGAATGATATGTAGAATTATACCAAAACTCTGCCTGAGGGAGCCAGGCCACCCATTTAGCTGGAGAAGCATGAACAACACAGCGTAAGTACATTTCCAAACACTGGTTCACACGCTCTGTTTGACCATCCGTTTGTGGGTGATATGTTGTGCTCATCTGAAGTTCAGTGCCCCAGACTTGAAACAATTCTTTCCAGAATGCACTTGTAAAAATCTTATCTCTATTAGAAACAATGGACAAGGGCAGTCCATGAAGTCTGACAATGTTATTGAGGAAGACCTTAGCTACTGATGCTGCTGTAAACGGATGTTTCAGGGGCAGAAAGTGACTTACTTTTGTGAAACGATCCACCACCACTAGGATAGAACTAAACCCCTCTGATTTAGGTAATCCTTCAATGAAGTCCATACTAATGGCTTGCCATGGTCGATCTGGTAAAGTAAGAGGTTGTAACAACCCAGGTGTTTTGCACAGCTCATGTTTAGCCTGCTGACAAGTACTGCACTGCTTCACAAAGTTTTCCACATATGTTTTCATACCAGTCCAACTAAACAATTGCTTCACTCTGTGGTAGGTAGGAAGTATACCAGAGTGGCCTCCCACTGGTGATGAGTGGAAAGCCTGGATGAGCTTTGTTTGCAGACCTGCATTTGCACCAACCCAAATTTTGTCCTCATGTTTAATTAGCCCCTCTTGCAAGTAAAATCCAGGACAAGCCTTGTTATCCACTGCTAGCTTTTGTAACATCTGTTGTGCAGCAGGGTCCACTGTATAGGAGTTCAGCACTTCCTGCATCCAGACAGGCTTGCTTGTAGACACTGTTTGAATAGGAAATAAATGAGCTACTTTGGAAAGAGCATCTGTTGCAGTATTTTGCACTCCTTTTTTGTACTTGATGGTGAACTGCAGTCCTACCAGTTTTGTCATGGCTTTTCTCTGCAAGTCTGAAGTGAGTAGTTGATCCCCTAGGTGACAGAGACTTTGATGGTCTGTTTTGATTACAAAAGGTGCTCTGGCCAGGTAAGATCTCCACCTATCTATTGCCATCATGATTGCCAGAAACTCTTTCTCATAAATGCACAGTTTCTAACTAGCTACTCCCAGTGACTTGGTATAGTAAGCAATAGGATGCCCCTCCTGAGAAAGAACAGCTCCCACTCCAGTATTACAAGCATCTGTCTCCACGGTGAAAGTTTTTGCAAAGTTTGGTAAAGCCAGAACAGGAGTAGTGGCCATGGCCTGTTTTAACTGCTGAAAAGCTGCTTGAGCTGTGTCAGACCACTGAAAAGCTTGTTTCTTTAATAACACAGTGAGAGGTCTAGCCAACAAACCATAGTTCCTCAAAAACTTTCTATAGTAACCTGTTAGCCCCAAAATCCTCTCAACTCAGTCACATTAGTTGGTACAGGCCAGTGAACCATAGCTTCAGTTTTTGCAGGATCAGTAGCCACTCCTTTGTCAGAAATAATGTGACCCAAATATTCCATGGATTGCTGAGCAAAAACACACTTACTCTGTTTCACATATAACTGATTTTGTGCCAGAATTTCAAACACAGACCTCAAATGTTGCACATGATCTTCCAGAGTGAAGCTGAACACTAGGATGTCATCCATGAATACTAACACAAACTTTCTGTTGGGCCCTGCCATAAACACATCCATATTACACTGGAATGTGCCTAGAGCAGTAGCCAGTCCAAAAGGGACCACTCTGAATTGGAACTGGCCATGGTGTGTTTTAAATGCTGTCTTATGCTCATCTTCTTCTTTCATTCGAATCTGATGATATCCAGCCCTTAAGTCTAGTTTGGAGAACCATTTGGCGCCTCCTAATTCATCCAGTAACTCATCAATCACTGGTAGAGGAAACTTGCTTTTGATAGTGATATCATTCAACTTTCTGTAATCCACACAAAACCTCCAAGTGCCATCTTTCTTCTTTACTAGGAGAACAGGAGAAGCAAAAGGGCTAATGCTTGGTGTGATCAAACCAGCTTTTAGCATTTCAGACACTTGTCTTTCTGTTTCATCTTTCTGAAGTGGAGAATATCTGTATGGTCTGCAATTCACTGGAACAGCTCCAGGAATGAGATGAATTTCATGATCCAGTGGTCTGTGAGGAGGCAATGTTTGAGGATCTTTGAATACAGTGTGATGCTATTGCAATAACTCTTGTACATCAGGAGGTACTGGAGTTTCAGGTGCCATCACAATTCTATTCAACACAACAATTGCCCAAACCTCATTGCCTTTATCCCATTTTAACAATTGTTCAGCTGTTACTTCTGTAATCTCTGTTGGTGTTGTAGGTAGTACACCCTGTAACTTCACCTCTTGTCCTGAATATTTGAACTGAATCCATTTTTCTGCCCAGTGACATTGCATCACTCCCCATTGTTCTAGACAATCCATGCCCAAAATAATGTCATGTCCCCCAAGAGGAAGCACATGCATTGCATTTGTGAAGTTATGTCCTTGAATCCACCAGGTTAACTGAGAAACTTTTTCAGAACATTGTACCAGTTCTCCATTAGCCACCTTCACTTTCATAGGTCTATTTACTGGCTCCCCAGTAACCTTTATTCTGCTGAGCAGTGCTTGATCCACAAAAGTGTGGGTGCTCCCTGAGTCCACTAATATGAGCACCACCTGATTTGCCACTAAGGCTCTTAGTTGTATGGTTTTTGGGTGAGCTGCGCTTGACAAAGTAGTAACGGAAATAGTAGCACAGTCTGCTGTAGACTGCTCAACGAGAGCATCCAAAAGAGCATCAGAAATTATCTCGTTTTGCACCACTGTTTCTGCTGTTTTCAGTTGAGCCCCAGTCGCCGGTAACTGACTGCATACATGTCCCGAAGTGAACTTCTCTCCACATTTATAACATAGGCCGTTAGCTCTTCGATATTCCTTCAGCTGTTTGGCCTTCCACAGCTCACTAGTAGCCAATGCCGGCCGAGTGTCAGGTTTTGTGAAGGCAGACTTCTGGTACGATCCTCTAACTGTCTTCTGCTGCAGTAACAGGCCTGCCTGAACAGAAGCATACATCGCTGCCATGTGGACATTTGTTGGTATCTGAAACTCCACAGCTGATCGTAACTCTGACTTGAGCCCCATAATGAAACGAGTTACCAGGAAAGTATCACTGATCGACGGTTCATACAACTTAATGGTGTAGACCAACTGAAGGAACTTTTGCTTGTACTCTTCCACTGTTTCCCCTTGTTTAAGTGACATGAGGTCCTTCATCTTTTGCCTGTATACATTCACATCGAACTCCTGTATCACTGCTGCACAAAACTGCGGCCAAGTGTGATATGCACTATTTTGTTTAAAAGCCTGATACCAACTTGCAACGTTATCAGTCAGATACAGGGATGCGGAAGTGACCTTGAAATTTTCAGGTATGCTGTATAACTGGAAGAACGCCTCACACTTATCTAACCAGATCCTGACATCATTTCCATCAAAACGGGGAAAATCCATTTTGGGCAACCATGGTCTCTTACCTGAATTTTCTTCCTGAACTGACTGCACAACTTGCTGGGACAGAGCGGTATTGGGTGGTACCTGGAGAGGACGAGGCAGCTCTTGAACAATGAACGGTGGCCCTGGGCCCAGGATGCTGGCCGACACCTCCGACGCTGTCGGTGACAAGGTCTCCGGTACCTCTGGTGGTTTCCCTTTCTGAGCGACATGGAATTGGCTCCGCTGAACCTGCCCCAAGGTGTCGCGGGACAAATTCACCTTCACCTGGACTTGATCGAGCCGCACCGTTTGCTCCGTAAGCTTGGCGTCGAGCGCCGCCAGCTGCGCGCAGATCCAATCGACTACCTCCAGCTTGCGTTGCGCCGCCCTGATCTCGGCGAACTCTTTCAGCATGCGCTCCTGGAACGCCTCCATCTCATCCGCGATAAATCGCGACTGTGGATTAGGCTTGAATGTCGTCGTGGTGGCCAATTAATCCCAAATCAACCCACCACAGGTCAGGATTTACACAGATCAAGCCCATAGGCGATCCGCTACCGTCGCCTCGGATTTGCCGGGTATGATTCGGAAAAAAAATCAGCGCACGGCGGAGCGAGGAGGTGGCTCTGATACCAGATTGTCACGACCTAGAGGCGGTAAGAGTTCGCCGGCGGCGAGGAAAGGTAGGGGGAGATCTCAGGGAGCGAGCAGAGAGGTGAGAAGCGAGGAGAAGGCAGCGAGAGGAGGAAGAGGAGCCTGTGGCTCAGAATATTTCATTTCAAATTCTCGATGCCTATCCACAGTGACACACCTCGCTTATATACTCGCGAGCTGCACCCACACACACACGGCCCACGGCCCACACCATTACAAGGCTCACGGCCTGTCATGCACACATTCGAATTCAAACGCTCCCACGATGACTTTACGCTTTCGCCGCGCCTTCTTTCCGTCTCCCCTGTCTTGTCCGCACCTTTGCCACTTCCAGAGTACTGACAGTTTAGTTTCTGCACACGCCGGCCTTACCAAAACTAGCTGCACCGATATTTTGGCGAGGGAATCCACCACCTCTGTTTCGCCCGCGAATGGGCATAAGATCTGAACCACCAATAAATATTTAGTGTTGCTATGAAGATTTGGCTTTCTTCCTAGCAGACGGTGTCAATATTTTGGTGGGACGACTCTCGGTTGCAATCCAAAAAGCTTCTTATTTGTTAGCCATGTTACAAAATGGTCATATTATTTACAATAACTTGTATGAGTACATTTTTAACCAGTATCTATGTACATGAAATTTTTAGAAGGCAACTTGACGCTTGTGTATATATATTCGTCGTTAAGGGAAAGGAATCTGGATATAAAATCAACAAGGATATATTGGGATTCGTGTTCTTGTGAGGAATTCATCTCTATTATCTTTTGGGCTGTACAAGGGTCTGGAAGGACCCAAAGCTGCACTAACTAAAACTAGTAATATGTATGTACGTGCAATGCATGCCTTAATAGTATTGTTTGTATGATTCTAAATAAAAACAAAGCAAATAGTACTTTGAACGAATTCAGAGGAAAAATAATTACTACTGATGTATGCATGCATAAATGAAGTAATAGAAATTTAGTACTGATTGGTTAGCATGGTACAACACGTGTGGCCTAGTGATGCCTAGAAATTCCATAGGAATAGAATGAAGATGTACATTGTGAAACCAACAAATTGTTTACTTCTGTTTCTCCTCCCTGGCCAGTCTTTCGTACACGCCCTGGCAGAGGAGACATGAGGTATGACACGATGGTTCCAGAACCTAGCAGATGCAACTGTGGGCTACTTTTTTAAAAAAAAAAGAGGATGACCCCGCCTCTGCATCTGGGCGATGCATTCGGTCACTTTATTAATTATTCTCACAAGACCTTACAAAGTCATACAACAGTAAGACTGAAGTCACCGTCTAAGCGACAACTGTCGCTACACATATCCAATTGATGAAGGGGCGCTGATAGTCTGGGTCTAATACCAAACAGACATCGCAGCCAAATCTAAACATCTAAGACTTGAGGTCCCAACCAGGACGCCTACCTGGTATGGGTCACCTACCAGTCCGGCGCACTCCTCAACCAGGACGCCTGCCGAGTATGGGGCCACCGCAGCCACCTGCCACGAGTCCATCTTCAGAGTTGTACTGTTGCACCTACCGTGCCAGGTCTCTCTGCCATCGACGCCACCACGACGCCAGACAGCGTCGTCCTCCTGCGTGAGTCTATCCTCCCACATCGAACTCTGAATCTGCACTACGCCACGCCGTCCAGATCCGTCGCCATCAATGTATGGATGAAGCACCGCTCCACCAAAGAAGCCGTTCGCTGGTCCCGCGAAGCCAAGTGCACCTCCAAGAATGCGCCCCCAAGGGGGTTACGACACATGATTGCCGCCAGCATCCGATCAGCTGATCTAGGGTTTCCCCCAGAGGTATTGAGTGGAGTTGGGAGCTTCATCTCGATGATGCCTTCATGAAGGAAACGATGATAAGGGCATCGTTATCACCGGCTCAGGCCATCGACCGAAGATCAGGTTTTCATCCGGATCCGTCCCAAGAAATCCACCCAACAACCTGTGCACCGTCTCGACCACCTTCAAAGCCCCAGATCCAGCCGCCTAGATCCGGCGACTAACCGCAGCAACAGTGCCACCGTGGGGTCTCTGGCGCACCGGCCACTGCCTGAGTGTGCCACCACTGGAGCCTAGGAGGAGGGCTCCCACCCCGCCTCGCCAAGCCGCAAGAGCCACCGAGAAGGATCCCGCGCACTCGTCACCGTCTCTGAACCGAACCAATCCATAGCAGATCGCCGTCACAGATCCGCCTTGGACAGGGACTGCACCACGCCTTGCGCCGCGGGAAGCCTGAGCTTCACCGGCCTCCACCCTCCAGGGCCGCCGCCCCGGGATCCAGACAGAACTTTGCCGCTGCCACCGGCCAAGTTCCGCCGCCGCCGATCGGCCAAGCGGCCAGTCACTGCATGACCATGCGAGCACAGCCAACCGGCCGACCAACTCCGACGAAGAAGAAGGCCACCACCACCAAGCCTAGGGCCGGCACCCCAGACATCCTCATGTTGCAGATCAAGTCCAGGAGCAGTGCCCCGCAGACGGCGATTGAGATCGGTAGCACAACGAATTAGCCCGACATGAGTCAAGGCCAGATCCGCCGTTGCTGGTGCCGTCCTCCCCCGCTGCCGCCGCACCACTTCCATGTCGCCGCCGATCTGCGCCACCGCCGCCGATCTGGCTGGAGAGGAGCGCCGCCTCCCAACCAGATCGAGATCCGAGGAGAAACCGCCGCCGCCGCCACGCCACAAGGGCTTTGCATAATCCTTTGGAATTGGAGGTGGCCTTCATCCTATTTCACAGTATACTCCAAATGATGCCGGAAGTAGGAGTGATGGACTCCAAACCAATAATGCACAACCTCCTTATAGACCTCCAGGCCGAGTGGTAGAAAAGGAGCTAGCATGGTGAACTCCATATGCTAGATCTCCATGTGGTCATCCTTCAGCCAGAAGACTCCACTACGAAGCTTCAGATATCGGCAATCGACCGCCACCGCCCAATCCTGTGAAATAGGATGAAGGCCACCTTGATTCTTCTAGCCAAATGGTGGTCACATGGAGCTTCGATGTCTTTATTAGTGTTGCCTGTTGCCTCGCCTCCTCTTCTTCCTCTTAGCCCGATGATGCATGGTCGGATGAGCGGCAATTCGACTTAGGGTTTGGAGGTCGTAGCTACTAGTTTCTCCTCTTTAAGTCTCTTTTTTCTTTTTGCTATGCACAAAAAAAAAATCATTTTTTTGCGGATTCTTCTTTTAAGTCCCTGTGAGAGTTGTATACTGTTTTCCTGCATAATTAAATTACAACTCTGGCTCCTTTGCGACCATTCCCTTGTCCAGAAAAAAAATGCATCGACGGTCTAAAAGTATACAACGTGTGTTGCATCCTCCAAGCATGAAAATTGCACTTGAGAACATGTAGGCTGGCCGAACTGAAAAACCTCAAACGGGCAAACGTGGCGTGTGTACAGCTGAGCTAAGTACTCACGTCAACACAACAATGGAGATGGAGAGTTTGTTGGGATTGTTTTCTCCAACCAATTCAACGGCATACCTATTCTAGGCAAGTTAGCTACTATACTAGTTTCTTGTACATCAGCGGCTATCTTTCTAATCGAGAAACTAACGACTTCCTCTTTTTTTTCTTTTTTCTTTTTTTGCGACGAAGCGGGAGCTTTATAACTCGGGTAATAGGATCGCAATCCACAGCCAAAGGGACGGAGCATCCTGCAACCACAAACCGGTCGGGATCTTTTGATCTAGGGTTCTTGAGAGAAAAATAAAATTATCCATCTCTGTGATCTGTTTGACGAGCTTGGTCGAGCAGATTCTCAAGAGTTTTTAAGCCTAAGTCTGCATCACCATCATCATCATCATCATCTGGCGGCTCGATGTACAACTACATTGCTCGCGAGGCTAAGCTGAGGAAAGAATCATACTTCGCCAAGATAAGGCATTCCTGGTGGACGTCCACCGAGGCTCACAGGAGCGGTGCCGGTGTCGGTGCTTGTGCCAAAACAGAGGAGGCCACTTCCAGCTTGGAGGATGACGACCAAGGAGGAAGGTTGTACGTGGCTGTAAGGAAGGGTGAAGAGGATGACAGTGGCAGAGGAGGAAGGAAATTGTATGTGGCCATCGGAAAGGATGAAGAGGACGGCAGGTCCAACCTCCTGTGGGCCTCCCGGAACCTCCTCGCTAGCGGCGACAAGCTCGTCCTGCTGCACGTCCACATGCCTGCCAACAAAATTATGACTGGTAAGGATGTCATTGTGGTGGATTCTCGTAATCTCGTTTGCCCCCACCCATTTTACTTTGTTTTAGCAGTAATTTCCTTTAGAGGTCGAGCTACATGGAACCTCTTATCCTCACCCCCATTGCTTTGAGATTTGTGCTCTCCAACTAACTTGCTGCATGAAAATTTCTCCTTTTTGTTTCTCTCAAATGAAATAACACATGGACTTCAAACCTTGTAGATCAAACAAGCTTCAGAACTTCAATGTGTGAAAATACTTTCGGATTTTTGGTTCGATATAAATATACAAAATGAGATTTTTTTATTAAAAAATTATTTTAAGCATTTAAAAATGCATGACAAAAAATCTGAAATCTTTTCCCCACATTCTTGTTAGAATGTTCTATTATCCTGCAAAATTGAAGTTTATATGTTGTTTCGTTTGACTCCTGTATGGATCTTGATGCTGAAATGGATGGCTAAGATAAGGGATACCATGTACCTCCACCTACAGAAAAACCACACTCTTATTTTAGTTTTTGTTTGATCCGCTTTTACCTTTTTGTATCTAATTTTTTACAGCATCGATATACTGAGCCTACATAAAACGGGGCAGTTTCTTATTCGCATCAATTCTGAGTTTCTTGTTATTCCTATCAGCATTTCACAAGTAACTTCTGTCGTTGTTCCCCATCTCATAAGCCATGTTATTTTTCCTTCCCCGGATAATCATTTCTACAAAAATGATACAATTGACGAAACAAAATTACTCCCTCCGTCTCATAATATAAGAGCGTTTTTATACTGGTATAAAAAAGGCTCTATTATATTATGGGGCGGAGGGAGTAGTACGTAGCAAAGCACTTCTTCTTGTGCTGTTGTTTTCATTTTCTGCAGTAATTATATGGGGCATGCTATGTTTTGGCGGGATGATAAACCTAGAAGATTGACTGCCAGGGCTGAGCCTTTGCCACAAGCCTCGTGTTGCGTCGCAGCGCTTTGCAACAACAGCCTTGTTATAATCTTTGAACAGTTATTTTTTACATTTCTTCCTGTGTCCAATCAGCTCGCTAAGTCTTTGCGACAAGTCTCCTGTACGTGTTACATTCAGCGCTTTGCAACACGAGCCTTGTTGCAATCCCCCTAGAAGAGAGTTCGGGTTTTTTCTGCACGGTCTATCACGTAGTTTGTGTTGTGCTCGCGTGTCTTGCAACAAGGGTCATGTTGCTGCTGACGGCTCGGTCAGGGGAACGTGGGGCGCAGACGACGCGGCGGACATTTCGATGCCAATCGGTTGGTTGATGAGAAGCATTTCCATAGTTGTGTTGCTGTTGTGCTGTTACCAAGGTTATCTTTTCCGGTCAGAATTTTCGAAAACTGTCCGGTTACTGGAAATCTCGTCTGCATATATTATTATCATAAACCTGGGTGTAGGGAGGGCAAACTATTGTGTGGACGTAGGTCGACGTGCCAGCACCTCGATTACGCAAAGTTTATTTGGTGCCGCAGGATTACGCAAGGTTGATGCAAGCCAGCTGCAGGAGAGGGAGCTCCAGGCATATAGGAAGTCTGAGAAGGAGGAGATGAACACAATTTTAGACCGGTACCTCGATTTCTGCATATCTTATCTTAAGGTCAGCTAAACCAATTCCATTATGAAAATCATGCATATATAAAATCCACTTTGTGGTTGCTCTTCTAGTTCAACTCATCCCATATATAATTGTTCTTTGAACAAATTTACAGTCTCAAGCTGAAGCAATGGTGGTCGAGAGCAACAGCCCTGCGAGTGGCATCGTCAAGCTGATTGATCATAGTCACATCACAAACCTTGTCATGGGAACATCTTCCATCTCACCGTAAGTCCAAACCAAATACAGCTTCATAACGAGGTTTCGTCGATAAACATGCAAATCGAAATTGTTCACTGACTGCACCGTTGATGTATATACACTAGAGCAAAGCACTGTGTTAATTATGTAATTATATGCTCGGGTCGAGTCACTGTATATGTAAATTCCTATTTCTTATGAATGTCGATTCTATTCTAACAAGCTAGCGGCGATGAAATAGGCGGAATAACAATAATTAGTATGGTAGGTACTAACTACTTGATTTAAAACAGTGACCTTTGTAAGTTGTCATACAGCCCAATTTTTTCTCTTTCTTGTGCAGTATTACTTATTAGCAAATGACAATCACAAGTTGACATTAAACTCCCAAAACAAACTACTAGTACGTCCTTATTGATTGCATCTTCCTCTGTCTAAAGTCAGTAAGCTTTACTAACTACCATCTCCCCCTCTGTCTAAATTCCAAAGTACAAGTCACACACTTCAGTTAATAATCTAATTTATTATGTTGATTGTGAATCTTTCATGAACAGGAAGAGGAAAGTACCAAGATCAAAAGTCGCAGCCATCGTGCATCTACAGGCTAGATCATATTGCCGGATCTTCTATATTTGCAACGAAACTCTTGCTTGTTCTAGGTATGACTGCATGTAGCCCTCAAGATTACATGAAGTAAATACTGCATAAAATTTGCAAATTTCAGCTTGAGCGACTACCCTAAGTTTCCAGCTCACAAAACAATGGTGCCATGGTTCATCATTTTTTAGGGAGGCCACTCAGCTTTCTACAAAAGTAGAGTCACCCCGAAGCAGCTGCACCAGCACTGATTCGCGACCCGAGTTCCCTAAAAGATGCCAATCACTATCACCAGGGTATACAGGTTTCTTAGGCTCCACAGATCAACAAGCCCATCAACGACGGTCCAAGCAGCCAGTTAGCTATACATATCCCTTGTTAGGATCGACAACAGACAATGCAGAAAACATATCAGGTGCAAGGCAGCGGTCAATTGATATGAGACTAACAGGTTTCTCCCTAAATTCCAGCCAGCAAAGCACTGGAGGATCCTCAATGGCTCTGCAGGATTTAAATACTATGAATGATTCACCGGTACATGTTTCAATTGCAAGCTCTAAAGAACATCGACACTCTATGGTAAGCCACATTAATTGGACTGAGCAGAGTTCTCTACTGAATCATAATAATCTTATGGATGTGTGTACATGGTACAGTATTTTTGTGTCTATGCGTACCCTACATATGGATACAGACACTATAGGCGAACTATTCTTCCATTATCTAAAACCAAAAACTGTTAGGAAATCAAGTACTATGTTTTAAATATGAATATGCACTATAGGCTAGGAATGTTATAGGCAGTTTTCATTCATGTATTCCACTGACAGTAACCGAAAAATAAAGGCAAATGACATCCATGTTGCATTTAATGTTAGAACTACGATTCAAGGGTACACGTGTAGAGAAAAATGTCTGACAACAAAATGTGTGCATCTTTATAGTCATCTTTAACCAGTAGTCTACCTAATGTTTGACACTAGCACCGTGGAAAATTCCTCTTTGTTAAAACTTATTGATATTGCTCTAACATCTAAATTTTTGTTGACCAACCAAGGCCTGTTGTTTTCCTCTTAGTTGTAATACCTAATGTTTTATACCTGAATTAAAAGAGAACATAATGTTTTATAGGTAAAAACTGGTGTGCAGCTTGATGTGTTTGAGCAACTACACCGAGTCCGCAATGAACTGGAGAGCTCGAAAAGAGAAGCATCCGAGGGCCAGCAGAAAGCCGTGAGGAATCTGTTTGAAGCTTCTATGATGGTATGTTATTTGAAACATTCACATGCCTTTAGCTACCTATTTTTGATGCCTAATCTACCGTATTTTTCCAACTCTCGTCTCTAAACACATAGCATTTATGTTACCCTAGTGCATCTATCTTCAACTAAGCGAACTTTTCCTTGCAGTTCAAAGCACGGGAGAATGCACTCCGCAAAGAAAAAAGAGAGGTAGAGGATAGACTGACCAGAGAAAACACTGGGCTCAGAAAAGAACACCTCTATATATGCAAAGAGCTAAAAAAGGCAAATGAGCAAAGAGCAGAACTGGAGAACAGTGTATTTGGCCCTACTAGTGATGTTGCCTTAACAGAGTTCAGCTACACAGAGATAAATGAAGCGACGGACAACTTTGATGACTCCAAAAAGATTGGGGTTGGTGGGTGTGCAACCGTCTACAAAGGATTTCTACGACATACTACGGTAGCCATAAAGAAATTCAACCGCGAAGGCGCAACAGGAGATAAAGAGTTCAATGATGAGGTATTTTTCATCATTAAGAGTAAGACGTGTTGTCAGATGAAAACAACTAAAACGGTGCATCCAAATATGTGACTTTCTAATATATTACAGGTAGAAACACTTCGTATGATGAGGCATCCGAACCTTGTGACCCTAATAGGAGTGTGCATGGAGGCCAAAGCGTTGATTTTTGAATTCTTGTCGAATGGAAGCCTAGAGGATTGTCTGCAGTGCGACGACCAAAGAGAGGCACTCTCATGGAGAATGCGCATCAAAATCGCTGCCGATATCTGCACAGGACTTATCTTCCTCCACTCCAACAAACCAAAAGGCATTGCACATGGTGATCTCAAGCCTGACAATGTCCTTCTCGATGCAAGCTTTGTTTGCAAACTGGCAGACTTTGGGATCTCTCATCACTTGAATGTAACAAACACCACTATCACCCCATATCACCGAACAAGCCAACTCAAGGGCACCATGGGATACATGGACCCGGCATACATTGCCTCAGGGGAGCTCACAGCACAGTATGACATCTACTCCTATGGAGTAGTGTTAATGCGATTGCTAACTAATAAGAGCCCCCTAGGTCTCCCGCATGTTGTGGAGGCAGCCATTACAGAAGGCACGTTGCGACATCTAATTGATACTTCTGCTGGGGAATGGCCACTTGGGTGTGCTGAAGAGTTGGCAAGACTAGCACTGCGTTGTTGCCAGTTAGAACGAAAGGAGCAGCCTAATCTTGCAAAGGAGGTTTGGGGTGTCTTGCAAGCTATAATGAACTGTCAAGACCAGAAATATGGGCCACCAATGTTTTTCATTTGTCCAATGACACAGGCACATTACCTAAACAAAGAAATGAAACACCAGAATCATGTGATTCTAGTCGCACAAACAATTACACTTTTTTTCCCGCCGAGAGTGGATTTTCTACTCCCGGTTGCACCTACACCCCCATGAGTAGTAAATTCGAAAGAAAAAGCAACAATTTTTTCTAAAAAATCAGAAATTTTAGGACATAAACTACAAAAATATTCGAAGGACCTTCAACCAAGAAAACAAAATCAGTGTAGAAAGTTTTATGCACTTTTGAGAAGTAATTTGTTTTGATTTTTTGGTGAGGGCTCCCCATTTTATTTGTGGCTGAAACAAACTTTGTGTAGAAAGTTTTATGCACTTTTGAGCAGTAAAATGTTTGATTTCCTGAAATTTCATACTTGTTTTGTAATTTTTTCGAAATTACTATTCACCTGGGTGCACCTACACCTGGGAGCAGCCACACCTTTCTCTTGCCCGATTAAGCACTTGCAACCTTTACAAATCAGTCTTGAATTAGTTTGATAACCTTGCATCCATACATAATATTTTCAGGAGATCATGAGGGATCCACACATTGCTGCTGATGGATTCACATATGAAGGTGATGCCATAAAGGACTTGTTTCAAATGGGGAACAAAATTTCCCCCATGGCCTACATCAACTTCGCGCACCATGAGTTGATACCAAACAATGCCCTTCGTTTGGCAATTCAAGAATGGCAAAAGCGACAACAACTATAACATTTTAACCTTCCATTTTATTTATATGATGCCATGTATTATGATGTGAAACAAGTGACTCTTATATTAAGTGCGTACAAACAACTTTTTAATATGCCTTGTTAATTAGAAGCTACCATTTACTGATTGTTTATGACCATAAATGAGGAATTATGCACATGCTTTCTGTTACATGTGATTGAGAATTGAATTCATGCTCCAACCAGTTGCTTCAAAAGTCTGAACTGATGGAGAGGCGGGCAATATATTTTAGCACTCCCCCTCATGTCTAGGGTAATTTAGTCCTTCGACGTGGCATCGATGTAGGCCGCAGAATCATTTTATTTAATTCTGCGTTAGCAGTGTCTTGAACTCAGGACCTCTTGGCTCGGATACCATATTGAATTCATGCTCCAGCCAGTTGCTCCAAAAGTCCAAACTGATGAAGAGAGGCGGGCAATATATTTCAACATAATGAACTGGCATGGTGGGTATTCAAGTTGAATGAAAAGGTAATGTGTATACCCGTTATAATCCCCCATCGTTGGCTTCTGCGAAGCTAGGGGTTATGGCAAATCAGCACAGTCTCTATAAAAACACAGTGGATCAGCAATCAGATAAACTAGAAGTTGGATGGTTGAGCTTATGTAGCTTATAAAGATGGGGTTGGTTACATCAGAAATTAGCTATGAATGTTGGATCCCTGCCGTAGATACTAGCACCGTATGCTGCCATTTTATAAGAGATAATAGGTACTGCCATGTCGGTGGGAACTGCATGAGCAAAGTCATTTAGCTGCCCATGTTGCTTGCTTCCACTTCCAAAGTAAACTAAGGAGCATAGTGACAAGGGAATGCCCACCAGGGAGGCCCACGATGACCAGGGCCGGTCCCGAGGTTTCGGTGGTCCGATGCAAAACTAGAACCCAGGGCCCCTAAGTAAACAATCAATAATAATAAATATAAATTTTATGTGACTGTTACCAATAGACACTTAAAAGTGTATCCAATAGCTATATCTGTATCAACGGACAATTACATTTGAGCCCCTAGTTGTGTCACACCCGTGTGTTTTGCCCCTAAATTAAAAAAAAGCCTCCTTTCTGCCCAAGCTCGTTTGCTCTTCTTATGCTTTTGCCCTTTGACCTTAACTTTGGAAACTTCATAACAAATTCATACTAACTCAGAAAAATGCATATAAGATATCAAAATGTTCAGACAAACATCACCTATATGTAAATGTCATTTGCATTCATGACAAAAGTGCCGAAAATTCCTCATCCCAGTTTGAGCTCATATGATGTCAGCATGAATAGTAAAATCCAAAAAAAATCTGAATTGTTTTTGTGGCAAAATTGACTAATGTTTTGAGCACTTATAAAGTTTCACCAGGGGCTCATAATCATGGAAGTCGTGGCAAAAAAACAAAATTAGCACTCCAAAATGCTTTTGCTTTGGAGAATCAATTTTCCTTTTTTCCATGACTTCCACAAATGTCATTTCCTCATGAAGTTTGTAATCTCTCAAAAAAATTGCAAATGTTTGCCACAGAAAAAATTCAGAATTTTTTGAATTTGTTTTCAATTTTTTTCATCATTTACTGTTAATGCTAACATCATATGAGCTCAAACCAAGATAGGGACTTTTCAGCACTTTTGTCATGAATGCAAATGACATGTACATATAGGTGATGTTTTCCCGAACATTTTGATATCTTATTTGCATTTTTCTGAGTTAGTATGAATTCATTATGAAGTTTTGAAAGTTGCAGTCAAATGGTCAATGGGCAAAAGTATAAGAGGAGCAAACGAGCTTGGACAGAAATGAGGGTTTTTTGAATTTAGGGGCAAAACACATGGGTGTGACACAACTAGGGGCTCAAATGTAATTGTCCCTTGTATCAAACATATGTATGCCAACTTAGGGAGAGCACCTAGCTCAATATATGGGTTGAAGATGTGCCAAACAGAGCAATTGTTGATTCTTCTGGACCAAGACATAAATCCAGCTTGTATGCTTGTCACGTTAACATTAGGTCTGTGTTCACAATAATTTTGAGGTGTGTACGGATGCTTTGTGAATTTTAGCTAGGTTCCTATAATTTTACCTACATGAAAACCCAATAATATAGACCAGGCTCTACTAGGAGAGAGTTAGGACCCAAAAAGAATCGAGGCTGAATTAAGTAAGTTGCTCTTGGGGGAATTATACTGCTATCTTGACGATATTCAGGCTGAAAGTTTACCTGATGAAGGCATGATGATGCCTACTACATAACTTTATTCTTGTAGACTCATGTTGGGCCTCCAAGCGCAGAGTTTTGTAGGACAGTAGCAATTTTCCCTCAAGTGGATGGCCTAAGATTTATCAATCCGTGGGAGGCGTATGATGAAGATGGTCTCTCTCAAACGACCTTGCAATCAAATACAAGAAATCTTTGTGTCCCCAACACACCCAACACAATGGCAAATTGTATAGGTGCACTAGTTCGGCGAAGAGATGGTGATAAAAGTGTAATATGGATGGTAGAAATATATTTTTATAATCTGAATAAATAAAAATAGTAAGGTAGCAATTGATAAAACATAGCACAAACGGGATTGCAATGCTTGTATACAAGGCCTAGGATCCGTACTTTCTCTAGTGCAACCTCTCAACAATGCTAATCTAATTGGATCATATAACCATCCCTCAACGTGCGATGAAGAATCACTCCAAAGTTCCTGTCTAGCGGAGAACATAAGAAGAAATTGTTTGTATTGTATGAAACCACCTCAAAGCTATTCTTTCCAATCAATCTATCCTAGAGTTCATACTAAAATAACACAAAGTTATTCTTTCCGATCAATCTAACCAAGAGTTCGTAATAAAATAACACCATATGATACACATCAACCAACTCTAATGTCACCTAGATACTCCAATGTCATCGCGAATATCCGTGAGTTGATTATGCGATATGCATCAAACAATTTCAGATTCATAATACTGAATCCAACACAAAGAACCTCAAAGAGTGCCCCAAGATTTCTACCGGAGAAACAAAGGCGAGAATGTGCATTAGCCCCTATGCATAGATTACCCCAAGTCACCTTGAGAATCCGTGAGTTGAGTGCCAAAAAACATATCAAGTGAATCAATATGATACCCCATTGTCACCACGAGTGTTCATAGCAAGACATACATCAATTGTTCTCAAATCCATAAAAGTATTCAATCCGATAAAACGAAATCTCAAAGAGAAAACTCAATTCATCACAAGATAGAGAGGGGAAAACACCATATGATCTGACTATATTAACAAATCCCGCAATACATCAAGATCGTGAAATCTCAGGAACACGAAAGAGAGAGAGAGAGATTAAACACATAGCTACTGGTACAAACCCTCAGCCCTGAGGGTGGACTACTCCCTTCTCATCATGGTGTCCGTCAGGATGATGAAGATGGCCACCTGAGATGACTTCCCCCTCCGGCAGGGTGCCAGAACAGGGTCTAGATTCGTTTTTCATGGCTACAGATGCTTGCGGCGTCGGAACTTCTAATCTAGGGTTATTTATGATGGTTTCTCTATTTATAGTATTTTTTGGCGTTGTAATCACGCTAAGATGGGCCTCGAGGTGAGCACAACCCACCGGGGCAAGCCCAACCCCTCAGGCGCGCCCCGAGTCTTGTAGCCTACTACTTCACCTTCTGGTCCTTTCACAAAGCTTCGGGGGTCTCTTTTGTTCCAAAAAAATCGTCAAAAATTTTCAACTCATTTGGAGAACTTTCATTTCTGCATAAAAAACAACAACACAGTAGTTCTGCTGAAAACAACATCAGTCCGGGTTAGTTCCATGCAAATCATACCAAAACCATATAAAATTATTGTAAACATGGCATGAATACTTCATAAATTATAGATACATTGGAGACGTATCACATGACGACTAACATGTCATTAACAAAACAATTGGTTGCAGTTGATTAACCAAGAAAATCCGAGATATTTATCATACCTGTCCAAAATTATAGACATTGGTGGATCTGTTTTTTGAACTAAGTAGGAAAAACTACCTAGGGGAGCTGAGACATTCAGCCTACATCAGCGCAGTAAGGCTATCAGGTACTCTCGCAATCAATAGTTGGTCTCCAGTACGCTTCGCTTCTACATCCAGGCCATGGGCGAGGGAGTTACCACAACGTCTGACCCAGCTAATACTGCATGATGGGAAGACAACCATGGCCTTCTTGATGTCCATGATCAGAGGATAGAACGGTGACCGTGAAGGTTTATCACCGAACCATGGCCTTCCTTCGCAATTATGTGTAAGTCCATCCCAATTACTATTGGCCCTCTGAAGAACTCTGTGATTGTGTTCAGTCCAACCAGAACTGCCCGGGCCTCTGCCTCCTCTGCATTGCTACACGTCGGCATATGTTTACAGACAGACACAAGGACTAAGCCTCAGGAGTCGCATGCGACAATCCCTGCCGCACTTTGTCCATATTCAGCGAAGAATGAAGTGCCGGAATTGATTTTTACAGCCCCTTGTGCTGGTGGAAACCACTGCGTGTTCAGAGCTGCGGCCACAAATGGCATCTTCATGCTCACCAGCATTCTTCACATGCCTTGGTTTGTTGGTCACTTGACAGTCCCTTAACTCCTCCTCGTACTTACTTAAAAACTGAGCCGATCCAAGATAGATTCTTTTCCATCACCTCGGGTACAGTCGTCTCGCAAAAACCAGCAACGCCATATAGCAGCAGCAAAAGATTTGATGCATGTCCTCTGACTCAGTGTCCAGCAGGATCATTAGCCAATGCTCTCCTGTGAACCAGAATTTCGCCTTTGGTGGTAGGCTCCAATTCCCCCGCAAAGCAAATCTTAGGGCCCTACTCTTTGTGCATGCTATCACAACATGCTATTCATCTTGAGCTCCATTACCACATATGTTGCGAGTCTCATCAACCTCCAATGTTATTTTCCATTTGTTTCTCTTAGTGGCCAGTGTGTTGGTGGCAATTCTCCATCCGAAAATGCGTACTTTCCCGGGTAGCTACGCTTCCCAAATTAGAACCCATATGTTGCAGTCATTTGAATCCTTAGAGGAACTTGAGGGTTTGGCTGATTCAGACGAATGAGAAGCCATAGCTAGGTTATATGCACTCTTGATTGAGAATATACCTTTCCTCTCATAGTGCGACACAATAGGGTCTTATGCACCTGACTCCGGAATGTCTAGATTGCAAATTTCGCCCGCATCAAAAGGGTGGAAAATCTGCCTAATTAGCCCCTCGTTCCACTCCTTTCTCTCTGGATGCATGAGTTGATTAACACAACGTAATCGAGATCGCCTGACAAAAGCTTCCGTCATGAGACCCTCTTTTCTTCACAACCACTAGTCTCTCTGGATTTGAATACTTTTGCCATCGCCCACCCGCCAGATAAGGCTGTCCAAACGGGCGAAGTGTCTGACAAAAAGACTGTCGAGGAGGTTCCCATTAGGATAGTACTTTGATTTTAGGACTCTCACACGTAGGCTCTCCAGATTTTACATGAGTCTCCATCCCTGCTTCGCTAGTAGAGCCTGGTTGAAGAGATGCATATCTGCGAATCCAATACCCCCACCACATTTCGGTTTTATCATCCTATCCCAAGACATCCAATGCACCTTCTGTTGTCCATCTTCCTCTCCCCACCAGAATTCTCTAATCATCTGTTCATATTTGTCACAAAATCCCTTGGATAGCATGAAAACACTCATGGTGTAAACATGGAGGGCTTGTACCACCGATTTGACATGGACCTCTTTAGCCGCATAGGACATGAACTTTTCCGACCAGTCACTGCATCTTTTCCCAAACCTGCCCATAATCAACTGAAAATTGTCATCATTCATTCTTCCCTCGGGCGTTGGCAACCCGAGATATCTACTTTTGAAGGAGTCTGATTGTACACCCAAGGTGTTTTTGATGCCTTCTCCTGTGGTGGCCGGACACACCTCACTAAAGAGGAGCGAACATTTACTCTCACTTAGGAGCTGGCCAGTACACTTCTGGAATGTGTCTAGAACTCTCTTAATGATGGCGGCTTGCTCCACTGTGGCCTTAAAGAAAATCAGGTTATCATCTGCAAATAGAAGATTTGATATGCCTGGAGAGTTTCTCACAATCTTTATGGAAGTCAAGTTGTTATCTGCAATTTCCTTTTTCAAAAGATGCACTAATCCGTCGGCAACGAACAAAATAGATATGGGATGAGGGGATATCCTTGGCGTAGACCTCTAGAGGGATTAAACGAATCCAGAAGGTCCCCATTGCATCTCATCGAATAGCTCACTGATTTCACACACTGCATGACCCAGTTGGTCCATTTCCTACAAAAGCCAACCTTCGGTAACACTTCTTCCAGGAACACCCAATCCACCCTATCATGAGCCTTGGCCAACTCAAGTTTATAAGCACAGTAAGTATCTCTCGCATTCTTGCTACGTTGGATCTTATGAAAATGTTCAAATGCAATGATGGCTTTATTTGTAATCATCCTTCCTGGAATGAACCCATGGTTCTCCGATATGATACCATTCAGTAGGGGGCGTAGCTGGTTAACAAGGAACTTTGACACCACTTTATAAATGATGTTACATAGACTTATGGGCCCGTAGTCTTAAAGTTTGAGGGTCCTTCCCTTTTGGTATGAGGACTATTACTGTTTCATTCACACTTGCTGGCATTACTCCCTTCTCAAAGAACTCAACGACTCCTCTCACAACATCTTCTCTACTCTCCCCCAAATTTCTTTGATAGAAATGGGCCGGGAAATCATCGGGACACGGGGCCTTGAGAGGGCCTATTTGAAATAATGAGTCACTAATTTCCTGAGCAGAAAATGGCTTGGTAAGTTCCTCATTTTCTTCGCTGCTTATCCTCTCACAAACCAGCTCCGGAATCCCATTTGGGTCAACACCTTCCTCTTTCTTGTACATATTTTTTAAAGGAACTTGTCATTTCATGTATCCCCATGGCTACCAAACGTTGCATGCTCAGTCAATTTCAAATCTAGTAGATGAGCTTGACATGGCGACGGGGCGTCTCCATCGCCGCACAGACCAAGCATCGATGCAGCCACATGCAGCGATCTCATCTTGGCTTGTAATTTTCTTGCTCCTAGCCATGTGACACATGTGGTAAGCAATTCATACTATTGAGAAAAAAAAGCAAAACTAGCCTACTGGCGTATCGCTAGCCGGCTTGCGTTTTGTTGATTTGGGCCAGACGTCGTTTGTAATACAAAGCGCATCCAAGGCCAGGCCTGGTGCTCACAAGTGGCCCAGCTAAAGGATCGGGAAAATGAACATTACAAACCATGCATGGGACAACTGAGTAGGGGTCACTTTTCGATCGAAGTCTGGCTTCGTGTTGGGCATCTTTCCTCTAGTTGGTCCAAGATAGACAAATGATGAGTCGACTACCAGAGGCATCTCCCAACGGCAAATGGCAGTCGACGATTTTAACCATGCATTAAACACGGGTGTTGCCCAATGACTATATTGCTTGTTAACTACAACTACTATTTCTTTGTTAGGCTGGAAACAATCAGTCGTTCATGGGCCACTATTACCTACATTAGTACCATCCCATCATGGAACCCCTCCTGGTGCACTCTATATACGATGGGAGAGGTGCATGCACCAGCTCAGCATTGAACATCACCGTAAGTGAAGAAGAAGGATCACTACCGGAATGACCTACTATGCCGACGGCCCACAGCCGTCAGCATAGGACCGTCGACAACTTTTACGTCAGCGTACATGGCCCCGGTCGTCGGCATACGGAAGCCGTCGGTATAGACGCCTATGCCGACGGCTTTCGTACAGTCGTCAGCCCAGATCCACCATTGGCAAACTTCTACGTGTGATGGCGGTTGACGGTGTCGTCGTTAAGTACTGGCCAACCAAAAGGTGCCATGTGACACATATATGCCAATGGCCTCCCCATCGGCATAGCTGTGTGCCGGAAGTGCCTAGTGGGCGCCACGTGTCATCTATGCCGACGGCTAGGCCATCGGTGTAGATTCAAATCTACACTGACGTCCTAGCCGTCAGCATAGATGCATGCCAGGGCGTGCCTAGTTTGTGCCATGTCCACTATGCCGACGGCCAAACCGTCAGCATATATATAAAACAATGACGACGGCCTTGCCGTCGGCATAATGGACACGTGGCACCCACTGGTAGCACGTCCCGCCCCTATGCCGACGGCCAGGCCGTCGACATAGTATTTGTCTGATTTTTTTTGTGTTTTGTGTTTGAATTCAATTAAATACATAGGAAATACACAACACATAGATATGATGAAATAGACATACATAGCACATATAAGTATCATCATTACAACCAACACCGCCACTATCACAACAACATAAGTATCTGTCGGAATCGGGGCTCCGCTGACCCTAAACAGGTTCAAACTCTGGGGCGTGTACACAGGATCTCGCTTCACGACGGTGCTCCGCTCGCCACCCACGAGGACTCATATCACCGAGTACACATGAGCTAGGAGGAAGGATGAACATGGCGATTTACGCAGGATCGCGGGCCACCTTGCGGTGTAAGACCCTACTCCTGCTTTGTGGTGGATTGGCCTCACGAGGAGGGTTGAAGATGAACTAGTACAAAGGACGAGCTACCACGCGAGGGCTCAGAGGGTGAGAATGGGTCGACGCCCTCCTACGGTGGAGTCTAGCCTATATTTATAGTGGCCTTGGTCCTCTTCCCTCATAGCTTAGGCGGGAAGGGATTCCATAGCGTCCAATTTTGAAAGGGGACAAGAGGTACATCTTATCCTGATGAAAGGTGGTCTTTGCTTGCAAAGCTCTGGCCGTGATGCGGTGGTGGGCTCGGTGATGACATTCGTCCTGCCGAGCTCGTGGTCTTGGTCTCGTTGCACCAGAATGGAAACCTTTGGGGGCTCCCTCAGGAATACGTGCTTGTCCTTGCTTCCTTGGCACCAAAGAGGAAATTATCCTCCTCTGTGCCCGCTGGCGCCCGCCTGGCCTTGGTCATCATGGCTCACGTCATCGTGAACCTCTTAAGGTGGGGCACCTGCATAGAGATCTCCGCTCCTCGGGAGGCAAGCTCAGGAGCCGCTCCTTGGGAGGTCTTGATACCGTCCTCCTCATGAGGCTGGGGGTACGGTCCTCGCGAGGGCCTTGTTTGTGGGGTCGCGCAGCTGGTCTGTGCTGGGCGGTCGATGAAGTCAAGGGCTGGGCTGCATGCAGGCAGGACTGGGTACCCCCGATCCCAGAACAACAATAGTAGCCCCCTGGCCCAAGGCGTGCTCAGCCTGGCTTCGAAGCGACGTCAAGGAGCAAAGGGAAAAATGTCGGGGCCCCCTATCGCTTGCGGGCCAGGCTTGATGCATGGCGCATGGTGGGAAGATGATGCCTCCGCTTCCCCATGTTGCCTCAGCAACTGCTCGGTGCTGACAAAAAGCCTGGTGCCCACTGCGGAGCCATCATTTCTCTCCTTCCTTGCGCCCTTCCTCGCCTGCTAAGATCCCTTTTCCTTCACGAGAGGTTCCTCCAGATTCATGCGAAGCACCATTCTTCCTCCCACTTTTCTCTCTGTCGAAGATTCCTCAGATGGCACCCACCGGGAATCAAAGCCTGAGACCCAGGTCGCAGCCCCCTCATCTCTTCTGCTGGTGCTTGCAACCTCCTTCATTGCCAAGGAGGGGGACCTCACCCCCGTGCTCCCAATGACGATGGGCGACTCAAACGAGTGGGGCGAGACCCTGATCTGGGTGGCTCTGTGGAGCAGAGCACCTTGGCGAAGACAACCTATCATTTCTTCCTTCATAGCGTCTACTCCAAGCTTGTCCCGCCCTTCTCAGAGTTCTTCTACGCCATCCTCAGGCACTACAGGATCCAGGTCCTTCATCTCCAGCCCAACTCCATCCTGCTCTTGTCTGTCTTCGTATTCTACTATGTGGCCTTCGTGAGCGTGAGGCCCTCGGTGGCCCTTTTTCTGCCATTACTTCATCTTGCGATTCCACGACCGGGAGCAGTGATCTGCGTGCTTGTTCTTCATTGTAGTCCAGAGCGGAAATGTGCCCCCGAAGGCTGGGAAGAAGGTGGAAGGCTTTCGACACAGCTGGTTCTTCCTAGATGTCCAGGGTTCTGATCCGCTCCTGAAGCCTCCGACAGAGATGTCCGAGCGGATCCCAAAGTGGGGCTCCGCGAAGCTCACCGACCCTCGGGCGGCGCAGATAGCCTCCGATATGAAGGCCAAGCTGCTGACCGAGGTGATGATTGTGAAGGAGTTCTTGAGGCAGCACTTGGTGCCTCTTCAACCGCGTTCGAAGCCCCTGTGGGAGTACTAGGGTGCGAGGGACACAGCAAGGCTGCGCCCCAGCGGCCTGACGCATGGAGCGCTTGAGGCACCCTTGACCGCTTTGCTAGGCTACATCCCGGAGAACATACCCAAGGCATATGCCCCGTTGTACCGCCGCGACGATCGGGAGGCTCTGGTCGCCACCATGGCCGTCTTAAACGATCTGGGGCTCGATCCGCCTGTCAACCCTGATTCCCTCGTGGTGATGTCCTCCAGCAACAATGACAGCGAGAAGGACTCAAAAAGACCATGGATGATGAACTGGAGGGGGGCATCCCCTTCTTTCGCAGCGTGAGCTTCTCCGCAACCTCGAGGATGATGACGACGCTGAGGATTCTCTGGCCGTGGACTCCCCTCGCTCTGCCAAGGTCCTCAGGCGATCAGGGTCGATTCCACGAACCACAAGAGCATCTGACCGGACGCCCCAGGGAAGGGCGCGGCCGCGCCCCCTCTGGAGGGCTCCTTGCACCCTAGCAGGGCGATCGAGGGTTTGGTCCCATCTTCGTCTGACCCGCAGTTGAAGGATCGAGTGGTACCTGATGGAGCGGACACGACTTCACCGGCCATGACCCCTCGGGGCGACCTCCTTGATACGTATCCTACGTATCTATAATTTTTTATTGTTCGATGCTATTATATTATCTGTTTTGGATGTTTAATGGGCTTTATTATACACTTTTATATTATTATTAGGACTAACCTATTAACCGGAGGCCCAGTCCAAATTGCTGTTTTTTGCCTATTTCAGTGTGTCGCAGAAAAGGAGTATCAAACGGAGTCCAAACAGAATGAAACCTTCGGGAGAGTCGTTTTTGGAACAAACGCAATCCAGGAGAATTGGAGTGGACGTCAAGGAAGCAACGAGGCAGCCATGAGGCAGGGAGGCGCGCCCAGGGGGGTAGGCGCGTCCCCCACCGTCGTGGGGCCCTTATGGCTCCCCTGACCGACTTCTTTCGCCTATATATACTCATATTCCCTGAAAACATCTGAGAGCACCACGAAACCCTGTTTCCACCTCCGCAACCTTCTGTACCTTTGAGATCCCATCTTGAGGCCTTTTCCGGCGCTCCACCGGAGGGGGAATCGATCACGGAGGGCTTCTACATCAACACCATAGCCTCTCCGATGAAGTGTGAGTAGTTTACCTCAGACCTTCGGGTCCATAGTTATTAGCTAGATGGCTTCTCTCTCTTTGGATCTCAATACAAAGTTCTCCTCGATCTTCTTGGAGATCTATTAGATGTAATACTTTTTGCGGTGTGTTTGTCGAGATATGATGAATTGTGGGTTTATGATCAAGATTATCTATGAACAATATTTGAATCTCCTCTGAATTCTTTAATGTATGATTTGTTCTCTTTGCAAGTCTCTTCGAATTATCAGTTTGGTTTGGCCTACTAGATTGATCTTTCTTGCAATGGGAGAAGTGCTTACCTTTGGGTTCAATCTTGCGGTGTCCTTTCCGAGTGACAGCAGGGGCAGCAAGGCACATATTGTATTGTTGCCATCGAGGATAAAAAGATGGGGTTTATATCATATTTCTTGAGTTTATCCCTCTACATCATGTCATCTTGCCTAATGCGTTACTCTGTTCTTATGAACTTAATACTCTAGATGCATGCTGGATAGCGGTCGATGTGTGGAGTAATAGTAGTAGATGCAGAATCATTTCGATCTACTTGTCGCGGACGTGATGTCTATATACATGATCATGCCTAGATATTCTCATAACTATGCACTTTTCTATCAATTGCTCGACAGTAATTTGTTCACCCACCGTAATACTTATGCTATCTTGAGAGAAGCCACTAGTGAAACCTATGGCCCCCGGGTCTATTTTCCATCATATAAGTTTCCAATCTACTTTATTTTGCAATCTCTACTTTCCAATTTATATCATAAAAATACCAAAAATATTTATCTTATTATCTCTATCAGATCTCAATTTTGCAAGTGGCCGTGAAGGGATTGACAACCCATTTATCGCGTTGGTTGCAAGATTCTTATTTGTTTGTGCATGTATGAGGGATTTGAGTGTAGCCTCCTACTGGATTGATACCTTGGTTCTCAAAAACTGAGGGAAATACTTACGCTACTTTGCTGCATCACCCTTTCCTCTTCAAGGGAAAACCAACGCATGCTCAAGAGGTAGCAAGAAGGATTTCAGGCACCGTTGCCGGGGAGTCTACGCACAAGTTAAGACATACCAAGTATCCATCACAAACTCTTATCCCTCGCAATACATTATTTGCCATTTGCCTCTCGTTTTCCTCTCCCCCACTTCACCCTTGCCGTTTCCTTCGCCCTCCTTTTCCCATTCACCTATTTTTCGCTTGCTTCTTGTGTCGTTGTTAGTCTCATGGCTAGTGCTTCTATCATTGTTAGTACTCCCGATCATGAAGTTCTTAATTTTAAATAAAGGGAGGGAGAAAATCTAAAAGATGCTTGGCATAGAATTTGCAATGCTCAGAATAGATTTACTAGGATGCAATCTACTTCCGTTCTTCGCAATTTTTATGTAGGCATTACTCCTTGGAATAGATATATTCTTGATACCATTACCGGAGGGAATTTCTTGGGTAGCCATACTTTTGATTCTTATAATGCTATGATAGATTTGTTTGGTCCACCACCTCTTTTGGTTAATGGAACTGTTTTAACTTTGGAACATGTGATGCAAAGGCTTGAAATTATTGAAAATAAAGTTGCCGCTGTAGAGTTAATTGAAAATTTGGATAAAAAGATCCACAACCAAATTACCCAATATGGATCTAAGGCTGGAGTTACTCTGATTTGTTTTAAAGAAAAGGAACCTATAGTTAACGAAAGAATAGATCAAGATTCCACAAGAATCAGTAAACTAGAGGATATTATTACCAACTTAGGGTCTGGCTTTTCATCCGTGAAAAATATTCCAAATCCTCCTACTACCAAAATTGCCAAATTAATGTATTTTTCCTAAAAATAAGGGTGAATCTTCTAGTAAGGAAAATGCGGATCTCAAATCAATAAGTGTTCACCCCAGCTTTTTCGCTATCATTAAGGAACCTTTTGCTACAAATGAATTTCTTGATTTCTTGCCTAGGAGTTTAATAATTAATAAAAAGAAGGAAACTCCTAAGGGTTATAAGTGTTCTATTGAAGAATTGAATACCAAAGATAGCAATACTTAGATCTATTCTCGCTTTTATGCCTAGCTAGGGGCGTTAAACGATAGCGCTTGTTGGGAGGCAACCCAATTTTATTGTTGCTCTTTGCTTTTTGTTACTGTTTAGTAATAAATAATTCATCTAGCCTCTAGTTAGATGTGGTTTTATGTTTTAATTAGTGTTTATGCAAAGTAAAACCTTTAGGATAACCTACGGTGATAGTTAACTTGATCTTGCTGAAAAACAGAAACTTTTGCACGCATGAGAATAATTTTCATAAATCACAGAAACGTGATTTTCAGTTGATTCTTTCTGAAGAATATTAACAGACAAATTATCTAGGACTTCCTAATTTTGTAGAAATTGTGGGGTTCCATAAGTATTCAAAAGTTACAGATTGCTACAGACCGTTTTGTTTTTGACAGATTCTGTGTTTCGTGTGTGGGGTTCCATAATTATGCTAGCTAGTATCGGGGGGTATGAACCATAGAGAAGTTGGTATACAGTAGGTTTAACACCAATATAAATAAAGAATGAGTTAATTACATTACGTTAAAGTGGTGGTTTGTTTTATTTCGGTAGCCGAGCTCATGAGATTTTCTGTTGAGTTTTGTGTTGTGATTTGGGGTAAAGATTTGATGGATTATGGAATAAGGAGTGGCAAGAGCCTAAGCTTGGGGATGCCCAAGGAACCCCAAGGTAAAATTCAAGGACAACGAAAAGCCTAAGCTTGGGGATGCCCAAGGAACCCCAAGGTAAAATTCAAGGACAACGAAAAGCCTAAGCTTGGGGATGCCCCGGAAGGCATCCCCTCTTTCGTCTTCGTCCATCGGTAACTTTACTTGATGCTATATTTTTATTCACCACATGATATGTGTTTTGCTTGGAGTGTCTTGTATGATTTGAGTCTTTGATTTTTAGTTTATCACAATCATCCTTGATGTACACACCTTTTGGGAGAGACACACATGAATTGGAATTTATTAGAATACTCTATGTGCTTCGGTTATATCATTTGAGCTAGATAATTTTGCTCTAGTGCTTCACTTATATCTTTTTAGAGCATGGCGGTGGTTTTATTTTACAGAAATTATTGATCTCTCATGCTTCACTTATACTATTTTGAGAGTCCTTTAGAACAGCATGTAATTTGCTTTCGTCATAAAATTATTCCTAATATGATGGGCATCCAAGTTGGGGAAAATAAAAACTTTCATATAGAGTGCATTGAACACTATGATAAATTTGATACTTGGTAATTGTTTTGAGATATAAAGGTGGTAATGTTAGAGTCATGCTAGTTGGGTAATTATGAAATTGAGAAATACTTGTGTTAAAGTTGGCAAGTCCCGTAGGATGCACGTATGGTGAACTTTGTGTGACAAATTTGAAGCGTGGGGTGTTCTTTGATTGCCTTCCTTATGAGTGGAGGTCGGGATCACAGGATGGTTAACTCCTACCAACCCTTCCCCTAGGAGCATGCGCAGTAGTACTTTGCTTCGAGGGCTAATAAACTTTTGCAATAAGTATATGAGTTCTTTATTACTAATGTGAGTCCATGGATTATACGCACTCTTACCCTTCCGCAATTTGCTAGCCTCTACGGTACCCTGCATTGCCCTTTCTCACCTTGAGAGTTGGTGCAAACTTCGCCGGTGCATCCAAACCCCATGATACGATACGCTCTATCACATATAAACCTCCTTATATCTTCCTCAAAACAGCCACCATACATACCTATTATGGCATTTCCATAGCCATTCCGATATATATTGCCATGCAACTTTCCACCGTTCCGTTTATTATGACACGCTCCATCATTGTCATATTGCTTTGCATGATCATGTAGTTGACATCGTATTTGTGCAAAGCCACCTTCATAATTCTTTCATACATGTCGCTCTTGATTCATTGCATATCCCGGTACACCGCCGGAGGCATTCACATAGAGTCATATTTTGTCCTAAATATTGAGTTGTAATTCTTGAGTTGTAAATAAATAGAAGTGAGATGATTTCCATTATTAGAGCATTGTCCCATGTGAGGAAAGGATGATGGAGACTATGATTCCCCCACAAGTCGGGACGAGACTCCGGACGAAATAAAAAAAGGGAGAGAAAAGAAAAAAAAAAGAGAAAAAAGAGGCCAAAGAAGCCCAAATAAAAAATGAGAGAAAAATAGAGAAGGGACAATGTTACTATCCTTTTTCCACACTTGTGCTTCAAAATAGCACCATGATCTTCATGATAGAGAGTTTCTTATTTGGTCACTTTCATATACTAGTGGGAATTTTTCATTATAGAACTTGGCTTGTATATTCCAATGATGGACTTCCTCAAAATGCCCTAGGCCTTCGTGAGCAGGCAAGTTGGATGCACACCTACTTAGTTTCTTTTTGATGAGCTTTCATACATTTATAGCTCTAGTGCATCTGTTGCATGGCAATCCCTACTCCTCGTATTAACATCAATTGATGGGCATCTCCATAGCCCGTTGATTAGCCGCGTCAATGTGAGACTTTCTTTTTTTTGGTTTTCTCACATAATCCCTATCATCATACTCTACTCCACCCATAGTGCTATGTCCATGGCTTACACTCATGTATTGCGTGAGGGTTGAAAAGGCTGAAGCGTGTTAAAAAGTATGAACCAATTGCTTGACTGAAACCGGGGTTGTGCATGATGGGAGCATTTTGTGTGAAGAAAATGAAGCATGGCCAAACTGTATGATTTTGTAGGGATAAGCTTTCTTTGGCTATGCTATTTTGATAAGACATAAACTGCTTGATTAGCATGCTTGAAGTATTACTATTTTTATGTCAATATTAAACTTTTATCTTGAATCTTTTGGATCTGAACATTCATGCCACAATAAAGAAAATTACATTGAGAATTATGCTAGATAGCATTCCACATCAAAAATTCTGTTTTTATCATTTAACCTACTCGAGGACGAGCAGGAATTAAGCTTGGGGATGCTTGATACGTCTCCAATGTATCTATAATTTTTTATTGTTCCATGCTATTATATTATTTGTTTTGGATGTTTAATGGGCTTTATTATACACTTTTATATTATTTTTGGGACTAACCTATCAACCGGAGGCCCAGTCCAAATTGCTGTTTTTTTTGCCTATTTTAGTGTTTCGCAGAAAACGAATATCAAACGGAGTCCAAACGGAATGAAACCTTTGGGGGAGTCATTTTTTGGAACAAACGCAATCCAGGAGACTTGGAGTGGACGTCAAGGAAGCAATGAGGCGTCCACGAGGCAGGGAGGCGCGCCACCCAACCACGTGGCCCCCTCGTGGCTCCCCTGACCAACTTATTTTGCCTATATATACTCATATACGAGAGCACCACGAAACCCTATTTCCACCGCCGCAACCTTCAGTACCCGTGCGATCCCATCTTGGGGCCTTTTACGGCGCTCCCCCGGACGGGGGATCGATCATGGAGGGCTTCTACATCAACACCATTGCCTCTCCGATGATGTGTGAGTAGTTTACCTCAGACCTTTGGGTCCATAGTTATTAGCTAGATGGCTTCTTCTCTCTCTTTGGTTATCAATACAAACTTCTCCTCGATCTTCTTGGAGATCTATTTGATGTAATACTTTTTGTGGTGTGTTTGTTGAGATCCGATGAATTGGAGGTTTATGATCAAGATTATCTATGAGCAATATTTGAATCTCCTCTGAATTCTTTTATGTATGATTTGTTATCTTTGCAAGTCTCTTTGAATTATCAGTTTGGTTTGGCCTACTAGATTGATCTTTCTTGCAATGGGAGAAGTGCTTAGCTTTGGGTTAAATCTTGTAGTGTCCTTTCCCAAGACAGCAGGGGCAGCAAGGCACGTATTGTATTGTTGCCATCGAGGATAAAAACATGGGGTTTATATCATATTGCTTGAGTTTATCCCTCTACATTATGTCATCTTGCGTAATGCGTTACTCTATTCTTATGAACTTAATACTCTAGATGCATGCTGGATAGCGGTTAATGTGTGGAGTAATAGTAGTAGATGCAGAATCGCTTCGATCTACTTGTCGCGGACGTGATGCTTATATACATGATCTTGCCTAGATATTCCCATAACTATGCACTTTTCTATCAATTGCTTGACAGTAATTTGTTCACCCACCGTAATACTTATGCTATCTTGAGAGAAGCCACTAGTGAAACCTATGGCCCCCGGGTCTATTTTCCATCATATAAGTTTCCGATCTACTTTATTTTGCAATCTCTACTTTCCAATCTATATCATAGAAATACCAAAAATATTTCTTGTTATCTCTATTAGGTCTCACTTTTGCAAGTGGCCATGAAGGGATTGACAATCCCTTTATCGCGTTGGTTGCAAGGTTCTTATTTGTTTGTGTAGGTACGAGGGATTTGAGTGTAGCCTCCTACTGGATTGATACCTTGGTTCTCAAAAACTGAAGGAAATACTTACGCTACTTTCCTGCATCACCCTTTACTCTTCAAGGGAAAACCAACGCATGCTCAAGAGGTAGCACTCCTCACCTCTCCAGGCGATAGCGCCATGACGGGGCCTGCTGAAGAGCACCCCACCCGCCCCCGTGACGCGACCGAGGCCACGCCGAAGGAGGTCGGGGGCGCACCGGCCTCCGCTGACAAGGATAAGAAGAGGAAGTGGGTAGCGCCTGAGGAGTAAGTGACCTACCTTGTTTCCTGATCAAGCATAGATTGCACATGTGCTCACATCACTTCGCGTGTTTATGACCAGAAGTGGTGACGCGACGAAGAAGAAGGAGAAGGTCAGCACTGAGCCAAAGGAGCCCCCTGTCCTGAGGGCATCGACAGACTCTGGTCATGGCCGCTACGGGCATGAAGTGTGTCGCGCTAGCCCAACACAACCCCTGGGTGCTCAGGCGGCATCGCGCCCGAGCATTCGGGCGCACCGCCCGCCCCTGGCACCTTGCCGGCGCCACTTGGGAGATCGACCATCGAGGGTGCGAGGGTTCACGAGGCGGCACCCCTTGCCGCGGCCGTGGAAACCCCAGTACCGGTCGAGGGGCGACTCCTCGCTCCACTCCTACAGAACCCGACCCCAAGGGCGCGGTGACGCAACTTCAGGTAAAGCCAGCCCCCATGGGCCAGCAGGCTATGAAGTCAGCAGCTCTTGTCGAACACGTGACGAGCCCGGAGCCTCTGGTGCCTCATGTCGACCGCGCCATTACTTCCCTAACCACAGATCCAGTCGACGCGCCAGCGCCGCCTCCTCGTCAGACCCTCGCCCTCGCGAATTGCATCCCCTTGATTAGGCCCGGGGCCCTGGATGAAGCCTACACCGCACTCTGCCGGATCCGGGCTAATCTCAAGGATGCTGACAGGTGTCTGGGGCTTGTCTCGGGATGGCTACAGGCCGACGCAGCTACCAGGACGGCCTAGGGCTGGACCGAGGCTACCACCACAGAGAGTAGGAGGGAGGCCGCCGACGCCAAGGTGGTGTTGGACGATGCAGCGTCTGCCATGGAGGGTTGTAGTGAGGCGGAGGCCAGCCTAAATGCCCTTTGGGAGGAGCAGGTCGCGCATGCACAGTGACTTCAACAGCAGGAGGGGTACCTCAAGGCTCGCGAGGCAAAGCTCACTGATCGCGATTCCGAGCTGTCCGAGGTGATCAAGCTAAAGAACGCGAGTGCCTGACCAAGATGAAGGAGGAGGTGGCCGCAGCCCAGATGTCCCATGCCAAGCACATCTCCGAGGTGACGGCCCGACTGGATGCTAGGGAGAATTCCCTTGCCGCTCCCGAAGGAAAGGCGGTTGCGAAACGTGAGGCCTTCCCCTCCCTCGAGCTTAGGGCTTGCTGGATGCTGCAGTCGATCTGCAGGGGAGGATTCAAGGATATGCTTGTGTCCCTCGAGGGCGGATACATAGGGCTCTCCTCCAGGCTTGCCGAGGAGCTCGAAGGCACCGCCGCCAAGGTTGACTCCATCCTGGAGGACGAGTGCCGCTCCCTCTTCTCTGTGGCAGCAATGTGCGTATTCATCCACCTCTACCTCCGCGATCCTGACTTCAAATTTGACAAGGTAATTGGCACAGTTGCTCTTGAGTCCCTCGCCACACTGCGGCGGCGACCATGAAGGGCCTTGTGGACGCACTGCTGAAGAAGTTCACCTGCACCCAAGACGTCGAGCCCTCGGCAACGGATGTGGGCAACATCGACGGTCACGATGGTAGCAACAGCGATGTTGATGATGAGCTCGCCGTGACTGAGACAGGCAGCGGCGACGGCCATGGAGATTTTACCCTGCGACACTTATCATTTCTCGTGGAGGCGTAAGACTTTCTTTGAATTTGCAACACATTTTGTGCCTGTAATAACTGTCTGAACTCCGTGATTTCCTTTTCGTGCTTGGTTTCCTCCTTGTTTTCCTTTGTGCTCTGCATCGACAGGGCCCACCCCCACGCATACCTCGACTGCCGTTGGGATGTCCTGTCGCGATGCCAGGACAAAACCAAGGGGCAATGGTGCTACATGACTTGTGAGGCCCCTGAGTCGCGATGCTCAGGGGTCCACCTTGATGTGCGAGCGTCCCTCATGAGGGAACCATGGGCGTCGATGAAGTTAATCCAGAGCCCTTCATTCCCTTTCCTCATCAGTCTTCACCTAGGAGGGACACGAGAAGACCAGGTACCAGGGACCTGGTGAGGTGGTGTGCGCCAGGCCTAGCCTGAGCGTAGGCGTCGTGCCCAGCTCCCTCTTGCGTGGATCCCAGGGGAACGCTGCAAACAGGGCCATGTGAAGGGCCTAGCAGCCATCCTAAGTTTAGTGCAACCCATGGGGTGCCCTCAGTTGTTTATCCACCAACATGGAGCATGGGGCTTCCACTAGGCCTGGGCATAGTCGATGTTTGACCGTGTGATCCACCAGCATGGAGCATGGGGCTTCCACTTGGACGTGGGCATAGTCACTGCTCAACCGTGTCGTCCGCCAGCGCGGAGCATGCACTACAAGAAATATGTCAACTTGTACATTCTGTCAGTGACCCTGGAAGAAATGGTCATAAATCTATGACCATTTGAGACAAATTGGTCGTAAGCTGTTTGAAGGGCTCCAAACCCTAAACCATAACGACCATTTTGGTGAGGAAGTTGTAATTTCCTTACACGAAATGGTCGTAAAGCAGACAACACTGGTCCGCTGACTTATTTCTAGCTGATCACGACCAATATAGATGGTCAAAACCTTGTAAATTGTGGTGGTTTGCTATGACTAGGCGCCATCTCATCAGTTTTGCCTATGTGTCATGTCCATGTGTCAGTTTTTGCCTATGTGTCATGTCCATGTGTCAATTTTTGCACTAGGTTGTGAAGCAGCCTATATTTCTGTTATTCCCAAAATTCCCAAAAAAATCTCATAAATTCTTTGGATCATATCTTCGTCAAATATGTCAAAAACCTTCCTTGCCTAGTTCAAAAATAATTCAACAATATTCATTTTCCTATTCTGTTCAAAACAGTACTTTGTGAAAGAAGTGCTATTTATATATTCTTGATTGCCCTCAAAAATTTTGGGCACTCTTTCCTATCCAAATCATTGTGTCATGACAAAATTCAGCTCCATTTGCCTAGTAAATCTTCCTCGGAAAATTTCTAAAGTTTTTGTTTAGCTAGAAGCTTTGTGAAGGAAGTACTAGCTATACATATCCTAATGAGTTGAAGTTTTGCCACATCTTATATATGCCCATATCATAGCTCTCCACAAAATTTTAGCCCCATCTAACAATCCATGAGAGCTCACCATCCAATCTTTGTTTCTTGTAATATTTTCAGTTTGTGAAGCAACTATATTTTATATTGCTTTATAATTGCTGAAACTTCACCAGGACATGACCCTTCCCATAGAACCTCCGTCCACCAAATTTTAGATCATTTAATTTAGCCAATCTCCCTCAATACTTTTCCCAATTTCCTGTTCAATGGAGAGCATCGTGAAGGAAGTACCATTTTTATTTATCCAAATGGTATGAATTTTTACAGTGCCTTCATATGCACAAATTATCATCCTCCTCCAAATTTCATCTCAATCCAATCATCTATGTAAGCCCCGCTTCAATTTCTATTTTCTATCCAAATTGTCACATAGCAAAGCAAGTGCTATCTAGACCACTCCTATTGCCCTCAAACTTTTTGGGCATCCTTCCATATCCAAATAATTGCCACATGCCAAAATTCAGCTCCAATTTCCTAGTAAATCTTCCTCAGCAAATTTCCTAATTTCTGTCCAGAGAGAAGCTTTGTGAAGGAAGTACTTGCTAGGATTATCCAAATGATTTGAGTTTTTCCAAATCTTTCGTATACTCAAATAATCACTCTCCACACAATTTGAGATCTATCCAGCAATCCATGTGAGCTCATCATCCAATCTTTTATTCCGGTCATATTTTCAAGGGTCTTTTACATCTGTGTCCCTAACTCAAACCCACTACTCAGATTTGCCCCTAGTTTCGAAGTTTACTCAAATTTGCCCCTCCGCCGTTATGTGCCCTTACAGAAATGCCCCTCTGTGCCGTTTCCGTCTGGTCAAAGCTGTTTGACCGCTATCTGCCCGTTTCCTTCACATTTTTGCCCCTATCTCGATGTCTGACTTACTGGTGGGGCCATTCTCAAAAAATAAAACAGAAAATCCCTTTCTCTCACCCCCTCTCTCACACACACACTTACAGGTGGACCCAAGTAGAAAAAATAATAAAAAAGAAAAAGGAAAAATATTTCTCTCTCACGTCTGTCTCCCTGCCCAATGACGGGCAGACGAACAATCTCTTTCTCAATTCCAGCGAGGGTGTTGAACTGGCGCCGCCTCCGTCGCTAGTCCCTCCTCACACCACTACCCTCTCGCTCTCCTCCTCTCTCTGCCCCTCGCCCTTTTTCTCTATCCCGTCCTCTAGCCCTCTCCCACAAGCCAACCGGAGGCCGCCCTGTCATCGTCGTCTCTCCAGCACATGGCCAACGGCAACCCCAAGCGTCGCTACCTCACCAGGGTGCTCTTACGACATGACATCATTGCCCAGACAACGAATTTGACTAGAGAAGTCCAGGACCGAGCGCCAGGAAGCATCTGCCCCGCCTCCATCCTCGAACCGCCACCTTTGATTTGATGCCGTTGAAGCATGGCGGCGGATCCCAGCCGCTCCCAGGGCATCATGGTGTATAGCAGAAGAGGAGGGCGTCCTCCATAGCAAGCCCCATGACCTCGGGTCATCTTCCTAGCGAGCTCTGAGCTCTGCCATGTCCACCATCACTACTATGGAAAAGGCTAGCAGCAGCGCGGGTTTTAGGTGTATCAGTAGCGCGGGGAGTGGCACTACTAATAAGGCGCTACAGCTAACACATAGCAGTAGCGCGTTCTCACCGACGTTACTGCTACACAAGTGTACCAGCAGCGCGGTTAGTGGAAGCTCGCTACTGCTAGTAGCTCTAGCACGCTTTGCCTGGATGCGCTACTGCTATCGTCGTGCTGCTGCTAACTTTTATACACTCGCTACTGCTAATTTAAGTAGTTTTTTTCCGGCATATTTGTTTTGTATTTGAACAGGCTTTATAGAAGAATCTTTAGCACATAGAAATGTCATCATGATACACATACAAATGCCTGCGAGACCACAAATGTAATCATAGCATATACATACAAATAGTCTCATCATAATCATCATCCAACACAAAGTGGTATCTTGTCATCATCTCAAAAATAGCGATACATGCAAGTCTCGAATACTTGCAACTACAACAACGTCATCCATCTAAACAAAGGTATACGCAAGAAGAGCTATCACTATGAGTGAGAGCGGAACTATGCAGTACATGAGGTGGCGGTTACGAGTCCTCTCTCGCTCTAGCGTGAACCTCAAGTAACTAGCTTCTCCTTCTTGTCTGCTTTTGAAGACTTTATGGCTGGCGCCCGTGAACCCATTCACTTGCACCTGACACTCATGCCACTCGTTGTACACCCCCAAAACCTTCCCTTTATACATGACATAGCAATTCCATCTCGCCATCAAGAAACTAGGTGCCTGTTAGAGATGCATGTTCATGAAGAGGTTGTACAATCATATATATACAACAAAATATACTAGAGCAACACCAAAAAAGAAAGGGTTAGCAACTAGATGCAACATACAGTATGCAAATTAATTAACTAGAGGTACGCAGGTCATCATACGCAAACTAACAAAGTAGCGTTACGCAAGTTCGGCAGGGACCGTGGACATCACAAAGTTTCATCGCTACAAAAAGTATACAAGTTCAACCGACACATATCATCATCATCGGCATCATAAATCACTAGAAGTTCCATCCTTCCATATCATCGAGGATGAACCCTAGATTCTTGAATGGCGTGAGGTCTAGACGTTGCATGCATATGCGAGTTCGGACGTCAGCTCGCGATATAGGGCCATGGTGGAACATCCCCTTCTCATCGACGACTTCTTTCATGATGATCGTCGCAATGTCGCTTTGGATGCGAAAGAAGTCATATCTAAGTTTATAATCTGCTTCTCCATGAGATTCTAGCCACTTGTGGATATGATCATCATTTCTGCTTCTCATGCGAAGCTTTTCGTGATCTGTGTTGAACTGAATCATGAGATGGACAATGTAGAATCCATCCTTCTTGCTTGGTTTTGGGACATGGATGCAGGAGAAGTTAGTTTTATGCGCGAATCCCATCTTCTTGTTCCTTTGTTTCCTGGTCTGCACGTGGGCACCTCTAAAGCTGAAGCCTTGGAGAGCATCATCTAGAATATTCATTATGTGGGTGTAGTCTTTTTTCTTGTAGTCTCTGGAAGGGTCAAAATACACGGCGTGGGAGACTTGCGGGTAAAGAACGATAAGAATGGCGCGCCCGTTGCTGTGGGGAAAAGACACCTCAAATTATTCCCCATATGAGAGAGAAGGAATGATTGAAATGTAGGAAAGGGTTGTCCGGAACTGACTTACTTTGGATGATAAGGCACGAGGACAATTTCCTGGTCCTTATTCTGTACCATGAAGTTTTGGAGGTACTCCCTAGCAGTTTCACGCTCAAAGTCGCCGAGACTCAAGAAAGACTCGTGCATGTAGTACGGATCCGCCACACAGATTTGCGAGACTTCTTCACTCTTCATGACGGAGCTCATATGTAGCGCAAAAAGGCGGACGATTGTAAAATCGAGCCGCCTTGTTAGAAACATCTCAAAGATATGGTCAAACCGCAGGAAGAACACCTCCGTGGGCCGTGTGTCAATGTAGCACTTCCCCTCAGGCACACGAGCCGCGTATGTCAGATATCCTGGATCCTTTGAGGCTAGTAGGCTTTTCTCAGTCGACAACACATGGTCGTGCAGTCTCCTGAGATCCCCTGATAGTGCCTCCAGCGGCTTCGGCGGTAGCATCGGCTCACCCGTGAGATGGAACATGACTGCACCTTTCATGGGTAGACGCTCTTCAGAATGCATCGTCTGGCTGCTATGTGCTCTGGCTTGTTTGGAGGCAGTTATCTTCCCCGATCTCTTCCTCTCCTTTTTCTTGGGCACACCTTCCAGACCCTTCCTTAACCCCTGCCCCAGTGTTCCTGGGCTAAGTACTGTACGACCCTCGCACTTGGCTAGTTGAGCCTGTGTTGAGGCTGCATCTTCAGGCGTGTCCTATGAGGATTTCATGAAGAGAGACTTTTTGCAATCCCTGCTACGACCCTTCCCGGGCATATCATCCATATCCTCATTAGCAAGCTGATAGCCCGATTTGTCATATGGTTGACTCATCATATCTATGTCATAGTCATACGCGTTTGTATTGAGGAAATCCATAGGGTCGACCTCCGTCTCATCATCCATTCTCTGTTTTATAGGAGAAATTACATCAGCCAGTACTATTGCACCCCCTTCATCATGTCGTCTGCCGCTCTCACCCGGCACTACAGGAGCTAGTAATTGCGTAGGCGGGGTGGTGGTCTCCGCACATGCTTGTTGATGTGTGGTTATTGGTGTGCTCTCGACCGGCTCCAGACGAATAAGATTCTTCGACCATAGCAGCACCGAACCCTTGCAGCTTCCAATCTGCGGCGGGGTCTCGTTGTCCGCTCCCACATGCTGTACTAGAGGAGGCAAATCCTCATGCCCCAATTTCACACTGGTCAAGCTAACCCTGAAGTGCCCAGCGGGGATCGGGTGGTTGTGGAACGTGGGTTGCGAGGGGTCCATTATCATCCCCTTTCCCACGTCCACCTTCTTGCCTTTGATCAAGTAGAGTATGGTGCACGGGGTTTCTTTCGCCTACAAACACATATGTCTGTGGCGTAAAACAACCGAAAGGCAACAAAAATGGAATATTATATATATATATATATATATATATATATATATATATGTTGGTGCGACATGTAATTACCGTGACAGCGTCGAGCTCAGCCAAAGACGAAGGACCACCTAGCGCGCCTGAGACTGAGGACGGGCTGCTATGAGCGGGAGCGGCTGCGAGAGGAGGCCCGGTTGCGTGAGCAAGTGATGGTGCGATGGTGTTGTTGTTCATGGAGTTGCTCCCGATGAAACTGGGCAACGGGAAATCATGTACCGTCTTCTCTGGATTTTCCTTCGTCCAGTTAATGCTAACTGGAACCAAGTTAGTAGCAAAATCATTTCTGCAGGCAGTTACAACTGCATTGACTTCCTGTTGTAGCAACTCATATTTGTCCTCGGCTGCTTTTTTCGCGTCCTCAGCTGCTTTTTTCTCGACCGCAAGCTTCACCTTCGAGTCGATGTCTGCCTGACTAAACTTCTTTTTCTGCTTCTTGGCCTCCGGGCCCTCGTTGTAAAACACCTTCCACGTGGCGCCGTCTCCAGCGCCATGCACACGACCATACTGTGGCCGCTGGCCCAAAGGGAGTCCCTTCAGTTCGTTCAAGGCCCGGTTGAGAGGGGTGTCCCACTTGGGCCTCATCGGAGAAGTAGGGCTTTCGGCTGCAAGCTGGTGTTGCTTCTCTAGTAGTCTAATCAATTTCCTCGTGATCTTGTCCGTGTAAAAAACCTTTTTCTCCTTGTCCCACTTGTAGCGGGCCCAGATGAAGTCACGCTCCAAGGGGTTGGTGAACTTTGCGAAGGGGTCTGGGAGACCCGCGGCTTCACGTTCCGCGTCCTCCTTATCCCGTATGGGCCTTTTACCGAGGTAGCCATGGCTTCCCAGGCGATGCTTCCCCGTGTTCCTTTGTTGAAGGCTCTTGAATTTCGCAGCCTTAGCCTTGGCTGCCTCGGTAGCGCAAGTGTCCTTGAACTTTTCGAACTCCTCTTCCGTAAGTGTCGGATTTTCCTCCAGAATCTTGGACAGGGGTTCATCAGCCTCAATAGCTCGTTTCACCCTCCCTTTCCAGGAGGCCAAATCATTGCTGAACATGCCCATGGCGTGATTGTTAATCTTTTTCGTCTTTGGATCATCCCACGGTTGTTCTATGTTATCATCCCGGTCGGGGAACTTGAATCTCTTGTGCAACTTCGTTAGGAGCAACTGCGTCAAATGTTCTTTACTCCTTAAGTCATCGGCGTTGATGCTCGCGCATTCCCATAGGATGCATCCTACTTGGTTCCCATAGCACTTGCGAGGTTCTTCCGGCTCTAACGGCTCAAACTTGCCAGGTGCCATCTTTGTGTTCGCAAGTCGTCCAATCCCTGGTTTATTAGGTTTTCGTATCCTCTGCTTCTTATGCTTCCTCTTTTCGGTAGCGGCATCGGGGCCGGTACCTTCCCCGCCGGTATCTTCCCCGCCGGTACCTTCCCCACCGGTCTCGGTGCCGCCATCGGTGCCGGCGCCGTCGGTGTCGATGTCGGCATCAGTACCATCATCGAGGCCGGCCTGCAAACCTTGCTTAGCAGTCAAATAGTCGAGGTACTCTTGTTCACCCTCATAATCCATCTCGTCTGCATCTTGGTCAGAAGGCCCAGTTTCTTCGTTGTTCGACATGTTTCCTATGATTAAGTGTCCTCATTTATTTCTAAAAGTATGAATAAATGAGAAATGACATAAAAAGAAATCTATGTGCCAACACTCGATATGCCAACTATGTAGCACAAATCATACCTTTTTTCACGGGAAATTTCGGCATGACCTTTGCTAAAAAATGGACATATCGAGCGCCTGAAATTCACCGGAACGGAAATGAATCAACATTCCGGCGTAACATAGGCCACTCGGATCATTTTCCAAACATGACATTTCCAAAACATAACATATCCGCATATCACATGTCCAGTTCAAATTTGCATATAAATTCAGCTAATTTTGAAACCTAGCTAAATTCATAACTAAATAGATAACCTAATTAACATACTGCCCTAACTAAAACATAAGTAAATTAACTGAAGAACCCTAGCAGAGAGAGAGAGGGGGGTTTATAGAGGGTGCAGGGGCGAGGAGGCAGGCCCGACGACGGCCGAGATTGGGAGGGGAGGAAGCAGAGGAGGAAGGCGAGGGCCGACGGGTCAGGGGCGAGCGCGCCGGGGTCGGGGGCGAGCGCCTAGGTCGGCGGCGAGCGCCGATGCCGGGGTCGGGGGCGAGCGCCTGGGTCGGGGGCGAGCACCGACGCCGGGGTCGGGGGCAAGGCCCGGGTCGGGGGCGAGCGCCGGGGTCAGGGTTGGGGGCGAGCGCCTGGGTCGGGGGCGAGCGCCGGCGCCGGGGTCGGGGGCGAGGGCCGGGTCGAGGGCGAGCGCCGGGGTCGGGGTCAGGGGCGAGCGCCGGGGTCGGGGGCAAGCGCCGGCGCCGGGGTCGGGGGCGAGCGACGGGGGAAGAGAGAGTGGGGATTTGGGGGGGAAAAGGCGGGATGAAGCAGGGATAATGAGAATTTTGGGTTAAGTGGACGTAGCAGCAGCGCGTTTGGACAAAACGCGCTGCTACTACCTTCAGTAGTTGTAGCGATTTATACGAAATGCGCTACTACTACCTTCAGTAGCTGTAGCGGTTTATACGAAATGCGCTACTACTACTGCCAGTTTTCCTTTTTCTTTTCCTTTATTTTCTCCCACTTTTATTTTCCTTGGTCTTATCCGGCATGTTCATCAGTGTTGCGAGCAAGCTCTCAAGGACATTCTTGCAGATATGCATTTGATCAAGGCAATGAGGTGTATCGAGTTTGTGCCAGTACTCCAAGTCCCAGAACACAGACCTCGACTTCCATACCTTCAGCAGCAGCTCCGGCGCCTTTCTCATCGTCTTTCCCGGCGCGGGGCACTCCTTCCAGTTTTTCAACAGCTCATCGATTTCGGCACTGCTCCGCTTACGTGGAGGTCCTCGATGCTCAGCGTGACCATTGAATAGATCTCCACGGTTTCTCCACCGTCGTCCTGCTCAAGCCATCTTCGATGCCCCATGTACACGATTTTCCCAGACCTGCCATCTTTCCTTGACGTTAGCTGCTGAGACGTCGTATCATCCATGCACCGCGTGCATCCTCAATATCCATGGCACACCCGGCCTGCCACATATCCGTAACCAAGATAGTCCTGCACTGTCGTGATCAGCGTGGCTCTCATGTTGAAATACTCGCCTTTGCTGGCATCCCATGTCTTTGCCGGTGTTTTCCATAACATGTCTAACTCCTCTTGAAGTAGCCCCAGATATAAATTAATATTATTTCCTAGTTGTTTCAGCCCTTGAATAAGCATGCTCATGTGAATGTACTTCGATTTCATGCACAACTAGGGGGGGAGGTTGTACATCCATACAAACACGGGCCATGTGCTATGGTTGGTGTTCTGGTTGCCAAACGGATTCATGCCATCGGTACACGCGCCGAGCACGATATTCCTTGCATCACATTCAAAATACCGATAGAAGCTGTTCAACGCTCTCCACTGGCTTCCATCCTTCACATGTCTCAGCTTCGGATCATCTCCATCGTCGGGCTTCTTCCTCTCCGTGTGCCAGCACATTAGCTTTGCTTCCTTGGGATCTACAAAATACCTCTGGAGACGGGGAGTGATCGGTAAGTACCATACAACTTTATGGGGACATTTCTTCCCGGCCTTCTTGTATCGAGAAGCATTGCACATCGAACAACTTGTTTTTTCCGCGTGCTCCTTCTGATAAATTATGCAATCGTTGATGCATGCATGGTATCTAACATGTGGCAGATCAAGAGGGCACACGATCTTCTTGGCCTCATCAACACTAGTAGGACATAGACTACCCGCGGGAAGAACATCATTTAGGTACTTGAGATGCTCATCGAGGCTAGTGTCGGTCCATTTGTTTTTAGCCTTCGTCTTCAGGAGTTGGAGCGTGAAACTCAAGCGGGTCACCTCAGGATTGCAACCATCATACAATGGAGTGTTCGAGTCTACCACCAGTTGTTCCAGCTTAGCATCCTCTCTAGAAGCAGCTCTCTCAGTACTCGTCTCCTTGCGAAGCAATGCTCGAACATGAGGGTCCCGCACGATTGAACTTAGTACCGACGAACTTTGCTGCGTGGAGTCCATGTCGTTCTCTACGCCACCATGTCTGGCCCCTTCTCCTCCGCCATGTCCGGCCCCTTCTCCGCCGCCATTTCTGGCCTCTTCCCCGCCGCCATTATCGATCATCTCTTCGTCTTGCCCCGTGTCATCATTGCCTGCCCCGTCGGCATCCTCAACATCATCATCCTCATCTTCAGTTATCCATCGAGTATAGCTATCCATGAAACTAGTCATGAGCAGGTGCGCTTCGACACGACCATCGTCATAGGGGTCGAGCCAAACTATTCTTTTGCATTTTCGACACGGACATAAAACCTTTGTCAGGTTATTCTCTTTCATGTCCTGCACCGCCGACCGCAACCACCTGTCCACCATCGTTCCACTGACCATCATGAACGTCTGCACGGTAATAATAAAACAAATTGATCATAAAAATGCGTGCATGCATCAAAGTCATACAAAAATTCGGCATGACCTTCCCTAAAAATAGTACATATATGGATCTAGAGTTTGCCCGGAATTCGCCGAAACGGAAATAAATCGACATTTCAGCAAAACATAGGCAACTCAAAAGCAAAATTTGGCGTCAACTCATGCCACACACACAATTTCCACAAACATATCACACACATATAAACATATTTCCATTTTGCAAAACCATGAAATTTTCATCACCTCTATCTCGAGATCGAGCACACGGTGGAGATGATGTTGTAGGGAGATCAAAAGTGCACAAAGCTCTTCTTGACAAAGATAGATCTAGTTAGGGGGCAAATAGGTCACTTAACTAAATCCTACATCTACCTAGCTACCTAATTTGGGAGGAGACAACTTTAACTAGTGCAGGGGAAGGAAAAAGAGAAAGGAGATGCATTAATGGAGGTGGTGTAGTTAGGTAGGAGTAATGAAGAGAGAGAAAGGTAGATAGAAGAGAGAGTAATGGGGGAGAAGTATTGAGAAAGAAGAAGAGTGAGAGTGGGAGCATGTGGGAGGTAGGGGAAAGGGAAGAGAGGAGGGGGAGGGGGAGAGACGGGTGGGGAAAAGGTGGTGGGTTGGTGCGGATTAGCAGTAGCGCGGGAGTTAAAACGCGCTGCTGCTAAGGAAGTAGCAGCAGCGCGCTTTGTGCAACGTCGCTACTGCTAACCGGGACCAAAAAGTGTGCCAATTTGAAATTTAGCAGCAGCGACCTCAGAAAAAGCGCGCTACTACCACATCCATAGCAGTAGCACGGCTCGCGGCACCGCGCTGCTGCTAAATGGAGTTTGGTGGACACTGCCGGTCGATATTTGTAGCAGCGCGGTTTACACCGAGCGCGCTACTGCTAAAAACTTGTCAGTAGCGAGTTTCCCGCACACGCGCTACTACTAATTAGCAGCAGCGCTCCTTTTTGAGCCGCGCTGCTGCTAAGATTCTGCGTATAGGCTTTTCCCTAGTAGTGCATGGTCGAAGTCCTCGCTGCGGTCTTCCCTGAACCCTAGCGGCATCGCGAACATGCTCATTGTGAGCTCCAAAATTTCACACACCCGGTTACCCTCTCCCTCCCTCTCACATGGTAGCTCTCCATCTTGCGCCGCCCAGAGCCACCGCGTGAATGGTCACCACCGTTTGCTCCGGCGACTATATGGTCTGAAGAAGCCATCCATGGACGCGGTACAGCTAGATATATTGCCTGGTTCCCTCTGTTGACATCCCCGCGGCCTTATGGCGTACGTCCCTGAAGAATTTGGTCTCCGCCGGCGACCCATGGCCTAATACACTGTTAATTAAAACAATGTATTTTAGAAATAAATAATAAGACAATGACATGTGGGCCGGATATCTAGTTTGACCGGTCCTTATCTAGTTTTCTTTTTTCTTTTTATTGGTTGGGGCCCACATGTCAGTGTGTGTGTGAGAGGGGTGAGAGAAAGAGTTTATTTTTCTGAGTGGGTCCCACATGTAAGTGACACATGGAGGCAGGGGCAAAATGTCCAATAGACGCCCCGTTGACAGTCAAACAGCTTTGACCAAACGGAAACGGAACAGAAGGGCATTTCTATAAGGTCACCTAACAGCGGAGGGGCAAATTTGTGCAGACTTCGAAACTAGGGGCAAATCTGAGTAGGTGGTTCGACTTAGGGACAGAAATGCAAATGGCCCTATTTTCAATTTGTGAAGCAACTATATTTGATATTACCTAATTATTGCTTAAACTTTACGATGACATGTTGCTACCTATATAACTTCCCTCCAGCAAATTTGAGCTCATTTCATTTAGCCAATTTATCTCAATAATTTTCCCAAGTTTTTGCCCAGAGAAGAGCATTGTGAAGGAAGTACCACTTTGGTATGTCCAAATGGTATCAAATTTTTACAGTGCACTCCTATGCCCAAATGACCATCCTCCACCAAATTTCAGCTCAATCCATTTATTCATTTGAGCCCATCTTCAACATCCACATTTTTGTCCACTATGGTAGTTTGCAAAGCAAGTGCCACCTAGGATCTTCCATTTGAGATGCAACTTTGCAAAGATAGTCTCCTTAGTAGATGATCATCCTCAGCCAAAACTCAGGCCCATTGGCTATGTGCATTTCCCCCACCGCTAATCAAACACTTGGCTTCTAATTGATGATTGAGCTTAGTTCAGTCTCTTCGTAAGATTCTTATGTTGTATTATTATTATTCCTAACACCTATCGAGGGATTGACCAACCCGCCAGACATGCCTAGGCTGCTCAAAACAAGTGGCAACGCCACGGTCGGTGACCATGCGGCTAGCATGCTGGTTTACGCGCTCTGGAGTTGGGGCCCTCAGCCGCCATCCAAACCTCGACGTATCGCCACCACAGCATGTATCTATGATTAAATAGATATTTATGTACCTAGAAATGATTTTTGGAAAAAATAAAGAGAAAACTATAAGGCAGCTACAGTTCAAATTTGACCCGCTTACTCCTGAATCAACGGGAATTTGTCATTTTCACGAGAGGTGGAGAAAAGCTTTTGACATCCAACCATTCTGTCAATTGTACATTAAATATGCCCTAATATTTTAGAAAAATGATTTGGTCCAATTTTGCAACAAATATTTGGTAGGTCCTTCACAAAAAAGCTCATTTTGGGCACCCGAAAAATGGAAAATGAATTTTTCATGCAAAGAAAATGAAAACTTCCTTAGGGAACACTGTTTGTCATTCCAAGATGCACCCTTCTGCACAATACGAGATCATTTGAACAAACTATGCCATGAAACTGGCCATACTATTGATCATTTTGCTTGAAAGCCATGAATCTTCACACATGATAGCTCATTTCTGAGAATAGTTTTAAAAAAATGTCATACTATAAGTTTATTATTTTTACTGGTAACTTGGACACATATAATGACACAGTGCGAAGGTTTTCCAATTTTTTTGTTTTTTTGAATTTTTCATGCCCATTTCAAAATGCGGTCAAAATGGCGAGCATGGCTGTTTCTCGCTAGTGGTTGAATCTTGGAAAACTTTTGGTGTTTCTCTCATCAAATAGATACTAATGTATATAGAAATGATTTTTGGAAAAAAAATAAAGAGCAAACAATAAGGCAGCTGCAGTTCAAATTTGACCCGCTTCCAACTGAATCAGCGGAAATTTGTCTTTGTCACAAGAGGTGTATCAAAGCTTTTGACACATAACCATTTGATCAATTGTGCATTAAATATGGCCAAATATTTTAGAAAAATGATTTGGTACATTTTTGCAATAAAGATATGGTAGGTCCTTCACAAAAAACTCATTTTGGGCACTCGAAAAATGGAAAATGATTTTTTCATCAAAAGAAAATGAAAAATTCCTTAGCCAGCATTGTTTGCCATTCCAAGATGCACCTTTGTGCACAATATGAGGTCATTTGAACAAACTATACCATGAATGCTACCATAACATTGATCATTTGACTCGAAATCCATTGATCTTCACACATGATAGCTTATTTTTCAGAATACTTTTTTGAAATAATTACCGTATTACAAGTTTATTATTTTCACTGGTAACTTGGCCACATAAAATGACACACTGAGAAGGTTTTCCATTTTTTGGTCTTTTTGAATTTTTTACGCCCATTTCAAAATGCGATCAAAACAATGGGCATGACCGTTCCGCGCTAGTGGTTGTATCTTGGAAAACTTTTGGTGTTTCTCTGATTAAATACATACTTATGTATCTAGAAATGATTTTTGGAAAAAAATAAAGAGCAAACTATAAGGCAACTGCAGTTCAAATTTGACCCGCTTCCAACTAAATAGGCGGAAATTTGTCTTTTTCACAAGAGGTGGATCAAAGATTTTGACACCCAACCATTTGATCAATTGTGCATAAAATATGGCCTAATATTTTATAAAAATGATTTCATACAATTTTGCAACAAATATATGGTAGGTCTTTCACAAAAAAACTCATTTTGCGCACTCGAAAATTGGAAAATGATTTTTTCGTCAAAAGAAAACAAAAACTTCCTTAGCCAACAATGTTTGACATTCCAAGATGCACCCTTTTGCACAATATCAGATCATTTGAAAAAACTATACCATGAATGCTACCATAACATTGATCATTTGGCTTGAAAGCCATTGATTTTCACACATGATAGCTCGTTTCTGAGAACACTTTTTAAAATAATTATCGTATTACAAGTTTATTATTTTTACTGGTAACTTGGCCACATATAATGACACTGTGCGAAGGTTTTCTGATTTTTTCATGCCCATTTCAAAATGCGGTCAATATGGCATGCATCGTTCCTCGCTACTGGTTGAATCTTGAAAAACTTTTTGTGTTTCTCTGATTAAATAGATACTTATGTATCTAGGAATGATTTTTGGAAAAAATAAAGAGGAAACTATAAGGCAGCTGCAGTTCAAATTTGACCCGCTTTCAACTGAATCGGCGGAAATTTGTCTTTTTCAGGAGAGGTGGATCAGAGATTTGGACACCCAACCATTTGATAAATTATGCATTAATATGGCCTAATATTTTATCAAATTGATTTGGTATAATTTTGCAACAAATATATGGTAGGTGCTTCACAAAAAAACTCATTTTGGGCACTCGAAAAATGGAAAATGATATTTTTGTCAAAAGAAAATAAAAACTTCCTTAGAGAACATTGTTTGCCATTCCAAGATGCACCTTTGTGCACAACATGAGGTAGTTTGAACAAAATATACCGTGAATGCTACCATAATATTGATCATTTGGCTTGATAGCCATTGATCTTCACACATGATAGCTCGTTTCTAAGAACACTTTTTTAAAATAATTACCGTATTACAAGTTTCTTATTTTTACTAGTAACTTGGCCACATATAATGACACAGTGCGAAGGTTTTCCATTTTTTTTGTTTTTTTTAACTTTTCATGCCCATTTAAAAATGCAGTCAAAACGACGGGCTTGACATTTCCTCGGTAGTGGTTTAATCTTGGAAAACTTTTGGTGTTTCTCTGACTAAATCGATAATTATGTACCTAGAAATGATTTTTTGGAAAAAATAAAGAGCAAACTATAAGGCAGTTGTAGTTCAAATTTGATCCGCTTCCTGCGAAATCGGTGGAAATTTGTCTTCTTCACGAGAGGTGGACCAAAGCTTTTGACACCCAACCATTTGATCAATTGTGAATTAATATGGCTAATATTTATAAAAATGATTTGGTCCAATTTTGCAGCAAATATATGGTAGGTCTTTCACAAAAAACTCATTTTGGGCACTCGAAAAATGGAAAATGATTTTTTCGTGCAAAAAAAATGAAAGCTCTATTTGGCAACTATGTTGCCATTCAAAAATGCACACTTATGCAAATATGAGATCATTTTGACAAACTATGCCATTGTTATATTTTAAAAACACCCAGAGAATTGGGTCCAAAATTTTGATATTCAAGCGCGAGACAGCCGGCCAATGAGACACGAGGAACCGCCTTCACGCGAATCACCAAATTGACGTAATCTGAGCCATCAATCATGCACCCATCCAACGGCGAAGCTTCTCCTGAGAAACCAAAAACCCTAACCCACCCACCCACCTCCCTCGATCCCCCAGATCCAATCGAGGCAACCCCCGCCGCCACCCCCACCCACCGACTGCTGACACATCCTCCCCCTCTCCATCTCCCCTCCCCTCGATCCCCCAGATCCACCGTCACGCTCGGTCGCACCGCCCTCTTCCTCTCTGCGCTCCATGGCCAGCACTGCATCCTCGTCTCCACGGCTCACACTTGCTCCGCTTCACTCCTTCCTCCTATTAGTCCAGATCCGACGTGCGCGTCTCCAACCCCCGATGGCTCTCACAACACACCCGTCGCTCCAGCTCCGTGCACGCCGTCCCGCCGCCGCCGTCCAACAGCGTCGTGCGCTCCTCCCGCCGCGCCATGCTCGCTCTTCCTGCTGCTGCGCCAGCGCTGACGCGGGTAAGGCATTGGCGAGGCAGGCATACACGTATGACGAGATCGAGCCGAGGTGGCAGTCGCACTGGAAGGAGCACTGCATGTTCCGCACCCTGCATCAGGTGTTGATTTATCAGTTTGCCTTGTAGGGAGAGACGACAGTGAGGGTGAGGATGCTGGAGCCCACAAGCCGCCCAGGCGGCCGTTTTTGGGGGCTGAGCCCACTGGCCTCGCGCCATACAGCCTCTTCTTCTTGCCCTTCTCCAAGTATGGATGGATGGCGGTGGCTACTTCATCTACAAGGACTAAAAGCTCGTCTGCAACGCCACTGCCTCTAGGTCCCATCCGCATGCCTGCTCCCTCTTCCTCTTAGATCTTGGATTGAAGTAGGGGAAAACCCTCCTCCATATTGTGTGCTGATTATTTGGGGATGTCTATGAAGATAGATGTTGATACTTCTATATATCTATCACTTTCAGTTTTGTTACAATCTGTATTATGTGTAGAGGAATCATGGTGTCTATTTCTGCTTTATGCCCCACGTTTACTAGCAGCATGCCCAACTTCCTGCACTGTAGGAAATAAGTACAAGATTGTTTGTCCTCCTGTATAACAGTTTAAGTTTGTGACCTAATCCTGTGCTTTTGGTAGCTAGCCCAATTGGGCGTACTTTTAAGTGTCTTTTGATGCGTCCACATAAGCTGATTTCTCACTCGGCTGCTTATAATCTGTGTGGAGAAGACTGACAATAGACTAATAGGTTAATCTGAACATCAAATAACTTAACAAGGACATTGTTGATGTCGACCCACCATCCTTTTATTGAATTTGCCCTGCTGGACCTTACAAGCAGCAGCCTTCACAACTCTTTCATACCCAATTACTGGGAAAGAGTGTGGCATCAGTAGCAGAGCTTTCCTTCTACCAAATGCATACACATCACATGTGTCACGCCTAATATGCGACCCTATCCTAAAGGAACTCGAAGGTCCCACCAAGGATAGAAGCGCATATTGGAGACACTTTTGCAAGGTGGATATCATTACATTGTACCGTTACATAATAGTTGGGGATACATACAAGAGGAAGCCACACGAATACAACATCATCATACATAAGAACAACATCTGACTACGAATGAAACACAAACAGAAACTCAAACCACATCCACCCTGCTAGTCCAGGCTGGCGACCAGGAACCTATCCCCTCAACGAAGAAGAAGCAGAAGAAGAACCCCAAGACAAGCATACATCGCACTCATGTCATGATCATCGCATTACCTGTACCTACAACTATTGTTGTAGTAAACTGTGAGCCACGAGGACTCAGCAATCCCATTACCATGGGTATCAAGACTAGCAAATCTTAATGGGTATGGAATGGATAAGTGGTGAGGTTGCAGTAGCGACTAAGCATGATATGGTGGCTAACTTAAAAATACAAGAATAAGATGAGAAGCTACGCAAACGGTCACAAACTAGTCATGATCAAGAAGTGATCCTGAAACTACTTATGTTCGATCATAACTCAAACCGTGTTCACTTCACGGACTTCGCCGAGAACAGACCATCACAGCTACACACGCGGTTGATGCATTTTAATTAAGTCAAGTGTCAAGTTCTCTACAACCGGATATTAACAAATTCCATCTGCCACATAACCGCGGGCACGGCTCTCGAAAGTTTAAACACTGCAAGGGTGTCCCAACTTAGCTCATCACAAGCTCTCACGGTCAGCGAAAGATATTCCTTCTCCCGGGAAGACCCGATCAGTCTCGGAATCCCGGTTACAAGATATTTCGACAATGGTAAAACAAGACTAGTAAGACCGCCCAACTGTGCCGACAAATCCCGATAGGATCTACACATATCTCGTTCTCAGGGCACACCGGATGAGACATCCTACGAGTAAAACCAGAACTCGAGTTGCCCCGCGGTGGCCCCGCAGTCTGCTCGTTTCGTACCAACACTTGGAGGAGCACTGGCCCCCGGGGGGGGGGGGGAGGGGGGGTTGATTAAGAAACTAGGGGTCTGGAGAAAATCCCCTATTTAAATTTTAGTTATGTTAGGCAAGTGGTAAAACCAATGTTGGGCCTTGCTGGAGGAGTTTTATTCAAAACAAACTGTCAAGGGGTTCCCATAAACCCGATCGCGTAAGGAACGCAAAATCAAGGAACATAACAATGGTATGACGGAAACTAGGGCGGCAAGAGTGGAACAAAACACCAGGCATAAGGCCAAGCCTTCCACCATTTACCAAGTATATAGATGCATTAATTAAATAAGAGATATTGTGATATCCCAAAATAATCATGTTCCAACATGGAGCAATCTTCAACTTCACCTACAACTAACAATGCTATAAGAGGGGCTGAGCAAAAGTGGTAACATAGCCAAACAACGGTTTGCTAGGAAGGGTGAAAAGGTTAGAGGCTGACATGGCAATTTGGGAGGCTTGATAAACAAGTGATAGGTATAGCAGCATAGCGATAGAACGAAGCAACTAGCATAGCAATGATAGTAGTGAGATCCAGGGTGATGGTCATCTTGCCTCAAGTCCGGCTAGGAAGAAGAACGACTCCATGAAGAAGACGAATGGGTGTAGATGAACCAAGCGTAGTCGAACGAATCCTCACGATCGCAACGAAATAGGAACTATCGAGAAGAAGCACAGCCAAAAAGAAGCAAACAACATGGTAAACACACAACACATAAACATGACATGATGCTCAACCAAGTATGATGCATGGCAAAGGCTATATGATGCTAGTCATGGCAAGAGATGATGCATACGAGAACAACACATGCAAGCAAGTTTAAATGAGGCCGAAAACAACATATAACAATTCCAGTAAGTCCTCATATGCAAATTTCAAAATTGGTCCAGATCTGAATAAACCTTATGTTCAAGTAGTTAAACCGCAAGTTAAGATGCACCAATATGGTCTACACGAAATTCTAGTCAAGTTACATATAAAGTTCATTTAATTCAGAGCTACGGCCTAGAGAATATGAGCAAAACAAGTCAAACATGGCATTAACGCAAAATACATTCAAACATCAAGCAAACACTCACAAAACATGATGAGATGAAACTACATACAATTCTAAGCAAGTTTCATATAGAGCATGCTCAAAAAGGGGCAACGGTGCAACACATACAATCCAAACAAGATATAACAACGATCTACCCAAAACAGCAAGTAGGCACTTTGCAACCATCAAAACAACATGCTATAGGAATCATATGAACATAAACTTGACAAGCACTTCATGTACAGATAACATGGTTCGAACGTCATTAAGGTTCACGTTCATAGGCATTAATATTAAACAAAAATGATCAATGCAAGAAGCAACTTTATAACACAGGAGCATATGCATGAGCAGAGTTAATATGATGGCAACTTGAGAGCAAGATAGAGACAAGCTACAGCAAGTATATATGGAAACCAAGGGCATGGCATCCAATTACACATAAAAAATAGAAAATAACATCAAAGCATCATTTGCATATGGCTCATGGATTAGTAGGAACCAACAAGACAAGTTTGAATGTTGAAACAATTTTAACAAGTATAAAACAACAACATTATGATAGCACGTTTGCAAGCATGGAACAGAGGCATATGATAACCAAAATTAGCAGCTATGGCATGTGAATAGATTACTCATAGCATACTTCAAAACATGTAACTGAAGCATCTCCAGAATAGGCATGTATCAACTAATATTAAGCTCACAACAAGGCATCATGAAGTTAATAGAAAACTAGAACAACATATAGGCCTCTTCATGGCAATGAAAACACGTGCTACAAGATATATATAAGGCATCAAAAGGCATGGCATGATAGAGCATAACATGGACAACAAAACATGTCAACTAAGCATCTCTAGATTATGCATCGATTAATTGGTAACATCAAGCAAAGATAGCATCATGATATGACAGAAACAGACTTGACAGAAAGTTAACAGCAAGTGGACATCATGGGCATATCAAAATACATGGATTGCACCCCCGTAAAGATGGCATGAAAAAGCTCCTAAAACATGTAGACATCATGCTCATAGGATGCACACCGAAAATGCAACAAAAATGACAAATCAGCAAGTTACAGCTGTTTTCAGCAGTTAACAGCAACATGCACTTTGGCAACAGGGATTAAGATATCAAGATGCACCCTAACATGAATGCAAAGCACACCAACATGTAGAGCATGAAGAGCAGAACATCTTCATATCAAGATCATCATCATAGGACCAACACGGACAAAGTTATATCACTCACAAGATGTATACACGATGTTAACAATCAGCAGATTCCAGCAGTTTATATCACTTAGCAGTTTTGAAACAAATATTAAGGCATCAATATGAACAGGAACATGCATGCAAACTACTCCATCATGTAGAGAATCAAGTGATGAACATTTTCGTATATCATACACGAAACGAAAAAACATGCGCAAAGTTAGAGCAGGTCAAACATGCACACATAATATGCAAAAATCTGGGACTTGGCAGAATTATACCCCACGAAAACATGGATGAGACGGTGCGGGACGAAGGGATCCGGGACGGGAGGAGGCGCGTTTGGATCGAAGGGCCGGTGGATCTCATCCCGATTTGGCCGGAGTAACTCCGGCGAGGTTCACCGGCGGCGGGGAAGACATGGAGGGGGTCTGAGGAGCCGGAACCGGGGTCTCCTTCCCTGGATCTGGACAGTGCGACGGCGAGCTCGGCATCCGGTGGCGGGTGGCACTCCGGGCGGCGGCCAGAGGACGGAACGGCGGTGGAGGTCGTGGGCGGTGGCGACGGCGTGCAGGGGCGGTTGACGGCGGCGCGGGAGCTCGGGGTGCGAGGCGGTGAGGCACTCCGGCGAGCGGCGGGGCCGGAGACGTGGCACGATGGCGGGAGGAGCCGGAGGCGGGGCGGAGTAAGTCGCCGGCGGCGGTGCTAGGGCAGCGGGTGGCGGAGGCGCGACTGGGCGCGGGTGGCGGCGGACGGGCTCGCGCGGGCCCGATCTGGGCCCAGTGGGCCGCAGCGGCTGGGCGGACGGGCGGTGATGTGGCGTCTCGCGGTTGGCCGGGTGGTGGCGGCGGACGTGTACGGTGGCACGGAGGGAGGTGGAGCTAGGGTTAGGGTGGATTTGATCCAGAATTTTGGGGAAGGAGGCCTTTATATAGATAGAGGGAGCTAGGAGATTCCAAATGAGGTGCGGTTTTCGCCCACACGACCGTGATCCAACGACGGAGAGCATGGAGGGGGTTTGGATGGGCTATTGGGATGTTGTGGAAGCGTTCTGGGCTGCAAAGAGAGAGGGGTTTCAGTTAACTCGGTTAACCTTTGGGGCATCAAACGACCTTCAAATGGAACGAAATTTGACAGGCGGTCTACCGGTGATATACCAAGGCCACTCGGCAAATCTCGGCCCATTCGGAGAATGTTTTTCTATGGCTCGCGAAACAAGGTCTGAGAGGGGCGACGGGTGCATGCGAGTGTGGTCGGGCTCAGAACGGACAACAGAGAGAACTGGGGGAACCCGAACGGATGCAAGTTCTGAAAACCATGCAGACGAAATGTAGATGATGACATGGCAAAATGCAACACGCAAGCAAATGACATGGCAACGACGGTGAATAACTGGAAGATATCTGGCGCATCGAACTCAGGGCATTACAACATGGCTGCTCAAGTCCTTCCTTCCTTCTGTTTTGGTAAAAATCTTCTTCAGTTTTGTACATGATTCCTTTGATGACATTAGTCAAAATACACTGATGGTTAATTATATATATCCACATAGCAAGTATACGGTACTGTCCTATACATTTCACATATGGATATTATCTTTGAAGGTCTACCATTTTCATGTATATACAATAATTATTCCAAATGAAGCATTATGATTCCGAATTGATTGCTAGCCCTCTCTTCATAAGCAAACTTATGTGAATACAGTATGCTTGCCATTGATCATCTGATGCACTACTATGCAGTTCTCATTGGCAGTTCTTGTTTTCTCGATTCATTTCTACTATATGATTCAGGTCTTATACTTTGCCAGTAGGTAGCTCATAATTACTGGTTGTTGTGCAAATTGTGTAGAGGATAGATCCTGGAAATGTAAACCATTCTTCTTTATGGGTGTACCATGCTATTGAAATTACAATATGAATATGTCACCATAGATGGTTGAGTTATTTATGCTTATCGCCTCTTATTTGTCATTCACTTGCAGTGCCTACTGTACTGATATGCAAGGTCAAGCATGGAGGTTTCAAGGACATGTGCGTAGAGGACCATCTGACACCTTTTGTTAAGGTTTGCACCTATCTAATTGCCCTCTGTATTACACAACTTAATCATCAACATTAGCTGTTTATGGAAATGCATGTGTCATTGTCCAACTGGCTGATAAGTGTATAACCATTGCATGAGGTATTTCTGGATGTTATTAACTGGCATCTAAATTAGTTCATCTTCCCAATTCCCTACCTGCTATAATGTGCTTGCGAGCATAAATTTTGTGCTGCTGCTACTGTGGCATGCATCATCTACATGAAAATTTTGTGCTGCTGCTTCCAATCACTTAGGATTGCTGGTGCATTTTTATGTCTCATGTACTAGCGTTAAAATCATACAACAAAACATGTCTTCTTTATTTTGAATAAACAATTTATGAGCATAGAAAGAAATTATATGGTTTGAAGTATTTTGGCGCTCACTTCTTTTTCAATTATCTTGTAGACTGCTTTCAAGAGGAGGAAGGTTAAGGAACTGAAATAGTACAGAAAAGGTATCCATGCTTCTGTTGCTGCGAATGTGGTCAAGATGGCTTGTGAATGGGATGAGTAGATAGAACTAGAGTGAGCAAAACACTATATGACTAAGAAAATCAGAAAGTACATGTAGGAAAATATTATAGCTCTTACCCACTTTGCAAAAATAACATGTACTTCTAGCAATTGTGCCGAAACATTAGCATTGCCTGTTTGAGATATTGATGTCAGTTAGTTGGTACTGGTTTCACCGATACTTGCTATTTGCTGATAATTATACCTCTTTTTCTAGTTCTACTGTGATTCATGTACGCATGTTGGCTAGAAATTGCCCTGATTATACATATATTTTTATTACATTATACATTAATGTATTATGTCATTATTTGTGTGCATGATGATTTGAGCTTGTTTTTTCCCTTTCCTCCTTGATTGATCTATTCATGTAATGTTATGTTCTTGTAGGAAGGCAAGTTTTCGCATCTGGAGCACATCAGAGGGAGCAATGAAGTCTGTACTACTCGGTTCTTACCATTAGGACAGTACCAGATGTGCTAATATGAGTTGAACAATGTGATGTAGTAGTAAGTTAAGGCAAATTGTGTAGATGATGTATTCCTGTGTAACTAAATGTTGTATTCCATGTGTACATGCTGCTTTAAATGACATGAAGATAATGAAAATTGCGTACATGCTACTTCATAAGGGTTGAATATGACAAAAAATAGTATTGGACCTGAATAGGCCATGGCCCAACAAAGTTGGTCTGGAGTTGTTTATTTAATAGAAAAAACTCATTAGAGAAGGGTGAAAATAATAAGAAATTGACTATTAAAAGGCCACGGCCCAGAATATAAAAAGGCCGAATTGTGAATATAAAAAGGTCGGATTGTTGGGCCTGGTCTATGTAGCAAAACAAAATTAACAAGAAAAATAATACTAAATGGGCTGAATTACTGGGCTTGGCCCAAGTAAAGCGTCGAACTGGACCGGGCTGATTCTAATCAACGACCTTTTCATTTGTTCACAATTATGCCACGTCAGCTTCCCACGTTGGACCCGACGTGGCCTGGGCAGACTACCAGCAACCAAAACAAAAGGTAGTTGGTTCAACGACCTTTTGTTTTGGTCGTTGCCTTCTACGACCATATCATAGAGAAGGTGTTAAGTTTCATTAAAGACGGTCAGCTTTTGACCAATTGTTTTTGGTCATAAAAAGGTCGCGAACGAAAAACAATGACCATTCAGCGACTAATAGTGATGGTCGTAAGTTGACATGTTTCTTGTAGTGATGGGGCTTCCACTTGGCGTGGGTAGGGAGCTCTGTGTTAGAGACTCCGGGCGTGTAGAGCCATGTTTCATTTGTACGCGTGACTGGCATGGAAGAACTTGGAGGAGGTGTATCTGGGCACTTGTGAGCCAGCACGGGACTCAGGAGGCCCTACCTCAAGGTGGGTTGCGCCTGAATCTTCTGGCGCAGAGCGTGTTTACAAAACCTGTTTGATGGGGGTGACCTACACCGAGGGAACCTCCGGAGGTCATCGCATGACAAGGCTGAGCACCAATGACCCATAGGAGGTGACATGAATGGGGCTGGCCCGCCAGACAGAGCTCGGTCGCTTGTGTTTATCGACACTTATGGGACGGACCCGAGCACAGATGTTGTGCTAGTCTTCTCATGCAACAATCCCAATGAAGGACACCTAGTGTGCGCCTCCCATGATGGCGAAGCGCCAAACTGCGGTTGAACGAACCGGGTCGTGCACCCTGACACAGCCACTCGCGATTAGCTCACTTGAGGACAAGGCACCAAGGACCCTCGGAGGTGACGTGCATGTGAGCTGGCCCGCAAGATAGAGCTTGATCCCTTGGATTGAACAACGCTGCTGGACGAACCCGAGTACAGAGGCCGTGCCAGCCCTTAATCATGAAGCGGTCGAGGGTGGGGTTGTGAGGGTGCGGCGACGTTCATGGTGACGAAGCACCGGACACGCATGTTGGAATACTAAGGAAATTTCATGAAAGGTAGAGCCAGGTATGATACATGCGCAAAATGATACAGCTGTAGGGGCGGGCCATGATAGCTTGAGGATAACACAGCCCGTGGGGCGCCCTCAATTAAACAAACCAAAAATTCACCTGGCAATGATGCTGCTGAAGTGTTGAGGTAGCCAATGAATCTTGATCCTCACGATCTGGAGGGCTCCGGAGGCTGGAAGGGCTCGCAAAGCCCAGGGGCTCATGAAGGACCGGGGCCTCCTCAGACGCCACTGCCAGACGTCGGGCCTCGTGGGACACATGCACGACTCATGAGAGGTGCTAGTACACAGCGCCCATGTTCACCAAGCCAAAGGGCATGAAGATGTAGCTGCAAGGGTAGCCTCCGCAACGAACGATGTGCGACGGCCAAAATAGGCCCTGAGATGCGGCCCCTTTTAAGACTCGGGATGTCGATGTGAACACTTAGCCCATCGCCCTCGTCAGGGGCAACAACTCCACTAGTGTGAGGCGTGGGGCGATGCTCACCACGCATGGCTTGCACCTCCTGAAGCTCCTCGATCGCGTTGGTGATGAATTCTTGTGCCCCTGGCGCCTCGCTCCTTGCTCATGGGAGGCGCGCATCAAAGCACACCTCCAAGTGGTGCCCGAGCACCTCCCTCATCGTCCTGGTCAGGTCAGAGGCCCTCGAAACGGAAGCCCCTGAGCCCATCCTGAGGGAGGCGTCGGAAACGCCTTCCTATGCGGGAGGAAGGGGCACACGACGGTGGGCACAGAGCCAGAGGTGTCACCGGCGGGCTTCTTGGTCTCCCGACGACCCTTGTGGAGGAGCTGCTTCTTCTTCGCGGGGGTAGCCTCGGGAGGCAGGACGCCACCCTCGTCATCAGTGTTCTCGGCTGTCGCGGCACGGTAGGCGTGCTCAAGACAACAGACCGCGTCCTTCTCATCACAAGCAAACATGATGATGCCGCTGCACCCTGGCATCTTGAGGACGTTGTAGCCATGGTGGGTTGCCGCCATGAACTTGGCGAGGAAAGGGTACCCAAGAATGGCGTTGTACGGGAGGCTGATGTGGGCGACGTCAAAGTCGATGAGCTCGGTGTGGTAGTTGTCGCACTTGCCAAAGGTGACGGGTAGGCACACCTGCCCGAGGGGCATGGTGGAGCCATCAGTGACTCCTGAGAAGGGCTTGGTGGGCATGAGTTAGTCATAAGGCACTTGGAGCGTGTCGAACTTTTCCACAGAGAGGACATTGGGGCCGGCGCTACCATCGATGAGGGTCTTGGTGGTTGCGACATTGCTGGTGGTGGGTGTGCAGAGCATGGGGAGTGTGCCGACAATGGCTGCGCACCTGAGGTAATCCTTGGAGTCGAAAGTGATGGCATACTGCGACCACCTGATGGCCGCATGGCCTCAAGCTTCGGGAGGGCCATGTTCACCTCACGAGAGAACTGCTTGAAGATGCGGTTTGAGGTGGGAGCCTGGGCACCACCGAGGATGCAGGCAATCGCGCGAGATTCCTGGAAGCCCCCAGCCCCATTGTCCTGATGGTTGTCGTCATTCCTTCTTGGCGGTGGTGGCAGTGGAGGGAGGCCCACATTGCCTTGAGGATGGGCCTCACGAGGCTGATCACGCCAATTATTCATCGCGGGGCTAATCGCGCCAGTCCTGACGATGGTTGCGGCTGTCCAAACGTCCTCCATCGCGGCCTCCTCCATGGCTGAAGCTACAGTCGCCGCGCTTGGGGAGGCAACCCAGGTGCTCGTCCTGGAGTGCCCTGAGCTCCTGGCAGTCATTGGTGTTGTGTTTGTGAATGTTGTGGAAGACGCATAATGGGCAGTTATCCTTGGCTGGCTCGTCACGGTCACGGCCGCGCTGCCAGCATGATGGGGCCCTTACACTTCACCTCCTTGGCCTTGGCCTTGTCCTCAGGGTCGACGTTCGCGTGCTTGAGGAGAGAAAGGCGGCCTTTTTCCACCCTGGCACATCTGTCCGTCAGGTTGAACATCTCCGGCGCCGTTCTCAGGTCATCATGGACGGCGAGCTCTTCGCTCATCTTGACGTTTGTGATGCCCTCGGTGAACACTGAGATGATGGCCTCATTTGAGGCTTTCAGGATCTTGAGGCGAATGTTGGTGAAGGGCTGAATGTACTTGTGGAGGGTCTCACCAGGCTGCTGCTTGACTTGCCGCAGGTCATTGGAAGTGAGTGCGCGATCACGGGTGCTTTGGAAGTTGGTGATGAACCACTCGCGAACCTCATCCCAAGAGGAGATTGACCCCTCCAGGAGGTGCAAGAGTAAGGAGTGCGCGCCGTCCTTGAGAGCCATGGGGAACCAGTTCGCTATGACCTTGCCATTGCCGTTCACTGCCTCGATGCTCAGTGAGTAGAGCTGGAGGAACTCCACAAGGTCGGGGTGCCTTCATAGCACGGGGGTAGGTCTGGCTTGAACTTGGCGAGCCAGACGACGCGGCGTAGCCCACGGGTGAAGGCGCGGCAGCCCTCCATGCTTACGGGCGCAGCCCGTCCGAGGGGAGAACGGTCCTGACGCCCATGTGTTGCAGCTCTCGGAGCTGCATGGTCTTGGCGATGGCGCGGTGTAACACCCACGATGCGGCTATATCTCCCACGTGTTGAAGCACGACTTAGAGGCATAACCGCATTGTGGTTTTGTCGCAAGAAGGGTCATCTTCACACAATCCCATGTAATGAACAAGAATGGGATAAAGAGTTGGCTTACAATCGCCACTTAACACAATAAACATATAATTCATACATCAATCAGAGTACACACATAGTCCGACTACAGACGAAGCCAAAAGAAAAGAAGATAACCCAACTGCTAGATCCCCGATCGTCCCAACTGGGCTCCACTACTGATCAACATGAAACGAAACATAGTAACGACCAAGGTCTTCGTTGAGCTCCCATCTAAGCTCGGTTGCATCACCTGCACTGGTATCATCGGCACCTGCAACTGTTGTGATAGTATCTGGTGAGTCACGAGGACTCAGCAATCTCAAAACCCGCGAGATCAAGACTATTTAAGCTTATGGGTAGGAAGTGGTAATGAGGTGGAGTTGCAGCAAGCACTAAGCAAATATGGTGGCTAACATACGCAAATAAGAGCGAGAAGAGAAGCAAAGGAACGGTCGTGAAGCTAGCAATGATCAAGAAGTGATCCTGAACTCCTACTTACGTCAAACATAACCCAAACCGTGTTCACTTCCCGGACTCCGCCGAAAAGAGACCATCACGGGTACACACACGGTTGATGCGTTTTAATTAAGTCAAGTGTCAAATTCTCTACAACCGGACGTTAACAAATTCCCATCTGCCACATAACTGCGGGCACGGCTTTCGAAAGTTTATACCCTGCAGGGGTGTCCCAACTTAGCCCATCATAAGCTCTCATGGTCAACAAAGGATATACCTTCTCCCAGGAAGACCCGATTAGACTCGGAATCCCGGTTTACAAGACATTTCGACAATGGTAAAACAAGACCAGCAAAGCCTCCCACTGTGCCGACAAATCCCGATAGGAGCTGCACATATCTCGTTCTCAGGGCACACCGGATTGTCCAAACTTCCCATAGGCCAACCCAGAGTTTCCCCTGGTGGCCACCGGCGGCTGACAAGTTGGACCAACACTCACGACGAGTACTGGCCCGGGGGGTAAATAAAGATGACCCTTGAGTCTGCAGAACCCAAGGGAAAAAGGCTTAGGTAGCAAATGTTAAAACCAAGGTTGGGCCTTGCTGGAGGAGTTTTATTCAAAGCGAACTGTCAAGGGGGTCCCATAAATCACCCAACCGCGCAAGGAACGCAAAATCAAGGAACATAACACCGGTATGACGGAAACTAGGGCGACAAGAGTGGAACAAAACACCAGGCATAAGACCGAGCCTTCCACCCTTTACCAAGTATATAGATGCATTAATTAAATAAGAGATATTGTGATATCCCAACATAATCCGGTCCAACATGGAGCAATATTTAACTTCACCTGCTACTAACAACGCTATAAGAGGGGCTGAGGAAAGAGGTAACATAGCCAAGCAATGGTTTGCTAGGAAGGGCGAAAGGTTAGAGTCTGACATGGCAATATGGGAGGCATGGTAAACAAGTGATAGGTAACGCAGCATAGCGATAGAACGAAGCAACTAGCAAGCAAAGATAGAAGTGATATCGAGGGTAATGGTCATCTTGCCTGAGATCCCGGAAGGAAGAAGAACTAGTCCATGAAGAAGACAAACGGACGTAGTCGAACGAATCATCACAACTCCGGAATGAAACCGAAGCTAACGAGAGAAGCAAACCGGAAAGAAGCAAACAACATTGTAAACACACAAGCGTAAACATGGCATGATGCACAAACAAGTATGATGCATGTCCGGTTTAATGAGGCATGGCATGGCAATATGCACAAACAACACTACAAGTTAAGTGGAGCTCAATATGCAACGAGTTGCATATTGACGAAACACCACATCAATTATTTAGTTTTTTCTCGGTTATGCTACCAAACAATATTAAGTGTTGTAAAACATGGCAACAGGTGAAGCATAAATAAACTAACTATTTAGGCAAGTTTAAATGAGGCCGAAACACAAACAACAATTCCGGAAAATCCACATGTGTCATTTAGCAATTTAAAGCAAACACAGTTTTAACCATTTAAATGTTGTTAACATGATGCGGATGACATAATCAAGGTTTATGCAATTTTTATGAAAATGTTGACATAAGCATGTTATGAAGCATTTGGTCACCATGGCGGAACAAAACGGGTGCCACGGCAACGAATCCGAAAATGATGCCACGGCAACATATCAGTTCTGGTAGCTCACGGAGATACCAGTGCAAAAGGAAGTGAGCGTGAGCGAGTCATGCAAGATGGGGGGGTGCTCCCAATTACCGGGTTCCCACGGGTCGGTGGCATGGCAAAAGAGGAGGAACGTGCACGAAACAAACGGGCATGATGCAAACATGCAGTTCATGTCATACAACATGCATTCGTTCACGGGCATCGTCTCGGCATTATACCTTCGAAGCGTGCATTTTCGGAGCGGGTCGAGTTTGACGAAGGAAGTAGTGGTACTCGTGGGTCGTAGTGTAAGTAGTTGTACACGTTCGTCTAGGAGAGGTACTTGACGAATCCAACATCTTCGGGGCGACGGTAGTGGTTCATGGACGTCGTGGAAGTAGTCATTCACGACAACGGTAGAGGAAGTAGTGGTACACGTTGTCTTGTCAAATCAACGGCGGCGGTAGTTGTACACTTGACGGTCTTCGGCGACGGTAGTGGTACATCTTGTAGTGGAATTTGGCGCATCCAACGTCTTCGGGCATAAAGGTACTTGCAAAAACCGAGATGGTCTTGACGATCCGGTGAGACGACGTGGTTCGGGGCGGTCTTGGTCTCGATGGTCCTTGAGTCCAACAATTACTAGGTGGTCTTGTCGCACACACAGGGTTACAGCCTTGAGCGGCAGCTCGAGAAGCAGAGCAGCGGCTTGGAGGCGAAGGAACCTTGGTCGGAGCAGGAGGCGGGGCACCTGCTCCAGGCGGCGACAAGGCGGCAGGCACGAGAGAAGGCCGAGTAAGCTGCTCGTTCCCGAGACCCGTCGTTCGAGGTGCAGCAGAGGAGAAGCGCGGGCAGCAAGGCGATCGCAACAGAGCAGCCGTGGGAGGCCAAGGGAAGCGGCGAGATGCGGACACGGGTAGAGGAGAAACCCGGCGAGGAAGGAGAGGGCACGCTGGACGAGGGGTCGCTGGACCTGGCGATCTCTGGCGGTGGAGCATGAACAAACGGAGGGAGGACAGATGACCGGGTGACGGCAGGGTCGGCAGGGGCACGGGGCTGAACGGCCTCGCGCGCAGCGGAGGGAGGAGGCGACGAGGGGAAGGAGAGATGGGGCGCAGAGGAGGTTGGAGGTCGCGGGCGAGGAGGAGTCAGGGAGGAGAAGGGGCGTGTAGCTCGTCGCGGTAGGTGGGTCGCGCGGCCGGCTGTTGCACGAGGTGCCATGGGGATCAAGCGCGAGGAGCTCTCGGTCCTCTCTATGAATGTGCGTGGCCGCGCAAGGAGGATGGAGGGATCGAGGAGGGAAGGCAGCGAGCAAGGGGGTCGACTAGGGTTAGGAGGGGCGGCTGGGCCTGAGAGGTTGGTTGGGTCGGCCCAGGTGGAGAAAGAAGTGGCCAGAGGCCTGGCTGGGCTCTCTCTCTCCCTCATGTTCTTTAGCAGAAAAGAATTAGAGAGAAGAAAAGAAGAGAGGGTTAGGGAAAGAATTTGCGTATGTGGACAATTTTCCCGGACTCATAAAAATGAGCTTGAACCAAGAAAACTAGAAAGGCCATGATTGAGAGATTTAAATCAAAACTCATTTGATTTAAATTCAAATGATTTGAATAGGAAGTGAGGTTTGGGAAGGTCCAAAAATGTTCGGATTTTTGGTGGAGCTCCGGAAAATGATGAAAGAAATTATGGGCAAGGTTGGAGAACAAGAATTAAGATAACAAAGGCATTGTGATTTATTTGCAAGTGTGTTATGATCAAATCCAAAAAAATGAAATATTTATTATAGCTCCCTAATAATAGTAGGAGACTTTGAATATGTTTTAAAGAGAAATCACCATGTGAATATCCCTCGATTTAAATAGATCAACGATCTATGCAATTTATTTAGGTGAGTTTTAAAAAGGGGTTGCATGATGACATGATGCAATGCACATGATGTGAGATGAATGCAACGAACAAAACAAATCACACGACGAATCTCGGAATACGAGGAAGGCATCTGGAGCATCGGTCTCGGGGCGTCACAACACTCCACCACTACAAGAGGATCTCGTCCCGAGATCTAGGATGGCACCGGAGAGAAAAGGAAGAGGAAGAGAAGATGTAAAACTAAGTTGCTTCTTCGACAAATAAGTGAAACCATAGAATCTTGAGAGGTTGAAAAGTTGATAGAAAGAACACAACGGAGTTGAACACAATTGAGAGCACTGCGGTAGAAAATAGAAAGAAGGAACACCATGTGAACCTTGGAGGTTGCAAAGTTATGAATGACGAGTACAATGGACAAGAAGGAATTGGAACCACTCTGGTTGAAACGAGATAAACAAGCAACAAGGAAAATCAAATTCGGACAACACTCCGATTGAAAAGAGATGCAAAACTTGATAAGATGAAAAGAACTTGAAGAGGTGACACAATACTTCGTTAATTGGATAAGCATGAAAAGAACATGATCCTCACAATTCAACATGATGAGTGAAAAGAGCAACATTACAATGCCTCCGAAAGAAAGAATAGTAGATAGATCATTGGAATAACAGATGGGGGAGAAAATGCCAACTTCTGCCACAAATGAGCTTGGAAGCACCCTTCCAAGAAGGTTACAACGGGGTTGTTGGGAAAAACCAACAACGAAACGAATAAGCTTGTAGTGGACTTATGGAAAACATCTCAAAATTATGAGGTGACAACCGGCCACTAATTGAAACAATTGCTTGCTTGAGATCAATGAAGAGATGAAAACTTCTTTCGCCGAGAGGATAGGAGAAAACTTGGATCATTGATAAGCACCACAAATACAACATTCCTTAGGGAAGGCTTTAGGTGAAATCTATACCAAGATAACTCCAACAAAGAGATTCATGGATTTAAAATACCTCGTTCTTGACAACATGTGAATAGTGAAACATGAATGAAAATTGTCAAGAATGATATAACACCACCTCAAAAGATAAGGTAGAAACAATTACACTTCAAAATGCAAGAACAAGAATACTTGAACTCCTAAAACAAAACATGTGTTGAACACCATGTTTATTTTAGAGTATAGCTTGGCGGGTCATAACTTCGAGAGAAATCTTGAAGAACAATTGAAGAATGAAAAGAATCCTTGATGAACCACCATGTTGAGCCTCCATGAAGAACTCCGGCAATAAAAGGATGATAGAAAGAAAGAGAAGTTGAAAACACAAGGTGAAGCCTTGCGATGATTTAGATGGAGCTTCGCGACGAGATAATGCGGAAAACTTGGAACTCCGGAAAAGAAAAGATGAAGCATCTCGAACCGAGAAAAATGACATGATGAACAACTCTAGAAAGAAGAAAACTAGATCACTTGGATGAAACAATAATAAGAATTACGTTATGCGTATCCTTCACCAATTTAAATTGATGACAAGCAACGGATTTGGCATACTACTTATTCTCATAGAAAGAATTAAGAGAGATATAGCGTAAACTTGAGAAGGTCTTCAACGAACCACCGGTAGGATTGGAAAGAACGAATGAATCTGTATGATAACAAAGGAAGAGAACTCTTGAACGAACCACTGTAAGAATCTGAAAATCAAAGTAGCAAAGGCACAATTCACCGGGAAGAATTGGAAAACGAATGAAGATACTTGAGGGGACTTAGATAAATGAGAGCGAAGAGATCATGAACTGACTAGAGAGTATACTTGAACTATCCACCGGTGAGATTTGGAGAACAAGAGCTGAAGGCTGAGAATGAGTAATTCTGAGATGATTGGCTCTGGAGAATCAAACTAAAAAGACTCCTGAATTGCTCCGGATGGGTGAAAAGAATTCTCACAATCAAAAACAATTATGAGGATGGCATGAAGCTAGAACCACGAATCTTTGGAAGAATGGGTAAGGATTTAAGAGGAACTCTTCTTCAGTCTTCAAAATTCGAGAATGACGATGAGAAACACCACCATGAATTGTTGAGACACTCCAGAGTGAAAATTAGAAAGGTTGAACCAACGACGAAAGAATTTGAAAGATCTTGGAGAAAGACATTTGGCTGATGATAATTCATTCTTACATCGAACTTCGAAAAGAATTTGGGAATAGCTCCGGGAAAATTAGGAGAGTCATGTAAGATCCTGGGAAAAGACCTGTGGGTTAGGGCCCACTAAAAGATACACCATTGAACGATTGATCAAAAGGTGGGGATTGCATCGGTTGAATTAAATGGCTTGAATGAGATAATAATCTCCAAATAGCTTGAACATATTAAGAATGGAAAACACGAATCTTCTGAGATATCTTGAGCACTCCGGATATGAACTGGGCAAAGTGAATAAATAAGAGAGCCTTGGATAAGAAATTCACATGGAAAGATATGTGAAACAAAAGGAAGAGATATAATCAACACCAAAGCTTCAAATTAATCCACCAGAGAAGAAAAGAGAACGAAGAATAATAAACTTGAAGCTCCGTTAGTATCTTCCTAAGAATCACCGGATAAGAACATTGACGGAAAAGAATGGAGAGTCTTGCCATCAATAAAATGGATACCCAATTAATAAATCTGAATCTTTGAAGAAAAAGGGTGGGAGGGCGGGAAAACAAAGACAACTTGGGACGAATGAAACAAACACCGTTGAGAAAACTTAGAATTGATCTTGCGGATGCTGAAAATGATCGGATCCACTTGAAGAGAAGCACACCGGTTGGAAAGAATTGACATGACAATCTCGATGATCAATAGGATTAGTACTCCCATAGAAATATGAGAACACCGCTTGAAAGGTATGGAATCAACACTTGACATTGAAGCAACTTGAATACCACAACAAAACAAAACAAGGATTTGGCTTGCAGAATAAGCCGGAACAAACATATGATAGAGATTCCGTCAGAAGTTTTCATGGTGGGGCCCACACGGGCTTGAGTGTACAGCACCATCATGTACAAGGAACTACACATGACATACGAAGTGTCCCCGAACCAGCATAGCCAAGGGTTCTTTAAGACACAACGAGACCACTGTAAAAACGACCATGGAATGGCGGACCACTAGACGTCGAACCCCAATCTCATATCATGCATCTGTCGAAAAGATATTCTAGGAGCTACTTGAATTCCCACCTATAAAACTCCCGAAACTTTCTGGTTATGCAATCTGGTGTTGGGGATACAGGGGAAGCAATATATATCTCACCCAAAACTAACAATCCCTACATCCAAGCTGTATCCATCCGTCAACACATAACCAAGAGACCTCCGGAAATCGTGTACCTCAACCTTCAAAAAGCATCCGTTATACAAGCTATGGCAATACTCCCGAACTCCCAAGTACTGGGTGGCGTCGAGGTTATCTCACCAACAACTGCATAAAAGAGATTTTCGATGTCGGCAAAACTCAGGTATTCCAGAACTGCAACGATAAAATTATGACGACAACACCTCGGAGCTCAACTCCCTGGGACACTGCCACAACCCCTAAATATCAGGAGGCACCAAGAACAATGTTCTCGTCATAAGAATATCGAAACGATCCCAAGATACCCGCGTGATCCTAAAAAAATAGTGAAATTTGAGGAGAGGAAAGTCAAAACATCTACGTCAGGAGACCTCACCAGAGCGACGAAGGGACTGAGGAGTAAAAAGAATCCTACTCTCCGATATATATAATCCTAAGACTCAAAACATTTTTGTTCTAGACTCAACAATGCTAGCAAACAATCAAGCAGGGGGCTCCTAAGTCGGGGATGGCTCTGATACCAACTTGTAACACCCACGATGCGGCTATATTTCCCACGTGTCGAAGCATGACTTAGAGGCATAACCGCATTGTGGTTTTGTCACAAGAAGGGTCATCTTCACACAATCCCATGTAATGAACAAGAATGGGATAAAGAGTTGGCTTACAATCGCCACTTCACACAATAAACATATAATTCATACATCAATCAGAGTACACACATAGTCCGACTACGGACGAAGCCAAAAGAAAAGAAGATAACCCAACTGCTAGATCCCCAATCGTCCCAACTGGGCTCCACTACTGATCAACATGAAACGAAACATAGTAACGACCAAGGTCTTCGTTGAGCTCCCATCTGAGCTCGGTTGCATCACCTGCACTGGTATCATCGGCACCTGCAACTGTTGTGATTGTATCTGGTGAGTCACGAGGACTCGGCAATCTCAAAACCCGCGAGATCAAGACTATTTAAGCTTATGGGTAGGAAGTGGTAATGAGGTGGAGTTGCAGCAAGAACTAAGAAAATATGGTGGCTAACATACGCAAATAAGAGCGAGAAGAGAAGCAAAGGAACGGTCGTGAAGCTAGCAATGATCAAGAAGTGATCCTAAACTCCTACTTACGTCAAACATAACCCAAACCGTGTTCACTTCCCGGACTCCGCCGAAAAGAGACCATCATGGCTACACACGCGGTTGATGCGTTTTAATTAAGTCAAGTGTCAAATTCTCTACAACCGGACGTTAACAAATTCCCATCTGCCACATAACCGCGGGCACGGCTTTCGAAAGTTTATACCCTGCAGGGGTGTCCCAACTTAGCCCATCATAAGCTCTCACGGTCAACAAAGGATATACCTTCTCCCAGGAAGACCCGATCAGACTCGGAATCCCGGTTTACAAGACATTTCGACAATGGTAAAACAAGACCAGCAAAGCCTCCCGCTGTGCCGACAAATCCGGATAGGAGCTGCACATATCTCGTTCTCAGGGCACACCGGATTGTCCAAACTTCTGGTAGCCCAACCCAGAGTTGCCCCTGGTGGCCACCGGCGGCTGACAGGTTGGACCAACACTCACGACGAGCACTGGCCCGGGGGGTAAATAAAGATGACCCTTGAGTCTGCAAAACCCAAGGGAAAAAGGCTTAGGTGGAAAATGTTAAAACCAAGGTTGGGCCTTGCTGGAGGAGTTTTATTCAAAGCGAACTGTCAAGGGGGTCCCATAAATCACCCAACCGCGTAAGGAACGCAAAATCAAGGAACATAACACCGGTATGACGGAAACTAGGGTGGCAAGAGTGGAACAAAACACCAGGCATAAGACCGAGCCTTCCACCCTTTACCAAGTATATAGATGCATTAATTAAATAAGAGATATTGTGATATCCCAACATAATCCGGTCCAACATGGAGCAATCTTTAACTTCACCTGCAACTAACAACGCTATAAGAGGGGCTGAGCAAAGCAGTAACATAGCCAAGCAATGGTTTGCTAGGAAGGGCGAAAGGTTAGAGTCTGACATGGCAATATGGGAGGCATGGTAAACAAGTGATAGGTAACGCAGCATAGCAATAGAACGAAGCAACTAGCAAGCAAAGATAGAAGTGATATCGAGGGTAATGGTCATCTTGCCTCAGATCCCGCAAGGAAGAAGAACTAGTCCATGAAGAAGACAAACGGACGTAGTCGAACGAATCCTCACAACTCCAGAACGAAACCGAAGCTAACGAGAGAAGCAAACCAGAAAGAAGCAAACAACATTGTAAACACACAAGCATAAACATGGCATGATGCACAAACAAGTATGATGCATGTCCGGTTTAATGAGGCATGGCATGGCAATATGCACAAACAACACTACAAGTTAAGTGGAGCTCAATATGCAACGAGTTGCATATTGACGAAACACCACATCAATTATTTAGTTTTTTCTCGGTTATGCTACCAAACAATATTAAGTGTTGTAAAACATGGCAAGAGGTGAAGCATAAATAAACTAACTATTTAGGAAGTTTAAATGAGGCCGAAACACAAACAACAATTCTGGAAAATCCTCATGTGTCATTTAGCAATTTAAAGCAAACACAGTTTTAACCATTTAAATGTTGTTAACATGATGCGGATGACATAATCAAGGTTTATGCAATTTTTATGAAAATGTTGACATAACCATGTTATGAAGCATTTGGTCACCATGGCGGAACAAAACGGGTGCCACGGTAACGAATCCGAAAATGATGCCACGGCAACATATCGGTTCCGGTAGCTCACGGAGATACCGGTGCAAAAGGAAGTGAGCACAGCGAGTCACGCAAGATGGTGGGGTGCTCCTGGTTACCGGGTTCCCACGGGTCGGTGGCATGGCAAAAGAGGAGGAACATGCACGAAACAAACGGGCACGATGCAAACATGCAGTTCATCTCATACAACATGCATTCGTTCACGGGCATCGTCTCGGCGTTATACCTTCGAAGCGTGCATTTTCGGAGCGGGTCGAGTTTGACGAAGGAAGTAGTGGTACTCGTGGGTCGTAGTGGAAGTAGTTGTACACGTTCGTCTCGGAGAGGTACTTGACGAATCCAACATCTTCGGGGCGACGGTAGTGGTTCACGGACGTCGTGGAAGTAGTCATTCACGGCAACGGTAGAGGAAGTAGTGGTACACGTTGTCTTGTCGAATCAACGGCGGCGGTAGTTGTACACTTGACGGTCTTCGGCGACGGTAGTGGTACATCTTGTAGTGGAATTTGGCGCATCCAACGTCTTCAGGCATAAAGGTACTTGCAAAAAACAGAGGTGGTCTTGACGATCCGGTGAGACGACGTAGTTCGGGGCGGTCTTGGTCTCGATGGTCCTCGAGTCCAACAATTACTAGGTGGTCTTGTCGCACACACAGGGTTACAGCCTTGAGCGGCAGCTCGAGAAGCAGAGCAGCGGCTTGGAGGCGAAGGACCTTGGTCGGAGCAGGAGGCGGGGCACCTGCTCTAGGCAGCGACAAGGAGGCAGGCACGAGAGAGGGTCGAGTAAGCTGCTCGTTCCCAAGACCCGTCGTTGGAGGTGCAGCAGAGGAGAAGCGCGGGCAGCAAGGCGACCGCAACAGAGCAGCCGTGGGAGGCCGAGGGAAGCGGCAAGGTGCGGACAAGGGTAGATGAGAAACCCGGCGAGGAAGGAGAGGGCACGCTGGACGAGGGGTCGCTGGACCTGGCGATCTCTGGCGGTGGAGCATGAACAAACGGAGGGAGGACAGATGACCGGGCGACGGCAGGGTCGGCAGGGGCACGCGGCAGAACGGCCTCGCGCGCAGCGGAGGGAGGAGGCGACGAGGGGAAGGAGAGATGGGGCACAGAGGAGGTTGGAGGTCGCGGGCGAGGAGGAATCGGGGAGGAGAAGGGGCGTGTAGCTAGTCGCGGTAGGTGGGTCGCGCGGCCGGCTGTTGCACGAGGCACCATGGGGATCGAGCACGAGGAGCTCTCGGTCCTCTCTGTGAATGTGCGTGGCGGCGCAAGGAGGATGGAGGGATCGAGGAGGGAAGGCAGCGAGCAGGGGAGTCGACTAGGGTTAGGAGGGGCGGCTGGGCCTGAGAGGTTGGTTGGGTCGGCCCAGGTGGAGAAAGAAGTGGCCAGAGGCCTGGCTGGGCTCTCTCTCTCCCTCATGTTCTTTAGCAGAAAAGAATTAGAGAGAAGAAAAGAAGAGAAGGTTAGGGAAAGAATTTGCGCATGCGGACAATTTTCCCGGACTCATAAAAATGAGCTTGAACCAAGAAAACTAGAAAGGCCATGGTTGAGAGATTTAAATCCAAACTCATTTGATTTAAATTCAAATGATTTGAATAGGAAGTGAGGTTTGGGAAGGTCCAAAAATGTTCGGATTTTTTGTGGAGCTCCGGAAAATGATGAAAGAAATTATGGGCAAGGTTGGAGACCAAGAATTAAGATAACAAAGGCATTGGGATTTATTTGCAAGTGTGTTATGATCAAATCCAAAAAAATGAAATATTTATTATAGCTCCCTAATAATAGTAGGAGACTTTGAATATGTTTTAAAGAGAAATCACCATGTGAATATCCCTCGATTTAAATAGATCAACGATCTATGCAATTTATTTAGGCGAGTTTTAAAAAGGGGTTGCATGATGACATGATGCAATGCACATGATGCAAGGATGAATGCAACGAACAAAACAAATCACACGACGAATCTCGGAATACGAGGAAGGCATCTGGAGCGTCGGTCTCAGGGCGTCACACGCGGGGAGCGCACACGCGTCGTACCGCGGCTGCTGCACCACTCGTCAGCTGGCCTCATCCCGCGCCGGCACAAGCGCCTCACGCGGACAAGCGTCCTGCCTGGGCTCGGCATCGGCGTTGCGCACAGGAGGAGGCGGAGGCGTGCCGTGAGCCACATCGTTCACACGTGAGGGTGGAAAACGGAGCGAGTGTGAAGGTGCTGGGAACTCACCGGCCGCGTTGACGAGCTCTGACCAAGCCAGGCAACGTAGCCTTCATTGGCAGGGCGGTAGCGCAGCAGCTCGCGCGCCATGAGCAGAGCGGCCTGTGAGTTCGCCCGGCCCGCGGCAAGTGTGGGAGGATGAGGCCGTGACCAGGGTGAGGGAAGGAGTGTCGCTGGGCCGTCCCGTGGCACAGAAGGAGGCAACAAAGTATCCTGCTGCTCACGAGCGACAGGGTCGGGGGTAGCATTCACCATCGGGGAAGCGGAGCGGTGAGGGGTGCCATGGCCCGCGGGGCCATTTGAGCGACACCAGCGGCCCTGCGCTCAGCGCTGACATGGCGAGCTTCGTCCATGGACGTGGTGAGGCGAGCATGGAGCATGGTTGATGAAGAAACGGAGGCTTTGACACGCCCCTACCTGGCACCAAATGTCGGAATCGGGGCTCCGCGGAACCTAAATAGGTTCGAACTCTGGGGCATGTGCGAAGGATCTCGCTTCATGACGGCCCTCTGCTCACCACCTACAAGGACCGGTCTCACTGAGTATGCGCGAGCTAGGAGGAAGGATGAACACGGCGATTTACCCAGGTTTGGGCCACCTTGCGGTGTAAGACCCTACTCCTGCTTTGTGGTGGATTGGCCTCACAAGGAGGTATGCCCCGAGAGGGCTCAGAGGGTGAGAATGGGTCGACCCCCTCCTACGGTGGAGTCTAGCCTACATTTATAGTGGCCTTGGTCCTCTTCCCTAATAGCTTAGGCGGGAAGGGATTCCTTAGCAGCCAATTTTGAAAGGGGACAAGAGGTACATTTTACCCTGACAAAAGGTGGTCTTCGCCTGCAAAGCTCTGGCCATGACGCGGTGGTGGTCTCGATGATGACATCCATCCTGCCGAGCTTGTGGTCTTGGTCTCGTTGCACCGGAATGGAAACCTTTGGGGGTTCCATTGGGAATACGCGCCTGCCCTTGCGTCCTTAGCACCAAAGAGGAAACTGTCCTCCTCTGCGCCCGCTGGCGCCCGCCTGGCCTTTGTCGTCATGGCTCACGTCACTGTGAACCTCGTGAGCTGGGGCACCTGCATAGAGATCTCCTCTCCTTGGGAGGCATGCTAGGGAGCCGCTCCTTGGTAGGTCTTGACACCATCCTCCTCGCAAGGCCGAGGGGTCCTCTCGAGGGCCTTGTTCACGGAGTTGCGCAGCTAGGCCATGTTGGACCGTCGATGAAGTCAAGGGCTGGGCTGCAGGCAGGCAGGTCTGGGTATCCCCGATCCCAGAACACCGACAATATCATCACAAACATAAGTATGATCACAAACAACATAAGCATCTAAAGAAGCGCACAAGACATCTAAAGGAGCATAAAAGACCACAAGTCATCTAAAAACCACCACCCAGAGGCTTAAGCGCTAGGATGTCCACCACCACCGCCAAGGTCGTCACCTCCAAGTCCGCCAAAGCCCAGGTCATCACTGCTACCAGCATGGCTACCAAGACCGCCATCACCACCTCCTCAGTGGATTGGAGTGACCGAGCTCCGTGACTGAGTAGAGATGCCAAGACCGACACCACCACCAACGGATAATCCACCAGTTCCTTGGATGTTTGAAAAGATATGTTAAGGGGATATATGATTGTGTTTAATAAACGGTAAGCGGTGGTTGAATAGTTTGGGGATGTACTAACCGGAGTCCCCATGTGTTGTGCCAGAAATTCATCAAAGGTAAGCAGCATTGGTTGTGGTCCAGCAGGTGGTGGCAGTGGTTCCATTATAGGAACCATGTCGGTCGCTGATAACCCACAAGTGTAGGGGATCAGTTGCAGCCCCTTTCGATAAGTAAGAGTGTCGAACCCAACGAGGAGCTAAAGGTAGAACAAATATTCCCTAAAGTTCTATTGACCGCTGATACAACTCTACGCACGCTTGACGTTCGCTTTACCTAGAACAAGTATGAAACTAGAAGTACTTTGTAGGTGTTGTTGGATAGGTTTCCAAGATAATAAAGAAGCAATAAAGTGGTGGTAGGAGTTGTGAAATTGTCCCTAAGCAATTGACTACTTTACTAGACCGATAGCAAGTTTTATGTGGGAGAGGCATAAGCTAACATACTTTCTCTTCTTGGATCATATGCACTTATGATTGGAACTCTAGCAAGCATCCGCAACTACTAAAGATCATTATGGTAAAACCCAACCATAGCATTAACATATCAAGTCTCCTTTATCCCATATGCCACAACCCCCTTACTCGGGTTTATGCTTCTGTCACTCAAGCAACCCACTATAAGAGAATCATGAACGTATTGCAACACCCTACAGTGGGAATCCCTCACGCTTGTGCGACACAGAGAGCACCATAGGACAGCAACATAACCACAAGCAAATTAAACCAATCATAGCAATTCATCAATCACCGATAGGACAACGAAAATCTACTCAGCCATCATAGGATGGCAACACATCATTGGATAATAATATGAAGCATAAAGCACCATGTTCAAGTAGAGGGTACAGCAGGTTGCGGGAGAGTGGACCACTGAATATAGATGGAGGGAAGGTGATGGAGATGTTGGTGAAGATTGCGGAGGTGTTGGTGTAGATCGCGGTGATGATGATGGCCCCCGGCAGTGTTCCGATGCCACCGGAAGCAAGCGGGAGAGAGCCCCCCTTGGTCTTCTTCTTCCTTGACCTTCTCCCTGTATGGGAGAAGGGTTTCCCCTCTGGTCCATGGTCTCCATGGTGTGGGAGGGGCGAGAGCCCCTCCGAGATTGGATATGTCTCTCTGTCTCTCTCTGTTTCTGCGTTCTCTAATTCTTCCCTTTCACCATTTCTTTTATATCCGGAGGTCCGTAACTCCGATTGGATTGAAACTTTCGCCCAGATTTTCCTCCGAAAATTAGCTTTCTTGCGGCAAAAGAAGAGCGTCAACCGCCTTACAGGGTGCCCACGAAGGTCAGGGGCGCGCCTACCCCCCTGGGGTGCACCCCCTGCCTCGTGGCCCCCTCGGGCACCGTCTCGCGTTGGTTTTTCTTCCCAAAAATCACAAATATTCCAAAAATGATCTCCGTCCGTTTTTATCCCGTTTGGACTCCGTTTGATATTGGGTTTCTGCGAAACATAAAACATGCAACAAACAGGAACTGGCACTGGGCACTGGATCAATGTGTTAGTCCCAAAAATAGTATAAAAAGTTGCCAAAAGTATATGAAAGTTGAATAATATTGGCATGGAACAATCAAAAATTATAGATAGGACGGAGACGTATCAGCATCCCCAAGCTTAATTCCTGCCCGCCCTCGAGTAGGTAAATGATAAAAAAAGATAATTTTTGATGTGGAATGCTACCTAGCATAATATTGATCATGTAATCTAATCATGGCATGAATATTAAGACATGACTGATTAAAGGCAATAGTATATCATTTGACATAAAAATAATAATAATTCGGGCATCCCAACAAGCAATCATGTATTTCAAAATATCAATGCTAAAGAACACTATCCCTAAAAAATCATATAGTCTTGTATGCTCCCTTTTCTTAACACAAGATACCCCTCATGCTCATGCCGGTGTCAGCCAAGCAATTGGTTCATACTTTTTAACGCGCTTCAGCTTTTTCAACCCTCACAGAATACATGAGCGCAAGCCATGGATATAGCACTATAGGTGGAATAGAATATGATGGTGAATGTTTATGTGGAGAAGACAAAAAGGGAGAAAGTCTCACATCAACGCGGCTAATCAACGGGCTATGGAGATGCCCATCAATTGATGTCAATGCGAGGAGTAGGGATTGCCATGCAACGGATGCACTAAGAGCTATAAGTGTATGAAAGATCAAACTGAAAACTAAGTGGGTGTGCATCCAACTTGCTTGCTCATGAAGACCTCGGGCATTTGAGGAAGCCCATTATCGGAATATACAAGCCAAGTTCTATAATGAAAATTCCCACTAGTATATGAAAGTGATAACTCAAGAGACCCTCTATATGAAGAACATGGTGCTATTTGATGCACAAGTGTGGTAAAAGGATAGTAATATTGCCCCTTCTCTCTTTTTCTCTCATTTTTTTATTTTCTCTTTTTTTGGTGGGCTTCTTTGGCCTCTTTTTTTATTTGGGCTTCTTTGGCCTCTTTTATTTTTCATAAAGTCCGGAGTCTCATCCCGACTTGTGGGGGAATCATAGTCTCCATCATCCTTTCCTCACTTGGGCAATGCTCTAATAATGATGATCATCACACTTTTATTTCCTTACAACTCAATATTACAACTCGATATCTAGAACAAAGATATGACTCTATATGAATGCCTCCGGCGGTGTACTGGGATGTGCAATGATCTAGCATAGCAAAGATATCAAAAAAATGGACAAGCCATGAAAATTTCATGCTAGCTATCTTACGATCATGCAAAGCAATATGACAATGAATGCTCAAGTCATGTATATGATGATGATGGAAGTTGTATGGCAATATATCTCAGAATGGCTATGGAAATGCCATGATAGGTAGGTATGGTGGCTGTTTTGAGGAAGATATAAGGAGGCTTATGTGTGATAGAGTGTATCGTATCACGGGGTTTGGATGCACCGACGAAGTTTGCACCAACTCTCGAGGTGAGAAAGGGCAATGCACGTTACCCAAGAGGCTAGCAATGATGGAAGGGTGAGAGTGTGTATAATCCATGGACTACCATTAGTCAAAAAGAACTCATATACTTATTGCAAAAGTTTATTAGCCCTCATGCTCCTAGGGGGGAGGTTGGTAGGAGTTAACCATCGCGCGCCCCCGACCTTCACGCAAAGATAAACAATCAAAATACAATGCACGCCAAATTGGTTACATAGTTAGTAGACCATACATGCATGCTTCGGGAATCACAAACCTTAACACCAATATCCTTACTAAACACAACCATATACTAGAACCTCCCACATATTATCATCTCTATATCGCAAAACTATTGCAAGGAATCAAACATATCATATTCAGTGATCCACAAGTTTTATGTAGGATTTTATGACTAACCATGTGAATGACCAATTCCTGTCATCTCTCTAAATAGATATAAGTGAAGAAAGAGAGTTTAATTCTTTATACAAAAGATATGCCCACGCTCTAACAAATATAAGTGAAGCAAAAGAGCATTGTACAAATGGCGGTTTTCTATGCGAAGAGAGAAACATGCAATCCAAACTTCAAATGATATAAGTGAAGCACATGAAGCATTCTATAAAGCCACACTCAAAAGATTTAAGTGAAGTGCAATGAGCATTCTATAAATCAACCAAGGACTATCTCATACCAGCATGGTGCATAAAAGAAAAATGAAAACTAAATGCAAAAGACGCTCCAAGATTTGCACATATCGCATGAACGAAACGAATCCAAAAACATATCGATACTTGTTAAAGAAAGAGGGGATGCCTTCCAGGGCATCCCCAAGCTTAGATGCTTGAGTCTCCTTGAATATTTACTTGGGGTGCCTGGGCATCCCCAAGCTTGAGCGCTTGCCTCTCCTCCTTTTCCTCATATCGAGACCTCCTCGATCAAACACTTCATCCACACAAAACTTCAACAGAAAACTCGGTAAGATGCGTTAGTATAATAAAGCAAATCACTACTCTAAGTACTGTTGCAAACCAATTCATATTTTATTTTTGCATTGTAGCTACTGTAATATAACTTTTCCATGGCTTAATCCACTGATAGAAATTGATAGTTTCATCAAAACAAGTAAACTATGCATCAAAAACAGAATCTGTCAAAAACAGAACAGTCTGTACCAATCTGAACATTCACCATACTTATGTTACCCCAAAAATTCTATCAAAATTAGTAAAAATAAAAAATTTGTATAGAAAGACAGTGCAAAAAGTTTCAGAACCGTTTAACGTTCCAGTAAAAAATGTAAAATCGCGCACTACAGCCAAAGTTTCTGTACTGCACCGCACAAACCAACAAGCATTGTAAACATCCTAAAGGCAAACCTTGGAACAATATTTTTATAATACAATGGAGTTGTACAAGGGGATAATTATTTTTGATGAAAAGTTTCAGTAATTAAGATTCACAAAGTTTCCGTGAGCATGAACAAAGTTCAAGGAGCTCTCCCACATCAACAATGCTTGTCTTTCACACGTTCACTTTCCTTTTTTGAAAAGTTTGGGGTTCCCCCCTTTACTTATTTTTGTTTTTAAACTATATGAAAGCACACAACAGAAATAAATGACTCTCTAAAACTTCCGGGTTGTCTCCCTGGAAGCGCTTTATTTGAAGCCATTAAGCTACGCATATAGTGCTCAAGTAATGAATCCACCCGGATCCCAAGGTATATCAAAGCCAATTTTAATTAACAAAGATTTGTAATTTAGTAGTGAGCACAAAGTAACATATATCAAGCAACAGAGATGTCTAACTCTCTTCCTATGCATCGGCATGTCATAAAAGAACAATTCATGCACACAAAGTAAAGGCCATGCATAGTATAAGCAGTTTCTTGCCATTTTATCATATTGGAAACACAGAGAGGTCGAGATATAGTTCCTCTCTCATAATAATTGCAAGTAGGAGCAGCAAGCACATGCATATTATATCTATCAAAATCATAATGTGTAATAGTAAAATACAACCCATCAATATAATCCTTAATAAGCACAAACTTCTCCAATATAGTGTAGTCGGGAGAATTCAAAAAGATAATAGGACTATATGCGTGGGTGCAATAGCAACAATTTCATGTTTAACATAAGGAACTATAGCAAGTTCGTCTCCATTAGCATAATTCATATTGGCATCTTGGCCACAAGCATAGCAAGCATCATCAAAAAGGGATATTTCAAGAGAATCAACGGGATCATAACAATCATCATAGCAATCATCCTTCGGTAAGCACGAAGGGAAATTAAACAATGTATGAGTTGAAGAGTTACTCCCATTAGAAGGTGGGCATAGGTAGCTAATGCGCTCTTCCTCCTTTTGTTCTTCGCTCTCCTCATCATATTTTTCATCCAATGAGCTCACAGTTTCATCAATTTCTTCTTCCATAGACTCCTGCAAAATATTAGTCTCTTCTTGGACCGCGGAGGAGTCCTCAATATATGGTTTAACATAGGCATTAGAAGCATAATTATCATAACAATATTTAAGTTGGAAAAAATTTCAGATTTGTAAAGAGTAGCATCATACGTTTCAATCAAAGAAGCAATTTCATAAGCACCCTTAAAAGCAACAAATTCTTCATTTTGTTGAACATCATAGTAATTGTAAACACCCTTAGAATATGAAGGTATGATTCCATTATCACTAAACTCACATTGGTAGGGAAGGTGTTTCTTAGGATTTTCAGAACAACAAGTAATATCATATATTTCACATAAATTCCAAGCATAGCATTGCAAATGATGAATTTGATCTAGTAAAAGTTTTCCTTTTTCAGATAAATGGTGTTGCACATAACAAGCATGCTCATCTAAAGATTTTCCCTCAACTAAGCTAGTTGGGGTTTCAGCACGAGCACAAAGGGATCGAAGATGATCCAAGTAAAAAGCTTCAGGAGTGTGATAGATTTTTAGTGGTTCTTCAACCATTGGTGTAGTAGGTACAACTAATTTTTTTGGTATTTTCTGTTTCCTACCCATAACTAAAGATAGAAAACAACTAAGAATAGCAAATAAAAATTATTTAGTGATAAAGCAAACAAGCACACACGGGAATATTCACCCCACGCTATGACTCCCCAGCAACGGCGCCAGAAAAAGGTCTTGATAACCCACAAGTGTAGGGGATCAGTTGTAGCTCTTTCGATAAGTAAGAGTGTCGAACCCAACGAGGAGCTAAAGGTAGAACAAATATTCCCTCAAGTTCTATCGACCACCGATACAACTCTATGCACGCTTGACGTTCGCTTTACCTAGAACAAGTATGAAACTAGAAGTACTTTGTAGGTGTTGTTGGATAGGTTTGCAAGATAATAAAGAACGTGTAAATATAAACTAGGGCTATTTAGATAAAGAAGCAATAAAGTAAATATAGCGAGTGTGGAAAAGTGGTGGTAGGAGTTGTGAAATTGTCCCTAAGCAATTGACTACTTTACTAGACCGATAGCAAGTTTTATGTGGGAGAGGCATAAGCTAACATACTTTCTCTTCTTGGATCATATGCACTTATGATTGGAACTCTAGCAAGCATCCGCAACTACTAAAGATCATTAAGGTAAAACCCAACCATAGCATTAACATATCAAGTCCCATTTATCCCATACGCCACAACCCCCTTACTTGGGTTTATGCTTCTGTCACACAAGCAACCCACTATAAGCGAATCATGAACGTATTGCAACACCCTACAGCGGGAATCCCTCACACTTGCGCGACACGGAGAGCACCATAGGACAGAACATAACTACAAGCAAATTAAACCAATCATATCAATTTCATCAATCACCGATAAGACAACGAAAATTTACTCAGACATCATAGGATGGCAACACATCATTGGATAATAATATGAAGCATAAAGCACCATGTTCAAGTAGAGGGTACAGCAGGTTGCGGGAGAGTGGACCGCTGAATATAGATGGAGGGAAGGTGATGGAGATGTTGGTGACGATGGCGGAGGTGTTGGTGTAGATCGCGATGATGATGATCACCCCCGACAGCGTTCCGGTGCCACCGGAAGCAAGGGGGAGAGAGCCCCCATTCTTCTTCTTCTTCCTTGACCTTCTCCCTAGATGGGAGAAGGGTTTCCCCTCTGGTCCATGGTCTCCATGGCGTGGGAGGGGCGAGAGCCCCTCCGAGATTGGATTTGTCTCTCTGTCTCTCTCTGTTTCTGTGTTCTCTGATTTTGCCCTTTCACCGTTTCTTTTATATCTGTAGATCCGTAATTCTGATTGGATTGAAACTTTTGCCCAGATTTTTCTCCGAAAATTAGCTTTCTTGCGGCAAAAGATGAGCGTCAGCCGCCTTACGGGGTGCCCACGAGGGTCAGGGGCGCGCCTGCCCCCCTAGGGCGCACCCCCTGCCTCGTGGCCCACTCGGGCACCGTCCGCGTTGGTTTTTCTTCCCAAAAATCATAAATATTCCAAAAATGATGTCCGTCCATTTTTATCCCGTTTGGACTCCGTTTGATATTGGGTTCCTGCGAAACATAAAACATGCAACAAACAGGAACTGGCACTGGGCATTGGATCAATATGTTAGTCCCAAAAATAATATAAAAAGTTGCCAAAAGTATATGAAAGTTGAATAATATTGGCATGGAACAATGAAAAATTATAGATACGACGGAGACGTATCAGTCGCCATGCTCTCAAAAACGCACTGCATGTTAATTGACAAGGTGAAAGTGCAACTAATCCCTGGGTAGTTTTGGTAATTCATAACAACATATAGCTCATTGAACTAATATCCATTCAAGTTAAATATTTCAGAAATTTCAGTGGTTGGTATGGCATGGACTAGAGATGTGGACCCGTCAAAATGCTAAGGACAAAGATTGGCAAAAGCTCAAGACTCTTCATTTTCATTTTAGTGATCCAAGATCACATTGAGTCCATAGGAAAGCCAAGACTATTAAAAGGGGTGAGGTGTTCCTTAATGGTCTACTTGCTCAAAGTGCTTAGTGATATTGCTCCAAAACCCTTAGCCACTTTCTCATTTCCAAATATGTCCAAAACCCAAACTCAAATTCGGCCCCACCGATTTGATCTATACGGCCCACCAAGTTCTGTTGACATAGCCACTGCCAGAAACCCTAGATAATTCGGTCTCACCATCAGGACCTCGGTCACACCGAGATGTCATTGCAAACTCTCTCCGTTTCCCTTTGTAATGTTTTGGTCTCATCGAAATGAGCGATCGGTCCCATCGAGTTTGCATTGCAAACTCTCAGGCTCCTCAATCGATGAATCTACAAATAAAATCAAGTAGACAGAATAATAAGAAGTCAAATACTATCAAATATAAACTTGAAAGATAAGTCATTCAAGGCAAGTGGAAGCAAAGACAAGAGGACCCGATGGTGGTTGCTGCAAGGTGGCATTTCCTTGCCCAGCAGCATAGGTTGTCGGCGCGCGGTCCACAACCACCTCTAGTGGTTGTGGCCTCGACGCGAGCAGACCCGGCGGGGAGGTCCTTGAGATGGGCCTTGTTTAGTGAGGGTCCTTGGAGGGTGGACCCCTCTTGGAGGGCCCTGCCATGCTGAATCTCACCCAACCCCTTGCCAGGAGATGATGGGTGTTCCTTCGTGTGTCCGTGCACAGACAAAACATGCCCTGCGCCTTCACGTTGGGGGATGGACTGGGGGCTAGGCGCAAGATCCCCTGCCTTATCCTCCGCCAGGCCTGCGCTTGATGAATGGCCCGGCACCACCACATGCTTGGCTCGCTTGGCCTGCTGAGCCAGGGTTTCTTCATCTATGCTAAGACAACACGACAAGGTTAAATGAATAACCAAGAATAGAATACTTCAGCAAGGAGTTTGATCATTTTGCTTACTATGGGTCCATGAGCATGGCGCCCAGCGCGTACCCCGCAGGTAGTGGGGACGCCCTGCCCCTTTTCAAGGTCGGAGGAGCAGAACTTCCCAGCAATTTTGAACTCGTTGGTGGAGCCGAGGTCTTTGGCAGGATCAAGCTTTGCGAAGAAGCTGGGCTTGACTGGGGGTTCGGATCAACTCCCGTGACTGCTCTTCGCTTGGCGGGCAGGGTCTTGGGCTCCGTCAGGCGAGAGGATTGGCAGCGTACCACCTCTGGCTCGTCACCTTTGGTAGTGATCTTCTTCACCCTTTTTTACGGCTGCGAGGGAGCGGGGGCTACTGGTCCCCGACCGGCCCGCTTGCGAAGGCGCCGTCCTAGCTCTAGCTCTGGAGCTTGAGGGCCCTTTTGGAGGCATTCCTCCACTTCGGGCTGCTCTGCCTCTTCAGCCCCGCCTTCCTCTTAGACCCCTGCTGTCGTGGTGGGAGGAAATCCAGCCCCGACAGGATCAAGCCCGGCAGCCTCCTCCGCAGCATGCTTTTCGCTCCCCTCATTAGAAGAGCCCTCACCTTCAACATCCTCCTCCTCCTCCTCCTCTTCGGGCCTCGTTCCTGCAGCAGCCCGGAGCGCTCTGTCCTTTGTGATCCACTTCACAATGTACTCTGCTTCTGCCTTGGAGGTGCACTTGACGAGATCGTTCTCCACCCTGGAAGCCCTTTCGTCCAAATCGAAAACCCATTCTATCTCCGCATCCAGATCAGGCAGTTGCCAATCAGCCTCAACTCCGTAGGCGTTGCAATTGGGCATCCACTTCAGAATCTGGTCCCGAGCAGAGTTGAGATGCAGTGGGACAACCTTTGCCAGCAGATGGAATAGCCCAAGGTTGCTAAATAGCTATTCGCACAGCCAACCATGGCCGTATATTGATAGATTGTTGATGGGGCCTAGGTACAAACGCATCATGTCAGTGGAATTCCCGTACTCCCAGGCGAACCTATCCCTTTTCTGCGGCGGTACGATGCGGCGCCGGAGGAAATCGGCCCCCACATGTTCAACGGTTAGCCCGGCAGCTTTGAGGCAGGCGACCCTGTTCAGCGTTGGGATGTGCCTGTCGTCGGTAAGGCCCGGTTTGCTCCAATCACTGCTGCGTACGACGCGCTCAGTCCGCACTGCACAGAACTTAGGAGCATCCTTGTCCTAAATCCAACACGAATCCGCCCTCCATTCCTCCCACCTATTGTGCTGTTGACCCGGGAGATAATCCCATTCCGCCCTCTTACACCAGGGAATCCATCTTATGTTTCCCGAGTGGTGAGATTTGTCTTCTATCAGCGGGATGAAGAAGTGCCTGAACAGGTCCACATTAAGGGCAACCCCAACGAAGTTCTTGCACAGATGGGCAAAGATTTCCATACATGCCATGGCATTGGGCATGAAATCCAGGAGGTGGAATACATACACCATCATCATGGCACCAAAGAAATCAGAGAATGGGGAGGTGAGGCCGCAGAGGAAGTACGCGCAGAAAAAGCGGTACGAGTTTGATGGGACCTTGTCCCCCTCTGGCAGAAACACAGGCGCTCCATGCCCTTTCGAGACTTCCCTCCTCCACATATATATATATATATGCGTACTTCACGATCAAGGTATTTCCGTCCAAGTTCGACAGGAGGAAAACCACATCTTCCTATCGCTTCTTGTCCAGCTCCTCCTCCCTTTTCTTCCTCCCCTCCGTTGTGGCATCTTTGGCGGTGACCACCCGCTTCCCCTTCACGGCACTCGTCTTTTGTCCCATCTCTTGGACTCATGGGATGGTTGGAAGATCTAGTAGAGCTTTGGGGGAAAATGTTGGTGATGGGAGCAGTTGCTTTGCTTGAGGAAGAAGATGAAGGAAGACGAGGCAGATGTGTATGAGCAGCACCCCCTCGCGTTGCCTTTTTATTTGGGAATGGGCGTGATGGCTGGCTCTTGGGTATCTTTCCTCAATAAGTTGCTGTTTTTGTAGATGCATTACCCATTAACTGATATTGTTGCACGACCCCACAACCTGTGGTAATTATGTGGAGTGGATGTTGGATTGACTAGTCATCATAACAACAACTGTGTGGGCAGCATCTCTCCAACACGCGTCCATGCACTGTTTGGGGCCTAACCCAACGTGACCAGCGATGCATGTGGCTCAGGCACGGGGGCTTCTGTCGGGATACACAAACAGGGGTGTTTATTCCCCCTGACTTGTGCAAGGACGAAGAGACTCCACCCTGCAGCCGGGCCTTAGCAAAGGAATGGCTACACAAGCATACAAAGCAAGGACAAGCCAGAGAAGCCGCTCTTAGTGAGATCAAAGATCACATTAAGATGAGCAAGATAGCAAGACATCACCTTGAGGAGGCCTCCCTTTGCCGAGCAGGAGAGCTCGGCCAGGTCGACACTTCCCCGGAAGCATGTCCAGGATAACCCCGGCAGGCCTGCTGGAGACACCAAAACCAAAAATCCTGCCAAGGACCAACACTCTACCGCACATCGACGCAAGTGTCTTATCGGTGCGGTGTCGAGCCCCCAAGTGATTAAGTGGCTACTGAAGGTGTCCTGGACTTGGGGGTACTCACCACGTTGTCTCCCGGCCAGCTGGATCGGGCCGAGAACCGCCATGGCGGTTCACTCATGGGCCTCTTCGGGCATCCCATGCCGCATACAAGGGGGGTCCCAAAAGACTTGGTGCACAAGACGAGGACTCTCCTAAACCCTAGGCCTCTTGTGTGTTATATAAACCGAGGCCAGGATAGTCAATAGACAACATATAATATTCATTATAACAATCTTGTGGTAGATAAATGTACTCTGTACTACACCCATATGAATACAATCAAAAGCAGGATGTAGGATATTATCTCTTCGAGAGAGCGCGAACCTGGGTAAAACCCTGTGTCCAAGTTACCATCGCTCCAAGACACCTAGATTACGACCCCTACTACGAGATATGACGGATTTCACACCGACATTGGTGCTTTCATCACTAAAAAACACTTTCGTGATGATACGTGTTTGTCACAGTAGGTCGAGTTTTCTGTCATGCATGTACATCCATGGCGGTGTTATGACAGAATCAAGATAGTCATACATGTGCTGTCGTAGAAGTGTTCCATGACCTTACCAAAATTATCATCACGGAAGTGTCCACTTCCATGACGATAAATCGCGCGTCATAGAAGTGATTTCGTCAAGGGTGACCGACACGTGGCATCCACCGTAACGGACGCGTTAACCGTCGATAAGCTATCGGGTCCGGTTTTGGATCCGATAACCCGCTAACAGCCACGACCAATGCCAATTTTCCACATGTTAAATTCTCATTGGCTAATGGATCCATGCGTCAGCTCCGCGTTGGCACAGGTGTCACTCATCCAACGGTTGAGATGGGCCTATGATATGTTGACACGTAGACGGGCCCAAAAGTGGACCATAAAGTTTAAATGGGCCGGCCCAACTGAAGGCCCATAAGATTTAGCAGACCATTATGGGCCGGCCCATCTAAAGGCCCACAAGATTTTGCAGACCATAATGGGCCGGCCCAGTTAAAGGCCCACATGATTTAGCGGACCACAATGGGCCGGCCCAGCTAAAGGCCCAACATTCTCTGTCAAATCAGCCCGTCAACGGCCTATACTAAACTTGTCATCATCGCAACCCATGGTCACTTCTGGCCCGTTAACAGTCCGCTAAGTAATTGGGCCGAATTACGGCCCGGTGTATTTCTGGCCTATTAATGGTCCTGCTTCATTTGGGCCCATTTACAGGCCATCAAAACTTTCGGCCCATAAACGACTGTGAAGGATTTGGGTCATATTCGGCCATGTCTGACATTCGGCCTGTTAGAGGCCCACTATAGATTTTGGCCACTTTCGGCCTGTTGTCATTTTCGGCCTGTTAACGCTGGACGAAAACCATGGGCCATATGTGGCCCAACATCATATTGGGCCCATTAACGACCCATATAAAAATGACGATAATCTAGCCCTACCGAAGTTCCGGCCTGTGAAAGGCCCGTGTATTAGGTCGGCGCATTTACGGCCTGTCCGAATTTCGACCTGTCAAAGATCTGCATCGTAAATGGGCCACCATTTCGGCCTGCTAAAACCAGTGGGTTATTTGGCACAATTTGGGCTCAATATCACTTTCGGTCTATTAAAGGCCCATGTTTTTTATGCGCTCGAGATATTTGCACCTGTAAACGGCCTACTTTTACTGAGGGCCCAAATTATGTTTAGGCCTGTTAAAGGCCCACTATGGGCACAGGCCTACCAGAAAAATATGAAAGCTTATGCTGATTTAGGCCCAGATATTTTTAGTGGGCTACATGCCAATTTCGGCTCGTAACCGTTTTTAGCCCAATTGGAATTGGCCCGACGAATGTTGGCATGTTTGGCTCCTATGAAACTTTCGGTCGAATACATTACTAAGATAAACCTACACTATACAAAAATAGCGTCGTAATTACTGCAGCCTATGGCAGCATCATAAATGTTGTATCACAACAAAATAAATTCCAACCATACAACAAAAAGCCTGTTGGCATAAAGTTTATAGTCCTTCCAGATAAAAGCACCATTAGATGTATAGAAGCACAGATCGTTTGACCTGAGTGCTAATGTTTCAGGCTGTAGAATCTGATGGAGCAGCACGATCTTCACCTTTTTCCGCCATTGCTCTTGAACAACGAAGCGAATGTCTGATAGTCTGGTTTCGAAACCATTCATATCTTGACGACATTTGCCAACCACTATTCTTGTTTCCGAAACGATGTCCGTTAGGGATTGGACATGTGTCTAGAGCACATATATATCACTCTGTCTAGTAGGACAATTTTGTTCAGTAGGCGATTTGGACGAGGTTACCTTGACAACCAACCCAGAATTACGCAGGAATGTGCTTTTTGCACTGTTAGTGGATAGATACTGACGCACTGCAGCAAGAGGTAACATTGTGCCTATGGTAGCCTCGTCACCTTCAGGTGGTTGTGGTTGTTCAATCATTTGTTCCATAGCTTCCTGAAAGTTTGAACTTGTAGATTAGTGTACCAGATAAGTTACTAATGAGAAAAAACAAACAAAGTAGGTTAAACATTTATACATAACTTATTTTGGTGAACTACTGTAATACATTAGCATGTATTGTAGTTCCAACTACATAATAAGATTACTTTCGGAACATATGTCCATGTAGCATGCCTACTGTATTGTCTATTTCCTCACATTCCTTGACATCTAAGGATAAAGATACATGGTTTAAAGAAGAATGAACATAGTATGACATCATTCATATCATGGGAAAACAGATATAAAACAAATAGGCTATTTTATAATTGTGTGCACACGTGAACATAACAACTAGATTACAGATCAAGACCAAAAGAATATCCTTCTTCTCTTTTAAACCATGTAAGGTGAAATGATACGTTAAGACAACTGTGTATAAAAGTGAACAGAGTATTTGACATTGGCTGCAAACCAAGTAGTTAAATGAACACATCACAGTACCAATCAGTTCAAAGGTAGGAGGAGTAAGGACTTACAACAGCGGCTTGAACTGGTGTGCTCATGCCCTTCATCTTGTTGGTGTGGCAATCCTTGACGATTTGCACTGCATTCGGTTCAAGTTCTTTTTGGTCCGCACGGGCTTTCCTCTGTATTTGGAACAAGTCAATATAGATACGATAATATGGCACAAAAAAAGAAGGAAGTAGCAGCTATTTACAAGAGCCTCGCAGTGTGCAATATAGCTACGAGATTCTGTTGTCTGTTGGAATTTCACTTTAGAACGGTTGGTTTTGTTCTTCAAACAGTTAGCCTAGAAGAAGATACACTTGTAAGGCACATACATAAATACAAGTTCAATATGTGGTCTGATCAAATATATATAGCCTACCTGATACTTTGGATCAGACCATTGTTTAACGAGGGCTATCCAGTCTTCATCTGTAATATATTCCACTGGAGATGTTTGGGCAATTTCATTGTTAGCCTTGCCTTCAAAGTGAGATTTTCTAAGGTGGTACCGATACTGTCACAGAGCAGACTGAAAAACATGAGTGCATTCTTGTTTAGTTGCATCATCTTTCGGATCCAACTTGAACCTCATCTGTTGAAAAAAGAATGTGAGTCTTATTAGGAGGAAGCTAGAAAGTATGGGACAGAGCAAGACAATATTACTAATTGCGATGAATAACATTACTTATGGATAAATGGTCAAGGAAGGTGTTAAACTGGGTATTATCTTTCTCAATCCTGTACTGGATCCACGTTGGGAGGATACGTGCATGACACCTAACGGCAACGGCTGCCTCTGATACTAACTTGGCTGACTCTGTAGCATCATGTGGCCTTTTTAAACCTGCCTCAAAATGGATCTCCATTCTTCCTCCTTTAGATTTTGTTAATTTGTCAAGCATTATCCCTGATGTCTGTTTCCGCTTGCGCCGTGGTGCTAGTTCAACTACGAATATGGAAAGTGTTAGTGTACATCAAACTGTGAGAGTACATATAAAGGAGCATGCAACTGCAACTTGACTTGGTTAGGCACCGTCTTGGTGTTGATGCTCATGAGGTTCATCTGATCTTGCCAAGTCCTGTTGTGTCAGCAGTGCTTCGGAAGTAGTGTTAGGTGTGAAGGCAGCTTGGGAACTGGCCAGTTCCGGAGCAAACGAACGAGTAACTGGTGGAGATGCTGGTACAGTTGAAGCGGATGCTGCAGCTGGTGGAGCAGGTGATAATGTGTTTGTATATTTAGCCGGTGGACTTGGACCTTCTACTGCACTATAAGTACCAGCAGAATCTCGACGGCAGATCCTTTTTTGTTTCACCCGACGAGTAACAGCACTCCCTACTATATTATTTTCCCTGCTCTTTTTTGACTTTGCCATGTCAAGCCGTACCCACAACACAAAAGAATAAAATCGCTCTTCAGAACTCAGTGATGCATGATACAGACAAGCAATACTTTGATGTAAGACAACTGTATGAGGATGGAACATGTAAGAAAAACAGGACGGCATGACATATTCAGAGCTACAATGTGCAAACTAAGTAGAAGGATTTTCAAGAAAATAGAAGTAATGCAAGCTAGACACCATATGAAAGATGCAACCAATATTACTCTGCCAAGTTAACAGTGTCTTGTCATAAGTGGAAATTCGAAAAATTAGAAGCAGTACAACGTAGAAATCAATGCAAGATGCAACCACTATCAAACTGCCATGTTAAAAGCATCCAATCATGAGTGACTGATGCGGATACACAACAGCAGTACTTTGATGTAAGAACATGGTATGATAGATAGATGCAGTGTATTCTAGACATAGAAAGCCATGTCATATGCACATGTATAACGTATAAACTCAGCAGGTGCAATTTAATCAAAATAGAAGAAATACAGGCTAGACAACATATGCAACATGAAACCAATTATCACACCGTCAACTTAGAGCAAGCACTTGCGATGGTGGAGTACGGGAGATGAACTCATCATGTAGACTTGGGACTTCAACTTCATTAGCAGTAGCAGTGGCAAATCTAGAGAGTCTCTGTTTGCGTCGGTGCGGGGGACCACCAACATCCCCTAACTTACTCTTTTTCTTCCTATTTTCTAATATTGCCTTATGAAGTCAAAACCACAAGAAGATGAATAAAATTAGCTCTGCATAACTGCTTGATGCATGATACAGACGAACACTACTTTGATGTAAGGCAAGCGCATGATAGGAGGATGGAATATATACAAAAAAGACAGTGTTTCATATTCACACGTATGATAGGAGGATGGAATATGTATGAAAAAATAGTAAGTAGAAGGCATTTCAACAAGATTAGAAGAAATGAAAGCTAGGCACCATATGAACATGCAACCAATATCACTCTATCAGGTAAAAGTGTCTCGTCGTAAGTGCCATTTCAAGAAATTAGAAGCAGTACAAGATAGAAGACAATGCAAGATGCAACCTACATCACAGTCCCAAGTTAAATGTGTCTTATGGGTAAGTGATCGTTGCAGGTATAAGTTGTAAGCTACGCAGATGCAATTCAACATAATCAGAAGCAATACAAACTAGACATCATACGGAAAACGCAACCACATATAACAGTTCCAAGTAAGAGCAAGCACCTGTGATGGTGGAGTAGGGGAGATGTGCTCATCATGTACACGTATGTTCTAGAAACAGGAACACGTTTCACATTCATAGGCATTATGTGTAAAGTAAGCAGATGCAATTCAAGTTAGAAGCAATACAGGCTAGACATCATACGCAACATGCAACCACATATAATAGTGACAAGTTAGAGCAAGCACCTGTGATGGTGGAGTAGGGGAGATGTGCTCATCATCTACATAGCTACATCGACTGTCCAGCCTTGTGTTGTCTTGCGAATCTTGTTGGGAGGATGGCGGAGTAGAATCTATAGAGACCCCCTGTTTGAGTTGCTCCAAAGGACCGCCATCATCCACTGCCGGACTAATTTCCTTCAGCTGTAATGATTTTGCATTGTGAAGTCCAGCCGATAAGAAAAAGGAATAAAATTCGCTCTTCAGAACTGATTCATGCATGATACTGACGAACACTACTCGGATGAAAGGCAAACACATGATGCGGGGATGGAATATGTATGAAAAACAGGATGGCGTGGCATATTCACACCTATGATGTGGTAACTAAGCAGAAGGCATTTCAACAAATTAGAAGCACTGCAAGCTAGACACCATATGAAAGATGCAACCAATATCACTCTGCCAAGTTCAAACTATGTGGCGTTTCAACAAATTAGAAGCAGTACATTCTAGAAATCATATGGAAGACACAACCAATATCACAGTGGCGATTTAAAGGTGCCTTATCATAAGTGACTGATGCGGGATATGCAAGAATAGTAGTCTGATGTAGAAACAGGAACACATGTCATATTCACAGGCATTATGTGTAAAGTAAGCAGATGCAATTCAACAAAGCTAGAAGCAATACAAGCTAGACATCATACGCAACATGCAACCACATATAATTGTGCCAAGTTAGAGCAAGCACCTGTGATGGTGGAGTAGGGGAGATGTGCTCATCATCTACATAGCTACGTTGGCTGTCTAGCCTTGCGTTGTCTTGCGAATCTTGTTGGGAGGATGGCGGAGTAGAACCTGTAGAGAACCTCTATTTCAGTTGCTTGGAAGGACCACCATCATCCAATGCCTTGCCAATTTCCTTCAGCTTTATTGATTTTGCATTGTGAGGTCATACCGACAAGAAAAAGGAATATAATTCGCTCTTCAGAACTCATTCATGTATGATACTGACGAACACTACTCTGATGAAAGGCAAAGTCATGATACGAGGATGGAATATGTACGAAAAAATGGACGGCTTGACATATTCACATGTATGATGTGGTAACTAAGTAGAAGGCACTTCAACAAATTAGAAGCACTGCAAAATAGACACCATATGGAAGGTGCAACCAATATCACTTTGCCAAGTTAAAACTGTCTCATCATAGGTGGTGTTCATCAAACTAGAAGCAATACATGCTAGAAATCATATTCAAGATGCAAACCAATATCACACTGCCAACTTAAAGGTGTCCCATCATAAGTGACTGATGCAGGATACACAAGAAGAGTAGTTTCATGTAAGAACATGGTGTGATAGACAGATATAGTATGTACCAAAAACAGGAAAGCGTGTCATATTCACACGTATCATGTGTAAGCTAAGCAGATGCAGTTTACACTAATTAGGAGCAATAAAAGCTAGACACAATATGCGACATGCAACCAAATATCACACTGCCAAGTTAGAGCAAGCACCTTGGATGGTGGAGTAGGGGAGCGGAGACTTGGGCCTTGTAATGCACTATCAGTACAAGGAGAATCGGTACAGATGCTCCGTTTACGTTGCTACAGAGGACCACCATCATCGCCTTCCTTACTCTTTTCCTTCCTCTTTCTTGATTTTGCCTTGTCAAGTCAAACCCACAAGAAAAAGGAATAAAATTTGCTCTTTAGAACTCATTGATGCATGATACTGACGAACACTACTTTCATGTAAGGCAGCCGCATTATAGGAGGATGGAATATGTATGAAAAACATGATGGCGTGACATATTGACATGTATGATGTATAAAGTGTAAACTAAGCACAAGGTGCTTGAACTTGTTATAATCAATGCAAGCTAGTAACCATATGAAAGATGAAACCAATATCACTCTGACAAATTAAAAGGGTGCCCAAACAAATGTATTTGACCAAATTAGAAGCAATACATGGCAACAGGCTAGAAATAATATGTTGTATCCAACGAATAAAGGTGACTCATCGTAAGTGATTGATGCAGGATACAGAAGAGAGGTAGTTTCATGTAAGAACAAGGTTAACACATAGATGTAGTGTGTACCAAAAATAGGAAGGCATGTCATCTTCACAGGTATAGTGTGTAAACTAAGCAGATGCAATTTACCCTAATTAGAAGCATTACAAGCTAGACACCATATGCAACATGCAACCACATATCACACTGCGAAGTTAGAGCAAACACCTGTGATGGTGGTGTAGGGGAAGTGCGGTCTTCAACTACAGAGCTACGTTCAATATCTTCATTTAGGCTTGTTGTTTCTTGAGAATCATGTGGAGAGGATGAAATCACATTCTTTATAAGAGTAGTACGTCTCATATTAACCCACGTGTGTGACGGTCTCATCATAAGAGATAGATGCAGGATACACAAGAACAATAGTTTGATGTAAGAACATGGTGTGATAGGCAGATGTAGTATGTACCAAAACCAGGAAGGCGTGTCATATTCACATGTATAATGTGTAAGCTAAGGAGATGCAATTTAACAAAGTAGGAGCAATACAAGCTAGGCACCATATGCAACATGCAACCAGATATCACACTAACATGTTAGAGCAAGCACCTTGGGTTGTGGAGTAGGGGAGATGAGATTTGGAATTAGCACTGCAGTACGAGTAGTAGGAGAATCTGGAGAGATCATCTGTTTCGGCTGCTCCAGAGGACCACCATCATTCCATGCCTTCGTCCTTTCAGATTTTGCCTTGTCAAGTAAACACACAAGAAAAAGGAATGAAATTCGCACTTCCAAATTCGTTGATGCATGATACTGACGAACACAACTTTTTTGTATGGCAACCACATTGTAGGAGGATGGAATATGTATGAAAAACGCTAAGCAGAAGGCATTTCAACAAATTGGAAGCAATGCAATCTAGACACCATATGAAAGATCCAACCAAAATCACTCTACCAAGTTAGATGTGTCTCATTATAAGTGGCACTATAACAAATTAGAGTCAATACATGTTTGAAATGATATGCAAGATGCAACCAATATTACACTGTCAACTTGAAGGTGTATCGTCAGAAGTGATTGATGAGGGATACACAAGAAAAGTAGTTTGATGTAAGAACATGGTTAATAGAAAGACGTAGTATGTACCAAAACCAGGAAGGCATGTCATATTCACAGGTATAATGTGTTAACTAAGTAGATGCAATTTACCCTAATTAGAAGCATTACAAGGTAGACACCATATGCAACATGCAACCACATATCACACTGCCAAGTAAGAGCAAGCACCTGCGATTCTGGTGTGGGGGAATTGCGGTGATCAACAAGTGAGCTACGTTGACTATCTTCATTTAGCCTTGCTGTTTCTTGAGAATCATGTGGGGAGGATGACACTGCACTCTTTAAACGAGTAGGGCGTCTCACAGTAACCCACCGGGGTGACTGTCTCATCATAAGTGATTGACGAGGGATACAAAAGAGCATTAGTTTGATGTACAAACATGGTTAATAGACATATGTAGTATGTGTCAAAAACAGGAAGGCATGTCATTATCAAATGTATAATGTGTAAAGTAAGCGGATGCAATTTAACCAAATTGGAAGCAATACAAGCTAGACACCATATGCAACATGCAACCACATTTGACAGCGCGAAGTTAAAGCAAGCAACTGGGATGGTTGTGTGTGGCAATTGAGATCATCAACCGCAAAGCTACGTTTACTGTCTCCAACTGCTGACACTGCACCCTTTAGAGCGCTGAAACGCTTAGTGCTTATCTTTGAATTACACTAGAACGACTTCTGTCTTTTCTTTTCTACATTCATCAACACTGCGTCAGAGTTTGAAATACCCGTGCATAAAAAACAATAGTGTGAGTATGGGTGAAGTGTGTGCACAATTAGTATAGTGTAAAGGTAGTAGATAGTAGGTCGGTGAGGAATAAATGACGGAAGACATATGATAGCTCTACAACATGCATGGCACACTAAATTACTACAGGATTCTATGAAAATAATAGTCGACTGAAAACAAATAAGTCAGTCCATTTTTTCTACACCGTCCGATGTACAAAGAATGGGAAGATCGCCTTCATCTACCTCCAGCCAGTCAGTGTTGACGATCTTCCTCGAAATGCCAGCGACCACCAGCCCAGTATTTCTCCCATGCATGTGCCCTCCCCTCGACATCACCGCACCGCCGTGCTTGGCACCGCCCACCGGCCATCCATTCAAGCCCCGCCGACCTCCAGATCGGGCGCAAGCAGCTCCTGCACCCCACACCCCTATGATAGACACCGATGCACCGCTTCCCTGGGGAACATGCGGACTAGGTGCTCCGTGCGCTTAAGCGGGTGCTGCTTCTTTTAATTGCGGTTCGACTGGCCCTGAATTGAAATCCTGGCGGGCTACTGATCTCTAGCAAAGGTGAAATAGTAAAGGGAGGAAACCTTATGCATTTAGTATCACGAAGAAGATGCAGTAAGAAGCGCTCAACTAGTTTCTTTCGTGGGATGAATACGGTGTGAGCAGAGACGTAAGATTTGCACGAATAAGGGAAGAGGAGTACCTCTTTCTGCTGGCAGTGTTGTGTCCTCCTTCTGTTTTTCCAATGATCTTCTTGTGGTTTGCTGCAAACGAGAAGTTGTGGAGGACGGTGGAGCCTTGGACGAACCCATGGCCAAGTTGTTGAGTGTGGTGCGGTGACCGTCTGTCGGCGGCGGGGAACCAGATCCGAGGCGGCGAACGACAGCGTAGCGGGAACAACTCCGGTGCGGTGGATGGTTGCGACAGTGGAGCGGTAGCTGTGAGGCGCAGGACGGCGTGGTCGGAGTGGTTCTGGTACGGCGCATGTCGGCATCAGCGTCGTGGAGGCAGCTCTGCCTCGGCTTCAGCTGCTATGTCCTTGAGGGCGTTGCGGTTGCAGTTGCGTTGGACGACGACATCGGGGTACTGGCTCCGGTGTGATGGAGGAGGGCGGCGGTGGATTGGCCGCTATGTGGTGGAGGACGGAGGAGGCTGGGGTTTCGCAGCTGGTGGAGAGGGTGTTTTGGCGCCCACGGAGTATGAATGGGGAAAAGGAGGGAGGCAGGGAACTAAGGGGGAACAATGTTTCGGTTTGATATGTGCTTGTTTGAAATTTGGGAAAAGTTACAAACTTTGCCCCCATCTAAAATTTCGAACATATTGCGGGTTGGGGGTAGGACAGTAATCTCAGGTGTCCCAAATGTGGGCGGGATAGATTTCGGCCGAGCGCATGGGTGTTTAGGCACCCACGGCATATGAATGCTTCTCGGAGGCGGTTGAGACTGGCGTCTTGGTGAAGTTACAAACCTACCCCGGTTTAGACCTTTGGACATCGGGCTGATAGGCTACACGGGCCAAAGTCAGGACAGTAATTTCCTACCACCAAACATTAGTCTCCCGCGCTTTCGGGTGACCACATGCATATTTGGCGCTTCGTTCAATATTTGGGAGCAGAAGCATTAACATTTTCGGTTCTCTTGAATTAAACTTTCAGGATTTGTCAAACTTCACAAATCTTTACTCTTGAAAATCCTAAAGCTACGATTATTTTGGAATGGAGTTAATACATTTGAATATACATTGTACACGAGTATATATTAAAAAACATGCAACTTACCTCAGTTCATGCATGGTTCCATATATAATCTCCTTGGTTGCAAAAAAAAGTTAGATATGCGTATGAATATATATAGCATGTTCAAACTCACAACAAAGATTGATGCCCCCTTTTACATCTGATTTTCAAATGCCATTATCTCGGGTTCAAATAGATGAATGTACTTCCTATGAATTCAGATCTTCGAAACCCCCTTTATGTTGAATTCGACATGTATTCTATTTCGTAGATAGCAATTTAGAATGTATCCATGCAAGTGACAAATGTATAAATTGCTTCACACTAACAACATGGAGTGCACTAATTAATATTTATATATGAATTGCAAAAGCATCCATTGCCTGTATTTCAAACTGCTCTCACTCTATGGATCGATAATATGAAATAAACACATGCACATGCTAGAATTCAATAGAGTATGGGTGTCTGATAGACCGATTTTCGTCCATACGCAATTTGCAAAATTCATGATCTCATCCGAAAATAATAATGCCATTTATATTTTAATTTAATGCGTAGAACTGCCTTTTACACGTAGATGCACTATGCCTCGGCCCGTTCTCAAAAACGCGTTATATATCTCTCTATCTAACGCCTAAGTGCACACACTTTATATGCATCGGCATTTCTCTTTCGCACATGCTCACAATCTCTCTCAGGGTGTCGGGGTGGCTCACGCACATGCTCTCTCTGTTTCTCTCTCTCTCCTTCTGACTACTATGTACCACTCTTTTCACTAATCTCAGTTGGAAAACACTATTTCTCTCACATGCATATATACACATGCGTCTCGGTCCAACCTATATGTGGCATAGGATGGAACCGACCCATAAGTCTTCATGTTGACCCACCACAACTAGAAATGATGTGCCCACCACACCACACACGCAATCGGCCACTAAGAAAATAAGCATATACAATAGTACAATGTTATACATGAAAGTTAATTACATGGTGCATCCAAAAATATTTGTTCTGCATTGTGAATGTTATATATTCTCCTAAAATATTAGTCATGGGGAAGAGAAACGAAGGGCATATCTCTGCTTGTCTCCACCAAACACCCCCTCTTTCTACACCACTTTCACGTACGCACACAAACTATCTCTCGGCCCTCTAAAAGTATGCATGCCCACGACACATTCATGCATGACGGTCAATGTATTTCAAGATAAAGCACTATACAGTCACTGGACTTCAGAATATGCTCATTACGGTCATCGTATACATTCTCGTGGTGATCATACGGTATCTAGCTCATGATACATCACCATATTTTGTTGATGACACCGACAGACTTTGCATTTTAAGCGTGCTCCGTATTTTGTTGACGACACTTACGGTCATTGTATTTGACGCGAAAGCACGATATGGTCACTGGGCTTCAGAATAAGCTCATCACGGTCACCACATACATTTTGTCATGCTAACCAACATGTGGTTGGATGGTTAGGAAGACAGCGGTTTCTCGAACCCACCAAGGTTAAAGTCTCGGTGCTCGCATTTATCTTGTGTTAATTTCAGTATTTTCCGGCGATGTGCGTTCAGTGGGAGGAGACGTTCCACTCGACTATGAGGCACCTATGGTGACTTTGTAAAATCTCAAGATCATATGCTGGCCCACTCTCTCGAAGGTGCTCATAGGGGTAGGGTCCGCATGTGTGCGCTTATAGCGGTGAGTGTTTGCGCGTATATATGAGCCCTTGCATATGTACCGTGTTAAACAAATACATGTCATGATTATACGGTCACTGGCTCACCCGTACAACTCCGTATTTTGTTGATGACACAATCAATTGACCAGTCAAACGTTCCATGGGGTGCAACTAGTGTTGCACCATCGGGGCGTGTAACCGTGGGGCCCACCTGTCAGCCCGTATATGAAAGAAAGAAATGGTAGTTTGAGTCTGTACTGTGTTAATAAAATAGGAGTACATTTTAGGGTGATCATATGGTCACTAGCTCACCATACAGCTCCGTAATTTGTTGATAACACGATCAATTGACCAGTCAAACGGTCCACATTCAGCAGGGCACATTACCATAGGGCCCACCCGTCAGCGCGTATATGAAGGATAGAAATGGTAATAAATTAGTGGTCGGGGGGTATTCGAAGTCGTGAGACCTCTGTTGGCAATTGCCGGCGGTGGGGGCGTTGATTGGGCGGTGGGGTGGGGATCGCCGGAGAAAAAGCTCGGCGCGGGGGGGGGGCGGGGGGGCTAGAGGGATGGCCGGTGCGGCGGCGGACCGACGGTTGGGAGTGGTTTCGGGGAGGGCGGGGCGGTGCGGGCCGGCCGCGGGCGGCGGGGGCCGGTGGTGGCTGGCGGCTCAGGGGGTGGACTTTGATGATAAATAGAGGCCCTTGATTTCGTATCCAACGGTTGGATAATCTAATGACCAGAGATGAAAAAGTCAGTCAACTGACGTGTAGCCTCACCCCGCACGTACACATGCACGCACGCAAGACACGCACGCATGCAGGCGTGCAACACTGACACGTACACAGAACGTACACACGCACGCATGCAGGCGTGCAACACTGACATGTACACATGCACTCACGAACACACGCACGTACACACCCATGCATGCAACACTGAAACGTAACCTTGCACACATGGAACACTCGCACGCCTGCATGCACACAGCACACGACGCAAGACACATGCTCAACCTATACGTGCATGCACCCTTTGTTAAGGACATGGATTGTTACGGGTATTAATCAATCTTATATGTGATAAGCAGAACATTGATGTTTGCAGCGGTCTTTATGAATCACAACGTATCGAACGAGCTATCAACATAGTAGGCTTATCTACATGAAAAAGATTACACCATACTCAATGAACAATCATCGGTCTATGAAATGCCCGCTTCTGACTGCCCTGGCCCACCAAAGGTTCCTCTGTTGTGCGCTGCATGCGTTGGGTCACTGACATGCAGGCCATGTGCCCAAAGAGCCCACACGTCAGTGGAAGAACGGTGCGGTGTCCTAGGTCAGAGTTGAGGGCGCCACTCATTGCACGCCCGGCTGAAAACGCCTCCTTGCCGCATTCAAACACCTCCATGAAACCCGTCCGTGTGGAAGCCGAGAAACCCACTCTGGACACACGTCCGTTCATGACCTGGCCGGCATTAAACGTAACACCGGCCGAGCTCCTCCCGTCTGCCGTCTATTTAATCTCCTATTTAAACGAGGCCAAACGCCGGACGAGAATCGCACACCTCCGCCGCTCCCCTATCTCCTCCTTCACCATTTTGTCCACTCTTACAATGGCTTACGAAGAGTAGTTATTCCACATCCAAGCCGGCTGGATAGCCCGCCGGATACGAGCTATGCAGCTCGCTGATCCACCTCCCTGCCCTCGCCCGATGGAGCCAGTTGCCGCCCTAAGCTGGCGCGCGGTTCAGCAACTCGCCACTCCAGGCCAGCTCAACGAGGAGCGGCGGACGGGCATCATTGCTGCCGTCCACGTCGCCACCTCGTACCACGTCTCATGTTTCTGTGGCCTAGACTCCCATGCCGGTGGCCGCGCCATGCAAGCAGCGATAGAAGCTGGGTGCATGGGAGGCCGCCATCATCGACGAGAAGTAGAACACAGGAGGCCGCCGCCGCTTGGTTCCCATGAAGGCCACCGTGGAGGCGATGCCGGCGTACACAGCAGGTGTCTTGCCGAATCCTTTTGTTGCGAGAACCTTCGTCGACCCCGCATGGGCTCCACGGAATAGGGGAATGTTAGGATGAACTAGAGCCAGTGCCATCCATGGCAAAGTAGTGGCCAGTGATGAACTCGAACCGATGCCGGCCACCATCATCTTCGGCATCAGCCAATGATAACAGTTCGACAGTGGGGAAGCGAGCCGTCCTTTGTGCTGAAGCATATACCTTCGGGGCTCCCAACAGTCCGGTGATCGTGCTGCCGGACATGAGGAACACAAATCAATCGGCGGGCAACCATTTAGGCCAGGTATTATATACATGTGTTGTCCAGAACTAGCACCGCGTAGTTCATTTGAATGTAATGAAATCCATCATGTTTGTATGAAAATCCGTTATTTTATGTGATTTCCCTCGTTGTTTATATGAAATATCAGTTTGTCTACGTGTTTGCGTGAATTTCATCCGGTTGGTTGAGTTGCTGTCATAATGTGTGCGGCTACAGTTGGATGGCATAATTTGCGGGTCGCCGTTCAGTCTACGGGCGGCTCGGGCGGCGTGGTGGGACAAAAAAACACAGCTCGTGCGAGCTCATCTCCAATGTGCGCGCTGGAGGATGCATGAGAACCCAAGCCATTCCTCGTTCATCGGTGGCAAAGGCACCGGTGGACAAAAGGGTCGTCAATATTTTGGCTACCCCGGGGAAGATCCAAACAGCCCCTCCCAGCAGATTCAAATCCCTCGTTCGCCATGGAATTTTGCCATGTGTTGCTTTCATGGACTAGCGAGATGCCCGTGCATTGCATGGAACATAGAGATGTATTTTTTTACAAACTCCCACATGCATGCAAGGGATAATTAATGTCCTCCTTTGCTAGTACTATGAGGCAAACACCATTAATATTGCATCGATTAGTGTTAGTGACCTTGTATATCTGTAAATTGTAATTTTGATAGTGGCCCCTTGTATATAAAAATGGAGGGAGAAAGGTGAGAGATAAGGTGAGGAGGAGTGGGGCATGGTGGTGACTGGTGGTCGGACTGGGCGGAAGCATGGGGATGGATGGCGCATTATGTCTAGGCTTGTATCTCTCTCTCACACACACACGTAGGTGGGGGATGTGCACGAAGAGAAGAGGTGCACGGACGGCTCACGTACTCCCATCTATTTCCCAACCACACCAGCGCGGGTACACGGTGGAGCTCATTTCTGTACGAAAAGGCAGCCCATGTGGTAATTTGACACGTGTACTGGTTGTCCACTTGGTGGAGAGAGGATCGTCTACCACGGGTGAACAAACAAATTGCGACTTGACGTGTTATGTTAAAAAAGAGGAAAACCATGTGGGGCCTACCTTAGAGGCAAGGCTCTATACACTAGAGTACTTTTGATGTGTCCCGTCAACTTGCAGAACGAGGAGAAGCTTGCTTAGTATGCCGTCTCCCCCGCCCACGGGCGCGGTGGCTCGCGGGATGAGGTGAAGCTTGCTTACGAGTAGTAGTAGTAGTAGTAGTAGTAGTAGTAGTAGTAGTAGTAGTAGTAGTAGTAGTAGTAGTAGTAGTAGTAGTAGTAGTAGTAGTAGTAGTAGTAGTAGTAGTAGTAGTAGTAGTAGTAGTAGTAGTAGTAGTAGTAGTAGTAGTAGTAGTAGTAGTAGTAGTAGTAGTAGTAGTAGTAGTAGTAGTAGTAGTGTATGCCTTACGCCCGCTCCCTCACCCACGCGCGCGGTGGCTCGTAGGACGAGGAGAAAATTTTACTACTCCCTCCGTTTACTCCTCGTCCCTACTACCTTGGTTAGAGATATTGTCATATTGTTTGGAATATATATGTCCTTTATTACTCCCTCTATTTACTTATACAAGGCCACTATAAAAAAATACATTTTGCATCTATACAAGGCCACAAATAGTAATCGAGACAAAAGTTACTACTCCCTCCTTTCCAGTTTATGGCTCAATTTCAAAATCTTTCTGCTACCTCTTGAGCACTACGTTGGATTTCCCCGAAGAGGAGAGGATGATGCAGTAAAGTAGCGTAAGTATTTCCCTCAGTTTTTGAGAACCAAGGTATCAATCCAGTAGGAGACCACGCACAAGTCCCTCGTACCTACACAAAACGATAACAACTCGCAACTAACGCTTAGGGGTTGTCAATCCCTTCACGGTCACTTACGAGAGTGAGATCTGATAGAGATAATATTTTTGGTATTTTTGATAGATAGATGCAAAGTAAAAAGTAAAGGCAAAGTAAAAACAAAGCAAGTAAATAAAGTGATATAGATTGATATGATGAGAATAGACCCGGGGGCCATAGGTTTCACTAGTGGCTTCTCTCGAGAGCGTAAATATTCTACGGTGGGTGAACAAATTACTGTTGAGCAATTAACAGAATTGAGCATAGTTATGAGTATATCTAGGCAATGATCATGTATATAGGCATCACGTCCAAAACAAGTAGATCGAAACGATTCTGCATCTACTACTATACTCCACTCATCGACCGCCATCCAGCATGCATCTAGAGTATTAAGTTAAAAACAGAGTAACGCCTTAAGCAAGATGACATGATGTAGAGGGATAAATTCATGCAATATGATAAAAACCCCATCTTGTTATCCTCGATGGCAACAATACAATACGTGCCTTGCAACTCTTTCTGTCACTGAGTAAGGACACCGCAAGATTGAACCCAAAGCTAAGCACTTCTCCCATTGCAAGAACTACCAATCTAGTTGCCAAACCAAATAAGATAATTCGAAGAGACTTGCAAAGATAACTCAATCATACATAAAAGAATTCAGAGAAGAATCAAATATTTTCCATAGATAATACTGGATCATAAACCCACAATTCATCGGTCTCAACAAACACACCGCAAAAAGAAGATTACATCGAATAGATCTCCACGAGAGATGGGGAGAACATTGTATTGAGATCCAAAAAGAGAGAAGAAGCCATCTAGCTACTAGCTATGGACCCGAAGGTCTAAAGTAAACTACTCACACTTCATCGGAGGGGCTATGGTGATGATGTAGAAGCCCTCCGTGGTGGATGCCCCCTCCGGCGGAGCTCTGGAACAGGCCCCAAGATGGGATCTCGTGGATACAGAAAGTTGCGGTGGTGGAATTAGGTTTTTGGCTCCCCTCCTGATCGTTCGGGGATACGTAGGTATCTATAGGAGGAAGGAGTACATCGGTGGAGCTTCGAGGGGCCCACGAGGTAGGGGGGCGCGCCCAGGGGGGCGCCCTCCACCCTCATGACCGCCTCTGGCGCTTCTTGGAGTAGGGTCCAAGTCTCCTGGGTCACGTTCAGTTGGAAAATCACGATCCCGAAGGTTTCATTCCGTTTGGACTCCGTTTGATATTATGTTTCTTCGAAAAACTAAAAAAGGCAAAAAACAGCAATTCTGGGCTGGGCCTCCGGTTAATAGGTTAGTCCCAAAAATAATATAAAAGTGGAAAATAAAGCCCAATATAATCCAAAACAGTAGATAAAGTAGCATGGAGCAATCAAAAATTATAGATACGTTGGAGACGTATCAAGCATCCCCAAGCTTAATTCCTGCTTGTCCTCGAGTTGGTAAATGATAAAAAAAGAATTTTTGATGCGGAGTGATACTTTGGCATAATTTCAATGTAAATCTTCTTAATTGTGATATGAATATTCAGATCCGAAAGATTCAAGACAAAAGTTCATATTGACACAAAAATAATAATACTTCAAGCATACTAATCAAAGCAATCATGTCTTCTCAAAATAGCATGGCAAAAGAAAGTTCATCCCTACAAAATCATATAGTTAGGCTATGCTTCATTTTCGTCACACAAAGATGTTCCCAACTTCTATACCCCCGATGATAAGCCAAGCAATTGTTTCATACTTAAATAATCTCAAACTTCTTAAACTTTCACGCAATACATGAGCATGAGCCATGGATATAGCACTATGGGTGGAATCGAATATGATGATGGGGATTGTGTGGAGAAGACAAAAAAGGAGAAAGTCTCACGTTGACGAGGCTAATCAATGGGCTATGGAGATGCCCATCAATTGATATCAACATGAGGAGTAGGGATTGGCATGCAACGGATGCACTAGAGCTATGAATGCTCAACAAAAGAAAACTAGTGGGTGTGCATCCAACTTGCTTGCTCGTGAAGACCTAGGGCATTTGAGGAAGCCCATCGTAGGAATATACAAGCCAAGTTCTATAATGAAAAATTCCCACTAGTATATGAAAGTGATAACACATGAGACTCACTACATGAAAAGTGTGGTGCTACTTTGAAGCACAATATATGAGACTCGCTACATGAAGAACGAGGCACTACTAGAAAAAGGGCTATAGATGGTATTGACACTAATGGCGCACCAGACAAGCGGTGTGCCATTAGTATATACTAATGGCACACCACCTTCTGATGCGCCATTAGTGTCGAAACTACTAATGGCGCACCAGGCCCACAGTGCGCCATTAGTACCAATTTTTTTTTTGAACTAGTGCGCCTGTCCAAACATACTAATGGCGCATCCGCAGTTAGTGCGCCATTACTAGTTGTAACTAGTAATGGCGCACCAGCCAGAAAGTGCGCCACTAATGTTATTTTTTTATTATTTTTTTATTCCTTTTTTTGCAAAAGTACTAATGGCGCACTCACACGCGGTGCGCCATTACTAGTTCAAACTAGTAATGGCGCACCGTGGCAGGGTGCGCCATTAGTATGTTTTTTTTTTGCAAAACTACTAATGGCGCACCACTAGGGGGTGCGCCATTAGTAACCTGGATTACTAATGGCGCATTTGTTGATGGTGCGCCATTAGTAAGTGGGCAGCAACAAGATATTTTGGACAGCCTCTCCTCCCACACTCACTTTCTCCCCACTTCATTCTCTCCACCGCCTCCTCCTTGTCTCGGGTGCCTCCTCTTTTTCACCTCATTTCCACCATAGATTCATTCAAATTAAGTGGTTAAGTTACCTTGTTTTGCTAGGTAAGTAAGGGGGAAGCTATATTTATGTTGTTCTCCCAACAACAATGTGCACATGCACTTTTTATGGCCTAGCTAGATCTATGTATGTTCGTGGTGTTGCATATGTTTGTGGTGTTGCATATGTGTTTGTGTTTGGAGGTGTACCGGTATTTGAAATGCGATAGTTGCCAATATTTTGCCGGAATGTTGATTCATTTCCGTTTCGGCGAGAATTTTGGCATTAAGCATTCTTTTTGGTCCTATTTTTAGGGAAAGTCATGCCAAATTTTTTCTTGGTTCTAAAATATCGTTTTGCATGGTCCGCACGATGACCGAAGGCATCGTGAATAGGTTTTTGAGGTCCGCGAAGGCCGAGATGCTTCAAAAGAACGAGACGGAGATAAGATGTCCGTGTCGAAGATGCAAGCTGAATAGCCTTATTGCGGACCCGGATTCCGGGCAGGTGCGGGACCACCTGCTCTTGCGTGGTTTCATGGATGGCTATCCGTGGCAAGGTGATGAAGATGACTACGAAGTCGTCCATGGGGGCCGGGCAAGAAATGAGGAAGGGCAGCAAGACAACCACCGCGGCTCGGGCGGGCGAGAAGACGAAGAATCCCCAGGAGATGATCACGACGGTGATACTGTACACAGTCATCATGTAGAAGATGCAGGACATGATGATGATGCCGGTGGAGCAGACGACACTGGACCATCGATGGGCTGGGTGCAGGACCCTCATATTCAAGAGCTGCTTCTCAAGCAGACGGATAACGCAAGAGCTGCCGCCCGAGAGAAAGCCAAGATGGATCAACTTGAGTTAGACGCGGTTACTCCATTGTATGAAGGATGCAGGCCCGAGGATACCCGCCTGAAAGTAACGCTCATGGCTCTGGAGATGAAGGTAAAACACAAAATGACTGACGCATGCTTCGACGAGAACATGTCATTCTGGCACGAACGTCTTCCCAAGGGGAACAAGTGCCCGACCAGTTCGGAGGAGGCGAAGAAAATCGTGAGTCCTTTGGATTTACCGCATGTGAAATACCATGTGTGCATGAACAATTGCATCATTTATCGGGACGAGCACGCGGAGTCTACCATATGTCCGGTGTGCGGTGTCACTCGATACAAGAAGAGGAAGAAAGCTCCTCGAAAAGTGGTGTGGTACTTTCCGATCACTCCTCGTCTGCAGCGGTATTTCGCGAACCCTAAGGTAGCAAAGCTCCTGCGTTGGCACGCGGATAGGGAGGAGAAGAAGCGAGAAGATGACGCAAATGATCCGGAGATAGATAAAAAAGACAAGATGCTGAGTCACCCTAAGGATGCGAGCCAGTGGCAAGCGTTGAACTTCGAATACCCAGAATTTGGGAACGATCCAAGGAACATCGTGCTGGGCGCGAGCACCGATGGAGTCAATCCGTTTGGCAGCCAGAGAAGCACACATAGCACCTGGCCTGTGTTTGTGTGGATGTACAACCTTCCCCCTGGTTGTGCATGAAGAGGAAGTACATTCACATGAGTATGCTAATTGAAGGGCCGAAACAACCAGGGAACGACATCAATCTGTATCTGGGGCTGCTGAAAGAGGAGCTCCATACGCTGTGGAAAACGCCAGCCAATACGTGGGACGCCGCAGAGAAAGAATATTTCCCTATGAGAGTCGCACTGCTCACGACGGTGCACGACTATCTCGGTTACGGATATCTTGCGGGGCAGGTAGTCCACGGATTTTCTGGATGCTAAGGTGCATGGATGACACAACGTATCGCCAGCTAGATAGAGATCCCGGGTCTTCAAAAACCGTGTTCATGGGACATCGAATGTGGCTTCACGACGATGACCCGTGGAGGAAACGCAAGGATCTGTTCGATGGTGAAACCGAACCCCGAAAACGCCCGTGTACGAGGAGCGGCGAGGAAATAGACAAGCTGTTGAAAAATTGGAAAGACTGCCCACTGCCGGGAAAGAAGCAAAAGGCGCCAGAGCCGGGAAAGAAGCGAAAGGTGCCAGAGCCGCTGCTGAAGGTATGGAAAACGAGGTCTGTTTTCTGGGACTTGCCGTACTGGAAGATCCACCGTGTGCCTCACAGCCTTGATGTCATGCATATCACGAAGAATGTGTGCGAGAGTCTGCTTGCTACCCTGCTCAACATGCCAGAGAGGACCAAAGATGGGCCGAAAGCAAGGGCAGACTTGAAATCAATGGGCATCAGGCAGGAGCTTCACGCTATATATGATGATGATGATGATGATGATGATGATGATGATGATGATGATGATGATGATGATGATGATGATGATGATGATGATGAGGCGAAGCAGGACACAGAAAGTCGTCGCAAAGGCAAAAAGGCCAAGAAGACCGGAAATGACTACCCTCCCGCGTGCTTCACTCTAAGTCAGGAGGAGATCGAGCAGTTTTTCACCTGCCTCCTAGGAGTAAAACTTCCTTACGGTTACGCGGGGAAGATAAGCAGATACCTAGACCCAGCGAAGCAGAAGTTCAGCGGGATGAAGTCTCACGACTGTCACGTGCTGATGACGCAGATACTTCCAGTTGCAATCCATGGGATCATGGACGCGCACGTCCGTGAAATGCTATTTGGCCTATGCAACTTCTTCGACGTCATCTCTCGGAAGTCGATTGGCGTGAGGCAACTCAGAAGGCTACAGGAAGAGATCGTGGTGATACTATGCGAGCTTGAGATGTACTTCCCGCCCGCATTGTTCGACGTTATGGTGCATCTGCTGGTCCATATAGTGGAGGATATCATCCAACTCGGGCCGACGTTCCTGCACAGCATGATGCCGTTCGAAAGGATGAATGGTGTCATCAAAGGATACGTTCGCAACATGTCACGTCTAGAAGGAAGCATAGCCAGGGACTTTCTGACCAAAGAGTGCATCTCCTACTGCACGAATTATCTAGGCATCGAGAACCCCGTTGGTCTGCCCGTCAACAGGCACCTCGGCAGGCTCGCTGGATGGGGTCACCGTGAGGGTCGCCGCGAAATGCATGTCGACTTCGAGGGTCGACTCGCCGACTTTGAAAGAGCAAACCTAGTCGCGCTACAACACATAGACGTGGTCGATCCTTGGGTGGTAGAGCACAAAACCTTCATTAAGAAGACGTACAATGACCGAGGCCAACAGAGGATGGACGGAGATATACTCAAAGAGCACAACTCATGTTTCACGCGTTGTTTCAAGCAGAAGCTTCTGTCGCACCCTTTACATGAGGATTCTTCCGCGGAAGAACAACTCATATTCGCCTTGTCACAGGGCGCCGAGCACAACCTGATGACCTATGAGGCGTACGATATCAACGGCTACACATTCTACACCGAGGCCAAGGACATGAAGAGCGATGGTTATCAGAACTCCGGGGTAACGATGGAATCCTACACCGGTAATGACAAGGACAGATACTACGGAAGGATCGAGGAGATCTGGGAGCTGAGCTACGCTGGAGAGAAGGTCCCGATGTTCCGTGTCAGATGGGCCAAGAATGTCATAAAAGAAGACCCGGTATTTCACCACCATGGTTATACCCGAAGCCAAATCCAAGACCGCGGGCACAAACGTCACCGCGAAAAATGAGCCATGGGTACTGGCTTCCCAAGTGGACCAATGCTTCTTCATTACCGACCCGCCAAAGCCCAGTCGTGTTGTCGTGAGGAGAGGCAAAAGGAAGATCATCGGAATGGATGGAGTAGCCAATGAGCAAGACTTCGACAAGTACGGCGACCCGAGGATCGAACATGACGACGATGATGAAGTAGCAGCATACACCACAAGAAGAAGCAGGACCACCCTACCTAAAGGACGTCCGTTCCACAGAAGAACTCCATTTGCGAAAAAGAAGGGCAAGAAGATTGTGAATAGATAGCTAGCTAAGATCGATTGTATTTAAATCGTAGCCTTCATTTCTCAATTGTATTTCATGGGTACTTTTTGAACTATCATGAATATTTTTAAATTTCATGGACACTCGATCTCGATCCCCCTCCATCTCGATCGCTATCCCACCTCGCCAGATCCGGTCCCCCTCGCCGCCGAGCACCCCCCAGTCCACCGGCCGCCGCCGCCGACCCCCCGCACCCTCGATTCCCCTACTCAACCGCCGCCGCCGACCCCCCGCACCCCGCGCACCGTCTTATAAAAAAAATAAGTATCAAACAGCTTTTTAAATGCTACTGTCTTATAAAAAAATATTACTGTTATTATTTAAACAAGTTTGAACATATTTAAACACAAATAAGTATCAAACAGCTTTTTAAATGCTAAAAAAAATTTGTGGAGCCTGGGAGTCGAACCCAGGACCTCCTCGCTATCCCACCTCGCCAGATCCGGTCCCCCTCGCCGCCGAGCACCCCCCAGTCCACCGGCCGCCGCCGCCGACCCCCCGCACCCTCGATTCCCCTACTCAACCGCCGCCGCCGACCCCCCGCACCCCGCGCACCGTCTTATAAAAAAATAAGTATCAAACAGCTTTTTAAATGCTACTGTCTTATAAAAAAATATTATTGTTATTATTTAAACAAGTTTGAACATATTTAAACACAAATAAGTATCAAACAGCTTTTTAAATGCTAAAAAAATTGTGGAGCCTGGGAGTCGAACCCAGGACCTCCTGGTGTGAGAACTGGCTGCTGACCAGTCGAGCTAGTAGAGGGGACTTGATGTGGATCAGTTCTGGTGGTACATAACCTGTTGGCTCGAGTTGAAATAAAAAATACTAATGGCGCACCACGGTGAGGTGCGCCATTAGTATGGATGTACTTATGGCGCACCGAGTGGTGGTGCGCCACTAGTATTGTGCCCGATCCCCCCTTCCCTCTCCCCCTTCGCCCGATCCCCCTTCCCTCTCCCCCTCGCCAGTTCCCTCTCCCTCGATCCACCGCCGCCGATGCCGCTGCCCTGACCCACTGCGCCGCAGTCGCCCACGCGCCCCCGCCGCCTCCCTCTCCCCTTCCTCCCCCTCAAGCCCGCGCCGTCCGCCCAAACCTAACCCGACGTCGTCCGCCCGCGCCCGCTCCACCGCCGCTGCCCTGCCTCTCCGCCCTCTCCTCGCCCTCGCCCTCTCCCTCCCTCGCCCTCTCCTCGCCTTCCCTCTCCCTCGCCCCCCCCCCCCTCCCTCGACGCCACCGTCCCCGCCACCTCGACGCTGCCCCGCCGCCTCGACGCGACCCCGCCGCCCAGACGCCGCCTCGACGCTGCCCCGCCGCCCCGACGCCGCCTCGACCCCGCCCCGACGCTGCTGCCCCACCTCGACGCTGCCCCGCCGTTGCGACGCGACCCCGCCGCCCGGACGCCGCCCCGTCCACACCACCGTCGCCGGAGCACCACCACCCCCGTGAGCTCCCCCTCCTCCTCTCCCACAACTTGCACCAATTTGGATCTATCTATCTTGGGGAAACACTCTGGTCGATTTGGGACACATGAATTGAGCACCATTTTCTCACTGATCACCACCATCCATGATCTCTGCCGATGGTATATCTTTTCATGGCTTTACAAACCCACATGCTAACATATTTGTTAATGTAAATTATTCTATCACACATTAATGTGTATGCAAATACCACCCCTCCCTTCCCCCCGGATCAATGAAGAAGGGAGAAGTCAGTTGATTCTTGTCAACATTAACAGGAGAGTCACATTGCTAATTGACCATCATTGGCATACATTTCACTATAAGAGCACCTCAACTGAGCTAGGCTACTTTGCCCTCCCCCTAGGATAAGTTTTCACCAGCCTGCATTTTTACTGTGCATTTTTACTGTGCATTTTTTAACACAAAGTTCTCAAAGAGAGTTTGCCTCCTAGGATAAGTTTTCACCAGCCTGCATCTCTCTTTTTTCCAATGAAAGAATGCAGGACTTTTAGTTTCAAGTACTATGAATTACGTGGAGTTTGTGGTAAACATGTTTGTACCCATAATGTGGTCACAAGCTTCACAAGTGTGTCCTTGTAAATTTTTTCAAGGCATCTTGAAAGTTGTAGCAAAGATTGAGTAAAATGGAATTCTAAACATGTATCCATGCTTCTGACAAGAATTCTAAATCTGATGCATTTACTAGCAAGAATTGTGAATTGTCATCTTTGTATTGCAGAAGCTTTTAAATTCTTTAGCATGAGTTTCTTCAAGTTTGGTTGTTCCTGCTGCATATGCCCAGCTAATAGCATGATTTAGCTCTTTGAAACTCGTCGTGTGTGTGTGCACGCGCCGCTGTAAGGTTGCAAAGCTTTGGTCCGGATGCTGCTCCGGGACAGATCACCTGAAGCAAAACAATGCACCATATTGCTCAAAGATCAATGTGGAAATGGAATCATAATTCTGAGCTATTTTTGTAGAGACACTGATAAGATGATTCAAACTGCAATGCCTTGATACTGAAAATAGTTAGAACATCTCTATTTGTGCCAAAAAATAACCCCTTTCTCCTGAAACGTCGATTAATTTCCGTTTCGGTTGAGAAATGGGGCACTCCTAGGTCAAGAAAATTAGCAAAGGTCATGCCCAATTTTCTTGACCTAGAAGGTGCCCGATTCTCAACCGAAATAAAAATTAATTTGCTTTAGTGGTTGGATTAGTTTAGTATTTTATTCACACACCCACATAAGTATTCAACACAATGAAAAAATAGTAAAAATCCTGGTGTAGTAAAAAGTAATTACAGATACACTATCCTGGTGTAGCAATGTTCTGTGTCAGTACAACCACTGCTCTAGCAATTTGACATGGTTACCTGGTCTGCCTTCAGATTTCTTTGGGTCTGCGAACTTTACACCTTTTACAGAATAAATACAGCAAGTTTACATACAGGAAACCATAGAGCAAACAACATCATCCAGCTCTTGACTGACAAAACACTGCAGCTATTCCAGTAGAATTGTAATGTAGAAGTGTTGACTTTTTCAGAAACTCAATAGTTGCTAGGGGCGCAAGACTATCGACCGCATGTGGTGCTATTTTCATATGCAAACACAGTATCACCATCTATGGTGTAATATGTTTCAGCTATAGATTGAAAAAGCAATAACAGGGTACCCTTTCTAGGCTGAAAGAATGTTAAAACCCAACCAATTTCACCCATCTAGCAAATTCAATCTTTATATGATGTGAACCGAACAAAACATTGCAAATAGACCAAAAAAGCATACATACATGTTAAGTAGTCTAAAGTACATAGAAAATATGTAAATAAAAGTTGATGAAATCCTGAATCCCTGAAAGAGTTACAACTGAAGGGCACCAGGATAGTGCAGTTCTGTAGAAATAATCCTGAATCCCTGAAAGAGTTACAACTGAAGGGCACCAGGATTAGTTCTGCGGTGTAGTAAAAAGTAATTACAGATACACTCACCCACATAAGTATTCAGCACAATGAAATAATAGTACAAATTAAGGAAAGGCAATACCATTTTAGACGCTTGTCTTCTAAAAAGAAGAGTGAACTTTCTAGACACACCCCTCAAGAACTAGGTTACCCTGAGAACGTGGACTTGGACCTTAGCAACAACACACTAACAGGTTCTATCCCAAAACACCTAGGCAATATCACAAACATCTCTCAATTGTTCCTTGACAATAACCAACTTTTTGGCGACATTCCTCGAGAATTAGGTTATTTGGTCAACTTAGAGATCTTGTTCCTTGACAATAACCAACTTTTTGACCAAACTTTGTTTCTATTTAGAGAGAAACATGGCCCACAACGATGAGGCCGGGGGTTCGGGCGGCAAGGCATTCTGGGAGCTGTCCCAGGAGATGGAGGAACAACCTCACTTGTATGAGGCCGCCGCCTTCCCCACCGATCCTGAGACCACTGATGGTGCCGCCGAGGATGACCACACTGATGCCACTACTGATGGTGCCGCCGAGGATGCCACCACTGATGATGGCGGCGCACGCACAGATGGCAGCCAACCGAAGAGGCAACGGAAGGACCGGCGCCCGATCGTGCTCCGCACCCTCAAGGAGGAAGTTACTGAAGTGGACTCCAACGGGAATCCAACGGCGCCCGAACGAATAATCAAGGGGTACTCGCTTCAGCTTGGGTGCATTGTCCGGAGCACCGTCTCGATCAACACTGAGAACCTGAGGCATCTTGACCGAGGGAATTTGCGCCACCTCCTCTTCACGAAGCTGCACGAACGATACAAGTTCCCCGCTGAATTTGCAAACACAAGCCTCAAAGGGAATAAAGTGAACAATACTGCCCTCACGAAGATGAGCAAGGCCCTGTCTACTTGGAAAAGCAATGTGAACAAAATGATCGAGAAAGGTGAGAGTTATCAGAAGATCAAGGAGAAAAATCCTTCGATCACCGAAGATGACTACAACGACTTCAAGATCAATTGCTCGAGCACCGCAAGCTCCCAATCAAGTGAGTGGGGGAAACAAATGTGGGAGCTGAACATAGGGGAACACACACTCGGTCCCGGCGGTTACAGAGTGGCGGAGCCTATATGGGACAAGGAGGAGGTGGACCGTGTCGAGCAAGGCCTACCGCCCCTCTTCGAGAAATACAGCGGTAACAAGCAGACCAGGAACTTTGTTAGGGCCCAGTACAAGAAGGACCCGAAAACAAAGGAGCTTAGCACGGATCCGAAGACCAGGCAGCTTGAGCTTGTTCTGGTAAGGAATACACCCCTGCGTAATTAGCTCCATATGGTTGCATTCTAATTAATGAAGCCAAATTTCTAAATGGTTCACATTCCTTCCGCAGGCGACTGAAAGCAGTAGCGCGGGGTCGACTAAGAGCAACCCTTGGGACACCACTCTAAATAGGGCATTGAATGTAATGAAGAACAAGGATAAGCTCAGTAAGCCGACGTCAGCTGGTCGTGTGGCCGGCAAAGGCTTGTCGACAAAATGGGGGTCATACTATACCGCTGGTGTGCGGAAGGAGAAAAAGACCAGCTCGGAAAGCCAGGCGCGAGAGGTTCAAGAACTCAAGGCACAGGTGGCGCGGATTCCGGAGATTTTCCAAGAGCAAATGGAACAACGACTCGGAGCGACGATCACCGCCATTGTGCCTACCTTAATCTCGGGGTTGAGTGCGTGGATTGCGGGCGGCCAACAGGGGCCGCCCCCGATTCCTAGCTTCACGGCCAGCAACTCGCATAATGCGATGGCGGGGCCATTGGTGCCTCCGGCGGAGGTGGCATTGGTGTCTCCGACGCCGGCACGGGAGCTTAATGCACCCGGGTGTACGCCGGCCGGCACCTCTACAGCAAGCGGCACCTCCATCAACTGTACGCCCGCCGTTGGCGGTGCGTCGACATTAGCCGAGCTCGACGCCATCATCACGGTAACTAATTAAGCCTCTCTCGGCCGAGGACTTCATCTCCTTGCCTTTGAGTGGGCATCCCTGGCGCCCTACATGTTTTCGCAGGGCGCCGCCGACGTTCCGTGCACTCTCCTCCACTTCGTGAACAACAAGTTGGTCGATGTCGCCAAGGGCAAAATCGTTCAACCGGGCAACCCCTTGTTCCACGGTACCCAGATGCCACCCAACTTGTTTAGGGTTCAACTGGTTCGGGTGCTGCCAGGCTGCGACGACTTGTTACCTCCGATTCGACCCGTCGGGGCCGATGATGATGACGTGATGACCCTCAGCGCCTGCCTGAGCTGGCCCCTGGTTTGGCCGAAGAGCCAGATTCGTTTGGGGGTGGGGGACACCACCCCAAAGACAACACCGCCAGTCGTGCCGGCGCCAAGTCGGCCCCATGGCAAGACCGCCGTAACGGTGCCGGACATCCCTATGCCACTGGATCCAAACATGCATATGGCACAGGATCAGAACAATGATGACGACAATGATGATACATTTGGCAACGTCGATCAGTACTTTGCCGATCATGGGTACGATGGCGATTTCATGGGGCCTCCTTCTCAAGAACCAAACCCAACAAAAGACGTGTGCGATCTAGCTGGTACCGCGGAGAAGCCAAGTTGCAACAGGCGCCGTCTGGCGTTCAGCTCTCAGGAGACGCCTCCAGCTGCCGACTTCACCGAGCCTCAGATAGGCGAGGTGCGAAATATTATCAGCCCCAACACACTCAAGAAGGCGGTCTGTGAGTAGAACTCGGTCCCATTACAGGAGAAGAAGAAGGCACGCAAAAGAAAGAGTAAGAAGGGTGCGAGCCAGCCGGCACCAAGTACGATCCGTGCTCAGGACGGGCCACCTTCACCGCAGGATATCTCGAGGAGGGTGCATGTGGCGGGTAGGGCGATGCTACCGACAAATATGCTCAATGCTACAACCGGTGCTATGCGGCGTCTGCATGAAAGTGTTTTTGCTTTGGAGAAGCGGCGTCTCAGAGAGAAGGATGTGGCATACCCGGTTTTCGCGGACAAGGTGCCAGAGGGCAAGGGCTTTGTGGATAACTCCATCGGGCGTACGATCGTCCTGCGTTTTGATGACATGCACACTATGTTGAACCTTCATCCGCTGCACTACACCTTCGTTCGGCTATTTTCGCTGAGTATGGAGATGCGGATCATTCGCGACAAGACCCCGGACATCATGATAGTCGACCCCTTCTACATGCGTGCCAAGATCTTGGGCAGCGCTGGGGACCGGCAAGTCGCGAGTTCTTACCTCGAAGGTGTCATTCTGGCAAACCAAGATAAGGATAACTTCCTCGTGCCTTACTTTCCCGAGTAAGTCCTCCCCTCAACCGCCCCGTAACATATGAATTCTTATATTTCGATCATTTTTCTTTTAACATTCTGTGTTTTTTGCAGTGACACACAATGCACGCTCATCCTCCTAAGCCCCAAATATTCCACGGCCACGTATTTCGACCCGGACCGTCAGTCGAATGTAGACTACACAAATGTCAAGAAGGTTCTTGATGATGTTCTCCCCGGCTACGCCAAATCTGGAGGCACCTTCACCAGGCCTATTCGTAAGTACGGCAAGCACGTGTTCTCCCACAATACGACGTTCTGCTGCGTCAAGCAGCCGCCTGGCGGTCAGAAGGGTGCCTACTACGCCATCCATCACATGCGGGCGATCGTACGGGACCATCATCAACTTCTGCTACCGAGTAAACTCAAAGATTGGGCAAAGAGCGTGTCGGCAATCCAGGATGCGGACCTCCGACAAGAATTCTTTCACATCCAGTCGGAGTTTGCGGAAATCATCCATCAAGATGTCCTTCGTACCTCGGGGCAGTTCTACCTCAGAAATCAACCGTCCAACAGTGACATCGACACAATGCTACAAATGCAGGCTGACAACGACCGTTATTTCATGACTCCCACGATAGACGGCGGCTTCATCCATGCTCCGGTCCCTCGAGTCGAGTCGAAAGCAGTGATGTTGTGTCTAGTTCTGAAACATCGATTGGCTCATGTTGTAATTAAACTTTAATGAACTTGTAGTATGTCTCTTTGGTTTCGAGAGTCGTTCAACTTAGATGTACTCGATGCTATTAATGTCTTGCTTTTCTCTTCCGATCGTTCTGTTGCATACTTATATATTGCTTATGTATTGTCTGTGAATTGGTACTAATGTTTCGTTTGGCTAGTGCATAGCGATGCCGATGTATGTTGTGTACAAGGGTAAGGTTCCCGGAGTCTACGATGACTGGGAGGAGTGTCGGAGACAGGTTCACCGATTCAGCGGTAACAGTTACAAAGGGTACACCACTAGGGCCGAGGCCGAATCTAGATACGCCCACTATCTAGCGGGAGAGGGGAGGGAGCGTTGGAGGAACCGGATGAAGACGAGTTTCATCGTGATGATGCTCATCGTGATGACCGCAGCTCTCTTCTATGTGATGGTAGTTTAGATGATCGATATCGACTTGTAATGTGAAGACAAACTCGCTACTCACGGTCTCGAGACTTGTAATATTATGTTCTATCTTTATTCGGTCTTTTCAATTCGGAGACTAATATGATGAATTGTATTCGGAGACTAATATGATGAATTGTATTCAGAGACTAATCTTCTATTGTATTCGATGAATCTGTTGTTGATGTGTGCTGTCTATATTTTGTCAAATTATACATTTTGTAACCTGTGCAAAAAGCAGAAAATAAAAAATAAAAAAAACTAATATTCATACTAATGGCGCATCAAATGACAGTGCGCCATTAGTATGACAAAGCATACTAATGGCGCATCACAGGACAGTGCGCCATTAGTATGCCGCGGTTACTAATGGCGCATCACGTCGTGGTGCGCCATTAGTATGCCAAAGCACCTGGGTATACATGGCCCCTGGGAGGCATACTAATGGCGCACCCTGGCCTATACTAATGGCGCACCAGTGGTGCGCCATTAGTATACCAGATACTAATGGCGCACCAGTGGTGCGCCATTAGTAAAAATTACTAATGGCGTGCTACTAATGGTGTGCTACTAATGGCGCACCACTGATGCGCCATTAATGGCCATATTAGGTGCGCCATTAGTAGGGGTTTTTCTAGTAGTGAGGTGCTACTTTGAAGCACAAGTGTGGAAAAAGAGATAGTAGCATTGCCCTTTTCTTTTCTTTTTTGGGCCTTTCTTATATATATATATATATATATATATATATATATATATATATATATATATATATATATATATATATATATATTGCCTTTCTTTTTTTTATTTGGGCAATGCTCTAATAATGATGATCATCACACTTCTATTGATTACAACACAAGGATTACAACTCGAAACTTAGAACAAGATATGACTCTATATGAATGCCTCCGGCGGTGAACCGGGATGGTGCAATGAATCAAGAGTGACATGTATAAAAAAATAATGCTTGGTGGCTTTGCCACAAATACGATGTCAACTACAAGATCATGCAATGGCAATATGACAAAAGTAATGCATGTCATGATGATGATGGTGGAAGTTGCATGGCAATATATCTCGGAATGGCTATGGAAATGCCATAATAGGTAGGTATGGTGGCTGTTTTGAGGAAGATATAAGGAGGTTTATGTGTGATAGAGCGTATCGTATCACAGGGTTTGGATGCACCGGCGAAGTTTGCGCCAACTCTCAGTGTGAGAAAGGGCAATGCACGGTACCGAAGAGGCTAGCAATGGCGGAAAGGTGAGAGTGTGTATAATCCATGGACTCAACATTAGTCAAAAGAACTCATATACTTATTGCAAAAATTTAGAAGTCATCAAAAATCAAGTACTATGCGCATGCTCCTAGGGGGATAGATTGGTAGGAAAAGACCATCGCTCGTCCCCGACCGCCACTCATAAGGATGCAGAAGCCAGGTACACTTCATGTTTCAAATTTGTTACATAACTTTAACCATGCGTGCATGCTACGGGATTTGCAAACTTCAACACAAGTAATTCTCAAATTCATAATCACCCAACTAGCACGGCTTTGATATTATCACCTCCATATCTCAAAACAATTATCAAGTATTAAACTTATCTTAGTATTAAATTCACTTCAAAAGAAAGTTTCACATATCTTGAACACCAAGTATATTAACATTAAGCAAATTACCATGCTATTAAAGACTCTCAAAATAATCTAAGTGAAGCATGAGAGATCAAATAGTTTCTTTAAAACAAATCCACCACCGTGCTCTAAAAGATCTAAGTGAAGTACTAGAGCAAAAATTATCACGCTCAAAAGATATAAGTGAAGCACTATGAGCAAAACTAGCAAGCTCAAAAGATATAAGCGAAGCACATAGAATATTCTAACAAATTCCTAATCATGTATGGCTCTCTCAAAAGATGTGTACAGCAAGGATGATTGTGGTAAACTAACAAGCAAAGACACAAATAATACAAGACGCTCCAAGCAAAACACATATCATGTTGGTGAATAAAAATATAGCTCCAAGTAAATTACCGATGGAAGTGGACGAAAGAGGGGATGCCTTCCGGGGCATCCCCAAGCTTTGACTTTTTGGTGTCCTTGGATTATCTTGGGGGTGCCATGGGTATCCCCAAGCTTAGGTTCTTGCCACTCCTTGTTCCATAATCCATCAAAAGAATTCACCCAAAACTTGAAAACTTCACAACACAAAACTCAACAGAAATCTCGTGAGCTCCGTTAGAGAAAGAAAACAAAAGACTACTTCAAGGTACTGTAATGAACTCATTATTTATTTATATTGGTGTTAAACCTACTTTATTCCAACTTCTCTATGGAATATAAACTATTTTACTAGCCATAGATTCATCAAAATAAGCAAACAACACACACAAAACAGAATCTGTCAAAAACAGAACAGTCTGTAGTAATCTGTAACTAACGCAAACTTCTGGAACTCTAAAATTCCAACCAAAATAGGAAGTACTGGAAAATTTGTTTATTGATCAGAAGAAAAAAGAATCAATGCAAAAGCACGTTCCAGTGATTTATTGAATTTTTTTCTCGTGAGCACAAAGTTTCTGTTTTTCAGCAGAATCAAATCAACTATCATCATAGCTTATCCTATAGGTTCTACTTGGCACAAACACTAATTAAAACATAAAACCACATCCAAACAGAAGGTATATGGATTATTTATTGCTAACCAGCAAGGATAAATATTGGGTTGCCTTCCAACAAGCGCTTTTCTTTAAAGCCTTTTTAGCTAGGCATTGAGATTTCAATGATGCTCACAAGAAAGACAAGAATTGAGGCACAAAGAGAGCATCATAAAACATGTGACAAACACACTTAAGTCTAACATACTTCCTATGCATAGGCATCTTATAGGCAAACAAATTATCAAGGCAAGCAAAAACTAGCATATGCAAGGAAGGGAAAGGAACAATAGCAATCTCAACATAACGAGAGGTAATTTAGTAACATGAAAATTTCTATAACCATATTTTCCTCTCTCATAATAATTACATGTGGGATCATAAGAAAATTCAACAAAATAGCTATCACAAAGTATATTCTCAACACGGTCCCCATGCATGCAAAGTTGACACTCTTCCAAAATAGTGGGATTAACATTAATTAAAGTCATGACCTTTCCGAACCCACTTTTATCAAAAATATCATAAGATTGAACATACTCCAAATATGTGGGATCTAAAGTTGACACTCTTCCAAACCCACTTTCAATATTATTGCAAACACTATTATCAATCTCATATTCATCATGGGGCTTAAATAAATTTTCAAGATCATAAGAAGAATCACCCCAATCATGATCATTGCAACAAGTAGTAGACCTAGCAAAACTAGCATCCCCAAGCTTAGGGTTTTGCATATTATTAGCACAACTGACATCAAAATAGTTTATAATAAAATCATTGCAATCATGCTTTTTATTCAAAGATCTATCATGAGTCACTTCACGGATTTTAGGCAAAACCTTATAAAGATAATCTAGTGCATCCAAATCACTAGGAATTGGTTCATCATAATTCGATCTCTTAAAAAGATTGGCAAGCGGATCAGGATCCATAGATATTGGCTTCTTTGTTTAGGAATAAATAAGCATCTAATCCAACACACGAGCAAACAAAAGGCAAAGGGAAAAGGAGGAGGAGATTGGGAAAGAGAGGGCGAATAAAACGGCAAGGGGGAAGTGGAGGAGAGGAAAACGAGAGGCAAATGGCAAATAATGTAATGCAAGAGATAGGGATTGTGATGGGTACTTGGTATGTTGACTTTTGCGTAAGCCTCCCCGGCAACGGCGCCAAAAATTCTTCTTGCTACCTCTTGAGCACTGCATTGGATTTCCCCGAAGAGGAGAGGATGATGCAGTAACGTAGCATAAGTATTTACCTCAGTTTTTGAGAACCAAGGTATCAATCCAGTAGGAGACCACGCACAAGTCCCTCGTACCTACACAAAACGATAGCAACTCGCAACCAACGCTTAGGGGTTGTCAATCCCTTCACGGTCACTTACGAGAGTGAGATCTGATAGAGATAATATTTTTGGTATTTTTGATAGATAGATGCAAAGTAAAAAGTAAAGGCAAAGTAAAAACAAAGCAAGTAAATAAAGTGATATAGATTGATATGATGAGAATAGACCCGGGGGCCATAGGTTTCACTAGTGGCTTCTCTCGAGAGCATAAATATTCTACGGTGGGTGAACAAATTACTGTTGAGAAATTGACGGAATTGAGCATAGTTATGAGTATATCTAGGCAATGATCATGTATATAGGCATCATGTCCAAAACAAGTAGATCGAAACGATTCTGCATCTACTACTATTACTACACTCATTGACCGCTATCCAGCATGCATCTAGAGTATTAAGTTAAAAACAGAGTAACGCCTTAAGCAAGATGACATGATGTAGAGGGATAAATTCATGCAATATGATAAAAACCCCATCTTGTTATCCTCGATGGCAACAATACAATACGTGCCTTGCAACTCTTTCTGTCACTGAGTAAGGACACCGCAAGATTGAACCCAAAGCTAAGCACTTCTCCCCATTGCAAGAACTACCAATCTAGTTGCCAAACCAAATAAGATAATTCGAAGAGACTTGCAAAGATAACTCAATCATACATAAAAGAATTCAGAGAAGAATCAAATATTTTCCATAGATAATACTGGATCATAAACCCACAATTCATCGGTCTCAACAAACACACCGCAAAAAGAAGATTACATCAAATAGATCTCCACGAGAGAGGGGGAGAACATTGTATTGAGATCCAAAAGGAGAGAAGAAGCCATCTAGCTACTAGCTATGGACCCGAAGGTCTAAAGTAAACTACTCACACTTCATCGGAGGGGCTATGGTGATGATGTAGAAGCCCTCCATGGTGGATGCCCCCTCCGGTGGAGCTCCGAAACAGGCCCCAAGATGGGATCTCATGGATACAGAAAGTTGCGGCGGTAGAATTAGGTTTTTGGCTCCCCTCCTAATCGTTCGGGGATACGTAGGTATATATAGGAGGAAGGAGTACGTCGGTGGAGCTCCAAGGGGCCCACAAGGTAGGGGGCGCGCCCTCCACCCTCGTGACCGCCTCTGGCGCTTCTTGGAGTAGGGTCCAAGTCTCTTGGGTCACATTCGGTTGGAAAATCATGATCCCGAAGGTTTCATTCCGTTTGGTATTCTGTTTCTTCGAAATACTAAAAGAGGCAAAAAACAGCAATTCTGGGCTGGGCCTCCGGTTAATAGGTTAGTCCCAAAAATAATATAAAAGTGGAAAGTAAAGCCCAATATAATCCAAAACAGTAGATAAAGTAGCATGGAGCAATCAAAAATTATAGATACGTTGGAGACGTATCACTCTCCAACCAAGGTAGATGGTGAGTGGTCGAATTAATTTTGTAGTTTGCACAAGCAATTAGTACGCTCGTTTTTCTCAAGAAGTTATGTTTACCGAGGCATTAATTAGAACGAATGCATGAATGACCACTAAATTTCCATGAACTTCTACATGCATTGGTGAGTTTCCTCTTGACACTGCTTGCATCGGGTGATCTAACGCACCTCGAAATCCAACATGTAATGGTACTACTACTAGTAGTAGAATTAAGACTTATCAAACGGAAAAAAGAATGTTTTTTAGATGAGCCCTATAAACCCTAGTGGGTACGTACTCCGTAAAATCAGATTTTTCCAAAACTAAGTCGCTCCCTTTCATGAATTCTGTAGTATACTCCTCCGTCGATGCTCCCTTTCATGAATTATGTACTTCCTGTCGCTGACATGTGGGACATATAGCAACCGGGTCGACATGTCAAGCACCAAATAACAGTGCAGAACAGCAGGGGGACGCACCCCACTCGTACCGGCCTAGTAGTAGTAATGAGCAATGAGACGCCAAATCACAATGCCGCACCTTCCCACACGGACGAAGCAACCATTGTTTCACACTTCGGTTCGCCATCATCTCAAACCACGTAGTATTGCTTCTGCCTCAAGAGGGACATCATGACACGTGGGACCGCATGACAGGCCATGCTCCCACACTGATCGCTCGGTAAAATCACCTTATTTTTACTGTACTTCCTCCGTATCGGTTTACATGGCATGCACGTCATTCTAGGTTGAGAATTTAACTGGCTATATATGTGATGAACAGTACTCTAGCCTTTTAAAAAATGTATACTTTTGTACAGTAGTAGTATCGATGGATTGCGCCATGGATCAAAAATTGAAATTAAAAAAAAGGTGGTACATATAGAGAGTGCTCGTCGCCAAATTATGCATATAGTACTATTAAAAAAGCTAGTACCTGCTTAAATGGGGTGCTAAATTCTATTAAAGAAATACTAGTAGTATGTACATACTGAAGAGTTAAAGTAACGAGAAGAAACATAACATAGTTCTGCTGGGGGCTCAGCATAACACACCCCTCAAATTAAACTAAGCACACCTGAAATTAAACTATGCAACTAATCCGGTAGACACTGCATTAGAACCACCATGAGCAATGACACTGACACCTTACTCACTCGGAGTCCTCGTCCACGTCCTCGACTTCGTCCTTGTCCCTCTTCCTCTTGGACGATACTTCTTTGCTTGAACCGCACACTTGGCTCTTGCTCTTCATCCAACCCTTGTAGATATTGAAATAAAGGTAGCCATCCATTGCAGCGTAGTGGATGTGGTCTATATCTAGTACATTCTGCTGCCATGCATTATGATGAAACGTGCATTGAGGTTTCTCCAGTTTACCGTACAAAGGATGAACCATGGCTCCTGCCAGGGTCAGCATTGAAGGCTGGACACTGGAGGGCAGCAGCCGATTCTTTTGGAGGTCAAAGGGTTGCCTACAACGAGGCCTATCCGGTCCAGGACATCCTTGCCGTTCCTAAAGTCTACAGTAACGAATTTGACTAGGATGCTCTTGAGGAAGTTCTTAAAATCCAGGCATTCAACGTCGGCATGGCATATGTGGTAGACCAAGCATAAGTCATGCACGCAAACCTGGATCATAGTGGGCTTCTTCCTCTCTTCCTCCTTCAGATCCTTCCCTCGTCCCAGGACTCTGGTGTACTCAACATCTAGCCCAGCGACCCACTCATCATCTGAGTTTTCGAACATGTGTCTAAAGCGAGAAAGGCATCCTCTCACCGTCATAGAAGAACGGGTGTAGATGACGTCGAACTCATCGCTGTTGATGGTTCTAACCTTGTACTCACCGCCGATTATGGAGATTTGGGATGCCAGGGATTTGGGAGGAGGGTTAGGATTAGTGGAACTGCCGTAATGTGAAAGGATAGGACGACTAGGAGCGAACCGCTGTAATATTAAAGGACGTGAGGGGACGAGTAGGAGCGAACTGCCAGCGTGTGAACGGCGGGGTATTGGCTTTCCATTCTCCCATGATATGGGCTTCCGAGAGCCCTTGGATCTGAGATCGAACGGTTGCATGGCGTGATTCTAGACCTATGGGTGAATATCCTATCCTGGAGGGTTATTCTGCAAATCTCAGCAACTTAGCATGCGACCGTTTGATCTCAGGTCCAAGGGCTGCCAGCAGTCAGTATCATGGTCGCACCTACCACGACCGTCGCATCGCTCGCGCAGTCGCGCTCTTGGAGATTTAACACAGTGCGTTAGGCTATCTGATGTTGGCATGTCATCACTTAGTCACTCATACTACAACAAGGTTAGCTATAAGGTTGGCTATAAGTGTATGTTTTTTACTTCTCTCTATCTCTTTCTTCGTACTCCCTCCGTCCCATAATATAAGAACGTTTTTGATACTAGTGTAGTGCCAAAAACGTTCTTATATTATGGGACAGAGGGAGTAGTATTTATTGCATTTGCCAAGGAGTGACCTCTTCCAATGAAATGGTGCTTAGATGAGGTGCTAAGGGCATTAAATGGCTTAGCAATCAAGTCCCCAATGCATAGGTGCTTATTAGTTTTTTGTTGCTAAGTTTGCTTCATTTAATTAGCTATAGACTCAAAATTTTCTTTTCACCTAGGTACATGTGCTTAGCACCATTTCTTCCTTGGGTCACCAAACTTGCCAGATCAGAATTTATGCCTATGTGGCAAGCTTAGCACCTGTAGGAGCAAGTAAGTACTACAAAAGTTGGCTATAAGCCCGCTTTACATGGCATTTTTGCATATGTGAAGGAAAGAGGCAAGGAAAAAGTGGAGAAGTGGGATCTCATGCAAGAGCCAGCCTCAACTACATGGTGGAGCATTGGGAGAGGCACCTATATGGAGGTGGTCAGGAATCGGGAGACTCACGTCGGTCGTAGCGCCGCAGTTAAAATGATAATGGCAAGTCAAATCACGGGGCCCCACCTCTCCAGCAGTAACTCGCTGTCAAATCACACAGCCCTACATTTGCAGCAGCCTACTCCCTCATCTTCTCGTGTCTCTGTCGAACCAACTAGGCGGAACTACCCCGCCTACCTTGCAGGAAAAGCCCCGCCCTCGACTTTTAAATACAACTACATCCGCTTAAAAATCCAATGATATACTTTTTGTGACATAGTAACTCATATTTAGTTAGTCAAATGGATGACCTAGAACTACGTGCGCGCCCTATAAACCGAGATGCCTAAAAATAAAAAACCGAGACGGAGAGGGTAGTTCAGCATGTATCTTTTTAGATCAATATAGTCGGGATTCACCAAGGAGCAAAACCAAGTGGTAGGTTGCTCCTGTCGTGTTGGCGTAGCAACTCAAGCAGGGTCAGTCCACACATGAAATGGCGACACACTTAACCGGACCCCTTTGGCCGACATGTGGCTCATCCAATGTCTTGTTCCACGTGCGATGCACCAAATTATAGTTCAGAGCAGCGGTTGGAATTGGAGGCACCCCGGTCGTAGCATCGCAGTAGTGAAAAATGAGCGATGAGGGGTCAAATCACAAAGCCCCACCTTTCCCGCATTAAGCTGGACGGACGAAGCAACCATCATTTCACTCTAGGGCGCAAGAGCATAAAGAAAAGAGAAAACAATGATGCGTGCGGCAGCTACCTAGGGCACCCTAGGGTAGGGGTCTCCACTACAGATCTTTTTTTTGAAAGCGCCTCCACTACAAATCGGCTTCTCCCTCGCCCTCTTGAAGAAACCGATGATGAGTGTGGCGGTAGGGTTTGTAGGGGTACTACAGCGTGCGGGGCCACGTCGTCGTAAACAGGTTTGAGTCGATGCCTTAAATATGTGTGGGCCGCTTGGTTTTACGGGAACGAGGCAGCATTTTGGGTTCGAGGACCAGTGGAGTTATAGTACATACAAAAAATTATGGACGTGGGTTCGACCGAAAGGAAATGATGCATGGGCCCTACATTTTGATATACCCGGGGCCACGTGAAATTTGCTACTCTACTCAAAACTAGTAAGGTACACATGCATTGAACGCATGAGATTTCGAAACCAAATTATGAATAAATACACACTATAGCATGTAAAGCTTTGAGTCATATATGCATGATGTAGATGTTCTTTTGGTTCTTATAGTCCATCTCATTCAAAATCAATTAGTTTTATAAAAAAATGTTAAGATTCATGGGGTTGTGCATTGTAAAGCATAAAGTAAAAAACAAATAATGGCAATTCATTTAGAGAAAAAAAAATTCAATTATGATACAGAAGATTCTAGAACAAAGGAGAAGTGCTTGTGTTTTGTGGTTTGTGCATTATGCTTAAGTTCAACCGTGGAGTCTTCTAAATTGTACATGTGGCAGATCTGGTGGAATATTGATGATATCCAATGGCCAGTAGTGCTCGGATTTGCCATCTCTGCACTGTCAGATTAACTTCATCCAGCGACCATCTTTCAAAGTTATTGGCACACTATATAGTTCTTGTGCCATAGTTGCATGTCTTGGAAAAAATCTACTAGTGGGTTGTACTAGCTATTTAGGAATAGAAGATGTATACATGGAAGTTGTAGGGAAAGAGATGACATGGAGTATCTCAATTCCTATGAGTAGGGATTGGAAAAGAGATGTCATTTGGTTCACATCATAGGAACTTTTCTATTGAATCTAGAGATGACATGTATCTCAATTCCTATGAGGAGGGATTAGAAAAGAGATGTAATTTGGTTCATATCATAGGAACTTTTCTATTGAATATACGCTAGTGTTTATTTTCCTTTGAAATTAAGGGAGTATATGAATCCATTCATATGAACCAAGTGGCTCTAAATCTATAGAAATGATATCATGTTTATTTCCTTTGAAATGTGGAGTATATGAATCTATTCCTATGAACCAATTGGCTCTAAAGGACAAAAATCATATAAAAATCATATCATATAGAGTTCCTATGATATTCCTCAGCACCAAAGGATGGTTGAAATTGCTGCGGGTGATACGATGGTCTTTCTTTGTAGACTCCTCCTCATCTTTATAGTTACCTCTCGAAGATGAATGAAATGATATATACAGGGTATTCTACATGTGCAATTTGGTACATGAAAACTCGGTAAAAGTTTGCGAGGTTTGAATTTTCAATAAAGCCATATGCACTGCATTTTGGAACGGAGGGAGCATATGGCAGTTGCTAACACTCACATGGAAGATCTGTGTGTAGGAGGAGTGGCTATTCTGTTAAATGACATGGCAAAACTGACACTGTCGGATGCCGATCTAACGGTTCTTACGGCGTTCGTCAGGAAAAGGCTTGTGGCAAACGTTTGTCGGATAATGATTTAAGGACACATGCATTGCATTGATGCGTGCCCCCCTCTCTCTCACGCACACACACCCTCACGAGTCACGACTCTCTCGAGTCCTCTCGCAGACTCGCACATCGCACCCACCGTCTATCTGCAGGTAGACGTCACGCACATATGTGCTCTTCACACCCTACCCTCAGAACTTCTAAAAAACAAAAGACGTCACGCACATTTTCTTTTAGCTCACACGTCACACACTTATACTATTACTCTTGCGGCAAACATCCTTTGGGCATAGTATATTGTACCCTCACGAAGAGCAGCGGTGCACGCACGCACTAGTTCTCTCACACCCACTCGCGGGTACACATAGGAGTGCATTTTTTTATAGCTGGTACAACAAAATCACTCCACTATATATATAAGCAGGAGCCTTAGCACTTGCTTTACTAGTGTTCCTCTCGTTCACTCTCTCATGCTCTCCAGATCTAAGCAAGACATAGGTGGCCACACTCTCTCTCAGCTCATGGCTGGTCACAAATCCGGCTGGACAACCTCAGCTGGGGTAGGGGTGTAGGTGCATCGTTCATGCTATCGTCAGCGGCGAGGGAGGAGACCCACGGCTGCCCGCGTGTCCTGATCGGCGGTTGTGCCGTTCTCTCTGAGAGATCACCGGCTCGGGAGGGCCTCCGACCCCTTCTTCTTCCATGCGGTATTGTGGCCAAGATGTGGCCTCCCGATGCCATCTTTGCCACATGCCGACGACCCTCAGGTATATATTCCTTCAAAACCTGCCTTGATCTACTGCCCCAGCTCCCTTCGTGTGGATCTTTTTCTACTTCCGTCCGCTATTCCAAAGCCACCTAGACTTTTACTATTATTAGAGGTAAAGCTAATTCATACAGTCGACTCTAAGAGTTGGTTCAAACAGGGAAGAAAGTGGGAAAGTTGTAGCATGAATCTAGGACTTGGTTCTAAGAGGAAACCGGGGAAAGTAGTAGATACTGGCTACCCAACTGGTCTCTTGGTTGAAAAGACGAAGAAAGCATGGTGGATGGCGAAGGGTGGGGGTAAGTGGACCTATCTCTTGGTTGAAAAGGGAAAGTAAGTGACGGGTGTTGGGGGACAACACAAATGAGAATGAACAGGTCTAGATTTCCTGTGCTCACATAGGAAAATGTTGCCGAGGAGATAAAAAATGGGACAAATGCAGACATGCTCCACATCTGCCTCGGCACTTTATGCCCCTACTGTCCCTACACCCATATCGCTACCGTTAATGTAAAATCACACGAAGCATTAAGCAATGCCACCTAATGTCACTATAAGTAATGGTCTAGTGTCGTCGATAAATTGAAGCAATGCCACCACCATTTTATGAAGTGCTTCCGTCTTGCTTTATTTCCCATAATTGTGTTTTTGCAGTTACACTTAAATCTCACACCGCTAACATTGCTTCATCCCAGTGGAACTGCACAAATTTGATTGCACATTTACTGACCATGTGCTACTCTCATGACAGTAATACTAATGCTATTGTTCTGCATGTTAATCTAGTGGCAGTGTTGATGTGATGTGATGCTACTTACTTAAGGACTCTTCATACTGTCAATCTAGTGCCAATTATAACACAATAGATGCTGCTGTTAATCATACGCCACTGCAAATATCTGTCACTGTTTAAATAACCGTATTTCGTATTTGCGCAAACAGGGATGTCTATCTCCATATCATTTCGGGATGTCTGTCTCCGTATCGTTTCTATCCGCGAGATCGAAAGCACACACCTCAGTTTTAGTAGAACTGCGCAAAATGAGATGGCTATCCATCGTTGCCGTCATCTAACCTCCAGTGTTCAAGGTATTCCTACACTGGTAGTAACTAAGGTAGAATGACCAACGCAATCTAAAAGAAGATGATTCGTATGTTTTACTTCCTGATTGCAGTGCAGGGATGAGCGGAAACAACTGCATCCTAGTCTGGAATGCACTTTCTACCAGTTCATCCATGGACCGAGGACTAGCTGGCACGGTTGCACGGCGGTTTTTTGGACAAGTGCGCGGACAAGAGGCATTATGGTCTGCTTATTTCTGCAAATAGCGGTGCTTAAAGTGGAATGCACAAGAATTTCACCTGGTCAGTACACTGCATGGTTCAGTTCAGCATTCCAACTGAGACCACAATTATAATTGGTTATTCTAGAATGAGAGAACCTAACCCTGGATGGTGGCAACAAGAAAAAACCAGAGTGAACTCCGGGAAATTTAAGCCTGCCGGGAGGCCCTTTGCTCAGAGAAGCATTGCTTGTCTTTTCCTGATTTGTAAACCTTCTCACAACTTTGTCTTTTGCTGTGAACTATATATGTTTGTTATGTTCTATGAATCATTGAGATGTATAAAATTGCTTAACTTTTTCAAGTTTTTTATGAAGATGAGTTTAATGTGAGTGTTCCACATGAGCGCTGGACTAGCGTGTGAACATTTGGAATTTACATTGTGGCCTCAGTTAACTGCATGAACCACTGTAACAAGATACATAGTTGCTTATATGTCAGACAGCAGATTGTTGATTGTTAGCTGGTCGATAGCCTAGTGTTGAAGCGAGCTGAGCCAATGTGCCGTGTTTTTGCACAACTGCTTACAAGTGGGGTAGCACCAACAGTGTTTACAAGTACTTATGTATACGTCGGTGCAAAGTTCTCGAACGAGTGCTCTATTTCATCAAAACACACACTGCTCGTATGATAAACTGTAACAACTTATGTCTTACCATGCCATATTCATGAAAAAACTAGTGAGGACGCATATGTTTCGGCAACAATTATAATGGTTCTCACATGATTCATGGGCACACAAAAGTAGCAGCAGTTCCCATAGACGGATTCAAACAGAGTACTATCCCCAAAGGGGTCGATAACAGGCAAGGTTCGGATAATTATACACAATCCAAACTACTATTAAACACTAGCTGAGGCAACTATTTCATGCCTCGATCTAATTTGTGCTTGACACAAGACGGACCTTGCCATGAACATCATCGAGGACGTCCCGCAGCAGCTCAATCCTGTGAACCTTCATGAAGACAACCTTGTGGCCTTGCCACTTATAAACTTGTTTGTGGAGGCATGCCACATCATCTTCCTGCATAAGCTTGACAAGAACAGTATGCCTCACAAACGAAGGAGTAGCTTTGAACTTCTTGTGCTTCAGTACACCCTAGACAACATGCCTGACAACAATGAGGCTGGAATACAACTCTTCATTGGTATAACCACAAATGGCTTCCAGGATCCAACAGCCTAAGAACTCTATTTTCCCAGTGCATATATTCAGGTCATCCGCCTCATAGCGAGTGACATGTACATCCACATAATCCTTGTCTACATCAGGGCTCTAATTGAAACAGAAACAAATTCTGAATTACTTTTCAGTATAAGAAACACAAGTTATTTAAACCACTATGTATAGCATGGCATCGAAGCTAATAAATTTTTTGCATTATTCATCACCACATACTTAGATGAAAAACCACAATCGAGATCGACAAAGAAGAAAATCACCTTGCACTACAAAAAAATACACTTCTGTGATGATACGTGTTTGTCATAGTAGGTCGCGTTTTTTGTCATGCATGTACATCCACGATGATTTTATGACAGAATCAAGATAGTCATACATGTGCTGTCGTAGAAGTGTTCCATGACATTACCAAAATTATCATCACGGAAGTGTCCACTTCCATGACGATAAATCGCGCGTCACAGAAGTGCTTTCGTCAAGGGTGACCGACACGTGGAATCCACCGCAACGGAAGCTATCGGGTCGGGTTTTGGATCCGATAACCCGTTAACAGCCCCGACCAATGGGGATTTTCCACGTGTAAAATCATCATTGGCTGCAGGAGACACGTGTCAGCTCCGCGGTGGCACAGGTGTCACTCATCCAATGGGCGAGACGCGTCTATGATATGTTGACACATGGACCGGTCCATCAAGTTTAAATGGGCCGGCCCAACTAAAGGCCCACAAGATTTTGCAGACCATAATGGGCCGACCCAGCTAAAGGCCCGCGAGATTTTGCGGACCATAATGGGCTGGCCCAGCTAAAGGCCCACAAGATTTTGTGGGCCATAATGGGTCGGCCCAGGTAAAGCCCGACAAGATTTTTTGTGTGCCATAATGGGCTGGCCCAAGTAAAGGCCCACAAGATTCTTGTGGATCATAATGGGCCGGCCCAGCTAAAGGCCCACGAGATTTCGCTGACATTAATGGGCCGGCCCAGCTATAGGCCCACAAGATTTTGAGGATCCTAGTAGGCCGGCCCATTAACTGCCTGCCATGTTTTGGGCCAAATGTCGGCCCATATTTGATCCGGTCCATTAATGGCCTGCCATGTTCCGGGCCTAATAATGGCCCATATGAGATCCGGCCTGTTAAATACCTACCACGTTCTGGGCCAAATTACGGCCCAGATCAGGTCCGGCCCTTTAAGAGGCTTTGGGCTAAATTATGGTCCATATCAGATTCAGCCCGTCAATTGGACGCTATGCTTTTGGGCCCACTTGCTAAAGGCCCATTTAGTAATTCGTCCTGATATTAGTTTCGGCCTGTTAAGGGCCCGTTTAACATTTCGGCCCTATATTAATTTTGGCTTGTTAAAATCCCGTCATATAGTTGGGCCTAACTACGGTCCGGTTTGCATCCGGCCTGCTCGCAGCCGATATCTGATTGGGCCAAACAAGGACCGAGACAATTTTGGCATGTTAAAAGCCCTTGATTTGATTCGCGCAATCATGGGCCAGGGTCCATTTCGGGCTGCTGCCGGCCCGTGAGCTGTTCGGCACACAGGCCCAACCTACTTCTCCGCCTCCTAAAAGCACATTGAGTTTCCTTGCGAAAAGAAGGTCGGGGGTTACTCGGCCTATTAAAGGCCCGAATCTACTAGTGGGCCAGTTTACTTTTGGCCTTTTAACGGACCAAGATGACGGGGCCCATGATGCGGATCATACATCGTGATTGCATGACGTCCCGATTATGTACCGTAATTTTATGGTTTGCCCGGTTTACTACGAAGACAGGATATATATATATATATATATATATATATATATATATGTATATGTATATATATATATATAGTAAAATAACTACAACATCGTGAATAAGAAAAAACATAGACTATACAATAAAGAAATTACGGCATATTACATCCACTGGGCATCAAAGTTTGCCACTATGATAATAAAGCACAAGCAGACAGCAGATTACATACGCTGGGCATCAAAGATCGCCACCAGTGCAAATAAACACATCGACAAAATAATATACAAAACCGACAGCACTTCAATAGAGTTCAAGAAAGGTTAGCCCTGGTGGGGGCTACAACGCAAGCAGCTGAGCAAGCTGATGAGACTGTGCTTGTTCAACACTTATATCTTCCTCACTCTGAAAGATAAACAAGCAGACATATGACAGGTTTTGCACATAAAAGTATCAGTGCTGACAATTCATCACATTTCTTACTCACGAATAAAATGACACCATTTAAAATTGCGTTAACACAATATGGTATTGTTCAGGTCGAGACATGGCAGGAAATGACATTGTGAAGGACCACTGGATTACAGATCAAGAACTCATAAGTATCAATGGTTTGTGTGTTGTCAATTTATCCCATTTCAGATTGGCAAATAAAGAGATGGTTTAAATAATAGTAGAATGATATGACATTGTTCATAGTTAAGACATTGCAGAATATGACATTGTGCTGTAGTGGGTAGGTTCACCACACCACTGGATTACGGATGAAGAACAGAAGCATAGATGCAGTGCAAAAGAAGATCACTTGCTCTATATAGTTTAATTTACATGGTATGAAGAAGGAACTTGGTCGTACAACCGAAAACTTAAATTGAGAAGGACAAACTTTTATTTATGAACTACATAATAAACTTTAAACATGCAATTTGATGCAAACACCAAAAATAAATAGCTGTTGCAGTCATGCCTAACCAAATATACACAACAAAGTTTGAAGGCTTGAGAAGGACAAACTTACATTATTGGTGAAGACAGGCTCTATAAAGCCCTTGTCCATGCTGATGGGGGGGGGGGGCAATTCAAGAAGTTTACCACAGAATCTTCGTCATAAGCATTGCCTTTATTCTAAATTTTGTTAAGAGTAAATATAGATGTGATAATATACAGAAAAAATGGAGAATATTTAAGATAAGATGAAGAGTGATGCTAAAATGTGATGCTTGTGAGTTTGCAAAACACACAAGGACGTCTTGTGTGAGTAAGGGACTTAGAAGTATATCCCCATTCATGCTTGTTCACTCGGATGTGTGGACAAGTACGGTGGTGTCGGTTAGTGGTGCAAATTATTTTGTGGCCTTTATTAACTGCCACTCACATACGACATGGATCTATTTGATGTGTCACAAGGATGAAACTTTCCAATGCTTCAAGATTTTCTATGCCTATGTGAAAAATCACTTCAACGTTTAGGTACAAGTGATAAGAAGTGATAATGGCACTGAGTATGTGAACAAAGTGTTTGGGACTTTCTTATCAGAGCACGGGATTTTGCATCAAACCTCATGTCCGGACACTCCTCCTCGGAATGGGGTGGCGGAAAGGAAGAATGACCATATTGTAGAGGTTGCTTGATCACTAATGTTTACTATGAATGTGTCGAAATTCTTGTGGAGTGAAGTTGTGATGGCTGTGACACACCTGAACAATCGCACGTCATTGAGAGTACTCGGTATGAGGTCACCTTCTGAGTTGCTTCTGCGAAAGAATGATTTTGTGGTTCCTCCCAAGTTGTTCGGTTGTATCCGCTTTGTTAGGGATCACATGCCATCTTTGGGAAAATCGGATCCACAGGCCCTCAAGTGCATCTTCACTGGGTACTCTTCTGGGCAGCATGGCTACAAGTGTTGGAGTCCTTCTAAACATAGGACCTTTGTGAGCATGGATGTCACCTTCAGGGGATCCGAACCATTTTATGGTGAGAAAACCCGATCTTAGTGGATTATTTGAAAGTCTTGACCATACCTAGTCTGTTGTGATAGGTCAAGAGGGGGGAGAGTGGTGGTGATGCCAATTCAGTGATGCAGCAACCAATTGAGGGTGATATTCTGGTACAGCGAAGAGAGCAGCAGCCCCAAAAACTGATAACACCACAGAGTAAATGGTTACAGAGCACCCTTGGTAGCCACTCAATCTGGATAAGGTTGCATGCTAAATCACAACGCTAAATATTTAAGTACTAGCTCATAGTTGCAGATTATGTTTCTTTCCAAAAAGAATAACACTTCTTGAAAAAACTGTGAACAGAATTTCTGAAAATTGCGAATAATGTTTGAAAATAAGAATAAAACCTTTAAAAGGGAACACAATTTGAAAAAAAAATATGAAAAATAATTGGAAACCATGAACAATTTTAATGTATGATGATTTTTAAAATATATATTTATTTTGTTTTTCTAATATACGCTGCACAATTTTTAAATACACATTAAAGATTTTTGTGATATACGCCGAACATTAAATACCCATTGAATATTTTTGTGATATACCCTAAACAATTTTGAAATGCAAATGGGCATGTTTTAAGATACGTTGAACATTTCTTTAACATACTGTGAACATCTTCTTAAATATGCGATGAGCATTGTTTTAGCACACGATGACTTTTTTGTATAATGCACAAAAAAGAGAAGGAAAATAAATATAAACAGAAAACAGAAAAAGCGAAGAAAGAACCATCAAAAAACCAGAGAAAGGAGAAAAAGCAAAAAATGTGAATAAAAAACAAAAAGTGAAGAAAAAACTGAAAAACGAAAACAGAAAAGAGAAATAAAAAATGAAAAAGAAAAGAACCGAATAGAAAAGCAAAACAAAAAATCAGAAAAACCCGGTTGAGGAACCTTGCAGAAGTTCCCGGAACCGGGCAGGAACCCCTTTCAGCGAACAAAACAGAAATCAAAGCCGTGTGCCGGCCCATGTGGAGGCGACAGATGCGCCCGCTTCAGCGAAAGCGCGTCTGTCTGTTTGCCGCTGACGGGCCGCCCAAGGCATGGGAGGAAAAAGCCCGTCGGAATTCCGTCTGGGCTGGGCCGCTGGGGCCCGCTGGTGGCGTGCCACCGCCGCCGAGCTCCTCCTCCTCCTCCCCTGCCGTCGCTGTCACTCCAAAACCGTCGCAGTCCTTCCGTGTGGGCTTCGCTCACCGCCGTCACTCTCCGCGCGCCGTCCACCACCCAGACCCCACCCCCACCACCTCCCCCGTCGCGCCGGCGACCCCGGCCTCCTCTCCTCCGCGGTAAGCAAGCCCCCTCCGCCCCGATCCCCCTCGCCGCCGCCCCCCAAACCCCCGACCGATCCCCCCGCTCTCCCGCGCGCCCCGTCGGCCAGGCCAACCGCGATTTGCGCGGCCTCGCTTGCCTGCTGGAGGCGTAATCCCGGTCTCCTCGGTCAGCGGTTGACTGCCGCGGTCGTCGCGCGTGCTTGTACTCGTCTCCGACGGCGCTGCCGTGCTAGTTGCCTGGTAGCTAGGGCATCCGCATCATTTTCAGCTAGGTAATGGTCGCGGCTTAGACAGAGACTGCGAGGAACCGTGGAAGAGAGACAGAGTCGCGGTTGGGTCATTAGGGTGATGATTAGATTAGATTAGATAAAGGCGGGGTCTTTTTCTAATCATTTCTGAGGGTCCCGGCCACTCCAAATCCCCCTTTGGACTCAGCCCCTGCACCACAGGAGTTTGATCTCAGTGGTCTGTTTTTTCACTTGCAGAATATCCCGATTGTTTTCTCACTTCTAATTATATACTGTTTGCTTATTCTCGGGGTATATCTATTAATTCTTTTTCTTTTAATTTCGTCTCCGTTTTGGTTGCTCACGCACGCAGATGTATCCTTTGGAAATGGAAGGCAACTCGAACCCAAAGACGACCAACAAGCCCAAGTGTATTCACCTCTTTCTCGCCCCCTGCCACCTTATTTATTCTATATCTCGACTCGAATGCATGCCGTGCTATTTGCTAGGATCTTTTTCTGGATCCAGTCAGTGCTGTTTCAACAAATTGACGAGTATGGTTTGCTGGTTCTTCCTGTCTGCAGATTCCAAGTTTACACAGCAGGAGCTTCCAGCATGCAAGCCACTACTGACACCTGAAATCGTAACCATCCTAATCTCTGATGCTTGTTTATCATCTTCATTCAGTTGCTGTGCTACACATGTAATTTACACGTTGCTTTTAAGTGACGATGATGTCTGGACATGCGTAGGTCATTGCTGCCTTTGCGCTCATTGGCGCCCTGTTTGTTCCCATCGGGCTTGCGTCGCTGCATGCATCACGACAGGTCAAATGCACATGTCTTTGATGATCGCGATAGTTTTCTCTGGTGTGATTCTTTATGGTGCATTTGTTTACCCTGTACCTTCCCTGTGATGCAGGTTGTCGAACTGGTGCATAGATATGATGCAAGTTGTGTGCCCGTGGATGACAAGGTTGGGTTCATCCAGAACTCCAGGACCGACAAAACATGCACAGTAACAATGACTGTGAGTGTCGAGTGAAAATATTATCACAGTTATACATGTTTACTTGTAATGGCTGCACGTATGACCACTGTTGTTGAGATAGTCTTTTAGCACATTATCTCCTATAAATTGGAACAAGCTGGTTGTTGTATGCCTTTCAGGTGCCAAAATACATGAAGAGCCCAATCCATGTCTATTACCTGATCGACGGCTTCTATCAAAACCATCGAAGGTATATTTTCCTATTAAACATTTTACTGAAAAAACCTATATTGCTTCCCTGGTTGGTTCTCAATCAGTGCTTCACAAGGAATTTGAAAATATTCATTTCCTACCTTCTGTTGCATTTTTATAGGACACCGTAAAACTGGATCTCGTATATGCTCTTATCTCTACTACATTAGCAGGCACACTATACTGTTGTATTGACTACTATACTGTCGGAACAAATTATGTCGACATACTCAGGCCAATTGTTTCTCGTCTTTTCCTAGGTATGTGAGAAGTCGAAGTGACAAACAACTGCGGTATAAGAGTGCTGCACATTTGACATCGGACTGTGTGCCTGAAGGTGATACCGCTGATCATGCTCCAATTGTTCCATGCGGCCTTGTTGCTTGGAGTTTGTTCAACGACACATATACAGTTCGGGTCAATGGGGTGGTTACTCAAGTGAATAAGAAGGACATAGCTTGGAAGAGTGACAAGAACAATAAATTCGGCAAGAATATCTATCCCAGTAACTTCCAGAAGGGAAGGCTTATAGGTGGCGCTACGCTAAATGAGAGCATACCAGTACGTGGATATTTCCATCACCCTGCATATGCATTACTTTTGGTACTAAGGGATCTGCGTGCTGGAATATAGAACACTTACAATTATTTTATGCACATTCTTCTAGATTTTTTACTCTAATTTATTATTCTTGTCACAATTGTGTAGTTAAGTGAGCAAGAAGATCTCATTGTCTGGATGAGAACTGCTGCCCTCCCAACTTTCAGGAAGCTGTATGGCAGAATTGAGAAAGATATGAATGCAAATGATAATGTAACAGTGGTTATACAGAACAACTACAACACATATAGTTTTGGAGGATCAAAAGCGTTGGTCCTTTCTACTGCATCTTGGATTGGAGGAAAAAACAACTTCATTGGTTTTGCATATCTGACTATTGGTGGTTTGTGCCTTTCCCTTGCTATGGGCTTCTTAGTTCTCTACATGGTTAAACGAAGGTATGTTTAACAATTTGCTCACTACTATTTCCTACTGGACATGTCATTTCTCTATCTCGAAACATGTTTTTAAGCATTCATATCACACTTGCTTTTCATGAACCCTTGTTATTAGTTTCTTACTTGAATGCATTTTGTTTGATTAGATTAAGCCAATGTAGTTATTGGTTCTGTCAATTTGAGTGAAATTAGGAAGATGCTACAATGAGCTAGATGGCTCTTTTCTTATTCCATCATATATGAAGCTTGAGCTCTAGTTTTCAGTTTGTTATGCATGAACCATTATATGAAATTGTACAAAGGGTTAAATAGTGACTAGTTCTAATTGTTGCGCCAAGATAATCACATTTTATTATTTTCAGGAACTTTGGAGACCCCTCGAACCTGTCATGGAATAGATGAATAGAGTTAACTATTAGACTGGAGTATCCTGTCTGAGAATAAAAGATCATTCAATGGGTAAATTCTTCCAGTTGGATCTATGGGTGTCTGTTCTTATTCCCATTCACTGGGCTTGTCATGGCTCATAGGCATGAGGATCTTGTTGACTTTGGAGCCGTAATAGCATCATGCATACATGAACAGAATGTATTGTGATCGGTTGTCTTAAATCTTATCTGACCTTATCTGACCATACCGAGAGTCGTTTCTGAATGCTTATTATGAATTATGAACCAACTAATTGTGTTTATGGTAGGAGATACCTATACTTGTTCTTGCAATCCATGTTTCATGTTTCCCAATCTTACGGCATGCTTAGTTTATTTACGTAATGTGCTGCGATTCTCCTGTTATTTCTTTTGTCCGCTTGCAAGCTAAACTAATGATGTGACCTTTGACTGAGCTTACAAACAGTTCATCTCAGTCTTATAAAGAAATTATCATTCAAGGAAACAAAACTGCAGATATTTTTTGTACCAAGAACAGTTTTGTCATTCTCAAGTGATATTCCTAAAACAAGTTTGTATTGATCTGTGATCACTTTATCAAAACGATCGACAGATAAAGGTACAACTGCTGCTCTTGGAAAAAAGTCAACTGACGACTGATGAGTATAGTGATGTAACACACTTAACAAAACACTGCCGTTCAAGTCACCTTGTCAGTAACCTTGAAATTAGAATAGTTCCAACATTCCCACTACTAAGCTTGCACTGTTTGCGAGCGCAGTAGCTTGAATCGTCTTAATGTTCATCTAAGGTGGTCATTGGCAGGGCAGGATCGTAGGCTCCATGGGCGTGGATATGCTCCTAGTGCACATTTCAGGGACAATTTCTGTGACCCCTTCTTCCTGAGTAGTTATAATGCTGCTGATCAACATCCTTTTTTGGGGGGCTACTGGTTTAATTCAATAGAAGGGAAAAAATAGCCTGGATATGGCGCATACCTTTGCAAGGTTCCTGAAGTAAACTGTTGTGTAGTTCCCCGTTGGGAAGAAAACTTCTATCAGATCACCAAGAACCAACTGGGGCTGCGAGATAGCTCCATCTGACCAATCTTTTTAAAAACAGGAAGTCTGTTAGACACTACATGTGTAAAATCATATGACACACTGGGGTTTGGGCATTGTTATCAACTCATCACCAAGTTTTCTTAAGCACAGATCACTATGTTTTCTTAAGCACAGAAACAATAAAGATAACTGTCATTACCAAGTGTCTTTGAATTTCCTATTCTTTTATCAAATCTCCATATGCTTTGGTTAGTTATGAAACTGAAACAAGAGTCACGGCCCACATCAATATTGTCCAGAAATGTGGACAGCTTGTACTCTGCAGGATCTGAGGCATATGTCTGATCTATGACCACATCCACCGTCTGAAATTTATATGAATCAGGCTTTGAGTTAGATGCTAGTGAATGGTAAATAAATAGTCAGTCAAAGAATTGTGAAACAATAGATCATTTTAGAACAATGTTAAAGTTCATATATAAGCAGTCAAGTGGTAAGAAACGAGCTCTTCTTAGCATCATCTGAAATGGTGATCTGGCTGACATTTTAGCAGTGCAAGGGGTGACACTAGGTTCATTATTGTTGGTACTCACACAAAGAATGGCATGTAAGCTGTCCATGTCCTCTGGATCGGAACCGTTGAATCTCTTATCGGTAATAGTTGCATCAACAATTTCTGCTCCTGCATCTTTGACATACTGCTCATGGAATAAACAGACGTGCACATCAGTTGCCCACGTCTTACTTAATTTTTGTAACTGCTGCAATAACACGGAAGTGATGCTACCTGTAACTTGTAGCTTTCTCTGACAAATGTCCATACTCCCTACAGCAGCAGTAGATACAGTACACTGATGATCAGTAAAAACTGTACATTCAAATTTTTGCTTAGATAGATGCAGCACAAATTCATGATCCCTTGGGTGTATAAAGTTGCGTACCTCTGTGAATTCGACCCATGCCACTACAGGCTTGAATCGGGTGCTTAGGGCAGCAGCTGCTTTGCTTAAGCATAGATAGTTTGTCTTAATCTGCATTAGGAAGAAACAACTTTGTCTTAAAATTTGGAGTTACTCCCTCCGTTTCGATTTACTCGTCGTGGTTTTAGTTCAAATAATGTTGCTATGGTAGCAACATTACTGAATGCATACACACATGCTTCTATCTCAATGATCACAAAGCAAATTCAGTCACATTTTACTGGTCTTAACTGCATCATATACTGCATTGGCCCTGTCTTCGGAGTTAGTGAACGTTCCCAGGTATTTGATCCACTCGGCCCTCTGCACAGAACCGTATCAGACACAGCATTAGTTTTGTCAGTTCAGATAACTGGCGAGACCATCGTAGTGGAGCGCAGATTGCAGGCAGTGATCTTTACCTGCAACGGCGTGTCCTCTTCGGAGGGCACGTAGGCTGCGAAGTTGCACCCTTTATCTTGATCCGTGCTGACGAAATGCGCGCGGAACTGCGAGAGTTTGCCTGCGTCTGTCCTGTTGAGAAGCTGCACGTTTCCAGTTGCATACGCCTGGAGCACGCACTGAGAGGCCACCTGAGGTGATGTTATCCCCTTCAAGTTCTCCAGCACCCCAAGTAGCTGCACACATGACACATGCTAACAAAGGCTCAGATAGCTAAAGATTCATACGCAGAAAGCATCATAGTTTGTGTTCCTTTTCATTTTCCATATTATTATTATGTACTGTATGTAGAAGAGTGAAAAATGTGCCCGCGGATTCCTGAATGCTGGTGTGATCTCAGTTTTGGCGACCTCCCTTGCTGGCTCACCTCAAAGAAGGACACTGCAAAGAGAGGAGGGGCTGGTAAGCTGCTGGCCGCTGTGAAGCTGCATACTCTGCTTGGTAAGTACCAACCTGGAGAAGCGGTGGTGTCGAGGGAGTAGTTGGCGAGGGGGACGACGAAGGACTTGATCCTCCCCGTGCAGTACCTCGTCCTGCTCGCCATCTTGGACGTGCTCTGCACAAAACGCCGCGCCATTGCCGGTCAATCAACCAATGCCAATGCGTGCGTGTATGAATGAAAAAGATGAATTCGTACCTGCATGAGGAGGTAGCTCTTGCCGTCCCAGGCGTTCTTGATCACCTTGAACCCCTGCCCGTAGTATATGTGGAACAGCCGCGCCTCCTCCACCCTCGACACCGGCCCGCCCACCACCGGCGGCGGCTTGCTCGCCGCCGCCGCCAGGTGCAGGAGCAGAGCCGCCCACAGCCACAGCACCGCCGGGCTCAGGCGGCACGCCATGGATTGCTGCTCTGCTCTGCTCTCCTCGGCCGCCTCTTCTCTTCTGCCTCGGAGCTCGCTCCGGAGGCGATGGTGAGTGAGTGTGTGCCCGACTGCCCGTGACGGACAGGGTGTGTGTGTGTTGGAGGGGCGCCTTTTGTCCCGGCGCAGAATCGGTGGGATTCTTGTGAGCCGATGAATGAGCTGCACATGCGCGTGCTGCCTGCATTGGTGCGCTGGCGGTGGTGGCACTGTTCCTGTTGCTGAGCGCTGTGGATGGTTGCTCCTTTTGGCTGTTAGCAGTTGACTGCCCGTGCCATTGGTCGCGTTGGTACGTACTCCCTTCCCTACGTTCCAAAATAAGTGTCTCAAGCTTACTAAGTATAAGCTGGCACTCTGCGCCGGCCGGCCGAAAGACCAGGCCGGACAAGCGCGAGTCGTCCGATTAGACACCGTCGGATCTGGATAAGATCGTCTTCCTTCCCACGCGCAATCCCATCCTTCTACAAAAACCGCGCCTCGCTCGAGACTTTGTCCCAGCCATCCCTGCATGTGTGGTTGCTGTGGAAGCTCATCCCATTGTTGTTGCCATCTTAGCTGCCCGTGGTCTCGGTGAATCTGGTCGCAACATGCGGCCACCACCGCCGTTGTAGCACGCTCGGCCGATGGTTGTAGCATTGGACATCGCGTCACCAGCAAAAGCAGTCATGGTCCCACTGGTCCCTGCATCCGGTGCCGTTGGTTCCAGCATCTCCGGCAGTGGTTGCGGCATCGCGCCACCCGCAGCTTCCGGCGTCGCCATCCTAGCTTCATGCAACGCCCCTTCGTGGCTTTCTATTGTGCGGTTGCAGCAAATAACGTTGCTCGGCGTGGTCTGCTCTTCCGGCACGGACATCCTCGGTTTAGCAAAAAGAAAAGAAAAATGAAGTCGCTTTTAGCAAAAACGCGACGCCGGTTGTGCGTTGTAGCTTCCCCTGGCGGTGGTTGCAACTTCTTCCCTCCACGGTGGTTGCAGCTTTTCGCGTCAATGGTCACCATGCCGGTCTCAGAGAGCTCTAGCAACAGAGATGCCGTGCCTCCTGCAGTAGGTGTTCGTGCGTAGCGGCCTCAAAATCATGGCATAGCATGGCGTGGGTGGTCGCCGACGCACAACATGTATGGGGTTGTGTCGAGAGAGAAAACTTCCCATGGCAACCGATGCGAGGAAGGAGAAAAGAGAGATGCAGGAGAGGAAGAAGGAAAATATCAACGATAGGAAGCGCAGGGGCGGTGCATGGACCCAGGAGCGGTAATTGGGGTCGTCTTATCGCCTCATCCTACGACACGACACGTGAGCGACCAACGTTAGTTTCATCCGATCGACCGGAATGAAATATTTCCCTTTTCCTATAGCAAGAATATTATCATCTTTTAGCCCATGTATCTCGCGCATCCATGACATATGCATGTGTTGATGCATCCGCGAAACATTGGTGGGCGTGGTGATGGTCATCTTTGTTGGAAATATGCCCTAGAGGCAATAATAAAAGGATTATTATTATATTTCCTTGTTCATGATAATTGTCTTTTATTCATGCTATAATTGTATTATCCGAAAATCGTAATACACGTGTGAATACATAGACCACAATATGTCTCTACTGAGCCTCTAGTTGACTAGCTCGTTGGTCAACAGATAGTCATGGTTTCCTGACTATGGACATTAGATGTCATTGATAACGGGATCACATCATTAGGAGAATGATGTGATGGACAAGACCCAATCCTAAGCATAGCACAAGATCGTGTAGTTCGTTTGCTAGAGCTTTTCCAATGTCAAGTATCTTCTCCTTAGACCATGAGATCGTATAACTCCCGGATACCGTAGGAGTGCTTTGGGTGTACCAAACATTACAACGTAACTGGGTGACTATAAAGGTATACTGCGGGCATCTCTGAAAGTGTCTGTTGGGTTGACACGGATCGAGACTGGGATTTGTCACTCTGTATGACGGAGAGGTATCTCTGGGCCCACTCGATAATGCATCATCATAATGAGCTCAAAGTGACCAAGTGTCTGGTCACGGGATCATGCATTACGGTACGAGTAAAGTGACTTGCCGGTAACGAGATTGAACGAGGTATTGGGATACCGACGATCGAGTCTCGGGCAAGTAACATACCGATTGACAAAGGGAATTGTATACGGGGTTGCTTGAATCCTCGACATCGTGGTTCATCCGATGAGATCATCGAGGAGCATGTGGGAGCCAACATGGGTATCCAGATCCCGCTGTTGGTTATTGACCGGAGAGCCGTCTCGGTCATGTCTATGTGTCTCCCAAACCCGTAGGGTCTACACACTTAAGGTTCGGTGACGCTAGGGTTGTAGAGATATGAGTATGCAGCAAACCGAAAGTTGTTCGGAGTCCCAGGTGAGATCCCGGACGTCACGAGGAGTTCCGGAATGGTCCGGAGGTAAAGAATTATATATAGGAAGTGCAGTTTCGGCCATCGGGAAAGTTTCGGGGGTCACCGGTATTGTACCGGGACCACCGGAAGGGTCCCGGGGTCCACCGGGTGGGGCCACCCATCCCGGAGGGCCCCATGGGCTGAAGTGGGAGGGGAACCAGCCCCTGGTGGGCTGGTGCGCCCCCCCCCCCCCCCCGGGCCCCCTCTGCGCCTAGGGTTGGGAACCCTAGGGGAGGGGACGCCTCCACTTGCCTTGGGGGGCAAGTCTCCCCCCTTGGCCGCCCCCCCCCCCCTAGGAGATCCCATCTCCTAGGGCCGGCGCCCCCTGGGGTCCCTATATAAAGAGGGGGGTGGGAGGGCAGCCGCACCCCTGACACCTGGCGCCTCCCTCCCCCCTTGCTACACCTCCTCCTCCCGCAAAAGCTTGGCGAAGCCCTGCCGGAACCCTGTTGCATCCACCACCACGCCGTCGTGCTGCTGGATCTTCATCAACCTCTCCTTCCCCTTGCTGGATCAAGAAGGAGGATACGTCACGCTGATCGTACGTGTGTTGAACGCGGAGGTGCCATCCGTTCGGCGCTAGGATCTCCGGTGATTTGGATCACGACGAGTACGACTCCCTCAACCCCGTTCTCTTGAACGCATCCGCTCGCGATCTACAAGGGTATGTAGATGCACTCCCCTCTCTCGTTGCTAGATGAACTCATAGATTGATCTTGGTGAACGTAGAATTTTTTTATTTTATGCAACGTTCCCCAACAGTGGCATCATGAGCTAGGTCTATGCGTAGTTCTCTATTGCACGAGTAGAACACAAATCTGTTGTGGGCGTAGATGTTGTCAACTTTCTTGTCGCTACTAGTCTTATTTTTCTTCAGCGGTATTGTGGGATGAAGCGGCCCAGACCGACCTTACACGTACTCTTACGTGAGACAGGTTCCACCGACTGACATGCACTAGTTGCATAAGGTGGCTAGCGGGTGTCTGTCTCTCCCACTTTAGTTGGAGCGGATTCGATGAAAAGGGTCCTTATGAAGGGTAAATAGAAGTTGACAAATCACGTTGTGGTTATTCGTAGGTAAGAAAATGTTCTTGCTAGAACCCTATTGCAGCCACGTAAAAGATGCAACAACAATTAGAGGACGTCTAACTTGTTTTTGCAGCAATTGCTTTGTGATGTGATATGGCCAAAAGTTGTGATGAATGATGAATGATATATTGTGATGTATGAGATCATGTTCTTTTAATAAGAATCACGACTTGCATGTCGATGAGTATGACAACCGGCAGGAGCTATAGGAGTTGTCTTAATTATTGTATGACCTGCGTGTCAATGATTTAACGCCATGTAATTACTTTACTTTATTGCTAAACCGTTAGCCATAGTAGTAGAAGTAATAGTTGGCGAGCAACTTCATGAGACACAATGATGGAGATCATGATGATGGAGATCATGGCGTCATGCCGGTGACGAAGATGATCATGGAGCCCCAAAGATGGAGATCAAAGGAGCTATATGATATTGGCCATATCATGTCACTGCTATTTAATTGCATGTGATGTTTATTATGTTTATGCATCTTGTTTACTTAGAACGACGGTAGTAAATAAGATGATCCCTCATGATAATTTCAAGAAAGTGTTTCCCCTAACTGTGCCCGTTGCTAAAGTTCGTCGTTTCGAAGCACCACGTGATGATCGGTGTGATAGATTCCTACGTTCACATACAACGGGTGTAAGACAGTTTTACACATGCAAAACACTTAGGTTAACTTGACGAGCCTAGCATGTATAGACATGGCCTCAGAACACAGAGACCGAAAGGTCGAACATGAGTCATATGGAAGATACGATCAACATAGAGATGTTCACCGATGATGACTAGTCCATCTCACGTGATGATCGGACACGGCCTAGTCGACTCGGATCATGTAACACTTAGATGACTAGAGGTATGTCAAATCTGAGTGGAAGTTCATTAAATAATTTGATTAGATGAACTTAATTATCATGAACTTAGTCTAAAACCTTTGCAAATATGTCTTGTAGATCAAATGGCCAACGCTCATGTCAACATGAACTTCAACGCGTTCCTAGAGAAAACCAAGCTGAAAGATGATGGCAGCAACTATACGGACTGGGTCCGGAACCTGAGGATCATCCTCATAGCTGCAAAGAAAGCATATGTCCTAGAAGGACCGCTAGGTGATGCACCCATCCCAGAGAACCAAGACGTCATGAACGCTTGGCAGTCACGTGCTGATGATTACTCCCTCGTTCAGTGCGGCATGCTTTACAGCTTAGAACCGGGGCTTCAAAAGCGTTTTGAGCAACACGGAGCATATGAGATGTTCGAGGAGCTGAAAATGGTTTTTCAAGCTCATGCCCGGGTCGAGAGATATGAAGTCTCCGACAAGTTCTATAGTTGTAAGATGGAGGAAAATAGTTCTGTCAGTGAGCACATACTCAAAATGTCTGGGTTGCACAACCGCCTGTCCCAGCTGGACATTAACCTCCCGGACGAGGCGGTCATTGACAGAATCCGTCAGTCGCTCCCACCGAGCTACAAGAGCTTTGTGATAAACTACAATATGCAGGGGATGGTGAAAATTATTCCTGAAGTATTTTCAATGCTGAAGTCAGCAGAGGTAGAAATCAAGAAGGAACATCAAGTGTTGATGGTCAATAAAACCACTAAGTTCAAGAAGGGCAAGGGTAAGAAGAACTTCAGAAGGACGGCAAGGATGTTGCCGCACCCGGTAAGCCAGTTGCCGGGAAGAAGTCAAAGAATGGACCCAAGCCTGAGAATGAGTGCTTTTATTGCAAAGGGAAGGGTCACTGGAAGAGGAACTGCCCCAAATACTTAGCGGACAAGAAGGCCGGCAACACCAAAGGTATATGTGATATACATGTAATTGATGTGTACCTTACCAGTACTCGTAGTAACTCCTGGGTATCTGATACCGGTGTCGTTGCTCATATTTGTAACTCACGGCAGGAGCTGCGGAATAAGCGGAGACTGGCGAAGGACGAGGTGACGATGCGCGTTGGGAATGGTTCCAAGGTCGATGTGATCGCCGTCGGCATGCTGCCTCTACATTTACCCACGGCATTAGTTTTAAACCTCAATAATTGTTATTTAGTGCCAAGTTTGAGCATGAACATTGTATCTGGATCTCGTTTAATACGAGATGGCTACTCATTTAAATCCGAGAATAATGGTTGTTCTATTTATATGAGAGATGTGTTTTATGGTCATGCCCCGATGGTCAATGGTTTATTCTTAATGAATCTCGAACGTAATGTTACACATATTCATAGTGTGAATACCAAAAGATGTAAAGTTGATAACGATAGTCCCACATACTTGTGGCACTGCCGCCTTGGTCACATTGGTGTCAAGCGCATGAAGAAGCTCCATGCTGATGGACTTTTAGAGTCTCTCGATTATGAATCATTTGACACATGTGAACCATGCCTCATGGGCAAAATGACCAAGACTCCGTTCTTCGGAACAATGGAGCGAGCAACCAACTTATTGGAAATCATACATACCGATGTGTGCGGTCCAATGAGCGTTGAGGCTCGCGGAGGATATCGTTATGTTCTCACTCTCACTGATGACTTAAGTAGATATGGGTATGTCTACTTGATGAAACACAAGTCTGAGACCTTTGAAAGGTTCAAGGAATTTCAGAATGAGGTAGAGAATCAACGTGACCGAAAGATAAAGTTCTTACGATCAGATCGTGGAGGAGAATATTTAAGTCACGAATTTGGTACGCACTTAAGGAAATGTGGAATCGTTTCACAACTCACGCCGCCTGGAACACCTCAGCGTAACGGTGTGTCCGAACGTCGTAATCGCACTCTATTGGATATGGTGCGATCTATGATGTCTCTTACCGATTTACCGCTATCATTTTGGGGATACGCTCTAGAGACAGCTACATTCACTTTAAATAGGGCTCCGTCTAAATCCGTTGAGACGACACCGTATGAATTATGGTTTGGGAAGAAATCTAAGCTGTCGTTTCTAAAAGTTTGGGGATGCGATGCTTATGTCAAAAAACTTCAACCTGAAAAGCTCGAACCCAAGTTGGAAAAATGCGTCTTCATAGGATACCCTAAGGAAACCATTGGGTATACCTTCTACCTTAGATCCGAAGGCAAGATCTTTGTTGCCAAGAACGGATCCTTTCTGGAAAAAGAGTTTCTCTCGAAAGGAGTAAGTGGGAGGAAAGTAGAACTTGATGAAGTACTACCTCTTGAACCGGAAAGTAGTGCAGCTCAGGAAAATGTGCCTGTGGTGCCTACACCGACTGGAGAGGAAATTAATGATGATGATCAAGGTACTTTGGATCAAGTTGCTACTGAACTTCGTAGGTCCACAAGGACACGTTCCACACCGGAGTGGTATGGCAACCCTGTCCTGGAAATCATGTTGTTAGACAACGGTGAACCTTCGAACTATGAAGAAGCGATGGCGGGCCCAGATTCCAACAAATGGCTTGAAGCCATGCAATCCGAGATAGAATCCATGTATGGAAACAAAGTATGGACTTTGACAGACTTGCCCGATGATCGGCGAGCGATAGAAAACAAATGGATCTTTAAGAAGAAGACAGACGCGGATGGTAATATTACCATCTATAAAGCTCGACTTGTCGCTAAGGGTTATCGGCAAGTTCAAGGGGTTGACTACGATGAGACTTTCTCTCCCGTAGCGAAGCTGAAGTCCGTCCGAATCATGTTAGCAATTGCCGCATACTATGATTATGAGATATGGCAGATGGACGTCAAAACGGCATTCCTTAACGGCTATCTTAAGGAAGAACTGTATATGATGCAGCCGGAGGGTTTTGTCGATCCTAAGAATGCTAACAAGGTATGCAAGCTCCAGCGATCTATTTATGGGCTGGTGCAAGCATTTCGGAGTTGGAACATTCGCTTTAGTGAGATGATCAAAGTGTTTGGATTTATGCAGACTTATGGAGAAGCCTGCGTTTACAAGAAAGTGAGTGGGAGCTCTGTAGCATTTCTCATATTATATGTAGATGACATACTTTTGATGGGAAATGATATAGAACTTTTGGACAGCATTAAGACCTACTTGAATAAGTGTTTTTCAATGAAGGACCTTGGAGAAGCTGCTTACATATTAGGCATCAAGATCTATAGGGATAGATCGAGACGCCTCATAGGTCTTTCACAAAGCACATACCTTGGTAAGATATTGAAGAAGTTCAATATGGATCAGTCCAAGAAAGGGTTCTTGCCTGTATTGTAAGGTGTGAGATTGAGCTCGGCTCAATGCCCGACCATGGCAGAAGATAAATAAGAGATGAGTGTCATCCCCTATGCCTCAGCCATAGAATCTATTATGTATGCCATGTTGTGTACCAGACCTGATGTAAACCTTGCCGTAAGTTTGGTAGGGAGGTACCAAAGTAATCCTGGCAAGGAACACTGGACAGCGGTCAAGAATATCCTGAAGTACCTAAAAAGGACAAAGGACATGTTTCTCATTTATGGAGGTGACGAAGAGCTCGTCGTAAAGGGTTACGTCGATGCTAGCTTCGACACAGATCTGGATGACTCTAAGTCACAAACCGGATACGTGTATATGTTGAATCATGGAGCAGTAAGCTGGTGCAGTTGCAAGCAGAGCGTCGTGGCGGGATCTACATGTGAAGCGGAGTACATGGCAGCCTCGGAGGCAGCGCATGAAGCAATATGGATGAAGGAGTTCATCACCGACCTAGGAGTCATACCCAATGCGTCAGGGCCAATCACTCTCTTCTGTGACAACACTGGAGCTATTGCCCTTGCCAAGGAGCCCAGGTTTCACAAGAAGACCAGGCACATCAAGCGTCGTTTCAACTCCATCCGTGAAAATGTTCAAGATGGAGACATAGATATTTGCAAAGTACATACGGATCTGAATGTCACATATCCGTTGACTAAACCTCTTCCGCGAGCAAAACATGATCAACACCAGAACTCTATGGGTGTTGGATTCATCACAATGTAACTAGATTATTAACTCTAGTGCAACTGGGAGACTGTTGGAAATATGCCCTAGAGGCAATAATAAAAGGATTATTATTATATTTCCTTGTTCATGATAATTGTCTTTTATTCATGCTATAATTGTATTATCCGAAAATCGTAATACACGTGTGAATACATAGACCACAATATGTCCCTAGTGAGCCTCTAGTTGACTAGCTCGTTGATCAACAGATAGTCATGGTTTCCTGACTATGGACATTAGATGTCATTGATAACGGGATCACATCATTAGGAGAATGATGTGATGGACAAGACCCAATCCTAAGCATAGCACAAGATCGTGTAGTTCGTTTGCTAGAGCTTTTCCAATGTCAAGTATCTTCTCCTTAGACCATGAGATCGTGTAATTCCCGGATACCGTAGGAGTGCTTTGGGTGTACCAAACGTCACAACGTAACTGGGTGACTATAAAGGTATACTGCAAGCATCTCCGAAAGTGTCTGTTGGGTTGACACGGATCAAGACTAGGATTTGTCACTCCGTATGATGGAGAGGTATCTCTGGGCCCACTCGGTAATGCATCATCATAATGAGCTCAAAGTGACCAAGTGTCTGGTCACGGGATCATGCATTACGGTACGAGTAAAGTGACTTGCCGGTAACGAGATTGAACGAGGTATTGGGATACCGATGATCGAGTCTCGGGCAAGTAACATACCGATTGACAAAGGGAATTGCATACGGGGTTGCTTGAATCCTCGACATCGTGGTTCATCCAATGAGATCATCGAGGAGCATGTGGGAGCCAACATGGGTATCTAGATCCCGCTGTTGGTTATTGACCGGAGAGCCGTCTCGGTCATGTCTACGTGTCTCCCGAACCCGTAGGGTCTACACACTTAAGGTTCGGTGACGCTAGGGTTGTAGAGATATGAGTATGCAGCAAACCGAAAGTTGTTCGGAGTCCCGGATGAGATCCCGGACGTCACGAGGAGTTCCGGAATGGTCCGGAGGTAAAGAATTATATATAGGAAGTGCAGTTTCGGCCATCGAGAAAGTTTCGGGGGTCACCGGTATTGTACCGGGACCACCGGAAGGGTCCCGGGGGTCCACCGGGTGGGGCCACCCATCCCGGAGGGCCCCATGGGCTGAAGTGGGAGGGGAACCAGCCCCTGGTGGGCTGGTGCGCCCCCTCCCGGCCCCCCTCCGCGCCTAGGGTTGGGAACCCTAGGGGAGGGGGCGCCTCCACTTGCCTTGGGGGGCAAGTCTCCCCCCTTGGCCGCCGCCGCCCTGGGGTCCCTATAAAAAGAGGGGGGTGGGAGGGCAGCCGCACCCCTGACACCTGGCTCCTCCCTCCCCCCTTGCTACACCTCCTCCTCTCGCAAACGCTTGGCGAAGCCCTACCGGAACCCTGCTGCATCCACCACCACGCCGTCGTGCTGCTGGATCTTCATCAACCTCTCCTTCCCCTTGCTGGATCAAGAAGGAGGAGACGTCATGCTGACTGTACGTGTGTTGAACGCGGAGGTGCCGTCCGTTTGGCGCTAGGATCTCCGGTGATTTCGATCACGACGAGTACGACTCCCTCAACCCCGTTCTCTTGAACGCTTCCGCTCGCGATCTACAAGGGTATGTAGATGCACTCCCCCTCTCTCGTTGCTAGATGAACTCATAGATTGATCCTGGTGAACGTAGGAAATTTTTTATTTTATGCAACGTTCCCCAACAATCTTGGTGGGCTGGCCCATGCACGAACAGGAGCGAGCGAGCTACTGTAGTGATCCAGGGGTCGTGTAATGAACACTTTTATTTTGATATTTTTTGATATGAAGATATTTTACAAGATTATCACTTTTTTGGCGCATTCATTTCTTCAAAAACTCAAACCTTTTTTTGGAAGTTCCCGAATATATTTTGAACTTGTGGACAAATTTTGACAATGAGGTTTGTTTTTAATTCTGAATAATTTTTGAAAACACGAGCACTTTTTACAAATTTTTCAACATTTTTTGAAAACCCAAACAATTATTAAAATTGTGAACAATTTTGAAAACTCCCGGTCATTTTGTGAAAGTGCAAACATTTTTTGAATTTGTGAACAATTTTTTAAACGGCAAATTTATTGAAAAATATTTGAAACATGATCAACTTTTTAAATGTGAACATTTTTATAATCAGACCAATTTGGAAATTTCCGGACATCTTTTTAAGAGGGAACTTTAAAAAAATTAAAAAAACCAATAAAATAAACATCGGAAAAAACAAAAAATCAGTAAAAGAATGGACTAGAACCTTCCGGAATGTTCCCAAAACCGGATAGCTAAATGGGCCACCGGTTTTGGTTGCCCGCTCATGGCTCCTGTTTGATTCGGTGTCACATCAAATAGGATTTGTTGTCACAGTGGGGCACCGGTCTAGCCAACGAGGTTTGGGGCGGGGGGGGGGGGAGGGGAGGAGGAGGAGTTGGTGCTTAAGTGTTTTTCGTCGAATATCGAGTGCAACTCTAGGATTTTTGCTCACTTATTGGAGTTGTGTTTATGTGGCCATCTTAACTTATGAGGTTAGTCCATCTTATTCAGGTTAAAATCTTGATGAACCATATGATTTGAGAATTTCTTAATTCCCTCTAGTTTATTTTTTCACATTCCAAATTTGGGAAAATTTTGCGATGTGCTAGTCATCCATTTGATTCAAAGAAATGAACCTAGGAAAAATGGAGGAATTTTTTAGTTTCACAGGCAAAACATAAGGGATTTTACAGTCCAACCAGACCTCCGTATTACATTCCTATGCAAGAAGAACAAGGAGAGCTCATAAGAAGCATAAAATTATAACCTAATTTTACATTTGCATATGTTTTGATCTTAATTTGACTACGTCTTTTAGGATTCCTCTTCCCGCGTATCAAACACATAACTTTGCAGATTCCTACTCCTGTGTTTTCTCAATTCTCATGTTTTTTAAACCATGCGAATTAAAGAGACCCTAAATCTATAATAGAAGTTGTTTGGTTGCTCCACGAAAATTGCAGATGAAAGGTTTCGATGAGGTCTGGAGACGCCAGGTTGAATCTTATACGCAAAAGGGGAGTGTTGGAATTAAAGTTAATGACGAATAGGTCATTACTTCCAGACACACAAGGGCCTAAGACAAGGGGATCCGATGTCCCCTATTTTGTTCAACATTGTTGTGGATATGTTGGCAATTTTGATAGGAAGGGCCAAGGAGGCTGGCCAAGTGGGAGGCCTGGTGCCTCATCTCGTTGATGGAGGGATATCAATTCTTCAGTACGCAGATGATACTATCATCTTTATGGAGCATGACTTGGTAAAAGCAAGAAATATGAAGTTGGTGTTATGCTTATTTGAACAATTGACTGGGCTCAAAATTAACTTTCATAAAAGCGAATTGTTCTGTTTTGGTAGAGCCAATGAGGAGCAAGAGGCCTACGAGCAATTGTTTGGGTGTGATTTGGGGGCTTTGCCATTCACATACTTAGGAATTCCAATCCACCATCATAAGCTGACGAACAGCAAATGGAAGTGTATTGAGGATCGATTCGAAAAGAAACTGAGTTGCTGGAAGGGTAAGCTCATGTCATATGGAGGCCGTTTAATTCTTATTAATTCAGTTCTCACGAGTATGCCTATGTTTCTTTTGTCTTTTTTCGAAGTCCCAGTTGGTGTTAGGAAAAGACTGGACTTCTATCGATCCCGTTTCTTTTGGCAGGGTGATGAGCTAAAAAGAAAATACCGTTTAGCAAAGTGGGATATCATCTGTAGACCGAAAGACCAAGGGGCTCTTGGGATTAAAAATCTTGAAGTTAAGAACAGATGTCTTCTCGGTAAGTGGTTGTGGAAGTTATCTAGCAGAACTGACGCCACCTGGGCACAAATCCTCCGTAATAAGTATCTTCAAACCAAAACGTTGTCTCAGGTCACAGTAAGACCGAATGATTCACCCTTTTGGAAAGGGCTTATGAAAGTAAAGCTTTCATTGTTTCAGAGGACAAAGTTTATTGTTGGTGACGGTGCCAGTACGAGATTCTGGGAGGATACTTGGCTTGGAGGGGCGCCCCTTGCCATCCAATACCCGTCGTTATATCATATTGTTCAACGACGTGAGACTTTCGTTGCAACGGTGTTTCAGTCAATCCCCCTTAATATTCAGTTTAGAAGGCCGTTAGTGGGTAATCGTTGGGAAGATTGGCTACATCTAGTTAGGAGACTGATGAATGTTCAACTTTCACAACAACCCGATAGATTACGCTGGAATCTCACTAGGTCGGGTGAATTCACAGTTAAATCAATGTATGTTGATGTCATCAATTCGAGCTCGATTCCTAGTTCCAAACATGTGTGGGATGTCAAAGTTCCTTTGAAAATCAAAGTGTTTATGTGGTTTCTACACAAACAAGTTATTTTAACCAAGGACAACTTGACAAAGCGTAATTGGACAGGGCCTACTAGGTGTAGTTTCTGTGATCGGGATGAAACAATTAAACATCTTTCTCTTGATTGCCCACTAGCTAGAGTTTTATGGAGGACAGTCCATATTGCTTTCAATATTTCTCCACCGAATTCAGTCAACACGTTATTTGGAACGTGGCTTAACAGGGTAGAGCCCGGGTTAGCGAGACATATTCGTGTGGGAGTGTGCGCCTTGGTGTGGGCGCTCTGGAATTGCAGAAATGATTTGGTTTTTAACAGGGCAACAAACATTCATTTTTTGCAGGTTATCTTCAGAGCTACGGCGCTTATCCGTTCCTGGTCGCTACTCACTCCGACGGAGGCCAGGGAGCGTTTGGTTACTGGATCTACCCGCTGGGAGACGGTAGCTCAGGATATCTTCAACCGGTTTGGATGGCGGTCATGTAATAGGATAGCAATTAGTTTCCCTGTCTATTTTTGAGCCAGCCGGTTGTGGTTTATCTCTTTGGCTAGTTAGTGTTTCTAGCCTTTTGTTCTGTGTGAGCCTTTTGTCTTATCTTTCTTTACTTATGGAGACATTGAGACCTTGTTAAACCTTTTTTATTTTAATTAATAAGATGGCCGTATGCATCATGCTGATGCAGAGGCCGGGGAGGCCCCCTTTTCGAAAAAAAACGAAAATTGCAGAAAACTTTTTTTGCGAGTGACAGAAAACTTTCTATAGGACTAGGTGCATGGCATAGTTGTCATGGAGACAAAAGAAGGTTAGGCTCAATGGATATTTTCCTTTGGAACTGCAAGCAAAATAGACCAGCTCTATTATATAGGGAAAATATTAAAGAGGAACAGCATTCTATGGAATTCGTGTGAAGCAAACACAGCGTGGTAATAAGGTTAGAAGGCGTCCCCCCTCCCCCCTCTCCCTCCTGCGACGCTCCCGCGAGCGCCGGGGGGGAAACCCTAGCGCCGCCTCCAGCTCCCCCCTCCTCCTACCTTCCTCCCCTTGCCGCCGCCTCGACGTACTGGCGGGCAAAGCCCGGCCAGTGCTGGCGGCGGCGGGGCACTTTCCTTCCCCTGCTCGGCCCGGCGGGCGCGGGCCTCAGGGTCAGGCGGCGGCGCGACGTTGGCTCGGGGCGTGGCGGCGCGGCGGCAGCAGACGGCGGCGGAGACGCGGGCTGTGGGCGGCGACGTGAAGGGGCTGCAGCAGCGGTGGTGCGCGGTGAGCTCTGGCGGCGACAGACGGCCAGATCTGGGCCCAGGCAGCGCGGGCCGAGGGCGGCGCGGGCTGCGGGCGTCCGCTCCTGCCGTGGCCGCGGTTGGTGGTGGTGGAGGCGCAGCAGCGGTGGCTGGTGGGCGTGCTGGTCGGGATCCAGGCGTCCCGCCGGCTGGACGACGGCGGCAGCGCAGATGGCCTCCCCGGTGAGTTTTCTTGGTGGTCAGTGGCGGTCCTTGGGGGTCCTCCTCGCCGGTGGCCGGGTCTGCGACGGTGGCTTTGCGCTGTTCTGTGACGACTGCTGAGATGGGGCGGCACAGGGGTGTGTCCGATGGGGAGGTTGCTGGAGGGATGGGTGGCGCCGACGGGCTCGGGTCACCCGTCACTGGCACAGGGGTGTGCCGGTCCGGATGCGTCCGCTCCCTTTCCTCCCCCTTTCCCCAGCCACATGCAGGTTGTCGCACTCCGGCGATGCTCAAGGCGGGTCGTCTGCCGCGGGACATCGGTCGGGGGTGTCCCTCTGGTACAAAGCTGGCCTCTTTGGATGGTCTTGGGGGTGCCTAGATGTTGGGCGGCGGCCCTAGTGGAGGGAGGCGTGGAGTTCGAGGGCGGAACCTGCGTCTCAGGTGCGGGTTGGTAGCCATGGCTTCGTGGGAGGCTTGGCTGCGGGTGGTGGGCGGAGCGGGGGTGTCGGAGGGGTGTGATCACAGGGGTCCATCACTTGCCCAGTCCTCGCACTGGCCGGCGGCGGCGGCGTCCACGGACGTCGTATCCTTCTTGAAGGCTCCGTCGTGGTGCTCCCACTCCTCTGTTTGGCTCCGGGTGAAAACTTGATCTTCGGATCGGATGGTGGCGGCTATCCGTGGTCGTACCCTTCTGGGAGGCACCGTCCTGGAGTCCTTGCTCCGTCTTTGTCCGTCTCACCCTCCTCGGTGGCTCCAAGTAGTTCTTCTTTGTTCTTCTCTAGTTTGCTTGGTTGTCATCCGAGTGGTGTGTCGGTGCCCGGCACCTTTGTATCTTGCCTTGGGTATGTGCGGTGTGTCGTGGTGGGTGTGTTTGTATCGGTTTGCTCGGATGTTTGTGGTGATGTTTGCTTTATAATATAAAAGCGGGGGGCAACCCTTTTTCGGTAAGCAAACACATTTAAATTTTCCAGGAAGAAATCCGCTGAATACAATTTTGTATGTATAGCCATATGTATATGTATATGTATATCTGCACTTACAATATATATAAACAATATGTTTTGATACAAGTTAATGCACGTACGTACAAATCGTGACGACACCCTCCAGTTTCACACCCGGTTAATCAACAGACGCAAGCGCCGCTACTGATCGAGCTTACAGTAGAAGAAACAAACAAATAGTGTTACAATAAGTAGTCATGATCAGAGATAGTCGACGACCTTTCAGAAGTGATTGCACGGCCCTGGGGCACGGACGACCGCCAATGCAGAGGTTAGAAACGCCCATTTCCCACTCAAAAACATGCTGGAAATGCCCTTGCTCCCCTTGCCGGGGAGCCCGAGCTGCCACGAGCTGCTGCACCCGCCGTCGCAACCCCGTCGTCCTGGCTTCGCCTTCTTCCTCGCCGTCTCTTCTTCTCGCTTGGTTACGGTTTCCTTGGGTGCCAGGAGGAGTGACACGATCTGCAGCAGCTCACTCACTGTCGCCTCCGGCCTCTGGTGCTGCGGTGATGGCGGCCTCCTCATCGTCGGGAATTTGCCCCTGATGAGTGCCTTCACCTTGCCAAAGACGGAGACCCTGCTACTGCTACTACCACTACCGCTAACTTTGGACGTGACGGGGAGATGATGGAACTTCTCGACCGCCTTGCTGACCTCACTCGCTGCTGGATTCAGGTGGAAGCTGACCTTCTTCGGGGGCTCGACGCGGTGGAAGAATGTCTTCGCCGCGCCGACCCGCGAGACGAAGAGCCCGCGCTGCACGTCGACCTTCCCGTACAGGTCGAAGGACGCGTTTGGGCTGGTGGTGTTGCAGTCGCCGCCGTTGCCGAAACCAATAGCAAGAGCGAAGTCGTCAGGCTGAGATTGCGAGAAGATGGGGGCCGTGTCGATGCCGCCTTCGTCAGTGGTATGATCGGTCATGTGGTGACCGGCTTCTCCTGCAGTCTAACACCCAGTTAGTGCATGCTTGAAGGCTACCTCTGTGTACAAGAGCTAGATAAGCCAATGGAGCAAATGTTACAGCCAAAATTTTAAGTACCTGAATTCTCTGCGGCATCTTGTATAGGATAGTGCGTGATGCCTTCTGCTGGATTGCTTTCATCTCCTTCCACCACGATCTGCTTCAGGAAAATTGGTGCTTGTGTTGTGATTAGCAACGAAATATATCTTGAACACATACCAAACTATATATTGTGGAAGCAAGTTATACCTCTCCAAGATCATTGTTCACCAGCTTGACACCTCTGAGGTTCTCCACCGGCCGCTTCTTCTCTTCCTTGAACTCCTGCATGTCACTGATCTCAACCAGCCTGCCGGGTTCGTCATCACGCCTCATCATTGACGCACCGATGCCGCACATATGGTAGAAATTGTCGACCTCCTCCTTCGCCTTCGCCGCGCCGAGATCAACGAGGGAGGACAGCTCGTTCATGTAGTGGCCGCCGCCACTGCTGGTGCCGGCACCTAACCACATATCAGGGTAGCTGCTGCTACCGGAGCCATTGATCAGCTCCTGAGACGCCGAGGCAACTGACAGGAACTCCTGGAGGATGTCGACCTCGTTGGGGTTGCTCTGGAGTATGCCGGTTTTCGTGTCGAGGCTGACATCGTGTGGGAAATCCTCCACCTCCAATGGCGGCAGGGCCAACCTGTGCTGCAGCCTTGCACACTCTAGTGCAACATCCACCTGCATCGACATGTATATGCATTAAGCACCCAAAAATTTACTGCATTTGAGCTGAATATATTACTACCTGAAGTCTGAAACAGTGGCGTTATTTCTGTATATATCTGTAATTCAGTATATGTACCTTGGATGGAAGGCATGAGAAGTTGGAGGCAGCAGCTGGGTTCATGAAGTAGGGGTTGGTGGCGTTGAAGGCGTCTTCACTCAAGAACTGCATCCACCTGCCGTCCTCCTGAGGCATGCCGCCCATCATCTGCATCCCAAACCCACTGCCATGCATGGATCCTGAAGTCATTGGGGCCTCCGTCGGGAACGAGAAGCTGCTGCTCTCGAAGTCATCACCACCACCTCTTCCATCACACGGTGTTGGGGAGCGCTCGACGCTGCTCGGAGTCCACTGAGGCTGCTCCCCGTGGTACTGCGCCGCGCCATAGTGCTCCATGATCTTCGGCCCGGGCGCTGTCTTCTTGAAAATCCGACACAATGCATACGCGTCCTGTATACAAAACCATGTTTGTTAATGTTCTACAAGAGATCAAGAGTCTGGGCAATATGTGGAACCTCAAATGATTACGCCATGATTTTTCCCCCAGTGTACGTAGAACTGTAGTAGGGAGTAATGTGGTACCTGTAAGCCGTTGTCGATCTCGCATTCCCTCTCGTCGAGGCGGTACTCGTGCATGACCCAGTCGGTGCGAGACCCATGCGGGGCACGGCCACGGTAGTACACAAGGGTCTTCTTCATACCAACTGCACGCTTCTGCGAATTCACTTTGCGGTCTTTCCCGGTTGCCTTCCAGTAGCCGGCTTTGGTTGCGCGGTTCGTCCTTGATCCATTCGGGTACTTGCGGTCTCGTGGGCTGAAGAAGTACCATTCCAGGTCTTTGCTCGGAAGGAATGACTTTTCTGTAATTAAAGGTATGGGAGAAGTCATGCTTACAGTACAGCACACATATATTAAGATAGACAGTCTTCTATGAGTATGTGTACCTTAACCATGCATGATTAGAGCTAATTGCAGAAACCAAATGTGTCTATCGACCATTATATATAGCTAGCCTACCATCGTTCAAAAGAAAAACTAGACAACACTTTATATGCATTATCTTGTCTTGGAAACTGTGCAACTTTTGTTCATCTGCATGACTTCTGCAACCTTTTTTCATCTTCTTGACTTGACTTAGGTCATCTTTCAACTCGCTTTCTTAATTTCTTGTTTGCTGTTGCCACTCACCAAAGAAGAACACACGAATCCTCTTTATCTAATTAGATTTGAAAATCGTTTTTTTTACAGTAGCAGTTTCACGCAATGCATTTAGGGGGGTGATCTTTAGCAAATGATCAAGCTTGAAAGCAAATTGCAAGTGGATAAAGAGAATATATCTTTTCTTCAAATCTCTGCGTGATTGTGACATGATCCAAAATATATAGGCTTTAGCTTTGTTATCGCTGTGATAAAGGATTTCTTTCCCTTTCAAGTAGCTCAATGCAGGACAGAGACATTACGTGATGGCCTTTACACTTAGGAGAATTTTGACACAAGTATTGGAAGATTAATTTCTTTCAACAAAAAGGAGCAACATCTATCAATATCACACCTTTCGGTGTGCATAAAATGTTTGAAAGTAGATGCAAGTTCCAAAGTATAGTTAACACAAACAGAGCGCTAGGCTAGGATGCATGGGGACGGTACACTAAACTATATATGCACAGGTTTCTTTCATGAAAGCATTTTATGGGTGGAAACCAAATATTCTAGAAATGCATTGATTCATGCAAAATATTAAGTTAGAGTAGCATTGAACAAGGGCCAGTTAATATTATTATATCAATATAATAGGACGATGAAGTGCTCATCAAGAAGGGAACTTCTGATTATTCTTTCCTGAAGAATTGGCACTGGCATTTCTTGGATGGGATAGTAGCACAAGAATTGAATAAGATTGCTTAATGTCTTCACAACAGGGCATCCAAAACAAATATCAGAGTGGTGTACGTGTAGGTGCTTTCCTTGGAGAACAAGGTGTATGCAGTGCAAAATCCCATAATTAATCCACGGAAGACTTACAACAGAGTAATTCAAACAGCTATCTTCTGTCCAAAAGAGAATTTAACTAATTAACTACCAGTTTGGAACGCTTGTATCTCCTTATCCCCAAATTTCTACTGAAGTTTTGGTAGTGAAATTAGCTACGAGGACCTTGTTCTCTAATAGTCTGATGGGAATTAACTGCGGATGCTTACATGGACGTAGGGTTTTGGATTGAAATACTCTAATCAGGAGCTAGTGCCAATACAAACATTTCTATTAGGAAGGAAGAAGAAAGTATACGCACCTGGAAGGTCCCAGGGCTCGCACTTGTAAAGATCAACCTCCGGGATGATCTCGAGCTCAATCTGCCTCCCGTTGATCTTGCTCTTAAGGTAGTAGATGATGAGCTCCTCGTCAGTTGGGTGAAACCGGAAGCCCGGCGGCAGACTCACGGGCGCCATGAATCTGCTTAACTTCTTCCTCTTCCTCCGAGAGCTCCCACAGCAAAAGGATCGACGCTTGGAGCGGAGCTAGGCAGGCGGGCAGGCAGGGCTCTCCAAAGCTAAAATGCGGACAGCCACACCAGCCCTGATCGAACAGCTAGCCAGCTATATGGCTAGCAATGAATCGTCGTCAGCTACGAATGTACAAAACCTGCAAATTGCAATGACACGCACACACACACATGAGTCATCAACTCATCATGCATAGAAAGTAGAAACCAACCAATTCAGAGGAGCAGCAGAGATCGATGCATGAGGAGAAGGAGGAGGCCGACCTTGGGTGCTGATGGCTAATGGCGCCCAGGGGGAGAGGAGGAAGAAGGGAGAGGAGGGAGGGAGGGAGGGAAAGGGGCAGAGGGGGGAGCATGCTTTATAGCAAAGCTTGTGGGATTATTTTGCGCGCAAACAACGCTCGGATTCTTCTCGTCCTTGACAAGCTCTCCCTGTCTCTGTCTCTGTCTCCCTTGGGTCCTTTGCTTTTGCTTTGTGCTGCGTCAGGCTCGCTCGGATGCATGGCTTTTGTGTATGGGATAGAAATATCCCAATCTTCTCCGCTTGTCTTTGGCTGGCCGAGCCAAAGCCGCCTGCATGCCTAGCCGTCTAGCTACGGCCTGGCCGGCCTCCTGCCTGCGTGTGTAGTGTAGGAGGTGCATGCGGCGCGGCCATGGGGGAGATGCCATTGGCCGGCTGGCTGCCGTGTGGGCCCGTGAAGGAGAAGGAGAAGCCTAGTCAGCACCCGTTGGAATGGGGGAGGGCCCCAAGGTTGGTACTCGATTCCCTCCCGCGCTTTTTCCATGCCCGGCCCGCCGTCCTTCGCTTTGACGGTTTACGTCACGTTCATACACGCGGCCCCATGTAGATCTTGCCGGGCGGGAGCATGCATGCATGCATGCCTCGGCCGGCGTGCCCGGCACTCCAGATTACTCGTTGTAGTAATTAGCAGCAGCCAATGCATGTAGATGTAGCTAGTGCTAGACCATCTTTCGCCAGCACTGATTGACTGTCTCTCAACCGAGCGGCACTGGCGCCGATGCTGCGTGCATGCGTCCATGGACTGTGGTAACATGTTAAAGTCGATCAACTGGTGTGTTGCTCGACCGGTCTGGGGTGGATGCATGCCAATCTAGGCAATGCTCACAGTGTCTTACGTGATGGCTGCAAACATGCATGCATGCCGGCATTGCCACCATGGAAACACTGTCAAAGAGGACAAGAGAGAATTCAGTGTTGCTGCTCTTAATAGTTGCAACTAAGTAAGAAGCTGGTGGTCTAACCGGTAAAAATATGCTTGCTTGCTTGGTGGAATCTGCTTTCAGAAAGAAAAAAACTGGTAGCTACCAGTGATGCAGGGAGCCGCCGGCCGGCTGGTTCACATGTGACATCGTCATTAGCGGATAAATCCCATCTGTTCCAACAACATTAGCTAGATATTCTAAAGTGCGAGTTAGACATGCATGCTGATGTTTGTTTAGATTAGAGACATGCTGCTAACGATAATTAGCAGATAATGTTGGTACAGCTGATAACAAACTAAAGGCTGTGCGGCCAGCACCGGAAACCCAGGAGGCCGATAAAGAGCTAGCGTGCTCACACTGTCCACACCACACTGGAAGTGGAAGGAGCCGGAAAAGGCCTCTGTTGGAGCCAGCCGGTGACGAGGAGAACAGTCATCCGAATCCGAAGGTCCCACTAAACACACAAAAGACTTCGTTCATTCACACATCTGACTGATCGCTCATGCATGGATTTTATGGTAAAAACGAGCGCTTGAAAACGGCCACCGTCCTTTTACCAAAGTGGGCAGCCGGGATCGTCGGCCCATTTCTTCCCTGGGAGAAAAACGACGTGCACACACATAAAGATAATAGGGTCAAAATCAGGAGCATATATGTCTTGTCAGCTGAATAAGATGCGTCTCTGTTAGTACTTAGTAGTAGTTCGTTCTCCGTCTAATCGACAACTCAGCTGCTAACTAACTAAAATCAAGCTGCGCTCCTCCAATCGGCTCTCGGCAGCGTGCGACGAGCTAATGATGGCGACCATCTCTCTCGTTCTCTCAGCACTGAGGAGGCATGCAGGTAGCTAGCAAAATTACAAAAAGAGACCGGTGGCTGCTACTAGCTAAAGGCAGGCGGTGACATGATCCGGCAACTGTACTATGATGGCCCAGGCTTTCGACACGTCCCCCCTGCTATTTTGCCATTGCTACAGAGCCTACTCCTACATGGCAATGCAAGCTGGGTCCCCGGCGCTTTCCAACTTGCGGCTGGCTGCTGAAATCTGAATGGTGTGTGTGTGGGCATCGCTTGTGGGCCACTTTTCCTTTATATCAATCCATCCCATCCCATCTCCCCGCCCCAGAGCACAGCTTTAGGTTCCTTTCTCCTTTCCGGGTTTATGCTTCTCCCCGCCACCCCTCACACCACAGCCACACCGCCCGCGCCCGTCCAAGGGTGGTATCTCCTCTCCTACGCCCTAAGAGCATCTTCAGCCGTTGGCCCTTCAAGGGGCGCCTAAAATCGCCGTCTGGGGGTGACCCGCCCGGGGGCGGTATCTCCTCTCCTACGCCCTAAACCATCCCTTCCACCTCCGCCTATGCTACATATCTATAATGCTAACCATGTTCAGTTAATTACCGTCGAGCTCCCGATGAAGGTTAATTGCCATCACTAGATTATTTATGGCCGGTAAAACTAGAATCATCCACGCCATCTTTAATTTTTGCTTACCGTGGTCTACAGCAATGGGACTAGCTAATGTTATTTTTTTTTCCTTTTTTTGTTGGTAATGGAGATGGCCAATGCTTTGGCTTGACAACATTCAGGGAACAGTGAATCAAACTTAGTCTAATCGACTAACCACTAGGGTTAGGTTAATTACCATCACTAGATTTAGCATGCCGCACTAGCCGACGCAAAAGGTTGCACAAGGGAGTACAGTAAGTGCGGCATGGTGACATCATGGATCGGCGGTGAAACCAGTCGGTAGATCCGACAGCTTAGAGTAAACGGGAATGAAGGGCGCACATGACGCAATTCATTTACAACTTGAAAGCAATGCGGTTTAGCTAGTGCTGGCGTCCGTAATCTAATGAAAAACGCTAAAGCACGCGTGATTGGCCAGCTCGATTAGCAAAGGAGGCCCGGACCTCCACATCTTCACATGGCTTTAAGGAATATGAGCAGGCAAAAGGGGGAATTTAACCCACCCTGGACCCAGCAGATGAGATCGTGTGTAATCGTTGATCGTAATGATGCCAGAGACAAAACCCGCCTACGTACTCATAAGACCAATGATTATGGTCTAAATTACATGTGTTCTATTCTAGTATGATAATATTCAACTGAAACTGTTCGTCGCATTTCCTGGCTTTCCCAAGAATAATCCATCTTCCTTTGCTTTTAGAGTATATCTGTCTTAAATCAAAATCGAGGCACAATTCGATAAACGAACCCGAGACGCCCTCCTAAGGCAGGCCCTGTTTGGATCACCGTTTTCCTTCTAAAAACCCTTGTAAAAAATACATGTTCCATTTCCTGCCCGGAATTTGCTCAGCGGGCAGTAAGGTACATGTGTAAGTTATACACCTCCGTATTAAATTACATCGATTCCAAGCGCGATCTAAAGTTCAGACAGACAGCTATGTGACAGGCCACTAGTTGGGATAAAAAAGATAAATTAAATTAACGTTCGGCAATAGATTAACCGGGGTAGGAATAATCCTTACAACTTTGGAGGTGGTATTGGGATCAGACCTTGAGTGCCCGCATTGCCATACATCCGTGGAGAGATATGGGTGGCCTCTGCGAGCTGCAAGCAAAGTACTACTTCAACCTGGGTACAGAAAAAAATAACCGCGATTAAGATATATGCCGAGACATATTCTGTTCAAAAGCACCTCACGGAAAGTTGTTTAATCACAAAGGGTTGCAGAGCTCAATGGCAGTGTCGGTTCTGATTAGAGGAGAAGAGGAATCACGTACAGCAAGAAGAAAAGAAGGCCTCAACAGCGTAGCCGAAAGGGTAGGCCACCCCCCTAGCCACCCCCAACTTTCGAACCCCAAAAGGAGGCTATTGTGTGCAAGTATCTCGGCGCTTCCTCGAGAATCTGCCGCTGCCCAAACAGGGAAGGATATCTGAACACCAGATGATGAAGCAATACGATACGAATGATGTAGATGACAGGGAAATGCACGTATGCTTTATCTGTTTGCGGTGTAGACAGAGAAAGCTGATCAACTTATGGGAAATGAAGTTTATATGTGTTCCTCCTGTAGCAGTCCAAAAACTCCGTATTCGGTTCCCACCGGTGTCATTTGCTTGACTGTGATGATTAAAATCCATAGGGGTATAGGACCATATATAAGTACCCCGTAAAGTAAAGCAGTCTAGGGCTTTGGACATTTTGCTTATGTCAGCTTCAGTCACTATCTGAAGCTTTTACGGGTTTACTACTCTCTGATTCGTCGGCCCTAGGCAAGTCTAGATATAAATTCTGTTTAGCTTAGCATGAAAATGCTATATTCCAGAACAGTAATAATCAGTTAGAGAACTTTCTTGCATACAGGGTTCTAACGGTAGGAATCAAAGCTCCAAAGGTGAGGTTCACTTGTTATAAACTTATAATAAATATGTATGGTTAGCTAACGGAAGATGGTCAGATTTACTCTATAAACTGGCATTGCAGACACTATTGCTTACATGTAAACATAATACATACTCTTCAAAGAACTTTTACAGACACAGCAAAAGGTAAGGATTAATGGTCTGGTCATCAGATTTGACTTACCTGGACATTGACACCGAATCCTGACAAAGTACTGAATTCAGCACCTGATGACCGATACTTCATGCTCTACGTGATAAGGCTCGAGCCAATCAACTGCAAGATTGTGTTCGCTGGAAAAAAGATAGCAACAAAGGGTGTGCTGCTGGGATAAGAATTCAGAGACTGCGTTGGTTCTTTACCATTGTGAGCGGGTATAATAACCCGTACTACCATGCTAGCGTCTTCAACAACTTCATAGCACTATAGCAGCAACAAACATAGATCATTAGTTATAACTAGAATTAGCTTTTAGATCTGATACTGCTTACTGGGAAACAACACATGTTTTAATGATAGCAGCACATGTGACTACCTTATGCTCTTCGGATTTTAAGCCTAGATCCTAGTAAACATATATTTCGTCGCTTGAGGCAGTAACTGTAACAACAAGACTGTCATTTATAACAGAGAAAACTATCAATTTAGAGAACAGGGAACACGATGGAACTAATCCAAGCAAACGTAAGTATTAGAGCACACACAAGGGGAGAAAACAAACGTGCGTCCTTGATATTCTCATAGTATATCTTGTTTTATACAGATCGGATAAGAATAACTTGGATGAGCAAATAAGTTCACAAAAAGATGCATGCCTACTGCCTACGGAGCTTGAAGCAGAACAAGCAAAAGCACAAAACGTGGGGAAAACATGACAAAAATGCAGTCTTGAGCACAGGAAAAGGAATTATGGAACTGAGGTCAACATCGAACGGAAAGTTGGGCTATTCCCTTTAATCATTCGATACTTCAAATAAATTTGTAAGACATGATGAGGAACTTGCACATGTTTAACATGCTTGCTTGTCTCATGATGAAACTGAGAAAGCAAGAAATCCTGTTAGGTTCTTTTTTGAGGATCAAATCTTGTTGGCTTCAAAATTTATTCAGCCTGACATCGTAACAACTTAGTACTTACTGTATGATATAGTTCAATGTGAAATTAGGAACATGCTGTGTGACCGCTGTCTTGATTTTACTATGGACGGAAAATTATCTTTTACGAAACAACTGCGCTGAAAGGCTAAAGTATATTTGCAGGTAACCGCTTCTAAGCAGAAAAGATGAGCTGCTTAAGTGGTCGGTTCCTCTTGAAAGAAGTAACGTCATGATACCAGCATCAGGGTATCCAGCACCATGAAAGGCGAAAAGGATGATAAGGATAAAAAGAAGCAGTCGTTTTCAGTTCTGCTCCAAAACAAAATGGCACCATTGTAAGTACTAGTACCTCATAATTAGCTTCATGAACTCATAGTCAAGCTTCTAAATCAAGGCCGATATGACCGATATAAAGGCCGATATATCACTTTTGGGGCTCTACCGATATAGACATAACATATCATTTTGTAAATATCATTTTCAAACATATCACCCGATATGGACCGAAATATCAACCGATATGGCCGATATCTAGCCCAATATGTCCACCGATATAGCACGATACGTAGATAACAATAGTTCATTATTAAGTAACAGTGAAATAAGATTACGCACTTACAACTTCAGCATATATTATGAAAGTCGTGCACAATGTTTCATACAAATCCATACATATCATATTGTTTTTAATCATAGAGTAAGAATTTTGTGAATCTTTCCTTAATAGTTTCTTAATCAACAAGTTAATAAACTAGGAATCTAATAGTGTTATGTTGAAGCATTGTCATCACACATTTTGTTTTACTAAAAATACATGTTTTGAACAAGAATAATGAAAAAAAAGACTAGACATGTTTTCTTCGATATATCTACATATCATCCGATATATCACCCGATATCCAACATCCGATATGTCGAAGCTAAACCGATATGAACCCGATATCCGATATTTTGAAGCTTGCTCATAGTGAGGATAAAGATGAAGTCAAAAGAAGTCAGATGTAGGATACAACGTCAAAAGAAGCTGCATGAACTCATAGTGAGGATAAAGATGTAGTGAGATACCTATGGGCTTTCGATCCTATTTTTCAGTCATCTGTCCCCGTATAAGATGAGCTGCTGAATTAAGTTCATAAAGAGTTGGCAGTCATAGTGGTGTGAAAAAGGTTCACACTGACGCATTGTCCACTTTTTACTTACCATGGAACACATTTCATTTACCCATTCACATTACTTGTTCCAAAATTACTAGTACTAGAGCACTGTTAAGAATAGTACATATTGTTTAATAATACATTTAAGATCCAGTGAGCTGTAAAATAAATAGGACTTGCCATCGAGTACTGCTAATGCCTCCCAACACAACACAAGCAAAAGAAGTTGTATTTAACTGTATACAGCAGCAAGCAAGTTCATAAGCCATAACTACCATGTTGGTATGCAGCTGCTTCCAAGAGCAGTTAGAACTTTTTCATCATAGACCGAAGGTTTTATGAACAGAGCATTAACACCTCCAACAACTAAGTGATTTTACCCGAGTGGCCAGGTTGCAAAGGCCTATGTTCCAAAAGCCAGATTATGCACTAAATAGTACCCAATTAAGATGCCCCACTAACACACTGAATACCGTTGCACTCTCACACATTTTCGTTACATATGAGTCACTTTCAGGTTCTGAGTACAGTTGGAGAGAGCAGTTTCTCCCTCTAAACCTAGTTACAAACTGCAAATTTTAGTTTGTAATACCTCCAAATTTCCTCCTGGGTTGATCTTGGCAGTCAGCAGACACCAGTTGCAGAAATTGTAAAATTGATAAAGAAAAGCTAACTAAAACACAAAGCCAAATGTCTACACAAATATTTGTTTAAAACTGCCTTAATCACCACAGTTAGCACAGCCATGCCCACCAACTCATGCAACGCTGCATGATAACTGCAGATTGCAGAATACAGAAGTTGTGTTGGGCCTCTGTTTACCCTCCATCCATTATAAACATGCTGTACTTTAATTGTGCTAGTTATAAAACTCGAAACAACATTACATATTCATTATGTAGCAAAAGTTTGAGAAACCCCAAGAAGAATAAGTTGAATATAATCACGTATCAAATGGAAAATAATACCTTCAAGCACACCTAAATATATTCACGAAGTTATGGGCACTGCAGACATAGTAGTGCAGAGGTGTTAATAATAATGGAACAGCCACAGATTACATAGCTTTTTCTTCTAAACAGAATTAACTAGAAAGCTCTGAGCACTGCAGACATAGGGATCGTGTTTATATGCTAAATTACAATCAAAAAACTACATTTCCGTATAAATACAGTGTAGTAGCTTGAGGCCATCATAAAACAGAGAACATAATCAATCACTTAGCATTTTTTGTTGGAAGGTACGTGCTCCATATAATTTGTTTTGGTTTCTAAGCATTTATACTAAAAGATTCGCATAATAATGGTGAACAGTGCCAGGACGGCAAGATCAGTAATGGCACAAGTATACGAGCAGCCTGGAAGTATTGTGAACTATGCCTGTGTGTGTGCCGCAGATCACTGGGAAATGGTATAAGAGACTATTTGTTAAGAATATCCAAATATACTAGTTCAGAAGTCATTTTATCACTGATGAGACAGAGTTGTGTCAGAGATGAGTGAAAACAGTTGAAGGTATATGTTTTCTTCAAACTGACATTACAGAGCTAACACATAACAATATAACTAGTGAAAACACACTTAATTCAGAGAACTTTTATGCACTGACAGGTACAAATGCCATTTATCATTTCCTAGCTTCATCCATTCCAAGATAAAATATACTACCACGAATCATCTCATATACTCATCTCGTCAGTGCCGCGCTGCGATGCTATATATCAAAACCTAATGAGTGTGCTTCCAGGGCAAACCTCTCACCAACTAAGTGTTGAAACTTCTGGGCTTTCGCCTGTATAAAAGAATAATGCCTGGAAAATCTGAAAGGCCTGTGTATTTTTTTTTAGAAAAGGAGGATGACCCCCGGCCTCTGCATCTGGGAGATGCATACGGCCACTTTATTAATTATTCTCGAGGACCTTACAAAGTATTACAAACAATATACCTGAATCCACCATCTTGGCAACATATGCCGCTACTCTTATCCATATGATGAAGGGATGCTAGCTGGGCCACTACCCAAACCACTCACCTAAACCTAACATCAAAAGCCGGAAGCCCCAGCCGAGCCACATACCGGGTCTGGGGCACAATCCGGTCAGACACACTCTTGTGTCGTCGCAACCATCTTCCACGGGTCCGTCTTCAGATTATATTGAGTCTTCTACCTTGTGTAGGCCACTCCGCCATCGACGTCACCATGACGCCAGACAGCTACCTCCTCCTGCGCGAGTCCATCTCCGCGCATCGGATACCGAGCCTCCACGGCACCATGCCGCCGATCTCCGCTGCCAAATGAGTGAGATGAAGTACCGCTCCACCACGGCATGTACAAGGTGAGGAAGGGCGAGGTCCCCATCGGAGACACGGCCGGAAGAGGAGCACCGCAGCCACGAGACATCTGCCCGGAGCTGCGACACGGCAGATCAGACGGGCCGCCACCAGGAACCAGACAAACTCGCCATGCACGCCCAGCATCCCCATGCCCAAGTCGGCGCCTCCAAGAAGGTGACGACAATGTGGCGCCGCCGCCGCTTAGCCACCAGGGCTAGGGTTTTCACCCGGGCGCAGGGGAAGGGGGGAGGCAGGAGAGGTTGAGCCTCGGTGCCGCCACCAAGGAGGGAATGGCGTCCGGGACGCCATCGACGCCGTGACCGCCACCGGCGGCCAAGGGTTTCCCCCGGCCAAGCACCCTGCCACCACCTTCGAACCAGCCACAGCATCAGCAGGCGCGTGCACGCCGGAGATCCAAGCCGGCCGGAGGTCATGCATCACGAGCGGACCAGAACGCCTCAGACCTGACGAAGGGAGTCCGGGGCCTCCCCGCGCCACGACCAGCGCCCACCGGGACCTCGCTGCCCGCGCAGCCGAGGGGACCCGGCCTACCTCACCGACGAGCACTCCCCGCCGCCGGAGGAGCGCTGTCCGCACCAGCGAGGCCGCCGCCTCAGATCCGGGCCCTCACCACCGAAAGCGAGCGGCCAGAGGCCTCGCCGCCGCCCTCACAGGCAGCCGCGCGGGGGCCCCGGCGGCCGCCTCCGGCAGCGGCGAGGAGGAGGGGAAGGGGGAGGTGGCGGCGCGAGGGAACCCTAGGTCGCCCTCGGGAGAGCGACGCGGGGGGGGGGGGGGGGGGGGTTACGCAGGGGGATGCAACTATTACCTGATACGTTGTAGTTTTACCTTTAAAAATGGGAGAGATTTTCACTTCCCGGCCTCTGCACCAACCAAGGATGCATACAGCCATTTTAGTATGAGTACCAAGATAAACATGGTCCTCGGAATTTTTTAAATGAGTATCAAGATATTTCTTGATGAGAGGTTACACCACACACCAAGCTTGATCCTCAATAAAACAGGGAAAACCCCTGTGCATCACCTGTCAATTCTAGGAATTGAACTCGGGTCGCTAGGCTGCACAACCGCATGCCCAACCACTGAGCCAAGGCTCAAATTGCCTGATACGTTGTAGTTTTACCTTTAAAAATGGGAGAGATTTTCACTTCCCGGCCTCTGCACCAACCAGGGATGCATACAGCCATTTTAGTATGAGTACCAAGATAAATATGGTCCTCGGAATTTTTTAAATGAGTATCAAGATATTTCTTGATGAGAGGTTACACCACACACCAAGCTTGATCCTCAATAAAACGGGGAAAACCCCTGTGCATCACCTGTCAATTCTAGGAATTGAACTCGGGTCGCTAGGCTGCACAACCGCATGCCCAACCACTGAGCCAAGGCTCTCTTTGCCTGATACGTTGTAGTTTTACCTTTAAAAATGGGAGAGATTTTCACTTCCCGGCCTCTGCACCAACCAGGGATGCATACAGCCATTTGAGTATGAGTACCAAGATAAACATGGTCCTCGGAATTTTTTAAATGAGTATCAAGATATTTCTTGATGAGAGGTTACACCACACACCAAGCTTGATCCTCAATAAAACGGGGAAAACCCCTGTGCATCACCTGTCAATTCTAGGAATTGAACTCGGGTCGCTAGGCTGCACAACCGCATGCCCAACCACTGAGCCAAGGCTCTCTTTGCCTGATACGTTGTAGTTTTACCTTTAAAAATGGGAGAGATTTTCACTTCCCGGCCTCTGCACCAACCAGGGATGCATACAGCCATTTTAGTATGAGTACCAAGATAAACATGGTCCTCAGAATTTTTTAAATGAGTATCAAGATATTTCTTGATGAGAGGTTACACCACACACCAAGCTTGATCCTCAATAAAACGGGGAAAACCCCTGTGCATCACCTGTCAATTCTAGGAATTGAACTCGGGTCGCTAGGCTGCACAACCGCATGCCCAACCACTGAGCCAAGGCTCTCTTTGCCACTTTCTACCGGTCAGTGGTCAGTTTGTTTATCCTCTTTCTCTTTTGTTTGTATCAAATACAATAGCTAATTCAAATGCCCTACATCAAGAATGACAATCTTCTGTTCAATGAAGCATACAAGATGTCCTTCATTAATACTAGTACAAAACAGCAAGAAAATCTTTGAGCACTAATAATGATTAAAACAGACCACTGCAACAGTTATTTTTCTGCTAGTTTTGGTCATCAAATATCTTTTTGATGCCCCCGTTCATCATTCTGCAAACCAAGACAGTGTTCATAACAAACATGACCATTACTTCTTTTATTTATCTGACAATAAAAAATGTATATAATGAGATGAAAAAATATGAAAATTCTAGTAATAACATCTGTTCAGCATGAATCCAGATAAGTTTTTGTATATTAGCAATTAAAAGTTTAGGAATGTTGACAGCACAGATTCTAAAACGGAGTCTAAGGAAAATTCTCCTCAAATGTCACGCTAGTATCATACATAGTACTACAATTGGATACAAACAGGGCTAAGCACCATTACTTGAATGCATATCCTCTGCCTTCACAGTGTTCATTCAAACTCCTCTATCTAACAAGTGTCGGTTCGAGATATGGTGTCAGGGTTTTTCTGACAACATCCCACCATCACCAGTTCATCTGTTCTGTTAGAAGAACGCCCGCTGCATAAATGCTACATAATTCACTGTTTATTTTTCTTACTATGGCGGTATGGCCTTGAGACCAATACTCTGTAACTGCTTTATCAGCAGATATGCCAGTTACACAGCAAAGTATAGAATATAACAACTATAATTGCTACCCTGACACTCTTGAATTAAGTCTAGTAACATCTGAAGTTGGCCATTCAGACCATACTAAACAAAAGAATACTACCGTAAGACCCTAGGTCTTAGCCGTTTCCAAATTAGTAAAGGGGCATGTCCAATTTACAGGGGCATGCCCTCACACAACTTCACTATATTAACAATCATCATACTCTCGTGGAAAAGATATGAAATCAGACTGCCAAGCAAGTACCGACGTATAACAGGACACTTCATTCAGGTAGTAAAATACACAAGAAGCAAGTAGCAGTAAAGCAAAGTTACCTGCGGCCGTATTGAGACTGAGATACTTGGAGATCTTGGTGGTGAGGTTGCGCATGTCAGTGAAGTCTTTGCCGGCAACAAGCTTGCCCACACCTCGCAGCGTCTTCTTCCTCAAGTCAACAGCGATCACCACCTCCATCTCCTTGGACAGCAGGTACACAACATCATCATCCATACTCATTGTGGGGAAACCCATGGCGAGGACTGGCAGCGACGTTGCCTCGGGCTCACTGTCACTGATACTGCCTGGCGTCCCAGGCAGCAGCTTGGAATGCATTGGCCTGACAATGATCTCATCGACATCCGGTGCAGCCAGGGCTCCAGTCCTCCCATGACAGAATCGGGATCGGCATGCTCCACTTGGTGGCCCTCCAGCCATCGCAGCGGGGTTAAGGGCGTGGCTTCTCGTGACAGTGAGCACGTCGTGGAGCACGGTACTTTCGTCGAACACGTTGAAGGCGAGGATACCGCGCGGGCCTCCAAGCATGATCCGTGCGTGTAGAGGAAGTAGTCGAAGCAGCACTTGAGCGCAAAGGACAAGAAGGCAGGATCTGGAAACAGCAAACACAGGGATAATCCAGGAAGTAGCGCAAGCGTAGCCGCGCGTAGCGGAGCAGCACGAGGTCGGCGTCGGCCTCCGCGGCGACGACCCTGGGCGCCCCCGCGAAGTCGGCGGCGGCGAGGCCGAGGACCGGGGCTATGGACGGATTCGTGGCGGGCAGAACGAAACAGAACACAGACCGACAGACAAACCACACGAGAGATATATACTGAACAGCAACAGCGAATCCATTGATCAATCTGAAACCATATGCACCACATCCAACTCCACAGCACGAGACACCACATCGGTAACCCCTAACAATGGCTAACACCGGCACCGGACACACGGAACATCAAGAGGAACACGCGAGAACGCGACCATGGGATCAGCCGCCGAAGCCGTAGAGGGTGCGGCCCTGGCGCTTGAGCGCGTAGACGACGTCCATGGCGGTGACGGTCTTGCGGCGGGCGTGCTCGGTGTAGGTGACGGCGTCGCGGATGACGTTCTCGAGGAAGATCTTGAGCACGCCCCGGGTCTCCTCGTAGATGAGCCCGGAGATGCGCTTCACGCCGCCCCTGCGCGCCAGACGCCGGATCGCCGGCTTGGTGATGCCCTGGATGTTGTCGCGGAGCACCTTCCGGTGGCGCTTGGCGCCGCCCTTGCCCAGCCCCTTGCCTCCCTTGCCGCGGCCCGACATTGCTGAGCTCCTAACGGGACGAAGAAGCTGACGCTCGGAGTTCTTGCTGGTGGAGGATTTGGGATTGGGGAATTTTGGGTGCGGAGAAGATGCCGGTGGTGGGGAGTATTTATGGCGGAGGGGGCGGGGACTTTCGGCGCGCGGATGTCAAAACGGGAGGGATCCGTGGGACTGGGGAATGCGGGGATGTGATTGGTTGGTAGTCGGAAGGCCGGTTCTGTGACGTGGCAGAGCGTGTTTATGTTCTTTTTTTCTTTTTAAGAAACCGCACAGCGTGTTTTTTTGAGAAATGTCGGCTTTATTAATTACTTAGAACAAAGTTACAAAGAGTCTTCCGGATACATTCCGGACCAGAATGGAACAACAAGACTAGGTAAATACTTACAAGACTTAGCTAAAATATGAGCAGCTACATTAACTTGCCGACAAACATACTTGAACTTCACAGAGTCAAAGATCCTCGAAGCAACCTTGATATCATTTACCACGGTACCAATGATGGAACGGTCAAAGGTGCTAGCATTAATCCTGTTCACAAGAGACTGGCAATCTGTAGCAAAAATCACATTGGAGAAGTGTTCATCGCATGCTAGTTGCACAGACCTTCGAAGAGCCATAGTTTCCGCACGTTCATGTTCTAATGCACCTTGAAGAGGCTCTGTGAATGCGGCAACACAAATTCCCTCATAGTTTAGGGCCACCGCACCAGCCCCAAACATGTTGATATCTGGAAATACAGCAGCATCCGAATTGATAACAATAAAACTTGACGGCGGCGGAGTCCACATTGTGTTGGAAGAAAATGACTCACGCATGATGACAGATTCAGAGGTAAAGGTGTTGCGTGATAAAATCAGTGTATGCACGAATTTTCTCCATCATATGACGAGGCTGAGGAATATTAGGCGAGTGACGCGCCTCATTACGAGCTTCCCATATATGCCACAAAGACACAACCATACTTTGTTTGAAGATCTTGAGAAGAAATCAAAGAGCCATTGTTTTGTGTTTCTAAAGGAGGACCGACAAAGTTGGATGCCAGACCACACTTTGATCGCGTCCCAGACCGCCCGAACACGAGGACAAAAAAGTGTAGCATGTTAAACACTCTCAAGATGACCGCAGAAGCAGCAACTCGCAGAATCAGAAATATGACGCTGCTGCAACTGAGCCCCTGATGAAAGACAATCATGAGCAAATCGCCAAAGAACGACCTTCATCTTATTGGGAACTTTGACAGACCAGATTGCTTTCCAACACTTCTCCTCAACAACTACATTGGAGATTTGGCCAAACCCATTCTTGCTGTGAGTTTCAAAAAATCAAGCCGACCTTGCCAATTTGCCATGTTGTACGCTCCGTATATTGCCCAGATCTTGTGAAAGGCCAACAAGCAAAATATATTCCACCATACCTGCTAATAGGAATGCGTAGTATCTCTGCAGCAATATCATCACGAAAGAAAGCATTGACCGAATCCACATTCCATGAACTAGTTTCCTCATCAATCAAGCATTTTACCTATTATGTGAGGAATGTGTGCTCGTTTCGGGAGGCCTGGGTACTGGCTTATTCCTTTATGTTTTGAACATTTTGTTTAATACAAGTATATCATAAACGTTTTTTGAATACATTATAAACATTTTTCTAAAAGAATGAAGCAATTTTAAGCTATATGAGCATTTTTTTAATTGTATAAACTGAAATTTTTACAACCACAGTTTTTGAAAACATGTGAAGATTTTTTTAGTTACTACTCCCTCCCTCCCATAATATAATATTGTTTTTCAAGCTTGGAAACGATCTTATATTGTGGGATAAAGGTAGTAATTTTTGTATATTTTATTAAAAAATAAAAGGCCAAAAAGTTTTTCAAATATATGAACTTTTTTAAATATTGTGAACAATTTTCTTGAATGATTTCAGCATTTTCTAAAAGTTGTATGAACTTTTTAAAAATGTGTGATGAATGTTTTTAAAATTTGATGTAAATTAAATTTAAAAAATATATATTTAGAATATTTCGAAGATATGAACAAAGTAGAAAAAATTCAAATGGAAAAAAAGGAACGAAAAACGCCCACGTAGCTAACCCAGGCTATCCTATTGGGTCCACTCATTTATAGCCTCCCTTGAGGTGAGTCTAGCATCCGACTCGCTTGAGGCGATGTAGAGGCGCGGCTAAGATAGCTCGTTAGACGTTCTCAAATTAAACTCATGGCCGATCGGATTTCATAGCCTGGCAGTTTACTAAGTCTGGCTATTCACCATTAGGTCTCCTTACTATGAAGAATGGCGGTCTAACACCAAACTAGGAACCGTTCAAATGAACGCGAAGAAATGATAATGAATCCAATGTGTGACACCGAAAGTTCATATTTTGAACTGAGAGCTCTACACAGTATTGTGACATGCTATTGTACATTATCTGATAAACATATCGATACACCGATTGTTTGCCCGGTGTGTAAGATTGAGCCAAAAGACCTCTATCATATGTTGTTTGGACACAGTCTGGCTAAAGAAGTCCGGGAAGCACTTGGGTTATGGATTTTGTTTCCTCAACAGACACCATAGACTAATCAGATGTTGTTGTTCTAGAAGAATTGATTTACTCAAAGAAACTGGGAGGAGTGGTAATTATTGAAGCCAATGCGGTTGAGCTTATTATGGTTGTTTGTTGGTATATCTAGTGGGAAAGTCGTAGTAAGGCAGCCCACAAGGAGAATGTTGGTATGCCGACGAGGTCAAAAACGAGTGGTCAAGGTACTGTGGCAAACTGCTTGTACAAGGAAGTTCACAAACCTCCCGCCCGGAAAAAATGGAAGAGACCACCGTTAGGAACCTATAAACTGAATGTAGACGCGTTGTTTGACTTGGACACTTGAGCTAGGACTCATCTTCAGGCTGTGGTGGGAGTGGATAATAGACTATTTAGTGGGCACCCGTGAGTCATCACAAAATTTAAACCGGCTATCCACTTTAACCCATCGAGACCCCAATAAACCCACTTTGCTGATCCCAGCAGTTCTCTTGACAAATTAAAAATCCAGTTTCGACAGAGAAGAAGAGGCGTAGACTCATCTACTACTTCGCCGGAGGCCAGAGTGCCAATCGACCAGGTAGGCCTGACAAAACGACCAGCCTATCAAGTAAGGCGACATGCTTAACGTTTCTCGGGACCTCACGACGCAGTCCATGGCTCCCAGGGACATGCATGTACTCGGCCACCACACTCAGTGCGCACGCCAATCACATTGGCCACATCCAACTAGCAGGCCCTCCCGACAATCAAGCCGTCGGGCACGCCGGGCACATTAGCCGCGGCTAGCTCGCAGGCCCTGCCCAGTAACAGCACGCAGGTGGCGACTACTAATCCATTGACCAATATTCGAGAATCACGATGTTTATGGTGGTGTTAATCAGCTTCCGTTCGCACAACTTCAAGCTGCTATTAAAAGGTCATGGGTGTGCCACCCATCTATCGATCATCTTATTCATCATATGTGTGTTGTCTGCCTCCTCTAAACTCTCGGAGGTTGTACACCATTGTAATGGAGCAGATGTTCTGTGATATCTTTATACCAAACTGTTTTACTTTGTCTTAACTTATAATATGAGAAATACATTATTTATTATTTTTACATCGCTCAATATATCATCTTAATGTTACTTTGAGTTCTAACGGGTAGCATTAACAAGGTAAACTTATCGTGTATATTAAGATACATATATGTCATATGTCATTCATCAATAAAATATTTTATTTTCTAAGTTGAAAATGTATTTTGTTGCAAAAACTATTTTCTATTTTGTTTAGCATGTTAGGAGAACCTCTTCTTATAATAAATTTCACTATAAATCTAAGTAACCCAATATTATCAATGTGTCATGATGTGATTCAGGAGACTAAAACGACATTGATACATAGCTATGGTACATATTCCCGAAGATTAATTGTGAAGGAAATGAATCTACTCAAAGGCACAGAGGTGTTGTGATGATATGATGTTTTTTTGAGCTGGATGGTGCGGTGTTTGGTAGCCCTCGCCTATGCGTTGGAGGTGGTCTCGTGCGATTAGAATGCAAGTGTTTTCTTCTTAATTAATATTTAATATTTTCAGAAAAAGATCAAATGATCTGCACGTCTTATAATACTTTTGTAGGCATCATTTTTCGTACTATCCTTAAGTGTCTAAAAAATAGTGATCAAGGGTTTACGAATCTAGCAAATAACTTCACAACATTTTTAGAGAAAATGTGTAGTTTCTAGGGTAACAAACATAGATACTTCTTGATTGTTTGCAGTGTCAATGTTACACCTGAACTCCTTCATTGGCTCCCACTTTTGGTGGTATCATGTGCAAATTGAATGAACGTGCGTAATTCAATATTTTTCACTTGGTTTTGCATCGATTATCACCAAATTAAATTGTGTAATCTACATCTCTTATTTACTATTTGGAGGCACCTTTAAGCCTTCTCACTAATCCTCATCATCAAAATTAATTACTTTGTTGGACTGTAAAATACTAGATTATACCCCGCACGTTGTTGCGGGAATATTTTATAACATATTTCAATGTGGTTATGAAACATGAATATTTGAAGTAATAATATAGAAAGCTAAAACTAAAAAAATAGAATGCAAAATCTCATTTATGTTGGCATGTTGAGATGGCTCTTTTTTCCATGCATGTTTCATGATGAATAGGTATGCTTGCATGTTGAGTGACATATGGTAGTGAGGGTGGGCCTTTTCTCATGCATGTTGTGCAATGATGTGGCATACTTGCATGTTGAGAGAAAAATATAAAAAGCTAAAATTGGGATACACATAATTTATTATATTTGATTACTATATAGTTGTAAAATATTTATTAAGTATAAATAGAATAATATAATGCAAATTTTCATCTATGTTTGCATATTGAGATGGTCTTTTTTCCATGTTTCATTATGAAGTGACATGCTTGCATGTTAAGAGACATATGTATGGCAGTGGGGTGGGCCTTTGATACGTCTCCAATGTATCTATAATTATTAATGGTTTCATGTTGTTATATTATCGTTCTTGGATGTTTTACAATCATTTTATAGCAACTTTATATCATTTTTTGGGACTAACCTATTGACATAGTGCCCAGTGCTAGTTGCTGTTTTTTGCATGTTTTTTTTACTTCGCAGAATATCAGTACCAAACGGAGTCCAAACACAGCGAAACTTTTGAAGAATTTTTTTGGACCAGAAGACACAAGATGGGCCAAAGAAGTACAGAGCGAAGGCCCGAGGGGAGCACGACCCCCAGAGCGCGCCCAAGAGCCCAGGCATGCCCTAGTGGGTTGTGCCCACCTCGGTGGCCTCCCGCACTGTCTCTTCACCCTATAAATCCCAAAATATTCCAAAAACCCTAGGGGAGTCGACGAAAAACAATTCCAGCCGCCCAAGTTCCAAAACCACGAGATCCAATCTAGACACCATCATGGAGGGGTTCATGATCCTCATTGGTGCCTCTCTGATGATGCGTGAGTAGTTCACCATAGATCTATGGGTCTGTAGGGAGTAGATAGATGGATTCTTCTCTTTTTTGATTTACAATGGTCTCTTGGAGATCTATTTGCTCTTTTTGCGGTGTGTTTGTTGGGATCCGATGAAATTTGAGTTTATGATCATATATATATCCATGGAAGTTATTTGAGTTTCTTTGATCTCTTGTATGCTTGATTACTTATAGCCTCGTATTTCTTCTTCGAATCTTTGGTTTAGTTAGGCCAACTAGATCGATTTTTCTTGCCATGGGAAGAGGTGCTTTGTGATGGGTTCGATCGTGCCGTGTTCTTTCCCAGTGACAGAAGGGGCAACAAGACACGCATGTATCGTTGCTATTAAGGATAACAAGATGGGGGCTATTCCTACATGAATAGATCTCGTCTACATCATGTCATCGTTCTTATTGCATTACTCCGTTTCTCCATGGACTTAATACACTAGATGCATGTTGGATAGTGATGTCTACTACACAACCTTCTTCTTGTAGACGTTGTTGGGCCTCCAAGTGCAGAGGTTTGTAGGACAGTAGCAAATTTCCCTCAAATGGATGACCTAAGGTTTATCAATCCGTGGGAGGCGTAGGATGAAGATGGTCTCTCTCAAACAACGCTGCAACCAAATAGCAAAGTGTCTCTTGTGTCCCCAACACACCCAATACAATGGTAAATTGTATAGGTGCACTAGTTCGGCGAAGAGATGGTGATACAAGTGCAATATGGATGGTAGATATAGGTTTTTGCAATCTGAAAATATAAAAACAACAAGGTAGCAAGTGGTAAAAGTGAGTGTAAATGGTATTGCAATGCTTCGAAACAAGGCCTAGGGTTCATACTTTCACTAGTGCAAGTTCTCGCAACAATGATAACATAATTGATCATATAACTATCCCTCAACATGCAAACAAAGAGTCACTCCAAAGTCACTAATAGCGGAGAACAAACGAAGAGATTATTATAGGGTACGAAACCACCTCAAAGTTATTCTTTCCGATCAATCCATTGGGCTATTCCTATAAGTGTCACAAACAGCCCTAGAGTTCATAGTAAAACAACACCTTAAGACACAAATCAACCAAAACCCTAATATCACCTAGATACTCCAATGTCACTCAAGTATCTGTGGGTATGATTATACGATATGCATCACACAATCTTAGATTCATCTATTCAACCAACACAAAGAACTTCAAAGAGTGCCCCAAAGTTTATACCGGAGAGTCAAGACGACAACGTGTGCCAACCCCTATGCATAGATTCCCAAGGTCACGGAACCTGCAAGTTGATCACCAAAACATACATCAAGTGAATCAATAGAATACGCCATTGTCACCACGGGTATCCCATGCAAGACATACATCAAGTGTTCTCAAATCCTTAAAGACTCAATCGATAAGATAACTTCAAAGGGAAAACTCAATCCATTACAAGAAGATAGAGGGGGGGGGGAAACATCATAAGATCCAACTATAGTAGCAAAGCACGGTACATCAAGATTGTGCCAAATCAAGAACACGAGAGAGAGAGAGAGTTCAAACACATAGCTACTGGTACATACCCTCAGCCCCGAGGGTGAACTACTCCCTCCTCGTCATGGAGAGCACAGGGATGATGAAGATGGCCACCGGTGATGATTCCCCCCTCCAGCAGGGTGCCGAAATAGGGCCCCGATTAGTTTTTGGTGGCTACAGAGGCTTGCAGCGGCGGAACTCCCGATCTAGGTTATTTTCTGGAGGTTTGGAGATTTATAGGAGAGGTTGGCATCGAGAACAAGTCAGAGGGCCCCATGGAGAGTCCACGAGGCACAAGGGCGCGCCCTCCACCCTCGTGGGCCACGAGCCTCCCCTCCAGTAGCTATTCATTTCAGTATTTTTTATATTTTTCAGAAAAATCTCTGTTGATTTTCAGCGCATTCCGAGAACTTCTATTTCTGCACAAAAAAAACCACCACGGTAGTTCTGCTAAAAACAGCGTCAGTCCGGGTTAGTTCTAATCAAATCATACCAAAATCATGTAAAAATTTTATAAACATGACAAGAATACATCAAAAATTATAGATACGTTGGAGATGTATCAGCATCCCCGAGCTTAATTCCTGCTCGTCCTCGAGTAGGGAAATGATAAAAATAGAATTTTTGATGTGGAATGCTACCTAACATATTTATCAATGTAATCTTCTCTATTGTGGAAAGAATATTCAAATCCATAAAATTCAAAACAAAAGTTTAATATTGACATGAAAACAATAATACTTCAAGCATACTAACAAAGCAATCATGTCTTCTCAAAATAACATGGCCAAAGAAAGCTATCCCTACAAAATCATATAGTCTGGCTATGCTCTATATTCATCACACAAAATATTTAAATCATGCAATGACAAGCCAAGCAATTGTTTCATATGTTCTCAAACTTTTTCAATCTTCACGCAATACATGAGGGTGAGCTATGGATATAACACTATAGGTGGAATAGAATGGTGGTTGTGGGGAAGACAAAAAGGGAGAAGATAGTCTCACATCAACTAGGCGTATCAATAGGCTATGGAGATGCCCATCAATAGATATCAATGTGAGTGAGTAGGGATTGCCATGCAACGGATGCACTAGAGAGCTATAAGTGTATGAAAGCTCAAAAAGAAACTAAGTGGATGTGCATCCAACTCGCTTGCTCACGAAGACCTAGGGCAATTTGAGGAAGCCCATCACTGGAATATACAAGCCAAGTTCTATAATGAAAATTCCCACTACTATATGAAAGTGACAACATAGGAGACTCTCTATCATGAAGATCATGGTGCTACTTTGAAGCACAAGTGTGGTAAAAGGATAGCAGCATTGCCCCTTCTCTCTTTTTCTCTCATTTTTTTGTTTTTTTGGGCCTTCTCTTTTTTTTGCTCTTTTTTTCGTCCGGAGCCTTGTGGGGGAATCGTAGTCTCCATTATCCTTTCCTCACTGAGATAATGCTCTAATAATGAAGATCATCACACTTTTATTTACTTACAACTCAAAAATTACAACTCGGTACTTAGAACAAAATATGACTCTATATGAATGCCTCCGGCGGTGTACCGGGATGTGCAATGATTCAAGAGTGACATGTATGAAAGAATTATGAAAGGTGGCTTTGCCACAAATACGATGTCAACTACATGATCATGCAAAGCAATATGACAATGATGAAGCGTGTCATAATAAATGGAACGGTGGAAGTTGCATGGCAATATATCTCGGAATGGCTATGGAAATGCCATAATAGGTAGGTATGGTGGCTATTTTGAGGAAGGTATATGGTGGGTGTATGGTACCGGTGAAAGTTGTGCGGTACTAGAGAGGCTAGCAATGGTGGAAGGGTGAGAGTGCGTATAATCCATGGACTCAACATTAGTCATAAAGAACTCACATACTTATTGTAAAAATTTATTAGTTATCGAAATGAAGCACTACGCGCATGCTCCTAGGGGGATAGATTGGTAGGAAAAGACCGTAGCTCGTCCCCGACCGCCACTCATAAGGAAGACAATCAATAAATAAATCATGCTCCAACTTCATCACATAACGGTTCACCATACGTGCATGCTACGGGAATCACAAACTTTAACACAAGTATCTCTAAAATTCACAACTACTCCACTAGCATGACTCTAATATCACCATCTCCATATCTCAAAACAATCATAAAGAATCAAACTTCTCATCGTATTCAATGCACTTTATATGAAAGTTTTTATTATACCTATCTTGGATACCTATCATATTAGGACTAAATTCATAACCAAAGCAAATTACCATGTTGTTCTAAAAGACTCTCAAAATAATATAACTGAAGCATGAGAGTTCATCAATTTCTTCAAAATAAAATCAGCATCGTGCTCTAAAAGATATAAGTCAAGCACTAGAGCAAACGACAAACTACTCCAAAAGATATAAGTGAAGATCAATGAGTAGTTGAATAATTATGCAACTATGTGAAGACTCTCTAACATTTAAGAATTTCAGATCTTGGGAAATTATTTCAAACAGCAAGCAAAACAAAATAAAATAAAATGATGCTCCAAGCAAAACACATATCATGTGGTGAATAAAAATATAGCTCCAAGTAAAGTTACCGATGAACGAAGACGAAAGAGGGGATGCCTCCTGGGGCATCCCCAAGCTTAGGCTCTTGGTTGTCCTTGAATATTACCTTGGGGTGCCTTGGGAATCACCAAGCTTAGGCTCTTGCCACCCCTTATTCCATAGTCCATCGAATCTTTACCCAAAACTTGAAAACTTCACAACACAAAACTCAACAGAAAACTCGTAAGCTCCGTTAGTATAAGAAAATATATCACCACTTAGGTACTGTTTCGAACTCATTATAAATTTATATTGGTGTTATATCTACTGTATTCCAACTTCTCCATGGTTCATACCCTTCGATACTACTCAAGGATTCGTCAAAATAAGCAAACAACACATAGAAAACAGAATCTGTCAAAGACAGAACAGCCTGTAGTAATCTGTAACTCCCGAATACTTCTGTAACACCAAAAAATCTGAAATAAATTGGTGGACGTGAGTAATTTGTCTATTAATCTTATGCTAAAAGAATTGACTTAAAATCACTCTTTTGTTAAAAATTACAATTATTCTCGTGAGCGCAAAGTTTCTGTTTTTTTACAGCAAGATCGCATTAACTTTCACCCAAGTCTTCCCAAAGGTTCTACTTGGCACTTTATTGAAAAAAAAGATATAAAACATGATTACTACATTAGCTTAATCATGTGAACACACAAAAACAGTAGGGTTAAATGTTGGGTTGTCTCCCAACAAGCGGTTTTCTTTAATGCCTTTTTAGCTAGGCATGATGATGACAATGATGCTCACATAAAAGATAGGAATTGAAACACAAAGAGAGCATCGTGAAGAATATGACTAGCACATTTAAGTCTAACCCACTTCCTATGCCTAGGGATTTTGTGAGCAGACAACTTATGGGAACAAGAATCAACTAGCATAGGAAAGCAAAACAAGCATAACTTCAAGATTTTCAACACATAGAGAGGAAACTTAATATTATTGCAATTCCTACAAGCATATACTCCTCCCTCATAATAATTTTCAGTAGCATCATGAATGAATTCAACAATATAACCATCACATAAAGCATTATTTTCATGATGCACAAGCATAGAATTTTTAGTACTCTCCACATAAGTAAATTTCTTCTCATGAATAGTAGTGGGAGCAAACTCAACAAAATAATTATCATGTGAGGCATAATCCAATTGAAAACTAAAATCAAGATGACAAGTTTCATGGTTATCATTATTCTTTATAGCATACATGTCATCACAATAATCATCATAGATAGCAACTTTGTTCTCATAATCAATTGGAACCTCTTCTGAAATAGTGGATTCATCACTAAATAAAGTCATGACCTCTCCAAATCCACTTCCATAATTATCACAATAAGATTCAACACCCTCCAAAATAGTGGGGTCAATAATACCTAAAGTTGACACTCTTCCAAACCCACTTTCATCAATATAATCATCATAAATAGGAGGCATGCTTTCATCATAATAAATATTCTCATCAAAATTTGGGGGACTACAAATATCATATTCATCAAACATAGAATTCCCAAGCTGGTGGCTTTGCATATCATTAGCATCATGGATATTCAAGGAATTCATACTAACAACATTGCAATCATGCTCATCATTCAAAAATTTAGTGCCAAACATTTCAATGCATTCTTCCTCTAGTAATTGAGCACAATTTTCCTTTCCATCATTTTCACGAAAGACATTAAAAAGGTGAAGCATATGAGGCACCCTCAATTCCATTCTTTTGTAGTTTTCTTATATAAACTAAACTAGTGATAAAACAAGAAACTAAAAGATTCGATTGCAAGATCTAAAGATATACCTTCAAGCACTAACCTCCTCGGCAACAATGCCAGAAAAGAGCTTGATGTCTACTACACAACCTTCTTCTTGTAGACGTTGTTGGGCCTCCAAGTGCAAAGGTTTGTAGGATAGTAGAAAATTTCCCTCAAGTGGATGACCTAAGGTTTATCAATCCGTGGGAGGCGTAGGATGAAGATGGTCTCTCTCAAACAACGCTGCAACCAAATAGCAAAGAGTCTCTTGTGTCCCCAACACACCCAATACAATGGTAAATTGTATAGGTGCACTAGTTCGACGAAGAGATGGTGATACAAGTGCAATATGGATCGTAGATATAGGTTTTTGTAATCTGAAAATATAAAAACAGCAAGGTAGCAAGTGGTAAAAGTGAGTGTAAATAGTATTGCAATGCTTCAAAACAAGGCCTAGGGTTCATAATTTCACTAGTGCAAGTTCTCGCAACAATGATAACATAATTGATCATATAACTATCCCTCAATATGCAACAAAGAGTCACTCCAAAGTCACAAATCGCAGAGAACAAACAAAGAGATTATTGTAGGGTATGAAACCACCTCAAAGTTATTCTTTCCGATCAATCTATTGGGCTATTCCTATAAGTGTCACAAACAACCCTAGAGTTCATAGTAAAATAACACCTTAAGGCACAAATCAACCAAAACCCTAATATCACCTAGATACTCCAATGTCACCTCAAGTATCCGCGGGTATGATTATACGATATGCATCACACAATCTCAGATTCATCTATTCAAACCAACACAAAGAACTTCAAAGAGTGCCCCAAAGTTTCTACCGGAGAGTCAAGACGAAAACGTGTGCCAACCCCTATGCATAGATTCCCAGGTCACGAAACCCGCAAGTTGATCACCAAAACATACATCAAGTGAATCAATGGAATACCCCATTGTCACCACGGGTATCCCAAGCAAGACATACATCAAGTGTTCTCAAATCCTTAAAGACTCAATCCGATAAGATAACTTTAAAGGGAAAACTCAATCCATTACAAGAAGATAGAGGATCCAACTATAGTAGCAAAGCTCGCGGTACATCAAGATCGTGCCAAATCAAGAACACGAGAGAGAGAGAGAGAGAGAGAGAGATCAAACACATAGCTACTAATACATACCCTCGGCCCCGAGGGTGAACTACTCCCTCCTTGTCATGGAGAGTGCCGGGATGATGAAGATGGCCACCGATGATGATTCCCCCCCCCTCCGGCAGGGTGCTGGAACAGGGTCCCGATTGGCTTTTGGTGGCTACAGAGGCTTGCGGCGGCGGAACTCCCGATCCAGGTTATTTTCTGGAGGTTTGGGGATTTATAGGAGAGGTTGGCATCGAGAACAAGTCAGGAGGCCCAACGGAGAGTCCACGAGGCACAAGGGCGCACTCCAGGGGGTGGGCGCGCCCTCCACCCTCGTGGGGCCCATGGGCCTCCCCTCCGATAACTCTTTGTTCCAGTATTTTTTATATTTTCCAAAAAAAATCTCCGTTGATTTTCAGCGCATTCCAAGAACTTTTATTTCTGCACAAAAATAACACCACGATAGTTCTGCTGAAAACAACGCCAGTCCGGGTTAGTTCTAACCAAATCATAGCAAAATCATGTAAAAATATTATAAACATGGCATGAATATATCAAAAATTATAGATACGTTGGAGATGTATCAAGCACCCACAAGCTTAATTCCTGCTAGTCCTCGAGTAGGTAAATGATAAAAACAGAAGTTTTGATGTGGAATGCTACCTAACATATTTATTAATGTAATTTTCTTTATTGTGGCATGAATGTTCAAATCCGAAAGATTCAAGACAAAAGTTTAATATTGACATAAAAACAATAATACTTCAAGCATACTAACAAAGCAATCATGTCTTCTCAAAATAACATGGCCAAAGAAAGCTATCCCTACAAAATCATATAGTCTGGCTATGCTCTATCTTCATCACACAAAGTATTTAATCATGCACAACCCCGATGACAAGCCAAGCAATTGTTTCATACTTTTGAGGTTCTCAAACTTTTTCAATCTTCACGAAATACATGAGCGTGAGCCATGGACATAGCACTATAGGTGGAATAGAATGGTGGTTGTGGAGAAGACAAAAAAGGAGAAGATAGTCTCACATCAACTAGGCATATCAACGGTCTATGGAGATGCCCATCAATAGATATCAATGTGAGTGAGTAGGGATTTCCATGCAACGGATGCACTAGAGCTATAAGTGTATGAAAGCTCAAAAAGAAACTAAGTGGGTGTGCATTGAACTTGCTTGCTCATGAAGACCTAGGGCACTTTTGAGGAAGCCCATCATTGGAATGTACAAGCCAAGTTCTATAATGAAAAATTCCCACTAGTATATGAAAGTGACAACATAGGAGACTCTCTATCATGAAGCACAAGTGTGGAGAAAGGGTAGTAGCATTGCCCCTTCTCTCCTTTTCTCTTTTTTTATTTGGGCCTTTTCTCTTCTTTTTATGGCCTCTTTTTTTATTTTTTCGTCCAGAGTCTCATCCCGACTTGTGGGGGAATCATAGTCTCCATCATCCTTTCCTCACTGGGACAATGCTCTAATAATGAAGATCATCACACTTTTATTTACTTACAACTCAAGAATTACAACTCGATACTTAGAACAAAATATGACTCTATGTGAATGCCTCCGGCGGTGTACCGGGATGTGCAATGATTCAAGAGTGACATGTATGAAAAATTATGAATGGTGGCTTTGCACAAATACGATGTCAACTACATGATCATACAAAGCAATATGACAATGATGGAGTGTGTGATAATAAACGAAACGGTGGAAAGTTGCATGGCAATATATCTCGGAATGGCTATGGAAATGCCATAATAGCTAGGTATGGTGGCTGTTTTGAGGAAGGTATATGGTGGGTGCTGGTACCGGCAAAAGTTGCGCGGTACAAGAGAGGCTAGCAATGGTGGAAGGGTGAGAGTGCGGATAATCCATGGACTCAACATTAGTCATAAAGAACTCACGTACTTATTGCAAAAATCTGTTAGTTATCAAAACGAAGTACTATGCGCATGCTCCTAGGGGGGGTAGATTGGTAGGAAAAGACCATCGCTTGTCCCCGACCACCACTCATAAGGAAGACAATCAATAAATAAATCATGCTCCAACTTCATCACATAACGGTTCACCATACGTGCATGCTACGGGAATTACAAACTTTAACACAAGTATCTCTCAAATTCACAACTAATCTACTAGCATGACTCTAATATCACCATCTTCATATCTCGAAACAATCATAAAGAATCTAACTTCTCATAGTATTCAATGCACTTTGTATGAAAGTTTTTATTATACCTATCTTGGATGCCCATTATATTAGGACTAATTTTATAACCAAAGAAAATTACCATGCTATTCTAAAAGACTCTCAAAATAATATAAGTGAAGCATGAGAGATCAACAATTTCTATAAAATAAAAACACCGTCGTGCTCTCAAAAGATATAAGTGAAGAACTAGAGCAATATTGTCTAGCTCAAAAGATATAAGTGAAGCACATAGCGTATTCTAATAAATCACGATTCATGCGTGTCTCTCCCAAAAGTTGTGTACATCAAGGATGATTGTGTTAAACGAAAAATCAAAGACTCAAATCATACAAGACGCTCCAAGCAAAACACATATCATGTGGTCAATAAAAATATAGCCTCAAGTAAAGTTACCGATAGACGAAGACGAAATAGGGGATGCCTTCCGGGGCATACCCAAGCTTAGGCTTTTGGTTGTCCTTGAATTTTACCTTGCGGTGCCTTGGGCATCCCCAAGCTTAGGCTCTTGCCACTCCTTATTCCAAAGTCCATCAAATCCTTACCCAAAACTTGAAAACTTCACAACACAAAACTTCAACAGAAAATCTCGTGAGCTCCGTTAGTATAAGAAAATATACCACCACTTTAAGGTACTGTAATTAACTCATTCTTTATTTATATTGGTTTTAAACCTACTGTATTCCAACTTATCTATGGTTCATACCCCCCGATACTACTCATAGATTCATCAAAATAAGCAAACAACACACGAAAAACAGAAGCTGTCAAAAACAGAATAGTCTGTAGAAATCTGTAACTTTCGAATACTTACGTAACTCCAAAAATTCTTAAATAAATTGGTGGACGTGAGGAATTTGTCTATTAATCTTATGCAAAAATAATCAACCTAAAATCACTCTTCTGTAAAACATGACAGCTATTCTCGTTAGCGCAAAAGTTTCTGTTTTTTACAGCAAGATCGCAAAGACTTCACCCCAAGTCTTCCGAAAGGTTCTACTTGGCACAAACACTAATTAAAACATAAAACCACATCTAACCAGAGGATAGATGAATTATTTATTAATAAACAGGATAAAAAGGTAAATAACAAAAATAAAATTGGGTTGCCTCCCAACAAGCGCCATCGTTTAACGCCCTTAGCTAGGCATAGAGATTTCGATGATGCTCACATGAAAGACAAGAATTGAACCGCAAAGAGAGCATCATCAAACACGTGAAAACACATCTAAGTCTAACATACTTCCTATGCATAGGCATCTTGTAGGCAAACAAATTATCATAGCAAGCAAAAACTAGCATATGCAAGGAAGCGGAAAGAAACAATAGCAATCTCAACATAACGAGAGGTAATTTAGTAACATGAAAATTTCTACAACCATATTTTCCTCTCTCATAATAATTACATGTGGGATCATAAGAAAATTCAACAAAATAGCTATCACATAAAATATTTTCAACACGATTCACATGCATGCGAAGTTGACACTCTTCCAAAATAGTGGGATTAACATTAACTAAAGTCATGACCTCTCCAAACCCACTTTTATCAAAAATTTCATAAGATTAAAAATTCTCCAAATATGTGGGATCTAAAGTTGACACTCTTCCAAACCCACTTTTAATAATATTGCAAACACTATTATCAATCTCATATTCATCATGGGGCTTAAATAAATTTTCAAGATCATAAAAAGGATCACCCCAATCATGATCTTTGCAACAAATAGTAGACATAGCAAAACTAGCATCCCCAAGCTTAGGGTTTTGCATATTACTAGCACGATTGGCATTAATAGAATTTATAACAACATCATTGCAATCATGCTTTTCATCGAAGGAACTATCAAGTATGGGTGCAATAGCAACAATCTCATGTTTAACATAAGGGACTATAGCAAATTCATCTCCATAAATATTGGCATCATGGCCAAAAGAATAGCAAGCATCATGTTCATCAAGGGATATTTCAATCAAATCATCGGAATCATAATTATCTATAGATTCATGCATATCATTATTTTCTTCCAAAGCAACCGTCATTCTCTCAATAAATTCTTTGACACATAAATTTTGAGCATTAGTTTTCATAGCAATATTTAAGTATGTCAATATTTTCAGATTTGTAGAGAGTAATATCATACTTTTCAATCAAAGAAGCAACTTCATAAGCACCCTTAAAAGCAACAAATTCTTCAATTTGTTCGATATCATAGTAACTATAAATACCCTTGCATAAGAAGATAAGATTTCATTATCATTAAACTCCCATAGGTAGGGAAGGTGTTTTTTAGGGTTCTTAGAGCAACAAGTTGTCGGTGGGAAACGACACCTATGGGATCATTGGAATCCCTTCTACGGTTGCGGGGCACGGAATCGTGAGAAGAGCGGGACTAGCGGACGGCACAAAGGGGATTTACCCAGGTTCGGGCCGCAAAGATGCGTAAAACCCTACGATCCTGCTTTGGTGGTTGTATTGGTGTTCTTGAGCTCTCGAACTAGCTCTGGGTGCCGCGAGGTTCAAAAGAGCCGAATCCCTTCTCAGTATGCCATGGGCCTCCTTTTATAGGCGAAAAGGGGCTGCCACAGCGGCACACAGGAGGTGGAAGGTGCTACAGCGTTGCGAGGTTATCGCTAGTATTACAGGACAAGACGCATTAAATACGGGGCTTAGGTGTCCTTCACTTTATCGGGGGACGGGGGTGAGGCCCGTCCCGTCCGTCACCGCCCTTCCTGGCTTCGACACATGCCTCGGCTAGCAACGCATGCAGCACCATATAGGCAGGCAGGCAGCTGAGGTGGCGCGGTGGTGGAGCCTCCACGAAGGTCTGCATGCTGCCATGCAGGTGCCTGCCCAGCTGGTTGGGCCGGTGGTTGCGTACGAATGGCAGTAGGAACTTGGCTGGTGCGGGCCTGGCAGTGGCCTTGCCGGTGTGCTTGGTGATGGCCTTGCCGGGTGGCCTGGCAAGGGTCTTGCCGCGGCGCGCTGGCTTCCCCGGCAAGGATCTTGCCGGGGGGACCTGTGGGTTTCTTTGGTGGGGATGGTTGCCTTCCTATCCTCTTTTGATCTTGATTGCTCTTTGTCTTCACAAAGATCTGCATGCCACCACGGAGGTGTCTCCCGAACCCTGTCCCAACGCGACTGCTCAACGTTGGTGGGCTCGAAGGTGGCTCGCTGAGCGGGTGTGGACGAGCTACCCCGGCAAGGATCTTGCTGGGGCTGCCCTCGGCAAGGGTCCTTGCCGGGGCAACCTGCATTGCCCGTGCGACCTTTGTGGTCTTGGTCCTTTGTTGTTTGCTTTGCTTGTCCCTGTGGCTTTGGCTTTTCTCCGGCTTCTCTCTCTTGCCTTGCTCATGTGTCGTCGTGGTAGGTGGCTCTGACTGCACGCGCACAAGTAAAGGGGTCAAAATCTAGGCCCCTACTTTTGTACACCGACAGGAGCCCCCGGGCCTGGGTCACACATAGGTGCAACACGTTGTTGGGCCAGGCCCAGAACGGTGCGCGGGCAGTCGAGGCGGATTTTACCGCGGCCATTGTTCCGCCCGCTGCGCTTCCCCACGACCCACGTCGAACGCGGGACGTGGGGGTTGCGCGCGTGCGTGACGTGGGAGGCATGCGTGGGATGAGGACCGCACGCATGCGTCACATCGCAGTTAATGGGAAAGGAGGCGGCCCACGTCTTCCCCATAAAAAAGGATAACCGCGGGTGCGCTGCTCACTTTTCCCCTTTCTCGTGTCTCCCTCCATCTAGAAACCGCCGCCCCCTTTGTTCTTCCTCGAGCCCCCTGCTCCTTCTCATCGCCGACGCGCTTCCGCCATCCCCTGCTTTCTGCAACCGCAATGGCGCCCAAATCCTCCAAAAGAAAGGGGCAACCAAGGATGCCGGCGCGGCGGAGCCGTCGAAGAGCGAGCTCGTGGCACGACGGGCGCAGTTCGCCCTTTTCCCTCGACGGTCGACGTGCCCATGCTTCGGGAGTACTTCAAGGTCCTGTGGGGCATGAAGACGGGGGGAGAGACGACGGGGCATCCGGCCGCACGTGTCGTCCCCGCCAGCGCCGGGCCCTTCCCAAATCGGTACCCTTTCTTTGTCGACTACTTCTCCTGCGGGCTCTGTCCCCCTTTCTCTGATTTCTTCAAGGATATCATGTACACCTTCGGCTTCTGCCTCCTGGACTTCACCCCAAATGACGTGGCGTGTATGGCCCTTTTCGCACACCTTTGCGAGGGCTTTGTCGGGGTGCATCCCAGCATGGCGCTCTTCCGCCACTATTTCTCCCCTCGAATCCAAAAGGGAGGCGCCATCACCGGCAGCATTGCTTGGATCCCAAGGGCCAAAGGAGCATACCCAGACAGCGCCATGAAGGAGAGGTGGGAAGAGTGGCGGGGCTGGTGGTGCTTTATCGAGGAGGAAAAACCACCGGCGTTCTGTGAGGTTCGTCAGCTAGCGCTGGCCCGTGGAAAGGACTGGGGCAACGTCGACGTCAACGACGAGAAGCTCACGATTGCCACCACCAGGATCCTCAGGCTTACCCGGGCCGGGCTCACCCTTGAGATGATCGGCGCGGACTTCATCCGCCGCCGGATTGCCCCTTTGCACAACAAGGGGAGGCCGGCCTGGATTTTTGTGAATGCTGCTGATATTATGCGGCTCTACCCCGGCCTCGACCATAACCTAACAATGCTGAGGCATGCTCATCTCTGCCAGCGAATCTTCCAGCTCGAGGTTAATGAAGAGGGCAAGGTGGAGCGGTCCGACAAGGTGGCAAGGGCTGCCACGAAAACCGGCAAGGTGGACAAGGAGCCCGTCTTCAAGTTGCCGACGGGGGTAGTTCCGCTCAGCAACAACTCTCGTCGGTCGGATATCATCGCCATGATGCCGCTCTTTAATGCGCATGGCCTCGACCCGAGCTGGGTCGAGCCTGACGAGCTCAGGGTGCAGGAGTTCTTCGATACCTTGCACGAGGCATATGTTGCCGACGAACCGCGGCTTGTCCAGGACACTTCTCAGGTGGAGTTGGACTACATCGCCCGCAGGTTGCGGTAGGCGAGGCTTGCCGTGGAGACCGACGGCGCCGGCGGCACGGTGGACAGTGCCGCGGCGGAAGCAGAGGAGGAGGACCTCTCCCGGTGGGCGGCGATCACTGGGGAGGCCAACGGTGCCAGTGCCGGGCCCCCCCTTGTCTAGGATGTCGTCGACGGGGCTTTGGAGGAAGATGAGGAGGAGGAGATTGCGGCCTCCGTCCCTCCGGCCACCGGGAGGGGCGAGTTCTGCGGCAGGCTGCCTCCGGCGAGCCAGTTTGCCCTGGCCGGGCCACGCAGCTGCGACTGGCGCAGGGAGCGGCGACGCGCCAGACGAGGGCCGCGGTGACGAAGAAGGTGGCGGAAGCCGAGGCAGCGAGCAGGAAGACACCTGGTTCTTCATCGTCCAGGCGTGCTCAGACGCCCCCCCCCCCCCCCCCGCCGCCGGCAGACGTTGGCGCGGGGATTGCCTTCGACTTCGGGTCCCTCAGGCCGGACAGATACTCTGGGTCACCCAGCCCAGTGAGGAAAAGGAAGGCACCAGAGGAGGAGGAGGAGGAGGAGGAGGAGGAGGAGGAGGAAGAGGAGGAAGGAAATGACGAGTAAGCCTCTACTTTCCTCCCTCATTCCTCGCACATCCCCCGACGGTGTTACTCACTTGCCTTCATTTTGCAGGGATGTGGAGACGCTGGCCCAGAGGATGAAGAGGGCCCATACGCCGACAAGTAGCGAACCCTCGGCAGGCACCTCCGGCATGCCACTGGTGGTGTCGAGCAGCCCGGACAGCAGCCCCCGGTCCAACCCCCAGCGTGAGTCCATCACCCGCCCTCCATTAGCGTGCGTTATGCGGGATGCTTCAGTGCTAACCATGTCGTGGATGCAGGAGGGGAACAACACCAAGGGGAGCCACGAAGGGCTTCTCCTATCGTGCCTCCTCCGTCAACCACACCGCCCCAAGGGGCGTCCCCGGCAAGGGCACCAAGCCCCGAGGCCATGCACACGGAGGAGGAGGAGGAGAACGCAGGAGCTGGTGGCTTTCCTTCGGCGCCGGATCTTGGCGGAGAAAGTGCTTCCGCCTCTCAGCCTGGCATAGGTAGGCTACCCATTTTTTTGTGTACATTCTTCTTTTCCTCTTTTCCTACCGGCTTTTGACCTTGGCTCCACCTCGTCTCTTTCTTGGTGTCCAGGCCCTTCTTCGGAGGACGTCGACACCACCATCAAGGACGTTGCCGTGGAGGCCGCGGCGGAGGCGGAGAAGATTGCTGCCGAGGAGAACGCCAGGGGCGCCGCCGAATACGCCGCCAAGGGGCCCACTGAAGGCCCCGACAAGGAGCGTGCCGAGGAGCCCGGCAAGGGGCCCGCCGAGAGGACCGGCAAGGCCACTGCCGAGGAGGCGATGGTCGACGACTAGCCCCCCTCCTCCACCGCCCCTGGATCCCGCAAGTACCTGAAGGTGGGTGATATCCCACAAGTATAGGGGATCGCAACAGCTTTCGAGGGTAAAGTATTCAACCCAAATTTATTGATTCGACACAAGGGGAGCCAAAGAATATTCTTGAGTATTAGCAGTTGAGTTGTCAATTCAACCACACCTGGATAACTTAGTATCTGCAGCAAAGTGTTTAGTAGCAAAAGTGGTATGATAATAATAGTAGCGGTAGCAAAAGTAAAGATAAATGTTTTTGGGTTTTTGTAGTAGTTGTAACAGTAGCAACGGAAAAGTAAATAAGCAAAGAACAATATGTGAAAAGCTCGTAGGCAATGGATCACTAATGGATAATTATGCCGGATGCGATTCCTCATGCAATAGTTATGACATAGGGTGATATAAAACTAGCTCCAGTTCATCAATGTAATATAGGCATGTATTCCGTAAATAGTCATACGTGCTTATGGAAAAGAACTTGCATGACATCTTTTTTCCTACCCTCCCGTGTTCAGCGGGGTCCTTACGAAAACTAAGGGATATTAAGCCCTCCTTTTAATAGAGAACCGGACCAAAGCATTAACACATAGTGAATACACGAACTCCTCAAACTACGGTCATCACCGAGAAGTATCCTGATTATTGTCACTTCGGGGTTGTCGGATCATAACACATAATAGGTGACTATAGACTTGCAAGATAGGATCAAGAACACACATATATTCATGAAAACATAATAGGTTCAGATCTGAAATCATGGCACTCGGGCCCTAGTGACAAGCATTAAGCATAGCAAAGTCATAGCAACATCAATCTCAGAACATAGTGGATACTAGGGATCAAACCCTAACAAAACTAACTTAATTACATGGTAAATCTCATCCAACCCATCACCGTCCAGCAAGCCTACGATGGAATTACTCACGCACGGTGGTGAGCATCATGAAATTGGTGATGGAGGATGGTTGATGATGACGACGGCGATGAATCCCCCTCTCTGGAGCCCCGAAAGGACTCCGGATCAGCCCTCCCAAGAGAGATTAGGGCTTGGCGGCGTCTCCGTGTCGTAAAACACGATGAAACTTTCTCCTCTAATTTTTTTTCTCCCTGAGACGGTATAGATGGAGTTGGAGTTGAGGTCAGGAGGTGTCCAGGGGCCCACGAGATAGGAGGGCACGCCCTGGGGGGGGGGGGCGCCTCCCTATCTCGTGGGCAGCTCGTGGGCCCCCTGGCCTTCATTCTTTCGCCAAAAATTCTCATTAATTCTGAAAAGTGCCTCCGTTGATTTCCAGGACATTCCGAGAACTTTTTTTTCTACACATAAAACAACATCATGCTAGTTCTGCTGAAAACAGCGTTAGTCCGGGTTAGTTTCATTCAAATCATGCAAGTTAGAGTCCAAAACAAGGGAAAAAGTGTTTGGAAAAGTAGATACGTTGGAGACGTATCAACTCCCCCAAGCTTAAACCTTTGCTTGTCCTCAAGCAATTCAGTTGATAAACTGAAAGTGATAAAGAAAAACTTTTACAAACTCTGTTTGCTCTTGTTGTTGTAACATGAAAAGCCAGCATTCAAGTTTCAGCAAATATTATGAACTAACCATACTAACAATAACACCTAGGTCTCACAATTACTCATATCAATAACATAATCAGCTAGCGAGCTATAATAATAAAACTCGGATGACAACACTTTCTCAAAATAATCATAACATGATATAACAAAATGGTATCTCGCTAGCCTTTCTGAGACTGCAAAACATAAATGCAGAGCACCTTTAAAGATCAAGGACTGACTAAATATTGTAATTCATGGTAAAAGAGATCCAATCAAGTCATACCAAATATAAACCAATAATAATAAATGCAAACAACAGTGTGCTCTCTAGTGGGTGCTTTTAATAAGAAGGGTGATGACTCAACATAAAAGTAAATAGATAGGCCCTTCGCAGAGGGAAGCAGGGATTTGTAGAGGTGCCAGAGCTCGATTTTAAAATAGAGATTGAATAACATTTTGAGCGGCATACTTTTGCTGTCAACGCAACAACTCTGAGATGGCTGTATTTTCCATACTACATGCATTATAGGCAGTTCCCAAACAGAATGGTAAAGGTTTATACTCCCCCAACCACCAACAAGCATCAATCCATGGCTTGCTCGAAACAACGAGTGCCTCCAACATACAACAGCCCTGGGGGAGTTTTGTTTAATTAATTTTGATTTGCTTTGATCTTTTTGGATCATGGGACTGGGCATCCCGGTTACTGACCCTTTCTCGTGAATGAGGAGCGGAGTCCACTCCTCGTGAGAATAACCCACCTAGCATGGAAGATATAGGCAGCCCTAGTTGAAACATGAGCTGCTCGAGCATACAAAACATAATTTCATTTGAAGGTTTGGAGTTTGGCACATACAAATTTAGAACGGCAGGTAAATACCGCATATACGAAGGTATGGTGGACTCATATGGAACAACTTTGGGGTTTAAGGAGTTTGGATGCACAAGCAGTATTCCCGCTTAGTACAGGTGAAGGCTAGCAAAAGACTGGGAAGCGACCAACTGAGAGAGCGACAACAGTCGTAAACATGCATTAAAATTAATTTACACCGAGTACAAGCATGAGTAGGATATAATCTACCATGAACATAAATATCATGAAGGCTATGTTGATTTGATTCAACTACATGCGTGAACATGTGCCAAGTCGAGTCACTCAATTCATTCAAAGGAGGATACCATCCCATCATACCACATCATAATCATTCTAATAGCATGTTGGCACGCAAGGTAAACCATTATAACTCATAGCTAATCAAGCATGGCACAAGCAACTATGATCTCTAAATGTCATTGCAAATATGTTTACTTCATAATAGCTGACTCAGGAACGATGAATCATCATATTTACAAAAACAAGAGAGGTCGAGTTCATACCAGCTTTTCTCATCCCAATAAGTCCATCATATATCGTCATTATTGCCTTTCACTCGCACGACCGAACGATGTGTATAATAATTAAGAGTGCACGTGCATTGGACTAAGCTGGAATCTGTAAGCATTCAACTCAAGAGAGAAGACAAGTAATATGGGCTCTAAGTTAAATAAACAATCATGTATATAAGAGCCACTAAGCATTTTCAATATAGTCTTCTCGACCCCCAAAAGAAAGAAAATAAAATAAAACTATTTACACGGGAAAGCTCCCAACAAGGAAAAGAAGAATGAGAAATCTTTTTGGGTTTTCATTTTAATTTCTACTACAAGCAAGGAAATTAAACTAACTAATTTTTTTGGTGTTTCTTAAGGTTTAACAAACACACAAGAAGAAAACTAGAAAAAAAGATTTAAACTAGCATGGATAATACAATGAAAGAGTGTGAGCACCGACGACTAGTGTGTGAACATGAATGTAAAGTCGATGAGAAATACGTACTCCCCCAAGCTTAGGCTTTTGGCCTAAGTTGGTCTAATACCAATGACCGCCTGGCTAATATCCATAAGAGTAGTCGGGGTACTACTGAGATGCAGAGGCAACTGCCTCCTGAGCAGCAGTGTGTTGGCGAGCTGCCTCCATTCCATTCTCATATTTAGTGGCTTCTTCCCTGGTGACAACATATCTTCCTTTTGCCTGATTATCAAAAAGGTAGGGAGCAGGAAGAGTAACAGGGACGTAGTTGCGTCTGTTAAAGGTTAGTCGATAATGGAGGAATTGTTCATTCCTCTCAAGAAAATGATGATCAAACATAGCTTCTTTATCCAAATAAACAGGAGGTACAAGCATGTCCCCCTCTCGTGGAGCTATATTAAGAAAATTAGCCACACAGGTTGCATAAATCCCTCCAAAGAAATCTCCCTTTTTATTATTATTATTATGCAACCTACGTGCAACTATTGCCCCCAAGTTATAACCTCTATAACCTGGCACAACACTCTTGAGGACACAAAGATCGGGAGCACACATGTGATAAACTTCGTCCTTATCGTTAATGCATCTACCAATAAAGAGAGCAAAGTAATGTATAGCAGGAAAATGAATGCTCCCTATGGTAGCTTGTGTTACGTCCCTAGATTCTCCCACAGTAATACTAGCAAGAAAATCTCTAACTTCAGATTTGGAAGGATTATTAATATTACCGCACTGCGGGAGTTTGCAAGTAGTTGTGAAATCCTCTAAATCCATGGTATAATATGTATCATAAATATCAAACACAACACTAGGAGAATTACGCAAGAAATATATTCGAACCTCCGCACAAAGGAATCGGTCAATTGATAATATTGGGGACACTTATCTTGTAACAAGTCCTCAAGCTCGGCATTACGCACATACGCGTCAAATTCTCCCTTGAAGCCTGCTTCAACCATAAAATCATCGGATGGCCACTCGCAAGCCCATACATTTGCGTCCCTCGGCAAATTAACATCTTGTTCACGTATAGCAATCCTTGCCCCTTTCTTTGCCGAGGAACCACCTTGGTACATTCTTCTAAGCATATTTCTTTTCTGAAAATTTCTGAAATTTTAGTAACTTCAAAATAAAAGTGAATAAAACTAAACAAGATTGATAGCAACTACTCCTACAAGTGCCTAGAGCCTATATCATGCATTGGAATTGCTTGGGACCTCAAAAATTTAACATGCAAGCTCAAGAACATGGTCACCTATGCAGCAAAAATTTGCAATGAATAAAGCACTAGAACAAAAACTATTTGGACCAATGGAGGAGTCACATACCAAACAACAATCTCCCAAAGCAGTTTTGCGAATGGAGCTTTGAGCTAAGAGATCGAAAATCACAGCAAAACGAGCTAGAACTCGGGCTTGAGCTGGATGGGGATTTTTTTGGGTAGAAGATGAAGTGTGTGGGTGCTCGCATAAGTGGAGGGGAGCCACCAGGGGCCCACGAGACAGGGGGCGCGCCCTACAGGGGGGGGGGGGGCGCCCTCCTCTCTCGTGGCCTGGTGCTTGCCCCTTTTGCAGTGTTTTCAGTGCCTAAAATCCTCAAATATTCCAGAAAAAATCATACTAAATTTGCAGGGCATTTGGAGCACTTTTATTTTTGGACTATTTTTTAATGCACGGATAATTCAGAAAACAGACAGATAATAATATTTTTACTTTATTTATTCTAAATAACAGAAAGTAAATGGAGGGTACAGAAGGTTGTGCCTTCTAGTTTCATCCATCTCGTGATCATCAAAATGAATCCACTAACAAGGTTGATCAAGTCTTGTTAACAAACTCTTTCCGAATAACACGGAACCGGAGAAATTTCGAATAACACTAAGTTACCTCAACGGGGATATGAAAATCCCCAACAATAAGAATATCATACTTTTTCTTGACAGTAGGGAGAGGAAATTCAAAACCTCCAAAAATGATAGTTGGAACTTTTTCAATAGAATTGATGCTATGAACTTGAGATTGTTTCCTCGGAAAGTGTACCGTATGCTCATTACCATTAACATGAAAAGTGACATTGCCTTTGTTGCAATCAATAACATCCCCTGCAGTATTAAGAAAAGGTCTACCAAGGATAATAGACATACTATCGTCCTCAGGAATATCAAGAATAACAAAGTCCGTTAAGATGGTGACATTTGCAACCACAACAGGCACATCCTCACAAATACCGACAGGTATAGTAGTTGATTTATTAGACATTTGCAAAGATATTTCAGTAGGTGTCAACTTATTTAATTCAAGTCTACGATATAAAGAGAGAGGCATAACACTAACACCGGCTCCGAGATCACATAAAGCAGTTCTAACATAATTTCTTTTAATAGAGCATGGTATAGTTGGTACACCCGGATCTCCAAGTTTCTTCGGTATTCCACCCTTAAAAGTGTAATTAGCAAGCATGGTGGAAATTTCAGCTTCCGGTATCTTTCTTTTATTTGTGATGATATCCTTCATATATTTAGCATAAGGATCTACTTTAAGCATATCGGTTAAGCGCATACGTAAGAAAATAGGTCTAATCATTTCAGCAAAGCGCTCAAAATCCTCATCATCTTTTGACTTGGATGGTTTAGGAGGAAAGGGCATGGGTTTCTGAACCCATGGTTCTCTTTCTTTACCGTGCTTCCTAGCAACAAAATCTCTCTTATCATAATGTTGATTCTTTGATTGTGGGTTATCAAGATCAACAGCAGGTTCAATCTCTACATCATTGTTTTTGCTAGGTTGAGCATCAACATGAACATTATCATCAACATTATCATTAACATTATCAATAGGTTCATGTTCATCACCTGATTGAGTTTCAGCATCAGAAATAGAAATATCATTGGGATTCTCAGGTGTGTCTACAGTAGGTTCACTAGAAGCATGCAAAGTTCTATCGTTTTTCTTCTTCTTCTTTTTAGAAGAACTAGGTGCCTCTAAATTGTTTCTCTGAGAATCTTGCTCGATTCTCTTAGGGTGGCCTTCAGGATACAAAGGTTCCTGAGTCATTCTACCAGTTCTAGTAGCCACTCTAACAGCAAAGTCATTTTTATTATTCAATTCATCAAGCAAATCATTTTGAGCTTTAAGTACTTGCTCAGCTTGAGTAGCAACCATAGAAGCATATTTGCTAACGTGGTGAAGTTCATCTTTAACTCTAGCCAGATTATCACATACGCGTCCTATCTCGAAAGCATTATTCTTTAACTCTCTACCAACATAAGCATTAAAACTTTCTTGTTTAGCCATAAAGTCATCAAATTCATCTAAGCATGGGCTATGAAATTTAGTAGAGGGTATTTCAACTTTATCATATCTATAGAGAGAATTTACCTTTACTACCTGTGACGGGTTATCAAGACAATGTGGTTCTTCAGGCGGTAAATTAAGACCATGTATTTCTTCAATAGGAGGTAAATTCTTAACATCTTCAGCTTTAATACCTTTTTCTTTCATTGATTTCTTTGCCTCTTGCATATCTTCAGGACCGAGAAATAAAACACCTCTCTTCTTTGGAGTGGGTTTAGGAATAGGCTCAGGAGTTGGCTCAATTGGTTCAGGAATTACTTCAGGGACTGGCTCAGGAAGAGTGCAATTATTTTCATTAGTCAACATATTATTCAATAATATTTCAGCTTCGTCGACTGTTCTTTCCCTGAAAACACAACCAGCACAACTATCCAAGTAGTCCTTGGAAGCATCGGTTAGTCCATTATAAAAGATATCAAGTATTTCATTTTTCTTAAGAGGATGATCAGGCAAAGCATTAAGTAACCGGAGAAGCCTCCCCCAAGCTTGTGGGAGACTCTCTTCTTTGATTTGCACAAAATTATATATTTCCCGCAAGGCAGCTTGTTTCTTATGAGCAGGGAAATATTTAGCAGAGAAGTAATAAATCATATCCTGGGGACTACGCACACAACCAGGAGCAAGAGAATTATACCAAGTCTTAGCATCACCCTTTAATGAGAACGGAAATATCTGAAGGATATATAAATAGCGAGACTTCTCATCATGAGTAAATAGGGTGGCTATATCATTCAACTTGGTAAGATGGGCCAGAACAGTTTCAGATTCAAGGCCATAAAAAGGATCAGATTCAACTAAAGTAATAATGTTAGGATCAATAGAGAATTCATAATCCTTATCAGTAACACAGATAGGTGAAGTGGCAAAAGTAGGATCGGATTTCATTCTAGCATTAAGAGACTGCTGCTTCCATTTAGCTAATAATTTCTTAAGATCATTTCTATCATTGCAAGCAAGAATTTCCATAGCAGCTGTTTCATGCATAACATAACCCTTAGGAACAACTGGTAAAACATAATCATTGGGGGGACCTTCATCATCACTATCATCAATAATAGGTTCATCACTATTTTCATTCCCCCTAAATCTAGCAAGTTGTTCATCTAGAAATTCACCTAATGGCAAAGTAGTATCACGCACAGAAGTAGTTTTATCATTCATAGCAGAAGTGGCATCATCAATAACATGCGACATATCAGAATTCATAGCAGTAGCAGGTTTAGGTGTCGCAAGCTTACTTATAACGGAAGGAGAATCTAGTGCAGAGCTAGATGGCAGTTCCTTACCTCCCCTCGTAGTTGAGGGCAAAATAGTAGTTTGATCATCTTTCAAGTTCTTCATAGTGATCAACAGATATAAATCCCAAGTGACTCAGAGAATAGAGCTATGCTCCTCGGCAACGGCGCCAGAAATTAGTGTTGATAACCCACAAGTATAGGGAATCGCAACAGCTTTCGAGGGTAGAGTATTCAACCAAATTTATTGATTCGACACAAGGGGAGCCAAAGAATATTCTTGAGTATTAGCAGTTGATTTGTCAATTCAACCACACCTGGATAACTTCGTATCTGCAGCAAAGTGTTTAGTAGCAAAAGTGGTATGATAATAATAGTAGCGGTAGCAAAAGTAAAGATAAATGTTTTTGGGTTTTTGTAGTAATTGTAACAGTAGCAACGGAAAAGTAAATAAGTGAAGAACAATATGTGAAAAGCTCGTAGGCAATGGATCCGTAATGGATAATTATGCCGGATGCGATTCCTCATGCAATAGTTATAACATAGGGTGATATAGAACTAACTCCAGTTCATCAATGTAATGTAGGCATGTATTCCGTAAATAGTCATACGTGCTTATGGAAAAGAACTTGCATGACATCTTTTGTCCTACCCTCCCGTGTTCAGCGGGGTCCTTACGGAAACTAAGGGATATTAAGGCCTCCTCTTAATAGAGAACCGGACCAAAGCATTAACACATAGTGAATGCACGAACTCCTCAAACTGCGGTCATCACCGAGAAGTATCCCGATTATTGTCACTTCGGGGTTGTCGGATCATAACACATAATAGGTGACTATAGACTTGCAAGATAGGATCAAGAACACACATATATTCATGAAAACATAATAGGTTCAGATCTGAAATCATGGCACTCGGGCCCTAGTGACAAGCATTAAGCATAGCAAAGTCACAGCAACATCAATCTCAGAACATAGTGGATACCAGGGATCAAACCCTAACAAAACTAACTTAATTAAATGGTAAATGTCATCCAACCCATCACCGTCCAGCAAGCCTACGATGAAATTACTCACGCACGATGGTGAGCATCATGAAATTGGTGATGGAGGATGGTTGATGATGACGACGACGATGAATCCCCCTCTCCGGAGCCCCGAACGGACTCCAGATCAGCCCTCCTGAGAGAGATTAGGGCTTGGCCGCGGCTCCGTGTCGTAAAACGCGATAAAACTTTCTCCTTTGATTTTTTTCTCCCCGATACGGTATATATGGAGTTGGCGTTGAGGTCGGGAGGTGTCCAGGGGGCCCACGAGATTGGAGGACGCGCCCTAGGGGGGGGGGGCGCCCCCCTGTCTCGTGCACAGCCCGTGGCCCCCTGGCCTTCATTCTTTCGGCGAAAATTCTTATTAATTCTAAAAAGTGCCTTCGTGGATTTCCAGGACATTCCGAGAACTTTTCTTTTCTACACATAAAACAACATCATGGCAGTTCTGCTGAAAACAGCGTCAGTCCGGGTTAGTTTCATTCAAATCATGCAAGTTAGAGTCCGAAACAAGGGCAAAAGTGTTTGGTAAAGTAGATACGTTAGAGACGTATCAGTGTGTGATGACCTCTTCATCCACCTTCCAGGCGCGTCAAGCTCCAGAGCCCCCGTCGAGGGGGAATTGCTCGACAACGAGGTGCTCGCCGTTGCCGGTCTTGACATTGTTGATGAGCCGAGCGTCGACAGCGATGGCTCCCAGGAGGAGCGGCTGCTCCGGGCCATGGGCGCCAACTTCCGGAAACTCCAGGCTCTCCACTGCGCTCGCCTGGATAAGGCCAAGTCCAAGATGGCGGTGGTGGAGAAAGTGGAGGCAGATTTTGAGGAGCGCGTCGCCGAGGCACAAGGTTGGTGGCGCCAGGCTTAGGACGAGCTGAAGGCCGCTCAGGGCGAGCTGGCCAGGCACGACCTGGATCTCACCATGAGGCTGGCCGACATCGAGAAGGCCTAGGAAACGGCAAAGAGGCTGGCCGATGAGGCCGCAACCGTCCGGTCCCAGCACGAGGCCACCCTGAGGACCCAGGAGGAGGACCTCGCCGCGCGCGAGGAGAAGCTTGCCGCCACGCTCCATGGAAAGGATGAAGAAGTGGACAAGCTCGTCCTGCAGCAGACCCAAGAGCTGGAGCGGAGGCATTAGGAGGCACTCAACGCCCTGGCTCAGGCTCACGCCGGCAAGGTGAAGGAGCTGGAGGATCAAACTCTGAAGCTGTCCCAGGAGAAGGACACGCTCAACGGCGCCTTGACAGAGGCGCAAAGCGAGATCATTGGCAAGTCCGGAGAGCTCTCCGAAGCCAATGCCTCCATCAAAGATCTCAAGCTGAAGCTGGGAGAGCTCGAGGAGGTGCTATCGGGGGCCTTGACCCAGGAGGGACTCCTGACAAAAGAGCTGGAGACGAGAAGCAGCTGCTGAGGAACGAGACCGCCAACCTCAAGGATCACAAGGCGGCTGAGAAACGCTGGCTTGAGCGCCTTGCCACCGTCGCAAACTCGGCCGCCGACCAGCTGGCCATCATGGGGGTGCCGGGCATGGAGTACGCCCCGGAAGTGAACCTAAGCCCCAACGCCAGCCTGACCATATACTTTGAGAGGGTCGTTGGCGCCTTGAAGCGGCTCCACTCCAACCGGGCGGCCTCCCTTGCCGAAGAGTCCCAGATTCTTTGCCGGGGGGCCATCACCAGGGTGCTCGTCAAGATAGCGCATTGGCATCCCGACCTCGACTTCGGAGCGGTGATGAAGAGCTTGCTAGAGGATGCTAACATCGCAGCGCTCAACGAGCGTTTCCAGCCCATCCTTAGCCGCATCGCCAAAATCAAGAGCTTGGAGGGCCAGCGCCGGGACTGAGCACCTCATTTCTTATCGCCGCTCCAGGTTCACGACCAAAACAAATGCTATCTTTAGTTAGAACCGCGGCGGCAATTTATGTAATACGACTCTGCAGTACCCCTGAAACTATGCATGTTATTTTCCCGTTAGATTTTCCTTTGTATGTATGCCCCACGTCGATTGGGCAAGCTTGCCGGCGCATAAACCCGGGGCGGCGCCTTGAGGACGGATCCTCATTAGCCTGCCGGGTGTGCTTGCTGCCGGCGAAGCACCTTACCACCGCCAGCGCGGCCGCTCGATCTGTCGAGCTTGACTCGAGTCAGAAACGAGAGCGTAGCTGGTGGCGAAAGGCTACCCTGCCGCTCTCGACGCGGCCGTTCAAACTGTTGAGCAGGCTCGAAATAGAACAAGGGCGTTGCCAATCGCAGGAGGGCCCCCTTTGCGTACAGGTTTCCCATACATAGGCAGAATCATCGAGGACAACAACCTTATATTTAAGGAAAAAAACTTAAAGTTTAGCATGACTTAGATCTTTCATCGCCGCCTCGGCATCCTTCGCACCAACGGGCAGCGCCGCCCTCTTGGCCGCTTTCTCCGCAGATGCCGTGGTGATGATGAACTGCGAGGCCTACCCCTAGGCCAGATTCTCACAATAGCACCCCCTACTTGGCGCGCCAAAGATGTCGGTGGGAAACGACACCTATGGGATCACTGGAATCCCTTCTACGGTTGCGGGGCGTGGAATCGTGAGAAGAGCGGGACTAGCGGATGGCACAAAGGGGATTTACCCAGGTTCGGGCCGCAAAGATGTGTAAAACCCTACGATCCTGCTTTGGTGGTTGTATTGGTGTTCTTGAGCTCTCGAACTAGCTCTGGGTCCTACGAGGTTCAAAAGAGCTGAATCCCTTCTCAGTATGCCATGGGCCTCCTTTTATAGGCGAAAAGGGGCTGCCACAGCGGCACACAGGAGGTGGAAGGTGCTACAGAGTTGCAAGGTTATCGCTAGTATTACAGGACAAGACGCATTAAATGCGGGGCTTATGTGTCCTTCACTTTATCAGGGGACGGGGGTGAGGCCCGTCCCGTCCGTCGCCGCCCTTCCTGGCTTCGACACGTGCCTCGGCCAGCAACACATGTAGCGCCATGTAGGCAGGCAGGCAGCTGAGGTGGCGCGGTGGTGGAGCCTCCACGAAGGTCTGCATGTTGCCACGCAGGTGCGTGCCCAGCTGGTTGGGCTGGTGGCTACATACGAACGGCGATAGGAACTTGGCTGGTGCGGGCCTGGCAGTGGCCTTGCTGGTGTGCTTGGCGATGGTCTTGCCGGGTGGCCCGGCAAGGGTCTTGCCGCGGCGCACTGGCTTCCCTGGCAAGGATCTTGTCGGGGGGCATTGTGGGTTTTTTTGATGGGGACGGTTGCCTTCCTATCCTCTTTTGATCTTGATTGTTCTTTGTCTTCACAAAGATCTGCATGCCACCACGGAGGTGTCTCCCGAACCCTGTCCCAACGCGACTGCTCAGCGTTGGTGGGCTCGAAGGTGGCTCGCTCAGCGGGTGTGGACAAGCTGCCCCGGCAAGGATCTTGCCGGGGCTGCTGAGGCTGCCCTCCGCAAGGGTCCTTGCCGGGGCAACCTGCATTGCCCGTGCGACCTTTGTGGTCTTGGTCCTTTGTTGTTTGCTTTGCTTGTCCCTATGGCTTTGGCTTTTCTCCGGCTTCCCTCTCTTGCCTTGCTCATGTGTGGTCGTGGCAGGTGGCTCTGACTGCCCGCGCACAAGTAAAGGGGTCAAAATCTAGGCCCCTACTTTTGTACACCGATAGGAGCCCCTGGGCCTGGGTCACACATAGGCGCAGCACGTTGTTGGGCCAGGCCCAGAACGGTGCGCGGGCAGTCGAGGCGGATTTTACCGCGGCCACTCTGACGCCCGGATAATTAACCTACAATAATCCTTTGCTAATGATGCCACGTCATCAAGATTACTGTTGTTCTACTCGCGTTGATTCGAAACCGGTTCAAATTCAAATTTAAATTAAAGTCAAAATTTAAAGTTTTCATAATGTCAAAACTAAAATGTTAATCGTGTGGAAAATATTCCATAAACACTTATGGTGCTGACCCAACACTTGTGTAAAGTATTTAAATGCCCTTTTGTGAATATAGCAATGGCTAAAAACAATTGTTAAATGCTTGTAAATAATAAATAATTGTAAACCTATTTTATGAAAGTGTTAAACTTTTTATGGCAATGGGCTAGTTATTACTATTATTTTAGAAGCTAAAAGAAACTAAATTGGAAACAAAAAAATTAATTAAAAAGAAAACAAAAGAAACTGAATAGAAAGCAGAGAATAAAATAGAAATAGAAATAGAACCCCCCTCCCACTGGGCCGTGGCCCAGCTGGCCCACCAGGGCAAACCCAGCGGCCCAGCCCAAATCCCCTCTCTGTTCGTCCTCTTCCTGTTCATTGGGCGCAACCGACCGCGCCCGCTGAGGGGATAAAGGGCGAGGCCGACGCCTCGGGCCTCCTCTCCCACCTACCTCCACCCATTTGCTCCCCCGCTCGGCCACTCCTCTCTTTCCTCTGCCTAGCGCAGATCCACTTTCCCCCTCCTCGCCCGACGCACTGTCGCCGTCGCCTGCGGTGCCACCGCGGCCACCAGGCCCAACGCGCCGCCCCGACGTGTTCGTGAGGTCCATCGTCGTCCCCCACTTCGACTACGACGTGCGGTTCGAGCTGAGGAGCCCCAACGCCGGTGCTAGCTTCGTTTTTCTCCTCGGACCCCCAACGCCGCGTGTTGTCGTTTCCGGCGCCGTCGACACACTCCGAGCACCCCCACGCCCTCCCGACGCGTCCACGACCCACTTCGACGTCCGTCCCGTCGACCTCGTCCTGAAGCTCGAGCTCCGCGTCTCTCCTCCGAAGCTCACGGCCTCTTCTTCCCCGACACCGTTCGCCTCTGCCATCGACGGATTCCGGCCACACCGAGCCTCCCTCGAGCACACTTTTCACCTCTACAGCCGCGATGTGAGCTCCCCTCGATTCCCCCTCTGTTTCTCCCTCAAATTAGGCCATATCATCGCCGCTAGATGTCGCGCCCGTGCTCGCTTGGCGTTCCCGCTCACCGAGCGCCGTCCGTGCCCAGCGGGCCTTCCTGCCACACATCCCACTCCCCGGTCAGCACCCCCCCGGCCTCGCTCGCTCGCGTCAACCGCTCCCTGGACGCGCCACGGCGTGCGTGTGGCCACGCCCTTGCTCGCCGCGCCCTGGTCCGTCGTGGCCGTGCCGCCTCGCCCTTGCTTGCCGCCCGCGTCGCGCGTGGCCGCCGGACCGCGCGTCCCTGGCCACGCCAGCCAGGCCCCGCGCCTCGCCGCCCCAGTCCTCGCGGCTCCGACCGGCCGCGCCATGGCCGCCGGCGCGCGCCCTCCTGGGCGCCCGAGTGCTCCCCGCCCCTGATGGCCTCGGGCACGCATGCCCGCACCCGTGCGCCCGCTAAGCCACTAGGGTCTATGACACCGGGCCCCACGCCCCTAGAACGTTTTTTTAAGAAAAACAAATAATTAAAGTTAATAATTAATTAATTAGTAATGTAATTAATTAAGTTAATTAACCTGCTTAATTAGCCTAATTACCTAGTCAGTTGATTAAATCTATTAGTTTGTTAAAACAGTCAATGACAAATGGGCCCCGTTGACCCTTTTGACCAGTCAACCCAGTCAATATTGACTGTTGACCATGCTGACTCAGCATGCTCTGGACCCTGCTGTCAGCTGCATGTGCATGTTGCTGGGTACACTTCTGTGTACCCATAGCATTTTAGTTATTTAATTTCGAATTAATAAATAAATTCAGAAAATGATTAAAACTTTAGAAAATCATAGAAAATAATCCGTATCTCGGATGAAAAAGTTTTCTACATGAAAGTTGCTCAGAACGACGAGACGAATCCGAATGTGCGGTCCGTTCGCCCTCCACACATCCCTAACATAGCAAACATGCAACCTTTCCCCTCCGGTTCATCTGTCTGAGAGACGTCCGGAACCGGGAAAACTTTCCCGGATGTTTGCCCCTTCGCCAGTACCGCCTAGCGCTGCGTTAGAACACTTCTAGCCCCGTTTATTGTCTTGTTATGGATATGTTTGCGTGTATTTACTGTTTCTTCCTCCTCTTCTCTCCGGTAGACCCCGAGACCGATGTTGATGCCACTGTGATTGACTACGTCACCGACGACCCTCCTTCTTGTCTGAGCAACCACGCAAGCCCCCCCTTTGATCATCCCGATATCGCCCATTCTATACTCATGCTTGCATTAGATTTTGCTACTGTTATTGTTTGCTCCTATTCTGATGCATAGCCTGCTTTTGTACCTGTTATTGTTACCTACCTGCTTATCCTAAACTGCTTAGCATAGGTTGGTTAGTGATCCATCGGTGACCCCCACTTGTCCTTGTTGCCCCTGCTTCATCATCGATGACTCGATTAGCGTGATCGACGACCAGAGCCCGACACCTCACATCACATCACACCCCTTTTGTTGCTCGACTCTGCAGAGATACTATCGAGTGCCGAGGGTGATCCCTCATAACGCACTCCTGATGATAATTCTGTAGTGTAGCTATTCGGTCATGGTCATCGAGGGTGATTTCCTCTTTCACCATTCCCGATACGGCTCTGTCGTTCAACACCTCAAGTGTGAACCTCGAGGGTGGTCCCTCTTACGTTCACCTTGATGATTACATTGAGTGGAATCCACCGGGGGTGATTCCTCGGGTTTTCCCCTTGATGTCTGGACACACAGTTACCTTGACTTTACTTGTGACCTTGGTGAAAGTCGGGCGGGCCCGGAGAGCACCGGCAAGATAACGACGTGGCACGGCTGGGCATTCTAGGCCCTTGTCGTAAGTCCATGAGACGGGGCGACAAGTTCACTTTCGATCGTGAGTCTCTGCCCGTCTCCGCAAGCTAATAATACACTATGGTTTGGGTATTTGTTCCGAGTTGGCCTTTGGCCTTTATGCACCAACCACCACGTGAGAATAGTTATGGGCCTCGACGTCGCAGTATCAGCTGAAGTTTTGTTAGACGTCCAGTTCAGCATTGTGGGCCTGTCGGGCCAGTGCCATCCAGTATGAGGTGGTGCTTGTCCCGGCTCGTCGCACAACGACCCGAAGTGCAACGGGTGATGGGCCCAGACCCCGGAGTGCTTAGGATGTAGACCGACGGGGACCTCTCTGCTGAGCCTAGGTAGGGCTACGACGTGTTGATCTTTCGAGGCCGGGCATTGACCCCAGAAAGGTGTGTCCGGCCAGAGTGATCGAGCGTGTTGGAAAACGTGGTGCACCCCTGCAGGGAAGATTATCTATTAATAGCCGTGTCCACGGTAACGGACGTTCAGACTTATATCCTGATCTTATACAACTACAAATGGATACTTGAATATGTGGCTCCGGGATTGCTTTCTCGCAGGGAGTCGAGGAAGGATCTCTGGGCATTAATGTTACAACATGCTTGTTATATATAAACTGCTATTCTTTACTCTTCTACATGCTGCAAGATGCTCGGAGCTGCGTGAAGATGCTAGTCTTCGATAGGCTAGGTCTTCCCCCCTATTCTGGCATTCTGCAGTTCAGTCCACATATACAAAACTTCCATTTGATACCAGTGCATACTTAGTATAGATCTGATGCTTGCGAGTACTTTGGATGAGTACTCACGGTTGCTTTGCTACTCCTTTTCCCCCTTCTTTCTTCTATCTGGTTGATGCAACCAGATGGTGGATCCCTGGAGCCAGATGCCACCGCCGTTGGATGCTGCTACGTGAAGACCGCCGACGACCAGGAGTAGTTAGGAGGTCCCAGGCAGGAGGCCTTGCCTCTTCGATCGTTGTTGCTTTTGTGCTAGCCTTCTTAAGGCATCCTTGTTTAACTTATGTCTGTACTCAGATATTGTTGCTTCCGCTGACTCTTGTGTATCGAGCTTTTCATTCGAGCCCTCGAGGCCCCTGACTTGTAATATAAAGCTTGTATTATTTTAATTTCTGTCTAGAGTTGTGTTGTGATATCTTCCCGCGAGTCCTTGATCTTGATCGTACACATTTGCGTGTATGATTAGTGTACGATTGAATCGAGGGCGTCATAGCCACTGTTCCGCCCGCTGCGCTTCCCCACGACCCGCGTCGAACGCGCGACGTGGGGGTCGCGCGCGTGCGTGACGTGGGAGGCATGCGTGGGATGGCGACCGCACGCATACGTCGCGTCGCAGTTAATGGGAAAGGAGGTGGCCCGCGTCTTCCCCATAAAAAAGGATAACCGCGGGCGCGCTGCTCACTTTTCCCCTTTCTCGCGCCTCCCTCCATCTAGAAACCGCCGCCCCCTTTCTTCTTCCTCGAGCCCCCTGCTCCTGCTCATCGCCGACGCGCTTCCGCCATCCCCTGCTTTCTGCGATCGCAATGGCGCCCAAATCCTCCAAAGGAAAGGGGTCATCCAAGGATGCCGGCGCGGCGGAGCTGTCGGAGAGCGAGCTCGTGGCGCGACGGGCGCAGTTCGCCCTTTTTCCCTCGACGGTCGACGTGCCATGCTCCGGGAGTACTTCAAGGTCCTGTGGGGCGTGAAGACGGGGGGAGAGACAACGGGGCATCCGGCCACATGTGTCATCCCCGCCAGCGCCGGGCCCTCCCCAAATCGGTACCCTTTCTTTGTCGACTACTTCTCCTGCGGGCTCTGTCCCCCTTTCTCCGATTTCTTCAAGGATATCATGTACACCTTCGGCTTCCGCCTCCTGGACTTCACCCCAAATGCCGTGGCGTGTATGGTCCTTTTCGCACACCTTTGTGAGGGCTTCGTCGGGGTGCATCCCAGCATGGCGCTCTTCCGCCACTATTTCTCCCCTCGGATCCAAAAGGGAGGCGCCATCACCGGCAGCATTGCTTGGATCCCAAGGGCCAAAGGAGCATACCCGGACGGCGCCATGAAGGAGAGGTGGGAAGAGTGGCGGGGCCGGTGGTACTTTATCGAGGAGGAGAAACCGCTGGCGTTCTGTGAGGTCCGTCAGCTGGCGCCGACCCATGGAAAGGACTGGGGAGACGTCGACGTCAACGACGAGAAGCTCACGATCGCCACTACCAGGATCCTCAGGCTTACCCGGGCCGTGTTCACCCTTGAGATGATCGGCGCGGACTTCATCCGCCGCCGGATTGCCCCTCTGCACAACAAGGGGAGGCCGACCTGGCTTTTTGTGAATGCTGCTGATATTATGCGGCTCTGCCCCGGCCTCGATCATAACCTGACAGTGCTGAGGCATGCTCATCTCTGCCAGCGAATCTTCCAGCTCAAGGTTAATGAAGAGGGCGAGGTGGAGCGGTCCAGCAAGGTGGCAAGGGCTGCCACGAAAGCCGGCAAGGTGGACAAGGAGCCCGTCTTCAAGTTGCCGACGGGGGTAGTCCCGCTCAGCAACAACTCTCATCGGTCGGATATCATCGCCATGATGCCGCTCTTTAATGCGCATGGCCTCGACCCGAGCTGGGTCGAGCCTGACGAGCTCAGGGTGCAAGAGTTCTTCGATACCTTACACGAGGCATATGTTGCCGACGAGCCGTGGCTTGTCTAGGACACTTCTTAGGTGGAGTTGGACTACATCGCCCGCAGGTTGCGGGAGGCGAGGCTTGCCGTGGAGGCCGGTAGCGCCGGCGGCACGATGGCAGTGCCGCGGCGGAAGCGAAGGAGGAGGACCTCTCCCGGTGGGCGGTGGCCGCTAGGGAGGCCAGCGGTGCCAGTGCCAGGGCCCCCCTTGTCGAGGATGTCATCGACGGGGCTTCGGAGGAAGATGAGGAGGAGGAGATTGCGGCCTCCGTCCCTCCGGCCACCGGGAGGAGGCAAGTTCTGCGGTGGGCTGCCTCCGGCGAGCCGGTTCACCCTGGCTGGGCCGTGCAGCTACGGCTGGCGCAGGGAGCGGCGACACACCAGACGAGGGCCGCGGTGACAAAGAAGGCAGCGGAAGCCGAGGTAGCGAGGAGGAAGACACCTGCTTCCTCGTCGTCCAGGCGTGCTCAGACGCCATCGCCCCCCTACCGCCGGCAGACGTTGGCGCTGGGATTGCCTTCTACTTCGGGACCCTCAGCCCGGACAGATACTCTAGGTCACCCAGCCAAGCGAGGAAAAGGAAGGCACCAGAGGAGGAGGAGGAGGAAGGAAATGACAAGTAAGCCTTTGCTTTCCTCCCTCATTCCTCGCACATCCCCCGACGGTGTTACTTGCCTTAATTTTACAGGGATGTGGAGACGCTGGCCCATAGGATGAAGAGGGCCCGGGCGTCGACGAGTAGCCAGCCCCTGGTAGGCACCTCCGGCATGCCACTGGTGGTGTCGAGCAGCCCGGACTGCAGCCCCCGGCCCAGCCCCCAGCGTGAGTCCATCACCCGCCCTCCATTAGTGTGCGTTATGCAGGATGCTTCAGTGCTAACCATGCCGTGGATGCAGGAGGGGAGCAGCACCAAGGGCGAACCCAAAGCTAAGCACTTCTCTCATGGCAAGAAAGATCAATCTAGTAGGCCAAACTAAACCGATAATTCGAAGAGACTTGCAAAGATATCAAATCATGCATATAAGAATTCAGAGAAGAACCAAATAATATTCATTGATAATCTTGATCATATATCCACAATTCACTGGATCTCGGCAAACACACCGCAAAAGAGTATTACACCGAATAGATCTCCAAGAACATCGAGGAGAACTTTGTATTGAGAATCAAAGAGAGAGAAGAAGCCATCTAGCTAATAAATATGGACCCGAAGGTCTGTGGTAAACTACTCACGCTTCATCGGAGAGGTAATGGTGTTGATGTAGAAGCCCTCCATGATCGAATCCCCCTTCGGCAGATCGCCAGAAAAGGTCCCAAGATGGGATCTCACGGGTACAGAAGGTTGCGGCACTGGAAAAGTGGGTTCGTGGCTCCCCTGGTGTTTTTAGGGTATAAGAGTATATATAGGCGAAAGAACTAGGTTGGTGGAGCTATGAGGTGCCCATGAGGGTGGGGCGCACCTACCCCCCTGGGCGCGCCCTCATGCCTCGTGGCCTCATTGTTACGTCTCCGACTTCATCTCCAAGTCTTCTGGTTTGCTTTCGGTCCAAGAAAGATCATCGCAAAGGTTTCATTCCGTTTGGACTCTGTTTGGTATTCCTTTTCTGCAAAACTCTAAAATAGGCAAAAAAACAGAAACTGGCACTAGGCCTTCGGTTAATAGGTTACTCCCAAAAATTATATAAAAGAGCATAATAAAGCCCATTAAACATCCAAAACAGATAATATAATAGCGTGGAACAATAAAAAATTATAGATACGTTGGACACACATCACCCGCCTAATCTTCGGGTTGCAAATATTTGTTCTTTGTATGTAAACCAAGGTATCGCTGGCTGACTGGACCGTGTCAGCCAACCGCTGGCCAACAGATGGCCTATCGGCCACATGTAGGCCGAGTAGTGGCTAGGCCATGTCGCGGGGGGAGCTGTCGGCGCTGGCTCGACACTGTCAGTCACGGGCACCCCTGTCGGCCAGCTGCGGGCTGATCGGTCATCTACCAGCTGACAGGGTGCGGGCCCCAACTCAGCTGTCTACTTCCTCCCCTTCTCTTTCTCCTTTCTTCTCCCACGCACAACCATCTCTGTTCTTTCTTCTTTCTCCTCTCTCTGACCCGAAATGCCTCAAATTTCTACACCAAACTGAGCCATTTTTTGCGGATTAGGCATCGTGGATGCGTTCTAAATAGTTAGGGGAGCCAAGAGAGACCTCGATCTACTGAAGGGGTAGATCATGGTGGTCGTGGTGAGCATTTTGTTGGAGCTTTTTTGGTGCACATTGGTGGAGGTTGTGGCCATGGTGGAGGTGGAGGTGGTGGTGGTGAAGCTCATGCAGTGTGGTGGAGGTGGTGGTGGTGAAGCTCATGCAGTGTGGTGGAGGTGGTGGAGGTGAAGCTTGCTACTTCTTGAGCTTGCATTATTTTTTCCCTTCAAGAGGAAAGGGTGATGCAGCAAAGTAGAGATAAGTATTTCCCTCAGTTAGAGAACCAAGGTATCAATCCAGTAGGAGGTACAAGCAAGTCCCCAATCAATGCACCTGCACAAACAATCAAACACTTGCGTCCAACGCGATAAAGGGGTTTTCAATCCCTTCACAGTCAATTGCAAAGGTGAGATCTGATAGAGATAGATAAAAGATAAGATATTTTTGGGTTTTTTCGTTTATAGATCTAAAAATAAAAGATTGCAAAGTAGTAGATCGGAAAGAAAATATGATGGAAGATAGACCCGAGGGCCGTAGGTTTCACTAGAGGCTTCTCTCTTGAAGGCACATAATACGGTGTGTGAACAAATTATTGTCGAGCAATTGATAGAAAAGTGCAAAGTTATGACGATATCCAAGGCAATGATTATGAAATATAGGCATCACGTTCGTGTCAAGTAGACCGACTCCTGGCTGCATCTACTACTATTACTCCACACATCGACCGCTATCCAGCATGCATCTAGAGTATTAAGTTCATAAAGAATAATGGAGTAACTCCTTAAGTAGGATGACATGATTTAGAGGAATTAACTAAAGCAATATGATGAAAACCCCATCTTTTTATCCCCGATGGTAACAATTCAATACGTGTCTTGCTACCCCTACTTTGTCATTGGGTGAAATCACGCAAGATTGAACCCAAAGCTAAGCACCTCTCCCATTGCAAGAAAAACCAATCTAGTTGGCCAAACACTACTAGGGAAAACCCTAGTAGTAGCGCGGGTTTTGAGGCTATCAGCAGCTCGGGCAGCCGCGCTACTACTACGGTGCTATAGCTAACTATTAGTAGTAGCGCGGTCCGCACCCGCGCTACTACTGTTGACTTATATCAGCAGCGCTTTTCTGGAATGCGCTACTATTAATTAGCTGTAGCGGTTTCCTAGCCCCTCGTTACTGCCATATCTTTCATCATTTCCCCCCGCTTCCTATCCCATTTCAGTTTCGATAAACTGCAATTTCCAGATACTAGGTACTACTAGATATCAGTTTCATAAAGCATTATAGGTACTAGGTAGTAATCCCTCCGTTCCAAATTACTCCTTGTGGTTTTAGTTCAAACCACAACGAGTAATTTGGAACAGAGGGAGTACTAGATAACAATTTCATATATAATCAACATGCATCCTCAAGCAGTACTAAGTGATATCGGCGACGATCATCATATGTAGTTCTAGATGATATCGACGACGATCATCAGATGTAGTTCTAGATGATATCGATGACAATCATCATATGTAGTTCTAGATGATATAGCCACACACACATATGTAGTTCTAGATGATATCGACGACGATCATCATCCTCAAGCCTGGGCGGTGGGTGTTCCTGATAGTAATTAGGGTGGCATGTCCAACACGAAGATTCTTGCCAACGAGGAATCTCTTCCACCCAACCAAGTTTAAGTGTGTGCGACCGTCCATGTCCACGCGGTAAGTACAGGTTGTGACGGAGCCCCTTGCGGTAAGGCGTAGTACAGCTGAGCCTTCATCATCAGGCTCGATACCATAACTCACAGATAGGCTCTTTGCCAATTTCTGAATAAGAAAAACATATGAATTAATAAATAGCCTCGCACATACTCTTGCAAATAAGTATATATGGATTATCTACACTATTAATAGTTCCTTAGATTCTACACTAATAAGCATGTGATTAGACTCTACACTAAAGCATATTATCGACTAGATTCCATACAACATATCATTGGACTCTACACTAAGCATATCATCGGATAATTTGCATTTGTAAGTATAACATACCATATCGTGTCGATCGACCATGGTACTTGTCAGGCGGGTCACGAATGGCACCCCGACAAAGTCAGCACGTGGCGGAATTATGTCCCATAGGCTGCACACCTCCTCCTCGCTCAGCCTCATTCTTTGGGCTACGATGGCTTCATGAAGTCGGTCCACATCATCTTCATCGAGTGGGTCCTCATTATCTTCATCAGATTCGTCATCTTCATCATCTTCCACCAGGTTGATATAAATGACAGCCAGCTTGGGTCTTTTTGCTCTGAAGGAGAAGCTGATCAACTCACCACCAGTAAGACGCATGCAGGCGAGGAAACGGGCCCACCCATCTCCTCCAATCTGCGACATATTGCGTCCTTTCTCGACCTCCATAGTGTACGGCCCCCCAGGAGCCTCAAATGTCACAGTGTCTCCTGTCAGCTTGTTGAATTTAAACCTCACATTGCCTGGTGTAAAAAAGCAAAATGACACAATGCAGTAATGCCAACACTGAAAATAAAATAGTTGTTACATTTCATATAATTTCTTACTGCCGCATGACGAAAACTCGACTGGAAGTAGATGCCGAACAGCTTGCCAGTTGCAAGGCTGCTGGCGCACCTTGACTTGCACAGTCGACATGGTGGTGGTGGTGGCACCATTTTCCTAAAGCAATATGAGCAAAGGATTAATGATCCACTTCACAGGAAAGAAAAATAGTAGCATGTGATATTTTTGGTTCTTCTTCAGTTATATTTTCATAACTTACTAACACCTTCTAGAATAGAACCAACAGCTAGCAGGCAAATGCCAAATCTTCCGCGAGAAGCAATTTGATGGACAATTATAATCCTAAGATCTAGCTAGGTGGTGCCAAATCTTCAGAGCTATCAACTAGCGTACTAAATCAACTAAATCAAAATGTTCTATGAATCAACTAAATCAACTAGCCTATTAAATACACTTGCCTACTAAATCAACTAAATCAAAATGTTCTATAAATCAACTAAATCAACTAGCCTACTAAATCAACTTGCCTACTAAATCAAAATGTTCTAAATCAACTAAATCAACTAGCCTACTAAATCAACTAAATCATATGAACCAAATCAAAATGTTGCATATGAACTAGCCTACTAAATCAAAATGTAGCAGGGAGGGGTTGTGGATGGAGGAGGGAGGAGGGAGAAGAAGGGGCGACTGGAGGAGGGAGGAGATAGTAGGACGGAGGTGGAAAGGGCGGAGCGAGGAGGGCCCGGCCGGCGGCGAGTCGAGGGAGGACGGAGGAGGATGGCAGTACCGAGTCCAGCGAGGAGGAGGAGGTGACGGTGGCGCAGAGGGAGGAGGGGTAGGCGACGGAGGCCGGCGGGGGAGACCCAGCGCGCGCGGGGGGGGGGGGGGGGTTGAGGGGGAGATCGAGTGAGTGTGAGTGTGAGTGGATTGGATAGAGGAGAGCGTGGGTGGTGGGAGATAGCTAGTTTTAGCAGTAGCGCGCTATAGGTAAAGGCGCTACTGCTAAACTACCTAGCAGTATTGCACTTCGAATTAACACACTGCTACTAGAACTAGCTTTGCGGCGGGGTCATGGGAATTATAGCAGTAGCGCGGCTTGCAGGAGCCGCGCTACTGCTACTTTTATTTCAACAGCGAGTTCTGCTGGAGCGCGCTACTGCTACATTGCAACAGCGCCTTATTTTAAAACGCACTGCTAGTAAGATCCTGTGTATAGGCTTTTCCCTAGTAGTGAAACCAAACTGATAATTCAAAGAGAAATACAAAGATATCAAATCATGCATATAAGAATTCAGAGAAGATTAAAATAATATTCGTAGATAAGCTGATCATAAATCCACAGTTTATCGGATCTTGACAAACACACCGCAAAAGAAGATTACATCAGAAAGGTCTCCAAGAACATCGAGGAGAACATGGTATTTAGAATCAAAGAGAGAGAAGAAGCCATCTAGCTACTAGCTATGGACCCGTAGGTCTGTGGTAACTACTCACGCTTCATCGGGCAATAGGGTTGATGTAGATGCCCTCCGTGATCGAATCCCCCTCTAGCAGGATGTCGGGAATATCCCCAAGATGGAATCTCACGGGAATAGAAGGTTGCGACAGCGGAAAAGTATTTTCTTGGCTCTCTCTGATGGTTCTGGAATATTTGTGAATATATAGGACAAAGAGTTAGGTCAGGGGAGTCCCGAGGGGTGCACAAGGCAGGTCCCCCCTAGGGCGCGCCCTCCACCCTTACCGCCACCTCGCGGCTCTTCTGGCTTCGACTCCATGTCCTCTGGGTGTCTTCGGGTCCAAGTAAAATCATCGTGAAGTTTTATTCCATTTGGACTCCGGTTGATATTCCTTTTCTGCGAAACTCAAAAACATGAAAAAAAACAAAAACTAGAACTGGGCTCTAGGTTAATAGGTTAGTCACAAAAATAATATAAAATGTCATAATAATGCATATAAAACATCCAAAACAGATAATATAATAGCATGGAACAATAAAAAATTATAGATACGTTGGAGACGTATCAAGCATCCCCAAGCTTAATTCTGCTCGTCCTCGAGTAGGTAAATGATAAAAACGGAATTTTTGATGTGGAATGCTACCTAACATATTTATCCATGCAATTTTCTTCATTGTGGCATGCATGTTCAGATCCATAAGATTCAAAACAAAAGTTTAATATTGACATAAAACAATAATACTTCAAGCATACTAATAAAGCAATCATGTCTTCTCAAAATACTATGGCTAAAGAAAGTTATCCCTACTAAATCATATAGTCTGGCTATGCTCTATCTTCGTCACACAAATTATTAAATCATGCATAACCCCGATGACAAGCCAATCAATTGTTTCATACTTTTGATGTTCTCAAACCTTTTCAACTTCACACAATACATGAGCGTGAGCCATGGATATATCACTATAGGTGGAATAGAATATGGTGGTTGTGGAAAAGACAAAAAGAAGGAGATAGTCTCACATCAACTAGGCGTATCAACGGCTATGGAGATGCCCATCAATAGATATCAATGTGATCTAGTAGGGATTGCCATGCAACGGATGCACTAATGCTATAAGTGCATGAAAGCTAAAAAAGAAACTAAGTGGGTGTGCATCCAACTTGCTTCCTCATGAAGACCTAGGGCATTTGAGGAAGCCCATAATTAGAATATACAAGACAAGTTCTATAACGAAAAATTCCCACTGGTATATGAAAGTGACAACATAGGAGACTCTCTATCATGAAGAACATGGTGCTATGAAGCACAAGTGTGGAAAAGGATAGTAACATTGCTCCTTCTCTCTTTTCTCTAATTTTCTTCTTTTTTGGTGGGCTTCTTTGGCCTTTTTTTATGTGGGCTTGTTTGGCCTCTTTTATTTTGATTTGGGCATCTTTGGCCTCTTTTATTTTGATAACCTCACATGCGACAATGCTCTAATAATGATGATCATCACACTTTTATTTACTTACAACTCAAAATTACAACTCGATACTAGAACAAAGATATGACTCTATATGAATGCTCCGACGGTGTACCGAGATGTGCAATGATCTAGCATAGCAAATGACATTAAAAAGGGACAGGCCTTGTAAATATCATGCTAGCTATCTTACGATCATGCAAAGCAATGTGACAATGATGAAACGTGTCATGTTAAACGGAACAGTGGAAGTTGCATGGCAATATATCTCGGAATGGCTATGGGAATGCCATAATAGGTAGGTATGGTGGCTATTTTGAGGAAGGTATATGTTGGTTTTAATGCACCGGTGAAAGTTGCACGGTACTAGAGAGGCTAGCAATGGTGGGAGGGTGAGAGTGCGTATAATCCATGGACTTAACATTAGTCATAACGAACTCACGTACATATTGCACAAGTCTATTAGCTATCAAAACAAAGTACTACGCGCATGCTCCTAGGGGGATAGATTGGTAGGAAAAGACCATCGCTCATCCCCGACCGCCACTCATAAGGAAGATAATCAAATAAATATGTCATGCTCCAACTTCGTTACATAGCGGTTCACCATACGTGCATGCTACGGGAATCACAAACTTTAACACAAGTATTCTTACCAATCCACAATTACTCACTAGCATGACTCTAATATCACTATCTTCATATCTCAAAACAAATGCAAGGAATCAAACTTCTCATAGTATTCAATGCACTTTATATGAAAGTTTTTATTATGTCCCTCTTGGATGCCTATCATATTAGGACTATCTTTATAACCTAAGCAAATTACCATGCTATTTAGAGAGACTCTCAAAATAACATAAGTGAAGCAAGAGAGTTCAATAATTTCTATAAAATAAAGCCACCGTCGTGCTCTAAAAAGATATAAGTGAAGCACTAGAGCAAAATTGCCTAGCTCAAAAGATATAAGTGAAGCACAAAGAGTATTCAAATAAATTATGATTCATGCGTGTCCTTCTCAAAAGGTGTGTATAGCAAGGATGAATGTGGCAAACTCAAAATCAAAGACTCATATCATACAAGACGCTCCAAGCAAAACACATATCATGCGGTGAATAAAAATATAGCCTCAAGTAAATTTACCGATGGACGAAGACGAAAGAGGGGATGCCTTCCGGGGCATCCCCAAGGTTAGGCTATTGGTTGTCCTTGAATATTACCTTGGGGTGCCTTGGGAATCCCCAAGCTTAGGCTCTTGCCACTCCTTATTCCATAGTCCATCAAATCTTTATCCAAAACTTGAAAACTTCACAACACAAAACTCAACAGAAAACTCATGAGATCCGTTAGTATAAGAAAGTAAATCACCACTTTTTGGTACTATTGTGAACTCATTCTTCATTTATATTGGTTTCATATCTACTATATTCCAACTTACCTATGGTTCATACCCCCCGATACTACCCATAGATTCATCAAAATAAGTAAACAACATAAGAAAACAGAATCTGTCAAAACAGAACAATCTACTAGCAATCTGAAAACTTGGAGTACTTCTATAACTCTAAAACTTATGAAAAATTAGGAAGACATGGGCAATTTTTATATAAATCTTGTGTAAAAAATTCAGATCAAAAGCACGCTTCTGTGAATTATTAAAATTATTTTACTGGGCACAAAAGTTTCTGTTTTTCAGCAAGATCAAATCAACTATCACCGCAAGCCATCCCAAAGGTCTTACTTGGCACAAACACTAATTAAAACACCAAAACACATCTAACCAGAGGCAAGATAAAAAATCTATGGAAAACAGGAAAGAAAAATATTGGGTTGTCTCCCAACAAGTGCTTTTCGTTAAAGCCTTTTAGCTAGGCATTGATAATTTCAATGATGCTCACATAAAAGATAAGATGTGAAGCACAAAGAGAGAATCATAAAACACGTGACAAACACATATAATTCAAATGCATAGGCATTTTATAAGCAAATGAATTATCAAGGCAAGCAAAAACTAGCATATGCAAGGAAGAAGAATAAAACATAGCCAATCCGAACATGAAGAGAGGTAATTTAGTAACATGCAAATTTCTACAACCATATTTTCCTCTCTCATAATAATTACATGTAGGATCATAAGCAGATTCAACGATATAGCTATCACAAAACATATTCTCAACATGATCCACATGCATGCGAAGTTGACACTCTTACAAAATAGTGGGATTAACAGTAACCAAAGTCATGACCTCTCCAAACCCACTTTTATAAAAAAAATCATAAGATTGAACATTCTCCAAATATGTGTGATCTAAAGTTGACACTCTTCCAAACCCACTTTCAATATTATTGCAAACATTATTATCAATCTCATATTCATCATGGGGCTTAAATAAATTTTCAAGATCATAAGAAGCATTGTCACCCCAATCACGATCATTGCAATAAGTAGCGGACATAGAAAAACTAGCATCCCCAAGCTTGGGGTTTTGCATATTATTAGCACAAGTTATATTAATGGAATTTATAATAACATCATTGCAATCATGCTTTTGATTCAAGGAACTATCAAGTATGGGTGCAATAGCAACAATCTCATGTTTAACATAAGGGACTATAGCAAATTCATCTCCATAAGCATAATTAATATTGGCATCATGGCCATAAAAATAGCAAGCATCATGTTCATCACGGGAAGAAATCTAAATCAAATCATCAGAACCATAATTATCTATAAATTCATGCATAACATTATTTTCTTCCAAAGCAATGGTCATTCTCTCAAAAAATTCTTTGACATAGGCATTATGAGCATAGTTTTCATAGCAATATATAAGTATGTCAAAATTTTCATATTTGTATAGAATAATGTCATACTTTTCAATCAAAGAAGCAACTTCATAAGAACCCTTAAAAGCAACAAATTCTTCAATTTGTTCGATATCATAGTAACGGTAAACACCCTTTTCATAAGAAGATAAGATTTCATTATCATTAAGCTCACATAGGTAGGGAAGGTGTTTTTTAGGGTTCTTATAGCAACAAGTAAAATCACAAAGTTCACAAAGATTCCAAGCATAACATAGCAAACAATTTATTTGATTCCATAAGAGTCTCCCTTTTTCAGACAAACGGTGATGCACAAAATGAGCATGCTCATCCAAAGATTTTCCCTCAACTAAACTAGTTGGGGTTTCAGCACGAGCACATATGGATCGAAGATGATCCAAGTAGAAAACTTTAAGTGGATCCTATCAAAAGATTTTTAGCAAGCAAAGATGCAAACAAATAGAAGGCACATGGAAACACAAGCAAAGATAGCAAACGAGCAAAAAGACATACAGAAAGAAGGTGAATAAAAAGACAAATCTTTTTGTATTTTTTTGAAAACATTTTAGAAGTGGGGACGAGAGGCAAATGGCAAATGATGTAATGCAAGAGATGAGAGTTTATGATGGGTACTTGGTAGGTTTGATGTAGACCTCCCCGGCAACGGCACCAGAAATTCTTCCTGCTACTTCTTGAGCTTGCGTTGGTTTTCCCTTGAAGACGAAAGGGTGATGCAGCAAAGTATTTCCCCCAGTTACAAAACCAAGGTATAAACCCAGTAGGAGGTACAATCAAGTCCCCAATCGATGCACCTGCACAAACAATCAAAGACTTGCGCCCAACGTGATCAAGGGGTTGTCAATCCCCTCATGGTCAATTGCAAAGGTGAGATCTGATAGAGATAGATAAAAGATAAAATATTTTTGGGTTTTCTGGTTTATAGCTCTGAAAATAAAAGATTGCAAAATAGTAGATCGGAAAGCAAATATGACGGAAAATAGACCCGGGGCCCATAGGTTTCACTAGAGGCTTCTCTATTGAAGACAAATAATACGGTGGGTGAACAAATTATTGTCGAGCAATTGATAGAAAAGCGCAAAGTTATGACGATATCTAAGCCAATGATTATGAAATATAGGCATCACGTCCATGTCAAGTAGACTGACTCCTGGCTGCATCTACTACTATTACTCCACACATCGACCGCTATCCAGCATGCATCTAGAGTGTTAAGTTCATAAAGAACGGAGTAATGCCTTAATTAAGATGACATGATGTGGAGGAATTAACTCAAGCATTATGATGAAAAACCCATCTTTTTATCCTCGATGGAAACAATTCAATACGTGTCTCGCTACCCCTACTTTGTCACTGGGTGAAATCACGCAAGATTGAACCCAAAACTAAGCACCTCTCCCATTGCAAGAAAAACCAATCTATAGTTAGCCAAACCAAACTGATAATTCGAAGATAAATACAAAGATATCAAATCATGCATATAAGAATTCAGAGAAGATTCAAATAATTTTATCATAAATCCACAATTCATCAGATCTCGACAATCACACCGCAAAAGAAGATTACATCGGATAGATCTCCAAGAACATCGAGGAGAACATGGTATTGAGAATCAAAGAGAGAGAAGAAGCCATCTAGCTATTAGATATGGACCCATATGTCTGTGGTAAACTACTCACACTTCATGGAAAGGGCAATAGGGTTGACGTAGATGCCCTCCGTGATCAAATCCCCCTCCGACAAGATGTCGGAAAAGGCCCCAAGATGGGATCTCATGGGAACAGAAGGTTGCGACTGTGGAAAAGTATTTTCGTGGCTCTCTCTGATGGTTCTGGAATATTTGTGAATATATAGGACAAAGAGTTAGGTCAGGGGAGTCTCGAGGGGGCCACAAGGCAAGTGGGCGCCCCCCTCCCCTAGGGCGCACCCTCCACCCTTGCCGCCGCCTTGTGGCTCTTCTGGCTTGGACTCCAAGTCCTCTGGGTGTCTTCGGGTCCAAGAAAAATCATCATGACATTTTATTCCGTTTGGACTCTGTTTGATATTCCTTTTCCGCGAAACTAAAAAAAGGAAAAAAACAGAAACTGGCACCAGGCTCTACGTTAATAGGTTAGTCGTAAAAATAATATAAAATAGCATAATAATGCATATAAAACATCCAAAATAGATAATATAATAGCATGGAACAATATTAAATTTTAGATATGTTGGAGACGTACCAAAGCTCCCACAGTTTGGTGGTGTTTCCGGCTCTGGTGATTGAAGGCCGCCATTCGTCATTTGTTCGCACGCTTCAAGGGTATATTTTAACACACATTTTATCTGTCGTAGTTGCTCTGGTAGTATTCGGTAATATGTTTTGATGTGAAATAAATTAGGTGTGCAATTATTGTTATTTGCTCCGGCAGTATTCGTAATATATTTAGATGTCAACTATTTAGTTGTGAGAAAATTTGAAGTTGCTCTGGTAATATTCCGTAGTATATGTGGATGTTAAATATTTTGGTGAGTCAGTATTCGTAGTTGCTCCGGTAATATCCATAATATATGGAGATGTCAAATATTTAAATCTGTCAATATTTGTAGTTGCTCTGGTAATATTCGTAATATATTTGTAGGTGTGTGAATTTTTTAGTTGCTCTGTTAATATTCTGTAATATATATACATATCAAATATTAGTAGTGTAGATATTTCAAGTTGTTGCTTAATACTTGTCCGTCGTTGTTGAAAAAAAATTAGGTGAGCCAAGATGTGTGATGTAGTGAAGTTCATATTTTACTACGGTCCTGGTACTGTCCAAAAAACTGAGATGGGAGCTGATCCGAATGAATTGATCACATAGAGGTGCCAATGACCGCACCTCTAACATGGTCTGCCAGTGAGTTGAAAGAATGGTTGACATCAAGTTTAGGGCTTGATACTGAAACACACACCGTTGGTGTTCATACATTATGCACACGGTCAAGTTCAATCATTTACTTTTATTTGAGGCCAATAGAGCGAGACTCTGAGTGAGTGCGGTGGTTACAAGGTTGTGAACGCAGGGGATGCAATCCTATTGCGTTAGTGCTTCCCGTCGTGAAGGAGGTAAGTGCATATGAAGGCGAGGGTCGCTACGATCCTTGCCAGAGCAGTGAAGGGATGCAGTTATCTATGTCAAATGATGGACAACGTGTGAGTGCACATGCAACAAACAGAAATTGCTTCATCTACCTTGCTCACATGTACTTGTTGCTTGCGGATAGCTTGGAATGGACGCAATATCGTTTGTGTCTCCATTTTTTCTGAAAGATTATGTCCTCAATACCTGGACAGGTGAGCTTCTGGGTTTTCGATCAATGGTAACTTCAACACCGTTAACCCCGCTGAAAGGCATTACATTCCAAACCCAGAGCATATGCGTACAAGTAGAGGCAGACGGCAGTGTCATCCCATCTGAAATGATATGGATGAATCTGAAATAGGAGGTCCAACTAGGCAATTCATTCTATGTAATGAATTTGGCCATAGGGACACTAATTGTCCCAATTTCGTCACTGCCAGTGGTACTGGGCATGGATGAGGCAATCGGGGATGAAGAGGAGATCGAGGAGTAAGAGGGAGAGGAAGAAACTAAGCTAGCAGTACTATGTTCTAAATGTGTATTAAGTGTGGCACTATATCCTACATTTGTATTAAGTGTGGCACTATGTTCTAAATTTGTATTAAGTGTGGCACTATGTTCTACATTTGTATTAAGTGTGGCACTACGTTTTGAATTTATATTAAGTGCGGCACTATTTTCTATATTAATATTTGGTGTGGCACTATGTTTGAATTATCTACTAAGTGTGAAACTACATTTGAAATTTTTATGTGCAGGAATGGCGGGAATGTGGTTGCTGAATGGGGACATTTGATAGGAGTCATCGTGCTGCGATATGGTATGAGCACAAGCTTGAGCCCCTGGTCACTCGCACTCCTAAGGAGAACTAGATGATACACCCAAGATGGGTTGAGCGGTACATGCTTTATTTATATGCACACTGACATGCATATTGCTACTTCTTGAGCTTGCGTTGCTTTTTCCCTTGAAGAGGAAAGGGTGATGCAGCAATGTAGAGATAAGTATTTCCCTCAGTTAGGAACCAAGGTATCAATCCAGTAGGAGATACAAGCAAGTCTCCAATCTATGCACATGCACAAACAATCAAACACTTGCACCCAACGCGATAAAGGGGTTGTTAATCCCTTCATGGTCAATTGCAAAGGTGAGTTATCATAGAGATAGATATAAAAGATTACTAAAACGTAAAACAAAACAAAAGTAAATAAATTGCAGCAAGGTATTTTTGGGTTTTTTGGTTTGTAGATATGAAAATATATGATGGAAAATAGACCCGGGGGCCATAGGTTTCACTAGAGGCTTCTCTCTTGAAGGAAAATAATACGGTGGGTGAACAAATTACTGTCGAGCAATTGATAGAAAAGTGCAAAGTTATGACGATATCCAAGGAAATGATTATGCATATAGGCATCACATATGTGTCAATTAGACCAACTCCTGCCTGCATATACTACTATTACTGCACACATCGACCGCTATCCAGCATGCATCTAGAGCATTAAATTCATAAATAACGGAGTAACACTTTAAGTAAGATGACATGATGTAGAGGGATAAAGTTAAGCAATATGATGAAACCCCCATATTTTTACCCTTGATGGCAACAATACAATACATGTCTCGCTACCCTGCTTTGTCACTTGGTGAAATCACGCAAGATTGAACCCAAAACTAAGCACCTCTCCCATTGCAAGAAAAACCAATCTAGTTGGCCAAACCAAACCGATAATTCAAAGAAATAAAAAGATATCAAATAATGCATATAAGAATTCCGAGAAGATCCAAATAGTATTCATAGATAAGCTGATCATAAATCCATAGTTCATTAGATCTCAACAAACACACCACAAAAGAACATTGTACTGAAGATCAAAAAGAGAGAAGAAGCCATCTAGCTACTAGCTATGGATCCATAGGTCTATGGTAAACTACTCACGCTTCATCGGAAGGGCAATAGAGTTGATGTAGATGCCCTTTGTGATCGAATCCTCCTCCAGCAGGGAGCCGGAAAAGGCCCCAAGATGGGATCTGATAACCCACAAGTATAGGGGATCGCAACAGTTTTCGAGGGTAGAGTATTCAATCCAAATCTATTGATTCATACGTCTCCAACGTATCTATAATTTTTGATTGTTCCATGCTATTATATTACCCTTTTTGTATGTTTATGGGCTTTATTTTACACATTTATATCATTTTTGGGACTAACCTACTAACCGGAGGCCCAACCCATATTGCTCTTTTTTTTGCCTATTTTAGTATTTCAAAGAAAAGGAATATCAAACGGAGTCCAAAACGGAATGAAACCTTCGGGAGCGTGATTTTTGGAACGAACATGATCTGGAGAGCTTGGAGTGCAAGTCAAGAAGCTCCCGAGGGGCCCACGAGATAGGGAGCCGCGCCCCCCTGTAGGGCGCGCCCCCTGTCTCGTGGGCCCCTCGGGCGGCCACCGACGTACTTCTTCCTCCTATATATACCTACGTACCCCGAAAACATCTAGGGGCACCACGAAACACAATTTCCACCGCCGTAACCTTCTGTATCCGCGAGATCCCATCTTGGAGCCTTCGCCGGCACTCTGCCGGAGGGGGAATCAACCACAGAGGGCCTCTACATCAACATCCTTGCCCCTCCGATGAGTTGTAAGTAGTTTACCACAGACCTACGGGTCCATAGTTATTAGCTAGATGGCTTCTTCTCTCTTTTTGGATCTCAATACAATGTTCTCCCCCTCTCTTGTGGAGATCTATTCGATGTAAACTCTTTTTGCGGTGTGTTTGTCGAGATCCGATGAATTGTGGGTTTATGATCAAGTTTATCTATGAATAATATTTGAATCTTCTCTGAATTCTTTTATGTATGATTGAGTTATCTTTGCAAGTCTCTTCGAATTATCAGTTTGGTTTGGCCTACTAGATTGGTCTTTCTTGCCATGGGAGAAGTGCTTAGCTTTGGGTTCAATCTTGCGGTGTTCTTACCCAGTGACAGAAAGGGTTGCAAGACACGTATTGTATTGTTGCCATCGAGGATAACAAGATGGGGTTTATATCATATTGCATGTGTTTATCCCTCTACATCATGTCATCTTGCTTAATGCGTTACTCTGTTCTTATGAACTTAGTACTCTAGATGCAAGCAGGAGTCGGTCGATGTGTGGAGTAATAGTAGTAGATGCAGGCAGGAGTCGGTCTACTTGTTATGGACGTGATGCCTATATACATGATCATGCCTAGATAATCTCATAACTATGCGCTTTTCTATCAATTGCTCGACAGTAATTTGTTCACCCACCGTAATACTTATGCTATCTTGAGAGAAGCCTCTAGTGAAACATATGGCCCCCGGGTCTATCCCTTATCATATTTGCTTTTAATCTACCTTTATTTGCATCTTTACTTTTTGCATCTATATTATAAAATACCAAAAATATATTTATCTTATCATACTATCTTTATTAGATCTCACTTTCGCAGGTGGCCATGAAGGGATTGACAACCCCTTTATTGCGTTGGTTGCGAGTTCTTAGTTTGTTTGTGTAGGTGCGTGGGACTTTTGAGGAGCCTCCTACTGGATTGATACCTTGGTTCTCAAAACTGAGGGAAATACTTACGCTACACTTTGCCGCATCACCCTCTCCTCTTCGAGGAAAACCAACGCAATCTCAAGACGTAGCAAGAAGGATTTCTGGCGCCGTTGCCGGTGAGGTCTTCGCTCAAGTCAAGACATACCAAGTACCCATCACAAACCCATCTCCCTCGCATTTACATTATTTGCCATTTGCCTCTCGTTTTCCTCTCCCCCACTTCACCCTTGCCGTTTTATTCGCCCTCTCTTTCCCAATCTCCTCCTCATTTTTGCTTGCCATTTTTCTGTTTGCTCGTGTGTTAGTTCGTTTACCTTGTCGTTATGGCTAGTCCTCCTATCTTTATTCTCACTCCCGAACAAGAAATTCACTATTTTAAACAAAGGGAGAGGAAAAGTTTAAAAGATGCTTGGCATAGAATTTGCAATGCCCAATATAAAGCTACTAGGAAGCTTGCTACTTCCGTTCTTCTCCGCAATTTTTATGTAGGCATTACTCCTTGGAATAGATGTGTTCTTGATATTGCTACCGGAGGTGATTTTATGAGTAGCCATACTTTTGATGCTTATAATGCTATGTTAGATTTGTTTGGCCCACCACCTCTTTTGGTTAATGGAACAGTTTTAACTCTAGAACATGTGATGCAACGGCTTGATATTATTGAAAATAAAATTGCCATTGTTGAGTTGATTGAAAATTTGGATAAAAAGATTCATAATCACATTACCCAATTTGGATCTAGGGTTGGAGTTACTTTGAAAAATCTTAAAGAAAAAGAACCTATAGTTAATGAAAAAATAGATCTAGATTCTGCTAGAATCGGTAAACTTGAGGATATCATTACAAACTTAGGTTCCGCGTTTTCCCCCATGAAAAACACTCCAAAACCCCCTACTAAAACTGCCAAGTTTATTTATGTTCCTAAAAATAAGGGTGAATCTTATAGTAAGGGAGACACGGATCTCAAATCCATAAGTGTTCTTTCAAATTGCCTCTCTATCATTAAGGAACCTTTTGCTACCAATGAATTTATTGAATTTTTGCCTAAAGGTTTAGCTATTGCTAAAAGGGGAGAAATTCCTAGAGATCACAAGCGCTCTATTGATGAATTTAGTGCCAAAGATGGCACTCGTTAGATCTATCTTTGCTTTTTATGCCTAGCTAGGGGCGTTAAGCAATAGCGCTAGTTGGGAGGCAACCCAACAATTTTTCTTTATGTTTTTTGTTTTTGCTCCTGTTTAGAAATAAATCTTGCATCTACCTTCTGTTTAGATGTGTTTTTATCTTTTAATTAGTGTTTGTGCCAAGTAGAACCTATAGGATAACCTACGATGATAGTTGATTTGATTCTGCTGAAAAATAGAAACTTTGCGCGCACGAAGATAATTTTCTTAAATCACAGGAACGTGCTTTTGCGTTGATTCTTTTTGCTGCTGTTCAATAGACAAATTTTCCAGGACTTCCTATTTTGGTAGGAGTTTTACAGTTCCAGAAGTTTGCGTTAGTTACAGATTGCTACAGACTGTTCTGTTTTTGACAGATTCTGTTTTTCGTGTGTTGTTTGCTTATTTCAATGCATCTATGGCTAGTAAATTAGTTTATAAACCATAAAGAAGTTGGAATACAGTAGATTTAACACCAAAATTAAATAAATAATGAGTTCATTGCAGTACCTTATGTGGTGGTTTTGTTTTCTTTCACTAACGGAGCTTATAAGATTTCCTGTTGAGTTTTGTGTTATGAAGTTTTCAAGTTTTGGGTAAAGCTTTTATGGACTATGGAATAAGGAGTGGCAAGAGCCTAAGATTGGGGATGCCCATGGCACCCCAAGATATTCAAGGATAGCAAAAAGCCTAAGCTTGGGGATGCCCCGGGAAGGCATCCCCTCTTTCGTCTTCGTTCATTGGTAACTTTACTTGGAGCTATATTTTTATTCGCCACATGATATGTGTTTTGCTTGGAGCGTCGTGTATTATATTAGTATTTGCTTTTTAGTTTACCACAATCATACTTGCTGTACACACCTTTTGGGGGAATCCTATTTGACTAGAATTTGCTAGAATACTCTATGTGCTTCACTTATATCTTTTGAGTTTGATAGTTTTGGCTCTAGTACTTCACTTATATCTTTTAGAGCACGGTGGTGTCTTAATTTTGAAGAAATTGCTAGTCTCTCATGCTTCACTTATATAATTTTGAGAGTCTTTTAGAACAGCATGGTATTTGCTATGATCATAAAGTTGGTCCTAGAATGATGAGCATCCAAGTTGGGTATAATAAAAACTATCATAGAAAGTGAATTGGATGCTATGATCAATTTGATGCTTGATAGTTGTTTTGAGATATGGAGGTAGTGATATTAAAGTCATGCTAGTTGGGTGATTATGAAATTAAAGAATGCTTGTGTTGAAGTTTGTGATTCCCGTAGCATGCACGTATGGTGAACCGCTTTGTGATGAAGTTGGAGCACAATTTTATTTATTGATTGTCTTCCTTACGAGTGACGGTCGGGGACGAGCGTTGGTCTTTTCCTACCAATCTATCCCCCTAGGAGCATGCGCGTAGTACTTTGGTTTTTGATGACTTCTAAATTTTTGCAACAAGTATATGAGTTCTTTTGATTAATGTTGAGTCCATGGATTATACGCACTCTTTCACCCTTCCACCATTGCTAGCCTCTTTCGTATCGTGCAATTTTCGCCGGTACCATACACCCACCATTTACCTTCCTCAAAACAGCCACCATACCTATCTATTATGGCATTTCCATAGCCATTCCGAGATATATTGCCATGCAACTTTCCACCGTTCCGTTTATATGACATGCATTACTTTTGTCATATTGCTTTTTGCACGATCATGTAGTTGACATTGTATTTGTGGCAAGGCCACTTTCATAATTTTCATACATGTCGCTCTTGATTCATTGCATATCCCGGTACACCACTGGAGGCATTCATATAGAGTCATATTTTGTTCTAGCTTTGAGTTGTAAATCCATAAAAGTGTGATGATCTTCATTATTAGAGCATTGTCCTAGTGAGGAAAGGATGATGAAGACTATGATTCCCCCACAAGTCGGGATGAGACTTCAGACTTTACAAAAATAAAAAAAAATAAAAAAAGAGAAAGGCCAAAAAAAGAAAAAAAGATAGGCCAAAGAAAAAAAGAGAAAAAAAATAAAATAAAATGAGAGAAAAAGAGAGAAGGGACAATGCTACTATCTCTTTTTCCACACTTGTGCTTCAAAATAGCACCATGATCTTCATGATAGAGAGTCTCATATGTTGTCACTTTCATATACTAGTGGGATTTTTTCATTATAGAACTTGGCTTGTATATTCCAATGATGGGCTTCCTCAAAGTGCCCTAGGTCTTCGTGAGCTAGCAAGTTAGATGCACCCCACTTAGTTTCTTTTATTGAGCTTTCATATATTTATAGCTCTAGTGCATCCGTTGCATGGCAATCCCTACTCACTCACATTGATATCTATTAATGGTCATCTCCATAGCCCGTTGATACGCCTAGTTGATCTGAGACTATCTTCTCCTTTTTGTCTTCCCCACAACCACCATTCTATTCCACAGATAGTGCTATGTCTATGGCTCACGCTCATGTATTGCGTGAAAGTTGAAAAAGTTTGAGATTATTAAAGTATGAAACAATTGCTTGGCTTGTCATCGGGGTTGTGCATGATTAAATACTTTGTGTGATGAAGATAGAGCATAGCCAGACTATATGATTTTGTAGGGATAACTTTCTTTAGCCATGTTATTTTGAGAAGACATGATTACTTTGATTAGTATGCTTGAAGTATTACTATTTCTTATGTCAATATGAACTTTTATTTTGTATTCATTTGGATCTGAATATTCATGCCACAATAAAGAAAATTACATTGAGAAATATGCTAGGTAGTGATACGTCTCCAACGTATCTACTTTTCCAAACACTTTTGCCCTTGTTTTGGACTCTAACTTGCATGATTTGAATGAAACTAACCCGGACTGACGCTATTTTCAGCAGAACTGCCATGATGTTGTTTTATGTGTAGAAAAGAAAAGTTCTCGGAATGTCCTGGAAATCCACGGAGGCACTTTTCAGAATTAATAAGATTTTTTGGCGAAAGAATCAAGGCCAGGGGGGCCCACGGGCTGTCCACGAGACAGGCCCCCCCTAGGGCGCGCCCTCCTATCTCGTGGGCCGACACCTCCCGACCTCAACTCCAACTCCATATATACCGTCTCGGGGAGAAAAAAATCAAGGAGAAAGTTTCATCGCGTTTCACAACACAGAGCCGCCGCCAAGCCCTAATCTCTCTCGGGAGGGCTGATCTGGAGTCCGTTCGGGGCTCCGGAGAGGGGGATTCGTCGCCGTCGTCATCATCAACCATCCTCCATCACCAATTTCATGATGCTCACCGCCGTGCATGAGTAATTCCATCGTAGGTTTGCTGGACGGTGATGGGTTGGATGAGATTTACCATGTAATCAAGTTAGTTTTGTTAGGGTTTGATCCCTAGTATCCACTATGTTCTGAGATTGATGTTGCTATGACTTTGCTATGCTTAATGCTTGTCACTAGGGCCCGAGTGCCATGATTCCAGATCTGAACCTATTATGTTTTCATTAATATATGTGTGTTCTTGATCCTATCTTGTAAGTCTATAGTCACCTATTATGTGTTATGCTCCGACAACCCCGAAGTGGCAATAATCGGGATACTTCTCGGTGATGACCGTAGTTTGAGGAGTTCATGTATTCACTATGTGCTAATGCTTTGTTCTGGTTCTCTATTAAAAGGAGGCCTTAATATCCCTTAGTTTCCGTAAGGACCCCACTGAACACGGGAGGGTAGGACAAAAGATGTCATGCAAGTTCTTTTCCATAAGCATGTATGACTATTTACGGAATACATGCCTATATTACATTGATGAATTGGAGCTAGTTCTATATCATCCTATGTTATAACTATTGCATGAAGAATCGCATCCGCCATAATTATCCATCATTGATCCATTGCCTACGAGCTTTTCACATATTGTTCTTCGCTTATTTACTTTTCGGTTTCTACTGTTACAACTATTACAAAAACCCCAAAACATTTATCTTTACTTTTGCTACCGCTACTATTATTATCATACCACTTTTGCTACTAAACACTTTGCTGCAGATACTAAGTTATCCAGGTGTGGTTGAATTGACAACTCAACTGCCAATACTCAAGAATATTCTTTGGCTCCCCTTGTGTTGAATCAATAAATTTGGGTTGAATACTCTACCCTCGAAAGCTGTTGCGATCCCCTATACTTGTGGGTTATCAAGACTAATTTCTGGCACCGTTGCCGGGGAGCATAGCTCTATTCTCTGAGTCACTTGGGATTTATATCTGCTGGTCACTATGAGGAACTTGAAAGACGATCGAACTACTATTTTGCCCTCAACTACGAGGGGAGGTAAGGAACTGCCATCTAGCTCTACACTAGATTCTCCTTCCGTTATAAGTAAGCTTGCGACACCTAAACCTGCTACTGCTATGAATTCTGATATGTCGCATGTCATTGATGATGCCACTTCTGCTATGCATGATGAAACTACTTCTGTGCGTGATACTACTTTGCCATTAGGTGAATCTATAGATGAACAACTTGCTAGATTTAGGGGGGAATGAAAATATTGAAGAACCTATTATAGATGATAGTGATGATGAAGGTCCCCCCAATGATTATGTTTTACCTGTTGTTCCTAAGAGTTATGTTATGCATGAAGCAACTGCTATGGAAATTCTTGCTTGCAAGGATAGAAATGATCTTAAGAAATTATTAGCTAAATGGAAGCAGCAGTCTCTTAATGCTAGAATGAAACCCGATCCTGCTTTTGCTACTTCACCTATCTGTGTTACTGATAAGGACTATGAATTCTCTGTTGATCCTGATATTATTACTTTAGTTAAATCTGGTCCTTTTTATGGCCTTGAATCTGAAACTGTTGTGACACATCTTACCAAGTTGAATGTGTTGGAAATATGCCCTAGAGGCAATAATAAAAGCATTATTATTATATTTCTTTGTTCATGATAATTGTCTTTATTCATGCTATAACTGTATTATCCGGAAATCGTAATACATGTGTGAATAACAGACACCAACATGTCCCTAGTAAGCCTCTACTTGACTAGCTCATTGATCAATAGATAGTCATGGTTTCCTGGCTATGGACATTGGATGTCATTGATAACGGGATCACATCATTAGGATAATGATGTGATGGACAAGACCCAATCCTAAGCATAGCGTGAGATCATGTAGTTCGTTTGCTAGAGCTTTTCTAATGTCAAGTATCTTTTCCTTTGACCATGAGATCATGTAACTCCCGGATACCATAGGAGTACTTTGGGTGTATCAAACGTCACAACGTAACTGGGTGACTATAAAGGTGCATTACAGGTATCTCCGAAAGTGTCTGTTGGGTTGACACGGATCGAGACTGGGATTTGTCACTCCGTATGACGGAGAGATATCACTGGGCCCACTCGATAATGCATCATCATAATGAGCTCAAAGTGACCAAGTGTCTGGTCACGGGATCATGCATTACGGTACGAGTAAAGTGACTTGCCGGTAACGAGATTGAACGAGGTATTGGGATACCGACGATCGGATCTCGGGCAAGTAACATATCGATTGACAAAGGGAATTGCATACGGGGTTGATTAAATCCTCGACATCGTGGTTCATCCGATGAGATCATCGTGGAGCATGTGGGAGCCAACATGGGTATCCAGATCCCGCTGTTGGTTATTTACCGGAGAGCGATCTCGGTCATGTCTACATGTCTCCCGAACCCGTAGGGTCTACACACTTAAGGTTCGGTGATGCTAGGGTTGTAGGGATATGTATATGCAGTAACCCGAATGTTGTTCGGATTCCCGGATGAGATCCCAGACGTCACGAGGAGTTCTGGAATGGTCCGGAGGTAAAGATTTATATATGGGAAGTCCTGTTTCGGGCATCGGGACAAGTTTCGGTGTTATCGGTATTGTACCGGGACCACCGGAAGGGTCCCGGGGGTCCACCGGGTGGGGCCACCTGTCCCGGGGGGGCCACGTGGGCTGTAGGGGGTGCGCCTTGGCCTACATGGGCCAAGGGCACCAGCCCCAAGAGACCCATGCGCCAAGAGAAGAGAAAAAGGGGAGAGTCCTAAAGGGGGAAGGCACCTCCGAGGTGCCTTGGGGAGGATGGACTCCTCCCCCCCTTTGGCCGCACCCTTCCTTGGAGGAAGGGGCAAGGGCTGCGCCTCCCCCTCTCCCTTGGCCCTATATATAGTGGGGAAAAGGAGGAGCAAAACGACCCCAGGCCTTTGGTTGCCTCCTTCTCCCTCTCCAACACCTCCTCCTCCTCCATAGTGCTTAGCGAAGCTCTGCCAGAGTACTGCAGCTCCATCAACACCACGCCGTCGTGCTGCTGCTGGTGCCATCTCCCTCAACCTCTCCTCCCTCCCTTGCTGGATCAAGAAGGAGGAGACGTGGCTGTTCCGTACGTGTGTTGAACGCGGAGGTGCCGTCCGTTCGGTGCTAGGATCTCCGGTGATTCGAATCACGTCGTGTTCGACTACATCATCCCCGTTCTTTGAACGCTTCCGCTCGTGATCTACAAGGTACGTAGATGCATCTAATGACTCGTTGCTAGATGAACTCATAGATGGATCTTGGTGAAACCGTAGGAAAATTTTTGTTTTCTGCAACGTTCCCCAATAGTGGCATCATGAGCTAGGTCTATGCGTAGTTCTCTTGCACGAGTAGAACACAATTTGTTGTGGGCGTAGATTTGTCAACTTTCTTGCCGCTACTAGTCTTATCTTGCTTCAGCGGTATTGTGGGATTAAGCGGCCTGGACCAACCTTACACGTACGCTTACGTGAGACCGGTTCCACCGACTAACATGCACAAGTTGCATAAGGTGGCTGGCGGGTGTCTGTCTCTCCTACTTTAGTTGGAGCGGATTCGATGAAAAGGGTCCTTATGAAGGGTAAATAGAAGTTGACAAATCACGTTGTGGCTTTCACGTAGGTAAGAAAACGTTCTTGCTAGAACCCTACTTCAGCCACGTAAAACTTGCAAACAACAATTAGAGGACGTCTAACTTGTTTTTGCAGCAAGTGCTTTGTGATATGATATGGCCAAAGTTGTGATGAATGATGAATGATCTATATGTCATGTATGAGATGTTCATGCTATTGTAATAGGAATCACGACTTGCATGTCGATGAGTATGACAACCGGCAGGAGCCATAGGAGTTGTCTTTATTTTTTGTATGACCTGCGTGTCATTGAAGAACGCCATGTAAACTACTTTACTTTATTACTAAACGCGTTAGTCATAGAAGTAGAAGTAGTCGTTGGCGTGACAACTTCATGAAGACACGATGATGGAGATCATGATGATGGAGATCATGGTGTCATGCCGGTGACAAGATGATCATGGAGCCCCGAAGATGAAGATCAAAGGGGCTATATGATATTGGCCATATCATGTCACTACTTTATATAATTGCATGTGATGTTTATTATGTTTTATGCATCTTGTTTACTTAGGACGACGGTAGTAAATAAGATGATCCCTTACAAAATTTCAAGAAGTGTTCTCCCCTAACTGTGCACCGTTGCTACAGTTCGTCGTTTCGAAGCACCACGTGATGATCGGGTGTGATAGATTCTTACGTTCACATACAACGGGTGTAAGACAGTTTTACACAGCGAAAACACTTAGGGTTAACTTGACGAGCCTAGCATGTACAAACATGGCCTCGGAACACAGAGACCGAAAGGTCGAACACGAGTCGTATGGAAGATACGATCAACATGAGAATGTTCACCGACGATGACTAGTCCGTCTCACGTGATGATCGGACACGGCCTAGTCGACTCGGATCGTGTAACACTTAGATGACCAAAGGGATGTCAAATCTGAGTGGGAGATCATTATAATTTGATTAGATGAACTTAATTATCATGAACTTAGTCTAAATATTTTACAATATGTCTTGTAGATCAAATGGCCAACGTAGTCCTCAACTTCAACGCGTTCCTAGAGAAAACCAAGCTGAAAGACGATGGCAACAACTATACGGACTGGGTCCGGAACCTGAGGATCATCCTCATAGCTGCCAAGAAAGATTATGTCCTACAAGCACCGCTAGGTGATGCACCTATTCTCCCTGCAGAACAAGACGTTAAGAACGCTTGGCAGGCACGTTCCGATGACTACTCCCTCGTTCAGTGCGGCATGCTTTACAGCCTAGAGCCGGGGCTCCAAAAGCGTTTTGAGAGACATGGAGCATATGAGATGTTCGAAGAGCTGAAAATGGTTTTCCAAGCTCATGCCCGGGTTAAGAGATATGAAGTCTCCGACAAATTCTTCAGCTGTAAGATAGAGGAAAATAGTTCTGTCAGTGAGCACATACTCACTATGTCTGGGTTACATAACCGCTTGACTCAGCTGGGAGTTAATCTCCCGGATGATGCGGTCATTGACAAAATCCTCCAGTCGCTTCCACCAAGCTACAAGAGCTTTGTGATGAACTTCAATATGCAGGGGATGGAAAAGACCATTCCTGAAGTATTTGCTATGCTGAAATCAGCAGAGGTAGAAGTCAAGAAGGAACATCAAGTGTTGATGGTCAATAAAACCACTAAGTTCAAGAAGGGCAAGGGTAAAAAGAACTTCAAGAAGGACGGCAAGGTAGTTGCCCCGCCCAGCAAGCAAGCTGCCGGGAAGAAGCCAAAGAATGGACCCAGGCCCGAGACTGAGTGCTTTTATTGCAGGGAAAGTGGTCACTGGAAGCGGAACTGCCCCAAATACTTAGCGGACAAGAAGGCCGGCAAAACCAAAGGTATATTTGATATACATGTAATTGATGTGTACCTTACCAGTAATCGTAGTGACTCCTGGGTATTTGATACTGGTGCCGTTGCTCATATTTGTAACACACAGCAGGAGCTGCGGAATAAACGGAGACTGGCGAAGGACGAGGTGACGATGCGCGTCGGGAATGGTTCCAAGGTCGATGTGATCGCCGTCGGCACGCTACCTCTACATTTACCTACGGGATTAGTTTTGAACCTCAATAATTGTTATTTTGTGCCAAGTTTGAGCATGAACATTATATCAGGATCTCGTTTAATTCGAGATGGCTACTCATTTAAATCCGAGAATAATGGTTGTTCTATTTATATGAGAGATATGTTGTATGGTCATGCTCCGATGGTGAATGGTTTATTCTTTATGAATCTCGAGCGTAATGCTACACATATTCATAGTGTAAGTACCAAAAGATGTAAGATTGATAGTGATAGTCCCACATACTTGTGGCACTGCCGCCTTGGTCACATAGGTGTCAAACTCATGAAGAAGCTCCATGCTGATGGACTTTTAGAGTCTCTTGATTACGAATCATTTGACACATGCGAACCATGCGTCATGGGTAAAATGACCAAGACTCCGTTCTCAGGAACAATGGAGCGAGCAACCAACTTATTGGAAATCATACATACTGATGTGTGCGGTCCAATGAGTGTTGAGGCTCGCGGTGGCTATCATTATGTTCTCACCCTCACTGATGACTTGAGTAGATATGGGTATGTCTACTTAATGAAACACAAGTCTGAGACCTTTGAAAAGTTCAAGGAATTTTAGAGTGAAGTTGAGAATCAACGTGACAGGAAAATCAAGTTTCTACGATCAGATCGTGGAGGAGAATACTTGAGTCACGAGTTTGGTACACACTTAAGAAAATGTGGAATAGTTTCACAACTAACACCGCCTGGAACACCTCAGCGTAATGGTGTGTCCAAACGTTGTAATCGCACTCTATTAGATATGGTGCGATCTATGATGTCTCTTGCTGATTTACCACTATCCTTTTGGGGCTATGCTTTAGAGACTGCCGCATTCACTTTAAATAGGGCACCGTCGAAATCCGTTGAGACGACACCGTATGAATTATGGTCTGGGAAGAAACCTAAGCTGTCGTTTCTAAAAGTTTGGGGATGCGATGCTTATGTCAGGAAACTTCAACCTGAAAAGCTCGAACCCAAATCGGAAAAATGCGTCTTCATAGGATACCCTAAAGAAACTGTTGGGTATATCTTCTACCTTAGATCCGAAGGCAAGATCTTTGTTGCCAAGAATGGGTCCTTTCTGGAGAAAGAGTTTCTCTCGAAAGAAGTAAGTGGGAGGAAAGTAGAGCTTGATGAAGTATTACCTCTTGAACCGGAAAATGGCGCAACTCAAGAAAATGTTCCTGAGGTGCCTGCACCGGCTAGAGAGGAAGTTAATGATAATGATCAATATACTTCTGATCAAGCTCCTACTGAAATTCGAAGGTCCACAAGGACACGTTCCGCGCCAGAGTGGTACGGCAACCCTGTCTTGGAAATCATGTTGTTAGACAACAGTGAACCTTTGAACTATGAAGAAGCGATGGCGGGCCCGGATTCCGACAAATGGCTAGAAGCCATGAAATCCGAGATAGGATCCATGTATGAAAATGAAGTGTGGACTTTGACTGACTTGCCTGTTGAACGGCGAGCCATAGAAAATAAATGGATCTTTAAGAAGAAGACAGACGCAGATGGTAATGTGACCATCTATAAAGCTCGGCTTGTCGCTAAGGGTTATCGACAAGTTAAAGGGGTTGACTACGATGAGACTTTCTCACCGGTAGCGAAGCTGAAGTCCGTCCGGATCATGTTAGCAATTGCCGCATTTTATGATTATGAAATTTGGCAAATGGACGTCAAAACGGCATTCCTTAATGGTTTCCTTAAGGAAGAATTGTATATGATGCAGCCGGAAGGTTTTGTCGATCCTAAGAATGCTGACAAGGTGTGCAAGCTCCAACGCTCGATTTATGGGCTGGTGCAAGCATCTCGGAGTTGGAACATTCGTTTTGATGAGATGATCAAAGCGTTTGGGTTCTCACAGACTTATGGAGAAGCCTGTGTTTACAAGAAAGTGAGTGGGAGCTCTATAGCATTTCTCATACTATATGTAGATGACATACTTTTGATGGGAAATGATATAGAACTTTTGGACAGCATCAAGGCCTACTTGAATAAAAGTTTTTCAATGAAGGACCTTGGAGAAGCTGCTTATATATTAGGCATCAAGATCTATAGGGATAGATCGAGACGCCTCATAGGTCTTTCACAAAGCACATATCTTGATAAGATTTTGAAGAAGTTCAAAATGGATCAGTCCAAGAAAGGGTTCTTGCCTGTTTTGCAAGGTGTGAAATTGAGCTCAGCTCAATGTCCGACCACGGCAGAAGATATAGAAGAGATGAGTGTCATCCCCTATGCCTCAGCCATAGGTTCTATTATGTATGCCATGTTGTGTACCAGACCTGATGTAAACCTTGCCGTAAGTTTGGTAGGAAGGTACCAAAGTAATCCCGACAAGGAACACTGGACAGCGGTCAAGAATATCCTGAAGTACCTGAAAAGGACTAAGGAAATGTTTCTCGTTTATGGAGGTGACGAAGAGCTCGTCGCAAAGGGTTACGTCGACGCTAGCTTCGACACAGATCCGGATGACTCTAAGTCACAGACCGGATACGTGTATATTTTGAATGGTGGGGCAGTAAGCTGGTGCAGTTGCAAGCAGAGCGTCATGGCGGGATCTACATGTGAAGCTGAGTACATGGCAGCCTCGGAGGCAGCACATGAAGCAATATGGGTGAAGGAGTTCATCACCGACCTAGGAGTCATACCCAATGCGTCGGGGCCGATCAAGCTCTTCTGTGACAACACTGGAGCTATTGCACTTGCCAAGGAGCCCAGGTTTCACAAGAAGACAAGGCACATCAAGCGTCGCTTCAACTCCATTCGTGAAAATGTTCAAGATGGAGACATAGAGATTTGTAAAATACATACGGACCTGAATGTAGCGGATCCGTTGACTAAACCTCTCCCTAGAGCAAAACATGATCAACACCAGAATTCCATGGGTGTTCGATTCATCACAATGTAACTAGATTATTGACTCTAGTGCAAGTGGGAGACTGTTGGAAATATGCCCTAGAGGCAATAATAAAAGCATTATTATTATATTTCTTTGTTCATGATAATCGTCTTTATTCATGCTATAACTGTATTATCCGGAAATCGTAATACATGTGTGAATAACAGACACCAACATGTCCCTAGTAAGCCTCTAGTTGACTAGCTCGTTGATCAATAGATAGTCATGGTTTCCTGGCTATGGACATTGGATGTCATTGATAACGGGATCACATCATTAGGATAATGATGTGATGGACAAGACCCAATCCTAAGCATAGCGTGAGATCGTGTAGTTCGTTTGCTAGAGCTTTTCTAATGTCAAGTATCTTTTCCTTTGACCATGAGATCGTGTAACTCCCGGATACCGTAGGAGTACTTTGGGTGTATCAAACGTCACAACGTAACTGGGTGACTATAAAGATGCATTACAGGTATCTCCGAAAGTGTCTGTTGGGTTGACACGGATCGAGACTGGGATTTGTCACTCCGTATGACGGAGAGATATCACTGGGCCCACTCGGTAATGCATCATCATAATGAGCTCAAAGTGACCAAGTGTCTGGTCACGGGATCATGCATTACGGTACGAGTAAAGTGACTTGCCAGTAACGAGATTGAACGAGGTATTGGGATACCGACGATTGGATCTCGGGCAAGTAACATATCGATTGACAAAGGGAATTGCATACGGGGTTGATTAAATCCTCGACATCGTGGTTCATCCGATGAGATCATCGTGGAGCATGTGGGAGCCAACATGGGTATCCAGATTCCGCTGTTGGTTATTGACCGGAGAGCGATCTCGGTCATGTCTACATGTCTCCCGAACCCGTAGGGTCTACACACTTAAGGTTCAGTGACGCTAGGGTTGTAGGGATATGTATATGCAGTAACCCAAATGTTGTTCGGAGTCCCGGATGAGATCCCGGACGTCACGGGGAGTTCCGGAATGGTCCGGAGGTAAAGATTTATATATGGGAAGTCCTGTTTCGGGCATCGGGACAAGTTTCGGGGTTATCGGTATTGTACCGGGACCACCGGAAGGGTCCCGGGGGTCCACCGGGTGGGGCCACCTGTCCCGGGGGGCCACGTGGGCTGTAGGGGGTGCGCCTTGGCCTACATGGGCCAAGGGCACCAGCCCCAAGAGGCCCATGCGCCAAGAGAAGAGAAAAAGGGGAGAGTCCTAAAGGGGGAAGGCACCTCCGAGGTGCCTTTGGGAGGATGGACTCCTCCCCCCCTTTGGCCGCACCCTTCCTTGGAGGAAGGGGCAAGGGCTGCGCCTCCCCCTCTCCCTTGGCCCTATATATAGTGGGGAAAAGGAGGAGCAAAACGACCCCAGGCCTTTGGTTGCCTCCTTCTCCCTCTCCAACACCTCCTCCTCCTCCATAGTGCTTAGCGAAGCTCTGCCAGAGTACTGCAGCTCCATCAACACCACGCCGTCGTGCTGCTGCTGGTGCCATCTCCCTCAACCTCTCCTCCCTCCCTTGCTGGATCAAGAAGGAGGAGATGTGGCTGTTCCGTACGTGTGTTGAACGCGGAGGTGCCGTCCGTTCGGTGCTAGGATCTCCGGTGATTCGAATCACGTCGTGTTCGACTACATCATCCCCGTTCTTTGAACGCTTCCGCTCGCGATCTACAAGGTACGTAGATGCATCTAATGACTCGTTGCTAGATGAACTCATAGATGGATCTTGGTGAAACCGTAGGAAAATTTTTGTTTTCTGCAACGTTCCCCAACAAAATGATATAGCCACCCTGATTACTCATGATGAGAAGTCTCGCTATTTATATATCCTTAAGATATTTCCGTTCTCATTAAAGGGTGATGCTAAGACTTGGTATAATTCTCTTGCTCCTGGTTGTGTGCGTAGTCCCGAGGATATGATTTATTACTTCTCTGCTAAATATTTCCCTGCTCATAAGGAACAAGCTGCCTTGCGAGAAATATATAATTTTGTGCAAATAAAAGAAGAGAGTCTCCCACAAGCTTGGGGGAGTCTTCTCCGGTTACTTAATGCTTTGCCTGATCATCCTCTTAAGAAAAATGAAATACTTGATATCTCTTATAATGGACTAACCGATGCATCCAAGGACTACTTGGATAGTTGTGCTGGTTGTGTTTTCAGGGAAAGAACAGTCGACGAAGCTGAAATACTATTGAATAATATGTTGACTAATGAAAATAATTGGACTCTTCCCGAGCCAGTTCCTGAAGTAATTCCTGAACCAATTGAGCCAACTCCCGAGCCTATTCCTAAACCCACTCCGAAGAAGAGAGGTGTTTTATTTCTCAGTCCTGAAGATATGCAAGAGGCAAAGAAATCAATGAAAGAAAAAGGTATTAAAGCTGAAGATGTTAAGAATTTACCTCCTATTGAAGAAATACATGGTCTTAATTTACCGCCTGAAGAACCACATTGTCTTGATAACCCGACACAGGTAGTAAAGGTAAATTCTCTCTATAGATATGATAAAGTTGAAGTACCCTCTACTAAATTTCATAGCCCATGCTTAGATGAATTTGATGACTTTATGGGTAGACAAGAAAGTTTTAATGCTTATGTTGGTAGAGAGTTAAAGAATAATGCTTTCGAGATAGGATGCTTAGGTGATAATCTGGCTAGAGTTAAAGATGAACTTCACTGCGTTAGCAAATATGCTTCTATGGTTGCTACTCAAGCTGAGCAAGTACTTAAAGCTCAAAATGATTTGCTTGATGAATTGAATAATAAAAATGACTTTGCTGTTAGGGTGGCTACTAGAACTGGTAGAATGACTCAGGAACTTTGTATCCTGAAGGCCACCCTAAGAGAATCGAGCAAGATTCTCAGAGAAATAATTTAGAGGCACCTAGTTCTTCTAAAAAGAAGAAGAAGAAAAACGATAGGACTTTGCATGCTTCTAGTGAACCTACTGTAGACACACATGAGAATACCAATGATATTTCTATTTCTGATGTTGAAACACAATCAAGTGATGATCATGAACCTAGTGATAATGTTAATGATAATGTTCATGTTGATGCTCAACCTAGCAAAGCAATGATGTAGAGATTGAACCTGTTGTTGATCTTGATAACCCACAATCAAAGAATCAAGGTTATGATAAGAGAGATTTTGTTGCTAGGAAGCACGGTAAATAAAGAGAACCATGGGTTCAGAAACCCATGCCATTTCCTCCTAAACCATCCAAGTCAAAGGATGATGATGATTTTGAGCGCTTTGCTGAAATGATTAGATCTATTTTCTTACGCATGCGCTTAACTGATATGTTGAAAGTAAATCCTTATGCTAAGTATATGAAGGATATCATCACAAATAAAAGAAAAGATACCAGAAGCTGGAATTTCCACCATGCTTGCTAATTACACTTTTAAGGGTGGAATACCAAAGAAACTTGGAGATCCGGGTGTACCAATTATACCATGCTCTATTAAAAGAAATTATGTTAGAACTGCTTTATGTGATCTTGGAGCCAGTGTTATGTTATGTCTCTCTCTTTATATCATAGACTTGAATTGAATAAGTTGACACCTACTGAAATATCTTTGCAAATGGCTGATAAATCAACTGCTATACCTGTCGGTATTTGTGAGGATGTGCCTGTTGTGGTTGCAAATGTCACTATCTTAACAGACTTTGTTATTCTTGATATTCCTGAGGACGATAGTATGTCTATTATCCTTGGTAGAACTTTTCTTAATACTGCAGGGGCTGTTATTGATTGCAACAAAGGCAATGTCACTTTTCATGTTAATGGTAATGAGCATATGGTACACTTTCCGAGGAAACAATCTCAAGTTCATAGCATCAATTCTATTGAAAAAGTTCCAACTATTATTTTTGGAGGTTTTGAATTTACTCTCCCTACTGTCAAGAAAAAGTATGATGTTCTTATTGTTGAGGATTTTCATATCCTCGTTGAGGTAACTTAGTGTTATTCGAAATTTCTCCGGTTCCGTGTTATTCGGAATGAGACAAGACTTGATCAACCTTGTTAGTGGATTAATTTTGATGATCACGAGATGGATGAAACTAGAAGGCACAACCTTCTGCACCCTCTTTTTACTTTCTGTTATTTAGAAAAATAAAGCAAAAATAGTATTATCCGTCTGTTTTCTGAATTATCCGTGCATTAAGAAAAATAGTCCGAAAATAAAAGTGCTCCAAATGCCCTGCAAATTTAGTATGTTTTTTTTCTGGAATATTTGAGGATTTTAGGCACTGAAAACACTGCAAAACGGGCAAGCACCAGGCCACGAGAGAGGAGGGCGCCCCCCTGTAGGGCGTGCCCCCTGGCTCGTGGGCCCCTGGTGGCTCCCCTCCACTTATGCCAGCACCCACACACTTCATCCTCTACCCAAACAAATACCCATCCAGCTCAAACCCGAGTTCTAGCTTGTTTTGCTGCGATTTTTGATCTCTTAGCTCAAAGTTCCATTCGCAAAACTGCTTTGGGAGATTGTTGCTTGGTATGTGACTCCTCCATTGGTCCAAATAGTTTTTGTTCTAGTGCTTTATTCATTGCAAATTTTTGCTGCATAGGTGACCATGTTCTTGAGCTTGCATGTTAAAACTTTGAGGTCCCAAGCAATTCCAATGCATGATATAGGCTCTAGGCACTTGTAGGAGTAGTTGCTATCAATCTTGTTTAGTTTTATTCACTTTTATTTTGAAGTTACTAAAAATTTCAGAATTTTTCAGAAAATGTTAAGTAGGTTCTTTAAAGGCTCTTCTAGCCAAAGCTCTAAGGAAAAACAAGACAAAGAGAAGGAAAAACCCAAGTATAATCTTCCTCGCTTAGCGGAAGTATGGTCATGTGAATGGCCGTGTGAGGATTTCTTGAAAGAAGCCGGAATTCATGAAGACTTTTATGCTTTAGTCGGGACTGCAGGCCTCACCGGTTTCATGAACGACCGAATCGATCAGTATCTCTTACTTACCAATACTTTAGTGCAAAACTTTTATTATTATCCTAAGAAGTCACCGCCTGCAGTATTATTTCATTTATATGATGAATTCAGAGAAATGTCTTTACGTGATTTTTGCGCAGTGTGTAGGATACCTTATGAGGGAGAATTAGAGGAATCCCATCGTGAAGATGTGGATGGTTTCGTTAAAACTATTGTTGTAGAAGAGCCAAAGAAGGGCTCTGAGGCAAAAGTATCTAGCATACACTTTCCTGTTTTACGCTACTTTGCCATATTTGCTAGTAGATGCTTGATTGGTCGTGGGAATAGTGGAAACTTGAGCGTTCCAGATATTATTATTCTTCAACATGCTTTGCTGGGAGACAATACTTTTAGTATGGGTGCCATTGTTGCTAAACGGTTAGCCCTGAATCGTAAAAAAGGCCCCATATTTGGAGGTATCTATGCTGCATGTCTTGCTGAACATTTTCAGATACCCATTAGGCACCTTGAGGAGGAGGAGACAAAATTACCTCCTCACATTTTAGATTACAAGAGCATGGTAGCACACAAGTTTATTGTTGACGACGAAGAGAAGATGCTCTTGTATAGACTTAGATTCAATAAGAAACACTTTGAGTTTATTATTTTGCCCGCACCTCTGTTATTTGACTTGCTTGTAGGAAATTGCCTTGTTACGCCGGAAGTGGTGAACAACCATCTAGCCCAAGCTTTTACTCTGGAACCTGAACCTGAGCCGAAACCTGAATTGGACCCTTATCGTGCATCATCTGTCCAGTGGGATCCGGAGATGACCAGCCAGTGGTATCCTGATTACACCTCCCACTACACCGGGGAGAGTAGCGGCGGTCCTTGGTATTAGACCAACTTAGGACAAAAGCCTAAGCTTGGGGGAGTACGTATTTCTCACCGACTTTACATTCATGTTCACACACTAGTCGTCGGTGCTCACACTCTTTCATTGTGTTAGCCATGTTAGTTTAAATTTCTTTTTCTAGTTTTCTTCTTGTGTGTTTGTTAAACCTTAAGAACAACCAAAAAAATTAGTTAGTTTAATTTCCTTGCTTGTAGTAGAAATTAAAATGAAAAACCCAAAAAGATTTCTCATTCTTCTTTACTTGTTGGGAGCTTTCCCGTGTAAATAGTTTTATTTTCTTTTCTTTCTTTTGGGGGTCGAGAAGACTATATTGAAAATGCTTAGTGGCTCTTATATGCATGATTGTTTATTTAACTTAGAGCTCGTATTACTTGTCTTCTCTCTTGAGTTGAATGCTTGCAGATTCCAGCTTAGTCCAATACACATGCACTCTTATTATTATACACATCGTTCGGTCATGCAAGTGAAAGGCAATAATGATGATATATGATGGACTTATTGGGATGAGAAAAGCCGGTATGAACTCAACCTCTCTTGTTTTTGTAAATATGATGATTCATCGTTCCTGAGTCAGCTATTATGAAGTAAACATATTTGCAATGACATTTAGAGATTATAGTTGCTTGTGCCATGCTTGATTAGCTATGAGTTATAATGGTTTACCTTGCGTGCCAACATGCTATTAGAATAATTATGATGTGGTATGATGGGATGGTATCCTCCTTTGAATGTATTAAGTGACTCGACTTGGCACATGTTCATGCATTTAGTTGAATCAAATCAACATAGCCTTCATGATATTTATGTTCATGGTAGATTATATCCTACTCATGCTTGTACTCGGTGTAAATTAATTTTAATGCATGTTTACGACTGTTGTCGCTCTCTTTGTTGGTCGCTCCCCAGTCTTTTGCTAGCCTTCACCTGTACTAAGCGGGAATACTGCTCGTGCATCCAAACTCCTTAAACCCCAAAGTTGTTCCATATGAGTCCACTATACCTACCTTTATGCGGTATTTACCTGCCGTTCCAAGTAAATTTGTATGTGCTAAACTCCAAACCTTCAAATGAAATTCTATTTTGTATGCTCGAGCAGCTCATGTTTCAACTAGGGCTGCCTATATCTTCCATGCTAGGTGGGTTATTCTCATGATGAGTGGACTCCGCTCCTCATTCACGAGAAAGGGTCGGTAACCGGGATGCCCAGTCCCATGATCCAAAAAGATCAAAGCAAATCAAAATAATTAAACAAAACTCCCTCGGGGCTGTTGTATGTTGGAGGCACTCATTGTTTCGAGCAAGCCATGGATTGATGCTTGTTGGTGGTTGGGGGAGTATAAACCCTTACCATTCTCTTTGGGAACTGCCTATAATGCATGTAGTATGAAGGATACAGCCATCTCATAGTTGTTGCGTTGACAGCAAAAGTATGCCGCTCAAAATGTTATTCAATCTCTATTTTAAAATCGAGCTCTGGCACCTCTACAAATCCCTGCTTCCCTCTGCGAAGGGCTTATCTATTTACTTTTATGTTGAGTCATCATCCTTCTTATTAAAAAGCACCCACTGGAGAGCACACTGTCATTTGCATTCATTATTATTGGTTTATATTGGGTATGACGTGACTGGATCTCTTTTACCATGAATTACAATGTTTAGTCAGCCCTTGATCTTTAAAGGTGCTCTGCATTTATGTTTTGCGGTCTCAGAAAGGGATAGCGAGATACCATTTTGTTATATCATGTTATGATTATTTTGAGAAAGTGTTGTCATCCGAGTTTTATTATTATGGCTCGCTAGCTGATTATGTTATTGATATGAGTAATTGTGAGACCTATGTGTTATTGTTAGTATGGTTAGTTCATAATATTTGCTTAAACTTGAATGATGGCTTTTCATGTTACAACAACAAGAGCAAACAGAGTTTGTAAAAGTTTTTCTTTATCACTTTTAGTTTGTTAACTGAATTGCTTGAGGACAAGCAAAGGTTTAAGCTTGGGGGAGTTGATACGTCTCCAACGTATCTACTTTTCCAAACACTTTTGCCCTTGTTTTGGAGTCTAACTTGCATGATTTGAATGAAACTAACCCGGACTGACGCTGTTTTCAGCAGAACTGCCATGATGTTGTTTTATGTGTAGAAAAGAAAAGTTCTCAGAATGTCCTGGAAATCCATGGAGGCACTTTTTAGAATTAATAAGATTTTTTGGCGAAAGAATCAAGGCCAGGGGGGCCCACGGGCTATCCACGAGATAGCCCCCCCCCCCCCCCCCGTAGGGCGCGCCCTCCTATCTCGTGGGCCCCCTGGACACCTCCTGACCTCAACTCCAACTCCATATATACCGTCTCGGGGAGAAAAAAATCAAGGAGAAAGTTTCATCGCGTTTCACGACACGGAGCCGCCGCCAAGCCCTAATCTCTCTCGGGAGGGCTAATCTGGAGTCCGTTCGGGGCTCCGGAGAGGGGGATTCGTCGCCGTCGTCATCATCAACCATCCTCCATCACCAATTTCATGATGCTCACCGCCGTGCGTGAGTAATTCCATCGTAGGCTTGCTGGACGGTGATGGGTTGGATGAGATTTACCATGTAATCAAGTTAGTTTTGTTAGGGTTTGATCCCTAGTATCCACTATGTTCTGAGATTGATGTTGCTATGACTTTGCTATGCTTAATGCTTGTCACTAGGGCCCGAGTGCCATGATTTCAGATCTGAACCTATTATATTTTCATGAATATATGTGTGTTCTTGATCCTATCTTGCAAGTCTATAGTCACCTATTATGTGTTATGATCCAACAACCCCAAAGTGACAATAATCGGGATACTTCTCGGTGATGACCGTAGTTTGAGGAGTTCATGTATTCACTATGTGCTAATGCTTTGTTCCGGTTCTCTATTAAAAGGAGGCCTTAATATCCCTTAGTTTCCATAAGGAACCCGCTGAACACGGGAAGGTAGGACAAAAGATGTCATGCGAGTTCTTTTCCATAAGCACGTATGACTATTTACGGAATACATGCCTACATTACATTGATGAATTGGAGCTAGTTTTATATCACCCTATGTTATAACTATTGCATGAGGAATCCATCCGGCATAATTATCCATCATTGATCCATTACCTATGAGCTTTTCACATATTGTTCTTCGCTTATTGACTTTTCCGTTGCTACTGTTACAACTACTACAAAAACCCCAAAACATTTATCTTTACTTTTGCTACCGCTACTATTATTATCATACCACTTTTGCTACTAAACACTTTGCTGTATATAGTAAGTTATCCAGGTGTGGTTGAATTGACAACTCAACTGCTAATACTCAAGAATATGCTTTGGCTCCCCTTGTGTCGAATCAATAAATTTGGGTTGAATACTCTACCCTCGAAAGCTGTTGCGATCCCCTATACTTGTGGGTTATCAGGTAGCATTCCACATCAAAAATTTCTTTTTTTATCATTTACCTACTCAAGGACGAGCAGGAATTAAGCTTGGGGATGCTTGATACGTCTCCAATGTATCTATAATTTTTGATTGTTCCATGCTATTATATTACCCTTTTTGGATGTTTATGGGCTTTGTTTTACCCATTTCTATCATTTTTGGGACTAACCTACTAACCGGAGGCCCAGCCCATATTGCTATTTTTTGCCTATTTCAGTATTTCGAAGAAAAGGAATATCAAACGGAGTCCAAATGGAATGAAACCTTCGGGAGAATGATTTTTGGAACGAACATGATCCGGAGAGTTTGTAGTGCAAGTCAAGAAGCTCCCGAGGGCCCCACGAGATAGCCCCCCCCCTGTAGGGCGCACCCCCTGTCTCATGGTCCCCTCGGGTAGCCACCGACGTACTTCTTCCTCCTATATATACCTACGTACCCCGAAAACATCCAGGGGCACAACGAAACACAATTTCCACCGCCGTAACCTTCTGTATCCGCGAGATCCCATCTTGGAGCCTTCGCCGACACTCTGCCGGAGGGGGAATCAACCACGGAGGGCCTCTACATCAACATCCTTGCCCCTCCGATGAGTTGTAAGTAGTTTACCACAGACCTACGGGTCCATAGTTATTAGCTAGATGGCTTCTTCTCTCTTTTTGGATCTCAATACAATGTTCTCCCCCTCTCTTGTGGAGATCTATTCGATGTAAACTCTTTTTGTGATGTGTTTGTCGAGATTCGATGAATTGTGGGTTTATGATCAAGTTTATCTATGAATAATATTTGAATCTTCTCTGAATTCTTTTATGTATGATTGAGTTATCTTTGCAAGTCTCTTCGAATTATCAGTTTGTTTTGGCCTACTAGATTGGTCTTTCTTGCCATGGGAGAAGTGCTTAGCTTTGGGTTCAATCTTGCGATGTTCTTACCCAGTGACAGAAAGGGTTGCAAGACACATATTGTATTGTTGCCATCGAGGATAACAAGATGGGGTTTATATCATATTGCATGTGTTTATCCCTCTACATCATGTCATCTTGCTTAATGCGTTACTCTGTTCTTATGAACTTAATACTCTAGATGCAGGCAGGAGTTGGTCGATGTGTGGAGTAATAGTAGTAGATGCAAGCAGGAGTCGGTCTACTTGTTATGGACATGATGCCTATATACATGATCATGCCTAGATAATCTCATAACTATGCGCTTTTCTATCAATTGCTCCATAGTAATTTGTTCACCCACCGTAATACTTATGCTATCTTGAGAGAAGCCTCTAGTGAAACCTATGGCCCCCGGGTCTATCCCTTATCATATTTGCTTTCAATCTACCTTTATTTGCATCTTTACTTTTTGCATCTATATTATAAAATACCAAAAATATATTTATCTTATCATACTATCTTTATTAGATCTCACTTTCGCAGGTGGCCGTGAAGGGATTGACAACCCCTTTATTGCGTTGGTTGCGAGTTCTTAGTTTGTTTGTGTAGGTGCGTGGGACTTTTGAGGAGCCTCCTACTGGATTGATACCTTGGTTCTCAAAACTAAGGGAAATACTTACGCTACACTTTGCTGCATCACCCTCTCCTCTTCGAGGAAAACCAACGCAAGCTCAAGACGTAGCAGACATAAGGGGAGCCAAAGAATATTCTCAAGTATTAGTAGTTGAGTTGTCAATTCAACCGCACCTGAAAGACTTAATATCAGCAGCAAAGAATTTAGTAGCAAAGTAGTATGGAAGTAACGGTAGCAAAAGTAACAGTAGCAATTTTGTAGCAATCGTAACAATGACAACAGAAAAGTAACTAAGCAAAGATCAATATGTGAAAAGCTCGTAGGCAATGGATCAATGATGGATAATTATGTCGGATGGCATTCATCATGCAACAGTTATAACCTAGGGTGACACAGAACTAGCTCCAATTCATCAATATAATGTAGGCATGTATTCTGAATATAGTCATACGTGCTTATGGAAAAGAACTTGCATGACATCTTTTGTCCTACCCTCCCGTGGCAGCGGGGTCTTATTGGAGACTAAGGGATATTAATGCCTCCTTTTAATAGAGTACCGGACCAAAGCATTAGCACTTAGTGAATACATGAACTCCTCAAACTATGGTCATCACCGAGAAGTGTCCCGACTATTGTCACTCCGGGGTTGCCGGATCATAACACGTAGTAGGTGACTATAACTTGCAAGATAGGATCAATAACTCACATATATTCATGAAAACATAATAGGTTCAGATATGAAATCATGGCACTCGGGCCCTAGTGACAAGCATTAAGCATAACAAAGTCATAGCAACATCAATCTTAGAACATAATGGATACTAGGGATCAAACTCTAACCAAACTAACTCGATTACATGGTAAATCTCATCCAACCCATCACTGTCCAGCAAGCCCGCGATAGGAGTACTCACACACGGCGGCGAGCATCATAAAATTGGTGATAGAGGATGGTTGATGATGACGACGACGACAAATTCCCCTCTCCAGAGCCCCGAACTAACTCCAGATCTGCCCTCTCGAGGAAGAACAGGGCTTGGCGGCAGCTCCGTATCGTAAAAAGTGATGAATCCTTCTCTCTAATTTTTTCTCCCCAAATGTGAATATATGGAGTTGGAGTTGAGGTCGGTGGAGGTCTAGGGAGCCCACAAGATAGGGAGGCACGCCCAGGGGGGTAGGGCACGCCCTCACCCTTGTGGATAGGGTGTGCGCCCCCTTCAGTTGATTATTTCGCCAATATTTTTTATTTATTCCAGAAGTTATCTCCGTGAAGTTTCAGGTCATTCCGAGAACTTTTATTTCTGCACAAAAATAACACCATGGCAATTCTGCTGAAGTCAGTGTCAGTCCGGGTTAGTTCCATTCAAATCATGCAAATTAGAGTCCAAAACAAGGGCAAAAGAGTTTGGAAAAGTAGATACGATGGAGACGTATCAACTCCCCCAAGCTTAACCCATTGCTTGTCCTCAAGAAATTCTGTTGACAAACTAAAAAGTGATAAAGAAAAACTTTTACAAACTCTGTTTGATCTTGTTGTTGCAAATATGTAAAGCCAACATTCAAGTTTTCAACAAATATTATGAACTAACCATATTCACAGTAACATTTAGGACTCACATTTACTCATATCAATGGCATAATCAACTAGCCAGCAATAATAATAAATCTCGGATGACAGCACTTTCTCAAAACAATCATGATATGATATAACAAGATGGTATCTCGCTAGCCCTTTCTGAGACTGCAAAACATAAATGTAGAGCACCCTTGAAGATCAAGGACTGACTAGACATTGTAATTCATTGTGAAAAGATCAAGTCACAGTCATACTCAATATCAATTAATAACAACGCATACAAATGACAATGGTGCTCTCTAACTGGTGCTTTTTATAAGAGGATGATGACTCAACATAAAAGTAAATAGATAGGCCCTTCGCAGAGGGAAGTAGGGATTTGCAGAGGTGCCAGAGCTCGAGTTTTTGAAACAGAGATAAATAATATTTTGAGCGGTATACTTTCATTGTCAACATAACAACCAAGAGATCTCGATATCTTCCATGCTACATACATTATAGGCAGTTCCCAAATAGAGTGGTAAAGTTTATACTACCCCACCACCAACAAGCTCATCCCACGGCTGGTCTGAAACAGCGGGTACCGTCCAACTAACAACAATCCTGGGGGGGTTTTGTTTGCAATTGTTTTGATTTGATTTGAGCATGGGACTGGGCATCTTGGTTACCAGCCATTTTCTCATGAATGATGAGCGGATTCCACTCATCATGAGAATAACCCACCTAGCATGGAAGATATAGACAGCCCTAGTTGCTACATGAGCGATTCGAGCATACAAAACAGAATTTCATTTGAAGGTTTAGAGTTTGGCACATGCAAATTTACTTGGAACGGCGAGTAAATACCACATATAGGTAGGTATGGTGGACTCATATGGAACAACTTTGGGGTTTATGGAAGTGGATGCACAAGCAGTATTGCCGCTTAGTACAAGTGAAGGCTAGAAAGAGATTGGGAAGCGACCAACTAGAGAGCGACAACAGTCATAAACATGCATTAAGATTAACCAACACCGAGTGCAAGCATGAGTAGGATATAAATCACCATGAACATAAATATCATGGAGGCTATGTTGATTTTGTTACAATTACATGCGTGAACATGTGCCAAGTCAAGTCACTAGAATCATTCAAAGGAGGATACCATCCTATCATACTACATCACAACCATCTTAATAGCATGTTGGCACGCAAGGTAAACCATTATAAACTCCCAGCTAATTAAGCATGACATGAGTAACTATAATCTGTAATTGTCATTGCAAACATGTTTCATTCATAATAGGCTGAATTAGGAACGATGAACTAATCATATTTACAAAAACAAGATAGGTCGAGTTCATACCAGCTTTTCCCCATCTCAATCATTTCAACAAATATCGTCATTATTCCCTTTCCGTTGAAAGAAAGAATGGTGTGAATAATAATAATAGTGCACATGCATTGGACAAGCTGGAATACGCAAACATTTATTCAAAGGAGAAGACAAGGTAATATGGGCTCTTTGTTAGATCAACAATAATGCATATGAGAGCCACTCATCATTTTCATCGTGGTCTTCTCCTCTCGACCCCCGAAGAAAACAAAAGAATTAAAAAAAACAATGAAATGTTTTTGGAGTTTTTGTTTTTCTGAAGGAAGTAAAACAAGAACGAGAAAAACTATTTGCATGGGAAAGGTCCCAACAAGCAAAAGAATAACAAGAAATCTTTTTGGGTTTTCCTTTTAATACTACTACTAAGCATGGAAAGTAAACTGGCTAGAAACTACAACTATTTTTTTGGTTTTTCTCAAAGTTTTTTCAAACACACAAGAAGAAAGCAAGAAAAGAAAATAAACTAGCGTGGATAGTACAATGAAAAAGTATGAACAACGACAAGTGGAATGAATGTGTGAACATGAATGTAATGTCGGTGAGAAATACTTACTCCCCCAAGCTTAGGCTTTTGGCCTAAGTTGGTCTAGGGCCACCACTAGCCCGGATGATATCCAAAATCATAGTTGGAGTCGTACTGTGTTGCGGCAGCTACCGCCTGACGAGCTACTTCCTGAGGCAAGCGGCCTCCACTATTCTCTCATACTCCTTTGCCTCCTCTATGGTTATAAAATATATCCCATTTACCTGAAAGTTAAGGAAGGAAGGAGCAGGAAGGGTAATATGGACAACACGTCGTCTGTCAAAGATTAGTTAGTACTGGAGGGACTGTTCATTCCTCTGAACAAACTGGTAGCGTACCATAGCATTATAATCTAGAAAAGTGGGTGGCAACTCAATGTCATTCTCTCTTATAGGTACACCTAGATAATTAGCTAAATGAGATGCATAAATCCCACCAAATAAATCTCCATCTTTAGCATTAAGATGTAACCTCCTCGCAACAATGGCCCCCAAGTTATATCGCTTATCACCTAACACCGCACTCTTGAGGACACTAAGATCTGGGACGCAAAGGTGGCTATGCTCATGCTTACCATTAATGCATCTACCTATAAAGAGAGCAAAGTAATGTATGGCAAGAAAGTGAATGCTCCCTATGGTAGCTTGTGTGATATTTCTAATTTCTCCCACAGTGATGCTAGCAAGGAAATCATTGTATTCAGATTTGTGAGACTCACTAAGAATGCCCCACTATGGGATTTTGCAGGCAGTACTAAAATCTTCAAGGTCCATGGTATATGATTTATCTTAAATATCAAATAAAATAGTATGAGTATTGCGCTTAGATGAAAATTCAAACCTCCGCACAAAGGAATTAGTGAGGTTATTATGGGCCCTTATCTGATACGAATTCCTCAAGATCAGCATTGCGTACATACGAATCAAATTCCTCCTTGAAGCCTGCATGAACCATAAATTCATCTGACAACCATTCACAAGGCCGCACTTGAGCTTCCCTTGGTGGTCCAAGGTCCGGCCCACGTATCGCGAGCCTCGGTGCTTGCTTCCTCAAAGAACCACCTTGGTACATTTTCCTAAACATTTTTCTTCCTCTGAGAAAATTTCTTTTAGTGACTCAAAATAAAAGTGAACCAAACTCAATAATATTGATAGCAACTACTCCTACAAGTGCCTAGAGGCTATATCATGCATCAAAACCACTTTGTACCATATAAACTTGACATGCAAGCTCAAAACAGGGTCACCACAACAGCAAGAATTTGCAATAAATAAAGAACTAGAACAAAGACTAATTGCACCATTGGAGGAGTCACATACTGAAGAACAATCCCCCAAAGCAGTTTTGTGAATGGAGCTTTGAGCAAGGAGATTGAAAATGGTAGCAAAATGAGCGAGAACATGGGTTTGAGCTACATGATGATTTTTTCTGGAGGAAGATGAAGTGGATGGGTGTTGGAATAAGTGGAGGGGACCCATGTGGGGCCCATAAGACAGGGGCGCACCCAGGGGGTAGGGCGTGCCCTCCATCCTTGTGGCTCACTGGTGCATTCCCCTAGTGTATTCTTAGTGCCAGAAATTCTCAATTATTCTATAAAAAGTCATACTAAATTTTCAGGGTATTTGGAGAACTTTTGTTTTCGGGGTATTTTTTTATTACATGGATAATTCAGAAAATAGGCAGAAAATACTATTTTTGCTTTATTTAATCTAAATAAGAGAAAGTAAAAGGAGGGTACAGAAATTTGTGCTTCCTAAACTCATCCATCTCATGCTCATCAAAAGGAATCCATTGACAAGGTTGATCAAGTCTTATTAACAAACCTCTTTCGAATAACATGAAACTGACGAATTTTTGAATAACACTAGGTTACCTCAACGGGGATATGCATGTCCCCAACAATAAGAATATCATATTTCTTTTTGACAGTATGAAGAGGGAATTCAAAACCTCCAATAGTAATAGTTGAAAATTTTCCAATGGAATTGATACTATGAACTTGAGGTTGTTTCTTTGAAAGTGTACCGTATGCTCATTACCATTAACATGAAAAGTGGCATTGCCTTTATTGCAATCAATAACAAGCCCTTCAGTATTCAAAAAGGGTCTACCAAGGATGATCAACATACTGTCGTCCTCGGGAATATCAAGAATAACAAAGTCCGTTAAAATAGTAACGTTTGCGACCACAACAGGCACATCCTCACAAATACCAATGGGTATAGCAGTTGATTTATCAGCCATTTGCAAAGAAATTTCAGTTGGTGTCAACTTATTCAATTCAAGTCTACGATATAAAGAGAAAGGCATAACACTAACACCGGCTCCCAGATCACATAAAGCAGTTTTAACATAGTTTCTTTTAATGGAGCATGGAATAGTTGGTACTCTTGGATCTCCTGGTTTCTTTGATATTCCACCCTTAAAAGTATAATTAGCAAGCATGGTGGAAATTTCATCTTCTGGTATCTTTCTTTTATTAGTAACAATATCTTTCATATACTTAGCATAAGGAGGCATTTTAAGCATATCAGTCAAACACATACGCAAAAAGATAGGTCTAATCATTTCAGCAAAGCACTTAAAATCCTCATCATCCTTTTTCTTGGATGGCTTAGGAGGAAAAGGCATGGGTTTCTAAACCCATGGTTCTCTTTCTTTATCGTGCTTGCTAGCAACGAAGTCCCTCTTATCATAATGTTGATTCTTTGATTGTGGGTTATGAAGATCAACAACAGGTTCAGTCTCTACATCATTATCTTTACTAGGTTGAGCATCAACATGAACATCATCATTAACATTATCACTAGGTTCATGTTCATCACCATATTGTGTCTCAGCATCAAAAATAGAAATATCATTGGGATTCTCAAGTGTGTCAATAACAGGTTCACTAGAAGCATGCAAAGTCCTATCAATGTTCTTTCTCTTTTTATTAGAGGGACTAGGTGCATCAGAATTAATTCTCTGAGAATCTTGCTCAACTCTCTTAGGATGGCCCTCAGGATACAAAGGTTCCTGTGCCATTTTACCACCTCTAGTCATAACCCTGATATCATTATCATTGTTCTTATTATTTAGCTCATCGAGCAAATCATCTTGTGCCTTAAGTATTTATTCTACTTGAGTTGTAACCATGGAAGCATGTTTACTAATAATCTTAAGATCATTTTTAACTCTAGACGTATAATCACTCAAGTGTTCAACCATATAAGCATTACATTTCAATTGTCTACTAAAATAAGCATTGAAGTTTTCTTGTTTAACAATAAAATTATCAAACTCATCCAAGCATTCACTAGCAGACTCATTATGAGGAATATCACCTTCATCAAATCTATGGAGAGAATTTACCTCTACTACCCGTGTCAGGTTATCAAGACCATGTATTTCTTCAATAGGCGGTAGATTCTTAACATCTTCAGCTTTAATACCTTTCTCTTTCATAGATTTCTTTGCCTCTTGCATATCTTCAGGACTAAGAAATAGAATACCCCTTTTCTTCAGGACTGAGTTGGCTTAGGAGTTGGTTCAGGAAGTGTCCAATCATCATCATTACTCAATATATTATTCAATAGCAATTCATCTTGCTCAACAGTTCGTTCCCTGAAAACACAACCAGAACAACTATCTAGGTGGTCCCTAGAAGCATTAGTTAGTCCATTATAAAAGATATCAAGTATTTCATTTTTCTTGAGAGGATGATCAGGCAAAGAATTAAGTAATTGGAGAAGCCTCCCCAAGCTTGTGGGACACTCTCTTCTTCAATTTGCACAAAGTTAAATATTTCATGTAAGGCGGCTTGTTTCTTATGAGCAGGAAAATATTTTGCAGAGAATTTGTAAATCGTATCCTGGGGACTACGCACACAACTAGGAGCAAGGGAATTAAACCATATTTTAGCATCACCCTTTAATGAGAAAGGAAACAATTTAAGAATATAGTAATAGCGATTTTTTTCCTCATGAGAAAATAGGATGGCTATAACATTGTATTTAGTAAGATCTGCCACAACAGTTTCAGATTCATAACCAGTGAAAGGATCGATTCAACCAAAGTAATTAACTTAGGATTGACAGAGAATTCATAATCCTATCAGTAACACAGATAGGTGAAGTAGCAAACGTAGGATCATGTTCCATTCTAGCATTCAAAGACTTTTCTTTCAGCTTAGCTAACAATTTCTTAAGATCATCTCTATCATTGCAAGCAAAAAAGTCTCTAGCAGTTTTATCACAGCCCTAGCTCAGCTCATGTTGTCTTTGTTTGATCTTCATGCATCATGTTTAAATTCTCCTGAAAATTGAATTTAGAGCCTCAGAAATTATTTAAAAAAAGGACAAGAACCCTTTAAATTGCATTCAGTGATTCCAACATGCCCTAAAAATAGTTTTGACAATTTTGGCAAGGGTTATATACCAAACCAAAATTTTGGAACATTTTAAAGGAATTATTTGGTCTCTGAATTTAAAAGAATATTATATTTGAATTTGAAAATATATTTGTAAGGGCACATTTATCCCTAAGGTGTTTTGGTGATTGATGACAATGCTTTTGCGGACTAATCGTGTGCCTTGAGTATTTCAGATGCTTTGTCACTAGGCACAAGACGGTTTGGTGCCCCTCGAAGACTATTGAATACGGCGTTTTTCTATGTTTCTTTTCGGTGGATTTGAGTCGTAGGAAAGCTGTAGTATTAAGAGGGGGTCCATGTTGGAAAGGTTCGGGTGGAATCATCATGTACACGTTTACTCCCTTTGCACCGCCATTCCCTTTGCGCTTTGGAGCATCCTCCGCTTTCTTCATATTTTGCAAAGAGAAGGATTCCTAGTGTTGCTGTTCTAAGGCATGCTGTAGTACTGCTCTTAGGAGCGGTAGTACCACAGGCCCCTGCGGTAGTAACGCAAGCCCTTGCAGTAGTACCGTAGGTGCACATGGTAGTACCGCTCCTAAGGAGCTGTAGTACCGTGGCCTCGGACCAGACTCAGCCGCTCATGCGGCTGTAGGGGCGGATGTATTTTTTTACATCCGCGCCCTACGCGGTAGTACCACCCCATGCGCACGGTAGTACCGTGAGTCCTGGTCTAGCACAGCAACACGAGCGGAAGTAGGGGCGGATGTAATTTTTTACATCCGCTTCCTGTGCGGTAGTACCGCATGCCAGGTGCGGTAGTACCGTGTTGGATTTTTGCACTATTTTATTTTCAGCAGAAGTAGGCACAGATGTATTTTTATTCATCCGCGCCCTTCCCAGGCTAGTCCAATCCAGCCTTGCGGTAGTACCGTAAGAGGGAGCAGTAGTACCGCGTCTACGGCAATACCGCCCTCAGCCTTTGCGGCTCAGGCCTGGACTAGCTCCTGCTATAGCAGCGGTAGTACCGTGGTCCTCCGTGGTAGTACCGTGAGCCCTTGCAGTAGTACCGCTTGTCTGGGGTGGTAGTACCGCAGGTCGCGGGCTGGTTAAGTGGATAACGGTTGGATTTGTCCCTCCACTATATAAGGGGTGTCTTCTTCCTCTAGTTGACCACCTCTTCCACCCCAAAGCTCCATTGTTGCTCCAAGCTCCATTTTCGCCCGATCTCTCTCCCTAGCCAATCAAACTTGTTGATTTGCTCGGGATTGGTTGAGAAGGCCCCGATCTACACTTCCACCAAGAAAATTTGATTTCCCCCACTAATCCCTAGCGGATCTTGTTACTCTTGGGTGTTTGAGCACCCTAGACGGTTGAGGTCACCTCGGAGCCATAGTCCATTGTGGTGAAGCTTTGTGGTGTCGCTGGGAGCCTCCAATTAAGTTGTGGAGATTGCCCCAACCTTGTTTGTAAAGGTTTGGTCGCCGCCTTCAAGGGCACCAATAGTGGAATCACGGCATCTCACATTGTGTGAGGGCATGAGGAGAATACGGTGGCCCTAGTGGCTTCTTGGGGAGCATTGTGCCTCCACACCGCTCCAACGGAGACGTACTTCCACTCAAAAGGAAGGAACTTCGGTAACACATCCTCGTCTTCACCGGCTCCACTCTTGGTTATCTCGTCCCTTTACTTTTGCAAGCTTATTTGTGTTATATCCCTTGCTTGGTTGTGTGCTTGTTGTTGTTGCATCATATAGGTTGCTCACCTAGTTGCATATCTAGACAACCTACTTTGATGCAAAGTTTAATTTGGTAAAGAAAAGCTAAAAATTGTTAGTTGCCTATTCACCCCCCTCTAGTCAACTATATCGACCCTTTCAATTGGTATTAGAGCCTCGTCTCTTTATTAAGGACTTTGCTGTCCGAAGAGTATAGTTGACACCGTAGACGGTGTGGAGGAGTGATGTCTACTACACAACCTTCTTCTTGTAGACGTTGTTGGGCCTCCAAGTGCAGAGGTTTGTAGGACAGTAGCAAATTTCCCTCAAGTGGATGACCTAAGGTTTATCAATCCATGGGAGGCGTAGGATGAAGATGGTCTCTCTCAAACAACCCTGCAACCAAATAACAAAGAGTCTCTTGTGTCCCCAACACACCCAATACAATGGTAAATTGTATAGGTGAACTAGTTCGGCGAAGAGATGGTGATACAAGTGCAATATGGATGATAGATATAGGTTTTTGTAATCTGAAAATATAAAAACAGCAAGGTAACTAATGATAAAAGTGAGCGCAAACGGTATTGCAATGATAGGAAACAAGGCATAGGGTTCATACTTTCACTAGTGCAAGTTCTCTAAAAAATAATAACATAGATAGATCATATAACAATCGCTCAACATGCAACAAAGAGTCACTCCAAAGCCACTAATAGTGGAGAACAAACGAAGAGATTATGGTAGGGTACGAAACCACCTCAAAGTTATTCTTTCGGATCAATCTATTCAAGAGTTCGTACTAGAATAACACCTTAAGACACAAATCAACAAAAACCCTAATGTCACCTAGATACTCCATTGTCACCTTAAGTATCCGTGGGCATGATTATACGATATGCATCACACAATCTCAGATTCATCTATTCAACCAACACAAAGTACTTCAAAGAGTGCCCCAAAGTTTCTACCGGAGAGTCAAGACGAAAATGTGTGCCAACCCCTATGCATAGGTTCATGGGCGCATCACCAAAACATACATCAAGTGGCACGTGATATTCCATTGCCACCACAGATAAACACGGCAAGACATACATCAAGTGTTCTCAAATCATTAAAGACTCAATCCGATAAGATAACTTCAAGAGGAAAACTCAATTAATAACAAGAGAGTAGAGGCGGGGGGGGGGGGGGGAGAAACATCATAAGATCCAACTATAATAGCAAAGCTCGTGATACATCAAGATCGTGCCATAGAGAGAACACGAGAGAGAGAGAGAGAGAGAGAGAGAAATCAAACACATAGCTACTGGTACATACCCTCAGCCCCGAGGGTGAACTACTCCCTCCTCGTCATGGAGAGTGCCGGGATGATGAAGATGGCCACCAGTGGGGGATCCCCCCTCCGGTAGGGTGCCGGAACGGGCTCCCGAGAGGTTTTTGGTGGCTACAGAGGCTTGCGAGGGCGGAACTCCCGATCTATCTTCGTCTTCGATGTTTTTAGGGTACGTGGACTTATATAGGCGAAAGAAGTCGGTCGGGGGAGCCTCGAGGGGCCCAGGAGACAGGGGGCGCACCCAGGGGGTGGGCGCGCCCTCCTATCTACTGGCTTCCTTGAGCCTTCCCTGGCTTGAACTCCAAGTCTCCCAGATCATATCCTTTCCAAAAATCACGCTCCCGAAGGTTTCATTCCGTTTGGACTCCGTTTGATATTCCTTTTCTTTGAAATACTGAAACGGGTAATAAAACAGCAATATGGGCTGGGCATCCGGTTAGTAGGTTAGTCCCAAAAGTAATATAAAAGTGTATAATAAAGCCCATAATCATTCAAAACAGATAATAAAATAGCATGAATGCTTCATAAATTATAGATACGTTGGAGACGTATCAGCATCCCCAAGCTTAATTCCTGCTCGTCCTCGAGTAGGTAAATGATAAAAGAAAGAATTTATGAAGTGTGAATGCTAGAAGGTGCACAAGTTTGATCAATGATAATTTCAATCACCTTTTCTAGCATGATTATATGTCATAACAGTAGTTCATCTCATAAAACTTCTCACGAACGAGTAACAAGCAATTCACATGTTAAGGCATAGACCATAAACTTTCTTGAAAACTAGCAAACTATGTTCTCAGTCATCAAACAATTGCAATTCATCTTATTTTCAGGAAGGGTCTATGTCAGAGCTTGGATTTAGCAAACTCCACATACTCAACTATCATATAGTCTTCTACAATTGCTAACACTCATGCAATACTAATGGTTATGGAGTTTTAATCGGACACTGAGAAAGATAGGGGCTTATAGTGTTGCCTCCCAACGTGTTCACCTTTGGGTGATGTCAACAATAATAGTTCATGCTAACTTACATCCAATTGGATATATATATCAGGATCTTTCCAACACGAGGTGCTTGCCAAAGGATAAAATGAAAAAGGGAAATGTGAAGATCACCTTGACTCTTGCATAAAAGTAAAAGATAGGCCCTTCGCAGAGGGAAGCAGGGATTTGCAGAGGTGCCAGAGCTCAATTTTGAAATAGAGATAAATAATTTTGAGAGGTATGATCTCATTGTCAACATATAAACCAAGAGTTCCCGATATATTCCATACTACATACATTATAGGTGGTTCCCAAACAGAATGGTAAAAGTTTTTACTCCCCCTCCACCAACAATCATCAATCCATGGCTTGCCCGAAACAACGGGTGCCTCCAACTAACATCAAACCTGGGGGAGTTTTGTTTGCAATTACTTTCGATTTGATTTTGATCTTTTGATCATGGGACTGGGCATCCCAGTTACCAGTCATTTTCTCGTGAATGATGAGCGGAGTCCACTCATCTTGAGAATAACCCAGATAGCATGGAAGATACTGACAGCTCCTAGTCGCTACATGAGCGATTCGGGCATACAAAACAGATTATTATTTGAAGGTTTAGAGTTTGGCACATGCAAATTTACATGGAATGGCAGGTAAATACCGCATATAGGTAGGTATGGTGGATACTCATGGCAAAAACTGGGTTTAAGGATATTTGGAAGCACAAGTAGTATCTCTACTTGGTGCAAGGAATTTGGCTAGCATGAGGGGGAAAGGCAAGCTCAACATGTTTGAATGATCCATGACAATATACTTTAACTGAGATGTGAGAAAACATAACCCATTACGTTGTCTTCCTTGTCCAACATCAACTCTTTATCATGTCATACTTAATGAGTGCTCACAATTATAAAAGATGTCTAGGATAGTATATTTATATGTGAAATTTCTCCTCCTTCCATATTCTTTCATGAATTATTCAAATGACCAATACAATGCTTGCTAACCTTCAATAAATTTACAACCTCTACTTCTTAGATGTGAAGTCATTACTCCCCATGGGATAAGCAAATGAAACATATATAATTTCATATTTATGACATTCAACTCATTCCACCATTTACTCATAGGATATAAGTGAAGCACACGAGTAAATGACAAACTACTCCAAAAAGATATAAGTGAAGATCAATGAGTAGCTAAATAATTATGTAACTATGTGAAGACTCTCTCTCATTAAAGAATTTCAGATCTTGGTATTTTATTCAAACAGCAAGAAAAGCAAAATAAAATGACATTGCAAGGATAGCACAACTCATGTGAAGAAAGCAAAAACTTAGGCTCAACCGATACTAACCGTTAGTGGTTGAATAAGAAAGGTCGGATGCCTACGAGGCATCCCCAAGCTTAGATGCTTGAGACTTCTTGAATAATATCTTGGGGTGCCTTGGGCATCCCCAATATTGAGCTTTTGTGTCTCCTTAATTCCTCTCATACACTACAACAAAAACACCATGTATGGTCGCTTTTTCTGACACGCTATTTGTATTCGTCTCTATGCCCATGAACACTTGCGGGATAAAGACGTTTCTTAAGACGCTTACCTAGCGCCACAAACTTTCCTTATAATTAGTCATTTACAAAATAAGTATGTAATTTTTGTTAACTTAGAGACGATTTGTGAGACACTTTACTAGATGACTCTATTCTTGTCTTAGGCTTGTGAGAATTTTTAATAATCATATTTTTTAAAACCAGATAGCTACTAAAATTAGTTGTGCTAAAATTTAAACATGGCCCAAGTAACTCAACCAAAGAATGAATCGAGAGGCATTTTTGTATTTGATTGTAACCCTAATAATTCCCTCTATAATATTATATTATCTTTGTAATATTCTCCTGTCAAAACCGAAAACCTTAATTATCCACGAATGTGTGCAATGCCCCTCGTAAAAAGGTGGGGCTTAGTTCTAGCTCGTAGATAGGCGAGGGTTAGAGTTTCACTATGGCATGTCGTTGACATAGCCTTTCCAACTCGAAGTGTCATATGCGATGGTGTCAATGGCTCAACGATGTACACTCCTATTGCCACTTCGGTCTATGAGTTTCTTTTTATTTTTATTCCCGCGTCACGCTCACTGGGCGAGGACACAAAATCTTATTTTTCTGAGTCGTACTCCGCCCTTTCCATCTGCGACAGCACGAGATTTATATTTTTTTATTAAATTATATGGATATTATGGGCCGAAACTCCCCAGCTTCTCCAAAACTTCAGCTTCTCCCAGCGGGGACCTCCTATAAGACTCATTTTGCACCTACAAAACACAAAAAAGAGAATGCAATGAAGGATTCGATCACACTATCTCACCACTCCAAACTGCAAACCATGACAAGCTAGCCACTCTACCAAATAGCCGTTGGTGAAATACTAAGGCGCCCAACCCTATAAGAACACACATCCGGATTGAGATTTTTGAAAAAAAAAAACATTTTCGAAACATTTCTTCAAAATTTCAAACAATTTGAAATGCCCAAAATATTTTTGATACTCGAAGCTTTTTTCTGAAAAAATGTGAACACTTTTTGTATTCCGAATTTAGAAAAAAACACAATTTTTTTTGCAAAACCAAAAAGTTTTCTAAAACGTGAACAATTTTAAAACAATTGAACATTTTCTAACATTGTGATTTTTTAAAACAAGAAATATGTTCTAAAATACCTGAACATTTTTTGAAAAATTAACTTTTTTCTGAAATTGTGAACAAATTTTGGAAATGTGAATACATTTTCAAAAAAGAAATGTTTTACGAAAAGCAAACAATTTCTCAATTTGTGAACAAAATTTAAAAACTGAAACATTTTCAGAAAAGGGAACATTTTTTGAAAAAATTGGACATTTTTTTGAAACTCTGGAAAAAAGAATACATGAACATTTTTTCAAAAGAGCAAGATTTTTTGAAATTACTAATTTTTCGCAAGCTTGAACATTTTATAAAACTCTAGAAAAAAATTGGAAAACACAACCATTTTTTAGAAACAGGAACATTTTGTGAAAACACAACATTTTTTGTAATATCAAACATTTGTTTTTAAAAAGTAACAAATTTGAAAATGCAAACATCTTTCAAAATTATGAACAAAATTTTGGAAACAGGAACAAAAGATGAAAACACAAACATTGAACATTTCTTCCAAACGTGAAAATTATTTGGGTTTGCGAACAAAATTAGAAAACAAGAACATTTATTGACTTTGTGAAAAAATCTGGAAACCGGGAACATTTTTTCAATTCACGAATGTTTTTTAAGGAAAATTCAAAAATATGAACATTTTCCAAAATTCGCCAACAAAAAAATTAATTACAAAAAAAATTAAAACATGTACATTTTTAGAATTTGTGCAATTTTTTTGACAACATGAAATTTTTTGAATTAGTGAAGAAATTTTCAAAGTGGGAACACTTTTGAATTTTTTAACAAATTTTGAAAACATAAATATTTCTTGAATTTGCAAACAAATTATGAAAAATATGAACATTTAGCGGTTTTTGATATGTGAATAAATTTGGAGAAAGGAACATTTTTTAAATTCACAAACATTTGAATGGTGGAAAAAAATTAAACAAACATTTTGTGCACGTGTGAACAAATTTTGAAAACGGAAATATATTTTCAACTTGTGAACAAATTTTAAAAATAAGAAGAACTTTCGAAATTCCTGAACATCTTTTAATTTTTGAACAAAATTTGGAAATAGGGACAATGTTTTTGTAAGCCCCAAACACTTTTTAATTTGTGAACAATATTTAAGCGTGTGAACATTTTTTAAATATGTGAGCAAATTTTGAAAGTGGGAACTTTTGTTGAAACAACATTTTTTTGCTTTGTGAAGAAAATTTAAGAAGGTGACATTTTTCTGATTTGCCGAACATTTTTTGAAATGAAGCGAACACATTTTAAAATTATATTTCTTTTTAGAAACCGTCATCAAAATTTGAAAATTGAACATTTGTATGAAAACATGAATAAAATTTGTAAAATGCGAACGTTTAAAAAATTTCTGAATAGTTTTGAAAGATTTAAGAAAGAAAAGTGAAAATGAAAAGAAAAACAAAAACAAAAAAACAAAAAAGGAAAAAAGGAAACAGAAAAAGGAAAAAAAGAAACAGGAAAAGAAAAGAAAACAGAAAAGAAAAAAAATCTGGTTCAAGTATCTTCTAGAAGTATCCTAAAACCGAAAAAAACCCTGCTGGAGACCTCTTGAAGGTTCCCAAAACGGGACGGTTGACAACGCTTAAACGGGCCAGCCCATTCTGGAGGATCGCTCGAATCTCTTGCGCGGCACAGCGGCATTTTTACACAGAATGCGTCAAATAGGGATTTCCCTCCCAGCGCTCTGTTGAGCTGGCAGCCCAACTGGGGACGCTGCAGGCCTCTTGTTGCCACCTTGGGCTGGCTAGACGGAGCTCACTTCGAGCCAAACTGCACACAGACCACTCCTCGCTCGGGAGGGCATCAATGGCGTCAGGGTTAGGTCCTCGTTCACATGGGGTCGCAGCTCCTTGCTGACAGCGGGATTGGCAGCGCCGAGGACGGGATCCGGAGGGGAACGGGATGGGAAGAATGGATCTATAGGCGGAGGGAAGATCTGGCCGGCGACGAGGGCAGCTAGGCGTGGAGGCGGGAATGGGCCGGTGAGGTTTCGTGAGGCAAACACGAGGGACAGGGAAGATGTGAGTAAGCCGAACCGTGCAGTCCTGGCCGAGCGAGGAGAATCTCCACGAGATTGAATAATTGTTTTCTTGTCGGTGGCATTACAGCCTTAAATAAGTCCAACTCTAGGTTCCTTGTTAACGAGAAGCTGTGTTTCCATCGCTTCACAAAAATACACTAGAGCCCAAGTTGACTTCGAGAATTTTAGCTTCCTCAAGCTTTAGGAGATAATTACATGTATAGTCCTTATAGTCGCTTACGTTCAGCTCGATGACGTCCCTCGAGCTCTTGATCCAGTTGAGGCCGAGGGAGAGTTCCGTCAGCACGACGGCGTGGTGATGGTGATGATGAAGTTACCGGCGCAGGGCTTCACTTAAGCACTACGACGAGCGAGGTTATAACTTGATCTTGGAACTTGCATATTGCTTCAATAGGGTCCCGATATATGAAAATGCGTCATCAATATGGTCCGCCTAGTCCTACACGTTACGTGCATATCGCGTATTCTCCCATATGACACATCAGCACGGCCCACGTCAGCCTGGGACCCATATGTCAGTGGGAGCAAGAAATAAGATTAAAAAAATAAAAATGAGTGACACAAAGTTTCGAACCCACAACCCACAGCCTAAATTTGCTTGAGCAAACCACCACACTAAGGGCCTTCTTTGGATAAAATCAGGATGAACGCTCTTATATATAAGGGCAACGATCTGCGCCGGTGCGCCGGCCCAACTGTTGGGTCGGTCGCACCGCGGCTGTTGGATCTGAGAGAGTGGCCCGTTGGATCCGGTTGAACAAGTTTGCCCTATCGTCTTCTACCTCGTACCACGGCGCCGCGCCTCCTACCGCCCCCGCCGCTCCAAGCGTTGCGCAGCCCCTCCCCTCTCCCCTCCCCCCCGCCCCCGGTCGTCCTCGTCTCCGTGCTCGTCGCTGTGCTCGCCGCCGATCGCCGTAGCCGCTCGCCATCGCTGCTGCAGCAACATTGTAACTGCTAGCCGCTCGCCGTTGTTGCTTTGCCCCATGCAACAGCCCCACCCCGCGGTTGAAGCTCTTGTTGAGACCGTTGTAGCTCCGGTTGCAACGACTGAAGCTCGCCGGCATGCTCGCCACCGCTCATCCCCGGTGTGCATCTTGCAAACAAAAAATCGTACACTGGGGAAGATGCCCAGTGCTACAACCAACGACCAAAAAAGCTACAACTAGCGATAGAAAAAGCTTCAACAGGATACGGAAAAAGCTTCAACCAGTATACGACTGGAGCCATGTATGACCAAGAAAAGTTACAACCGGTGACAGAAGAAGCTTCATCTAGCGACGAAAAAAGCTTCATCCGACTATAAAAAAAGTTTCAACCGTGGAATCGAAGCCATGGACGAAAAACGAAAAGTTGCAACCGACAGTTACAAAAGTTACAACCGCATTGAAAAAAGTTTCAAACTTCTTATCTCAGCTGCGACCCCGCGATGACGATGACGCCGTTTTGCTGCAACCGTAGTAGATTTTTGCTACCACCGGCGAGAGAATTTGTTACAACCGGTTCCAGCAAAATTTCGCCGCGGGCTGTAGTCTGCCATGGCTGGTTGCAGCTCCAGCGTGGCCGGGTCCGGCGAGGTAGGCAGAGCTCCGATGCATGCGGATCCGCGCGGATCTGGTCGAGGGCGGCCAGATCGGGTGATTCTCATGACGGCGGCGCCCCCTGGGAGGCCTCCGGCGTGGGCGATGGGTTGACCATGGCAACGGGGAGAGAGAAGAGAGAGATGACCGAGAGGAAGAAGAGAAAAGGCAGGAGGGAGAAGACACACATGGGCGGGCCCTCCAATCCTACGTGTCGCTAGGTGAGTCGCTGGCGCGTTTGCGCGTGGCCGCGACCGGCCGAAGTTTCGGCCGGTGCGCCGTTGCCAAAGGATTCCCTATATATAAATAGCGCTGTTCAAGCTATAGCAGCCCAGGGTTTTTTTTGAGGACGCGTGTGCTAGCAAATTAAGCTGGTAGTAGTATTTGTTTATTTTTATTTTGCTAAAAACAGTAGTATTTTTTCGAAGGGTAAAAAACAGTAGTATTTACTACTAATAAGATGCACATGTTTTTGGACCATACTTTCTTTTCTTGTTCATTTTTTCTTTTCTTCCTTTCCTGTTTATTTTAATTTTTAAATAATGTTTAAAGTATTCAACGTTTGTTAGCGCTTTCAAAACTAGTTCACAATTTTTATTAATGAATCACATTTATCAAAAATAGTTTGAGGTTTCAAATTTTCGTCACGGCATAAAAAAGGGACATTTACATTCCCCCACCCCCTAATTTCGGTCTGACCTCATCTTTACCTTTAAATAAAAATAGTGCTCAACTTTGCCCCTCTTCCCGCCGCGTGTGCTTATGGAAATACCTTTCCATGCCGTTTTCATTCGGTCAAAGGCCTTTGACCGTCTAAAGGACGTTTTCTGGACATTTTTACCCTAACTGCGTATGTCACTTACATGTGGGCCACCTCATCCCTAAAAAAAAATAAAAAAACTCGGTCCCTCTCACCTCTTTTTATCTCACTTACATGTGGGCCTAGCAAGAAAAAACAAAAAGGAAAACTCTCTCACACACCGAAGTCTCTGCCAACTCCGGCGAACCCGATGCCCCGACCTGCGCCCCTGCGGCCGCGAGCTCCACACCAATCTTTGCGCTCTCCCCCTCTTCTCTCTCTTGCCCTAGTTCTCTCCCGTCTCTAGCCCTCTCCCACAAGAATGACCGAGAGCCCCTAGGGTACCGTCGTCAGCGACGCACGCGTCCAAACGGCACCCCAAGTGACATGACCTCTCCAGGAAGCTCTAACGAGATTCCCTCGTCCTCTTAGCCAATGAATTCGAGTAGTGAAGAACCGGATAGGGTGCCACAATGTCATCTTCCCCGCCTCCGGCCTCGGACTGCCGCCGTTGATTTGATGCCGTTGAAGTGCCCCGCTCGATATCTGCCGGTCCCCGAGGATCCCGAGTTGCCGCAAAAGACGTAGGCGTACTCCACATCAAGCCAATGACTTAGGGCCTGTTCCCTGCGAGCTCCAAGCCCTTCCATGGCCGCCGCCGTCGTGAGATTGGTCATCGCCATTGACTCCGGCGATAGATGGCTCTAATCTAGCACCTCTTGATGCGTCAGAGCTAGGGCTATTGTCGGGTGCCATCAGTCGGGCGTGCCTCCGCCGAAGGATTTGGCGGCCGCCGGCAATCCTCGACCCAAACCCTATGTTTTCCCTTTTTAGAAACAAATACAGTACTCCCTTCGTCTCATAATATAAGAGCGTTTTTAACATTAGTGTAGCATCAAAAACGCTCTTATATTGTGGGACAGAGGGAGTAATATTTATCAATATGTGTTTGGTTGCTGCCAACAAAATCATTTTCTCCTAATCAGATTTGGCGCTCTCAATCTATTTTCTTTACCGCCTAAACTTCCCGCGTCTCCTGAAATTTTCTGAGTCATATAATATTCTAATCCCAGTTATTTTTCCCCACGACGCCATCTCTCCACCTCCCGATTTTTCAACCTCCCGATCCAATCTGCGCCGACTTCAAGCCAACCCCGGGCGCCGCCGGATCTCCCACCCCCCACGGCGGCAGCCTCACCCTGAAGCGCCGCCCTCTGCCGCTATTTCCGCCCGACGCAGACTCCCGTTCTTCTCCATCCGCAGCGTCGTTAGTTGGAGCCCCACCGGCGTCCGTCGTCCTCACCAACACGAAACCGTGCTCCCCTCCCCCCACGACGTCGTCCTCACCGTCACCAAGACGCATCCACGGCGGTCTCGTCTCTCACCTGAAGCACCACGACGAGTTCCGTCGCTACAACGCCCGCAAGCAGCGCCCGCCTCCAGCCAGCATCAACAGCCTCCGCCACGTCAAGCAGGTGAACCCTTATCCCATATCTGTTGGGGAACGTAGCAGAAATTCAAAATTTTCCTACGTGTCACCAAGATCTATCTATGGAGAAACCAGCAACGAGGGGAAGGAGAGTGCATCTACATACCCTTGTAGATCGCTAAGCGGAAGCGTTCAAGAGAACGGGGTTGAAGGAGTTGTACTCGTCGTGATCCAAATCACCGGAGATCCTAGTGCCAAACGGACGGCACCCCCGCGTTCAACACACGTACAGCCCGGTGACGTCTCCCACGCCTTGATCCAGCAAGGAGAGAGGGAGAGGTTGAGGAAGACTCCGTCCAGTAGCAGCACAACGGCGTGGTGGTGATGGACGAGCGTGGTGATCCAGCAGGGCTTCGCCAAGCACCGCGGGAGAGGAGAAGGGAGAAAGGTAGGGCTGCGCCAAGAGGGAGAAGTTCTCGTGTCTTGGGCAGCCCCAAAACCCCCACTATTTATAGGAGGAGGGGAGGGGGCTGCGCCCCCTCTAGGGTTCCCTCCCCAAGGGTGGCGGCAGGCCCCAGATGGCATCTGGTGCGGCCAGAAGGGGAAGAGGGAGGAGGCGCACCTAAGGTGGGCCTTAGGGCCCATCTGCCCTAGGGTTTGCCCCCCCTTCCCCACTTCCCTTGCGCCTTGGGCCCTGTGGGGGGCGCACCAGCCCACCTGGGGCTGGTCCCCTCCCACACTTGGCCCATGCAGCCCTCCAGGGTTGGTGGCCCCACTTGGTGGACCCCCCGGGACCCTTCCGGTGGTCCCGGTACGTTACCGGAAAAACCCAAAACTTTTCCGGTGACCAAAACAGGACTTCCCATATATAAATCTTTACCTCCGGACCATTCCAGAACTCCTCGTGACGTCCGGGATCTCATCCGGGACTCCGAACAACATTCAGTAACCACATACAAACTTCCTTTATAACCCTAGCGTCATCGAACCTTAAGTGTGTAGACCCTACGGGTTCAGGAATCATGCAGACATGACCGAGACGTTCTCCGGTCAATAACCAACAGCGGGATCTGGATACCCATGTTGGCTACCACATGTTCCACGATTATCTCATCGGATGAACCACGATGTCAAGGACTCAATCGATCCCGTATTCAATTCCCTTTGTCTAGCGGTATTTTACTTGCCCGAGATTCGATCGTCGGTATACCGATACCTTGTTCAATCTCGTTACCGGCAAGTCTCTTTACTCGTTCCGTAACACATCATCCCGTGATCAACCCCTTGGTCACATTGTGCACATTATGATGATGTCCTATCGAGTGGGCCCAGAGATACCTCTCCGTTTACACGGAGTGACAAATCCCAGTCTCGATTCGTGCCAACCCAACAGACACTTTCGGAGATACCTGTAGTGCACCTTTATAGCCACCCAGTTATGTTGTGACGTTTGGTACACCCAAAGCATTCCTACGGTATCCGGGAGTTGCACAACCTCATGGTCTAAGGAAAAGATACTTGACATTAGAAAAGCTTTAGCATACGAACTACAAGATCTTTGTGCTAGGCTTAGGATTGGGTCTTGTCCATCACATCATTCTCCTAATGATGTGATCCCGTTATCAACGACATCCAATGTCCATAGCCAGGAAACCATGACTTTGATCACAACGAGCTAGTCAACTAGAGGCTCACTAGGGACATATTGTAGTCTATGTATTCACACGTGTATTACGATTTTCGGATAATACAGTTATAGCATGAATAAAATACTATTATCATGAACAAAGAAATATAATAATAACACTTTTATTACTATTGCATATTTCCAACAGTCTCCCACTTGCACTAGAGTCAATAATCTAGTTCACATCACCTTGTGATTAACACTGACAGGTCACATCACCATGTGACCAACATCCAAAGAGTTTACTAGTGTCACTAAACTAGTCCACATCTTCATGTGATTAAGACTCAATGAGATCTGGGGTTTGATCATGTTCTGCTTGTGAGAGAGGTTTTAGTCAACGGATCTGTAACATTCAGATCCGTATGTACTTCGCAAATCTCTAGGTCATATTGTAAATGCTGCTACCACTCTCCACTTGGAGCTATTCCAAATGATTGCTCCACTATACGTATCCGGTTTGCTACTCAGAGTCATTCGGATAGGTGTTTAAAGCTTGCATCGACGTAACCCTTTACGCCGAACTCTTTATCACCTCCATAATCGAGAAACATGTCCTTATTTACTCCAAGGACAATTTTGACCGCTGTCCAATGATCCATTCCTGGATCATTCTTGTACCCCTTGACTGACTCATGGCAATGCATATTTCCGGTGCGGTACACAGCATAGCATACTATAGAGCCTACGTCTGAAACATAGGGGACGACCTTCGTCCTTTCTCTCTATTCTGCCGTGGTCGAGCTTTAAATCTTAACTTCGTACCTTATATCTCAGGCAAGAACTCCTTCTTTGACTGATACATCTTGAACACCTTCAAGATCATGTCAAGGTATATGCTTATTTGAAAGTATCATTAAGCGGTTTTTGATCTATCCTCATAGATCTTGATGCTCAATGTTCAAGTAGTTTAAACCAGGTTTTCACTTGAAAAACACTTTTCAAATAACCCTATATGCTTTCCAGAAATTCTACATCATTTCTGATCAACAATATGTCAACAACATATACTCATCAGAAATTCTATAGTGCTCCCACTCACTTCTTTGGAAATACAAGTTTCTCATAAATTTGTATAAACCCAAAATCTTTGATCATCTTATCAAAGTACATATTCCAACTCCGAGATGCTTACTCCAGTCCTTAGAAGGATCGCTGGAGCTAGCATACCTTTTAGCATCCTTAGGATCGACAAAACCTTTTTGATTGTATCACATACAACCTTTCCTTACGAAAACTGGTAAGGAAACTCGTTTTTGACATCCATCTGCCAGATTTCATAAACGCAGCTAATGCTAACATGATTCCGAAGGACTTAAGCATCGCTACGGATGAGAAAATTTCATCGTAGTCAACTCCTTGAACTTGTGAAAAACTCTTCGCCACAAGTCGAGCTTCATAGATGGTGACATTACCATCCACGTCCGTCTTCTTCTTAAAGATCCATTTATCTGAATGGCTTGCCGATCATCGGGCAAGTCCACCAAAGTCCATGCTTTGTTCTGATACATGGATTCTATCTCGGATTTCATGGCTTCTAACCATTTGTCGGAATTTGGGCCCACCATCGCTTCTCCATAGCTCGTAGGTTCATTGTTGTCTAGCAACATGACCTTCAAGACATGATTACTGTACCACTCTGAAGTAGTACGTATCCTTGTCACCCTACAAGGTACGGTAGTGACTTGGTCCGAAACTTCATGATCACTATCATAAGCTTCTACTTCAATTGGTGTAGGTGCCACAGGAACAACTTCCTGTGCCCTGCTACACACTTGTTGAAGTGACGGTTCAATAACCTCATCAAGTCTCCACCATCCTCCCTCTCAATTCTTTCGAGAGAAACCTTTTTCTCGAGAAAGGACCCGATTTGAGAAACAATCCCTATTGCTTTCGGATCTGAATTAGGAGGTATACCCAACCGTTTTGGGTGTCCTATGAAGATGCATTTTATCCGCTTTGGGTTCGAGCTTATCAACCTGAAACCTTTTCACATAAGCGTCGCAGCCCCAAACCTTTAAGAAATGACAACTTAGGTTTCTCCAAACCATAATTCAAATGTTGTCGTCTCAACGGAATTATGTGGTACCCTATTAAAGTGAGTGCGGTTGTCTCTAATGCCTAACCCATGAATAATAGTGGTAATTTCGATAAGAGACATCATGGTACGCACCATATCCAATAGGGTGCAACTATGATGTTCGGACACACCATCACACTATGGTGTTCCAGGCGGTATTAATTGTGAAACAATTTCCACAATGTCTTAATTGCGTGCCAAAGCTCATAACTCAGATACTCGTCTCTATGATCATATCATAGATATTTTATCCTCTTGTCACGATGATCTTCAACTTCACTCTGAAATTACTTGAACCATTCAATAATTCAGACTTGTGTTTCATCAAGTAAATATACTCAGTATCTACTCAAATCATCCGTGAAGTAAGAACATAACGATATTCACTGCATGCCTCAGCACTCATTGGACTGCACACATCAAAATGTGTTGCTTCCAACAAGTTGCTATCTTGTTCCATTTTACTGAAACCGAGGCTTTTCAGTCATCTCGCCTATGTGGTATGATTTGCATATCTCAAGTGATTCAAAATCAAGTGAGTCCAAACGATCCATCTGCATGGAGTTTCTTCATGCGTATACACCAATAGACATGGTTCGCATGTCTCAAACTTTTCAAAAATGAGTGAGTCCAAAGATCCATCAACATGGAGCTTCTTCATGCATTTTATACCAATATGACTTACATGGCAGTGCCACAAGTAAGTGGTACTATCATTACTATCTTATATCTTTTGGCATGAAAATATGTATCACTATGATCGAGATTCAATAAACCATTCCTTTAGGTGCAAGACCATTGAAGGTATTATTCAAATAAAATAGAGTAACCATTATTCTCCTTAAATGAATAACCGTATTGCAATAGACATAATCCAATCATGTCTATGCTCAACGCAAACACCAAATCTCGATGGTAGAGGGAGCGTGCGATGCTTGATCACATCAACCTTGGAAATACTTCCAACACATATCGTCAGCTCACCTTTAGCTAGTCTCCGTTTATTCCGTAGCTCTTTTATTTCGAGTTACTAACACTTAGCAACCGAACTGGTATCTGATACCCTGGTGCTACTAGGAGTACTAGTAAAGTACACATTAACATAATGTATATCCAATATACTTCTATCGACCTTGCCAGCCTTCTCATCTACCAAGTATCTAGGGTAATTCTGCTCTAGTGGTTGTTCCCTTTATTACAGGAGCACTTATTCTCGGGTTTGGGTTCAACCTTGGGTTTCTTCACTAGAGTATCAGCTGATTTGCCGTCTCATGAAGTATCCCTTCTTGCCCTTGCCCTTCTTGAAACTAGTGGTTTCATCAACAATTGATGCTCCTTCTTGATTTCTACTTTCGCGGTGTCAAACACCGTGAATACCTTAAGGATCATCATATCTATCCCTGATATGTTATAGTTCATCATGAAGCTCTAGCAGCTTGGTGGTAATGACTTTGGAGAAACATCACTATCTCATCTGGAAGATTATCTCCCACTCGATTCAAGTGATTGTTGCACTCAGACAATCTGAGCACAAGCTCAACGATTGAGCTTTTCTCCGTTAGTTTGCAGGCTAAGAAAATCGTCGGAGGTCTCATACCTCTTGATGTGGGCACGAGCCTGAAATCTCAATTTCAGCCCTCGAAACATCTCATATGTTCAGCGATGTTTCGAAAACGTCTTTGGTGCCTCAACTCTAAACCGTTTAACTGAACTATCACGTAGTTATCAAAACGTGTATGTCTGATGTTTGCAACATCCACAAACGATGTTTGGGGTTCAGCACATTGAGCGGTGCATTAAGGACATAAGCTTTCTACTGTCCGCATAATCGCTACTGTCAACTTTCAACTATATTTTCTCTAGGAACATATCTAAACAGTGGAACTAAAGCGTGAGCCTATGACATAATTTGCAAAGATCTTTTGACTATGTTCAGGATAATTAAGTTCATCTTATGAACTCCCACTCAGATAGACATCCCTCTGGTCATCTAAGTGATTACATGATCCGAGTCAACTAGGCCGTGTCCGATCATCACGTGAGACGGACTAGTCATCATCGGTGAACATCTTCATGTTGATCGTATCTACTATACGACTCATGCTCAACCTTTCGGTCTCTGTGTTCCGAGGCCATGTCTGTACATGCTAGGCTCGTCAAGTTAACCCTAAGTGTATTGCATGTGTAAATCTGTCTTACACCCGTTGTATGTGAACGTAAGGATCTATCACACCCGATCATCACGTGGTGCTTCGAAATGACGAACTGTAGCAACGGTGCACAGTTAGGGGGGAACACTTCCTGAAATTGTTGTAAGGGATCATCTTATTTACTACCGTCGTTCTAAGTAAACAAGATGCATAAACATGATAAACATCACATGCAATCAAATAGTGACATGATATGGCCAATATCATTTTGCTCCTTTTGATCTCCATCTTCGGGGCTCCATGATCATCATCGTCACCGGCATGACACCATGATCTCCATCATCATGATCTCCATCATTGTGTCTCCATGAAGTCGTCTCGCCAACTTATTACTTCTACTACTATGGCTACCGGTTAGCAATAAAGTAAAGTAATTACATGGCGTTGTTCAATGACACGCAGGTCATACAATAAATTAAGACAACTCCTATGGCTCCTGCCGGTTGTCATACTCATCGACATGCAAGTCGTGATTCCTATTACAAGAACATGATCAATCTCATACATCACATATCATTCATCACATTCTTCTTGGCCATATCACATCACATAGCATACCCTGCAAAAACAAGTTAGACGTCCTCTAATTGTTGTTTGCATGTTTTACGTGGCTGCTATGGGTTTCTAGCAAGAACGTTTCTTACCTACGCAAAACCACAACGTGATATGTCAATTGCTATTTACCCTTCATAAGGACCCTTTTCATCGAATCCGTTCCGACTAAAGTGGGAGAGACTGGCACCCGCTAGCCACCTTATGCACCAAGTGCATGTCAATCGGTGGAACCTGTCTCACGTAAGAGTACGTGTAAGGTCGGTCCGGGCCGCTTCATCCCACAATACCGTCGAAACAAGATTGGACTAGTAACGGTAAGCATATTGAACAACATCAACACCCACAACTACTTTGTGTTCTACTCGTGCAAAGAATCTACGCAATAGACCTAGCTCATGATGCCACTGTTGGGGAACGTAGCAGAAATTCAAAATTTTCCTACGTGTCACCAAGATCTATCAATGGAGAAACCAGCAACGAGGGGAAGGAGAGTGCATCTACATACCCTTGTAGATCGCTAAGCGGAAGCATTCAAGAGAACGGGGTTGAAGGAGTCGTACTCGTCATGATCCAAATCACCGGAGATCCTAGTGCCAAACGGACGGCACCTCCGCGTTCAACACACATACAGCTCGGTGATGTCTCCCACGCCTTGATCCAGCAAGGAGAGAGGGAGAGGTTGAGGAAGACTCCGTCCAGCAGAAGCACAACGGCGTGGTGGTGATGGACGAGCGTGGTGATCCAGCAGGGCTTCGCCAAGCACCGCGGGAGAGGAGAAGGGAGAGAGGTAGGGCTGCGCCAAGAGGGAGAAGTTCTCGTGTCTTGGGCAGCCCCAAAACCCCCACTATTTATAGGAGGAGGGGAGGGGGCTGCGCCCCCTCTAGGGTTCCCTCCCCAAGGGTGGAGGCAGCCCCCAGATGGCATCTGGTGCGGCCAGAAGGGGAAGAGGGAGGAGGCGCACCTAAGGTGGGCCTTAGGGCCCATCTGCCCTAGGGTTTGCCCCCCCTTCCCCACTTCCCTTGCGCCTTGGGCCCTGTGGGGGGCGCACCAGCCCACCTGGGGCTGGTCCCCTCCCACACTTGGCCCATGCAGCCCTCCAGGGTTGGTGGCCCCACTTGGTGGACCCCCCGGGACCCTCCCGGTGGTCCCGGTACGTTACCGGAAAAACCCGAAACTTTTCCGGTGACCAAAACAGGACTTCCCATATATAAATCTTTACCTCCGGACCATTCCGGAACTCTTCGTGATGTCCGGGATCTCATCCGGGACTCCAAACAACATTCGGTAACCACATACAAACTTCCTTTATAACCCTAGCGTCATCGAACCTTAAGTGTGTAGACCCTACGGGTTCGGGAATCATGCAGACATGACCGAGACGTTCTCCGGTCAATAACCAACAGCGGGATCTGGATACCCATGTTGGCTACCACATGTTCCACGATGATCTCATCGGATGAACCACGATGTCAAGGACTCAATCGATCCCGTATTCAATTCCCTTTGTCTAGCGGTATTTTACTTGCCCGAGATTCGATCATCGGTATACCGATACCTTGTTCAATCTCATTACCGGCAAGTCTCTTTACTCGTTCCGTAACACATCATCCCGTGATCAACCCCTTGGTCACATTGTGCACATTATGATGATGTCCTACCGAGTGGGCCCAGAGATACCTCTCCGTTTACACGGAGTGACAAATCCCAGTCTCGATTCGTGCCAACCCAACAGACACTTTCGGAGATACCTGTAGTGCACCTTTATAGCCACCCAGTTACGTTGTGACGTTTGGTACACCCAAAGCATTCCTACGGTATCCGGGAGTTGCACAATCTCATGGTCTAAGGAAAAGATACTTGACATTAGAAAAGCTTTAGCATACGAACTACACGATCTTTGTGCTAGGCTTAGGATTGGGTCTTGTCCATCACATCATTCTCCTAATGATGTGATCCCGTTATCAACGACATCCAATGTCCATAGCCAGGAAACCATGACTATCTGTTGATCACAACGAGCTAGTCAACTAGAGGCTCACTAGGGACATATTGTAGTCTATGTATTCACACGTGTATTACGATTTCCGGATAATACAGTTATAGCATGAATAAAAGACTATTATCATGAACAAAGAAATATAATAATAACACTTTTATTATTGCCTCTAGCGCATATTTCCAACAATATCCCCTACAGTTTTACCATTAACATTAAATCAATCAAAGTGGCCTCCTTCATTTATATACATCTCAAGTCTCTATCCGCTTCAACCTCCGTCTCCTTACTTCCTTCATGTAGACAATGCAAGTGTTTGGTGAATTGTTTGCTTGCCTAGATATCAATTCTGAAGATTTCCTCAAAAGTATGTTAGCAACTATTTGGTCCAATCAAATTTTATATGGTGAAACTCAAAAGTAGTACAAGCCGTGTTAGATAAACAGGCCAATATAACCTCACTTTCCATTTAACCCGGAGCATAAAACATGATAGTGATGTGTCACTGTGCACGCCATGGTAACTTCTTTTGTACCGCAACTGCAACTACCAGGATACATGGGTTCTCATAAACAACTAACTAAAATTGGCCTTTATTAAGCAAACTGGGTAGTCTGACAACTCCTACTATATCTTTGTAGATAGATGAAATCTCTAACCTGTAAACATCAATCCGAACCAGATCTCTTCTTTCTCTTGAGATAGGTACATCCATCTCTGCTGAATCGTCAGGTTTGGGTTATTGTGTATAGCCTGCAGGGGTCTTGGAAATATGTGGCCACTGTCTTGAGGTACTGATGTCAGCCTAATTTCCATCCATTGCTCCAGATAAAAAAAGAATCAAATCTCACCCAAAGTGACGCAGAGCTACCTACTGGTGAGTAGTAATATGTAACTATCGCTGTGATTATGTGAACCAAATAAAAGTTCTGCCTTTTCAGCTATAGCTGAGATTTTCACTGACAAATCAATGTTAAGTTGACATATTAGCATATATTTGGCAGGCAAATGCAGAGGTCTGCAATAGCTATGCGCTATATATACACTACATGATAAACCATATGTTCTGCTTTTTTTACGAATGCAAAATTCTGAGTAACCGAGCCATGCATTTTTCACTCTGGTGTAAAAAGTATACCATGTTAATTTGCACTAAACCTAAAATTTTGTATAGGAACCATGACTTAGTTTCAAGAGGTAATCATAAAGTTTAATGTGTTAATTTCAATATTTGCCTCTATCACTACAATTCTGTTCTCATCAATTAATGTAATGCATGCTACCTTTTTCTTATCTCTGTTGTAACAGTCACAGTTACATAACAGAACATTGCTTACAACAATTCATTTTGGTTTCTTGCTATAGTAACTGGTATGATGGCCAACTCATTTATGAAGCAGTATTGATAGGACAAGGTGATATATTAGTAGATTTAGCTCTCTGCATAGAAGGCGACCTATTTGTGCCAGACCCCTTTAATATGTATGCAGTCTTCTTCTAGTCTCTGTTATGTTCCTATCGGATCTTGCATGGTTCAGTTGTTTATTAGATAGTGCAGTGTAATGCGTGACCTTGACATACGTTTCTATACACACGTTACAGATCATTAGCTTGTTGATTAACATATGATTTTAACATTGTCTTGGCAAAAATATTATGTTGAGGGTACCTCGGTGGCTTCGACGCTTGAACATCTTAGTGCAGGCTGCTGAAAGTGTACGACTAGATGAAGAAAATTTACAAGGCCCTCCAGAGATTGATGATTTATACCAAAAAAGCCTCCTAAATCTACTAGCCAAATTAAAATAATTTGTACGCTCAAACATTTTTTTCAAACACATATGTAATGTGATGTATATGGTCCAGTTATAAGCCACTGTGATATTCTTGCATGCAGGGGCGAGTGGAGAGGTGTTACAGGTTATAGGGAAATTCCGAGTTAAAACATCATCGGAATTATGCAGGGGAAACAATTTGTGAAGACTAATGGAAGTTCTATTCCAAATGGATGGTCGACTGCTATTTAAATTTCTTTGTTATCCTCCTTTTTCAGGCTAGCTGAAAATTTAGAAAAGGAGTGCATAGAAGGAGCCAGGAGCAAGTACAGAAGAATTAGTCTTCAAATGAACAAATATTTGAATTATGTATTACTCCCTCCGTTCCGATTTACTCGTCGTGGTTTTAGTTCAAATTTGAACTAAAACCACAACGAGTAAATTGGAACGGAGGGAGTAGATTTTAGCTTCATAGGAAAACTTTGTTCTAGTTTGCAGGATCTTTTCATAAATATTTGTATATTTCATATGAATGTCTGATTTGATTCAATTATGAACTCAAGGTGTTTGTTTCTACTAATTAGTCCACTGCCTATTTTTACTAAGGATGCTAATTGTGCAAATGGTATTCTTGTGAATGCAATTGGTGATATGGGCGGATGCCTTTTATATAATGATATTTGTTGCTTATGATTGTAATGGTTGATATGGGCAGATGCCTTTATATCATGATATTTGTTGATCATTCTGCACATGCATCTGTGGTGGGATAAAGTAACTGAATTTGAAATGATGGATTGCATATTCTAAATAAATCAAATAATATTCAAAGTAAAATATTCCATGCTTACAAAGAAGCTTATGTATATTTAGAGACGAATATGACGTCTCTACACAACGTGTATAAGAATGGGCCCATGATGAATGAAGGTCTTTACGTAGAGACATGATAGAGCGCATCTAGCATAACGTCTCTACATACCTAGGGACGATTTTGAATGTCTCAATATAGCGTATCATGCCATGTAGACACGCTTAGCCAGCATGTCTACATGTTTTGAGACGGTCCGTGAGAAGACGCTCTAAAGACGCTTTACTAAATTGACTCTATGGTTGCCTAGAGATGAAATAACACGTCTCTAGCTATGAAATTGCACGTCTCTCCACGTAGATTTTCTTGTAGTGATATCATGGTTTCTCTTTTTATCAAAAGCTTTATACACACCAAACTCAACAAGAACTTGTGAGATAGGTTAGTATAAACCAATGCAAAACCTTATCATTTTCTACTGTAGCAAATCATTAAAATAATTATTCATCATTGCATACTAAATGCCTCTGCATATTTAATACTCCTATCCTCGAATAGAATCATTAAACAAGCAAACATATGCAGACAATGCAAACATAACAACAATCTGCCAAAACAGTACAGTCTGTAAAGAATGCAAGAGTATCAATAATTCCCTAACTCCAAAAATTATGAGAAAAATACTATGCTGTAGAAGATTTATCAGAGCTCATTATGCAACAGGTTTCAACATTATATCATTCTCTTACTTTTCTAGGGAGTTTTTGCAACAGAGGTAAACTTTCTGTTTTCAAATAGCAACATGTATACTAGCAAAATAAGCATGGTAAAGGCTATCCTTGAAATTTTTATTGAAATATAGATGCAAAACATTATTCTAAAGAAAAGCAAGCAAATACTAACAAAATAAAATGACGCTCCAAGCAAAACACATATCATGTGGTGAATAAAAATATAGCTCCAAGTAAAGTTACCGATGAACAAAGACGAAAGAGGGGATGCCATCCGGGGCATCCCCAAGCTTAGGCTCTTGGTTGTCCTTGAATATTGCCTTGGGGTGCCTTGGGGTGCCTTGGGAATCCCCAAGCTTAGGCTCTTGCCACTCCTTATTCCATAGTCCATCGAATCTTTACCCAAAACTTGAAAACTTCACAACACAAAACTCAACAGAAAAACTCATAAGCTCCGTTAGTATAAGAAAAATCACCACTTAGGTACAGTTATTAACTCATTATAAATTCATATTGGTGTAATATCTACTACATTCTAACTTCTCTATGGTTCATACCACTTAATACTAGCCATAGATTCACCAAAATAAGCAAACAACACATAGAAAACAGAATCTGTCAAAAACAGAACAGTCTGTAGTAATCTGTATCAAACGTATACTTCTGGAACTCCAAAAATTCTACCAAATTAGGAAGTTCTAAGAAATTTGTGTACCAATCCAGATCAAAAATAATTAGATCACAAGATCATTTCTCTGAATTAGCAAAACTAATTTACTGGGTGCAGAAGTTTCTGATTTTCAGCAGGATCAACACAACTATCACCGTAAGCTATCCTAATGGTCTTACTTGGCACTTTATTGAAACAAAAGCTATAAAACATGATTACTACAGTAGCATAATCATGTGTACACACAAAAACAGTAAGGATAAATATTGGGTTGTCTCCCAACAAGCGCTTTTCTTTAATGCCTTTTAGCTAGGCATGATGATGACAATGATGCTCATATAAAAGATACGAATCGAAACATAACGGGAGCTTCATGAAGCATATGCCTAGCACATTTAAGCCTAACCCTCTTCCTATGAATAGGGATTTTGTGAGAAAACAACTTATGGGAACAATAATCAACTAGCATAGGAAGGTAAAACAAGCATAGCTTCAAGATTTTAAGCACATAGGAAGGAAACTTGATATTATTGCAATTCCTACAAGCATAAGTTCCTCCCTCATGATAATTTTCAGTAGCATCATGAATGAATTCAACAATATAACCAGCACCTAAAGCATTCTTTTCATGATCTACAAGCATAGAAAATTTATAGCTCTCCACATAAGCAAATTTCTTCTCATGAATAGTAGTGGGAGCAAACTCAACAAAATAATTATCATGTGAGGCATAATCCAAATGAAAACTAAAATCATGATGACAAGTTTCATGGTTATCATTATTCTTAATAGCATACAAGTCATCACAATAATCATCATAGATAGCAATTTTGTTCTCATAATCAATTGGAACCTCTTCTGAAATAGTGGAATCATCACTAAATAATGTTGACACTCTTCCAAATGCACTTTCATGTTCATCACAATAAGATTAAACATCCTCCAAAATAGTGGGATCACTACTTCCTAAAGTTGACACTCTTCCAAACCCACTTTCATCAATATAATTATCATAAATAGGAGGCATGCTTTCATCATAATAAATTTGCTCATCAAAACTTGGGGACAAAAAATATCATCTTCATCAAACATAGCATCCCCAAGCTTGTGGCTTTGCATATCATTAGCATCATGGATATTCAAGGAATTCATACTGACAACATTGCAATCATGCTCATCATACAAAGATCTAGTACCAAACATTTTATAGACTTCTTCTTCTAGCACTTGAGAACAATTTTCCTTTTCATCATACTTACGAAAGATATTAAAAAGATCAAGCGTATGAGGCAAACTCAATTCCATTTTTTGTAGTTTTCTTTTATAAACTAGACTAGTGATAAAACAAGAAACAAAAAGATTCATTGCAATCTAAAGATATACCTTCAAGCACTCACCTCCCCGGCAACGGCGCCAGAAAAGAGCTTGATGTCTACTACACAACCTTCTTCTTGTAGACGTTGTTGGGCCTCCAAGTGCAGAGGTTTGTAGGACAGTAGAAAATTTCTCTCAAGTGGATGACCTAAGGTTTATCAATCCGTGGGAGGCGTAGGGTGAAGATGGTCTCTCTCAAACAATCCTGCAACCAAATAACAAAGAGTCTCTTGTGTCCCCAACACACCCAATACAATGGTAAATTGTATAGGTGCACTAGTTCGGTGAAGAGATGGTGATACAAGTGCAATATGGAAGATAGATATAGGTTTTTGTAATCTGAAAATATAAAAACAACAAGGTAACTAATAATAAAAGTGAGTGCAAATGGTATTGCAATGATAGGAAACAAGGCATAGGGTTCATACTTTCACTAGTGCAAGTTCTCTCAACAATAATAACATAGATAGATCATATAACAATCGCTCAACATGCAACAAAGAGTCACTCCAAAGCCACTAATAGCGGAGAACAAACGAAGAGATTATGGTAGGGTACAAAACCACCTCAAAGTTATTCTTTCGGATCAATCTATTCAAGAGTTCGTACTAGAATAACATGTTAAGACACAAATCAACCAAAACCCTAATATCACCTAGATACTCCATTGTCACCTCAAGTATCCGTGGGCATGATTATACGATATGCATCACACAATCTCAGATTCATCTATTCAACCAACACAAAGTGCTTCAAAGAGTGCCCCAAAGTTTCTACTGGAGAGTCAAGACAAAAACGTGTGCCAACCCCTATGCATAGGTTCATGGGCGGAACCCGCAAATTGATCACCAAAACATACATCAAGTGGCACGTGATATCCCATTGCACTACAAAAAAAAGACACATCCGTGACATTTTGGGCCGAACGAATTTTTTTTCTGTCATACATATGACACTTCTATGACGATAATTGTGACAAAACCCGGTATCATCATAGATGTGGTGGGCTCCTACTTCTATGACAAAAAATCATGACAGAAAATGGGCTTTTCGTCCTGGGCGGGCCGAAGACGCAGCTGCATGACATTGTTTGGGCCATCCATGACGGAAAAAACCATGGTAGAAGCGAGGGGGAGGAAAATTTCGGGGAGTTGCCGGTTATGGTGGGAGGTCGGGGGCGGAGCGATGCACGTTTCTCTCGTACATACGCGCGTGTGTGCGAGGCGTTGGCTCTAACTGAACCCGAGCGAGGCGTTGGGCTATAACTAAACCCGAGCGATTGCACTGCAGGCTACGCGTTACTGAACCTGAGGGATCGATCGATGGCTGTTAACTGAACCCGATGGAGCGATTCCTTCACTACTGCTGCTAACTGAAGCCGTTCGATTGGATGAACAGTGAGCGTTGCAGGGGGGGGGGTTGGATGAACAGTGAGCGGTGGCGTTGCCTCTGGAAGAACAAGAAGCCGTGGTGTGGAGGGCTGGATGAACAGTAGACGGTGGAGGGGTGCCCGTGGAGGGGTGGTTGAACAGGATCCCGTGGTGTGGAGGGCTGGATGAACAGTAGACCGCGGAGGGGTGCCCATGGAGGAGTGGTTGAACAGTAGCTGGTGGAGTAGCGCACGGTGGAGGCTGGATGAACAGTAGACGGTGGAGAGGTGCCCATGGAGGGGTGGTTGAACAGTAGCCGGTGGAGTAGCGCACGGTGGAGGCTGGATGAACAGGAGCCCGTGGAGGCTGGAGGAGGTCGACGGTGGAGATGAACAGTATCCCGTGGAGTCCCGTTTTGCGGTACGCCACACCCTCCCAATGAACAGGACCCCCGTTTCGACCGTAGGAGGTCCGTTTCGTCCATTTTGCGGTACACCACACCCCTCCCGATCAACAGGACCCCCATTTCAACCGTAGGAGGCCCGTTTCCTCCGTTTTGTGGTACGCCACACCCCTCCCGATCAACAGGACCCCCGTTTCGACCGTAGGAGGTCTGTTTCCTCCGTTTTGTGGTACGCCAGGCCCCTCCCGATCAACAGGACCCCGTTTCGAACATGGCCGGTCGAGCACAAGGCCGTTTCCTCCGTTGTGCGGTACGCCAGGCCTCGTTTCCATCGCCTGTTCCATCCAAGCCCTCCCGATGAACACGACCACGCATTCCGTTCCGACCCAGCCGGTTGGCTCCCCATGAACACGACGACGACGCTATTTCTCCGTTCCGACCCAGCCATGTACGTATGCGCGATAGGCGTTAGAGACCCTGCCCGTATGTACGTACGTGGCCGTTTTTTCTTTCTTGCACCCTCGCCGCTGTACGTACGTGTACATGCTACATGCGCGCCTCTACTATGACACGTGCGCGCCTCTACATCCACCAGTATATATGTACATACACGTTCGCAACCAGAATGACAACGCTACGTACGCCTCGACCTGGTGGGTCCCGACTGTCAGGCACTTCCTTGCCTGCGAAGATGTAGCTAGTGGGTCCCAGCAGTCAGGGGGCAAATAGTATTGGGTTTTTTTGCCCGGACGCACTTCCTTGCGTGCGAAGATGTAGCTGGTGGGTCCCAGCAGTCAGGGGGCGAATCGTTTTTTTCGGACGCACTTCCTTGCGTGCGAAGATGTAGCTGGTGGGTCCCAGCAGACAGGGGGAAACATTTTTATTGCGAAATACAGTGGCCCATCCGGTGGGTCCCCGCTGTCAGGTGGAGGAATAATTATTTTGCGCGTAATAAGGAGGCACTTCCTTGCTGCGGCCGTGGACCCAGCTGTCAGCCTCTCCACGTACAATCCATGTCCGATGGAAGCCATTCCTTGACCACGTTGACCACGCCGCACCGAGAGCACCAGGGCGGTGGACGACGATGAGGCCTAGGAAGGGGACGACACGGAGCCGGGGAAGATGCGGCAGTGGATGCCCACGCGTAGAGGAGTATGAGGGTTCACTCGTTCGGCTATGGTGTGAGGCTGCCGTCGCCGCAGAATAACAGGGAGTGTGGGTGCGTAGAGGGATGGCTTGGCAGCGGTGGGAGTAGTAGGGGGCGGTAAGGCCTCCGTGACATCATAGTCGGCCACGGACGACAGGAGCAGGCGGCACGACCGACGCTGCTTTGGGCGGCTGGAGCAAGAAGACCGGAGGTTGAAGAAGCACTATGGCCGTTGGATGGACATCGTACGATCACTGGAGCTAGAATCGTTCATATATTGACTAAAGTTGACAAAGGCCTCCGTCCCAGTCAACTTAGTAGGCCCACAAGTCAGCCTCCCACCAAGGTTGGTCCCAGTTAGCAGGGGGTATTCATTTTTTTGTGCGTAATAAGGAGGCATTTCCGGTGGGTCCGAGCTGACAGCAGGGGGAACATTTTTTTCGCGAAATACGGTGGCCCGACTTGTGGGTCAGCAGTTAGGGGAAACGTTTTTTTCGCAAAATACTGGTGGCCCATCCAGTGGGTCCCAGATGTCAGGTGGAAGAATAATTATTTTCCGCGTAATAAGGAGGCACTTCCTTGCGGCTGCCGTGGACCCAGCTGTCAGCCTCTCCACGTATAGTACTCTTCCGATGGAAGTCGGTCGTTGACCACATTGACCACGCCGCGCCGAGAGCACCAGGGCGGTGGATGACGGCGAGGCCTAGGAAGGGGACGCCGCGGAGCTGGGGAAGACGCGGTAGTGGAAGCCCGCGCGGAGAGGAGTACGAGGGTTCACCGGTTCGGCTGCGGTGTGAGGCTATCGTCGCCTCAGAATAACAGGGGGTGTGGGTGAGTAGAGGGATGCCCTAGCCAGCGGTGGGAGTAGTAGGGGGCGCTGAGGCCTGCGCGGCAGCACAGCCGGCCACGGGAGGTGGGAGCAGGCAGTCCCGTCGGTGCTGCTTTGGTGGCTGGAGCAAGACGATCAGAGATGAAGAAACACGACGGCCGTTGGATTGACATCCAATGGTTACGTTTGCTAGAATCGTTTGTTGACATAGTATATAATAACTAAAAAATCTTGCATACGTGTCAACTAAACAGGCCCACAAGTCAGACCACTCCCTCTTTTTTAATAATTTATATATAGCTCATGGCAACTTCTTATGCAATTTATTGCAGTTGTTTTTTTTGGTTGGCCAGGGCCAATTTCGCATATTTCTGTGGGTTCCAAACTATTTTTAATACTGAAATGTCGAGCCAGATTTAAAGTACTTTGAAGATATATTTGAATTAGGTTAATGCCTAGTGAAATAGGAATCTGAAAATGTGAAAAAAATCAGAAATTATAAAGTAATTGCCAATTTGTCATCTGTTTTTATATTTACAACCCATTTCATATTACTTTCAAGGCGTAGAAAAATAAGTAGGCCTGGATTGGGTATTCTTCAGAAAAAATAAACTGGGCTCATTTACACAAAGAAAAAATAGCTGGGCTGGTCACATGGTGAACATAAAATATAAGCCTGGGCTAGACGGGCCATAGCCCAGTTCAAACCCTGCTCCGTCTCAACAATACCAAACAAAAAAAATACTGCTCGAGTAGCTACGTCCCAGGTGTCAGCCGATCTTGTGCTATTCTCTTGTCTATTGACTATATACGCTCACAATGTCGTGGGTCCCAGATGTCAGGAAAACACTAGGAGGAAGCATTTTATTTTTCCATGCGCTAACGTGGTGGGCCCCTACTGTCATCCTCTCCACGTACTTATGCCGATTCCTGTTGTTTGTTGACCATGTTGACAACGCGAGAGGACGGCGCCGTGGCGAGCGCACCAAAGCGTGCGGAGGACGTCGGCGTTAATGATTTAGGAGACGGTGGGGCGGCGATGCATGCGCTGAGGCGCAACCAGCCATGGGAGGCAGAAGCAGGCGGCCCCGCCGGCGCTGGATTGGTTTTGGCGGCTGGAGGAAGACAGGACTGAAGAAACATGACAGACTGTAAAAGAAGCAGGAGTACTTAACAACCTTAACTGAAACCACCAGGGGCACTTAACAACCAAAGCTGAAAGCAGTATGAGTACTTATACAGGTTCAACCATACAAAGCACGCCTCGAACAGTGCTACTTTGCCTACAGGCTACAGTTAACCAAGGGTGAGGCCGCCAAGCCCCAGGACAAGGCCCAGGCGCCACCCCGCGCATCCACAACCTTCTGAAAGCGGCTTCATCTCGCAACATGGTCAATAAAACAGGATATTCGCTTTGGAGCCATGGAAAAGCATGAACATAATCTTCTGTCCTATTCTCCAAGATGGACGGGCCTTCATTATGTGAGACCACCCACGAATAAGTATCTTTTCGCCTCCAAGGGGAATTGAGTAGGTCGACATAAACATCATGTTGTGACCAAGCGCAAGTCTGACTTGACCATGGTCAGGCATCTATATAGGAACAATAGAACTCGGCAGTTCCTGTTTCAAGAAGATCACAGCTGTAAAACTGTGTATAAGCAATAGTTTATGAACAACATATATAACAGAAAACAGCTCGTACCATAAGTTTCTCGACACAGTTGGACCTGTTCAACGAGTGCAGCAGTGGCACACATATCCCACATGGCCTTCCACCATTGAAATGCCCCACAAGGACCTCAAGACGATCAATAAAGTGTAGGAACATGTGGATGTCGATCCAGTCAACTTCAGTGCCATTAGTAACAGCCGAGTTATTAAAGAGTAACAAACAAGCAGACTGCCTAACTCTGAAAAAACCTACACGTGCCACCAATTGTAAGACAATATTAGTTAGAAGTAGCATCTTCGTGAGAGATTCGTTGCTACTCCTAAAGATAAATTGTGATTAGTTAGACAGAATAGGTGGATTAAGAAGTAATCGAGGCAACAAGCAAGAACCAGACACAAAACTAACATGGATGAACAATTGGAACGACGTCGGGGTGGAAGATCGCAGTGAAGATGAGACCAGGTTCTGCTATTTCCATCAACATTCATGCACCAACTTTCAGTCCGTAACACTTGAGAAAGTTTATCCAAGTTCCGCCATAAAAAAAGCAGCGATCTTCTTGGTTCATGAACCCAACTCGGAAGCAATATCCATGTATTGTCTTCATTGTGACCATTAAACTAGTGTATTCAGTTATGGCAAGGCCGAGCATCTTGAGTACATGTGTTCTGGCAGAGCAAATAATACACTGCAGGAAAAATAATATGAGAACACAGCATGTTCAAAAAAACCCCACCCTCCAGATAGAGAAGAGGATTCTAGGAACATACTGTGCGCATTTCAAAATGCTGTGGTACGATGAGAAGGAACAAGTGTGGCGTCTCGCCATGGGCGCAGAAATCTGTAGGGTACTCGCACTTTGGGCACTGCAACTGAAACACACTAGATTCAGTACGAAGAAAAATGCATCAACGGCGGTGGCTGCCATCGTAGGATTACCTGCGACCAAGGGACTTGGATTTATCGGGGATGGATGAAGAATTCGTACCTGGTTCTCCATGAGAAAACCCTATGCAATCGCCGAGCGGGGGTTTTCTCTGAACAAGCAGACAAGGGAGAAGGGGATTCAGGCCCAGTGAAATATTGCCGCTTCGTCCGTCTAGCTTACTGCTAAAGCTGGAAAGGGGGGGGGGTGTGATTTGACGGCTCATTGGGCATTACTGCGGCGCTACGACCGGGGTGTGTCTACCGTGAAGTTGTGCACTCTAATTTGTGCATATGGCACATGCACCCGTTGCCGGTTGCCCCACATATCAGCGAAAGGAAGTAGAAAGACAGGAGTAACTAGTTACACATAAATATATTTTTTGATAGAGAGATACTCCCTTTGTAAAGAAATATACAAATCTTTTATATCACAGGCTCACCTTGCCAAGAAATATACTCCCTCTGCAACACACGGGCATTATGTGGGTTCAGCTTTTTTTAATGGGGTCCAACTAAGAATATAATACTTAGATAGGCTCACGGTTCTGGACTTTGGGCCGCAGGCCGACCCTGCATGTTTGAGGGCCCATGTGTTCTACCTCAGCGCTTTTAATATTGCAAGTGATCGGTACTGCGCTGGTTTTAGATGCTGTCGCAAGGCGAATACACAAAATTGAATAAAGCACGACAGCTGTTGGAATGAAATCGAACGACAGTTGCTAACCAGCAATCAGAGTTGTAATTCTATCAACGATATACCATGTGATAAATAATGCTGTCGTACTACTTATACACACAGAACACTTGTTTCACCGTGCCAGATTATTACATCAAAATCTCTCGGAGGATAGATCAGTTCGGCAGTTGCGTGCTACTACTGAAGAATTTCAAAGTTGATTTGGACCAGCTCTCCTTGCCGAGAAAGTTCGATTTTAACATCATCCCCTACCGCAAGATATGATTTAGATTTGACCTTGACCATCCTTTAGCGTCAATCATCATGCGACCATCCTTTGTACTTACGGTATATTGAGCAGGTTCATTCACATCAAAGCTGCGCATGGTAAGAGAAACTTGGCCACGGTCGCCCGGATTGTTGAACGACTCCCTCGTTGCTCTAGGAATTCTCTGTTTGAAAACAAGAAGACATACCCAAACAGTTAGATCAACACAGTGAATCATGTGAAACAACATGGAAAGAAAAAAGAATGAAGCACTTGGGCGGCCAATGCTTACCAAGAAGGTGGACATGTCGGTTTTTGTAAGGACTTTGGTATATGAAGTGCAAACTGCAGCCCAGTCTGTTGCTGGTGCAACTGCACGGGATGGACCAAATGCAATTGCAAGTGTTGGTGCAGGTGCCGAAGTCGCTGCTGCTGCCGGAGATGGTGCTCCTTGTAGAGCTGGTGCCGGTGTCGATGCCCGATCCTTTGGTAGATCAGACTGATCCGCTAATGCGGTCAGTGCCCAATACTCAGCTGGATCAGACTGAGCTGCTGCTGCTGTCAGTGCTAGAGCAACTGCCGGTGCTTGATCTGTGCAAGACAGCGGCGTTCGTGTCTGGTCTGCTATGATCAGCTTTCTAACTTGACTAGGATCCGTGACCGTGATCCAGTTTTTTTCTTCATTTCTTTTAAATGTGAGAAGGACTAATTGTGGCGTTTTTGTTAAACCAAACTGCAGTTCATCATAGGGATTCAGCTTGTACTCAGACAACAGACTGATCCAGTTTTTTCCAATAATATAAGTGATGGACAGTGCCTTCATTACTGACACGACATAAGAAGTGAAACCTGCAAAAATAGCCATCGTAGAGCAAACCAAATGGTTTATTCTGTGATGAATGTCACATGGAAAAACCCGCATCGTAAAATTGCAGGAAAAGAAAGAAAACATGACATTGAATCAATAAGATTTAGACAGTAAATCAATAAGATTTACTTGATGTGACACGAGTGAATCCTTACCAGGAAATCACTATGTTGAAGTACTAAACAGAAGATTGATCGTCCAACTACGCGTGGCATGCAGGGGCCCTGGCTACTCCCACAAGCAGGACAGTCCAAAGGTTGTGACAAATCGTATGGACCGAACATCCATGGGACTGGAAATCTTGGTGGGTGAGATAACCTGCAATGCATACAGATATTGGAGTGTAACCATAATTGATAAACCGTCCTCACAAAAAATATGATCTGGATACTTCAAAATGTACAGACTGAATTGAGTGGACAAACATTAACATAGACCATTCTCAGGACTGACCACACACCAAAAGCGGCAGTACTAATAAACAATACAGGGTTCACAAACACAAATCAAGTACTAAACAATAGTACTTACTACAGACAAGCAAAGTTGCACTAACTAAACTCTGCAGACTATTTCTTGCCACCGACCTACGGGATGAACCCCACATAACTGACTAGGCCATGGACTTCGTGTGAGATGTCTACATGCACCATCACCATCTTGTCAACCTTGGAGAACCTAACAGAGTGGTCTTTCCACTCATAAACATGATGATGAAGATAGGCCACATCAGATTTGTTGGGAAGCTTTACAAGAACCACACCCTTCGTAATCGAAGGCACAACCAGGAAATTGTTGTGGTCAAGTACAGCCTCGAGAACACGCCTGATAACAATGCTATAGGAAAACACTAGTTCAGGTCACGTGGCGACAAGGACACAGCAGCTGGATAGTTCAACAGTAGAACTCATCATCAGGTCTTCCAGTTCACACGGCATGACTTTGAGAACTTCATCTCCACCGCGGACCTGGTTCTAATTCAAACAGAAACCATATTTCATTACTACCTCCGTTCAGAAATATAAGTTGATTTTCAATATTATACTCCATATATGACTACATGTACGCACAGAAATGAGTGAACAAAGACACTAGAACATGTCTTCAAAGGCATGAGAGCAGAGGGATTACATGCAATATCCATAACACAAGTTACTGAGGCAAATATACCCTCTTAAAAGGTAGCATTGATGTTCACAAAGTACTCCCTCCGTCTCAAAATTCTTGTCTTAGATTTGTCTAGATACGGATGTATCAAGTCACATTTTAGTATTAGATACATACGTATCTAGACAAATCTAAGACAAGAAATTTGGGACAGAGGGAGTAGTTGAAAGTAATCTATAAGAAATCAGTGTCAACCTCTTGCATGTTTTGGTCAAAAGAGGAATTTAGAACCGTCATTTGGCACACTAAAATCACATGCAAGATCACCCAGAAAGTTGTACTACCAGTACTAGTACTGCACGTTAGATGAAAAAACACGATCAAGATCGAGAAAAAGATCGTCTTCAAGAGACATTACCTGGACTTGCTTAATGAGGGATCCCGGAGAGGGGGGCTTGGATAGGGCGATGGTTTTGAGCTTGTCTGCGGTAGTCTCGGCGGGGTGCTTGTGCTTCTTCGTACCATGAGCCTCGATGGTTTTGGCTAGAGCCATAGACATCACGTCGGCCGGTGCTCCGGCGTCCATCCAAGAGAGGAAGCTGAGATAGAAGAGTGAAAGGAGGAACGAGATGAGGGAGAAGCGAAGCGAGTGGGGGTTTTCTTCAAGAGAGGAAGCTGAGAGAGAAGAGTGAAATGATGGTTGCTTCGTCCGTCCAACTTACTGCTGGAAAGGAGGGGGCTTTGTGATTTGACGGCTCATTGGGCATTACTGCAGCGGTTCGATCAGGGTGGTCTACCGTCACTCTACTATGGAGTAATTTAGTGCATGGCTGGTGGACCCAGGTGCTGGCTGTCCCACATGTCGGCGAAAGTGAGTAATTTAGTGCATGGCTGGAGGAGGATCCGCACAGTAGAGCGTGTCCACTGTTTTTCATTCTGAAAAAAATTATTACATCAAGTGTTTCCACTCTTACGACGGAGGAGTGCGAAACACGGCAGCCACTTGAACATACATAGTGCTCCTACTACTAGGCATGTGCAGTGGTTCATACGTCAGTACTACACAATCATGTTGTTGTGTTGTGCGCATGTCAACTACTCCTATATGTAACATAGTACCGCTTTTTCGAATGTCCGGTCGAGAATGAACGGTGAGACCAATGTTAACAGAACTAGGTCCACAGTGCACGGAGAGTACGGTGCTACAGTACTCCATGAAACATGAACCATATGAAGCACATCATATAGTGTTAGACAGGGTGTATGAAGGGTGCACGGGATGGGAGCAAAAGTTCCCTTCTCGACCCACTTTTGGGTGTTTGGCAGAGTGCATGAAGGGTGCATGAGTCCACACTAGTAGGTTGACAAAAATACACGAAGAGGAAACAACTATATTGAGATGAGAATGCAACCAAACACACCCACACGCTTTGTGCTACAGTGACGGATCTGCACCGTCTGAGTTTGATCCAACGGTCATGTTGCGCCAAGACATGGACATGCCCATGCAGAGGGCGCCTAAACACCACCGAAGTCCCTCTGCTTCTCGAGGCGCACGACGTTGGTGATGCAGGGTGCAACCGCCAGCAGAGCCCGCTCCCGGTCGATAGGGGCTAGCTCGTCAAAGACGACGTCCAATGGCACGAATGGATTCCGGTGACGGAGCCCTGAAAGGATTCGCCCGGCAACGGCGACGGCAGCGCGCAACCCCTCCTTGTCCAGCTCAGCCCCCACCATCGCGCGGAGACGACTCAGCTCCTTGGAGATATAGGTGAAGAAGGAGACCAGGTCAGGAAGCCGCAACTCGTTGAAGTCGACCGGGTGGTCGAACGGGTTTAGCCCAACAGCCGGCATCGTCGCGCTGGCACGACGGTAGGCATCGCGCAGCCGCAACACGGGCGTGGCAACTTGGTTCACCAAGTGGCTGAGGAGATCCTGGACCTCGTCACGATCGGCCCACTCGCGCTCCAGCCGGCTCCCCTGACGGCCTATCGTATCTCCTACTTTCTGCAGCAACGCCGCCGACGCCTCGAGCATCTCTGTGGTGGACGCCTGCCGCGTTTGAAGCTCCGTGAACTCCTGCACATAACGGAGGAGCATGGCACTCCTCTCCTGCTTGAGCTCACGGAGCTCCACGTCCTTGGCCCTGGGCTCCGCATCCTTGGCATGGAGCTCCTGTGTCAGGCGCCTCACCTCGGACTCCGTGATCTGTTGCGCCGCCATGGCACCAGGTAGAAGCAATGGGGAGAGGAAGCAAAGGGGGCGAAACGGCTGAAAGGCAATGCAATCTACGGGAAGGCGGAGGGAGCCAGCCGAGGAGCGAGGAATCTTTTGGTTTTCACCACGGTAAAACACCAGTCGACGACTTCTCACATTAGGGAGCAGTGGGTTTTTACAGGCGGAGTCATCGTGACTAATTGCTACCGCGCCTGCTCCCGTCAATCAAAAAATAAAAAATCCTGCCACGCCTGCTCCCGTTAATCAAAAAATTTAAAATCCTACCACACGCAAACACCAGAGCAACGCCGCAGTGGATATTTAAATTTACCTGCCGGCAAGTATATAAAAAAGGGGTGAAAAAACAAATGTGGCGGCGGCCTAGCTAATCGGTCGAACTAGCCCAACTAGCTAGCCACCGTGCTTCACTGATGTACTCGGCGGGAAAGGTGGTCTTTCATGATTTGACGACTCATTTACTTGCTTCGACGCTACGACCGAGGAGGACCCAGAAAACGTGTGGTAGGGCGTCCTACGTCAGGAAGAATATATGCGTGCACCACCCGGGAGGACCCCAAAACCGCGCGGTACGGTGTGCCACGTCTCGGCACGGAGGAAAAATGTGCATGTAAAAATATACTGTATTAGACGTAGTACCTATGGTTTGACCTCGGGACCCAGCCAGTCGGTCGAAAACACCCCACTAGCCACATAGCTTCATCATGCAAACGTGGCACGGTTAGCTCCATCTCGACCAGCCGCAATGTCTCTTGTTCTAGGCGATTCTTCTATTTTCCAAGCTTTTTTTAGTTGTAATAACACCACGGCAAGCTAGCGCCGCTCTTTGTGTGTGCCCGTGCAAAGGTTAGACAATGGAGAGAAGAGAGATTGAGATCGAAGACCTGGGACCACCCGTAAGTGAGACAACAGTCATGCACGTGTCGACGAGGCACTCCCTCTACTCTACTCAACGCAAGTACTGTATAAAATCAAGTTATGGGACAAAGCCAACAACCGTTCGTTTTTTCAGGCTATCGACTTATGCTTTGTAGTCTAGGTTGCCAGTTCGAATCTCATCTTTCAGTTTTGTTAGTTTTAGGTCCAAATTTGATTAATGACAAGTGGGACCCCCGTATGTTGTTCCGATATTTCAGTGTAGGATGGTTTTTTTTGAACAAACACTTTGCGCGGTTAGACAAGTAACGACACGAGTTACACGTATTTTGCAAGTTTACGAACAAAAATGATAGCGCCACAGAATATCACATCCACCCCGCAGCTTAGATACTATGGTGATACGAATTTTTACACCGTTGGAAGTGAGATCCAATGGCTTGGGAGTACTCTTTGTAATTATGCACAATTCCCAAACTCACCAAAGTTTTTTTTGCAAATAAAACATTCAGGCCTTGTGTGTGCCGCTACATCTTCGATCCAATGGCTCCCCGGTGCTCTCCGTAGCTTAATTACCCGCTACGGTGATATGAGCATCTAGGTCGTATGATCAGTGATCATATGGCACATGCATAGTACTTGTACTTTCTGCGCATTTCCCAAACTCTATCAGCCGTATATTGCAAAAACATTCAAACCTCCTACTGTGGGCCGTTAGATCTCAGTGAACTCGTATCACCATAGAATCTACGGTGCGGGAGCACCTCATACTCTCCCGTGCGAGAAAACATAAGGTGCTATCGCAGCTTGGATGCTACGGTGATACGAGCTTGGAGGTCGTTTGATCTGAGATCCAATGGCATCTGAGCAGTCTTTGTGCTTGTAAGTAGTGGCCGAACTCTTTTGGGGCTTTTTTGCAAAAAACCATTCGAATCACCGAGGAGGTGTTGGGTCACAAATCCAACGCCTCCGAAGAGCTTGTATCACCAAAGCATCTAAGGTGTGGTGGCACATGATATTCTTACATACAGGAGAATATGATGTCCTACTTCATCTTAGATGCTACAGTGATACGAGCTTCGAGGTCGTTGGATATGGGATCAAAGGGCATCTAAGTAGTTTTTGTACAAATTGTGTGCAATTCTCAAACTCATCAAGGTTTCCTGCAAAAAAATTAAGACACATCATGTGAGCTGCTATATCTCAGATCTACAAGCTCCAAGCAACTCGTATCGGCATATAGCATGTAAGGTATGGGGGCACATGATATTCTCCCGGGGAGGAGGGGTGGGGGTGCACAACCAATCGGTGGTTGGGAGGGTGGGAACAAATATAATCTAAACAACCCTAAACAGAGCTCCACAGTTTTATCTAAGGTCGAGGGGTTGACCCCCGACAATCATAGCTCCTCCTAAACACAACATTTGCATGTACTGTAGTACTAGACTTAATATTCATGTTTCAGTTTCATGTTCATTTTAAATATTGAACTGAGGACCATGGATGTCTTACATTTTACTCCCTTCGTTCCTAAATATTAGTCTTTTTAGAGGCTTCAAATGGACTGGCACATACGGATGTATATAGACATATTTTAGAGTCTAGATTCACTCATTTTGCTCCGTATGTAGTCACTTGTTGAACTCTATAAAAGACTAATATTTAGGAATAGAAGGAGTATTTTTGAACTCGTGTCATACATGCATGGGTTGGAAAAATAGATGCACTATACTTATTGGATTGTTGTTGTGTTCGTGCGTGTGTGTCTGTGTGTGTGTGTGTGTGTGTGTGTGTGGTCATATGCTTGATACATACAAAGTTTTCTCACCTCCATATTGTTCATCTTTTAAATTTGATTTTGCATTGAAAAACTTACTAGGGATACCATGAAATGTGAAATCCACGTTGGGATCACTATATCACAAATTCAGTCTAATTCAATGACTCGTCATAAATCAATTACCACGTTGAGATTAGTATTTGCAAGGAAAATATAGGTATTGTAATACACATAGATTCGTTCGGCAATTTAAAAGGTTCCTTTCGTATTCTCAAATCGTAGGACCCAACGGCGTACCAGCCAGACCTTGGCTCGTGTTGGTCCTAAAAAAACGGGCTTGGGTCCTTCGGTGGCGTGCGTGGTACGCACATTTGGCAACCCCAACTAGTCGAGCATCAGCATTTCAAGTCGAAATATCTGGTGGCCAGAATTCCAGCCCTAGGAAATTCCCCTCATGTCCCCGGTCCATAATGACTACCGATGAACAACAGAAGGATGCTTCAGTAACTAGAGAACGTTACCTACCGTGTCGAGCACGGTTCAATTCCCTCGGTCGCCGCTCGTCAATGTCACTCGTCAACTGCATTGCCTAGTACTACTACTACTACACTAGAATGAGCACAGAATTGAGCCCGTTTGTTCGTGCCTAGTACGTTTTTTGTTCGTGCCTAGTACTTGAGTTAATATATCAGGCAATGCCCTGGTACGGGGGGATTATCCTTTTACTCCCTCCTTTCCGGTTTATAGGGCTTATCTCAAAATTTAGTTTTCCCATTTTATAAGTCTCAATTTGGTTGTTCCCCATCACATGTTCAGATTTCAAGGTGCAATAAATCATTACATGCAAGTATTAAGAGAAAATTGACCAATGCATGTACTTTATGCATGCATGCATTGCAATTAATGCATTCGTAAACACAATTTTTGAGGAAAACAAGTGCATTAATTGAGTGGTTTTGCAAACTACAACAATTGTTCCACCACTCACCATCTACCTTGGTTGGTGAGATTTTTGAATTGAGCCCTATAAACTGGAAAGGAGGTTTAACTAAGCAAAATGTTTGACCAAATCCTTTCTTAAGAAATACAACAGGACATATGTACGGCTTGAAAATTTATTGCATGATGCAGGTTATGATATTGTTTCGAATCCTGGGTCTTAAATTTCAGAGAATCCAAAAGGGAGCATAAATTCTTGAAACTGAGCATGGTCACGTGATATGGCACAAATATTACTTCGTAAGTTTTTTCTTCAATTTGAGACAAGCTGCTTATGACAAGTTGCACAAATGAAGAGCCAAGGTATTTTGGAACAAAGACCTGTCACGTTAAGGAGAACACTTTCACTATTGAAACCGTGGGCGTTTACGTGCCGCCATGATTCCCTGCTTCTCATCGGCAGGTGCCGTCCCAGCAAGCGTGTGAGTCGACGGGAGGCGTGCGAGCAGACCGCTGCGCCGGCTGTCAGGGAGGCGTGCGAGCAGACCGCTGTGCAGACTCACCGGGAGGCGAGCCCTTTGACCATGCTCCACCGCCCACCGTCGTCCCCACTGCTCCCACTTTTAATGTCACCGGTGCCGCAATTTAAAATCAACCCTACACTACCCGGTATCGCTACAATTCTCTCTCTTCCTCTCCGATTCTCCTGTCGTCTACCTCCAACTAGCCTGACCTAAACGTACGCCATGCCACATCACGATGGTTTTCCCTTAGTGTTCCAGTTTCATGAGGAAGACACCCAGCCGGAGTCTCAAGAACATAAGGCGCTTTGGGACGAGCTTGAACTAGCCTTGCGGGAAGACGCCGCGCCTGTCCCCACTCCCGTTCCGGCTCCCGTCGCCCCGACTGCGCCAGCGCCCATCCCCATGGCATTGATGGGCTGGGAGCCGCACATTGTTTCCGAGCTTGATGCCACGGGGTTCCACGAGGTCCCCGCCAACTTTCACGCGCCCGTGCACCTGCCAGTGCATGTGCCTGCGCGTGCACTGACGCACACGCCCGTGCCGGTGCCTGTGCACCTGCGCATGCACTAACGTGCGCGCCCGTGCCGGTGCCCATGCACACGAACGTCTCCGCCACACCGTTGACAGCGCCTATCCCCGTGCGGGTGCCAGTGCCCCCCTCAGCGGCATGGATGGCCGCCGTTGACCGCTTCCTTGCACCAACGCCAGTCGCCTCCTCCCGCCAGTTGACCCGCTCCGAAGTCCATAATATTTTGGCCTTCCTTGAAGCTAGGCCAACGTCCAGGAGTACGCCAACAACAGCGCAAGACGCCGCCGTCGCCGTCGGTCAGTGGCCCGACGACACACAGAGCACGGCAGAGGAGCCGCTTCCCACCGTGAGACGCCCCCGCCACCGCCGTGTAATCTAAATTTGCCATGAAAAACGTTCGGATTGCCATGCTTAAAATCCGAACGTTTATCATTTCTGTTTATTTTATATCGATCATCGTATAAGTTAAAGTCGGAGTCAGACTGAACGAAATGTATGGTTTGATCGATTGAATGTTCTGCTAGAGCCGTATCAAATTAAATATAAAAAGTCATCAAGCCACATGTATTCCTTGTCATCCAACGACCTAGACTGTTTCAATGTCGAGCGCTCAACACGTTTAGCGTGCAGTTAATTTCATGCCAAAAATAGTGCTAATCACATGACAACACGCAAATAATATCCTAGTAGTTAATATCCGCATGCACTTAATATACTTCCAAATTAACGTGCATTGCACGTACACACTGACTAGTGCTGCTAGTACGTGAAACTGGTGCCGTGACTTGTGAGTTGTGAACGCGTCTAGATATGGTCAGCGGCAACATCGCCCGCGAGTTCTTCCTGTTTGCCCATGCGTCTAAACGCAGAAGGGGAGGAGAGAGAGAGAGAGCACACATGGAACCCACCAGTAAGTGAAGGCGAATAGTACTAAAAATAATATTACATGTTATCCATTAATTAGGTTGTGATAATATAAAAACATTATGTGAACAAAGGGGGTACAACAAACATTGCTATTCTACATATTTGCCTATTGACGTGCGGCTTGAAGGCCCGGTCGCATGTTCGATCCTCGTCCTTTATTTTTTAATTTGTATATGGGTCCAAATTTGTTTCATGACATGTGGGCCCCTTGGTGTGTAGTTTGTAGCACTTTAATTTGTGGGTCAAAATTTGTTCCATTCCAAGTGGACTATCGGTGTGTAGTTTTGTAGCTTATTTATAATAATTAAAGAGAACAACATAGTTTTTTCAATAATACCATGGTGCGACGTTGAAGGTGAGAAAGGACGTGCGAGAGAGCGATGACCGAGCCAGAGGGAAATCAACTAGGGGAGTTGCGTGGGTTGCAACGGCGTTTGGAGTAGTTGTGGGCCGAATGCTACGAAAATATAATCTAAACCGACCGGAATAAATGCCTACACAAATTAATCCAAGGTTGGAGTGCCCCTCGCAATGTAAATAGCTCCGGGTTTGCGAGGGATGGAGAGGTAGTAGCTTCAATGCGTGGAAGATATGGTATGAGAAAGCGAGGTCAATCGAGAGACATATAGATAGAGAGACAAAGTGAGTGTGGTCCGACATTCATTGAACAAATATATATGCTCCAGAGAGATATTGTCCGATTGAGCTTTTGGTAAGGGTGAGGGCCGTAAGATAGAGCTCGAGAGATGATCCAGTCACAGACGTGTAGATATATTTTGTGCGTGGGAGGAAGCAAGGTCAACCGATCACATAGGGTCGCCGTGTGATCGAAAGAGTGAGACGGGTTGGAGAGAGTAACCTAGATAGACGATGTGCGTGAGAGAGTATACAACGTGAATAGGTCAAATTGGGCTCAAACATGGTGATATATCGCTTTTGTTCGAGAAAGAGCAAGGTAAATTGAGACATACACACACACACACACACACACACACAGAGAGAGAGAGAGAGAGAGAGATCGAGTGAGCGTGGCCCACCATGAGGTCGAAAGAGTGGCAGCGGCTTGGATGGACTGACCTAGATAGACAATCTGCATGAGAGAGTATAGAGTGTGTCGATCGAGGCCCGAACAGGGAGATATATCATTTGTGTGTGAAAGAAAATGAGGTTAAACGAGACTCAGATAAAGAGAGCGAGATTGAGAGTGTGTGGCCCGCCGTGCGGAAGAAAGAGTGCGACAGTCTCGAGGGAGTGACCTAGATATACAACATGCGTTCGTGCGCACGAGAGGTTGGGGGGGCTAGATAGGCAATGCATGTATTTAGTGCGAGAGGGTGAGAGGGAGAGGGGGGAGAGAGAGAGCTCGGCATGGGGTGCAATGGCGGGTGTGTGAGGTAAATACATTTGGTAACAGGAGTGGAAAAAGGGGTTGTGTAGTTGAGAGACTTAGATATCAAAACATGGAGAGAAAGAATGAACGTGTGTTGGAAACCGGTAGCTTGCTAAGGTGGTTAGGAGAGGAAGATTGACCGATACAGGAAGTATGTAGAGTTTGTGCGCGCGGGGGGGGGGGGGGGCTAAAAACAACATTTGAATGTACATAGTACGAGACTTAATATCGATGTTTCAATTCGGTGTACATTGTAAGATTTGAACCGAGGACCAGGCATACGGGTAATTATTTCAAATTCATGCCATACTAAGTTTCGAAAAGTTGACATTGGCTCAATTTGTTGTGCTATTTTGTAGGTCATATGTTTGAATCCATCCAAAAAATTTCTCACTACTATGGTGTTCATCATATACATATGAATTTGTATTAAAAAAGTAGCATGGATACAGTGAAATGCGGAATCCATGTTAGAATTGGAGATCGCTATGTGACACACACTATAATTCAAATAACTAACTACGTGACACACACTCTAATTCAAATAACTAATTATGTGACACACTCTAATCCACGTTAGCGTGGGTACCGTTTCGATTTTTTTTCAAATAACTCCTCATTAATTAATTTATAGTACTCCCTATGTTCACTTTTATAAGACCTTGAAGACATTTCAGACAATGTGCAAAATAGTTCATTTTAAGTTGTCTGAAACAACTTACAAAAGTGAACGGATGGAGTATCTCGTTTCGAATGACTAATTATTGCAAGGAAAACACGGGCATGGTAATACATACAGATTCGTTTGCAAATGAAAGAAGATTCGTTTGCATTCTCAAATGTAGGTGCACCAGGCAGACCAGGGTCGTGTCGGGGTGGACGCTGCTTTGGTGCCTTAAAGGCAACAACCCTTGGGTGACTGACATGTGGGCCAGGCACCTGTTGGGCCCACATGTCATGGACACAAAGGCAGGTTCCTTAAGGCACCGAAGCGTAGTCCTGTCGGGGTGGTCGCGTGTGTTGGACGGACGCGTAGCACCCAGCCACCGACCCCCCTCCCCCCAAAAAAAGGACGACGACAATATAAGTTTGCGCTTCCACGTTCGGATTGAAATATCTTGCGGCCCCAATTCCAGCGCTACAAAATCTCTCTTCTCCACCATCCCCTTCCGCACCCAGATTGCTCAAATCCCTAACTCGCCGCCATCCCTCGAATCTCCCCTCGTCTCGTCTCTTTCCCCATCATTCCCCACCTCTGTGCCAGACGACGACGACGAAGACGACGGTCGCGCTTCACCACCGCACCGGAGCTACCTCATCTACGCCCTCGTCCGCCGCACCGGGTGGTCCACCGACAACACCGGCCGCCGCAACCGACGTGCCTCACAGACACCGAGTTCCACCACATCAGGTGCGTTTCACGGACGCCGTCTCCCAGCTCACCGGGGCTACTTCACTGAGCACATCGTCGCACCTCCGCCCCCGAGGTCGTTGGGGCTTCACCAACGGTCTCGTCCACCGCATCGTAGCGCTCCGCTGCCACTCAAGATCTGCATCCGTGCATGGCCAGCCAACACCAACGCATCACCCTCAACGTCTGTGAAGTGACCTGCACTCTAGCTAGGCGAGCATGCCCAAACGCCGGCCCAAACTAGGTATCCACACATCACTCCCTTGTGCACTGTTCCGATGATGTTTGGATATCCTTTTACTGCTCTCTTAGCTTACATGCCTATGCAACTCTGACTTTAACTCTTATTTCTTCTGGAGATATCATCTGAAACAAGTAAATCCATTTTTTAGCGAAGCATGATGGGGCTACGGGATCTGGTACACATCCTGCACACCCGTATAACCTTGTAAGTATCTGTCCTCTGGTACAACAGCAAGGTCGATTCCTCTAATTTGATCAACCATTCACCGTGTCAAAAATGCAGAGGGGGATGCAAGGAGCACAAGGACTGCACATCCAAGCAAGTGGTAACATGGACTTGTACATGGAACATCCCAAGCGCAAGCAGAGCTGCAGCGAGCCTGTACAAAGAGCTAGCGTAAGTCCCTGCATTTCATTTAATTCATACTAGCATTCGTGTATGATTTGTGTGAAGTGGCTGATCCATGAATTCAAGTTACCAAGGGCGAACATTTAACTTAAAAAATACGAAGGCACTTGCACTCCGGAAATCAACATAACTTGAGAAATGTGAAGGTACATGCACTTTGAAAACCAGCTAATGATCCAAAGTAGTTCAGATTATAAACACTAAATGATGCAAGCACCAAAAAACACAAAATGCAACATGGTGTACAAGGACTACAAACATGGTCTGTACCTGCCTGAATTATTCGTTCTCTGGCTGAAAATATAGAAGTGTAATTGCATGTATAACCAGTGCGCAAACTGCATATCAATATATCTATCCTGCACAAGTATGCCAATAGTTTCAAACAACAGATTAGAAAAGTATTTATGCTATGTTGTCATGATATGGGGACTTTCTGGTAGATGGCCTCGACGTTTCCTCAAGCTATGAAAATGCACTATAATTTGCTTATCATCAATGCCTGCAAATCTCTGTCTCTCTCAACATAGTAGATCATCATTAGACACTAAATCCTTCAATGAGCTTGCAAAATGCTTGCAATAGATCCCTCATTAGACACTATATGTTCATCACCAGGAGCATGTAAAATGTTTGCATCAAATCCTTCATTAGCAGTCTGTTCATTAGACACTTCAGGCTCAAGAGCAACATGAGCTTGTATGTTTGCACCGGAAACTTGATTAGATACATCAGATTCAGTCAGTTCAGTATTGATTGGGGGAGTTATAAAATAAATAGAAATTGGTTTCATTTTCTCATAGATTCCCTACATACAGGCAGTTTTACAACACCGTCAGGTTTAACTATTGGCCAGAAATTGAAGAGTTGAATTAGATATAATCAGGGATGTGATGTACCTGCTTGTTGCGCATGCTACTCTTGCAAGCTGCGACTATCCGTTTGCACAAGCTCGATGCCATGCCCGTGCTGCCGCCGCTGCCTCCCATGCAGGCTACACCCAGGGTTGGATCTTCATCTTCTTGTCCTTACGTTCGCTTGAAGCCCGGCGACCGCTCTCCAACGAGGGCGCGAGGAAGTGCTGTGTCGGTCTATCCAGCGGCGGCTAGGTTAGGAGCGAACCAGACTGGAGGCTGGAGCGAATGAATTGTGATTTTTCCTGCTGTCGATCGATATGGGAGGCGCTCGTTTGGGCCGCGAGCCTGCTATAGGGCCTGCCTTGCACTTATGTTATTGGACCATCCAAATTGAAACATTTTTCTTCATTTTTTTTACATTGCCTGCTCGTGCGTTGGGACGAACAAAACTAGCATGGGCCAACCTGGACGACTCAAACTAGGTGCACACTTTCCAGCCACCTGAGGCGGCCGCCCATACTAGCCCCTATGGTGGCGTCGCCCCTTTTTGCGTGTATGATTGGATAGTGAAAAATATTCCAGTGGCGCTTTTGATTTACCCATAGAATGGTTGAATTGCTTGTTTCTATGAACTGAGTTCGCCAATAATGTGAAGGATGCCAGTCTTTTCATCCTATTGTAGATTGCTTAGATCTCGATATGCCAAAAGTAATCGCATGAAATATACAGTAAAAGCCAGTGTGATGTGTTTGGCTACAACTAGTCTGACTACACGTCCTCATATAACATATCAAGGACGCACCATCTTACCATATTAACCATTCGACTTACCCATGCAGTGAGGGAAGAAAGAAGTATTGGGACTGCGTATCCAAGCAATTGATGCCATGGACTCCTTTGTACAACCTTGTAAGCGAAAAAGAAGTTACAGTGTGCCTGTACAAAGAACTAGCGTAAGTTCAGTTACCTGCTTCTCGGAATTTTAGTTAGCCACTTATTGCAAAATTGTTCAATTACGTTGCTTGGCTTAATTTAGTTTGCTACTGATTACATAATGGCACATCCTGTTAATCATACTATAGACTGCGCCTATCTATGTGTTTGATACTTACTGTTAAGAATTACCTGTTTGCCTTAAATTAAATATCTACTTGCTTGTTTAACTGCTTTGCTGCCGCAACAGCGGGTTACAATGATGTTAATAACTACTCCCTCCGTCCCATAATATAGGACGTTTTTTGACACTAGCATAGTGTTAAAAAATGTCTTACATTATGGGACGGAGGGAGTACTTTTCAGCATCCAATTGAAACTCTTCCTTGTTTGTTTAACTAGTTTGTTGTTATAACTCCCAGTTGAGATGTTTTGCTAACTTTAACTTTTCAGAATCCAATCGGAACTTTAATGGCAAAACAGGTTAGCCCAAGATCAAAGAGCGAGGTCCCCATGGACGTTGCATCATCCCACAACAGTGGCACCGGCCCAATCGTGCATTATGAATTGCCAACTGCTGATGCTCTAGAGGCTAAACTAGTGGTAGAAAGAGATTCTACTTCTGCACTTAGAGATGAAGTTGACATGTTGAGGAAGCAAACAACACAATCACAAGCAGTACTCAAGACAACCATTAAATATTTGGTGGATTTCAAAACGAAGCAAGCTGAGACTGACCAGATTGTTAAGGTCCTGAAGGAAAAAAGGAAATTAAATTCCTACTTGGTAAATCATAGGTGAAATGTTCTTTCCATAGTTGAATAACCTTTGTGTTGTCTGTTCATGTAATCAATCAAACCATTTGTTTTAGAGATCATGTAATATTTTTTTTTTGTTTTTTGGTTTGTAATTTTATTTGAGCACAAGTCTGTATTAATTGATAAGACTCGGAGACATTTCATTTGGATTGCTGTGCCAGACCTACAAATATGCCAATCAGGCTGAATGTGCATTCAGCAACAGTAGTAGTATAGATGGACCATAAGTGGCACGCATCGGAAAGGGCCAAGATGTTGGCTAAAAAAAGATGCCGTTGTAGCCAAAAAAAAGTACAGCATTATGTCTGTTAGTGGCATGTATGTTAGTTGATATTATTGATCCATATACTCTATAAGTGTTTATATGTCTGTTAGTTCTGTACATTCTTGGTTGATTGACTCGGTATTTGAATCTTGATACATCGCTTGCGTACATATCTAAATGGGAGTACACATTATGCTGCGTGTGACATTTGAGTTGGAAATGAAGTGTTCCAAATATTCAAATTCACCTTAAACTGGATACTAGTTTCTGAATTTGAGTATCGGCATTTGTAAACCATATTCATATATGACAGTGGAGTACATCTTTGTCGTCCTTTTGAAGATATATAAAACACATAGAACGATTTATAAAGATTCATATAGGAATACAAAATTGATTCGAATTTAGTTGCCATGGTAAATGTGGATGCTTATTGTCCCAAAATTCAAAAGAAAATGCAAAATATCCACTCCCACGTCGGCTGCCCGAAGCCAAGTGTTTGGGAGATAGAAATTACTGTCTATCCATTACACGGACAATCCATCGGCCCGATTTCCACTGCTCTAAACAGGGGTAGGTTAGTAACTTCAATTAGACGTGACACGACCGCCTCTGAGCCCATTCCGACACGGTGGGCGTCAAACATGGGCGGCAAAACACATTTGATTGAAGCTCATCCAAAAGACCTCTGTTTATCCCTCCATTCCCCATTCATACACGGTGGGCGGCAAAACAAACTTGACTCGGCCGAAATCGATGTAGGCAAATATTTTCAACAGGGGCAGGTTTGTAACTTCACTCAGACGTGACACAACCGCCCTACCTGTTAGCCCCGTTCATACACCGTGGGCGCCAACCATGGGCGCCAACCACAATCTCCTCGCCCGAAATCGCTCTGGGCAAATATTGGCGAGATGCGAGATTACCGTCCTATCCCCAACCGACGAGACGTCCAAATTTTAAACGGGGGCTAAGTTCGTAACTTTCCCATATTTCAGACAGGCGCGTCCCAAAAACATGGTTCCCCATACCTCTCCCTCCATTTTCCCATTCATACACCGTCCGCGCTAAAACACCCCATCCCCACACCAGCCTCCGTCCGCCATCCCATCCATCGCCGCCGTCCTCCACCACATCCATCGCCACCGTCCTCCACGACGACGGAGCACCTACCAAGACCGCGTCGTCCACTGCTAGAGATGGACGTTTCTCATCCACGACGACGGACCAATAGCCTTGCGTCGCGTCCTCTCACTTCATCGGCGTCGTCGTCCTCTTTGTCGGGGCCACTCACACGACCTTCTCTTCCACCGCAACGAGACTAATCCCCCGATGCACCCGTCTACCATCGCAGGTCTGCTTCAATGCCACCGACAGCCATCGCACCCCCGATGCCTACACGGCGCCGCAAGAGAGGTGGTATTTCATATCTCCTCAACTTTTTGATCTCAACCAAAAAATAGATCTTAACTTGGTTACTCTACTTTCTTTTCAGCTCTTAGAATTTAGTTATTAGTTCGAAGCAAACAATGGATTCTAAATATCATTTCTCTGGTTTGCAGCTTCAAATCTGCCATGGCACAGCCATAATACGGTTTAATTGATCATGCTTAGGATTTAATTGATCATGTTGGTTCTGTGGTGGTTTCTTTAATAGAAATCGGAGGGAAAACCCTCTTTTGCTAAAAAATATGCTTAGAGTTTCCCCCTTTTATGATCACTATACGATCAGAATACGTGCTTCGTGTCATAATAACACTGCTCCACGCATCAAGCTAAACAAGCTTAGATGTTCAAATACGAATCTGATATTATTAAAACAGAGTTGTTTAATTGGTCAGCTAAATGTTCCTAAATTAGTTTCGAAAATGCATGTTCGCCGCTCGGGTGTGTATCTCTACAGGGTGCCCACGGTGGGTCGGCCCACCCTGGGATTTTGGGTCGTCCCAGGCCCCGATTCCCATCTGTTCTGCTGCGCGCTTCCGATCTCTACTCGCCCCCAGCCGCCTGCCTTCCCAGCGACTTGCCGTCCCCGGACGGCATGACTCTAGGAGGAGATGCCGAACTAATAGGAGGCCGGGAGCCGCTCGCCCAACAGCGTCACCGCTGCCCGGGCGCGCCGCTGTGCCTACCTTCCCAGTCCCTTCAGGGCTCAGGTGTGCAGCACCCACCAAGCCAACCCGATTTATCCTGAGATACGTCCTCAACACTCAGCAGCCACTCCTCATCACCCATTTTCTAATTGATTCATTACTCATTAGGCAGGACTGTCATTAGGGTTTGTTGTGTGCTCAGTGCTACCTACACTTAATTGTTCAGATCTATTTCGGTAATCTTTAGTACCTCTAAAGTTCACAGGATTTTCAAAATTCCGGCCCTCGGAACAGAAACTAGTCATTTTGGATTGTTGGTCGTAGTGACATTGACCCAGATTACTACTGCAAGCCAGGTTTGTTGACAATTTTACTTGTCTTTCTTACTCATTCGATATAATATCCAATTATTCACGTCGATTAGTTGCAAACAATAAGTGCTAAACAAACTTCTTCATTCAGATTTTGGACGGTCTCTTACTATAGTTACAATTCTGCATACTTGTCCTAATAAGCTCACAAGTAAATGATTGATTCACTACATCTATGCTTGCCTTGTCATATTTGTTGTCAATATTCTTTTAGGGTGGACCACCCTGTTTCTAAATACTGGAACCGTAGACCTAAGTGGAATAGTATTTGTCTATGTGATCTCTTCCATCATGTGTGGGTAACGAACACCGCATTGTATAGAAAGAAAGTGTCATTTCCAGCTTTTACATAGGTTTCGATCTTTTACATGGAATACAATCTGCCTACTTGCTTTGTGTCGCACTACCAACACTCCACCCTTGAAGCTAAACAAGCCACTCATAATTGCTTAATTTATTTGTTCAAATACGAATTTCATATTATTCTAATGTTCCTACTTCAGTTTTGAAATGTGTGCCTGCCTGTTATAGAGACATAACGGGTTTGTATTTCTGTGTGTGGTCTGGTCAGCACGGTTGGGGAGGTGAACTTTCATATGCAGGGGTTTATAGGGAGACACTCTCCAAGTTGAAGCCGCAATGCATTCCATAGATAATCTGACTACTTTTTATGTTTTCATGAATCTCAGATTCTGAACAGCATCATAATGATTATGAGCTTGCGCGCATGAAAAGAATAAAGCAGAACAATGCCATGGCTGTCAAACTTGGCATTAAGGGACTGAAATCAAGTCTGGATGCAATGCAATGCAAACGCTCTCCACCTACAGATTCATGCTCAGAATATGATTCTAACAGTGATTCTGAGCTAGAGGGAGACCTAAGTCAATGTAGCTCCCTAGTGGAGGAGTCAGAGGAAGATGCCCTATCTTATTCACCCATCAAGGTACTTGCTCTAACTTTCCAAGGTTACATTGCTCGCACATATCTTGACTGATGCTTTGCATTGCTTCTACTTTGTTGAACTGCCATTAGCATAGTTTACACATCGTTTATGTGAATTCGCCTTGCCTATCCATTTTTAGTACATATTCCATCTGTCATCATACCATATTTATCCATTCAAATGTTGTTCTTGTGTATCAGACGTTCAAAAGGAAGATGGCGATTGCTGATTGTGGAGGAGCACAAGCAAAGTATTTGGAAAAGGTAGTGGCACCTGATAAATCAAATAGCCCATTAGGTGTAGTTGCAATATCACCTGACCCACAAAATATCCCAACTCTAGCAGACTCTAGCCCTACTACACTAGTCATTTCTGATGCCCCAACTCAGCAGACCCCAACTACAGCAAACAGTATGATTATGCCAGTTGACATAGCATCAGCTGTACGACGCAAAACCCCCATTCCAGCAAAGAGTACACCAAATCCAGTTGCCAAATCCCTTTTCGAACCAGAGAGAGCCCCAATTGCAGCAAATAGGACCCCTGTTCTATTTCTTCCCAGTTTAGTAGACGAAGCTTATGTTGCTATCAAGAACTTTGTGCGCATCTTTCCTTCATGGAAAGATTATACCGCAGACACAGAACAATTTCCAGTCTTCCTCCGCAACTTACGCATGGTCATTACTGCATATGTTTCTAGTGATAGAAGACACAAGATTTCATTCTTTTAAATAGGCGAGGAGCAAACTGGATTGTGATGACGAGCAAGAGTTGGTTGCGCTTTTCAAGCACTCGTTGATGAAGTATCGTTCCTACCTGAGGAAAGCGCACTTCGATGGCAAGCCTCTGAACAAAATTTCTGTAAAGTCTCCGGTGCTACATTTATCCGATGGTGACTGGAATAATCTTGTTACACAATGGTCTCGGTTGCAGCGTAAGGTACTGTCTATGATATCACATCACAATTTGAACTACATTTCTGCATTTGCCTTAATGTCTCACATGTACGAAAACTGTTAGCAAAAGAACATTCGTTCTCAAGGGACCACAGAATCTCGCAACTATACTGCACACTGCATTGCTCTCATGAGTACCGCTTGCCCTGTATGACCATACTTACTTTCATAGCTATTTGATTATGTAGCATCACTGCACATGTTAGCCTCGTAATCGCCCATTTGGTGGACATTATAAGATCCGTATGGACTCTTACACAAATTTAGAATCAACCCAATGCTTTTGAAGAGGTTTAGCTCTGCAGCTCTTGTAAGGACTGAACGTGGTCTATCATTGTGCTTACATTAACAGCTACTCCCTCCGTCCCATGATATAAGAACGTTTTGTACAGTACACCAGTGTTCAAAACACTCTTGTATTATGGGAAGAGGGATTGGTTCATTTTGTAGCATTCTGCATATTATCTCCCTCGCCCACCATTTACTAAAAAAGATCAGATCTATATTTAATCTTACCAACAAGTAGAATACACATACAATGCTAGTGCAGAAATGTAGCCCATTGCTCTTGTCAGTACATTTTGTCATGTAATGCTTGTACTTCCAGGGATTGGTAGTTGATTATGTAGCATCAATTTGCATCTTATCTTCATTATCCTCTATCCCTTCCAGTATTATCATATCTATAATTACTCTCTACAAAATGTAGAGTACAGGCAATGCTTATGAAGAAGACTCTGTGCTGAAATTCTTGAGTTATCCTTCCCTTGACATGGAGAAGGGCATTATAAAGCCGGTGTTAACTGTTAATGTAAGTCAGCCCTTCTAAAGCCTTTATCCTCAACTGCTGTTTAATTTGCTCATACTCCCTATCATTTACTGCTGTTTAGTTTGCTGTTTCTACCAAAATGCATGTTCGTAAGAACCATAAGTTCTAAGTTTTACTTGTAAAACCAAATTTCTTATTCATACCATGCACATTACTTAATACTCCCTATATGTATGCTTGGTTTTGTGGATCTATAATCCAGTGTGTGGTGAAGCGGCCCACGTTTGCACCTTGTCATCTCCTGTTTTATCTTACTGATGTGGCTGATGATATGAACAACATGCCATGCACATTATCCAAAATAGATACAATGATTTTCTTTGCCCTTCATCTATGCTTGTTATGTTGACATGGTAATCCAGTAGTGTGGTGAAGCTCCCCGCATTATGAACAATGCCAAATTATGCTATTGATATTTTGAACTTACTCTTTAATTTCTAATTTGAAATTGGATAGAATTGACAGAACAGTTATCATCTTTGTTTATACACGTGCAAAACCTGTCATCTCTCTGCTTTGTTTCAGGGTGATATGCCTGATGGCATGCACAAGTCTGCTGAAGGCTGTGAGACAAACCCAACATATATTGCAGCAAAGAAGGCAAAACATCTTGAAGATAGCGAGACAACCCCAAAGTCTTGTCTTGATGCAGTATTCAAGTTACTTGAGACTAACAGTAAGACAAGCTCACAGAATTCGTTGTCTGAATCAGTTCGACTTCTTCAGTACCAAGTTCTAGCAGAAAGGCATTATGCAACTCAACTTTGACTTGAAGTCCTATCTCTAAGAAAGATTGCGGAGAACACCAATGAGAACCTCATCGCTAAACAGCTACACCTGGAAGCTATGACCGACATGCTAGGCCGGTCTCACAGCCTTGCTCAGCAGCTTGCATAGCAGTTCCCCCGCAAGGCTAACCTTTCTTGAATTGTCTTGGAAGTGGTCTCGGTTCAGTATTATTTTGTTACGCTGCAATGGTGCCCAATTTTTGTAATTTGCTTCTTTGTTGCGCTTTATGATCACTGGTGGCGAACTTCGATGCCCAGTGGATGTAATATACCTTAAATCCTTTATTGTATAGTGTAGGTTTATTCTTAGTTACTATGCCGTAATTTCTTTATTGTGTAGAGTAGGTTTGTTCTTAATTCCTACTAGTTACTGCCATCATTCGCTATCTGAAAAAAAATCAGATGTAGTCGACCGGGCCGAAACATTCGATAACGGGCCAGGTTTTTAGCGGGCCACAATTGGGCCGGCATGCGTCTTTCTTGGGCCCGAATGATTGGGGCCTTCACACATTGCGCCAGGCCCAAACTTACACCAGCCTATATTTTAGGGTGGCCTTTTGTCGACCCAGCGCTTAGTTCGGCCCAGGTAGCGTTGGGCCATTAACAGGCTGAATATTGTACTGGCCTGTTACGGCCGAGATGAAACCACGGGCCTTTAGCAGGCCAAAATGCATGTTGGGCCTCAATTTTCACTAGTCGTCGACGGGCCTTCAGCAAGCTGAAATGTAGACCGGGCCGTTATGGGCCCAGTTAGCTCACGGGCCGTTACCAGGCCGAAACATATCTCGGGCCTTAGTTGGCCCACTGATATCATGGGCCTTTAAGAGGCCGAAAGCTTGGTACAAGCATCAACGGGCCGAATTACGCGACAGGCCTTTAACAGGCCCAAAGTCACGTTGGGCTTAACTGTTGCCACCTTTAGCATGGGCGTTAGTGGGCCCGATGTCCCGTCATACCATATATGGCCCATGGGCAGCACGGGCCATTCCCAGGCAGAAAGTCACATCGGGCTGAAATGGGCCCATGTCTACATCAGGCCTCTAACAGGCCGAAAGTCACTGGGCTTTAGTTGGGCCCGAATATTCGGCGAACAATTAACGAGCCAGATCTAGCTTCAGGCGGCAAATGGGCCCAAATATTGGGCGAACAATTAATGGGCCAGATCTGGCTTCGGGCCGTAAATGGGCCCAAATATTGGGCGAACAATTAACGGGCCAGGTCTGGTTTTGGGCTGTAAATGGGCCTTTATTAAGCAGGCCGTTATTGGGCTGGCCCACTAGTACCTGATTAAGTTCTATGGGCCTTTGACTGGGCCGGCCTTTTTAACCTATATGGGCCTCAGTTGGGCCCAACCACGTGTCAATGTACCATAGGCATATCTCCTTCAATGGACGGGCGACATCTGGCCCACTGACGAGCTGACAGGTGTTCCCTTCGGCCAATCAGAATTTTACACGTGGAAATTTCCCATTGGTCGGGGTTGTTAACGGGTTATCGGATCCAAAACCCGACCCGGTAGCTTAACGGCGTTCCGTTACGGTGGATGCCACGTGTCGGTCACCCTTGACGAAAGCACTTCTGTGACGCGCGATTTATCGTCATGGAAGTGGACACTTCTGTGATGATAATTTTGGTAATGTCATGGAACACTTCTACGACAGCACAGTTATGACTATCTTGATTCTGTCAGAAATTTGTCATGGATGTACATGCATGACAAAAAATGCGACCTACTGTGACAAACACGTATCATCACGGAAGTGTATTTTTTTGTAGTGTTGTTACCACAGATAAACACGGCAACACATACATCAAGTGTTCTCAAATCATTAAAGACTCAATCTGATAAGATAACTTCAAGAGGAAAACTCAATTCATCACAAGAGAGTAGAGGGGGGGAGAAACATCATAAGATCCAACTATAATAGCAAAGCTCACGATACAGCAAGATCGTGCCATAGAGAGAACACGAGAGAGAGAGAGAGAGAGAGAGAGATCAAATACATAGCTACTGGTACATACCCTCAGCCCCGAGGGTGAACTACTCCCTCCTTGCATGGAGAGCGCCGGGATGATGAAGATGGCCACAGGTGGGGGATCCCCCCTCCGGCAGGGAACGGGCTCCCGAGAGGTTTTTGGTGGCTACAGAGGCTTGCGGCGGCAGAACTCCTGATCTATCTTCGTCTTCGATGTTTTTAGGGTACGTGGACTTATATAGGCGAAAGAAGTCGGTCAGGGGAGCCTCGAGGGGCCCAGGAGACAGGGGGCGCGCTCAGGGGGGTGGGTGCGCCCTCCTATCTCCTGGCTTCCTCGAGCCTTCCCTGGCTTGAACTCCAAGTCTCCCGGATCATATCCTTTCCAAAAATCACGCTCCCAAAGATTTCATTCCGTTTGGACTCCGTCCGATATTCCTTTTCTTCGAAATACTGAAACAGGAAATAAAACAGCAATATGGGCTAGGCCTCTGGTTAGTAGGTTAGTCCCAAAAGTAATATAAAAGTGTATAATAAAGCCCGTAATCATTCAAAACAGATAATAAAATAGCATGAATGCTTCATAAATTATAGATACGTTGGAGATGTATCAAGGAGCACTCCGGTGTGAATCTGAGCTTGTCTACGGCCGATAGGGGAACCGTGGTTTCTCGTGAGGAATTCAATGTGGCTTTGGACACATTGAAAGCCTCCATGACAACCGAGGTTGAAAGCATGTTTAATAAATTCTTAGAAGGACTTAAACTATCTACCTCGCTGATGAAAGTGGGTGATCCCACTAACAAGGTGACGGATGCTAACTCCGACAAGGGGGAAGCTACAAGTGAAAAGGGTCCTACTACTAGTGGTAGAAATGGCACCGACATCTTTTCCAGTGTGGAACCTCCAATTTATGGAGGACCGATTCCCTCTACTCATTTAAATCATGCCGGTCCTCCTCCTAAGATTGTGAAAAATGAGGACTTTGATTCTAGGGTTTATCACTTCAAGCGTCATTTAAATCATGTGAATACTAATCTTTGGAGAATCATTGAAGAAGGTTTTCATCCACATGACCGAAGCAACTTCACCCCGAGAGAAGTCGTGGATAATCAGTTCAATGAGAATGCTCTCTTCATCATTCAAGATACGGTTCCACCCGAAGATCTCCCTCATCTTCGACCCTTTGCCATGGCCAAAGATGCATGGCATTGTGTTGTTTCCCTCTATAAGGTAAGCGCAAGCATTCAACTCTCCAACTATGAAGTGGTGCAAGATGAAGCCGATGAGTTTGCAATGAAAGAAGATGAAGAACCTCGTGAGCTCTTTCGGAGAGTAACCAAACTCGCGGTCTCACTCCAAGATCATGGGTTCAAGGACGCAGATGACAATTAGATTAAGCGCAATTTCCTAAAAGCAATGATGCCTTACCACAAGGCCATTTCCTCCGTCATCCGTCAAAGACCGGACTTCCACTCCTTGACCTCAAATGAAGTGTTGGATGAGTTTGTGGCAATGAGGATCTTAGACAAAACCGCCGACAATGCGGTGTTGCATTCTCAAAGAGCAAAGAAGCCCAATCTTGCCTTGATGGACAAGGTTATTGTGGAATAAGAGGAAGAAGAGGAAGATGAGGAGAGCAACCCCGAAGATACAAAATATGATTATCATGAGCACATGGCTCTTGCTTCAAGGCAATTTTGGAGCAAGAAGAACACAAGGCCCAACTTCAACAAGAACAACTCAAGTGGGTTTAAGGGCAAGAAACATGTGAGAACATGTTACAATTGTGGCAATGTGAGCCACTTTGTTGTGGATTGCCCTTACGAGAATCGGGAAGACAATGGTGGCAAGCTCATCCGAAAAGACAAAGCCAAGTCCTTCCCAAACAAGAACAACTTCACCAAAAAGACTCCTACTCGAGGGTTGGTGGTTCAAGAAGAGTACCATGAGGATGACGATGATGATGAAGGTAGTGAAGCCATGGCCATGGCCACCATTGCCACAACTCCATGGGTGTCCCTCTTCGACTCGCCCAATGAGAACATCACCGCCAAGTGTCTCATGGCTAAAGCCACCAACAAGGTAACCCCCAACATCAAAACCACCATCATTACTAATCCCTCCTTGACGGATGACATTGATGAAAGTGAGGGATCTAATGAGGAAGTAAATGAATTTGAGTCTTTTCTGAGTAAGCTCAAGGGCAAATCCAAGAAGCACTTCATTGCTCTCTTGGGACAACTTGGTGAAGCCAATGACATGATCGAGGCTCATGAAGAAACCATCTCTAAGATGGAAGGTCGTAGTCATGACTATGCCGATGAGATATCGGATCTCTCTAATGCTCTTGAGTAAGAGCGTGGGCATCATTTGTCTCTTGAGGAGTCACACTACGATGACCATGCTAAGTTAAAGAAAGATCTTGATCATGCTCTTGTTGTATCTCGTGTGCTAACTTCCGAGAAGGCTAAACTTGGCGTTGACCATGCTAGACTCAAGGAGGAGTTTGATCTACTCGACAAGGCCCACAAGGTCTTGAAGGGTGCTCATGCTAGCCTCAAGGAGTCTCATGATCAACTCCAAGTGAAGCTAACCAAAGAAAAAGCCACCTTTCCTCATATGGTATTAATTGATAATGCAAATGCCACTAACCCGTGTTGTGAGTATGTGCATCTTGTGGAGGAGAATGGCAAGTTGAAGGAGCAACTTGAGAAAGGCCTTGTGACGTGCATACAAGGTGAGAAGAACCTCATTGACCTTTTGAGCAATCAAAAGGAAGTTGTGGCCAAGGAGGGAGTTGGGTTCGTACCTAAGTCCAAGAACAAGAAGAAGAACGACAAGGCCAAACGACCTCCCCCTCTCAAGCAAACTTTTGTGAATGAGGGAGAGGGTGCTCCTAAGGATAATAAGAAAAATGTGAAGGGTGGTAATGTCAAAAAGGGCAATGCGACCCCTTCCAACAAAGACGGCGACTTTAACCCTTCTTATGTGTTGTGTAGTGCTAGTGATGGGCATGTTTATGCTAAATTTGTTGGTTCTCCTTATGAGTACATTGACTGGTCTATTTGGGTTCCTAAGACCCTTGTTACTAACATCAAAGGACATATTACAAAATGGGTACCTAAAACCAAGCATTGATCTCTTGTAGGTGTTTGCTTCCGGTGGGGGATCATGGTTGCTCAATAGTGGAGCAACAAATCATATGACTGGAAACAAGGACTTGGTGGTGGACATGCACAAGATCCCTTCTATGCCCACGAACGTTGAGTGGGGTGATGCCTCGTCTTCTAAGGTATTGGGTCTTGGCAAGGTTGTCATTTCTCATGATCTAACGATCGAGAAAGTCATGCTTGTTGAGTCCCTTTCTTACAATCTACTTTCCGTTTGTCAACTTGCACTCATGGGCTTTGCCACTTTCTTTGATATTGATACCATGGCCCTCTTGTGGAGCAAGACTCTTAAAGTAGCCTTTGTTGGGCATGTCGAGAATGGACTTTACGTGATTAACTTTTCAAAGCGACCCACTAAGACCGCGACATGCCTAATGGCTAAAGTTGATGTGGGATGGCTTTGGCATCGCCGGTTAGCCCACGTCAATATGAGATCTTTGCAAAGTCTTCTCAAGGGGGGCCATGTCCGTGGACTAACAAATGTTAGTTTTGCCAATGATCGTGCTTACAGTGCTTGTATCAAAGGAAAGCTTCATGAGAAGGCTCACCCTCCCAAGACTATCATCTACTCGAAGAGACCCTTGGAGCTCCTTCACATGGATCTCTTTGGGCCTCCATCCTTTGATAGTCTTGGAGGTAGAAAGTATTGCTTGGTGATTGTGGATGATTATTCAAGATACACTTGGGTATACTTCTTTAAGAGGAAGAGTGAGACTCAAAAAACCGTCATCGACTTTGCAAATGAAGCTCAACGTCAACATGATGCAAAGATCTTGACAATAAGAAGTGACAACGGCATCGAGTTCAAGAACTACACCTTGGTTGAGTTTCTTAGTGATGAGGGGATCAAACATCAATAGTCTGCACCATATACCCCTCAATAAAATGGTGTTGCGGAGAGGAAGAACCGGACGTTGATGGATGCGGCAAGGACCATGATGGCAGAGTTCAAGTCTCCATACAACTTTTGGGCCGAAGCCATCAACACAACATGTCATGCATCCAATCGGCTCTATCTCCGCAAAGGCTTGAACAAGACTCCTCATGAAATTCTTACCAGTAACAAGCCCAACCTCAAGTACTTCCGGGTGTTTGGGTGTAAGTGTTTCATTCTCAAGAAAGGTGTTCGTTTGTCTAAATTTGAGGCTAGAGCTTATGAGGGCATATTTGCTGGTTATGCTACAAACTCTCATGCTTACCGTGTTCTCAACAAGTCCACCGGACTCATTGAGGAGATGTGTGACATGGAGTTTGATGAAAATAATGGCTCCCAAGTGGAGCAAAGTGGTACTTGTGATGTAGGTGATGAAATTCCTCCCCAAGCCATAAGAAAAATGGGTGTTGGTCATATCCTACCCATTGAGGAACCCCTTGTGGCGAAGGCGAAGGACAATGCTCCACTCACGTGGAGCCATCACCAACCCAAGACCCACACACTTCCGAAGAACAAAGTGAAGGCCCTCAACCTCATGAACAAGATCAAGGGCAAGATCTACCTCAAGATGGTGGTGAACCACCAAATGATGCCCAAGGTCAAGTTCTCCCCTTCGAGCAAGTTCAAGATCAAGAGCAAGCTCAAGATCAAGAACAAGCTCAAGACGACGCTCAAGATGATCAAGTTGCTCCTCTTCCTTTCACATCCGAGGAGGAATTAGAGCGTCGTGCCGCAAAGATCGCTTCCAAGCTCACCACCAAGGGTCATCTTATGGAGAACGTGGTTGGAAGCCTAAGAAAGGGGGTAAGCACTCGTAGACAATTAGCAAACTATTATGAACATCATGCGTTTGTTTCTTCTGTCGAACCCCAAAAGGTTTATGAGGCGCTCGAGGACCCGGATTGGCTCAATGCCATGCATGAAGAACTCAACAACTTTGAGCATAACCAAGTGTGGAAATTAGTGCCAAGGCCAACCGGGAATCATAATGTCATTGGAACCAAGTGGATATTCAAGAACAAGCAAGATGCTCATGGAATAATTGTTTGCAACAACGCTCGTTTGGTGGCACAAGGCTACTCCCAAGTCGAGGGTATCGACTACGGTGAAACCTTTGCTCCCGTTGCTTGCCTTGAATCTATTCGTTTGTTGATTGCTTATGCTTCTCATCATAATTTCACGTTGCAACAAATGGATGTGAAGAGTGCTTTTCTTAATGGCCCCATTAATGAGTTGGTGTATGTCAAACAACCCCCCGGGTTCTAAGACCCCTATTTCCCCGATCATGTGTACCAACTCCATAAGGTGCTCTATGGCCTTAAACAAGCCCCACGTGCGTGGTATGAGCATTTTACGGAGTTGTTACAAGATCGTGGGTTCGAAATTGGGAAAATCAACCCCACTCTTTTTACTAAGAAGGTCAAAGGGGAGTTGTTTGTGTGCCAACTATATGTTGATGATATTATTTTTGGTTCACCTAACAAAGCTTTCAATGAAGAATTTTCCGCTCTCACGACCTCAAAGTTCAAGATGTCTATGATGGGAGAGTTGAAGTTCTTTCTCGGGTTTGAAATCAAGCAAAGAAGAGAAGGAACCTTCATCAACCAAGCCAAATACACTCAAGACATGCTCAAGAGATTCAAGCTAAGTGATGTCAAGCCGGCTTCCACTCCAATGCCCACCAAGTGCCAACTTGACATTGATCCCAATGGTAAAGCGGTGGATCAAAAGGTATATCGCTCCATGATTGGATCCTTGCTTTACCTTTGTGCATCTAGACCAGATATCGTGTTGAGTGTGGGAATTTGTGCACGGTTTCAAAACGCGCCTAAGGAAAGCCAGTTTGTGGCGGTCAAGCAAATCTTTCGATATTTGGCTCATACCCCAAACTTTGGCTTATGGTACCCAAGAGGAGCAAACTTCAAGCGTGTAGGATATCCGGATTCCGATTGGGCGGGAGACAAAGTGGATAGGAAGTCCACTTCTGGAGGGTGCCAATTTCTTGGTTGCTCTTTGGTGAGTTGGTCTTCCAAGAAGCAAATTTGTGTGTATCTCTCGTCCACCGAAGCGGAGTATGTGGCAGCCAGTAGTTGTTGTGCACAACTCTTATGAATGAGGCAAACTTTAAAGGATTACGATGTCACTTGTGACAAAGTGCCTCTTTTGTTGACAATGAAAGTGCCATCAAGATTTCTCTCAACTCGGTGCAACACTTCAAGACGAAGCATATTGAGATTCGGTATCACTTCATCCGGGATCATATTAGGCGAGGGGAGTTCGAGCTCAACTATGTCAACACTCATGATAACCTTGCAGATATTTTCATGAAGCCCTTGGATGAAGCAAGATTTCGCGAGTTAAGGCATGAGCTAAATATCATTGATTCGAGCAATGTGACTTGAACCCTTGCACACCCCACCACACTCAACTTGTTGTCTAGTTTAGGTGTAGGCATGGACATAGGGGAGTGTTGTTCTCTCAATGAACTCTCCCTCCCCCATTATGCATAAATTGATCAACTCTTTCACATTAACCATTTTTGATGGTACGTGTGCTTCAAAGACGAGTTTTGGTCATGGGCCCAAGGATAATTCTTCGCGGTGCCATACCAATCGACTCAAACATAGGTGGCTCTGGCCACTGCCCTCTCCTTGGAGAGGTTGTGTCTCGTTTTTGGTCCTTGTTGTCTCTTGCTTTTCTCTCTTCGTGCCGAGCTTGTGCTTGTGGTGTCTTGTTTGTTAGCTCGTTTGTGTGTTTGTTCGCTTGGAGGTTTCGTGCAAAGGTGTTTCTTCCTTTGTTTGAAACTGCATTTTCTTGGGTTCGTGGTACTACTGTGGCCTGCCATGGTACTACCGCAAGGACACGGTACTACCGCAACCAGCACGACAGTAATTTTTTACTACCGCTGGTGGAGCAGTACTACCGCCCATGGCGCGGTACTTCCGCCCGGGCGGTACTACCGCAATGACGCACGGTACTACCACAGAGTAGCAAGTGCGTGGGGGTTAAGAGCGGGCAGGGGGAGTTCTAACTCCCCCATACCCATTCACTCTTTCTCCCCACGCCGCCTCTCTCTCTCCTGCCCAAGAACGGCGCTGGAGGCCCTCGCCGGATCTCCATCTCTGGCCGCTCTCCTCGGATTCCGACCGGTGGGATCGTTCCCCACCACGTCCTCTTGCCATGGACCAAGGTTTCTCCCCAAATCCCTCTCTTGTTGGTTCGTTCGTTTGCTTCTAGGTTTTTGGGGAGATGCATGCAGTTCTTGAAATTTTAGGCTAAATCTTTGCAAGAGTAGGGTGTAGGAGAGTAGTAATGCGTAGAGATAGTACTTGATATGTTGCCTCGTGGTAGATTTGATCGACCGTAGTACCACTTTGTTGTTGTGGTAGTACTCAGATCCACTAGCAGTTTCGGATCTGACACCATGCGGTACTACCGCACCTCCAGAGCGATACTACCGTGACCTGGAGCGGCACTAAAATTTTAGTACCACGCGACCAAGCAGTGCTACCGTTGTTGTCAAACCTCTCATGTGGCAATTATCAAGTGCGAGTTCTACTTGTTTCACTGCTTTGTTGTGTTCTTTGCATTGATCCTTCTTGTTTTTTGTGCGTGTTTTTGTGTTTTGTGTCTTAGGTGGTGGCTCCGGTGCCTCTGCTCGCCGTTCCAATCCAAGCCGTGTCACGGGCTCCAAGCGTCTGCGAAATTGAGATGAAGCTCCAGAGGCCTCCAGTGCCCCCAACGTAGGACCAAGACCACCGCGACCAAGGACAAGGAACCTATCATGGGCATGGATGAGATGCCACTTGCTGAGTTCATCTCTCGAAGGAAGATCAATCCCTATGTGAATCCTTGTGCCAACTTTCGAGGGAATGACCTGTTCTGGACCAAGCAGAGGAATCTCATTTATCTGGATGTGATCAAGGCCAAGCGAAACATCTATGTGGATGTGCACTGGATCGACATGCATCATATGAGGGAAGAGAAGCACCGGGACTACTTTGGTGAGGCTTTGGATCTTGTGGAGCAATTTAGCATTGAGCACATCATCTCTTTTCATAAAGACTTTGATCCTGAGATTGTGGCTCAGTTCTTTGCCTCGGTGTACTTTCATCCTAATGAGGAACAGACTATGACTTGGATGACCAATGGTCGACACCTGACTACTACATGGAAGGAGTTCATGACTTTGCTTGGTGTTCAGGATGAGGGGATCGCCACATCCCAAGGTGTTCATCCTCATGCCAATCCCGAGTCAGCCAACAAGAACAAGCTTCAGCCCTTCCTCGTTGAGAAGAAGCTCTCCAGTGCCAAGTCATCTTGGGTGCTCAACTCCTTCCTTGACATCATGTACCGAATCTTCCGCAACTCTCTCTTCCCACACATTGGTGACAAGGACCAGGTGCATGCTTATCTTGTGGACATGCTGCTCTTGTGTGAGGAAGCGCGCAACTCTCAGACGCTACCACTTGATGTCTCACATATCATGTGGTGTGAGCTTCGATTTGCGGTCTTCAACCGCAAGGTCCCCATCTATGGACCTTTTCTGTTTCATTTGATCTCGGCAACTTGGGAGAAGCTTTACCCTCAGGATGATTTTGAGGCCCCTGGTTGGATTCGACATGAGTCCATCAGGCTCCATGTCAAGACTCAGTGGGCTAACACCACTTCTCGTGCTGAGGCCGCGGCTGCCATGGATGTGGATGCGGATGCGGATGAGGAGGAGATAGCGGACAAGGACAGCTCCGAGGGTTACATCCCTCCCACCTCTAAGCCATCTTCGGCTAAGAGGCTGAAGAACAAGATGAATACCTTGTTCTGCATGCAGGCAAAGGGGCAGTATAGGACTCACGTTGCCTCCAAGGAGAGTCGCCGCCGTGACAAGAAGATTATGAGCCTTTTTGGAGAGGATGTTTCTGGCGGTTCTGAGGAGCGCATCACTCCAAAGGCTGAGTGGATGGCGAAACAAGGCTTCAAGTGGACTAATTCTGAGGAGGACAACGAGGAGACCGTTCCTGCTGCCGAGTCTAACGAGGAGTGTGCGACTGATTACTTCGGTTGAGCCACCACTTATGTTGTAGATGTCCTCTCCGCCTTTTTGGCGTCTTGATGCCAAAGGGGGAGAGTGTAGGGATTTGCGAGTCTTGTGTCGTGCTTCATGTGTCGTTCTTGTGTTTGCTTTGCTCACGTTTGTTCCGTTGAACCTTGCTTGCTTTGGTTTAGTTTCCCCGTGAGACTTGGTCTATCATATGGTGTAAGACATATGCACTCTATTTATGTTATGCTCATATTTACTATCTTGTTTAGTGTTAGCCTTATTGTTGCAAGATATGCATTGTTTATAAAATATAGGGGGAGTGTTGATCCTAGTATACGTGTCGTGCAGTCCAAAGCACTTATCTAGATAGCACACATCTAGGGGGAGCTCGTCTATATTTTAGAGTTGTGGGTTTGCTTATGTTCTCTATTATTTCCCCTTGTGCAAATCCCGTATTGTCATCAATCCACCAAAAAGGGGGAGATTGTAAGGGCATATTTATCCCTAAGGTGTTTTGGTGATTGATGACATTGCTTTTGCGGACTAATCGTGTGCCTTGAGTATTTCAAACGCTTCGTCACTAGGCACAAGACGGTTTGGTGCCCCTCGAAGACTATTGAAGACGGTGTTTTTCTACATTTCTTTTCGGTGGATTTGAGTCGTAGGAAAGCCGTACTATTAAGAGGGGGTCTGCGTTGGAAAGGTTCAGGTGGAATCATCACCTACACGTTTACTCCCTTTGCACCGCCTTTCCCTTTGCGCTTTGCAGCATCCTCCGTTTTCTTCATATTTTGCAAAGAGAAGGATTCCTAGTGTTGTTGTTCTGAGGCATGCGGTAGTACTGCTCTTAGGAGCGGTAGTACCACAGGCCCCCACGATAGTACCGCAAGCCCTTGCGGTAGTACCGTAGGTGCACACGGTAGTACCGCTACTAAGGAGTTGTAGTACCGTGGCCTCGGACCAGACTCACCCGCTCGTGCGGGTGTAGGGGCAGATGTAATTTTTTACATCCGCGCCCTACGCGGTAGTACCGCCCCCTGCGCACAGTAGTACCATGAGTCCTGGTCTAGCATAGCAACACGAGCGGAAGTAGGGGCGGATGTAATTTTTTACATCCGCTCCCTGCGTGGTAGTACCGCATGCCAGGTGCGGTAGTACCGCATGCCAAGTGCGGTAGTACCATGTCAGATTTTTGCACTGTTTGATTTTCAGCGGAAGTAGGCACGAATGTATTTTTATTCATCCGCGCCCTTCCCAGGCTAGTCCAATCCAGCCTTGCGGTAGTACCGCGAGAGGGAGCGGTAGTACCATCCTCCGCCTTTGCGGCTCAGGCTTGGACTAGCTCCTACCGTAGCAGCGGTAGTACCGCAGTCCTCCGTGGTAGTACCGTGAGCCCTTGCGGTAGTACCGCTTGGCTGGGGCGGTAGTACCGCAGGTAGCGGGCTGGTTAAGTGGATAACGGTTGGATTTGTCCCTCCACTATATAAGGGGTGTCTTCTTCCTCTAGTTGACCACCTCTTCCACCCTAAAGCTCCATTGTTGCTCCAAGCTCCATTTTCGCCCGATCTCTCTCCTAGCCAATCAAACTTGTTGATTTGCTCGGGATTGGTTGAGAAGGCCCCGATCTACACTTCCACCAAGAGAAATTTGATTCCCCCCACTAATCCCTAGCGGATCTTCTTACTCTTGGGTGTTTGAGCACCCTAGACGGTTGAGGTCACCTCAGAGCCATAGTCCATTGTGGTGAGGATTCGTGGTGTCGTTGGGAGCCTCCAATTAAGTTGTGGAGATTGCCCCAACCTTGTTTGTAAAGGTTCGGTCGCCGCCTTCAAGGGCACCAATAGTGGAATCGCGGCATCTCGCATTGTGTGAGGGTGTGAGGAGAATACGGTGGCCCTAGTGGCTTCTTGGGGAGCATTGTGCCTCCACACCGCTCCAACAGAGACGTACTTCCCCTCAAAAGGAAGGAACTTCGGTAACACATCCTCGTCTTCACCGGATCCACTCTTGGTTATCTCGTGCCTTTACTTTTGCAAGCTTATTTGTGTTATATCCCTTGGTTGCTTGTGTGCTTGTTGTTGTTGCATCATATAGGTTGCTCACCTAGTTGCATATCTAGACAACCTACTTTGATGCAAAGTTTAATTTGGTAAAGAAAAGCTAAAAATTGTTAGTTGCCTATTCACCCTCCTAGTCAACTATATCGATCCTTTCAATATTCAAATATATATGGGATATATTTTCACATGCTATGTGATAATTTATGTGCCTCTGGAAAAGTCCATGAAGAAACATAACAATACTCATAGGATGTTTTGGCATTCTTTGAATTTTGTTTGACTTCAAAAAAGTGGCAAAAATTAAACAAAAGAAAAACAGAACAGAAAAATAATGCAGAATCTTACCTAACTTACCTGACGGCCCAGCCCACCTGGCCCCCTCCTTCTGTCGTCTTCCTCCTTGCCAAGAGGACGAGCGCGTGTGCTTGACGCGCGCAGCCACACGCCGTCCACCTCTTGCATGCCTGCGTGCCCTCCCGATGCCCTAGACGTCCCTGGCAATGCCACGCAGCCCCCCGACCTCTCTCTCACTCTCCCTCGGCCTCTAGTCCCCTCCCCCTCTCGCTTCTTTGCTCACCAAGAGGAGCCTGTTGCCGCCGCTCGTCGTAGACGCATCCACCATGCTCCCCTCGCCTCCCCGTGCTGTCCAAGACCTCCGTCGCGACGTCCTCAACCTCCTCGCTGAGCCACGCTTCACCGGAGGCCCTGCATCGCCGCCATCTGGTTGTCTTCAACCTCGGTACCCGCCAGACTTCTTTGACGGATTCGTCACCGTCAGGGCTCCCCCGGGCCCACTGACCTACTGCGCCACCTCCCTGTGAGCTCCTGATCTTCCCCCTTTGCTCGCCCCCTCCGTTACCGTCCTCTACCCTCTATTCCTCCATACCGAGCTCCAACCATCGCCATGGCCTGCGAGCCTCACAGTCCCGAGATCTTCTGCTCGTTTCCGTAGCACCCGCGTGCTCGCCAGGTCTCGAGGAAGTCACTACTTGGAAAAACACTACTAGTAGCGTAGGTTTTTTGTATACCAGTAGCGCGGGGTACCGCGCTACTACTATGGCGCTACAGCTATTTTTTAGCAATAGCGCGCTTTTTATCCCGCGCTACAGCTAAAAAGTTAGTAGTAGCGCATCCCACCCACGCCACTACTACTCTGTACCTGCGCTACTACTATCTAAGTACTAGTAGCACATCATTTTGCCCCAACGCTACTGCTATCTAATTAGAAATTTAAAAAAAAATAGATGCAATATTCTTGGATGGAAATCAAGACATGGTGTAGTGCAAAGGTCACATAACCATCTTAGCACTTGATAACCCATTTAACATCAGACGCAATCAACCAAACCACTCATGTACATGTATCTACCAAGCCTCGGAGTTCAAACTCTGGTGGACCCGAACCCGTCCACCCCCCGGACGGTGGCGTCGAGGTCCTCCACCTCGGCGACCTCCGACGTCGCAATCACCTGGACGATCATCTGGGTCACGCAGTCTTCGGGCTTCACGGTGAAGTCCGCCTCCAAGTGGTTGAAGAGCATGACACCCACCGGGCTGCGGTAGTACTGTGTTATCTCTCCTGCTTGAAGAGCATTTCCGGCGGCGTGGATGTAGTCCTGTGTTATCTCTCCTGCTTGCTCGCCGTACCTGCAAAAAGGAGAAGACAATATCAACGACCCTATCATCTGGCGGCATCAATCGATCATTATTGCGCAAAAGATTATAGTTATGACTAGTTGTTGCTGAACCAAAAACATTTGAAATTTTGAAAGCATGGATGCAATGCAGTGTATGTACATTACCTATGCGTTACAAGTGAAGTTGTGACAACTGATGATGTTTGCATCCCGTTCTTGCCAGATACCTTAACAGCATCCCGTACTTTACCTGAACCATTGAGCAAGTAAGAGACAACTAATAATAATATGTGATCCAGCAACGGTTACGCATATCAAATCTCTTGAACTAAAACAAATATAGTTATGATCATACATTAGCTCTTAGAACTGTTTTAGCCTTTTATTTAAATTCAGGCATCTTAACCCAGTGCACTCTATAATAGTAGTACCCTAAATACATGGTATTTGCTTGGGGAGGCCCAGTAAAACATAAAATCCAAATCACAGTCTGATTTCATATTATTTGGTGGTTTCATAATGCGACTAGTAATCCGATCCATCTTTAGAAAAATAAATTCCATTTTTGTCCGGAACAGAATCACCGACTACCTAGACTTCTAACTTAAAAGTTCAGAAACTAGAGAATAACCAGAGCATTCTACTAGCTGCCTTTATATGCAAGAATACAAATAAAATGGTTAAACTCCATATTTGGTCAAGCGAATGTAACATGCACAACTAGTGGCAAAAGCTTACCAAATCCGTCCAGTGAAGCAAGAATAACTTCACCAGGCATTAACTTGAAGAACTTGTGGGCAGGTTTGAAGTTGACCACAGTCCTCATAACAAATCACGAGACCTTGAGAACACCTGATAGGATTCAGATTGCTACCCTGTTGAACATTTTAGTTCAACTTAGACATTCTTGAATCAGTAGTAACAAAACATAAAATCCAGTAGGGTATTTTCTTTCTTTTTAGCACATGCACATGGATAAATAGTAACAACCAGAGGCTGGTCCATACTTGTTGCACGAGACGTGAAGAAGGCCGGGTCCCCCCTTTGTTGAATCCAAGTTAGACACTGCCCTGAGACGTAAAGAAGGCCAGCTCCCCTCCTTCTGCAAATAGCTCAGGTGCATGAAGTTGTAAGGAATCTGAATACAATGAACTCATTGTAATGTATAATAACAAGAAAAGAAAACATGAATCCTAAAGAGAAAGATCATTCTATGAGCCATGTTGATAGTTTTGAGACACAGGAAAGGATAATGTTGGTAACAGTCTTCATTAAGAAAAACAATGGGCCGAGATTTCTCAAATGACATTTGTTTCACGAACAATGATTAGTAGTAGCATCAGCATACCCTCTGATCTTTGCATAATTTATATTAACCATGGAGAAAGCCTGCAAATTGAGCTACGAAATAATCTAGCCTCAGTGCACTCTTAAGAATGAAATTCTATGTGCAGGTTTTCCAGCATACCTGCAGGTAGGGAATTAGTCATAACAGGAACCCAACATTTGACAGAAACAATTTCAGCTTTCATATATTGGTAATTCAGCATAGGAGTTGCAATCAAGGGAAAATTAGTCTACTACTTTAAAAGTAAAATTGGCATCCTTATGTTGTATGCATAGCACAGTACTAATGTCCATGTAATGTATTTTGAATCTAGTTTATATTCTGTCAGTTTTGGCCTGTAGGTTAGCGTTATCATGTCAGCTGAATAAGTTGTCTTCACATGCCAAATTGAGCAAGGTTGGGGATGGGATTCAAATGCAACGGAACCAATTCAAAGGTGATGGCTTGGTGCCTGTTAAGTGAGTGCTTGTTATATCTGGTTCACTTTATGTGAGCTTGGGGTTGCAGGCTTGCAGGTAAATGCACAGATGAAAACAGGCAGAGCAAGTGTATACCATTGATTGTCGCTTCTGTTAAGATTTCACCCTGCTTTGATTCTCTGACAACAGCACTACAACGTTGCGTTTGGCTCACCTATTTTCTTGCTTGTAATTCTAGGTGGAAGGAGAGGAGACAGGGTAGATGATGGTTTGCTTCACTGACATCTCATCTTCTCCTTTGCTTCCAAACAAACGTTTACATGACAGAAATGGGTTTGAGATATCGTACGTAGTATTAGAGTAACCACAGCCAAGGTTTGCTTTGCCTGGTTGCTGGTATAAAATGTGCAAGCCCGTGTGCAAGGAAGGTCCTTGTATTTTCGCATAATAATTCAGAGTAGCTCCAATTACATTCAGACACATGGGAGCCTAACCATAGTAGCCGGAAACGGGGAACGGTGGGCCGTCCCTCGATCCGGATTCATCAACCCGGAATCAGATTCGGGAACGAGGGTCGATTCGGTAAGATTCGATGCGGATTCGGCGTTTCCGTAGTCGGATCATCGATTCAGGTTCGGCGACTCGACAGTCTTGGTTCTTGAATCGATCGAGTAAGCAAAAAGTTAGCCATATCAATCACGAACTCCTCGTTTTACTCTCTGCCCCGTTCTTTTCCACTCCCCTAAATAACTCCTCGTTCTGCTCTCCAATTACTCCAAGGCTGCTAATAAATTTTCCATTGGGAAGGAGATGATGTATTTTAGTCTTCATGAATCGACGATGCAGCCAGTTGCTCCCAGCCCAGCCAGTTCCATGTATAAGTACTCCCTCGGTCCCTCCCAGCCAATTGCTCCCCGCATCCGTAAAGATTCACGTTCCTCGTCCCATGGTACCGTACCGGATTCATCGTACCGGAATTGATTGGATCGCGTTTCCGCTTTAGAAAAATCGTTCTAGAGATGTATACCCCCACTGTACCCTATTTTTTCCAACCCCCGACTCTCGTCCCCCGTTCCCGTTCCTCGTTCCCACCGTACCGGAAACATGGCAACTATGAGCCTAACTGCATACTGGTTTCAGCATATAGGTAATATATCATCGGCGGACTAGTTTCAGCATATAGATATACTAATTAATATCGCCGACGATTCTCCGTGGCGGACGACTAAACATTGTTGTCTTTACTGATTATTTCCCTGAGATTAGCCAAGATGCACGGTATGGATGGCTTAACTACTACAGTATTAGCATCATCAGAGTTGCAGAGTAGTGAGTGACCGAGTGAGGGGCTCACCGAGATAGAAGGTCTTGGCATACTCGGCGGAGACCTCGCTGCAGCGGTCGTAGGCGTTGCCGAGGAGGCCACAGCCGAGCTCGGCTTTACCTCTTGCTCCAGCTGCTCGTCCCGCCACCGGCGCCTGCCTGCATCGGCCACCCACGCTGTCCGGTGCCCCTGCAGGTCCTCCACTAGCGTGGCCTGCCGCAGCAACACCTCATACACCGCCTCCTCTATCGTCGGGGGCGGATCCACTAGGCTCGCCCTCGAGGCCACCGCGCTGCGCTGCCCCGCCTCCACGCCGCAGCAGGGAGTAGCCCAGGACGGGGACGACAGCGATCGGAGGATCCCACCATGGATCGGAGAAAGGGAGAGACGGGGACGACAACGATCGGAGAAGAACGGGGTGGGGACCCCGGCGGCAGAGGAGAGGAGAGGAGATGGAAGGGAGGCCAGCAGAGGAGAGGAGAGGAGGTGGAGGGGATCTGGATCGGGGGTGGGTGGGGTGTGGGAGTGGACTGAGAGGCTAGCGGTAGCGCAGGGTGTCTCGCGGGCGCTAGCGCTATCCACTTAGCAGTAGCGTAGCTTTACAACCCTTGCTATTACTACGGCCAGTCCGCGGGACACGGTTAAGAAATATTTACTAATAGCGTGTTATTTTTTACCACGCGCTACTAGTAAATAGCAGTAGCGTGGGTCAATATAGCGCGCTACTAGTAAGCGATTGTCCATAAGCTTTTTCCTAGTAGTGAGTCGTAGGACCACTCACTTGGCCTCCCCGTGCACCGCAGCGATGCCTGCCTCATGCCCGCAGCTCCGGCCGCCGCACTTGCCATCGCTGCCATCACTGCGGTGCATCCCAGCTGCTGCCGCTTGCTGATATGGATGCGCGCGAGCCTGGGCGTCTCGTAGATGCCCTCCGTCGCTCGTTTGGTCGCCTGTGCTGCGTTTCCGACGCCCTCCACCATCTCTGGCATTGTCGGTGACGAGCCACGGGTCAACTCCGGCGAGTTTGACCCGGGTTGACCCAGTATGACTTTTCCCCGAGTCACTGACATGTGGGCCCAGCCCTAGATTAAATGAGTTAATCACCTAATTAGCACTAACAGGCACTATTAATTAGATGTGAGGCTGGCATGTGGGTCCCAGTCGTTAGGTTTGACCGGGGCTGGCGTTGTTGACCTGCTGACATCACTCTATCGTCAGGCTGATGCAGAAAGTCATTTTCTGGATTAAATTTAATTCAGGAAATTCCAAAAAATAGTATAAACTTCAGAAATTCATATAAAATCAATCGTAACTCCAAATGAAATAATTTATATATGAAAAATTATCAGAAAAATGTGAAGAATCTGTTTATGGCATTCTCATGCATGTTTGAGCAACGTAAAGTTTCCGTACATGACAATTTGATTAAATGGCATTTGAAATGCCTTACATGGAGTTTGAATTTGAACCTTGGGTTCAAACCAACTTCATTTAAACTGTTGTTAGTTGCATTAGCTCAAATCACAACATATTGCCATGTCATGATCATGCATCATATTGTTGCATTGCATTGATTGTGTTTCCTCTTGTTTGCCGGTGTTTGTTCCCTCTCGGTAGACGTGGTTCCGACGATGAGTTCGATGACACCGATGAAGAGCTATACTATCGTCAGAAGTGCCAGGCAAGCAAACCCCCTTTGAGCATTCCGATACAATCCCACTCCCTCGCTCTTGCTCTCTTTTACTGCATTAGGACAACAACAATTCAACTGTTACATGTTGTGGTTGTTGAACCACTTTTCCTCTACATGACATGTCTTTGCCACAGTAAATAGTTGAAACCCACTAGCATGAGTAGGAGTTGTTTGAGCCATGATGTGCCTACTCATTCATGCTTGTTTGTCATGCCTGCTACTGCTTAGAGTTGAGTTAGGTCTGATTCATCGGGGATGAATTGGAATGTTGTGGACATGTCCTACTGTTGAAAACTAAGTGTGTGAACATGATTTGGTAAAGGTAGCGGTGAGAGGCCATGTAGGAGTACATGGTGGGTTGTCTCATTGAAACTGTCCTCAGGAACTGAGTTCTGTGTCTGTGATCCAAGACAGTTGCTACCACACATTGGGTTCCGATAACTCGATGCCTCTCAACTTATTAATCACCTTGATCTCTGTCGAGGAGTTGCAACTATTTTCTGGTGTTTGTAGGTAGTGCTAGTAGTCTACCAAGTGGCACCCAATATAGGTGAGCTTGGGATAGACTAGGTGTAGTGGCACGGTGTACCAAGCGTCACCCGTTTGGTGGGCTTGGGAACCCTGCTCACATCGTTTGGGGCCGTGAGCGACACCCCGACCGGATCTCCTTGCGGATGGAACCCGAATAGGCGATAAACCTGGACTAGAGACTTGTGTGGTTAGTCAGGTCGTGGCCCACACCCTCACCAGGCTTTCGCTTGAAGGTTGTCGAGATACATGGTGTGTACATGGCGGTAAGTGGCGAGAGCGTGTGTGAAGAAGTACACCCCTGCAGGGTTAACATGATCTATTCGAATAGCTGCGTCTGTGGTAACGGACTACTGGGTTGCTTATACAGTTCATAGATAAGTGAAAGTGGATACTCTAAAATGTGCAAGATAAGCGTGAGTGCTATGGATGGCCTTCTTATAGGGAGACGGGAGCAGATCCGTAGTGTTGTATTGATATGGTGAATATGTGGACTCGTGTGCGCCACCTCAAAAGAGTTACCAGAAGTCGTAGTACCGAATAACCACTGAGTCAAAGTTGGCTTGCTGCAGTTAAACTCCAACACCCCTTTGTTGATACTGATGCATATGTAGCTAGTTCTGATGTAAGTCTTGCTGGGTACATTTGTACTCATGTTTGCTTCATTTATGTTTTGCCAGAGAGACTTCAGTCTCACTACTAGTTCCGCGTCGACTTCGGCGTTTGGCTTGTAACCTCAGCTACGATCTTGTACCCTTGGGAGGGTCTTGTAGATAGTCAGGCTTCTCGGCCTTTTCATTTGTAGTTGTCTGTACCCAGACACATTATGCTTCCATTGCCTGTATGCTTTGTATGCTGGGTCATCAGACCCATGTTTGTAATGTCTGGCTCCTCGGAGCCTATTGAATAAATACTTTGAGTCGTAGAGTTTTGTTGTGATGCCATGTTGTATTTGCACATATCAAGCATATTGTGTGTATGTTATTGAAATGCCTGATATATGTGGGATTCGACAACCTAGTTGTTTATTCTTGGTAGCCTACCTTATGGGGAAATGTCTCCTAGTGCTTCCACTAAGCCATGGTAGCTTGCTACTGCTCCAGAGCACTTAGGCTGGCCGGCATGTGTCCTTCTTCGTTCCTATGTCTGTCCCTTCGGGGAAATGTCACGCGTTATTCCTTTAAGTCCTTGTATCTTGCTACAATTTGGGTTCATACATTGATGATCGACACGTTCGTTGCTGGGTCATGTATGCATGTCCCTGTAAGTTAGCGCCACCTTGGGTTTATGACTAGTCATGTAGGCCCGGGTTCTTTGTCATATGGATGCTAGCGACACTATCATATACGTGAGCCAAAAGGCGCAAATGGTCCCCGGCCAGGTAAGGTGGCACCCGTGGGAATACCGTGCATGAGGCCACAAAGTGATATGATGTGTTACATGCTAGATCAGTGTGACTTAGGATCGAGGTCCTGACAAGTTTCTTCATCCATAATATAACCCTCAGGTACAACAGGCAATTCATATCTAGGGGGAGAATCATAATCATCAGTTCCAATAATATCATCAATTTCAGTAATTTCATTCTCTCTAACCCTAGCAAGTTGTTCATCAAGAAATTCACCTAGTGGCACAATATTATCAAGAAGAGTAGTATCATCATAAGCATCATTCATAGCAGAAGTGGCATCATCAATAGCATGCGACATATCAGAATCAATAGCAGGTGTAGGTGTCGCAAGTTTACTCAAAACAGAAGGTGAATCAAGTGCAGAGCTAGATGGCAGTTCCTTACCTCCCCTCGTAGTTGAGGGAAAAATCTTGGTTCTTTGATCTTTCAAATTCCTCATAGTGATCAAAAGATATAAATCCCAAGTGACTCAGAGAATAGAGCTATGCTCCCCGGCAACGGCGCCAGAAAAAGGCCCTGATAACCCACAAGTATAGGGGATCACAACAGTTTTCGAGGGTAGAGTATTCAACCCAAATTTATTAATTCGACACAAGGGGAGCCAAAGAATATTCTCAAGTATTAGCAGCTGAGTTGTCAATTCAACCACACCTGATATATGCATCAAAGAATATAGTAGCAAAGTAGTACGGAAGTAACAGTAGCAAAAGTAACAGTAGCAGTTTTGTAGCAATCGTAACAGTGGCAACAAAAAAGTAACTAAGCAAAGATCAATATGTGAAAAGCTCATAGGCAATGGATCAATGATGGATAATTATGTCAGATGGCATTCATCATGCAACAGTTATAACCTAGGGTGACACAGAACTAGCTCCAATTTATCAATATAATGTAGGCATGTATTCCGAATATGGTCATACGTGCTTATGGAAAATAACTTGCATGACATCTTTTGTCCTACCCTCTCGTGGCAGCGGGGTCCTATTGGAAACTAAGCGATATTAATGCCTCCTTTTAATAGAGTACCAGACCAAAGCATTAGCACTTAGTGAATACGTGAACTCCTCAAACTACGGTCATCATTGGGAAGTGTCCCGACTATTGTCACTCTGGGGTTGCCGGATCATAACATGTAGTAAGTGACTATAACTAGCAAGATAGGATCAATAACTCACATATATTCATGAAAACATAATAGGTTCAGATCTGAAATCATGGCACTCGGTCCCTAGTGACAAGCATTAAGCATAGCAAAGTCATAGCAACATCAATCTTCGAACATAATGGATGGGATCAAACCCTGTCAAAACTATCTCGATTACATGGTAAATCTCATCCAACCCATCACCGTCCAGCAAGCCTACGATGGGATTAATCACGCACGATGGTGAGCATCATGAAATTGGTGATGGAGGATGGTTGATTATGGCGACAATGATGGATTCCCCTCTCCGGAGCCCCGAACGGACTCCAGATCTACCCTCCCGAGGTAGAACAGGGCTTGGCGGCGGCTTCATATCGAAAAACGTGATGAATCCTTCTCTCTGTTTGTTTTCTCCCCAAACGTGAATATACGGAGTTGGAGTTGAGGTCGGTGGAGGTCCAGGAGGCGCACAAGACAGGGGGGCGCGCCCAGGGGGGCAGGCCACCCACCTACCCTTGTGGATAGGGTGTGGGTCCCCTTCGGTTGATTCTTAAGCCAATATTTTTTATTTATTCCAAAAGTTATATCCTTGAATTTTCAGGTCATTCTGAGAACTTTTATTTCTGCAGAAAAATAACACCATGGCAATTCTGCTGAAAACAGCGTCAGTCCAGGTTAGTTCCATTCAAATCATGCAAATTAGAGTCCAAAACAAGGGCAAAACAATTTGGAAAAGTAGATACGATGGAGAGGTATCAGGATCTCACGGGAATAGAAGGTTACGGTGGCAGAAAAGTATTTTGGTGGACGCTTCTCGTGGTTTTGGAATATTTAAGGATTTATAGAGATGAGGGGGAGGTCGGTGGACTCCCGTGGGTCCCACAAGCCAGGGGGCGCCCCCCGCCCTAGAGGCTTATGGAGTCCTCGAGACTCTTGTGACTTGGCCTTCAAGTTATGGGGATGTCTTCTGGTCCAAGTAAAATCATCACGAAAGTTTTATTCCGTTTGGACTCTGTTTGATATTCCTTTTCTGTAAAACTCAAAAACAAGGAAAACAACAGAAACTAGCACTGGGCTCTAGGTTAATAGGTTAGTCCCAAAAATAATATAAAATAGCATATTAATGCATATAAAACATCCAAAACAGATAATATAATAGCATGGAACAATCTAAAATTATAGATACGTTGGAGACGTATCGAGCATTCCCAAGCTTAATTCCTACTCGTCCTCGAGTACGTAAATGATAAAAACAGAATTTTTGATATGGAATGCTACCTAACATATTTATCCATGTAATTTTCTTTATTGTGGCATGAATATTCAGCTCCATAAGATTCAAACAAAAGTTTAATATTGACATAAAAACAATAATACTTCAAGCATACTAATAAAGCAATCACGTCTTCTCAAAATAACATGGCCAAAGAAAGTTATCCCTACAAAATCATATAGTGTGGCTATGCTCCATCTTCATCACACAAAGTATTAAATCATGCGCAACCCCGGTTTTAGTCAAGCAATTGTTTCACACTTTAGTATTCTCAAACCTTTTCAACTTTCACGCAATACATGAGAGTGAGCCATGGATATAGCACTATAGGTGGAATAGATTATGGTGGTTTGGAGAAGACAAAAAGAAGGAGATAGTCTCACATCAACTAGGCATATTAATGGGCTACGGAGATGCCCATCAATAGATATCAATGTTAGTGAGTAGGGATTGCCATGCAACGGATGCACTTTAGAGATATAAGTTTATGAAAGCTCAAAAAGAAACTAAGTGGGTGTGCATCCAACTCGCTTGTTCACGAAGACCTAGGGTAATTTTGAGGAAGCCTGTCATTGGAATATACAAGCCAAGTTCTATAATGAAACATTCCCACTAGTATGTGAAAGTGATAACATAGGAGATTCTCTATCATGAAGATCGTGGTGCTACTTTGTAGCACAAGTGTGGAAAAAGGATAGTAACATTGTCCCTTCTCTCTTTTCTCTCAATTTTTTATTTTTGGGCTCTTTGGCCTCTTTTTTTCTCCTTTTTCTCATTTTTCCTATGGGATTCTTTGGCCTCTTTTATTTTGTAAAATCCGGAGACTCATCCCAACTTGTGAGGGAATCATGGTTTCCATCATCCTTTCCTCACATGGGACAATGCTCTAATAATGATGATCATCACACTTTTATTTACTTACAACTCAAGAATTACAACTCAAAACTTAGAACAAAAGGGAACGATGGAAATTGCATGGCAATATATCTTGGGATGACTATGGAAATGCCATAATAGGTAGGTATGGTGGCTGTTTTGAGGAAGGGTATATGGTGGGCGTAATGCACCGGCGAAAGTTGTGGGGCACTAGAGAGGCTAGCAATGGTGGAAGGGTGAGAGTGCGTATAATCCGTGGACTCAACATTAATCATAAAGAACTCACATACTAACTGCAAAGGTCTATTAGCTATTGAAACAAAGTACTACACGCATGCTCCTATGGGAGAGGTTGGTAGGATTTAACCATCGCGCGCTCCCGACCTCCACACAAAGGATGACAATCAATAAATAAATCATGCTCCGACTTCATCACATAACGGTTGACCATACATGCATGCTATGGGAATCACAAACTTTAACACAAGTATTTCTACCAACCCACAATTACTCACTAGCATGACTCTAATATCACCGTATTTATATCTCAAAACAAAGATAAGGAATCAAACTTCTCATAGTACTCAATGCTCTTTATATGAAAGTTTTTATTATATCCCTCTTGGATGCCCATCATATTAGGACTAAATTCATAACCTATGCAAACTACCATGTTGTTTAGAAAGACTCTTAAATTAATATAAGTGAAGCACAAGAGTTAAAAAAATTCCATAAAATAAAGCCACCGTCGTGCTCTAAAAACATATAAGTGAAGCACTAGAGCAAAATTGCCTAGCTCAAAAGACATAAGTGAAGCACATAGAGTATTCTAATAAATCATTATTCATGCGTGTCCCTCTCAAAAGGTGTGTACATCAAGGATGATTGTGGCAAAATAAAAAGAAAATACTCATATCATACAAGATGCTCCAAGCAAAACACATATCATGTGATGAATAAAAATAGAGACTCAAGTAAATTACCGATAGACGAAGACGAAAGAGGGGATGCCATACGGGGCATCCCCAAGTTTAGATGCTTGGTTGTACTTGAATATTACCTTGGCGTGCCTTGGGAATCCCCAAGCTTAGGCTCTTACCACTCCTTATTCCATAGTCCATCAAATCTTTACCCAAAACTTGAAAACTTCACAACACAAAACTCGACAGAAAACTCATGAGATTCGTTAGTATAAGAAAATAAATCACCAATTTTTCGTAGTGTTGTGAAATCATTATTTATTTATATTGGTGTAATATCTACTTTATTCCAACTTATCCATGGTTCATACCCCTGATACTACCCACATATTCATTAAAATAAGCAAACAACACAAAGAAAACAGAATCTGTCAAAAACAGAACAGTCTGTAGCAATCAGGAAACTTAGAATACTTCTGTAACTCCAAAAATTATGAAATATTAGGAAAACCTGGTAAATTTTTATATAAATCTTGTGTAAAAAATTCAAATCAAAATCACGCTTCTGTGATTTTTGAAAATTATTTTACTGGGCACAAAAGTTTCTGTTTTTCAGCAAGATCAAATCAACTATCACCGTATGCCATCCCAAAGGTCTTACTTGGCTCAAACATTAACTAAAACACCAAAACACATCTAACCAGAGGCTAGATGATAAATTTATTGCAAAACTACAAGGAAAAATATTGGGTTGTCTCCCAACAAGCGCTTTTCTTTAAAGCCTTTTAGCTAGGCATTGATAATTTTAATGATGCTCACATGAAAGACAAGAATTGAAGCACAAAGAGATCATCATAAAACATGTGAGAAACACATCTATGTCTAACATACTTCCTATGCATAGGCATTTTATAGGGAAACAAATTATCAAGGCAAGCAAAGACTAGCATAAGTAAGGAAGAAAAAGGAAATGATAGCAATCTCAACATGAAGAGAGGTAATTTAATAACATGAAGATTTTTACAACCGTATTTCCCCTCTCATAATAATTGCATGTGGGATCATATTCAAATTCAACAATATAGCTATCACAAAACATATTCTCTACATGATCCTCATGCATCCAAAGTTGACACTCCTCCAAAATAGTGGGATTATCATCAGATAAAGTCATGACCTCTCCAAGACCACTTTTATAAAAAAAATCATAAGATTGAACATTCTCCAAGTATGTGGGATTATTTTTATCTAGAGTTGACACTCTTACAAAACCACATTCAATATTATTGCAAACATTATTATCAATGTCATATTCATCATGGGGCTTAAATAAATTTTCAAGATCATAAGAAGAATCACCCTAATCATGATCATTGCAACAAGTAGTAGATATAGAAAAATTAGCGTCCCCAAGCTTAGGGTTTTGCATATCATTAACACAATTGACATTAATAGAATTCATAATAACATCATTTCAATCATGCTTTTCATTCAAGGAGATATCGTGAATCACTTTATAATTTTCTTCTTTCAACACTTCATCACAATTTTCAGATTCACGAATTTCAAGCAAAACCTCATAAAGATAATATGGTGCACTCAACTCACTAGAAATAGGTTCATCATAGTTGGATCTTTTAAAAATATTAGCAAGTGGATGAGGATCCATAAGCTTTTTGTTCTTGATTCCCAATAAACACACAATTATGTCAAGCGAACAAGCAAACAAACCAAGTAAGACATAAAGGCAAACGGAAAGAAGACAAATAAAAAGGCAAATATTTTTGTATTTTTCTGAAAACGTTTTAGAAGTGAGGGAGAGGAAAAGAGAGGCGAATAGCAAATAATGTAATGCAAGATATGAGAGTCTATGATGGGTACTTGGTAGGCGTGATGTAGATCTCCCCGGCAGCGGTGCCAGAAATTCTTCCTGCTACTTCTTGAGCCTGCGTTGGTTTTCCCTTGAAGAGGAGAGGGTGATGCAGCAAAGTAGAGATAATTACTTCCCTTAGTTGAGAACAAAGGTATCAATCCAATAGGAGATACAAGCAAGTCTCCAATCTATGCACCTGCACAAAGAATCAAACACTTGCACCCAACGCGATAAAGGGGTTGTCACTCCCTTCACGGTCATATGCAAAGGTGAGATATGATAGAGGTAGATATAAAAGATTACTAAAATGTAAAACAAAATAAAAGTAAATAAATTGCAGCAAGGTATTTTTGGGTTTTTTGTTTATAGATCTGAAAATATATGATGGAAAATAGACCCTGGGGCCATAGGTTTCACTAGAGGCTTCTCTCTCGAAGGAAAATAATACAGTGGGTGAACAAATTACCGTCGAGCAATTGATAGAAAAGCACAAAGTTATGACGATATCCAAGGCAATGATTATGCATATAGGCATCACGTCTGTGTCAAGTAGACCGACTCTTGCCTGCATCTACTACTATTACTCCACACATCATCCGCTATCCAACATGCATCTAGGGTATTAAGTTCATAAAGAATGGAGTAACGCTTTAAGTAAGATGGCATGATGTAGAGGGATAAACTCAAGCAATATGACGAAAACCCCAACTTTTTACCCTTGATGGCAACAATACAATACATGCCTCGCTACCCCTACTTTGTCACTGGGTGAAATCATGCAAGATTGAACCCAAAACTAAGCACCTCTCACATTGCAAGAAAAACCAATCTAGTTGGCTAAACCAGACCGATAATTCAAAGAGAAATACAAAGATATCAAATCATGCATATAAGAATTTAGAGAAGATTCAAATAATATTCATAAATAAGTTGATCATAAATCCACAATTCATCGGATCTCGACAAACACACCGCAAAAGAAGATTACATCGTATGGATCTCCAAGAACATTGAGGAGAACATTGTATTGAAGATCATAGAGAGAGAAGAAGCCATCTAGCTACTAGCTATGGACTCATAGGTCTGTGGTAAACTACTCACGCTTCATCGGAAGGGCAATAGAGTTGATGTAGATGCCCTCCGTGATTGAATCCCCCTCTGGCAGGGTGCTCGAAAAGGCCTCGAGATGGGATCTCACGGGAACAGAAGGTTATGGCGGCGGAAAAGTAATTCGGTGGACGCTTCTGGTGGTTTTGGAATATTTGAGGATTTATAGAGCTGAGAGGGAGGTCGGTGGACTCCCATGGGGCCCATAAGCCAGGGGCGCACCCTGGAGGCCTGTGGAGTCCTTCGGACTCTTCTAACTTGGCCTCCAAGTTTCGTGGATGTCTACTGGTCCAAGTAAAATCATCACGAAAGTTTTGTATTTCGTTTGGACTCCGGTTGATATTCCTTTTCTGTAAAACTCAAAAACAAGGAAAAAACAGAAACTGGCACTGGGCCCTAGGTTAATAGGTTAGTCCCAAAAATAATATAAAATAGCATATTAATGCATATAAAACATCCAAAATAGATAATATAATAGCATGGAACAATAAAAAATTATAGATACATTGGAGACGTATCACATATTAATGGGAGACACTAACTGAAATGTCCTGTCATGAAGATTGAAATGGGCTGGCCTTTTACCTTTTGTGCATCTGGTTGAGTCTATCCTGGGCTGCAAACGCCTCGCCATCGAATCCCCCTTGGTGAGCTGCTTAGTGGACCGTTGGAGGCCAGAGACCCACACGTTTCACTTCCGATGGGGAGAGATGGCTCCTACTCTAGAGGATGTGTCACTTTTGATGGGACTACCATTGGCAGGTCATGCCATAGGACCATCGAACGCACTAGCTGGTTGGGAGATAGGTCTTACACAGCGTTTTCATGGTCTTTTTGTTGATTTTCCGGCTCCGGTATGGGAGCATCACAGATCTAAGTATGATTGGTTTCTCAATTTCCAGGTTAGTTCCCCTACCTCTTATCTTCAAGTTATCGTGTATATGGTTTAAACAACATACCTACACGGCTAACTAAAACTTTCTCTTTGCTTAATGCAGATCTAGAAGTTCCCGGAGCCATTGAGTGCGGCACAGATCACCCGGAGCCTAGAGGCCTACTTAATGTGGCTTTTCGGTAAGGTGATGATCACGAGAACCATGTCACCACTATTAGCGCACGCTACATCCCTATGGCACTGGAGATAGTGATCACTAAGACGGCAGATAAGATCACACAGAGGAGTTGGGTTCGGCAGTCTTAGCGGCTACATATTGAGGTATGTGCAATGATTGCCAGCTTACAACGAGAAAGCCAACCCTTCTTGGATGCCCTTTGTTCCTACAGCTGTGGTCGTGGGAGAGGTTCTCTATAGGGCGGTCAGATGTACGTGTTCATGAGCCTGTAGATGCCCTGTTCGATGCTGACGGCATCGACATGCCTACTTCCGGTCTGTGTTGGACACATCGCTCGGTATGTATCGTGTTATAGTTTAATGCATCTTATTTTTGCACAAGAGATAGTTCAATGCTAGCGGCTACTAACTTTTGTTTTCTGCAAAGATGATTTGCTAGTGATCAGACCAGGAAGGCATACACGGTAGAATGAGCAGTTTGATGCATACACTAGGGTCATCTGGCAGCCCTACATGGAAGCTACCATAGATGCAAGATACCCCGGTGGTATGTTTGTGCTATGCACAAGGGACCGAGATTACTGGATGACGAAATCGAAGATCATCTTTGATGTGTTTGTCGAGGAGATGGCACAACAGAGGGTTATGAGGCAATTTGGTCTTCAGCAGTTGGAGCTGCCTCCCCCTACATAGAACCCGGTGCCGACACACATCCACAGGTATTAACCAGTTTTTCAATGTTGCATTATCTTTGACAGTACTCCATTCGAAGCATTAGTTAATTGTATAACACACACCACAATTATGTTGGGGAATGTAGTAATTTAAAAAAATCCTATGATCACGCAAGATTTATCTAGGTGATGCATAGTAACGAGAGGGGAGAGTCTGTCCACATACCCTCGAAGACCAAAAGCGGAAGCTTTCAATAACGCGGTTGATGTAGTCGAATGTCTTCGCGATCCAACCGATCCAAGTACCGAATGTACGACACCTCCGCATTCAGCACACGTTTAGCTCGATGACGTCCCTCGTACTCTTGATCCAGTTGAGGACGAGGGTGAATTCCGTCAGCATGACGGTGTGGCGACGGTGATGATGATGCTACCAGTGCAGGGCTTCGCCTAAGCTCTACGATGGTATGATCGAGGTGTGTAACTGTGGAGGGGGGCACCGCACACGGTTGGGAGAGAAACTTGTGTGTTATAGGGTGCCCCCCTGCCCCCGTATATAAAGGAGCAAGGGGAGGCCGGCTGGCCCTCCTAGGCGCGCCCCCAAAAGGGGAATCCTACTAGGACTCCAAGTGCTAGTAGGTTTCCACCAAGAGGGAGCGAGGGGGAAGGAAGGAGAGGGAGAGGGAGAAGGAAAGGGGGGTGCCTCCCCCTCCTAGTCCAATATGGACCCAAGGTGGAGGGGGCGCGTGGCCTGCCCTGGTAGTCCCCTCTCTCTCCACTAAGGCCCATCGAGGCACATTAGTTCCCCCGGGGGATTCCAGTAACCTCCGGCACTCCGGTTTTATCCGAAACTTCTCCGGAATACTTCCGGTGTCCGAATATAGTCGCCCAATATATCAATCTTTATGTCTCGACCATTTCGAGACTCCTCGTCACGTCCGTGATCTTATCCGGTACTCCGAACAAACTTAGGTCATCAAAAACACATAACTCATAATACATATCGTCATTGAACATTAAGCGTGCGGACCCTACGGGTTCGAGAACTATGTAGACATGACCGAGACACATCTCCGGTCAATAACCAATAGTGGAACCTGGATGCTCATATTGGCTCCTACATGTTCTATGAAGATTGTCGGTGTCAAAACCGGCGGATCTCGGGTAGGGGGTCCCGAACTGTGCGTCTAGGCAGATGGTAACAGGAGACAAGGGACACGATGTTTTACCCAGGTTCGGGCCCTCTTGATGGAGGTAAAACCCTACGTCCTGCTTGATTGATATTGATGATGTGGGTATTACAAGAGTAGATCTACCACGAGATCAAGGAGGCTAAACCCTAGAAGCTAGCCTATGGTATGTTTGTTGTTATGTTCTACAGACTAAAACCATCCGGTTTATATAGACACCGGAGAGGGCTAGGGTTACACAGAGTCGGTTACAATGGTAGGAGATCTACATATCCGTATCGCCAAGCTTGCCTTCCATGCCAAGGAAAGTCCCATCCGGACACGGGACGAAGTCTTCAATGTTGTATCTTCATAGTCTTGGAGTCCGGCCGATGATAATAGTTCGGCTATCCGGACACCCCCTAATCCGGGACTCCCTCAAAGATCTTTATCGGTCAAACCGCATAACAACATATGCTGTTCCCTTTGTCATCGGTATGTTACTTGCCCGAGATTCGATCGTTGGTATCATTATACCTAGTTCAATATCGTTATTGGCAAGTCTCTTTACTCTCTGTAATACTTCATCCCGCAACTAACTCATTAGTCACAATGCTTGCAAGGCTTATAGTGATGAGCATTATCGAGAGGGCCCAGACATACCTCTCTGAAACACGGAGTGACAAATCCTAATCTCGATCTATGCCAACCCAACAAACACCTTCGCAGACACCTGCAGAGCACCTTTATAATCACCCATTTACGTTGTGACGTTTGGTAGCACACAAAGTGTTCCTTCGGTATTCGGGAGTTGCGTAATCTCATAGTCTGAGTAACTTGTATAACTCATGAAGAAAGTAGTAGCAATGAAACTGTAACGATCATAATGCTAAGCTAACGGATGGGTCATGTCCATCACACCATTCTCCTAATGATGTGATCCCATTCATCAAATTACAACACATGTCTATGGTTAGGAAACATAACCATCTTTGATTAACGAGCTAGTCAAGTAGAGGCATGCTAGGGACAATATGTTTTGTCTATGTATTCACACATGTACTAAGTTTCCGGTTAATACAATTCTAGCTTGAATAATAAACATCTATCATGAAATAATGAAATAAATAATAAATTTATTATTGCCTCTAGGGCATATTTCCTTTAGTCTCCCACTTGCACTAGAGTCAATAATCTAGATTACATAGTAATGATTCTAACACCCATGGAGCTTTGGTGCTGATCATGTTTTGCTCGTGGAAGAGGCTTAGTCAACGGTTATGCAACATTCAGATCCGTGTGTATCTTGCAAATCTCTATGCCCCCTCCGACACTTGATGACAGATGGAAGAGGAGCGTTGATACGTCCATTTTGCATCATGCTTTTATATCAATATTTATTGCATTATGGGTTGTTATTACACATTATATCTCAATACTTATGGCTATTCTCTCTTATTTTACAAGGTTTACCATGAAGAGGGGGAATGCCGGCAGCTGGAATTCTGGCTAGAAAAGGAGCAAATGTTGGAAACCTATTTTGCACAACTTCAAAAGACCTGAGACTCCACGAAACAACTTTTTAGATTTAATAAGAATTATTGGGCAAAAGAAATAGGCCAAGGGGCCCACACCCTGTCCAGGAGAAAGGGGGGCGCGCCCCCTCCTATAGGGCGCGCCCCCTATCTCCTGAGCCCCCTGGTGGGCTTCCGGCTGCCATCTTCTGCTATATGAAGGGTTTTCACCTGGAAAAAATTGTGGGCCAGCTTACGGGACGAAACTCCGCCGCCACGAGGCGGAACCTTGGCGGAATCAATCTAGGGCTCTGGCGGAGCTGTTCTGCCGGGGACACTTCCCTCCGGGAGGGGGAAATCATCACCAACGATCCTCTCATTTGGAGGGGGTCAATCTCCATCAACATCTTCACCAGCACCATCTCATCTCAAAACCCTAGTTCATCTCTTGTATCCAATCTTGTATCAAAATCACAAATTGGTACCTGTGGGTTGCTAGTAGTGTTGATTACTCCTTGTAGTTGATGCTATTTGGTTCACTTGGTGGAAGATCATATGTTCAGATCCTTTATGCATATTATTACCCCTCTGATTATGAACATGAATATGCTTTGTGAGTAGTTACGTTTGTTCCTGAGGACATGGGCGAAGTCTTGCTATTAGTAGTCATGTGAATTTGGTATTCGTTCGATATTTTGATGAGATGTATGTTGTCTCTCCTCTAGTGGTGTTATGTGAACGTCGACTACATGAAACTTCACCATTATTTGGGCCTAGAGGAAGGCATAGGGAAGTAATAAGTAGATGATGGGTTGCTAGAGTGACAGAAGCTTAAACCCTAGTTTATGCGTTGCTTCGTTAGGGGTTGATATGGACCCATATGTTTAATGTTGTGGTTAGGTTTACCTTAATACTCCTTTTTGTAGTTGCGGATGCTTGCGATAGGGGTTAATCATAATTGGAATGCTTGTCCATGTTAGGGAAGTACCCAAGTGTCGGTCCACCCACATATCAAATTATCAAAGTACCGAACGCGAATCTTATGAACGTGATGAAAACTAGCTTGACGATAATTCCCAATGTGTCCTCGGGAGCTCCTTCTTCATTATTAGAGTTTGTCCAGGATTATCCTTTGCTACATAAAGGATTGGGCCACCTTGCTGCACTTTATTTACTTTATTTACTTTTGCTCGTTACTATTTATCTTATCACAAAACTATCTATCACCTACTATTTCAGTGCTTGTAGAGAAAACCTTACTGAAAACCGCTTATCATTTCCTTCTGCTCCTCGTTGGGTTCGACACTCTTACTTATCAAAAGGACTACGATAGACCCCCTATACTTGTGGGTCATCAAGACTCTTTTCTGGCGCCGTTGCCGGGGAGCGTAGCGCTCTTGGTGAGTGGAACTTGGTAAGGAAACATTTATATAGTGTGCTGAAATTTTCTCTTACTTGTTACTATGGAAACTAATCCTTTGAGGGGCTTGTTTGGGGTATCTTCACCCCAACCAGAAGAGCCAAGAGATGCTCCTCAACCTACTGAACCTTACGAAAATATTCACTTTGAGATTCCTTCGGGTATGATAGAAAAACTGCTAGCTAATCCTTTTGCAGGAGACAGAACATTGCATCCCGACTTACACCTCATCTTTGTGGATGAAGTTTGTGGATTATTTAAGCTTGAAGGTATTCCCAATGATGTTTTGAAAAGGAAGGTCTTCCCTTTATCTTTGAAGGGAGATGCAATAACACGGTATAGGCTATGTGATGATACAAGATATTGGAATTATAAACGATTGAAGTTGGAATTTCACCAGAAGTTCTATCCTATGCATCTTGTTCATCGTGATCGTAATTACATATATAATTTCTGGCCTCGCGAAGGAGAAAGCATCGCTCAAGCTTGGGGGAGGCTTAAGTCAATGTTGTATTCATGCCCCAATCATGAGCTCTCTCGGGAAATGATTATTCAGAATTTTTATGCTCAGCTTTCTCTTGATAATCGCAACCTGCTTGATACTTCCTATGATGGTTCCTATATGCTGAAGACTATTGATTTCAAATGGGACTTATTGGAAAGAATTAAATGCAACTCTGAAGATTGGGGTTCCAACAATGGTAAGGAGTCAGGTATGACACCTAAGTTTGATTGTGTTAAATCTTTTATGGATATCGATGCTTTCCGTGGATTTAGCTCTAAGTATGGACTTGACTTTGAGATAGTAGCTACTTTTTGTGAAACTTTTGCTACTCACGTTGATCTCCCTAAAGAGAAGTGGTTTAAATATAATCCTCCTGTTGAAGTTAAAGTAGTTGCACCTATTACAGTCGAAGATAAGACTATTACATATAGTGATCCCATTATTCCTATTGCTTATGTTGAAAAACCTCCTTTTCCTGTTAGGATAAAAGATCATGTCAAAGCTTCGACTGTTGTCCGTAAGAGTAATACTAGGACCTATACACCTCCTGAGCAAATTAATGTTGAACCTGGTATTGCTATGATCAAAGATCTTTTGGATGAGGATTTAGATGGGCATGTTATTTCTTTCTATGGTGAAACTGCTAATATTGCCAGGCCCGATACTAAGACACGTAGACCTGTTGTAGGCACGCCTGTTATTTCTATTAAAATAGGAGATCATTGTTATCATGGTTTATGTGATATGGGTGCTAGTGCTAGTGCGATACCTTATGATCTTTACAAAGAAATTATGCACGATATTGCACCTGTTGAATTAGAAGACATTGATGTTACTATTAAGCTCGCTAATAGGGACACCATTAAACCTATTGGGATTGTTAGAGATATTGAAGTCTTGTGTGGGAAGACTAAATACCCTGCTGATTTTCTTGTTCTTGGTTCCCCACAAGACGATTTTTGTCCCATTATTTTTGGTAGACCCTTCTTGAATACTGCTAGTGCTAAGATTGATTGTAAAAAGAAGGTTGTCACTGTTGGCATAGATGGTATGTCTCATGAGTTTAATTTTGCCAAGTTTAGTAGACAACCTCGTGAAAGGGAACCACCTAGTAAGGATGAAATTATTGGTTTTGCTTCCATTGTTGTTCCTCCAACTGATCCGTTAGACCAATATTTGCTAGACCATGAAAATGATATGTTTATGAAGGAAAGGGAAGAAATAGATGAAGTGTTCCTTAAACAAGAACCCATGCTAAAACATAACCTTCCCGTTGAAATTCTTGGGGATCCCCCTCCACCCAAGGGTGATCCCGTGTTTGAACTCAAACCCTTACCTGATAATCTTAAGTATGCTTATCTTGATGAAAAAGAAATATATCCTATTATTACTAGCGCTAACCTTTCAGAGAAAGAAGAAGAAAGATTATTGAAAACTCTGAAGAAGCACACAACTGCTATTGGATATACTCTGGATGATCTTAAGGGCATTAGTCCCACATTATGTCAACACAAAATTTCAGTGGAGAAAGATGCCAAACCAGTTAGAGATCCTCAAAGACGATTAAATCCCAAAATGAAGGAAGTGGTAAGAAAGGAGATACTAAAACTCCTTGAGGCAGGTATTATTTATCCCGTTGCTGATAGTGAATGGGTAAGCCCTGCCCATTGTGCCCCAAAAAAGGGAGGTATTACCGTTGTTCCTAATGATAAAGATGAATTGATCCCGCAAAGAATTATTACAGGTTATAGGATGGTAATTGATTTCCGTAAGTTAAATAAAGCCACTAAGAAAGATCATTACCCTTTACCTTTTATTGATCAAATGCTAGAAAGGCTATCCAAACACACACATTTTTTCTTTTTAGATGGTTATTCTGGCTTCTCTCAGATACCTATTTCAGCGGGGGATCAATCTAAAAGTACTTTTACTTGCCCTTTTGGTACTTTTGCTTATAGACGTATGCCTTTTGGTTTATGTAATGCACCTGCTACCTTTCAAAGATGCATGATGGCTATATTTTTTGATTTTTGTGAAAAGATTAGTGAGGTATTCATGGATGACTTCTCCGTCTATGGATCCTTGATACGTCTCCAACGTATCTATAATTTTTGATTGCTCCATGCTACTTTATCTACTGTTTTAGGCAATATTGGGCTTTATTATCCACTTTTATATTATTTTTGGGACTAACCTATTAACCGGAGGCCTAGCCCAGATTTGTTGTTTTATGCCTATTTCGGTGTTTCGAGGAAAAGGAATATCAGACGGAGTCAAAATGGAACAAAATCAACTGGAGAAGTTAATTTTGGAAGGAAACCAACCTGATGGGCTTGGAGTGCACGCCAGGGGAGTCCCGGGCTGTCCACGAGGGTGGAGGGCGCGCCCTCCCCCATGGGCGCGCCCCCCTACCTCGTGAGCCACCCGGAGGTCCACCGACGTACCCCCTGCACCCATATATACCTACGTACCCTAAAACTTCTAGAGCAGAACATAGATCGGGAGTTCCGCCGCCGCAAGCCTCTGTAGCCACCAAAAACCAATCGGGACCCTATCCCGGCACCCTGCCGGAGGGGGATCCCATCATCGGAGGCCATCTTCATCATCCTGGCGCTATCCATGATGAGGAGGGAGTAGTTCACCCTCGGGGCTAACGGTATGTACCAGTAGCTATGTGTTTGATCTCTCTCTCTCGTGTTCTCTCTCGTGTTCTTCTATGGCACGATCTTGATGTATCCCGAGCTTTGCTATTGTAGTTGGATCTTATGATGTTTCTCCCCCTCTACTCTCTTGTGATGAATTGAGTTTACCCTTTTGAAGTTATCTTATTGGATTGAGTCTTTTATGAACACTTGATGTATGTCTTGCTGGGATAACCGTGGTGACAATGGGTTATTCTATTGATCCACTTGATGTATGTTTTGGTGATCAACTTGCGGGTTTCGTGACACTTGGGAACCTATGCATAGGGGTTGGCACACGTTTTTGACTCTCCGGTAGTAGCTTTGGGGCACTCTTTGAAGTACTTTTATGTTGGTTGGATGAATCTGAGATTGTGTGATGCATATCGTATAATCATGCCCACGGATACTTGAGGTGACAATGGAGTATCTAGGTGACATTAGGGTTTTGGTTGATTTGTATCTTAAGGTGTTATTCTAGTACGAACTCTTTTATAGATAGATCCGAAAGAATAGCTTTGTGGTGGTTTCGTACCCGACCATAATCTCTACGTTTGTTCTCCGCTATTAGTGTCTTTGGAGTGACTCTTTGTCGCATGTTGAGGGCTTGCCATATGTTCTATCTATGTTATTATTGTTGAGAGAACTTACACTAGTGAAAGTATGAACCCTAGGCCTTGTTTCCTATCATTGCAATACCGTTTACGCTCACTTTTACCACTTGCTACCTTGCTGTTTTATATTTTCAGTTTACAAAAAACCTGTATCTACTATCTATTTTGCACTTGTATCTTCATCTCTTCGCCGAACTAGTGCACCTATACAATTTACCATTGTATTGGGTGTGTTGGGTACACAAGAGACTTTTTGTTATTTGGTTGCAGGGTTGTTTGAGAGAGACCATCTTCCTCCTACGCCTCCTACGGATTGATAAATCTTAGGTCATCCACTTGAGGGAAATTTGCTACTGTCCTACAAACCTGTGCACTTGCAGGCCCAACAACGTCTACAAGAAGAAGGTTGTGTAGTAGACATCAAGCTCTTTTCTGGCGCCGTTGCCGGGGAGGCTAGGTAAGTGAAGGTATATCTTTAGATCTTGCAATTGAATCTTTTTGTTTCTTGTTTTAGCACTAGTTTATTTTATAAAAGAAAATTACAAAAAAATGGAATTGAGTTTGTCTCATACGCTTCACCTTTTTAATATCTTTCATGAGTATGATGGAAAGGATAATTGTGCTCAAGTGCTAGAAGAAGAAATCTCTAAAATGTTTGGCACTAAATCTTTGAATGATGAGCATGATTGCAATGTTGTTAGTATGAATTCCTTGAATATCCATGATGCTAATGATATGCAAAGCCACAATCTTGGGGAAGCTATGTTTGATGAATATGATATTTTTTGTCCCCCAAGCTTTGATGAGCAAATTTACTATGATGAAAGCATGCCTCCTATCTATGATGATTATTGTGATGATACGTATGCTATAAAGAAAAAAGTTTGCTTATGTGGAGAGTAGTAAATTTTCTATGCTTCTAGATCATGAAAAGAATGATTTAGGTGTTGGTTATATTGTTGAATTCATTCATGATTCTACTGAAAATTATTATGAGGGAGGAACATATGCTTGTAGGAATTGCAATAATATCAAGTTTTCTCCCTATGTGCTTAAATTTTTGAAGCTATGCTTGTTGTGCCATCCTATGCTAGTTGATTATTGTTCCCATAAGTTGTTTGCTCACAAAATCCCTATGCATAGGAAGTGGGTTAGACTTAAATGTGCTAGTCATATGCTTCATGATGCTCTTTTTATGTTTCGATTCTTATCTTTTATGTGAGCATCATTGTCATCATCATGCCTAGCTAGAAAGGCATTAAAGAAAAGAGCTTGTTGGGAGACAACCCAATATTTATCCTTACTGTTTTTGTGTGTCCACATGATTATGATACTGTAGTAATCATGTTTTATAGCTTTTGTTTCAATAAAGTGCCAAGTAGAACCTTTGGGAAGACTTGGGTGAAGTTTATATGATCTTGCTATGAAAAATAGAAACTTTAGCGCTCATGAGATTAGCTACCATTTTTTACTGGTGAGTGCTTTTAGGTTGATTCTTTTTGAAGATGATTAATAGACAAATTGCTCAGGTCCAGCAATTTATTTCATAATTTTTGGGGTTCCAGAAGTATACGTTTGATACAGATTACTACAGACTGTTCTGTTTTTGACAGATTCTGTTTTCATTGTGTTGTTTGCTTATTTTGATGCATCTATGGCTAGTATTAAGTGGTATGAACCATTATAAGTTGGAGTAAAGTAGATATTACACCAATATGAATTTAGAATGAGTTCATTACAGTACCTAAGTGGTGGTTTTATTTTCTTATACTAACGGAGCTTACGAGTTTTGTTTTGAGTTTTGTGTGGTTGAAGTTTTCAAGTTTTGGGTAAGGATTCTATGGACTATGAAATAAGGAGTGGCAAGAGCCTAAGCTTGGGGATGCCCAAGGCACCCCAAGGTAATATTCAAGGACAACCAAGCAACTAAGCTTGGGGATGCCCCGGAAGGCATCCCCTCTTTCGTCTTCGTTCATCGGTAACTTTACTTGGAGCTATATTTTTATTCACCACATGATATGTGTTTTGCTTGGAACGTCATTATCTTTTGTTAGTTTTTGCTTGCTGTTAGTTAGAATAGTGTTTTTATTCTTTAATTTCAATAAAAAAGTCAAGGATAGCCTTTGACATGCTTATTTTGCTAGTTTGCATGTTGCTGTTTGAAAACAGAAAGTTCACCGCTGTTGCAAAAATTGCCTAGAAAAGTCAGAGAATGGTCTAACGTTGAATATTTTTCCATATTGAGCTCTGATAAATTTATTACAGCGGGAATTTTAGTTCATAATTTTTGGAGTCTGGGAAGTATTGATACTCTTGCATTCTTTACAGACTGTACTGTTTTGGCAGATAGCTGTTATGTTTGCGTTGTTTGCATATGTTTGCCTGTTTAATGATTCTATTTGATGATAGGAGTATTAAATATGCATAGGCATTTAGTATTCAATGTTGAATAATAATTTAAATGATTTGTTACAGTATAAAATGATAAGGTTTTGCATTGGTTTATACTAACCTATCTCACGAGTTCTTGTTGAGTTTGTTGTGAATGAAGCTTTTGATAAAAAGAGAAACCATGATATGAGAGGAATTAAGGAGACACAAAAGTTCAAGCTTGGGGATGCCCAAGGCACCCCAAGATAATATTTCAAGAAGTCTCAAGCATCTAAGCTTGGGGATGCCCCGGTAGGCATCCCACCTTTCTTCTTCAACAACTATCGGTTAGTATCGGTTGAGCCTAAGTTTTTGCTTCTTCACATGAGTTGTGCTATCCTTGCAATGTAGTTTTCTTTAGCTTTGCTTGATGTTTGAATAAAGTATCAAGATCTGAAATTCTTTAATGAGAGAGAGCCATACATGATTTGGAATTGGTTTGAATACTCTATGTGCTTCACTTATATCTTTTGAGCTTGATAATTTTTGCTCTAGTACTTCACTTATATCTTTTAGAGCATGGTGGTAGTTTTATTTTGAAGAAATAGATGAACTCTCATGCTTCACTTATATTATTTTGAGAGTCATTAATAGCATGGTAGTTTGCTTAATGTTAATATACTTGGTGTTCAAGATATATGAACCTTTCTTTTGAGTGAATTGAATACTAAGATAAGTTTGATGCTTGATAATTGTTTTGAGATATGGAGGTGATAATATCAAAGTAAGGCTAGTTGGGTGATTATGAATTTAAAGAATTCTTGTGTTGAAGTTTGTGATTCCTGTAGCATGCACGTATGGTGAACCGCTTTGTGATGAAGTTGGAGCACAATTTTATTTATTGATTGTCTTCCTTATGAGTGGCGGTCGGGGACGAGCGATGGTCTTTTCCTACCAATCTACCCCCCTAGGAGCATGCGCGTAGTGCTTTGGTTTTTGATGACTTCTAAATTTTTGCAACAAGTGCATGAGTTCTTGTGATTAATGTTGAGTCCATGGATTATACGCACCCTTTCACCCTTCCATTATTGCTAGCCTATCTTGTGTCGCGCAACTTTCGCCGGTACCATACACCCACCATATACCTTCCTCAAAACAGCCACCATACCTACCTATCATGGCTTTTCCATAGCCATTCCGAGATATATTGCCATGCAACTTTCCACCGTTCTGTTTATTATGACATGCTCCATCATTGTCATATTGCTAGCATGATCATGTAGTGGACATCGTATTTGTGGCAAGGCCACCTTCATAATTTTCATACATGTCGCTCTTGATTCATTGCATATCTCGGTACACCGCCGGAGGCATTCATATAGAGTCATACTTTGTTCTAAGTATCGAGTTGTAATTGTTGAGTTGTAAGAAAAATAGAAGTGTGATGATCATCATTATTAGAGCATTGTCCCAAGTGAGGAAAGGATGATGGAGACTATGATTCCCCCATAAGTCGGGATGAGACTCCGGGAGAAATAAAATAAAAGAGGCCAAAGAAGCCCAAATAAAAAAAAGAAAAAAAAAGAGGCCATAAAAAATGGAAAAGGCCCAAATAAAAAAATGAGAGAAAAAGAGAGAAGGGGCAATGCTACTATCCTTTTACCACACTTGTGCTTCAAAGTAGCATCGTGATCTTCATGATAGAGAGTCTCCTATGTTGTCACTTTCATATACTAGTGGGCATTTTTCATTATAGAACTTGGCTTGTATATTCCAATGATGGGCTTCCTCAAAAGTGCCCTAGGTCTTCGTGAGCAAGCAAGTTGGATGCACACCCACTTAGTTTCTTTTTTTGAGCTTTCATATACTTATAGCTCTAGTGCATCCGTTGCATGGCAATCCCTACTCACTCACATTGATATCTATTGATGGGCATCTCCATAGCCCGTTGATACGCCTAGTTCATGTGAGACTATCTTCTCCTTTTTTGTCTTCTCCACAACCACCATTCTATTCCACCTATAGTTCTATGTCCATGGCTCACGCTCATGTATTGCGTGAAAGTTGAAAGAGTTTTGAGATTACTAAAGTATGAAACAATTGCTTGGCTTGTCATCGGGGTTGTGCATGATTAAATACTTTGTGTGATGAAGATAGAGCAGCAGCCAGACTATATGATTTTGTAGGGATGAACTTTCTTTTGCCATGCTATTTTGAGAATACATGATTGCTTTGATTAGTATGCTTGAAGTATTATTATTTTTATGTCAATACAAACTTTTTTCTTGAATATTTCGGATCTGAATATTCATATCACAATTAAGAAGATTTATATTGAAATTATGCCAAAGTATCACTCCGCATCAAAAATTCTTTTTTATCATTTACCTACTCGAGGACGAGCAGGAATTAAGCTTGGGGATGCTTGATACGGCTCCAATGTATCTATAATTTTTGATTGCTCCATGCTACTTTATCTACTGTTTTAGGCAATATTGGGCTTTATTATCCACTTTTATATTATTTTTGGGACTAACCTATTAACCAGAGGCCCAACCCAGATTTGCTGTTTTATGCCTTTTTCAGTGTTTCGAGGAAAAGGAATATCAGACGGAGTCAAAACGGAACAAAATCAACCGGAGAAGTTAATTTTGGAAGGAAACCAACCTGATGGGCTTGGAGTGCACGCCAGGGGAGTTCCGGGCTGTCCACGAGGGTGGAGGGCACGCCCCCCTACCTCGTGAGCCACCCGGAGGTCCACCGACGTACCCCCTGCACCCATATATACCTACGTACCCTAAAACTTCTAGAACAGAAGATAGATCGGGAGTTCCGCCGCCGCAAGCCTCTGTAGCCACCAAAAACCAATCGGGACCCTGTTCCGGCACCCTACCGGAGGGGGATCCCATCATCGGAGGCCATCTTCATCATCCCGGCGCTATCCATGACGAGGAGGGAGTAGTTCACCCTCGGGGCTGAGGGTATGTACCAGTAGCTATGTGTTTGATCTCTCTCTCTCGTGTTCTCTCTCGTGTTCTTCTATGGCACGATCTTGATGTATCCCGAGCTTTGCTATTGTAGTTGGATCTTATGATGTTTCTCCCCCTCTACTCTCTTGTGATGAATTGAGTTTACCCTTTTGAAGTTATCTTATTGGATTGAGTCTTTTATGAACACTTGATGTATGTCTTGCGTGGGATAACCGTGGTGACAATGGGTTATTCTATTGATCCACTTGACGTATGTTTTGGTGATCAACTTGCGGGTTTCGTGACACTTGGGAACCTATGCATAGGGGTTGGCACACGTTCTTGACTCTCCAGTAGTAGCTTTGGGGCACTCTTTGAAGTACTTTTATGTTGGTTGGATGAATCTGAGATTTTGTGATGCATATCGTATAATCATGCCCATGGATACTTGAGGTGACAATGGAGTATCTAGGTGACATTAGGGATTTGGTTGATTTGTATCTTAAGGTGTTATTCTAGTACGAACTCTTTTATAGATAGATCCGAAAGAATAGCTTTGTGGTGCTTTCGTACCCGACCATAATCTCTACGTTTGTTCTCCGCTATTAGTGTCTTTGGAGTGACTCTTTGTCGCATGTTGAGGGCTTGTCATATGTTCTATCTATGTTATTATTGTTGAGAGAACTTACACTAGTGAAAGTATGAACCCTAGGCCTTGTTTCCTATCATTGCAATACCGTTTACGCTCACTTTTACCACTTGCTACCTTGCTGTTTTTATATTTTCAGTTTACAAAAAACCTATATCTACTATCTATTTTGCACTTGTATCTTCATCTCTTCGCCGAACTAGTGCACCTATACAATTTACCATTGTATTGGGTGTGTTGGGGACACAAGAGACTTTTTGTTATTTGGTTGCAGGGTTGTTTGAGAGAGACCATCTTCCTCCTATGCCTCCTACGGATTGATAAACCTTAGGTCATCCAGTTGAGGGAAATTTGCTACTGTCCTACAAACCTGTGCACTTGCAGGCCCAACAACGTCTACAAGAAGAAGGTTGTGTAGTAGACATCAATCCTCTTTTGATGATTGTTTGAGCAACCTTGATCGAGTTTTGCAGAGATGTGAAGACACTAGTCTCGTCCTGAATTGGGAAAAGTGTCACTTTATGGTTAATGAAGGCATTGTTGATGCTATTGAAAAGATGCCATGTCCCAAGGACATAAAAGGTATAAGAAGTTTTCTTGGTCACGCCGGTTTTTATAGGAGGTTCATTAAGGACTTTTCTAAAATCTCTCGACCTCTGACTAATTTATTGCAAAAAGATATTTCTTTTGTCTTTGATGATGATTGTGTAGAAGCATTTGTAACACTTAAGAAGGCTTTGATCAGTGCACCTATTGTTCAGCCACCTGATTGGAATTTACCTTTTGACATTATGTGCGATGCTAGTGATTATGCCGTAGGTGCTGTTTTAGGGCAAAGAGTCGATAAGAAATTGAATGTTATCTAGTATGCTAGTAAGACTCTTGATACTGCCTAGAGAAATTATGCTACCACTGAAAAAGAATTGTTAGCAGTTGTGTTTGCATGTGATAAGTTTAGACCTTATATTGTTGATTCCAAAGTTACTATTCACACCGATCATGCTGCTATTAAATATCTTATGGAAAAGAAAGATGCTAAGCCTAGACTCATTAGATGGGTTCTCTTGCTCCAAGAATTTGACTTGCATATTATTGATAGAAAGGGAGCTGAGAACCCCGTTGCAGACAACTTGTCTAGGCTAGAGAATGTTCTTGATGACCCACTGCCTATTAATGATAGTTTTCCTGATGAACAATTAGCGGTCGTCAATGCTTCTCGTACTGCTCCTTGGTATGCTGATTATGCTAATTACATTGTTGCTAAATATATACCTCCTAGTTTCACATACCAGCAAAAGAAAAAGTTCTTTTATGATTTAAGACATTACTTCTGGGATGATCCACACCTTTATAAAGAAGGAGTAGATGGTATTATTAGATGTTGTGTGCTTGAGCATGAACAGGAACAAATCCTACGCAAGTGTCACTCCGAATCCTATGGAGGACACCACGCTGGAGACAGAACTGCACACAAGGTACTACAATCTGGTTTTTATTGGCCTACTCTTTTCAAAGATGCTCGTAGGTTTGTCTTATCTTGTGATGAATGTCAAAGAATAGGTAACATTAGTAGACGCCAAGAAATGCCTATGAATTATTCTCTTGTTATTGAACCATTTGATGTATGGGGCTTTGATTATATGGGACCTTTTCCTGCCTCCAATGGTTATACACATATTTTAGTTGCTGTTGATTACGTTACTAAGTGGGTAGAAGCTATTCCAACTAGTAGTGCTGATCATAACACCTCTATTAAAATGCTTAAAGAAGTATTTTCCCGAGGTTTGGAGTCCCTAGATATCTTATGACTGATGGTGGTTCACACTTTATTCATGGTGCTTTCCGTAAGATGCTTGCTAAGTATGATGTCAATCATAGAATCGCACCTCCTTATCACCCACAGTCTAGTGGTCAAGTAGAGTTGAGCAATAGAGAGCTCAAATTAATTTTGCAAAAGACTGTGAATAGATCTAGAAAGAATTGGTCCAAAATACTTGATGATGCATTATGGGCCTATAGAACTGCAAACAAAAATCCTATGGGTATGCCTCCATATAAGATGGTTTATGAAAAAGCATGTCATTTACCTCTTGAACTTGAACATAAAGTATATTGGGCTATTAAAGAGCTCAATTATGACTTCAAACTTGCCGGTGAGAAGAGGTTGTTTGATATTAGCTCACCTGATGAATGGAGAACCCAAGCATATGAGAATGCTAAGCTTTTCAAAGATAAAGTCAAACGCTGGCATGATAAGAGGATACAGAAGCGTGAATTTAACGTAGGAGATTATGTGTTATTGTTCAACTCTCGTTTAAGATTTTTTGCAGAAAAACTTCTCTCAAAATGGGAAGGTCCCTACATTATCGAGGAGGTCTATCGTTCTGCTGCTATAAAAATCAACAACTTTGAAGGCACAAATCCGAGGGTGGTAAATGGCCAAAGAATTAAACATTATATTTCAGGTAATCCTATCAATGTTGAGCCTAATATTATTGAAACCATAACCCCTGAGGAATACATAAAAGGCACTTTCCAGAACGTTCCAGACTCCAAAAAGGCATAGGTATGTGGTACGGTAAGTAAACCGACTCCAAAACAACTCTAATGGCAATTTTTATCAGTTTTGGATTATTTAAGGATTTTAGGAAGAAAGAAGTAGTCCTAAAGGGGCACGAGGCTCCCACGAGAGAGGAGGGAACGCCCCCCCTGTAGGGCGCGCCCCCCTATCTCGTGGGCACCTCGTGTGCCTCCCGGACTCCGTTTTCTTGTATGTTATGTATTTTGGTCGGTAAAAATTCATTATATATACTCCCGAAGGTTTTGACTACCGTATCACGCAAATATCCTCTGTTTTCGTTTCGAGTTGTTTCTGTTGCAGATTTAGAGCACCATGACTTCCCCCTCCTCCAACAACGAAGACAAGGATGCTTGGCTATTGAAGATAGAGTTGAAAAGAGAGGAACCAGAAGAGATCAATAAGGATGAAGGAATCAAGAAGGCCATGGAGGCTCAAGCCCCGGTGGTGAAAGAAGAAGACATCCCTCAACCTTTACCTAACCTTTTCACTCCAACCGAGATTGAAGCTTTCAAGATGATTGAGTTAGCCCGCATACAGAACAAGTACCTCACAGAGGAGAATATTTTGTTGAAAGATCATATTGCTGGGCTCAAGGGCACTATCCGCAAGTTGGAGGAGCTTTTACGCTCGATGTGCAATTATCCACCTTCATCACCTCCGAAGAACTAATCACATGGGTATGGGCACTCCCCTTGGCAACTACCAAGCTTGGGGGAGGTGCCCCGGTATCGTATCACCATCACACTCCTATCTTTACCACTTTATTTAGTTCGATCCTTTTAGTAGTATCGTGATCTATTAGTAGTTGAAGTTTTGATATCAAGTAGTTTTGAGTTTTGCTTTGTGATCTCTTTTTGTAATCGAGTCCGTGTGCTATCTATAATAAAGATTAGTATTGAGTCAAGGGCTTTGCTATGTTACTATGATCTTGAAAAAGTAGAAAGAACAAAAGAGTTCATATTGATCTTATGGATAGTGATAACCTCACACATAGAAAGTATGAGGCATAAAAATTGTTGAGAGTTGATGAACGTAGCCTTGGGCATCGTTGCAATTAATAGGAAGTGATAAGGAAAGAGGGGTTCACATATAAATATATTATCTTGGACATCTTTTATGATTGTGAAGCACTCATTAAGTATGACATGCTAAAAGAGTTGACGTTGGACAAGGAAGACAATGTAATTTTTCTGACATCTCAGTTAAAGTATATTGTCATTGACCTTCCAAACATGTTGAGCTTGCCTTTCCCCCTCATGCTAGCCAAATTCCTTGCACCAAGTAGAGATACTACTTGTGCTTCCAAATATCCTTAAGCCCAGTTTTGCCATGAGAGTCCACCATACCTACCTATGGATTGAGTAAGATCCTTCAAGTAAGTTGTCATCGGTGCAAGCAATAAAAATTGCTCTCTAAATATGTATGACTTATTAGTGCAGAGAAAATAAACTTTGTACGAACTTGTTGTGGAAGTAATAAAAGCGACGGATTGCATAATAAAGGTCCACATACAAGGGGAAATATAAAGTGATGTTCTTTTGCACTAAGACTTTATGCATCAACCCTAAACGCGCATGACAACCTATGCTTCCCTCTGCGAAGGGCCTATCTTTTACTTTATGTTTTACCCTATGCTTGAGTCAAGGTGATCCTCACCTTTCCCTTTTTCATTTTATCCTTTGGCAAGCTCTTTGTGTTTGAAAGATCATGATACATATATCCAATTGGATGTAAGTTGGCATAGGCTATTATTGTTGACATCACCTAAAGGTGTATACGTTGGGAGGCAACACAATAAGCCCCTATCTTTCTCAGTGTCTGGCTGAAACTCTATAACCACAAGTATTGCATGAGTGTTAACAATTATAGGGGACTACGAGATAGTTGAGTATGTGAGCTTACTGAAAAGCTCTATTATTGACTTTTTCTGATATTATGATAAATTGCAATTATTTCAATGACTGAGATTATAGTTTGTTAGTTCCCAATGAAGTTTTTGAACCATACTTGACATTGTGACTTGCTTATTACTCGAACATAGGAAATCATATGACGAAATCCATATATGTTTGTTGTTATTAGAATGACCATGATGCCCTCATGTCCGTATTTTATTTTATCGACACCTCTATCTCTAAACATGTGGACATATTTTTCGATTTCGGCTTCTGCTTGAGGACAAGCGAGGTCTAAGCTTGGGGGAGTTGATACGTCCATTTTGCATCATGCTTTTATATCAATATTTATTGCATTATGGGCTGTTATTACACATTATATCTCAATACTTATGGCTATTCTCTCTTATTTTACAAGGTTTACCATGAAGAGGGGGAATGCCGGCAGCTGGGATTCTGGCTAGAAAAGGAGCAAACGTTGGAAACCTATTCTGCACAACTCCAAAAGACCTGAGACTCCATGAAACAACTTTTCAAATTTAATAAGAATTATTGGGAAAAAGAAATAGGCCAGGGGGCCCACACCCTATCTAGGAGACAGGGGGCGCGCCCCCTCCTGTAGGGCGCGCCCCCCTATCTCTTGGGCCCCCTGGTGGGCTTCCGCCTGCCATCTTCTGCTATATGAAGGGTTTTCACCTGGAAAAAATCATGGGCAAGCTTACGGGACAAAACTCCGCCGCCACAAGGCGGAACCTTGGCGGAATCAATCTAGGGCTCTGGCGGAGCTGTTCTGCCGGGGACACTTTCCTTCGGGAGGGGGAAATCATCACCAATGATCCTATCATTCGGAGGGGATCAATCTCCATCAACATCTTCACCAGCACCATCTCATCTCAAAACCCTAGTTCATCTCTTGTATCCAATCTTGTATCAAAACCACAAATTGGTACCTGTGGGTTGCTAGTAGTGTTGATTACTCCTTGTAGTTGATGCTATTTGGTTTACTTGGTGGAAGATCATATGTTCAGATCCTTTATGCATATTATTACCCCTCTAATTATGAACATGAATATGCTTTGTGAGTAGTTATGTTTGTTCCTAAGGACATGGGCGAAGTCTTGCTATTAGTAGTCATGTGAATTTGGTATTCGTTCGATATTTTGATGAGAGGTATGTTATCTCTCCTCTAGTGGTGTTATGTAAACGTCGACTACATGAAACTTCACCATTATTTGGGCCTAGAGGAAGGCATAGGGAAGTAATAAGTAGATGATGGGTTGCTAGAGTGACAGAAGCTTAAACCCTAGTTTATGCGTTGCTTCGTTAGGGGTTGATATGGACCCATATGTTTAATGTTGTGGTTAGGTTTACCTTAATACTCCTTTTGTAGTTGCAGATGCTTGCGATAGGGGTTAATCATAAGTGGGATGCTTGTCCATGTTAGGGCAGTACCCAAGTGTCGGTCCACCCACATATCAAATTATCAAAGTACCGAACGCGAATCTTATGAACGTGATGAAAACTAGCTTGACGATAATTCCCAATGTGTCCTCGGGAGCTCCTTCTTCATTATTAGAGTTTGTCCAGGCTTATCATTTGCTACATAAAGGATTGGGCCACCTTGCTGCACTTTATTTACTTTATTTACTTTTGCTCGTTACTATTTATCTTATCACAAAATTATCTATCACCTACTATTTCAGTGCTTGCAGAGAAAACCTTACTGAAAACCGCTTATCATTTCCTTCTGCTCCTCGTTGGGTTCGACACTCTTACTTATCGAAAGGACTACGATAGATCCCCTATACTTGTGGGTCATCAAGCGTCTCTTGATGTGTTTGGTTCTCTTGTGAAATCTAGATTCCTTTGCCAAGGGAATTGCACCAGTATTGTAACACAAGATTTTCATTGGACCCGATGCACTAGGTATGACACCGAGATCGGATATGAACTCCTTCACCCAAACTCCTTCATTTGATGCTTCCGAAGCAGAAATGTACTCCGCTTCACACGTAGATCCCGCCACGACGCTTTGCTTGGAACTGCACCAACTGATAGCTCCTCCATTCAATAAAAATATGTATCTGGTTTGCAATTAGAGTCATCCGGATAAGTGTCAAAGCTTGCATTGACGTAACCATTTATGACGAGCTCCTTTTCACCTCCATAAACGAGAAACATATCCTTAGTCCTTTTCAGGTATTTCAGGATGTTCTTGACCGCTGTCCAGTGCTCCACTCCAGGATTACTTTGGTACCTCCCTGCTATGCTTATAGCAAGGCACACATCAGGTCTGGTACACAACATTGCATACATGATTGAACCTATAGCTGAAGCATAGGGAATGACTTTCATTTTCTCTCTATCTTCTGCTGTGGTTGGGCATTGAGTCTGACTCAACTTCACGCCTTGTAACACAGGCAAGAACCCTTTCTTTGACTGATCCATTTTGAACTTCTTCAAAACTTTATCAAGGTATGTGCTTTGTGAAAGTCTAGTTAAGCGTCTTGATCTGTCTCTATAGATCTTGATGCCCAATATGTAAGCAGCTTCACCGAGGTCTTTCATAGAAAACTCTTATTCAGGTATCCCTTTATGCTATCCAGAAATTCTATATTATTTCCAATCAACAATATGTCATCCACATATAATATTAGAAATGCTACAGAGCTCCCACTCACTTTCTTGTAAATACAGGCTTATCCAAAAGTCTGTATAAAACCATATGCTTTGATCACACTATCAAAGCGTTTATTCTAACTCTGAGAGGCTTGCACCCGTCCATAAATGTATTGCTGGAGCTTGCACACTTTGTTAGCACCCTTTGGATAAAAAAAACCTTCTGGTTGCATCGTATACAACTCTTCTTCCAGAAATCCATTCAGGAATGCAGTTTTGACATCCATTTGCCAAATTTCATAATCATAAAATGCGGCAATTGCTAACATGATTCGGACAGACTTAAGCATCGCTACGGGTGAGAAAGTCTCATCATAGTAAAGTCCTTGAATTTGTCGAAAACCTTTCGCAACAAGTCGAGCTTTGTAAACGGTAACATTACCGTCTGTGCCGGTCTTCTTCTTAAAGATCCATTTATTTTCTATGGCTTGTCGATCATCAGGCAAGTCCACCAAAGTCCATACTTTGTTCTCATACATGGATCCCATCTTAGATTTCATGGCCTCAAGCCATTTCACGGAATCTGGGCTCATCATCGCTTCCTCATAGATCATAGGTTCACCATGGTCTAGTAACATGACTTCCAGAACAGGATTACCGTACCACTCTGGTGTGGATCTTACTCTGGAAGACCTACGAGGTTCGGTAGTAACTTGATCTGAAGTTTCATGATCATCATCATTAACTTCCTCACTAATTGGTGTAGGAATCACTAGAACTGATTTATGTGATGAACTACTTTCCAATAAGGGAGAAGGTGCAATTACCTCATAAAGTTCTACTTTCCTCCCACTCACTTCTTTTGAGAGAAACTCCTTCTCTAGAAAGGATCCATTATTAGCAACAAAGATCTTGTCTTCGGATCTGTGATAGAAGGTGTACCCAACAGTTTCCTTTGGGTATCCTATGAAGACGCACTTCTCCGATTTGGGTTAGAGTTTATCAGGTTGAAGCTTTTTCACATAAGCATCGCAGCCCCAAACTTTAAGAAACGACAACTTTGGTTTCTTTCCAAACCACATTTCATAAGGCGTCGTCTCAACGGATTTTGATGGTGCCCTATCTAAAGTGAATGCATCCGTCTCTAAAGCATAACCCCAAAATGATAGCGGTAAATCAGTAAGAGACATCATAGATCGCACCATATCTCATAAAGTACGGTTACGATGTTCAGACGCACCATTTCGCTGTGGTGTTCCAGGTGGCGTTAGTTGTGAAACTATCCCATGTTGTTTCAAATAAAGACCAAACTCGTAACTCAAATATTCACCTCCACGATCAGATCATAGAAACTTTATTTTCTTGTTATGATGATTTTCCACTTCACTATGAAATTCTTTGAACTTCTCAAATGTTTCAGACTTATGCTTCATTAAGTAGATATAACCATATCTGCTCAAATCATCTATGAAGGTAAGAAAATAACGATACCCGCCACGAGCCTCAACACTCATTGGACCGCATACATCAGTATGTATTATTTCCAATAAGTCATTAGCTCGTTCCATTGTTCCGGAGAACGGAGTTTTAGTCATCTTGCCCATAAGGCACCGTTCGCAAGCACCATGTGATTCATAATCAAGTGATTCCAAAAGTCCATCAGCACGGAGTTTCTTCATGCGCTTTACACCGATATGACCCAAACGGCAGTGCCACAAATAAGTTGCACTATCATTATCAACTTTGCATCTTTTGGCTTCAATATGATGAATATGTGTGTCATCATTATCGAGATTCAACAAAAATAGACCACTCATCAAGGGTGCATGACCATAAAAGATATTACTCATATAAATAGAACAACCATAATTCTCTGATTTAAATGAATAACCATCTCTCATCAAGCAAGATCCAGATATAATGTTCATGCTCAATGCTGGCACCAAATAATAATTATTCAGGTCTAAAACTAATCCCGATGGTAGATGTAGAGGTAGCGTGCCGACAAAGATTATATCGACCTTGGAACCATTTCCCACACGCATCGTCACCTCATCCTTAGCCGATCTTCGTTTAATTCGTAGCCCCTGTTTCGAGTTGCAAATATGAGCAACAGAACCAGTATCAAATACCCAGGCGCTACTACGAGCATTGGTAAGGTACACATCAATAACATGTATATCAAATATACCTTTCACTTTGTCATCCTTCTTATCCGCCAAATACTTGGGGCAGTTCCGCTTCCAGTGACCAGCCCTTTGCAGTAGAAGCACTCAGTTTCAGGCTTAGGTCCAAACTTGGGTTTCTTCTCTTGAGCAGCAACCTTTTTGCCGTTCTTCTTGAAGTTCCCCTTCTTCCCTTTGCCCTTTTTCTTGAAACTAGTGGTCTTGTTGACCATCAACACTTGATGCTCCTTCTTGATTTCAACCTCTGCAGCCTTTAGCATTGTGAATAGCTCAGGAATTGTCTTGTTCATCCCTTGCATATTATAGTTCATCACAAAGCTTTTATAGGTTGGTGGCAGTGATTAAAGAACTCTGTCAATGACACTATCATCAGGAAGATTAACTCCCAGCTGAGTCAAGTGATTATGGTACCCAGACATCCTGAGTATGTGTTCGCTAACAGAATTATTCTCCTCCATTTTTCAGCTATAGAACTTGTTGGAGACTTCATATCTCTCAACTCGGGCATTTTCTTGAAATGTTAACTTCAACTCTTCGAACATCTCATATGCTCCATGACGTTCAAAACGCCTTTGAAGTCCCGATTCTAAGCCGTAAAGCATGGCACACTGAACTATCAAGTAGTCATCAACACGTGTCTGCCAGGCATTCACAATGTCTGCAGTTGCTGGCGCAGGTGGTACACCTAACGGTGCTTCCAAGACGTAATTCTTCTGTGCAACAATGAGGATAATCCTTAAGTTACGGACCATGTCTGTGTAGTTGCTTCCATCATCTTTCAACTTAGCTTTCTCTAGGAACGCATTAAAATTCAAAGGAACGGTAGCACGGGCCATTGATCTACAATAACATAGACATGCAAAATAACTATCAGGACTAAGTTCATGATAAATTAAAGTTCAATTAATCATATTACTTAAGAACTCCCACTTAGATAGACATCCCTCTAGTCATCTAAATGATCACGTGATCCAAATCAACTAAACCATGTCTAATCATCACGTGAGATGGAGTAGTTTTCAATGGTGAACATCACTATGTTGATCATATCTACTATATGATTCACGTTCGACCTTTCGGTCTCAGTGTTCCGAGGCCATATCTGCATATGCTAGGCTCGTCAAGTTTAACCCGAGTATTCTGCATGTGCAAAACTGGCTTGCACCTGTTGTATGTGAACATAGAGCTTATCACACCCGATCATCACGTGGTGTCTCGGCACGACGAACTGTAGCAACGGTGCATACTCAGGGAGAACACTTGTACCTTGAAATTTAGTAAGGGATCATCTTATAATGCTACCGCCGTATTAAACAAAATAAGATGCATAAAAGATAAACATCACATGCAATCAGAATATGTGACATGATATGGCCATCATCATCTTGTGCTCATGATCTCCATCACCAAAGCATCGTCATGATCTCCATCGTCACCGGCGCGACACCTTGATCTCCATCGTAGCATCGTTGTCGTCTCGCCAACTATTGTTACTATGAATATCGCTACCGCTTAGTGATAAAGTAAAACAATTACATGGCGATTGCATTGCATACAATAAAACGACAACCATATGGCTCCTACCAGTTGCTGATAACTTTGTTACAAAACATGATCATCTCGTACAACAATTTATATCACATCATGCCTTGACCATATCACGTCATAGCAAGCCCTGCAAAAACAAGTTAGGCGTCCTCTACTTTGTTGTTGCAAGTTTTTACGTGGCTTGTACGGGCTTCTAGCAAGAACCGTTCTTACCTACGCATCAAAACCACAACAATTTTTTGTCAAGTGTGATGTTTTAACCTTCAACAAGGACCGGCCGTAGTCAAACTTGATTCAACTAAAGTTGCAAAAACAGACACCCGCCAGCCACCTTTGTGCAAAAGCACGTCGATAGAACCAGTCTCATGAATGCGGTCATGTAATGTCGGTCCGGGCCGCTTCATCCAACAATACCGCCGAATCAAAGTAAGATGTTGGTGGTAAGCAGTATGACTATTATCACCCACAACTCTTTGTGTTCTACTCGTGCATATAACATCTACGCATAGACCTGGCTCGGATACCACTGTTGGGGAATGCAGTAATTTCAAAAAAAAAATCCTACGATCACGCAAGATCTATCTAGGTGATGCATAGAAACGAGAGGGGAGAGTGTGTACACGTACCCTCGTAGACCGAAAGCGTAAGCGTTTCAATAACGCGGTTGATGTAGTTGAACGTCTTCGCGATCCAACCGATCCAAGTACTGAACGTATGACACCTCCGCATTCAGCACACATTCAGCTCGATGACGTCCCTCATACTCTTGATTCAGTTGAGGACGAGGGTGAGTTCCGTCAGCATGATGGTGTGGCGACGGTGATGGTGATGCTATCGGTGCAGGGCTTCACCTAAGCTCTATGATGGCATGATCGAGGTGTGTAACTGTGGAGGGGGGCACCGCACACGGTTGGGAGAGAAACTTGTGTGTTCTAGGGTGCCCCCTGCCCCCGTATATAAAGGTGCAAGGGAGGCTGGCCGGTCCTCCTAGGCGCGCCCCCAAAAGGGGAATCCTACTAGGACTCCAAGTCCTAGTAGGTTTCCACCTAGATGGAGAGAGGGGGAAGGAAGGGGAGGGAGAGGGAGAAGGAAAGGGGGGTGCCGCCCCCCTCCTAGTCCAATTCGGACCCAAGGGGGAGGGAGCGCGCGGCATATGCCCTGGCCTCCCCTCTCTCTCTCTCTCTCCACTAAGTCCCATCGAGGCCCATTAGTTCCCCCAGGGGGTTCCGGTAACCCTCCTGCACTCCGGTTTTATCCGAAACTTCTCCGGAACACTTCCAGTGTCCGAATATAGTCGTCCAATATATCAATATTTATGTATCGACCATTTAGAGACTCCTCGTCATGTCCGTGATCTTATCCAGGATTCCTAAAAAACTTCGGTCGTCAAAAACACATAACTCATAATACATATCGTCATCGAACATTAACCGTGCGGACCCTACGGGTTCGAGAACTATGTAGACATGACCGAGACACATCTCCGGTAAATAACCGATAGCGGAACCTGTATGCCCATATTGGCTCCTACATATTCTACGAAGATCTTTATCGGTCAAACCGCATAACAACATATGTTGTTCCCTTTGTCATCGGTATGTTACTTGCCCGAGATTCGATCGTCGGTATCATCATACCTAGTTCAATTTCGTTACTGGAAAGTCTTTTTACTCGTTCCGTAATACTTCATCCAGTAACTAAATCATTAGTCACAATGCTTGCAAGGCTGATAGTGATGAGCATTACCGAGAGGCCCAGAGATACCTCTCCAAAACACGGAGTGACAAATCCTAATCTCGATCTATGCCAACCCAACAAACACCTTCGAAGACACCTGTAGAGCACCTTTATAATCACCCATTTACGTTGTGATGTTTGGTAGCACACAAAGTGTTCCTCCGGTATTTGGGAGTTGCATATCTCATAGTTCGAGGAACTTGTATAAGTCATGAAGAAAGCAGTAGCAATGAAACTGTAACGATCATAATGCTAAGCTAACGTATGGGTCATGTACATCACATCATTCTCCTAATGATGTGATCTCGTTCATCAAATGACAACACATGTCTATGGTTAGGAAACATAACCATCTTTGATTAACGAGCTAGTCAAGTAGAGGCATACTAGGGACAATATGTTTTGTCTATGTATTCACACATGTACTAAGTTTCTGGTTAATACAATTCTAGCATGAATAAGAAACATTTATCATGAAATAAGGAAATAAATATTAACTTTATTATTGCCTCTAGGGCATATTTCCTTCAAATTTTAGGACGACGAGGAAGGGCATTAACAGGCCAACTGCTGAGTGGCTAGTTAGACTACAGCCGTACGTTATAGAATGGGAGATAGCAAACACACATCTATGGCACGAGAATGTCGAGTTTGATCTCGATGAATTCAATCTCTATTTGCGGCGCTACATGACCGGAACACGGTTACACATCGTTGAGCACTCTCACCCAGATGAGATACCTGACCCTAGTTCATTGGATATGTACCTGAGCTACCATACTTCGAGCTCTAAGCCGTGCTAAGATATATTCTCTTTAAGTAAAGTTGTCACATACTTTGACGTGCATACATAATAATCGTCATGAAAATTTTCAGGCTGACTTGACACTCAGACTCTACGACGACGTGACCACCTTTGGACGATCACTGTCGTCTGGACCTCTTCTTCAGCACCGGCCTATGTTACAACCCTTCTTGGCATGTATGCAGACAAGATACGAGCTATCTACGAGGCTATCACGTACACCCGGAGAAGTGACGTTGTTCACCACCAGCAGCAGTCGCGTCCCTCCACGCACCGACATCAGCCACGTCCACGTCTAGCACATCAGCCGACGACCAGGCCACCCTCCTGACCAACTTGGCAGTTTGATGTGGGAGCACCCACAACACTATGGTCCCACGTTGAGCTTTGTGTTTTCTCCACAGCCACAGTAGCAGGGTCCCTCTTCGAGCTTCATGCTTCAGCATAGCAGCCGTCATAGCCAGCAGGTATGTCTCTTCATATTTATTGTTTTCAATATTAATTGAGGCGACCTCATTCTTCATGACTTAACGTTCCCTCCTGTAGGAGCCTACAGATATCATGCGTCTATGTCGGGATCCACGTGGGGGAGTGATCAACATCCTGAGGAGAACATACATGATCAGATGTCGCAGCACACCCTGTGGATGAACATGTTTTTGACTCCTCCACCTGGCCCCACACAGGATACACAGTATGACCAGGGCAAGTCTGAGATTCCTCCTCGTAACATTAGGCCACCCCACAGGTTGGGATGGTCAACGCCTCAAGCACCACCTGCGCGCCAGGGCAGTCGTTGTTAGTGACGCTTCTATCTATCAGTAGAGACATGACCATCTAACTTATGTATGAGACTTATGTCTATTCTATGTATGAGACAAATGACTATGTACTTATGTATGAGACATATGCCTACTCTATTTTAGTACTCTATTATCCAAACTACAACATCATATTTAGATAGAGCATAATGCTCCTACAATAAGATAGTACAAACAACTGGATACAACTACATCTAAATTAAACGGTAGGTAGGACTGAACTTACAACTTACAACTTAAAAACTACATGAAGTCATCATCGTCATCCTCCATCGATGCAGAACTCTTGCCCTTCGACGATGCAGAACTCTTGCCCTTCGACGATGCAGAACTCTTGACCGACGGAATGAAAATATCGTCTTCATCCTCGTTGTCGGCAGTACATAAAAAAGTTTGTTTTGCTACAAACTTTAGGTATGTTTCACTCTTAGATTGTTGCTTCATCCATCTTCCCTGCAACCTTAGAAGTTCTTTCCATATCTCCTCAAAGGTCCTGGAAGGCCACCCTCACCTACTTAATGTGTGAGCCAGCTCATTCAGTAGGGTGTTATTACTGATGAGTTTGTCCCACGGAACTAATATGTTGTCTACCCTGAAATCGGCGGCTAAATCCAGAAGACATTGGGACATATGAGGGTGAAAACTACGGCCAAAAGGATATCCGGACATCTTTGTGAGACTACGAGACTACACTAGAATGCTTACCAACGTTAGCGTCGAGGGTGTTTTATAGGTTGAGAACACAAAGAAAGGCGGGAACTCGGAAGCGGGGAAATATGGCGGGAGATACTGGCGGGAACTAGAGAGCGAGAAAATATGGCGGGAGATACTGGCGGGAACTAGAGAGCGGGAAAATATGGCGGGAACGAGCAAAGCGAGAAAATATAGCGGCCCGAGAATAAAGCGGAAAATGTAGGGGGGGTAGAAAATGAGTGCATGCACCTGTCGGCTTATAGGTGGCCAATTAGTTCTAATCAGCCTACTACAGATGGCCGATTAGCTCTGTCGGCCACCAAAAGGCTGATAGGAGGCCAATCGGTCACCCCAAAGCCAACTGGGGTCCAATCGGCTTCCTCTAGGCAGTTCCACCACGAGGAAATTAATAAAAAATGTATTATTTTTAAAAAAAATAGACGGTTCCACCACGAGGAACTTTTAATTTTCCCTAACAAGTTTGTAGAGGGTCTATGTTTTGAAAGCCACATTATGCACCAAAACAGTAGCCACAATAATTTTCCCCATCAACTCATAATACCCTTGCACACCACCAATAATTAAGGGAGAAAAGTGGATCTTTTTCATGTGGAAATTATATATTTATTCTGCAGTAAAAGAGGCAAGAAACACCAAAAAGACCCAGTCGAATATGTAATTATGCATAAATGAAAAATACTACAGCACTGAGACATACTACCAAATAATAGAATGTTCACGAGTTACAAGCATAGTACTAATATATGTAGGTGTGTAGTACATAATATCAGTGGATCTTACACTGGCACCGTAGCAAATGCCTGGGCAAATTTTTAATTTTGTGACAACCGATGCCTTTATACTCAAAGGGATGTTTATTCAGTTTTTGTAGGCTCAACTGCAAGTGAAAAGATTCCCCGTGGGCAAGAGATAAGTACCTGCACACAAGAAACACAAACAGGCTGATAGAATTTGAAATACTCATGTGTGTGTTCCCAGACCAATTAGCAATGCATAAATATACACAGCCATCTGTCGAATCAGTCTAGAGTTCAGATTCATTATGTTTTACTGACGAAACAGACGGTTATGTAATAAACAAGTTTACAGCCTATGCCTCAAGCTGACACTTTCAGAGTTGCAGAACACAGATCGATGGACAATTGAAAACACACTGAATTCAGATAGATTTCTGTAGAAGCAAATAAGAAACGCGCAATCATTTGCTTCCTCCAATCACATATATTCAGATAATACTCTGTTAAATCACAGTGACAGACATTCAAAATATTCAGAAAGTCTGCCCGAAGAAAGATTCCATTGATTCATATTCATTGCCTTCCAACAACTACACAGTACGAACACACGCACCCAAGACACCAACAGCAAACAATGGCTCGCTAACACCAGACGGAGAGGACACGACCGGAGACCATCAGATCAGCCGCCGAATCAGTAGAGGGTGCGGCCCTGGCGCTTGAGCGCGTAGACGGCGTCCATGGCGGTGACAGTCTTGCGGCGGGCGTGCTCGGTGTAGGTGACGGCGTCGCGGATGACGTTCTCGAGGAAGATCTTGAGCACGCCGCGGGTCTCCTCGTAGATGAGCCCGGAGATGCGCTTCACGCCGCCCCTGCGCGCCAGACGCCGGATCGCCGGCTTGGTGATGCCCTGGATGTTGTCGCGGAGCACCTTCCGGTGGCGCTTGGCGCCGCCCTTGCCCAGCCCCTTGCCTCCCTTGCCGCGGCCCGACATTGCTGGCTGTTGAGGTCGGTCGCCGGTGGAGGATTTGGTGGTGGGGAATTTGGTTGGTGTGGAGGAGAAGCTGGCGGCTGGGGAGTATTTGTAGGGGGCGGGGGACGAGACTTGCCTGCTCCCCCAGCGTGCTCCCATCCGTGCTCCCGCATACGTGGCATGATTTAATTGAAACAAAATAAGGCCCGGCCCCACCCCTTAAAATCAGGGGGGGGGAGATGATTAGCTTAGAAAAAAAAAGGAGAAAAGGACAGCCGTAGGATGGAGTGGGAGCACGGATGGGAGCATGGCGAGGGAGCAGGCAAGCCGGATCCGGGGGTGGGACGGGGAGTTTGGGCGCGGAGGTGAAAGTGAGCGATCCGTGGGAGGCGGGGTTTGGAGCGTGGGGATTGGACTTGGGCGGGAGGGCCGGATCGGTGACGTGGCGATGAGGGGGGTTCGATCCGTGGGACTGGAAACGGGCGAATGTGATTGGTTCGCTGTGGGGAGCTCGGATCAGTGCTTTGTGTGGGAAAAATTGTGTGTGTGAGTGTGTATTTTTAGGGCATGTCTAATGCATACGCGTTTAGGTAGACTTTTAAGAAATTAAAATAATTATAAAGAAAGACAATACCGCTCACGTCGAACCAGCCTCGGATTATACAGACTACCGCCAGCCTGTTTGGCCTACCGCCAAGGTCCCTTCGGCAAAGTGCAGCTTAATTTGTTGATCGATCATTAGAAGATGAGTTCTGTCAAGAAGTTGATGTGTTATGAGTCACACATCAAACAAGCCACTCATGTGGTCGGTAGAAGGTGAGTTCTGTTCAGCACAACAACCCTTCCTTTTGCTGATGTTTTAGGAGTAATCTAATTTCCGATCGATCGAAATTCTGCAACAGGTCAACACATCCGTGTACCCTTCAATCCACATTTAGCAGTTGAGACGCTTGCGGGCGGTTTAGATCCCGCCATCCTTTTTTATGGACCCTGATAAGTGTCATGCGGCACGAAACAATTCCGTCCTGACGTTTTTTGATGGCAAGTTTAGTTACCCATGGACAAGGTCGGTCCTGAGATTTTGGGGACCCGGGGCGAGACTAAAAGTCGGGGCCCATAATATAGGCACCTAAAAATAACAATAAATATACATATGTATGAAATGTTATCAATAACACTTAAATGCATCCAAAAACGAGCATGCATATCAAATAATATGTAGATATTACCTTAAAACTTCCTTCTAACATTTACTTAATTAATGCAAAGTCACTTATAATGGGGTCAATATCAATATCATCCAATAATTTCTTCTCGTTGTGTAATGTTGTCAAACCATTTAATCCCTCTTGTTGACTCATATAGTTCTTGAAAATTTCAACTTTGGAAAACTTTTTTTAAGTTGATGCGACACTCATAGACACGGTAAATAAGATGCAACAGTCAGAGCCACTCATTGTTATCGCGGATGATGGTGTCTATTTTCTTCTTCTTGATCTGATTCTGAATCCCCATTAGTTGGATGCTCTTCCACTCTAGCAACCATGGCCAACTCATCATATGGGTTTATTGAAGCACCGGAAGCATCAATATTACTCTTGAAAAAAAGGTCAATATCTCCACGTTGTGATTGTACCAAGTTATCCACATTTTTTCCATTTTCTTTTCTCGCTACTCGATGGATGCTTTGTGGACGACCTGAACCAAGGAATGAACCAACAAAAAGACGGCATCAATTGCCAGCTATGCATCCAAGGAACGACAATATGACTTATATGATATATCATATATACCTCAATGATATATCTCAAATTCTCAGTGCGTTTTGTTGGGGTACGTTTCAGAAAATAAAATTTTCTACGCTTCACCAAGATCAATCTATGGAGTCATATAGCAACGAGAGAGAGGAGTGCATCTACATACCCTTGTAGATCGCGAGCGGAAGCGTTCAAGAGAACGGGGTTGAGGGAGTCGTACTCGTCGTGATCCAAATCACCAAAGATCCTAGTGCTGAACGGACAGCACCTCCGTGTTCAACACATGTACGGTTGGGGAAGACGTATCCTCCTTCTTGATCCAGCAAGGGGGAAGGAGAGGTTGATGGAGATCCAGCAGGACAACGGCGTGGTGGTGGAAGCAGCGGCGATCTCGGCAAGGCTTTGCCAAGCTCAGCGAGACGGAGAGGTGGTACGGGGGGAGAGGGAGGCGCCAGGGACTAGGGTGCGGCTGCCCTCCCTCCCCCCTTCTTTATATAGGGGGCCTAGGGGGTGCGCCGGCCCCTAGAGATCCCATCTCAAGGGGGGGGGGGGGCTAGGGTGTCACGCCCAATATGCGACCCTATCCAAAAGGAACTCGAAGGTCCCATCAAGGATAGACCCGCATATTGAAACGCTTTTGCAAGGTGGATATCATTAAATCAACATTACATAACAGATGGGGATACATACATAAGGCATACAAGCCACATGAATACAACATCACAATACATCAGAGCATCATCCGGCTACGGATGAAACACAAACAGAAACTCAAATGACATCCATCCTGCTAGCCCAGGCTGCCGACCTGGAACCTATCCCCTGATCGAAGAAGAAGTAGAAGCAGAACTCAACGCAAGCAAGCATCGCTCTCACGTCATGACCATCGCAAAACCTGTACCTGCAACTGTTGTTGTAGTAATCTGTGAGCCACGAGGACTCAGCAATCCCATTACCATGGGTATAAAGACTATCAAAGCTTAATGGGAAGTAAAGGGTGAAGTGGTGAGGTTGCAGCAGTGACTAAGCATATATGGTGGCTAACAAACGCAAATAAGAGCGAGAAGAGAGCAAAAGGAACGGTCGTGAAGCTAGCAATGATCAAGAGGTGATCCTGAACACCTACTTACATCAAACATAATCCAGAAACCGTGTTCACTTCCCGAACTCCGCCGAGAAGAGACCATCACGGCTACACACACGGTTGATGCGTTTTAATTCCGATCTGGTGTCAAGTTATCTACAACCGGACATTAACAAATTCCCATCTGCCAATAACCGCAGGCATGGCTTTCGAAATATTATACCCTGTAGGGGTGTCCCAACTTAGCCCATGATAAGCTCTCGCGATCAACGAAGGATAAACCTTCTCCCAGGAAGACCCGATCAGACTCGGAATCCCGGTTTACAAGACATTTCGACAATGGTAAAACAAGACCAGCAAAGCCGCCCGATGTGCCGACAATCCCAATAGGAGCTGCACATATCTCGTTCTCAGGGAAACACCGGATAGGTCAGCCTACGAGTAAAACCAACCCTCGAGTTGCCCCGAGGTGGCCCTGCAGTCTGCCCGGTTCGGACCAACACTTAGACAAGCACTAACCCGGGGAGGGGGGCTAAAATAAAGATGACCCTCGGGTTGGCCGACCCAAGGGAAAGGGATAGGTGGTGGTGAGGCAAATGGTAAAACCAAGGTTGGGCCTTGCTGAAGGAGTTTTATTCAAAGCGAACTGTCAAGGGGGTCCCATAAATCACCCGACCGCGTAAGGAACGCAAAATCCGGGAACATAAAACCGGTATGACGGAAACTAGGGCAGCAAGAGTGGAACAAAACACCAGGCAAAAGGCCGAGTCTTCCACCCTTTACCAAGTATATAGATGCATTAATAACATAAGAGATATTGTGATATCTCAACCAAAATCCTGTCCACCATGGAGAAATCTTCAACTTCACCTGCAACTAGCAACGCTATAAGAGGGGCTGAGCAAAGCAGTAACATAGCCAATTAACGGTTTGCTAGGAAGGGTGTCAAAGGTTAGAGGTTCATGTCAATATGGGAGGCTTGATGAGCAAAAGATAGGTAAGTAGCATAGCGATAGAACGAAACAACTAGCATAACAATGATAGTAGTGAGATCCAGGGTAGCGGTCATCTTGCCTGAAATCCCGCTAGGAAGAAGAACGAGTCCATGAAGAAGACGAACGGATGAAGCCGAACCAACCGTAGACGAACGAATCCTCACGATCGCAACGAAACAGGAACTATCGAAAAGAAGCACACGACATAGTTAACACACCACACATAGACAAGACATGATGCACAACAAGCATGATGCATGACAAAGCTACATGAAGTTACTCATGGCAAGAGATGATGCAAACAAGAACAACACATCAAAGCAAGTTTAAATGAGGCCGGGACCAACATATAACAATTCCGGTAAGTCCTCATATGCAAATTTCGAAATTGGTCCAGATCTGAATAAACCTTATGTTCAAGTTGTTAAACAGCAAGTTAAGATGCTCCAATATGATCTACACGAAATTCTAGTCAAGTTTCATATAAACTTCATTTAGTTCGGAGCTACGGCCTAAAAGATATGAGCAAAACAAGATAAACATGGAATTAATGCAAAATGCACCCAAACATCAAGCAAACACCTCAAAACATGAATGCAACATGATAATATGAAACTACATGCAAAATCAAGCAAGTTTCATATTGAGCACACTCAAAACAGAGCAACGGTTCAACACATACACTCCAAACATGATATAGCAACAATCTGTCCATAACAGCAACTAGGCATATTGCAAGCATCAAAACAATATGCTACAGGACCTCAACATAATAACAAAAGGCATGAACATAATGTACAGGTAAAGCATAACAAAACATGAACACTGAGCTATCTCCAGAAATCACTAGAACATGCTCAAAAGGACATGGAAAGATTGCAAATAATAACAGTTTCAGACTTTAGCAGAAATAACATCAGGTTGCAATGTTTAGATCTATCAAACAAAATGTTACAGGAACTTATCATGGCAAACTAAGGCATGGCATGAATCAACTAATTGCATAGATCAAAAGTCCCTTACTGACCAAGAGCCAAAAAGGAACAGAAAATATGATGGCACCCATGTAAACATGGCAAGTTATATGACAGATTCATACATGGCAGGAACAACAATAAGTAGGCATGTTGGTGAGCTTGAACCACTCACTACAGAGCAATACATGGCATGGCAAGGCAACCAACAGTAATAAGGCATGTTTGTGAAGTTAAGCATGGCAAGAGCAAGGTCATAGGGTGCATGGAACACTAGCAAAACACATGGGAACAAGTGAACTTAATGTTAACAGGCTGACAGCAACACTATTTAGCAACTTTGGAGCAAGATAACAACAAGCTACAGCAATCCATAAATGGAACCAGAGGCATGGACGGTTAGAGGATGACATGTAGAACAAAACATATTTAGTGATCATCTCCGGATTATGCATAGAATGACTAGTAGAAACATGTTTATATAGCATCACGAAATAACAGATTCAGCCTGGCGAAACAGTAACAGCAAGTACTCTACTTAACAAGCTCGATTCACTCACCACAAGTCATTGCATGACAAGATAAGCATAGCATCAGCAAGAAGACATGTTTGTGAAACAAACCAAGACAAGAACAAGTCCATAGCATGCAAGGATCAACTATAGCAACCATGGCAAAATTGAATAACATGTAAACAATCTGCCAGGAAACATTTTGAAGCAAAAGTAGAGCACTCAAATGACATGATAGGCTACTCCACAATTGCAACCAAGGGCAGGGATGGATAGAGCATAACCATATGTGCAAAACATCCTTATTGAAGTATCTCAAAATATGCATGGATCTCTCTGTAGCATCAAGTTTACATGGCAACAAAATAACAGCAGAACAGGGACTAAAATCAGCAACAACAAGTTCCCCACTTAGCAAGCTCGATGCACTCAGCATACAAATCACAAAAATACATGGATAGCACCTCTGGAAAGATGGCATGGCATAGATCAAACACATGTAGCCATCAACCTCATAGGATGCACACATCAAACATGGCAAAAATGACAAATGAGCATGTTATAACAGTTTCAGCAGATTAACAGCAACATGCACTCTTCCAACAATGATTCAGGCATCAAAATGAGCTCAAATGAATATGATGCAATGGAATGAAATGATTTACTCGTTGAGACGAACAATTTGACATATTACACGCACGAAACGGAGCTACGGATGCAGAGATATGATGCGATGAACATGGCATGATAATGTAAAATATTTCGGGACTTAGCAGAAAAACAACCTCGGGGAAAAAGTCAACAGGTGGTGGATCTCGCCGGAGAGCTCGCCGGAGAAGATGGGGAAGACGGACGGAGCTCGGGGAGGAGGCCGGGATGAGGCCGGGGACGACCGGATCCGGTCCGGCCCGACCGGATCCGCGGCGAGGCGGCACAGGCGTGGAGGCTCCGGGCGGCGGACGGCGAGGTCGGCGAGGCGGCGGCCGGAGGCGCGGCTGGGCCGGTGCCGGAGGGGCGGGGCGAGGCGGCACCGGCCGGCAGAGGCGGCAGGCGGCGGAGGACGGGCCCCGCGGCGGAGGAGACGGAGGGCCGGCGGCGGCGACGGAGAGGCGAGCTCCGGGTCGCGGCGGCGGAGGCGAGCGCCGGCAGGTCGCGGGCGCGGGCGACCCCGGTCGGCGGCGGCGGCGGATCTGGGACCGCGCGGGCCCCGGATGGGCTCCGCGGGCCGGCGGCGCGGGGGAGGGGGGGAGAGAGGGCGCGGGCCGGGACACGTGGCAGCGGCTGATAGGGTGGGGGCGGCGGCGCGGACATGTCCGGCGGGGTTCGGACGTGTCCGGCTGCGGAAGGAGGACGAAGGCTAGGGTTCATCCGCGAATTCGGGGGAGGGGGACTAATATATAGGTAGAGGGAGCTAGGAGAATCCAAATGAGGTGCGGTTTTCGCCCACGCGATCGTGATCGAACGACCGAGAGCATGGAGGAGAGTTAGATGGGTTTTGGGCCACTTTGGAAGGGGTGTTGGGCTGCAACTCAAAGAGGGCTTTGCGGTTACCCGGTTAACCGTTGGAGTACCAAACGAACTCCAAATGGCACGAAACTTGACAGGCGGTCTACCGGTGCTATACCAAGGCTGCTTGGCAAGACTCGGTCCATTCCGAGAAAGTTTAACACCCGCACACAACGAGAGACGAAAGGGGAACGCCGGAGGAGATAGGAGCGCCGGATAGTAAAACGGACAACGGGGAAAAAGCTCGGATGCATGAGATGAACACTTATGCAAAATGAGATGCACATGATGACATGGAAAAATGCAACACGCAAGCAAATGACATGGCAATGACGGCGAATAACTGGCAGACACCTGGCGCATCGGATCCGGGGCGTTACAACACTCCTCCACTAACAAGAGATCTCGTCCCGAGATCTTAGGACCGGGACGGAAGGGAAAAGGGATGAGGTGAAACAAGTACTCAAGAGAAGAATCAAAGAATCGAGAGCACCCGAGAAGAAGAGAGGAACGACGAGAATGACGAGAATCGAAAGCTCACTGAATCAGATAGACTATGAAACCACTCGTTCTAACCGGAGTGGTTAGAATGAGAAAAGAAACGAATAAGACTAAAAGGATTTAGGCAGTGCTCCGGCTGAACAAGGAAAGAATAGAACACGAACTTCACAAGATGGGATGGCACTTGACAAGATGAACAATGCAATGCCTCCGGAAGAATTGAAAGAATGAGCACCTCGGGAAGCAAGAAGAAGAAGATACTTGAGCTCTTCCAACAAAATCTTGATGGACTCTTTAAGAATGAATTAAATCATGAAGAACCACCATGAAGAAGTCCGGTAACAAACGGATGATGAGATAGAATGAAGGATGAAAGAATAAGATTAAAGCTTGTGGTGACTTAGATGGGGGTTCCGACGAAATGGTCGAGGAAAATTTGGACTCCGGAAAAGAAAAGATGAAAACAGTTGGAACTAGAATTTAATCAACAAGGACAAACTCCGAAGGAAGGGATTACTCACTTGGATGAAATAAGAATAAGATTTATTGTATGCTTATCCTTCATCAAATTAAATTGATGACAAGCAACAGATTATGCATACTACTTATTCTTGTTGAAAAGGATTGAGAAGTGACATATCGCAAGCTTGAGAAGGTCTTCATGAACCACCGGTAGGATTGAAAAGAACGAATGAATTAATATGATAACCAAGGACAAAGAATCTGAAGGAACCGCCGTTAGAATTCGAAAATGACTGACGAAGAGAGTGAATCACCGGGAAGAATTAGGAGAACAAATATGGTAGAGGGGATATAGATGCAAGAGAACGAGAAGAACTCGAGCTGATTAAAAAACACTTGAACGAAGCGCCGGGATAAATAGAGAATGATAACTGGAATGATGACCTCCGGTGAAAATAAACGGAAAAACAACTTCTGACATACTCCGGATGGGTAAGAAAATAATATCTGACAAATGGAATAATTCGAGAGGATGACATGAAGCTAGAACCACGAAACTTCGAGAGAACAGGAAAGATTGAGAGGAAAAACTCTTCTACGATCTTCATATGACGACGAGAAACATTCCCAAAATTACTGAGGTACTCCGGGAGAATGAAAAGCGAAGAGGTTGAGCCAACAATGAAATGATTTGAAATCGATCTTGTAAAGGCATCTGACTGATGAAATTCATTCTTACGTCAAACTTGAAATGAATTTGAGAATAACCCCGGGGAAATTAGAAGAGTCAGGTAAGATCCTGGAAAAAGACCTGTGGGTCAGGGCCCACTAAAAGAAAAACACCGTTGGAAAGGGATGTTGAACCGATAGATGATGCACCGGAACAATTGAAATATTTGAATGAGGTGACGACCTCGAATTAATTGGAACATAGATGAATCTCCTGAGATGTCTTGAGCACTCCGAAAGGATAAACTGGCGAGAGGCGAATGATCAGGGAAAACATTTGAGCCGAGGGAAAGAATATACTCACTACCGAAAAACTAGAATTGAATCCAGTAGAAAAAAGATGAAGAATGTCGAACGAAACGAGAATTCACCGGTTGAAATAATTTACGAAAGACTGAAGAGGTTCCGCACGAATGAGATAGATGCTCGAAAGAGATTCAAGCTCCGGGAAGAAGAGGGTGGGAGGGCGGGAAAACAAATGCAACTTGGAAGGGGGACGTACAAATATCTTGAAGAGAAAACACCGGTTGAAATCATTGAGGAAAGAAAGCAAAGACTTTGCACGAGTAGGATGGATACTCTATTACGGACTACAGTTCCGAGAAGAAGAAGGGTGGGCGGGTGGGAAAAGAAGACAACTGAGGATTGAACTCAAAGATGAAGAGGCTCGAGTCAACTTGACGAGAAATGCACCGGATAAAAAGAGCTGAGGAACAACGAACAGAAAACCAACCGCGTGATCCTAAAGAAAAATTTGAAGGGAAGAGAAGTAGTTCAAAACACCTACGTCAAGATTCCTCACAAGAGAGACGAAGGGGCTGAGGAGTGAAAAGAATTCCTACTCTCCGATATAACTAGACTCCGAAAACAGTTTTTTTCTAGACTCAACAACGGCCAAACTACACGATCAATCAAGGGGGCTCCTAGGGTCGGTCGAGGCTCTGATACCAACTTGTCACGCCCAATATACGATCCTATCCAAAAGGAACTCGAAGGTCCCACCAAGGATAGACCCGCATATTGGAACGCTTTTGCAAGGTGGATATCATTACATCAACATTACATAACAGATGGGGATACATACATAAGGCATACAAGCCACATGAATACGACATCACAATGCATCAGAGCATCATCCGGCTACAGATGAAACACAAACAGAAACTCAAATGACATCCACCCTGCTAGCCCAGGCTGCCGACCTGGTACCTATCCCCTGATCGAAGAAGAAGCAGAAGCAGAACACAACGCAAGCAAGCATCGCTCTCGCGTCATGACCATCGCAAAACCTGTACCTGCAACTGTTGTTGTAGTAATCTGTGAGCCACGAGGACTCAGCAATCACATTACCATGGGTATCAAGACTAGCAAAGCTTAATGGGAAGGAAAGGGTGAAGTGGTGAGGTTGCAGCATCGACTAAACATATATGGTGGCTAACAAACGCAAATAAGAGCGAGAAGAGAGCAAAAGGAACGGTCGTGAAGCTAGCAATGATCTAGAGGTGATCCTGAACACCTACTTACGTCAAACATAACCCAGAAACCGTGTTCACTTCCCGAACTCCGCCGAGAAGAGACCATCACGGCTACACACACGGTTGATGCATTTTAATTCGGATCTGGTGTCAAGTTATCTACAACCGGACATTAACAAATTCCCATCTGCCAATAACCGCAGGCACGGCTTTCGAAAGATTATACCCTGCAGGGGTGTCCCAACTTAGCCCATGATAAGCTCTCGCGATCAACGAAGGATAAACCTTCTCCCAGGAAGACCCGATCAGACTCGAAATCCTGGTTTACAAGACATTTCGACAATGGTAAAACAAGACCAGCAAAGCCGCCCGATGCGCCGACAATCCCGATAGGAGCTGCACATATCTCGTTCTCAGGGCAACACCGGATAGGTCAGCCTACGATTAAAACCAACCCTCGAGTTGCCTCGAGGTGGCCCCGCAATCTCCCCGGTCCGGGGGGGGGGGGGCTAAAATAAAGATGACCCTCGGGTTGGCCGACCCAAGGGAAAGGGATAGGTGGTGGTGAGGCAAATGGTAAAACCAAGGTTGGGCCTTGCTGGAGGAGTTTTATTCAAAGCAAACTGTCAAGGGGGTCCCATAAATCACCCGACTGCGTAAGGAACGCAAAATCCAGGAACATGACACCGGTATGACGGAAACTAGGGCGGCAAGAGTGGAACAAAACACCAGGCAAAAGGCCGAGTCTTCCACCCTTTACCAAGTATATAGATGCATTAATAATATAAGAGATATTGTGATATCCCAACCAAAATCCTGTCCACCATGGAGAAATCTTCAACTTCACCTGCAACTAGCAACGCTATAAGAGGGGCTGAGCAAAGCGTAACATAGCCAATCAACGGTTTGCTAGGAAGGGTGTCAAAGGTTAGAGGTTCATGGCAATATGGGAGGCTTGATGAGCAAAAGATAGATAACGCAGCATAGCGATAGAACGAAACAACTAGCATAACAATGATAGTAGTGAGATCCAGGGTAGCGGTCATCTTGCCTGAAATCCCGCTAGGAAGAAGAACGAGTCCATGAAGAAGACGAACGGATGAAGCCGAACCAACCGTAGATGAACGAATCCTCACGATCGCAACGAAATAGGAACTATCGAAAAGAAGCACACGACATAGTAAACACACCACACATAGACAAGACATGATGCACAGCAATCATGATGCATGACAAAGCTACATGAAGTTACTCATGGCAAGAGATGATGCAAACAAGAACAACACATCAAAGCAAGTTTAAATGAGGCCGGGACCAACATATAACAATTCCGGTAAGTCCTCATATGAAAATTTCTAAATTGGTCCAGATCTGAATGAACCTTATGTTCAAGTTGTTAAACAGCAAGTTAAGATGCTCCAATATGATCTACACGAAATTCTAGTCAAATTTCATATAAAGTTCATTTAGTTCGGAGCTACGGCCTAGAAGATATGAGCAAAACAAGATAAACATGGCATTAGTGCAAAATGCACCCAAACATCAAGCAAACACCTCAAAACATGAATGCAACATGATAATATGAAACTACATGCAAAATCAAGCAAGTTTCATATTGAGCACACTCAAAACGGAGCAACGGTTCAACACATACACTCCAAACATGATATAGCAACAATCTGTCCATAACAGCAACTAGGCATATTGCAAGCATCAAAACAATATGCTACAGGACCTCAACATAATAACAAAAGGCATGAACATGATGTACAGGTAAAGCATAACAAAACATGAACACTGAGCTATCTCCAGAAATCACTAGAACATGCTCAAAAGGACATGGAAAGATTGCAAATAATAACAGTTTCAGACTTTACCAGAAATAACATCAGGTTGCAATGTTTAGATCTATCAAACAAAATGTTACAGGAACTTATCATGGAAAACAAAGGCATGGCATTAATCTACTAATTTCATAGATCAAAAGTCCCTTACTGACCAAGAGCCAAAAAGGAACAGAAAATATGATGGCACCCATGTAAACATGGCAAGTTATATGACAGATTCATACATGGCAGGAACAACAATAAGTAGGCATGTTGGTGAGCTTGAACCACTCACTACAGAGCAATACATGGCATAGCAAGGAAACCAACAGTAATAAGGCATGTTTGTGAAGTTAAGCATGGCAAGAGCAAGGTCATAGGGTGCATGGAACACTAGCAAAACACATAGGAACAAGTGAACTTAATGTTAACAGGCTAACATCAACATTATTTAGCAACTTTGGAGCAAGATAACAACAAGCTACAACAAGCCATAAATGCAAACAAAGGCATGGATGGTTAGAGGATGACATGTAGAACAAAACATATTTAGTGATCATCTCCACATTATGCATAGAATGACTAGTAGCAACATATTTATATAGCATCACGAAATAACATATTCAGCCTGGCGAAATAGTAACAGCAAGTACTCTACTTAACAAGCTCGATTCACTCACCACAAGTCACTGAATGACAAGATAAGCATAGCATCAGCAAGAAGACATGTTTGTGAAACAAACCAAGGCAAAACAAGTCCATAGCATGCAAGGATCAACTATAGCAACCTTGGCAAAATTGAATAACATGTAAACAATCTGCCAGGAAACATTTTGAAGTAAAAGTAGAGCTCTCAAATGACATGCTAGGCTACTCCATAATTGCAACCAAGGGCAGGGATGGATAGAGCATAACCATATGTTCAAAACATATTTACTGAAGTATCTCAAAATATGCATGGATCTCTCTGTAGCATCAAGTTTACATGGCAACAAAATAACAGCAGAACAGGGACTAAAATCAGCAACAGCAGGTTCCCCACTTAGCAAGCTCGATGCACTCAGCACACAAATCACAAAAATACATGGATAGCACCTCTGGAAATATGGCATGGCATAGATCAAAACACATGTAGACATCAACCTCATAGGATGCACACATCAAACATGGCAAAAATGACAAATGAGCATGTTATAACAGTTTCAACAGATTAACAGCAACATTCACTCTTCCAACGATGATTCAGGCATCAAGATGAGCTCAAATGAATATGATGCAATGGAATGAAATGATTTACTCGTTGAGGCGAACAATTTGACATATTACACGCATGAAAAGGAGCTACGGATGCAGAGATATGATGCGATGAACATGGCATGATAATGTCAAATATTTCGGGACAGCAGAAAAAAAACCTCGGGGAAAAAGTCAACAGGCGGTGGATCTCGCCGGAGAGCTAGCCGGAGAAGATGGGGAAGACGGCCGGAGCTCGGGGAGGAGGCCGGGATGAGGCTGGGGACGACCGGATCCGGTCCGGCCCGACTGGATCCGCGGCGAGGCGGCACGGGCGCGGAGGCTCCGGGCGGCGGACGGCGAGGTCGGCGAGGCGGCGGCCGGAGGCGTGGCGGGGCCGGTGCCGGAGGGGCGGCGCGAGGCGGCGCCGGCCGGCAGAGGCGGCAGGCGGCGGAGGACGGGCCCCGCGGCAGAGGAGACGGAGGGCCGGCGGCGGCGACGGAGAGGCGAGCTCCGGGTCGCGGCGGCGGAGGCGAGCGCCGGCCGGTCGCGGGCGCGGGCGACCCCGGTCGGCGGCGGCGGCGGATCTGGGCCCGCGCGGGCCCCGGATGGGCTCCGCGGGCCGGCGGCGCGGGGGGGAGAGAGAGGGCGCGGGCCGAGACACGTGGCAGCGGCTGATAGGGCGGGGGCGGCGGCGCGGACATGTCCGGCGGGGTCCGGACGTGTCCGGCTGCGGGAGGAGGACGAAGGCTAGGGTTCATCGGTGAATTCGGGGGAGGGGGACTAATATATAGGTAGAGGGAGCTAGGAGAGTCCAAATGAGGTGCGGTTTTCGCCCACACGATCATGATCGAACGACCGAGAGCATGGAGGGGAGTTAGATGGGTTTTGGGCCACTTTGGAAGGGGTGTTGGGCTGCAACTCAAAGAGGGCTTTGCGGTTACCCGGTTAACCGTTGGAGTACCAAACGAACTCCAAATGGCACGAAACTTGACAGGCGTTCTACCGGTGCTATACCAAGGCCTATTGGCAAGACTCGGTCCATTCTGAGAAAGTTTAACACCCACACACAACGAGAGACGAAAGGGGAACGCCGGAGGACATAGGAGCGCCGGATAGCAAAGCAGACAACGGGGAAAAAGCTCGGATGCATGAGATGAACACGTATGCAAAATGAGATGCACATGATGACATGGCAAAATGCAACACGCAAGCAAATGACATGGCAATGACGGCGAATAACTGGCAGACACCTAGCGCATCGGATCCGGGGCGTTACATAGGGGGGGACTTGCCCCCCAAGTCAAGTGGGCCCCCCACCCCACCCCTAGGGTTTTCAACCCTAGGCGCAGGGGAGGCCCACGGGGGGCGCACCAGCCCACCAGCGGGTGGTTCCCTTCCCACTTCAGCCCATGTGGCCCTCTGCGATAGGTGGCCCCACCTGGTGGACCCAAGGGACCCTTCCGGTGGTCTCGGTACAATACCGGTGACCCCGAATCTTTCCATGTGGCCGAAACTGGACTTCCTATATACAATTCTTCACCTCCGGACCATTCCGGAACACCTCGTGATGTCCGGGATCTCATACGGGACTCCGAACATCTTCCGGGTTACCACATACTAATATATCTACAACCCTACCGTCACCGAACCTTAAGTGTGTAGACCCTACGGGTTCGGGAATCACGCAGACATGACCAAGACAGCTCTCCGGCTAATAACCAACAGCGGGATCTGGATACCAATGTTGGCTCCCACATGTTCCACGATGATCTCATCGACTGAACCATGATGTCGAGGATTCAAGTAATCCCGTATAAAATTCCCTTTATCAATCGGTACATTACTTGCCCGAGATTCGATCGTCGGTATCCCAATACCTCGTTCAATCTCGTTACCAGCAAGTCACTTTACTCGTACTGTAATGCATGATCCCGTGACCAAACACTTGGTCACATTGAGCTCATTATGATGATGCATTACCGAGTGGCCCAGAGATACCTCTCCGTCATACGGAGTGACAAATCCCAGTCTCGATCCATGTCAACCCAATAGATACTTTCGGGGATACCCTAGTATACCTCTATAGTCACCCAGTTACGTTGTGACATTTGGTACACCCAAAGCACTCCTACGGTATCCGGGAGTTACACGATCTCATGGTCTAAGGAAAAGATACTTGACATTGGAAAAGCTCTAGCAAACGAACTACACGATCTTGTGCTATGCTTACGGTTGGGTCTTGTCCATCACATCATTCTCCTAATGATGTGATCCCGTTATCAACGACATCCAATTTCCATAGTCAGGAAACCATGACTATCTGTTGATCAACGAGCTAGTCAACAAGAGGCTTACTAGGGACATGTTGTGGTCTATGTATTCACACATGTATTACGATTTCCAGATAAGACAATTATAGCATGAATAATAGACAATTATCATGAACAAGGAAATATAATAATAATCATTTTATTATTGCCTCTAGGGCATATTTCCAACAGTCTCCCACTTGCACTAGAGTCAATAATCTAGTTACATTGTGATGAATCGAACACCATAGAGTTCTGGTGTTGATCATGTTTTGCTCACGGAAGAGGTTTAGTCAACGGATCTACGACATTCAGATCTGTATGCACTTTGCAAATATCTATGTCTCCATCTTGAACACTTTCACGAATGGAGTTGAAGCGACGCTTGATGTGCCTGGTCTTCTTGTGAAACCTGGGCTCCTTGGCAAGGGCAATAGCTCTAGTGTTGTCACAGAAGAGAGTGATCGGCCCCGACGCATTGGGTATGACTCCTAGGTCGGTGATGAACTCCTTCATCCATATTGCTTCATGCGCTGCCTCCGAGGCTGCCATGTACTCCGCTTCACATGTAGATCCCGCCACGACACTTTGCTTGCAACTGCACCAACTTACTACCCCGCCATTCAAAATATACACGTATCTAGTTTGTGACTTAGAATCATCCAGATCTGTGTCGAAGCTAGCGTCGACGTAACCCTTTACGACGAGCTCTTCGTCACCTCCATAAATGAGAAACATATCCTTAGTCCTTTTCAGGTACTTCAGGATATTCTTGACCGCTGTCCAGTGTTCCATGCCGGGAGTACTTTGGTACCTTACTACCAAACTTACGGCAAGGTTTACATCAGGTCTGGTACACAACATGGCATACATAATAGACCCTATAGCCGAGGCATAGGGGATGACACTCATCTTTTCTCTATCTTCTGTCGTGGTCGGGCATTGAGCCGAACTCAATTTCACACCTTGCAACACAGGCAAGAACCCCTTCTTGGACTGATCCATATTGAACTTCTTCAATATCTTATCAAGGTATGTGCTTTGTGAAAGACCTATGAGGCGTCTCGATCTATCCCTATAGATCTTGATGCCTAATATGTAAGCAACTTCTCCACGGTCCTTCATTGAAAAACACTTATTCAAGTAGGCCTTAATGTTGTACAAAAGTTCTATATCATTTCTCATCAAAAGTATGTCATCTATATATAATATGAGAAACGCTACAGAGCTCCAACTCACTTTCTTGTAAACACAGGCTTCTCCATAAGTCTGCATAAACCCAAACACTTTGATCATCTCATCAAAGCGAATGTTCCAACTCCGAGATGCTTGCACTTGCCCATAAATGGATCGCTGGAGCTTGCATACCTTGTTAGCATTCTCAGGATCGACAAAACCTTCCGGCTGCATCATATACAGTTCTTCCTTAAGATAGCCGTTAAGGAATGCCGTTTTGACGTACACTTCCCATATCTCATAATCATAGTATGCGGCAATTGCTAACATGATTCGGACGGACTTCAGCTTCGCTACGGGAGAGAAAGTCTCATCGTAGTCAACCCCTTGAATTTGCCGATAACCCTTAGTAACAAGTCGAGCTTTATAGATGGTAACATTACCATCCGTGTCTGTCTTCTTCTTAAAGATCCATTTATTTTTTATCGCTCGCCGATCATCGGGCAAGTCTGTCAAAGTCCATACTTTGTTTTCATACATGGATCCTATCTCGGATTGCATGGCTTCAAGCCATTTGTTGGAATCTGGGCCTGCCATCGCTTCTTCATAGTTTGAAGGTTCACCGTTGTCTAACAACATGATTTCCAGGACAGGGTTGCCATACCACTCTGGTGTGGAACGTGTCCTTGTGGACCTACGAAGTTCAGTAGTAACTTGATCCGAAGTACCTTGATCATCATCATTAATTTCCTCTCCAGTCGGTGTAGGCACCATAGGAACATCTTCCTGAGCTGCACTACTTTCCGGTTCAAGAGGTAGTACTTCATCGAGTTCTACTTTCCTCCCACTTACTTCTTTCGAGAGAAACTCTTTCTCCAGAAAGGACCCGTTCTTGGCAACAAAGATCTTGCCTTCGAATCTAAGGTAGAAGGTATACCCAATGGTTTCCTTAGGGTATCCTATGAAGACGCATTTTTCCGACTTGGGTTCGAGCTTTTCAAGTTGAAGTTTCTTGACATAAGCATCGCATCCCCAAACTTTAACAAACGACAGCTTAGGTTTCTTCCCAAACCATAATTCATACGGTGTCGTCTCAACGGATTTAGACGGTGCCCTATTTAAAGTGAATGTAGTTGTCTCTAAAGCGTATCCCCAAAATGATAGCGGTAAATCGGTAAGAGACATCATAGACCGCACCATATCCAATAAAGTGCGATTACGACGTTCGGGCACACCGTTACGCTGAGGTGTTCCAGGCGGCGTGAGTTGTGAAACAATTCCACGTTTCCTTAAGTGTGTACCAAATTCGTGACTTAAATATTCTCCTCCACGATCTGATCGTAAGAACTTTATTTTTCGGTCACGTTGATTCTCTACCTCATTCTGAAATTCCTTGAACTTTTCAAAGGTCTCAGACTTGTGTTTCATCAAGTAGACATACCCATATCTACTTAAGTCATCAGTGAGTGTGAGAACATAACGATAGCCACCACGAGCCTCAACGCTCATTGGACCGCACACATCTATATGTATAATTTCCAATAAGTTGGTTTCTCGCTCCACTGTTCCGGAGAACGGAGTCTTGGTCATTTTACCCATGAGGCATGGTTCGCACGTGTCAAATGATTCGAAATCAAGAGACTCCAAAAGTCCATCTGTATGGAGCTTCTTCATGCGTTTGACACCAATGTGACCAAGGCGGCAGTGCCATAGATATGTCGGACTATCAGTATCAATCTTACATCTTTTTGTGTTCACACTATGAATATGTGTAACATCACGTTCGAGATTCATTAAGAATAAACCATTGACCAGCGGGGCATGACCATAAAACATATCTCTCATATAAATAGAACAACCATTATGTCACATCTCTAGTTCTGGTATGCTCAAGGCTAGCTAGTCATGTGTGCATCATGTTTAAATTCCATTTAATTTTGAAATGAGGATTTGTGAAACCCTCAGAATCATTTCTGGAAATGACCCAGATAAAAATTGCTCCAAAAAGGTCCAAGAAAATGTTCATGTTTCTCTCTGAAAATATTGGGCAGAGATAAAAATTAAACCAATATTTTTAGGAGCTCATAAGTATTTATTTTGGGCATTTGGAGTTAATGCATAATTATTTGCATTGGATATATATATGTTATATATATAATATATGTCCAAAAATTGTGCCACTTGTTGGGGAGCTTTGGAACAATACCACTAGTTCCTACAAAAATTGGCATAAGTAAATAAAATGATTTAGTATTATTATTAAATCAAAACATATGTTAGAAAATTAGAAAAGAAAAATAAAAGGGAGAAGAGACTTACCTGGCGCTTACCTCCCTGTGCAACCCGTTCCTGTGCGGCCTGGCCGGCCCAGTTGGCCAGCCCAGCCCACCTGGCCCCCCTCCTCTGTCGTCTTCGTCCTTGACAGGAGGATGGGCGCGTGCCCGAAGCGCGCGCACCGCCGCGCCGCGCCACCTCCTCCCTCCCTGCCTGCCTGTCCTCCCTCTTGTCGCTCTGGATGCTCCACGCGACGCCACGCGCCGCCCCGTACCCCTCTCACTCTCCCCCAGTCTTCTCCTCTCCTCTCCCTCGCCTTCTCTCTCGTGTCCAAACGCGCCGGTCGCCGCCGTTCGCCAGCCGCAGCCACTGCCTCCCGCTCGCCTCTCCGACGCGCCCCAGGGATCCGCCTTGTCGCCTTCGTCCTCCTTGTCGACCTACGCGCCGCTGGACGCCCCTGAACGCCCCCACCGCCGTCTTCTTCAACCCTCGGCCGTGCAGATCTCCGGCGACCGTACGCCGTCGTCAGTGCATCCCCGAGCCTGCTAAGCTGCTCTACCGGCCCGCTGTGAGCTCCGCCGCACTTTACCCCTAACCTCGCCTTTGATTTTGCCATCTAACCCGTCGGGCCGTCATGCCCGAGAGCTCGCCGCCGCCGGCTATGGCCGTCGCGGCTAGAGCGCACGCGCGTCATGCCTGAGCGCGTCACCGAGCTCAGCGCGGATCCAGGAGCACGTATCACCCATCCGTTCATCCAGAGGCGCTCTGTAGCGAGTCGCCGATCCTGGCCGAGCTCCGGCCACCACCGAGGTCGACGCCGTGCCCAAGTCCGGCTACCTCGTGCCCTCCCCCTGCCACCGTTGGATGCGCACATGCCCCAGCTCCTCGTAGATGGGCTCGGCCATCGATTTGATCGCCGGAGCCGCCGTTCCGATCATCGCCGCCGCGTCTGTGTGCTCGCCGGCGTTGAACTCCGGTGAGATGACATGGCCCGCCATTAGCAGCTAACAACCCCACTTAATTAACCCCCTGAGGCTGACATGTGGGCCCCAATGCCCCCTAATCTTTTAATTAGGCTTAAACTAACCTCTGTTTAACACTGTGTCACTGACGTGTGGGACCCACACATCAGGTTTGACCCCAGTCAGCGCTGTTGACTTGCTGACACAGGCATGACGTCATGCTAACGCAATTATTTATTTTCTGGTTTAAATTTAAATCAGGAAATTCCAGAAATTAGCAAAACTTCAAAAATTCATAGAAATTCAACCGTAGCTCAGATTGAAATAGTTTATATATGAAAAATTATTAGAAAAATTCAATCTTTCCATTTGTACTTATTTCATGCATGAAAAACCAACTTTTACCTACTGTATAAGTGAAACACTAAAAATGGCATTTATAAAGAGTTAATTTGGAGTTGCATTTGAACTCTTGGCTCAAATGAACTTCAACCAAATGATTGCTAGTTGCATTAGATCAAACAACATCACATCTACATGCCATGATCATGCATCATATTGTTGCATATGTTGTGTATTGATTGTCGACACCATTCCTTCTCGATAGGTCCTGCTCCGGAGAGTGTTCCAGAGTACCTGTCTAAGGAGCAGTGCCCCCTTGTTGGTCTACCAGGCAAGCAAACCCCCTTGTTCATTCCGATAAAATCCTACTCTCTCGCTCCTGCTCTCAGTTATTGCATTAGGACAACAAAGATTCATCTGCTACTTTGTGCTGCGGTAGTTGAACCCATTCCTCTGCATGACCTGTCATTGCCACAGTAAATAGTTGAAACCCACTAGCATGTGTAGGAGTTGATTGAGCCATGTTGTGTTCCTACCATGCCATGCCTGCTATTGCTTAGAGTTGTGTCAGGTCTGATTCATTGGGAATGAATTGGAGTGTTACAATATGTTCTGATGCTGAGAGTGAAGTGTGTGAACACGATTTGGTAAAGGTAGCGGTGAGAGGCCATGTAGGAGTACATGGTGGGTTGTCTCACTGGAACCGTCCTTAAGCACTGAGTTCTATGTATGTTGTCCAATGACTCGATACTACCACACATAGGGTTCCGGTAACTCGACCCCTCTCGACTTATTAACCAACTTGATCTCTGTCCAGGAGTCGCAACTAGTTTCTGGTGTTTGTAGGTAGTGCTATTTTTCTACCAAGTGGCACCCGATAGGGTGGGCTTGGGATAGACTAGGCACACGTGGCCTGGTGTACCGAGTGGCACCCAGATGGTGGGCTCGGGAACCCTGCACACATCGTTTGGGGCCGTGAGCGACACCCCGGCCGGATCTCCTTGCGGATGGAACCCGAATAGGCGATAAACCTGGGCTAGAGTCTTGTGTGGTTAGTCAGGTCGTGGCCGACACCCTCGCCGGGCTTCCGCTTGAAGGTTGCCGAGATACATGACGTGTACATGGCAGTAAGTGGCGAGAGCGTGTGTGAAGAAGTACACCCCTGCAGGGTTAACATGATCTATTCGAATAGCCGAGTCCGCGGTTATGGACTTCTTGGATGCTTACATGGTACATAGAAAACTTGAAGTGGATACTCTAAAATGCTCAAGACAAGTGTGAGTGCTATGGATGGCCTTCTCGTAGGGAGACGGGGATGAATCCATAGTAGTGTATTGTGTGGTGATTAGTGGACTCGTGTGCGCCATATCACCTCAAAGAAGTTCTGGTAGTCGTAGAACAGGATAGCCACAGAGTCAAAGCTGGCTTGCTGCAACTAAACCCCACATTACCTTATTGATACAAATGCATGTATGATAGGATCTGATGTAAGTCTTGCTGAGTACCTTTGTACTCATGTTGCTTTATTTATGTTTTTGCAGCGGAGACTTCGGTCTTACTAGTGTTCTCGTGGACTTCGACAAGTAGCTTGTACCTCAGCTACGATCTTGATCGGACATTGTAGATAGTCAGGCTCTTCAGCCTTTTCCATTTGTAGATGTCTGTACTCAGACATGTAATGCTTCCGCTTGTTGCTTGATTGCTCTGAATGTTGGGTCATGTGACCCCTGTTTGTAATAAATGCTATGATGGCTCTTTGAGCCTTATCTATATGAGTTGTTGAGTTATGCTGTGATGCCATGTTGTACAACACATACTTGCATGTTATGCGTACGTGTAATGTGTATTGCTATGTGTGGGACCTGACTATCTAGTTGTTTATCCTTAGTAGCCTCTCTTACCGGGAAATGTCTCCTAGTGCTTCCACTGAGCCCTGGTAGCTTGCTACTGCTCTGGAACACTTAGGCTGGCCGACATGTGTCCTTCTTCGTTCCTGTGTCTGTCCCTTCGGGGAAATGTCAAGCGATGAATACCGGAGTCCTGTTAGCCCGCTACAGCCCGGTTCACCGGAGTCCTGTTAGCCCAGTGCTACAGCCTGGATTCACTCGCTGATGACCGACACGTTCGATGCTGGGTCATGGATGCCTGTCCCTGTAAGTTAGTGCCACTTTGGGTTTATGACTAGCCATGTCAGCCTGGGCTCCTTATCATATGGATGCTAGCGACACTATCATATACGTGTGCCAAAAGGCGCAAACGGTCCCGAGCAAAGGTAAGGCGACACCCGTGGGGATACCGTGCGTGAGGCCGCAAAGTGATATGAGGTGTTACATGCTAGATCGATGTGTCATTGAGTCGGGGTCCTGACAGCTTTGGTATCAGAGCCTGACTGCCTGTAGGATTACCAAGCCAAACTGGTCGAAGTTGAGTCTAGAAATTCTTTAGTTATGTAAGGGAATTGATTGTGGGAAGGAACGTAAGGCTCTTTTTACTCCTTATACCTCATGGCCTTCTGATCTGAGTCATCCTATCTTTCCTACGGGGTTAAGGAACTAGGCTTTCTCTTCCGTCTATCAAGATCACGTGTTACTACTCCGTAGTCCCATAGGATTGGTTGATCAGAGTCATATCTCGGTTTCGAGTACTTCCGGAGTAACCTTTTTAGTATGATCTCAGAACCTTGAGTGATGATGTTGAGTTGTTGTACTACCCCATTTTAGCAGGATGTCTCATTCTGAGCATTTTACTGCCGTTATGCTGCCGGAATTGCCCTAGGAGTTCGAGAGTTACTAATTTCCTTGTCCTACATTCTTTATCCTATAGTTGATGTTGATTCCGTCCTTGGTTTCGTTTCTCAGGATGTCATCAGTTAAGCGAAGTTTTGTTGCCCGTAGCCAGGACCACGGAGATGGTAGGGATGAGGATCCTCCCGACCAGCCTTCATTGGCAGAGTTCATGTTAGAAATGGAGAGGAACAAGCGTGAGTCCAACCGCTTGTTGGCACATATCGAGGAGAACACCGCACATCAGTTCAAAGGGTCTACTACCATTCATGACTTCATTCGCTTGCATCCACCCACCTTTCATCATTCTATTAAGCCACTCGATGCAGATGACTGCCTCCGTAGCATCACTCATAAGCTGCGTTCCACGAACGTAGCTGAAGATGACAAGGTCACCTATGCCACATACCACCTGGAAGGTCCTGCTAGTATTTGGTGGAAGAACTATGAGGCTATGCTTCCAGCTGGCCAGATTTCTACCTGGAGGGATTTCACTAAGGCTTTTCGCGAGCATCACATTCCCTAGGCCCTCATTGATCGCAAGAGAGAAGAGTTCTGTAGTTTCACCCAGAGTAAGATGGCCGTTGATTCTTACAGCAGAGAGTTCGAGAACCTTGCCCGCTATGCTTCAGAAGAGGTGTCCACGGACGCCAAGAAGCAGGCTAGGTTCCGGAAGGGTCTCAACCCCAAGTTGCGTCGTGATCTTCACCTGCATCATTGTGATACATTCCAAGCTCTTGTGAACAAGGCCATCAATGCAGAGACAGCTCAGATCACTTACGAGGAGTCTTGTAAGCACACCCATGAGTTGGGATCTTCCTCCGGTTCTAGTTCTCAGAAGCGCCGAATTTGGATTCCAAACTCCGCTCTTCCACCCGGATATACACCGAGACCACCCTATGTGGTGCCTTCCCCAGCTCGATCGTATGTTCCACCCAGGCCTACTAGTAGACCGCTTGTCAGTGCGGATCAACGTCCAACCTCGAGGACTTGCTTCACATGCGGGAAGCCAGGACACTATGCACATGACTGCTCTCAAGCTAGTTATGCTCCACCCCAGCCCGAGAAGTATGTTGGCTGTATTAAGCCATCAAGCAAGATGATCAGTGTCAAGTTAGCCCCCACTGAACGTGGACGTGTGCATCACGTCTCAGCTAAAGACGCTCATGATGATCCGGATGTCGTTCTTGGTACACTCCTTGTAAATTGTCATCCAGCATCGGTTCTGTTCGATACTGGAGCATCTCATTCTTTCATTTCCGAAGGCTATGCTCATTTGCACGACATGTCATTTTGTGACATGCCAACACCACTTGAAATCCAAACCCCAGGGTCTAGATGGCAAACTACCAGAATCAGCTATGGTAATGAAATCCTTGTTGATAGACTTGTATTTCTTGCATCACTTGTAGCCCTCAAGTCCTCAGATATTAACATCATCTTGGGTATGGACTGGATGATAGCTCATCATGCCAAGATTGATTGTTACACCAGATCTGTTCAGCTTACACACCCATCTGGAAAGATAGTCACTGTCTCCACTAGAGTTGCAAAGCGTCAGCTCTATTCTCTTAATGCCAGCCCTCTTCCAGCCTGGAAGATATCTCGGTACTTTCCGGATGTCTTTTCAGAGGAACTGCCAGGTGTTCCACCTGACAGAGATGTAGAGTTTGTCATAGATCTTATCCCAGGAACCGCTCCAATCTCTAGGAGACCTTACAAGATGGCACCCTTAGAACTAGCCGAGCTGAAGAAACAACTTGATGAGTCCTTGCAAAAGGGTTTCATCCGTCCTAGTTCTTCTCCTTGGGCTTGCCCCGTCCTCTTTGTCAAGAAGAAGGATGGTACGGATCGGATGGTTATAGATTATCGTCCCATTAATTTGGTCACGATAAAGAACAAGTATCCGCTCCCCAGGATCAACAACCTGTATGATCAGCTCGCTGGATCCTCGGTCTTCTCCAAGATGGATTTAAGGTTAGGCTACCACCAAATCAAGATCAGAAATGGGGACATTCCCAAGACAGCCTTTGTCACTCGTTATGGCCAGTACGAGTACACCGTCATGTCCTTCGGTCTAACCAACGCTCCAGCCACATTCTCCCGCTTGATGAACTCGATCTTCATGGAGTACTTATATAAGTTCGTCGTGGTTTACCTCGATGATATTCTTATTTACTCAAAGAACGAGGAAGAGCATGCCGAACATCTTAGACTTGTGTTAGAAAAACTCAGAGAGCACCGCCTTTATGCCAAGTTCTCCAAGTGTGAATTTTGGTTGCCAGAAGTGACCTACCTAGGCCACGTAATCTCTGGTAAGGGCATTGCTGTCAATCCCGAGAGAGTTAAGGCCGTTCTCGATTGGACTCCACCTGAAACCGTTAAACAAGTTAGAAGTTTCCTTGGTCTAGCCAGCTATTGTCGCCGCTTTGTTGAAAACTTCTCCAAAGTGGCCAAACCTCTCACGGAACTTCTCAAGAAAGATAAAAAGTTTGAGTGGTCCCCACAGTGTGAATACAGTTTTCAGGAAGTGAAAAGACGCCTGACTTCTGCTCCCATACTTGTGCCACCGGATTTCACTAAGGACTTTGTTATCTACTGTGATGCCTCACGACAGGGACTAGGTTGCATTCTTATGCAGGATCGTCATGTGATTGCCTATGCATCTCGACAGTTGCATCCACATGAGGAGAATTATACTACACATGATCTAGAGCTTGCAGCCATAGTCTATGCACTCAAGACCTGGTGACATTACCTCCTTGGTAAACATTGCGAGATCTACACCGACCACCAGAGTCTCAAGTATATCTTCACCCAACCAGATTTGAATTTTAGACAAAGACATTGGTTGGAGTTGATCTCAGATTACGACTTAGGGATTACCTACACTCCAGGCAAAGCTAATGTCATGGCTGATGCGCTAAGCCGTAAATCCTATTGCAACAATCTCATGTTGCAGCAGGGTCAACCACTTCTCCATGAGGAATTCTGTAAGCTTAATCTTCACATTGCTCCTCACGGATTCCTTTCTACCTTGGTGGCGAAACCTACTCTTGTGGATCATATCATAGAAGCCCAGAAGCATGATACGGGGATTACCCGGATCAAGAGAAACATTGCCAAGGGTATTGCTGGTAGTTTCTCTATAGATGATCGAGGTGTCATTTTCTTTGGGAACCGCCTGGTGGTCCCCAAGAAGCAGCATCTTCGATAACTGATTCTTAAGGAGGCGCATGAATCTCCTCTCACGATTCATCCCAGTAGTACTAAGATGTATCAGGACCTACGCCAGAGGTTCTGGTGGACTAGGATGAAGAGAGAAATTGCTCAGTTTATTGCTAACTGTGACATTTGTCGTCGCGTTAAGGCAGAGCATCAAAGGCCTGCTGGCACCCTTCAGCCTTTAGCTATTCCTGAATGGAAATGGGATAAAGTTGGTATGGACTTCATCACCGGCTTTCCCAGGACCAAGAGAGGGAATAATGCTATCTTCGTAGTCATTGATCGTCTCTCCAAAGTGGCACACTTCCTACCTGTTCGAGAGAATATCACCGCTAGTCAGCTCGCTGACTTATATATTTCTCGAATAGTATCACTTCATGGTGTTCCACTAGAGATCAATTCAGACCGTGGTAGTCTTTTCACTTCTCATTTCTGGGAGAGTTTACAAACTGCCATGGGAACCCATCTTTCCTTCAGTACTGCTTTCCACCCTCAGTCGAGTGGTCAGGTGGAAAGGGTCAACCAAATTCTCGAAGACATGCTTAGAGCTTGCGTTATCTCATTCGGTATGGATTGGGAGAAATGTCTTCCTTTCGCCGAGTTTGCTTATAACAATAGCTATCAATCCAGTCTCAAGAAAGCTCCTTTTGAGGTTCTCTATGGACGAAGATGTCGAACACCTTTGAACTGGTCAGAAACCGGTGAAAGACAATTCTTTGGACCGGACATGATCTAGGAGGCAGAAGAGCAAGTTCGCATCATTCGTGAAAATTTGAAAATAGCCCAGTCTCGTCAGAAGAGTCAGTATGACCGCCATCATAAGGATATGACTTATGAAATTGGCGACAAAGCTTACCTTCGGGTCACTCCTTTGAAGGGTACCCATCGCTTCGGTATCAAGGGCAAGTTGGCTCCTCATTACATTGGTCCTTTTCGCATTCTCGCTAAACGAGGAGAGGTTGCCTACCAGTTGGAACTACCCCCACATCTTTCTCGAGTTCATGATGTCTTCCACGTCTCTCAACTCAGGCGTTGCTTCTCGGATCCCATCTGCGGAGTGGACCACGAAACGCTTGATCTCCAAGATAACCTCACATACCGAGAGTACCCAGTTCGCATTCTTGATCAAGCAGAGCGTGTTACCTGACATCAGAACATCAAGTTCCTCAAGGTTCAGAGGTCTCATCATTCCGAGAGAGAAGCTACCTGGGAGCGAGAAGATCGTCTTCGACTGGAGTACCCCACTTTCTTTCCGTCAACCCCTGAATCTCGGGACGAGATTCTTTCAAGTGGGGGCGAGTTGTCACATCCCTAGTTCTGGTATGCTCAAGGCTAGCTAGTCATGTGTGCATCATGTTTAAATTCCATTTAATTTTGAAATGAGGATTTGTGAAACCCTCAGAATCATTTCTGGAAATGACCCAGATAAAAATTGCTCCAAAAAGGTCCAAAAGAATGTTCATGTTTCTCTCTGAAAATATTGGGCAGAGATAAAAATCAAACCAATATTTTTAGGAGCTCATAAGTATTTATTTTGGGCATTTGGAGTTAATGCATAACTATTTGCATTGGATATGTATATGTTATATCTATAATATATGTCCAAAAATTGTGCCACTTGTTGGGGAGCTCTGGAACAATACAACTAGTTCCTACAAAAATTGGCATAAGTAAATAAAATGATTTAGTATTATTATTAAATCAAAACATATGTCAGAAAATTAGAAAAGAAAAATAAAAGGGAGAAGAGACTTACCTGGCGCTTACCTCCCTGTGCAACCCGTTCCTGTGCGGCCTGGCCAGCCCAGTTGGCCAGCCCAGCCCACCTGGCCCCCCTCCTCTGTCGTCTTCGTCCTCGACAGGAGGATGGGCGCGTGCCCGAAGCGCGCGCACCGCCGCGCCGCGCCACCTCCTCCCTCCCTGCCTGCCTGTCCTCCCTCTTGTCGCTCTGGATGCTCCACGCGACGCCACGCGCCGCCCCGTACCCCTCTCACTCTCCCCCAGTCTTCTCCTCTCCTCTCCCTCGCCTTCTCTCTCGTGTCCAAACGCGCCGGTCGCCGCCGTTCGCCAGCCGCAGCCACTGCCTCCCGCTCGCCTCTCCGACGCGCCCCAGGGATCCGCCTTGTCGCCTTCATCCTCCTCGTCGAGCTACGCGCCACTGGACGCCCCTGAACGCCCCCACCGCCGTCTTCTTCAACCCTCGGCCGTGCAGATCTCCGGCGACCGTACGCCGTCGTCAGTGCATCCCCGAGCCTGCTAAGCTGCTCTACCGGCCCGCTGTGAGCTCCGCCGCACTTTACCCCTAACCTCGCCTTCGATTTTGCCCTCTTACCCGTCGGGCCATCATGCCCGAGAGCTCGCCGCCGCCGGCTATGGCCGTCGCGGCTAGAGCGCACGCGCGTCATGCCTGAGCGCGTCACCGAGCTCAGTGCGGATCCAGGCGCACGTATCACCCATCGGTTCATCCAGAGGCGCACTATAGGGAGTCGCCGATCCTCGTGCCCTCCCCCTGCCACCGTTGGATGCGCACGTGCCCCAGCTCCTCGTAGATGGGCTCGGCCATCGATTTGATCGCCGGAGCCGCCCTTCCGATCATCACCGCCGCGTCTGTGTGCTCGCCGGAGTTGAACTCCGGTGAGATGACGTGGCCCGCCATTAGCAGCTAACAACCCCACTTAATTAACCCCCTGAGGCTGACATGTGGGCCCCGATGCCCCCTAATCTTTTAATTAGGCTTAAACTAACCCCTGTTTAACACTGTGTCACTGACGTGTGGGACTCACATGTCAGGTTTGACCCCAGTCAGCGCTGTTGACTTGCTGACACAGGCATGACGTCATCCTGACGCAATTATTTATTTTCTGGTTTAAATTTAAATCAGGAAATTCCAGAAATTAGCAAAACTTCAAAAATTCATAGAAATTCAACCGTAGCTCAGATTGAAATAATTTATATATGAAAAATTATCAAAAAAATTCAATCTTTCGATCTGTAATTGTTTCATGCATGACAAACCAACTTATACCAACTGTATAAGTGAAACACTAAAAATGGCATTTATAAAGAGTTAATTTGGAGTTGCATTTGAACTCTTGGCTCAAATGAACTTCAACCAAATGATTGCTAGTTGCATTAGCTCAAACAACATCACATCTACATGCCATGATCATGCATCATATTGTTGCATATGTTGTGTATTGATTGTTGACACCATTCCTTCTCGATAGGTCCTGCTCCGGAGAGTGTTCCAGAGTACCTGTCTAAGGAGCAGTGCCCCCTTGTTGGTCTACCAGGCAAGCAAACCCCCTTGTTCATTCTGATAAAATCCTACTCTCTCGCTCCTGCTCTCAGTTATTGCATTAGGACAACAACGATTCATTTGCTACTTTGTGCTGCGGTAGTTGAACCCATTCCTCTGCATGACCTGTCATTGCCACAGTAAATAGTTGAAACCCACTAGCATGTGTAGGAGTTGATTGAGCCATGTTGTGTTCCTACCATGCCATGCCTGCTATTGCTTAGAGTTGTGTCAGGTCTGATTCATTGGGAATGAATTGGAGTGTTACGATATGTTCTGATGCTGAGAGTGAAGTGTGTGAACACGATTCGGTAAAGGTAGCGGTGAGAGGCCATGTAGGAGTACATGGTGGGTTGTCTCACTGGAACCGTCCTGAAGCACTAAGTTCTATGTATGTTGTCCAATGACTCGATACTACCACACATTGGGTTCCGGTAACTCGACCCCTCTCGACTTATTAACCAACTTGATCTCTGTCCAGGGGTCGCAACTAGTTTCTGCTGTTTGTAGGTAGTGCTATTTTTCTACCAAGTGGCACCCGGCAGGGTGGGCTTGGGACAGATTAGGCACACGTGGCCTGGTGTACCAAGTGGCACCCGGATGGTGGGCTCGGGAACCCTGCACACATCGTTTGGGGCCGTGAGCGACACCCCGGCCGGATCTCCTTGCGGATGGAACCCGAATAGGCGATAAACCTGGGCTAGAGTCTTGTGTGGTTAGTCAGGTCGTGGCCGACACCCTCGCCAGGCTTCCGCTTGAAGGTTGCCGAGATACATGACGTGTACATGGCGGTAAGTGGCGAGAGCGTGTGTGAAGAAGTACACCCCTGCAGGGTTAACATGATCTATTCGAATAGCCGAGTCCGCGGTTATGGACTTCTTGGATGCTTACATGGTACATAGAAAACTTGAAGTGGATACTCTAAAATGCTCAAGACAAGTGTGAGTGCTATGGATGGCCTTCTCGTAGGGAGACGGGGATGAATCCATAGTAGTGTATTGTGTGGTGATTAGTGGACTCGTGTGCGCCATATCACCTCAAAGAAGTTCTGGTAGTCGTAGAACAGGATAGCCACAGAGTCAAAGCTGGCTTGCTGCAACTAAACCCCACATTACCTTATTGATACAAATGCATGTATGATAGGATCTGATGTAAGTCTTGCTGAGTACCTTTGTACTCATGTTGCTTTATTTATGTTTTTGCAGCGGAAGCTTCGGTCTTACTAGTGTTCTCGTGGACTTCGACAAGTAGCTTGTACCTCAGCTACTATCTTGATCGGACGTTGTAGATAGTCAGGCTCTTCAGCCTTTTCCATTTGTAGATGTCTGTACTCAGACATGTAATGCTTCCGCTTGTTGCTTGATTGCTCTGAATGTTGGGTCATGTGACCCCTGTTTGTAATAAATGCTATGATGGCTCTTTGAGCCTTATCTATATGAGTTGTTGAGTTATGCTGTGATGCCATGTTGTACAACAAATACTTGCATGTTATGCGTACGTGTTATGTGTATTGCTATGTGTGGGATCTGACTATCTAGTTGTTTATCCTTAGTAGCCTCTCTTACCGGGAAATGTCTCCTAGTGCTTCCACTGAGCCCTGGTAGCTTGCTACTGCTCCGGAACACTTAGGCTGGCCGGCATGTGTCCTTCTTTGTTCCTGTGTCTGTCCCTTCGGGGAAATGTCAAGTGATGAATACCGGAGTCCTGTTAGCCCGCTACAGCCCGGTTCACCGGAGTCCTGTTAGCCCAGTGCTACAGCCTGGATTCACTCGCTGATGACCGACACGTTCGATGCTGGGTCATGGATGCCTGTCCCTGTAAGTTAGTGCCACTTTGGGTTTATGACTAGCCATGTCAGCCCGGGCTCCTTATCATATGGATGCTAGCGACACTATCATATACGTGTGCCAAAAGGCGCAAACGGTCCTGGGCAAAGGTAAGGCGACACCCGTGGGGATACCGTGCGTGAGGCCGCAAAGTGATATGAGGTGTTACATGCTAGATCGATGTGGCATTGAGTCGGGGTCCTGACAGCTTTGGTATCAGAGCCTGACTGCCTGTAGGATTACCAAGCCAAACTGGTCGAAGTTGAGTCTAAAAATTCTTTAGTTATGTAAGGGAATTGATTGTGGGAAGGAATGCAAGGCTCTTTTTACTCCTTATACCTCATGGCCTTCTGATCTGAGTCATCCTATCTTTCCTACGGGGGTAAGGAACTAGGCTTTCTCTTCCGTCTATCAGGATCACGTGTTACTACTCCGTAGTCCCATAGGATTGGTTGATCAGAGTCATATCTCGGTTTCGAGTACTTCTGGAGTAACCTGTTTAGTATGATCTCAGAACCTTGACTGATGATGTTGAGTTGTTGTACTACCCCATTTTAGCAGGATGTCTCATTCTGAGCATTTTACTGCCGTTATGCTGCCGGAATTTCCCTAGGAGTTCGAGAGTTACTAATTTCCTTGTCCTACATTCTTTAGCCTATAGTTGATGTTGATTCCGTCCTTGGTTTTGTTTCTCAGGATGTCATCAGTTAAGCGAAGTTCTGTTGCCCGTAGCCAGATCCACGGAGATGGTAGGGATGAGGATCCTCCTGACCAGCCTTCATTGGCAGAGTTCATGTTAGAAATGGAGAGGAACAAGCGTGAGTCCAACCGCTTGTTGGCACGTATCGAGGAGAACACCGCACATCAGTTCAAAGGGTCTGCTACCATTCATGACTTCATTCGCTTGCACCCACCCACCTTTCATCATTCTATTGCGCCACTCGATGCAGATGACTGGCTCCGTAGCATCACTCATAAGCTGCGTTCCGCGAACATAGGTGAAGATGACAAGGTCACCTATGCCACATACCACCTGGAAGGTCCTGCTAGTATTTGGTGGCAGAACTATGAGGCTATGCTTCCAGCTGGCCAGATTTCTACCTGGAGGGATTTCACTGAGGCTTTTTGCGAGCATCACATTCCCAGGCCCTCATCGATCGCAAGAGAGAAGAGTTCTGTAGTTTCACCCAAAGTAAGATGGCTGTTGATGCTTACAGCAGAGAGTTCGAGAACCTTGCCCGCTATGCTTCAGAAGAGGTGTCCACGGACGCCAAGAAGCAGGCTAGGTTCCGGAAGGGTCTCAACCCCAAGTTGCGTCGTGATCTTCACCTGCATCATTGTCCGCTAAGTATTTGGGGCAGTTCCGCTTCTAGTGAGCCTTCCCTTTGCAATAAAAGCACTCAGTCTCAGGCTTGGGTCCAATCTTTGGCTTCTTCCCGGCAACTGGCTTACCGGGCGCGGCAACTCCCCTGCCGTCCTTCTTGAAGTTCTTCTTACCCTTGCCTTTCTTGAAACTAGTGGTTTTATTGACCATCAACACTTGATGCTCCTTTTTGATTTCCACCTCCGCTGATTTCAGCATTGAAAATACTTCAGGAATAGTTTTCACCATCCCCTGCATATTGTAGTTCATCACAAAGCACTTGTAGCTAGGTGGGAGTGACTGAAGGATTCAGTCAATGACCGCCTCGTCCGGGGGGTTAATGTCCAGCTGGGACAAGCGGTTGTGCAACCCAGACATTTTGAGTATGTGCTCACTGACAGAACTATTTTCCTCCATCTTACAACTGTAGAACTTGTCGGAGACTTCATATCTCTCAACCCGGGCATGATCTTGGAAAACCATTTTCAGCTCTTCGAACATCTCATATGCTCCATGTTGCTCAAAACGCTTTTGGAGCCCCGGTTCTAAGTTGTAAAGCATGCCGCACTGAACGAGGGAGTAATCATCAGCACGTGACTGCCAAGCGTTCATAATGTCTTGGTTCTCTGGGATGGGTGCTTCACCTAGCGGTGCTTCTTGGACATATGATTTCTTGGCAGCTATGAGGATGATCCTCAGGTTCCGGACCAAATCCGTATAGTTGCTTCCATCATCTTTCAGCTTGGTTTTCTCTAGGAACGGGTTGAAGTTTAGGTTGACATGAGCGTTGGCCATTTGATCTACAAGACATTTTGCAAAGGTTTTTTGACTATGTCCATGATAATTAAGTTCATCTAATCAAAATATTTAATGAACTCCCACTTAGATTAGACATCCCTCTAGTCATCTAAGTGATGCATGATCCGAGTCAACTAGGCCGTGTCCGATCATCACGTGAGACGGACTAGTCATCATTGGTGAACATCTCCATGTTGATCGTATCTTCCATACGACTCATGTTTGACCTTTCGGTCTCTTGTGTTCCGAGGCCATGTCTGTACATGCTAGTCTCGTCAAGTTAACCTAAGTGTTTATGCATGTGTAAATCTGTGTTACACCTGTTGTATGTGAACGTTAGAATCTATCACACCTGATCATCACGTGGTGCTTCGAAACAATGAACTTTCGCAATGGCGCACAGTTAGGGGGAACACTTTCTTGAAATTATTATGAGGGATCATCTTATTTACTACCGTCGTTCTAAGCAAATAAGATGCAAAAACATGATAAACATCACATGCAATCAAATACTGACATGATATGGCCAATATCATATTGCTCCTTTGATCTCCATCTTCGGGGCGCCATGATCATCTTCGTCACCGGCATGACACCATGATCTCCATCATCGTGTCTCCATGAAGTTGTTCGCCAACTATTACTTCTACTACTATGGCTAACAGTTTAGCAATAAAGTAAAGTAATTACATGGCGTTTATTCATTGACACGCAGGTCATATAATAATTAAGACAACTCCTATGGCTCCTGCCGGTTGTCATACTCATCGACATGCAAGTTGTGATTCCTATTACAAGAACATGATCTCATACATCACATACATATCATTCATTGCAACCTTTTGGCCATATCACATCACAAGGCATATGCTGCAAAAACAAGTTAGACGTCCTCTAATTGTTGTTGCATGTTTTTCACGTGGCTGCAATAGGGTTCTAGCAAGAACGTTTCTTACCTATGTAAAAGCCACAACATGATGTGCCAACTTCTATTTACCCTTCATAAGGACCCTTTTCATCGAATTCGATCCGACTAAAGTGGGAGAGACAGACACCTGCTAGCCACCTTATGCAACTAGTGCATGTCAGTCGGTGGAACCTGTCTCACGTAAGCGTACGTGTAAGGTCGGTCCGGGCCGCTTCATCCCACGATGCCGCAGAAACAAGATAAGACTAATAGTGGCAAGAAAATTCACAACATCTATGCCCACAACAAATTTGTGTTCTACTTGTGCAAAGAAACTACGCATAGACCTAGCTCATGATGCCACTGTTGGGGAACGTTGCAGAAAATAAAATTTTCTACGCTTCACCAAGATCAATCTATGGAGTCATCTAGCAACGAGAGAGAGGAGTGCATCTACATACCCTTGTAGATCACGAGCGGAAGCATTCAACAGAACGGGGTTGAGGGAGTCGTACTCGTCGTGATCCAAATCACCGAATATCCTAGTGCTGAACGGACAGCACCTCCGCGTTCAACACACGTACAGTTGGGGAAGACTTCTCCTCCTTATTGATCCAGCAAGGAGGAAGGAGAGGTTGATGGAGATCCAGCAGCACAACGGCGTGGTGGTGGAAGCAGCGGTGATCTCAGCAGGGTTTCGCCAAGCTTAGCGAGACGGAGAGGTGGTACGGGGGGAGAGGGAGGCGCCATGGACTAGGGTGCGGTTGCCCTCCCTCCCACTTCTTTATATAGGGGGCCTAGGGGGTGCGCCACCCCCTGGAGATCCCATCTCAAGGGGGGGACTTGCCCCCCAAGTCAAGTGGGGCGCCCTCACCCCTAGGGTTTCCAACCCTAGGCGCAGGGGAGGCCCAAGGGGGGGCGCACCAGCCCACCAGGGGCTGGTTCCCTTCCCACTTCAGCCCATGTGGCCCTCCGGGATAGGTCGCCTCACCCGGTGCACCCCCGGGACCCTTCCGGTGATCCCGGTACAATACCGGTGACCCCGAAACTTTCCCGGTGGCTGAAACTGGACTTCCTATATACAGTTCTTCACCTCCGGACCATTCCGGAACTCCTCGTGACGTCCGGGATCTCATCCGGGACTGCGAACAACTTTCGTGTTACCGCATACTAATATCTCTACAACCCTAGCGTCACCGAACCTTAAGTGTGTAGACCCTACGGGTTCGGGAATCACGCAGACATGACCGAGACAGCTCTTCGGCCAATAACCAACAGCGGGATCTGGATACCCATGTTGGCTCCCACATGTTCCACGATGATCTCATCGAATGAACCACGATGTCGAGGATTCAAGTAATCCCGTATACAATTCCCTTTGTTAATCGGTATGTTACTTGCCCGAGATTCGATCGTCGGTATCCCAATACCTCTGTAACGCCCCGGATCCGATGCGCTAGGTGTCCGCCAGTTATTCGCCGTGCTTGCCATGTCATTTGCTTGGGTGTTGCATTTTGCCATGTCATCATCTGCATTTTATCATGTCATCATGTGCATCCCATTTTGCATACGTGTTCGTTTCTTGCATCCGAGCTTTTTCCCCGTTGTCCATTTTGCAATCCGGCACTCCTATGCCCTCCGGCGTTCCCCTTTTCGTCTCCTATTGTGAGTGGGTGTTAAACTTTCTCGGAATGGCCCGAGGTTTGCCAAGCGGCCTTGGTATAGCACCGGTAGACCGTTTGTCAAGTTTCGTGCCATTTGGAGCTCGTTTGATACTCCAACGGTTAACCGGGTAACCGTAAAGCCCTCTTTTGTGTGCAGCCCAACACCCCTTCCAAAGTGGCCCAAAACCCAGCAAACTCCCCTCCATGCTCTCGGTCGTTCGATCACGATCGTGTGGGCGAAAAACGCTCCTCATTTGGACTCTCCTAGCTCCCTCTATCTATAAATATGTCCTCCCCCGATAATCCCACAGTCCAACCCTAGCAGTCTTCCTCCTCGCGCCGCCGGATGTGTCCATCCGCGCCGGACACGTCCGCCGACCACGTCGCCCGGACCAACCAGAGGCCGCCACGTCACCGCCGCCGTCGCCCGGACCAACCACCGCCTGCCACGTGGCCACCCCGGCCACCGCGCGCCGTCGCGGGCCCGCGAGTCCAGGCGGGGCCCGCCCGGCCCGTTCCGCCGCCCGCGCCCACCCGCGGGTGCTCCCGCTCGCCGCCTCAGGCCGCCGCCCGTTGCGCGCCGGCGACCTCCGCCTTCCGGCCGATGCCCGCGCCGCCGCCACCGCTCCAGCTTCCGGCGACCTCGCCACCGGTCTCCAGAGGGCTGGGCCGCCCCTGCGCCTCCTCCGGCGGCCCCGAGCTGCCCCGCCGCCTCCTCGTCCTCCTCGCCGGCCGGCGCCGCCGCGCTGCGCCCAGCCTCGCCCCGAGCTCCGGCGAGCTCGCGAGCTCCTCGCCGCCCTCTGTTGCGCCTCCCCGTCGCCCCTCCGCCTCGACCCGGACCGGATCCGGCGAGATCCGGCCGGAGGAGCCCCGGATCCGCCTCCCCGGCCCCGTCCCCGACAGCTCCGGTGACCTCACTCCGGCGATCCTCGTAAACCATGCACGGAGGTTGACTTTCCCCTTCCCCGAAACTGCCAAGTCCCCAGTTTCAGTATCTCTGTGCATGTAGCTCTGTTTCATGCGTGTAATATGTCAAATTGTTTGTCTCAACGAGTACATCATTTCATTCCATTGCATCATTTTCATTTGATCTCATCTTGATGCCCGAAATGCTGTTGGAAGAGTGCTATATGATGTTAATCTGCTGAAACTGTTATAACTTGCTCTTTTGTCATTTTTGTCATGATTGATGTGTGCATCCTATGAGGTTGATGTCTACATGTGTTTTGATCTATGCCATGCCATATTTCCAGAGGTGCTTAACATGTATTTTTGTGATCAATGTGGTGACTAGCACAAGCATGCAAACTAGGCATCGTGCTATTGCTGATTTCAGTCCCTGTTCTGCTGTTATTTTTATGCCATGTAAACTTGATGCTATAGAGAGATCCATGCATATTTTGAGTTACTTCAGTAAGGATGTTTTGAACATGTGGTGATTGTCTATCCATTCATGCCCTTTGTTGCAATTATGGAGTAGTATAGCATGTCATTTTCGTGCTCTACTTTTGCTTCAAAATGTTTCCTGGCAGATTGTTTACTTGTTATTCAATTTGGCCAAGGTTTCTATAGTTGATCCTTGCATGCTATGAACTTGTTCTTGCCTTGGTTGGTTACATAAACATGTCTTATTGATGATGTTATGCTTATATTGTCATGCAATGACTTGTGGTGAGTGATTCAAGCTTGTTAAGTAGGGTTCATGATGTTGCTGTTTTGCTAGGTTGAATCTGTTATTTCGTGATGCTATATAAACATGTTGCTACTAATCATTCTATGCATAATCTGAAGATATTCTATAAACATGTTTTGATCTACATGTCATCCTCTATCCATCCATGCCCCTGGTTGCATTTATATCTTGCTGTAGATTGTTAATATCTTGCTCCAAAGTTGTTAAATAATGTTGTTGTCAGCCTGTTAACATTAAGTTCAGTTGCTTCCATGCTTATTGTTAGTGATCCATGCACCCTATGACCTTGCCCTTGCCATGCCTAGCTTCTCAAATATGTCTTCTTACTGTTGGGTGCCTTGCCATGCCATGTATTGCTCTATCGTGAGTTGCACAAGCTCATCTACATGCCTTCATAGTTATGTTGCTGCCATGTTTGAATCTGTATTATAACTTGCTATGTTTACGTGGGTGCCATCATATTTTCCGATCCCTTTTTGCTTATGGTCAGTAAGGGACTTTTGATCTATGCTTTGAGTAGAATCATGCCATGTCTTTTTTTGCCATTATAAGTTCCTGTAACATGTTGTTTGATAGCTCTGAACATTGCATCGTGATGTTATTTTGTGCAAAGTCTGAAATTGTTATAACTTGCAATCTTACCATGTGTGTTTGAGCATGTTCTAGTGATTTCTGGAGATAGCTCAGTGTTCATGTTTTGTTATGCCTTACCTGCTACAGCTTAATGGGAAAGGAAGGGGTACAGTGGTGAGGTTGCAGCAGCGACTAAGCATATGTGGTGGCTAACCAACGCAAATAAGAGCGTGAAGAGAACAAGCAGAACGGTCGTCAACTAGTAATGATCAAGAAGTCATCCTGAACACCTACTTACGTCAAACATAACCCAGAAACCGTGTTCACTTCCCGGACTCCGCCGAGAAGAGACCATCATGGCTACACACACGGTCGATGCGTTTTAAATCGGATCTGGTGTCAAGTTATCTACAACCGGACATTAAAAAATTCCCATCTGCCTATAACCGCAGGCACGGCTTTCGAAAGATTATACCCTGCAGGGGTGTCCCAACTTAGCCCATGACAAGCTCTCGCGATTAACAAAGGATAAACCTTCTCCCAGGAAGACCCGATCAGGCTCGGAATCCCGGTTTACAAGACATTTCGACAATGGTAAAACAAGACCAGCAAAGCCGCCCGATGCGCCGATAATCCCGATAGGAGCTGCGCATATCTCGTTCTCAGGGCAACACCGGATGAGACATCCTACGAGTAAAACCAAACCTCAAGTTTCCCCAAGGGGGCCCCGCAGTCTACTTGGTTCGGACCAACACTTAGACAAGCACTGGCCTGGGGGGCTAAAATAAAGATGACCCTTGGGTTGGCCGTGTTGGGTAACGTAGTAATTTCAAAAAAAATCCTATGCACACGCAAGATCATGGTGATGGCATAGCAACGAGAGGGGAGAGTGTATGTCCACATACCCTCGTAGACCGTAAGCGGAAGCGTTATGACAACGCGGTTGATGTAGTCGTACGTCTTCATGATCCGACCGATCCAAGCTCCGAACGTACGGGGCCTCCGAGTTCAGCACATGTTCAGCTCAATGACGATCTCCGGCCTCCGATCCAGCCGAGCTCCGGAGATGAGTTCCGTCAGCACGACGGCGTGGTGACGATGTTGATGTTCTACCGGCGCAGGGCTTCACCTAAGCTTCGCGACGATATGACCGAGGTGGAATATGGTGGAAGGGGGCACCGCACACGGCTAAGGAACGATCCGTAGATCAACTTGTGTGTCTTTGGGGTGCCGCCCCCGCCCCCGTATATAAAGGAGCAAGGGGGGAGGCCGGCCGGCCCTTGGGGCGTGCCAAGGAGGGGGGAGTCCTCCTCCTAGTGGGAGTAGGACTCCCCTTTCCTAGTCCAACTAGGAAGGAGGAAGGGGGAAGGAAAGAGAGGGAGAGGGAGAGGGAAAGAGGGGCCGCGCCCCCCTCCCCTAGTCCAATTCGGACTCCCCAAGGGAGGGGGCGCGCCACCTCCTGGGTTGCTGCCCTCTCTCTCCCCTTAGGCCCACTAAGGGCCAATACTTCCCCGTGGGGTTCCGGTAACCCCTCCGGCACTCCGGTTTTCTCCGAAATCACCAGGAACTCTTCCGGTGTCCGAATATAGTCGTCCAATATATCAATCTTTATGTATCGACCAGTTCGAGACTCCTCATCATGTCCGTGATCACATCCGGGACTCCGAACAAACTTCGGTACATCAAAACTTATAAACTCATAATAAAACTGTCATCGTAACGTTAAGCGTGCGGACCCTACGGGTTCGAGAACTATGTAGACATGACCTAGAACCATTCTCGGTCAATATCCAATAGCGGGACCTGGATGCCCATATTGGTTCCTACATATTCTACGAAGATCTTTATCGGTCAAACTGCATAACAACATACGTTGTTCCCTTTGTCATCGGTATGTTACTTGCCTGAGATTTGATCGTCGGTATCCAATACCTAGTTCAATCTCGTTACCGGCAAGTCTCTTTACTCGTTCTGTAATACGTCATCTTATAACTAACTTATTAGTTACAATGCTTGCAAGGCTTATGTGATGAATATTATCGAGAGGGCCCAGAGATACCTCTCCGACAATCGGAGTGACAAAACCTAATCTCGAATTATGCCAACCCAACATGTACCTTAGGAGACACCTCTAGAGCACCTTTATAATCACCCAGTTACGTTGTGACGTTTGGTAGCACACAAAGTGTTCCTCCGGTAAACGGGAGTTGCATAATCTCATAGTTGCAGGAACTTTGTATAAGTCATGAAGAAAGCAATAGCAGTTTACTAAACGATCAAGTGCTAGGCTAACGGAATGGGTCATGTCAATCACATCATTCTCCTACTGATGTGATCCCGTTAATCAAATGACAACTCTTTTGTCCATAGCTAGGAAACATAACCATCTTTGATAAACGAGCTAGTCAAGTAGAGGCATACTAGTGACACTATGTTTGTCTATGTATTCACACATATATTATGTTTCCGGTTAATACAATTCTAGCATGAATAATAAACATTTATCATGATATAAGGAAATAAATAATAACTTTATTATTGCCTCTAGGGCATATTTCCTTCAGTATCCCACTTGCACTAGAGTCAATAATCTAGTTCACATCGCCATGTGATTTAACACCAATATTCATATCTGTATATGATTAACATAGTTCACATCGTTATGTGACCAATACTCAAAGGGGTTACTAGAGTCAATAATCTAGTTCACATTGCTATGTGATTAACACCCAAAGTGTACTAAGGTGTGATCATGTTTTGCTCATGAGAGAAGCTTAGTCAACGGGTCTGTCACATTCAGAGCCGTATGTATTTTGCAAACATTCTATGTCTTCAATGCTCTACATGGAGCTACTCTAGCTTAATTGCTCCCACTTTCAATATGTATCCAGTTTGAGACTTAGATTCATCTGGATTAGTGTAAAAGTTTGCACTGATGTAACTTTTACAACAAACTCTTTTATCACCTCCATAATCGAGAAACATCTCCTTAGTCCTCACTAAGGATATTCTTGACCGCTGTCTAGTGATCTACTATTAGATCAAAATTGTATTCCTTTGTCAAACTCAGAGCAAGGTATACAATAGGCCTGGTTCACAGCATAGCATACTTTATAGAAGCTATGACTGAGGCATAGGGAATGACTTTTCATTCTCTTTCTATTTTCTGTCATGGTCGGGTCTTGAGTCTTACTCAACCTCAGACCTTGCAACACAGGCAAGAACTCCTTCTTTGACTATTCCATTTTGAACTATTTCAAAAATTTATCAAGGTATGTATATATTGAAAAATCTTATCAAGCGTCTTGATCTATCTATATAGATCTTGATGCTCAATGTGTAAGCAGCTTTACTGAGGTCTTTCTTTTAAAGAACTCCTTTCAAACACTCCTTTATGCTTTGCAGAATAATTCTACATTATTTCCGATCAACAATATGTCATTCACATATACTTATCAGAAATGTTGTAGTGCTCCCACTCACTTTCTTGTAAATACAGGCTTCACCGCAAGTCTGTATAAAACTATATGCTTTGATCAACTTATCAAAGCGTATATTCCAACTCTGAGATGCTTGCACCAGTCCATAGATGGATCGCTGGAGCTTGCATATTTTGTTAGCACCTTTAGGATTGACAAAACCTTCTGGTTGTATCATATACAACTCTTCTTTAATAAATCCATTAAGGAATGTAGTTTTGACATCCATTTGCCAAATTTCATAAAATGTGGCAATTGCTAACATGATTCGGATAGACTTTTAAGTATTGATACGAGTGAGAAAATCTCATTGTATTCAACACCTTGAACTTTGTCAAAAACCTTTTCGACAAGTCTAGCTTCGTAGATAGTAACACTACTATCAGCGTCCGTCTTCCTCTTGAAGATCCATTTATTTTTCTATGGCTTGCCGATCATCGGGCAAGTCCACCAAAGTCCACACTTTGTTCTCATATATGGATCCCAACTCAGATTTCATGGCCTCAAACCATTTTGCGGAATCTGGGCTCATCATCGCTTCCTCATAGTTCGTAGGTTCATCATGGTCTAGCAACATGACTTCCAGAACACGATTACCGTACCACTCTGGTGCGGATCTTACTCTGGAAGACCTACGAGATTTGGTAGCAACTTGATCTGAAGTTTCATGATCATCATCATTAACTTCCTCACTAATTGGTGTAGGAATCACTGGAACTGATTTCTGTGATGAACTACTTTCCAATAAGGGAGAAGGTACAATTACCTCATCAAGTTCTACTTTCCTCCCACTCACTTCTTTCGAGAGAAACTTCTTCTCTAGAAAGGATCCATCTTAGCAATGAATATCTTGCCTTCGGATTTGTGATAGAAGGTGTACCCAACAATTAACTTTGGGTATTCTATGAAGACGCACCTTTCCGATTTGGGTTTGAGCTTATCAGGTTGAAACTTTTTCATATAAGCATCGCAACTCCAAACTTTAAGAAACGACAGCTTAGGTTTACTGCTAAACCATAGTTCATACGGTGTCGTCTCAACGGATTAAGATGGTGCCCTTTTAAACGTGAATGCAGCTGTCTCTAATGCACAAACCCCAAAACGATAGTGGTAAAACCGATAAGAGACATCATAGATCGCACCATATCCAATAAAATGCGGTTACGACGTTCGGACACACCATAACGTTGTGGTGTTCCAGGTGGCGTGAGCTATGAAACTATTCCACATTATTTTAATTGAAGACCAAACTCATAACTCAAATATTCGTCTCCACGATCAGATCGTAGAAACTTTATTTTCTTGTTACGATGATTTTTCCACTTCACTCTGAAATTCTTTGAACCTTTCAACTGTTTCAGACTTATGTTTCATCAAGTAGATATACCCATATCTGCTCAAATCATCTTGTGAAGGTCAGAAAATAACGATAATTGCCACGAGCATCAACACTCATTGGATCGCATACATCGGTATGTATTATTTCCAATAAGTCAGTAGCTTGTTCCATTGTTCCGGAGAACGGAGTTTTAGTCATCTTGCCCAAAAGGCATGGTTCGCAAGCATCAAATGATTCATAACCAAGTGATTCCAAAAATCCATCTTTATGGAGTTTCTTCATGCGCTTTACACCTGATATGACCCAAACGGCAGTGCCACAAATAAGTTGCACTATCATTATTAACTTTGCATCTTTTGGCATCAATATTATGAATATGTGTATCACTACGATCGAGATCCAACAAACTATTTTCATTGGGTGTATGACCATTGAAGGTTTTATTCATGTAAACAGAACAACAATTATTCTCTGACTTTAAATGAATAACCGTATTGCAATAAACATGATCAAATCATATTCATGCTCAACGCAAACGCCAAATAACATTTATTTAGGTTTAACACTAATCCCGAAAGTATACGGAGTGTGCGATGATGATCATATCAATCTTGGAACTTCTTCCAACACTCATCGTCACTTCCCCTTCAACTAGTCTATGTTGATTCTGTAACTCCTGTTTCGAGTTACTAATATTAGAAACCAAACAAGTATCAAATACTTAGGGGCTACTATAAACACTAGTAAGGCACACATCAATAACCTGTATATCAAATATACCCTTGTTCACTTTGCCATCCTTCTTATCCACCAAATATTCAGGGCATTTCCGCTTCCAGTGACTATTTCCTTTGCAGTATAATCACTCAGTTTCAGGCTTTGGTCCAGACTTGGGCTTCTTCACTTGAGTGACAACTTGTTTGCCATTCTACTTGAAGTTTCCCTTTCTTTCCCTTTGCCTTTTTTTTTGAAACTAGTGGTCTTGTCAATCATCAACACTTGATGCTCTTTCTTGATTTCTACCTTCGTCGATTTCAACATCACGAAGAGCTCGGGAATCGTTTTCGTCATCCCTTGCATACTATAGTTCATCACGAAGTTCTACTAACTTGGTGATGGTGACTAGAGAATTCTGTCAATCACTATCTTATCTGGAAGATTAACTCCCACTTGATTCAAGCGATTGTAGTACCCAGACAATCTGAGCACTTGCTCACTAGTTGAGCGATTCTCCTCCATCCTTTAGCTATAGAACTTGTTGGAGACTTCATATCTCTTAACTCGGGTATTTGCTTGAAATATTAACTTCAATTCCTGGAACATCTCATATGGTCCATGACGTTCAAAACATCTTTGAAGTCCCGATTCTAAGCCGTTAAGCATGGTGCACTAAACTATCAAGTAGTCATCATATTGAGCTAGCCAAACGTTCATAACGTCTGCATCTGCTCCTGCAATAGGTTTGTCACCTAGTGGTGCATCAAGGACATAATTCTTCTGCACAGAAATGAGGATAAACCTCAGATCACGGATCAAATCCGCATCATTGCTACTAATATTTTTCAACACAATTTTCTCTAGGAACATATCAAAATAAACATATGAAAGCAACAACGCAAGCTATTGATCTACAACATAATTTGCAAAATACTACCAGGACTAAGTTCATGATAAATTTAAGTTCAATTAATCATATTACTTAAGAACTCCCACTTAGACAGACATCTCTCTAGTCATCTAAGTGATTACGTGATCCAAATCAACTAAACCATAACCGATCATCACGTGAGATGGAGTAGTTTTCAATGGTGAACATCACCATGTTGATCATATCTACTATATGATTCATGCTCGACCTTTCGGTCTCTGTGTTCCGAGGCCATATCTGCATATGCTAGGCTCGTCAAGTTTAACCTGAGTATTCCGCGTGTGCAAAACTAGCTTGCACCCATTGTAGATGGACGTAGAGCTTATCACACCCGATCATCACGTGGTGTCTGGGCACGACGAACTTTGGCAACGGTGCATACTCAGGGAGAACACTTCTTGATAATTTTAGTGAGAGATCATCTTAAAATGCTACCGTCAATCAAAGCAAGATAAGATGCATAAAGGATAAACATCACATGCAATCAATATAAGTGATATGATATGGCCATCATCTTCTTGTGCTTGTGATCTCCATCTTCGAAGCACCGTCGTGATCACCATCATCACCGGCGCGACACCTTGATCTCCATCGTAGCATCGTTGTCGTTTACGCCATCTATTGCTTCTACGACTATCGCTACCGCTTAGTGATAAAGTAAAGCAATTACAGGGCGTTTGCATTTCATACAATAAAGCGACAACTATATGGCTCCTGCCAGTTGCCGATAACTTCGGTTACAAAACATGATCATCTCATACAATAAAAATATAGCATCACGTCTTGACCATACCACATCACCTGCAAAAACAAGTTAGACGTCCTCTACTTTGTTGTTGCAAGTTTTACGTGGCTGCCACGGGCTGAGAAAGAACCGTTCTTACCTACGCATCAAAACCACAATGATAGTTTGTCAAGTTGGTGCTGTTTCAACCTTCGCAAGGACTGGGCGTAGCCACACTCGATTCAGCTAAAGTGAGAGAGACAGACACCCGCCAGTCACCTTTAAGCACGAGTGCTCACAACGGTGAAACCAGTCTCGCGTAAGCGTACACGTAATGTCGGTCCGGGCCGCTTCATCTCTCAATACCGCTGAACCAAAGTATGACATGCTGGTAAGAAGTATGACTTGTATCGCCCACAACTCACTTGTGTTCTACTCGTGCATATAACATCAATGCATAAAACCTAGGCTCGGATGCCACTGTTGGGTAACGTAGTAATTTCAAAAAAATTCCTACGCACACGCAAGATCATGGTGATGGCATAGCAACGAGAGGGGAGAGTGTATGTCCACGTACCCTCGTAGACCGTAAGCGAAAGCGTTATGACAACGCGGTTGATGTAGTCGTACGTCTTCATGATCCGACCGATCCAAGCTCCGAACGTACGGGGCCTCCGAGTTCAGCACACGTTCAGCTCGATGACGATCTCCGGCCTCCGATCCAGCCGAGCTCCGGAGATGAGTTCCATCAACACGACGGCGTGGTGACGATGTTGATGTTCTACCGGCGCAGGGCTTCGCCTAAGCTTCACGACGATATGACCGAGGTGGAATATGGTGGAAGGGGGCACCGCACACGGCTAAGGAACGATCCATAGATCAACTTGTGTGTCTTTGGGTGCCCCCCCCCCCCCCGCCCCCGTATATAAAGGATCAAGGGGGGAGGCCGGCCGGCCCTTGGGGCGCGCCAAGGAGGGGGGAGTCCTCCTCCTAGTGGGAGTAGGACTCCCCTTTCCTAGTCCAACTAGGAAGGAGGAAGGGGGAAGGAAAGAGAGGGAGAGGGAGAGGGAAAGAGGGGCCGCGCCCCCCTCCCCTAGTCCAATTCGGACTCCCCAAGGGAGGGGGCGCGCCACCTCCTGGGCTCCTGCCCTCTCTCTCCCCTCAGGCCCACTGAGGCCCAATACTTCCCCGGGGGGTTCCGGTAACCCCTCCGGCACTCCGGTTTTCTCCGAAATCACCAGGAACTCTTCCGTGTCCGAATATAGTCGTCCAATATATCAATCTTTATGTCTCGACCATTTCGAGACTCCTCATCATGTCCGTGATCACATCCGGGACTCCGAACAAACTTCGGTACATCAAAACTTATAAACTCATAATAAAACTGTCATCATAACGTTAAGCGTGCGGACCCTACGGGTTCGAGAACTATGTAGACATGACCTAGAACCATTCTCGGTCAATATCCAATAGCGGGACCTGGATGCCCATATTGGTTCCTACATATTCTACGAAGATCTTTATCGGTCAAACCGCATAACAACATACGTTGTTCCCTTTGTCATCGGTATGTTACTTGCCCGAGATTTGATCGTCGGTATCCAATACCTAGTTCAATCTCGTTACCGGCAAGTCTCTTTACTCGTTCTGTAATACATCATCTTATAACTAACTTATTAGTTACAATGCTTGCAAGGCTTATGTGATGAGTATTACCGAGAGGGCCCAGAGATACCTCTCCGACAATCGGAGTGACAAAACCTAATCTCGAATTATGCCAACCCAACATGTACCTTCGGAGACACCTGTAGAGCACCTTTATAATCACCCAGTTACGTTGTGACGTTTGGTAGCACACAAAGTGTTCCTCCGGTAAATGGGAGTTGCATAATCTCATAGTTGTAGGAACTTTGTATAAGTCATGAAGAAAGCAATAGCAGTATACTAAACGATCAAGTGCTAGGCTAACGGAATGGGTCATGTCAATCACATCATTCTCCTAATGATGTGATCCCGTTAATCAAATGACAACTCTTTTGTCGATGGCTAGGAAACATAACCATCTTTGATAAACGAGCTAGTCAAGTAGAGGCATACTAGTGACACTATGTTTGTCCATGTATTCACACATGTATTATGTTTCCGGTTAATACAATTCTAGCATGAATAATAAACATTTATCATGATATAAGGAAATAAATAATAACTTTATTATTGCCTCTAGGGCATATTTCCTTCAGGCCGACCCAAGGGAAGGGTATAGGTGGTGGTGAGGCAAATGGTAAAACCAAGGTTGGGCCTTGCTGGAGGAGTTTTATTCAAAGCGAACTGTCAAGGGGGTCCCATAAATCACCCGACCGCATAAGGAACGCAAAATCCGAGAACAAAACACCGGTATGACGGAAACTAGGGCGGCAAGAGTGGAACAAAACACCAGGCATAAGGCCGAGCCTTCCACCCTTTACCAAATATATAGATGCATTAATAATATAAGATATATTGTGATATCCCAACCAAAATCCTGTCCACCATGGAGAAATCTTCAACTTCGCCTGCAACTAGCAACACTATAAGAGGGGCTGAGCAAAAGCGGTAACATAGCCAAACAACGGTTTGCATAGGAAAGGTGTCAAAGATTAGAGGTTCATGGCAATATGGGATGACTGGATAAACAGGTGATAGGTAGCGCAACATAGCGATAGAACAAAACAACTAGCATAACAATGATAGTAGTGAGATCCAGGGTAACGGTCATCTTGCCTGAAATCCCGCAAGGAAGAAGAACGAGTCCATGAAGAAGACGAACGGATGAAGCCGAACCAACCGTTGACGAACGAATCCTCACGATCGCAACGAAACAGGAACTATCGAAAAGAAGCACACAACATAGTAAACACACCACACATAGACAAGACATGATGCACAACAAGCATGATGCATGGCAAAGCTACATGAAGCTACTCATGGCAAGAGATGATGCATACAAGAGCAACACAGCAAAGCAAGTTTAAATGAGGCCGGGAACAATATATAACAATTCCGGTAAGTCCTCATATGCAAATTTCGAAGTTGGTCCAGATCTGAATAAACATTATGTTCAAGTTGTTAAACAGCAAGTTAAAATGCACCAAGATTATCTACACGAGATTCTAGTCAAGTTACATATAAAGTTCATTAGATTCGGAGCTACGGCCTAGAAGATATGAGCAAAACAAGTTAAACATGGCATTAATGCAAAATGCACCTAAACATCAAGCAAACACCTCAAAACATGAATGCAACATGATAATATGAAACTACATGCAAAATCAAGCAAGTTCCATATAGAGCACACTCAAAATGGAGCAACGGTTCAACACACACACTATACAAGACATAGCAACAATCTGTCCAAAACAGCAAGTAGGCATATTGCAAGCATCAAAACAACAAGCTACAGGACCTCAACATAATAACAAAAGGCATGGGCATGAAGTACAGGTAAGGCATAACAAAACACGAACACTGAGCTATCTCCAGAAATCACTAGAACATGCTCAAACACACATGGTAAGATTGCAAGTTATAACAATTTCAGACTTTGCAGAAAATAACATCACGATGCAATGTTCAGAGCTATCAAACAACATGTTACAGGAACTTATAATGGCAAAAAAATAAATGGCATGATTCTACTCAAAGCATAGATTGAAAGTCCCTTACTGACCATAAGCCAAAAGGGATCAGAAAATATGATGGCACCCACGTAAACATAGCAAGTTATAATACAGATTCAAACATGGCAGGAACATAATTATGAAGGCATGTAGATGAGCTTGTGCAACTCACTACAGACCAATACATGGCATGGCAAGGCACCCAACAGTAAGAAGACATATTTGAGAAGCTAGGCATGGCAAGGGAAAGGTCATAGGGTGCATGGATCACTAACAATAAGCATGGAAGCAACTGAACTTAATGTTAACAGGCTGACAGCAACATTATTTAGCAACTTTGGAGCAAGATATGAACAATCTACAGCAAGCTATAAATGCAACCAGGGGCATGGATGGATAGAGGATGACATGTAGATCATAACATGTTTATAGAACATCTCCAGATTATGCATAGAATGATTAGTAGCAACATGTTTATATAGCATCACGAAATAACAGATTCAGCCTAGCAAAACAGCAACATCATGAACCCTACTTAACAAGCTTGAATCACTCACCACAAGTCATTGCATGACAATATAAGCATAACATCATCAAGAAGACATGTTTATGTAACCAACCAAGGCAAGAACAAGTCCATAGCATTCAAGGATCAACTATAGCAACCTTGGCCAAATTGAATAACAAGTAAACAATCTGCCAGGAAACATTTTGAAGCAAAAGTAGAGCACGAAAATGACATGCTAGACTACTCCATAATTGCAACAAAGGTCATGAATGGATAGACAATCACCACATGTTCAAAACATCCTTACTGAAGTAACTCAAAATATGCATGGATCTCTCTATAGCATCAAGTTTACATGGCATAAAAATAACAGCAGAACAGGGACTGAAATCAGCAACAGCACGATGCCTAGTTTGCATGCTTGTGCTAGTCACCACATTGATCACAAAAATACATAGTAAGCACCTCTAGAAATATGGCATGGCATAGATCAAAACACATGTAGACATCAACCTCATAGGATGCACACATCAATCATGACAAAAATGACAAAAGAGCAAGTTATAACAGTTTCAGCAGATTAACATCACATAGCACTCTTCCAACAGCATTTCGGGTATCAAGATGAGCTCAAATGAAAATGATGCAATGGAATTAAATGATGTACTCATTGAGACGAACAACTTGACATATTACACGCACGAAACAGAGCTACATGCACAGAGATACAGCAGGTCAAACATGGCATGAAAATTACTGAAACTGGGGATAGCAGTTTCGGGGAAGGGGAAAGTCAACCTCCGTGCACGGTTTACGAGGATCGCCGGAGTGAGGTCACCGGAGCTGTCGGGGACGGGGCCGGGGAGGCGGATCCGGGGCTCCTCCGGCCGAATCTCGCCGGATCCGGTCCGGGTTGAGGCGGAGGGGCGACGGGGAGGCGCGGCAGAGGGCGACGAGGAGCTCGCGAGCTCGCCAGAGCTCGGGGCGAGGCCGGGCGCAGCGCGGCGGCGCCGGCCGGCGAGGAGGACGAGGAGGCGGCAGGGCAGCTCGGGGCCGCCGGAGGAGGCGCAGGGGCGGCCCAGCCCTCCGGAGACCGGCGGCGAGGTCGCCGGAGGCTGGAGCGGTGGCGGCGGCGCGGGCATCGGCCGGGAGGCGGAGGTCGCTGGTGCGCGACGGGCGGCGGCCGGAGGCGGCGAGCGGGAGCACCCGCGGGCGGGCGCGGGCGGTGGAATGGGCCGGGCGGGCCCCGCCTGGGCTCGCGGGCCCGCGGTAGCGCACGGTGGCCGGGGTGGGCACGTGGCAGGCGGTGGTTGGTCCGGGCGACGGCGACGGTGACGTGGCGGCCTCTGGTTGGTCCGGGCGACGTGGTCGGCGGACGTGTCTGGCGCGGATTGACACGTCCGGCGGCGCGAGGAGGAAGACTGCTAGGGTTGGACTGCGGGATTTTCGGGAGTCCTAGGATAACAAGAGTCCTAGCCGAATACGCCGGTGGGGGAGGAGTCCTTGTCTTGATCGCCAAGTCTTGTGGATTCTTCCTTGTATGTGACAGCTGTCCGGACTGGCCCATGAGTATACGGCCATGGGGGTCCTCGGCCCAATCCAACTGATCGGGAGACGACGCGTTGAGTACCCCCTAGTCTAGGACACGTCGGTAGCCCCCTGAACCGGTCTTCAAGTTAGGGACGCTCCTCGATTCTCCCGAACTGTTCTTCATCTTCGGTTGCCGGTCTTGAAAACCGGTTCAACAAATCTTCTCATCTTCTATCTTGAGGATCACCGAAATGCATTCGACGAGTTTACACATCGGGTATCCGAGGAGCCCCTTTAAGTTTCCGGCCTTTATCAATGCCTTGTTATTTTTATGCCACACCTCGGGTTCGGAGTTGTTCCCGGGCGGCAACGTCCTCTTGCGTCCGAGCTCCAACGCCGGACTGCATTCGAGGTATCTTTTGCAGCCGAGCACCAATGTCGGACTGCTTCCCAGCTCTAACGCCGGACTATGTATCCGAGCTCCAACGCCGGACTGTATCCGAGCTCCAACGCCGGACTATGTATCCGAGCTCCAATGCTGGACTGTATCTGAGGTGTCGTAAATCACCTTGGTTCAAAGAAGTTTGAAGGAGTTTAGCCGAGCTTAATGCCGAAAATGCCCTCTCTGGAGCCAACCACTAGCGCCCGAGCTTTATGCCGGACTGCTTCCGAGGTGGTGCACCACCCCGAATGTGGGCCAATTTTTGTCAATATTTTCGATTGGTGCAATTTATTCTCTGCCGAGATACATAGCCAGTAGCCCTCAAGGTGGGTATCGGTCTAAAACCCGAGATGCCCATGAAGGATGACATAAGACTGCTGATCCCCGTAGCTGCTGAGACTCAGGTTGATTTGCAAAATCGGTCTGAGGATCAAGTCCTAGCTCGGCAGAATACTTCGGGACACAAAAAGCGGCATGCTCAGTCCTGAAGACTCAGGTTGGGTGCGGCCGATGATGAAGTCATGTACCTTGGGTAGGGTCACGGGCCTGTCCAAGGTACCCTCCCCAAGGACATCTTCAGAAGAAGCTACCTTCCAGTCGACCAAGAGGAATTCCACTCGACGGACTCAAAGACACTCGACTATGAAGACTCACTCGACCACCAGGGGATCAAGAGCCACTCTGCATCCAAACGGTCTGTAATTAAGTAGTCTTTATAGTCATGATGACACTTTATGTAAGGCATTACCAGTAATGCCCATCTTTATGTACTTTAAACCCTGCATAACTGAGTGTCGGAGGGGTCTGGCGAACTCTATATAAGCCACCCCACTCCCAGTGTAAGGGGTTCGCACCCCTGTAACTCGTACGCACATAATCCAGTCGACTGCCTCCGGGCTCCGAGACATAGGGCTGTTACTTCCTCCGAGAAGGGCCTGAACTCGTAAACCCCTTGCATATACAACTACTCTGTAGCTAGGATCTTGCCTCTCCATAGCTACCCCCCATTCTACTGTCAGACTTAGAACCACGAAAGTTGGCGCCCACCGTGGGGCAGGTGTCTTAGCGATTTTTGGAGAAGTTGCAATTGTTCCGATTGCTTTCATCATGGTTTCGGGTGGAGTTTTGGTCGAGGGCCGCGAGATCCGTCTCGACGCGCTCACCTTCATCACTGACGACTCCGCTTGGCTCCAGGAGGCTCCACTCGACATCGACGCGCTCCCCGTCCGCGGTGCGATGCATTTTTGGGCGTGTGTCCGCGGCGTCTTGCTGCGGCAACCATCGACTCCGTATCGGATGACTCCCGTGTCGTCCTCCCTCCCTGTCTCCCGCCAGCGCAAGCGCTCTGGTCGGTCGAGGCTTCAGCGGTGGGTGAGACACACAGTGGCTCGCCAATCGGCCATCACCCAAGTCGCGGCAATCGAGCCCGACGAATCTCTCTATGGCCTGTTCGATCTATCGACTGGCTCCGTAGAGACTGCATCCGAGTGCGACAACAGTGATCCAGCGGCGGAGGTCCTGATGGTCAACGGGCCTCGTAGTCCTCCCGGCTTCCCCCGCGACGACGGGATGGACGGTGGAGGCGACCCCGCTCAGGCCCATGAGGAATATCAACCCGAGCCAGTTACTTCTCTGCAAAAGGAAGAACTTTGCCGCAGGAACATGGATGCCCTGCATACTCCCATCGTAGGAGAAACTCTCGAGGCTTGAGCCTTGGAAGAGGCGCGTTTGGCCAACTTGGCTGAACGCACTCGACTGGAGAACCTCCAGCGAGCACTCGACGAACGTGTGCGGCAATGAGTACCCGACTCCAGTCGACGTCAACTCTTTCCGCAGTCGACTCAGGTATATCGAACCCCGATTCAGAATTTAGCAGCTGCAGCCCGTATAGCAGAGTCAATTCAGCCCTCTTAGTCGGAGGCTGGAAGAGGCTTGATGCAGATCAGGGATTTGCTCCGGGCAGCAGGAGATCAGAATTCAGTTGTGTCACAGTCACGCAATAGGATCCATAGTCGATCTGTCGCTGCGAATACTGTTCAGTCGGCTCACAGCCCAAGGTCACCTCCGAGGCGCGTGGGACGTGAAGGCCGGCGGGACCACTATGATGACCGATTTGATCGAGATGATAGGTGTCGAGTACCCACTCCTCCCCCGAGAGGTGGGTCTAACGCCCATCGGCAGCAAGATGACAGGCGCCAGCTCAGTGTTGGGCGGAGAGCTCCGGTCGACCCCAAAGAACCAGGCTTTGACGCGAGATCCATCATCGTGCAAGGTTTGGTCGATTGGAACAGAGCTCATAGAGGTGGCCATGACAGAGATGTGCCCACTAGCAGCCGAGTCCATGTTTCAGGTCCAGAATGCTTTAGCAGAGCCATCAGAGCCGCAGTGATACCCCCCAACTTCAGGTTGGCGACTGGGGTAAGTAAGTTCACCGGAGAGTCCAAGCCTGAAACTTGGCTCGAAGACTACCGAGTGGCGGTACAGATTGGTGGCGGTAATGATGAGGTGGCCATGAAGCATTTGCCACTCATGCTAGAGGGTTCGGCCAGGGCGTGGTTGAATCAGTTAGCTCCTAGCAGCATTTACACTTGGGAAGATCTTTCCCGAGTGTTCGTCAGGACGTTTGAGGGAACTTGCAAGCGACCGGCCGGATTGACGGAGCTGCAAGTCTGCGTACAAAAGTCGAGTGAAACATTGAGAGATTACATCCAGAGATGGATCACTTTGCATCATACCATGGAGAATGTGTCGGACCATCAAGCGGTCTGCGCCTTCAAGGATGGTGTCAAGAACAGAGAGTTGAGCCTGAAGTTTGGTCGAACCGGAGATATGACCCTAAGTCGGATGATGGAAATCGCCACCAAGTACGCCAATGGTGAAGAAGAGGACCGACTCCGGAGTGGCAAGTACAAGCCGAGTCAGTCGGAGAAAGGAAACTCCAGTCGGAAGCAGAAGCGGAAGGCCGAGCCAGCAGCTCCCGGAGAAGCTCTGGCCGTGACTCAGGGCAAATTCAAAGGGAAGCCCAAAGGATCTTGGAACCCCAAGAAGGTGAAAGATAAGGAAGGAAATGACGTGATGGATCTGCCATGTGACATCCACACGAAGAAAGACGAAGAGGGTAATTTCATCTACCCGAAACATACCACTCGCCAATGTTGGCTCTTGATCCAGAAGTTCCAAGGAAAGTAGCTCAAGGACAAAGAGAAGGAGTCGGACAAGGTCGAGGACAAGGAGGACAGTGATGGCGGGTACCCTCATGTCAATTCCACCCTGATGATTTTTGCTGATGTAGAGAGCAAAAGTCGACTGAAAGTGATCAACCGTGAGGTAAATATGGTCGCCCCGGCGACACCAAGCTATTTGAGATGGTCACAAACTCCCATTACGTTCGACCAGTCCGATCACCCTACTCACATTGCCACCCTGGGGAGGCAAGCGCTGGTGGTCGACCCAGTCGTCGAAGGCACTCGACTGACGAAGGTATTGATGGATGGCGGCAGTGGGTTGAATATACTATATGCAGAGACGCTCAAGGGAATGTGCATTCCGATGTCCAGGCTCAGCTCCAGCAACATGAGCTTCCACGGAGTCATTCCTGGAAAGAAGGCTGAGTCACTCGGCAAATAGCTCTGGATGTAGTATTCGGTGACTCGAAGCATTTCCGCAAAGAGAAGCTGACATTTGAAGTCGTGGATTTTCAGAGTGCTTACCACACTATTTTGGGGAGACCAGCTTACGCACGGTTCATGGCTCGACCATGTTACGTGTACCTCAAACTGAAGATGCCCGGCCCCAAGGGCGTGATCACTATCACTAGCAATCGGAAGAAGGCAAAAGAGTGCTTTCAGAAAGGCTCGAAAATTGCCGATTCCCAGATAACGATGGTAGAGCTGGAAGGGTACAAGAAAAATGCAGATCCGAGTGAGTTGTTGCGGGCCAAGAAGCCTGCCACAGAATCATCGTTTTAGTCGTCTGGTGAGACGAAGCCCGTTCACATTCACCCGACCGACCCCAACACAGCTCCGACCCATATTCCCACAACACTCGACTCTAAATAGGAAGAAGCGCTCATCCAGTTCCTTCGTGAGAACTGGTACATCTTTGCATGGAAGCCAGCTGACATGCCGGGTGTTCCCAGGGGGCTGGCTGAGCATCGCCTTAGAGTCGACTCAAAAGTGAAACATGTTAAAGAACATCTTCGACGGTCCACCGTTCAGAAGAAAAAAGCCATTGGCAAGGAGGTGGCTCGACTCCTTGCAGCAGAGTTTATCCGAGAGATATACCACTCCGAGTGGCTCGCCAATGTCATCATGGTTCCCAAGAAGGACAACTCACTTCGCATGTGCATTTATTTCAAACATATCAATCGGGCATGCCCAAAAGGTCATTTTCCTCTCCCTCGCATCGACCAAATTGTCGACTCGACTGCGGGATGCGAGAGATTGTATTTTTTAGACACCTATTCCGGGTATCATCAGATCCGTCTGTATGGACCTGACGAAATCAAAACAGCTTTCATCACTCCATTAGGGTGCTTCTGCTATATCACCATGCCATTCGGTCTCAAGAATGCCGGAGCCACGTTCATGAGAATGATTCAAAAGTGTTTACTCACTCAAATCAGTCGGAATGTGGAAGTGTACATGGATGATATCGTGGTCAAGTCACGAAAGGGTTCCGACCTGTTGACTGACCTAGCTGAAACATTTGCCAATCTCAGGAGATATGATATCAAGCTTAATCCATCAAAGTGCACATTCGGAGTACCTGGCGGAAAGTTACTCGGTTTTCTCGTTTCAGAACGAGGAATCAATGCTAACCCAGAAAAAGTTGGCACCATACTCCGAATGAAACGCTCTGTGCGTGTGCACGATGCCCAGAAGCTTACTAGATGCTTGGCCGCGTTAAGTCGATTCATCTCTCGCCTCGGTGAAAAGGCGTTGCCTCTTTACCGACTGATGAAGAAGGCAGACAAGTTCGAGTGGACTCCAGAAGCTGATGCAGTGTTTGCCGAGCTAAAAGCTCTGCTCTCCACCCAGTCGGTGCTTGCTGCTCCAATCAGCAAAGAGCCTCTGTTGCTTTACATTGCAGCCACATGATAGGTCATCAGTACAGTACTTACGGTCGAGCGGGAAGAGGAAGGTAAAACCTTCAAAGTTCAACGCCCAGTGTATTATCTCTCTGAAGTTTTGACTCCATCGAAGCAAAGATATCCTCATTATCAGAAGCTCGTATATGTTATCTACATGACCATGAAGAAGGTTGCTCATTATTTCTCTGATCATGACATTACAGTCGTTAGTGACGCACCATTGTCAGAGATTCTGCACAACAGAGATGCAACTGGTCGAGTGGCTAAATGGGCGATTGAACTCCTTCCCCTTGATATCAAATTTGAGGCAAAGAAAGCCATTAAGTCCCAGGCTATAGCAGATTTCCTCGCCGAGTGGATTGAACAACAGCAGCTGACTCAAGTTCACTCGGAGCATTGGACCATGTTCTTTGATGGCTCTAAGATGTTAAATGGTTCTAGTGCTGTGGTAGTTTTGGTTTCCCCCCGAGGAGATAAGCTCAGATATGTGCTCCAGATCCACTTTGATTCCTCCAACAATGAAGCAGAATATGAAGCACTTTTGTATGGGTTGCACATGGCCATTTCACTCGGCGTCCGTCGCCTTATGGTTTATGACGACTCAGATTTGGTGGTCAATCAGGTGATGAAGGAGTGGGACGTTAGAAGCCGAGCCATGACTGGATACTGCAATGCAGTGAGGAAGCTCGAAAAGAAATTCAAAGGGTTAGAGCTCCACCATATACCCCGACTGAAAAATCAAGCGGCTGATGATTTGGCGAAGATAGGATCCAAGAGAGAAGCCATCGCCAGTGATGTGTTCTTGGAGCATATCCATACTCCATCAGCCATAGAAGATCCTTTTACTGAAGAAGCTCTGCAGCCCAAGAGTATCACAGATCCGACTGAGGTTGAAGTTCCAGCAGTGGTCGACCTGATCATGGAAGCTTTAGTGATCAGTCCCAATTGGACGGTACCGTGCATCGCGTATATCTTGAGGAAAGAGCTCCCGGAGGACGAAGAAGAGGCTCGACAGATCGTCCGCCAATCTAAAGCCTTTACTATGATAAGGGGACAACTGTACAGAGAAAGCGCGACTGGAGTTGGTCAGAAATGCATAACGCCAGAGGAAGGTCGTATAATCCTTGATGACATCCACTCGGGGACCTGTGGCCATCGTGCGTCCTCCCGGACCATCGTGGCCAAAGCATACCGAGCCAGATTTTACTGGCCAAGAGCAAATGAAATGGCAAAGGAGATAGTCGACAAGTGTGAGGGATGTCAATTTTACTCCAATATGTCACACAAGCCCGCGTCAGATTTGAAGACCATACCACTCGTCTGGCCCTTCGCAGTATGGGGGTTGGATATGGTTGGTCCCTTGAGAATAGGCAGATGCGGTTTCACACATGTGCTGGTAGCAGTCGACAAGTTTACCAAGAGGATCGAGGCCAAACCCATCAAGAACCTTGATGCCGGTACTGCTGTCAGCTTCATCAGAGAATTGATATTCAGATATGAAGTCCCGCACAGCATCATCACTGATAACGGGTCAAACTTCGATTCGGAGGAATTCAGGGCGTTCTGCACATCTCAGGGCACACGAGTCGACTATGCTTCAGTCGCCCATCCTCAGTCGAATGGACAAGAAGAGCGGGCCAATGGCTTGATTCTCAAAGGGTTGAAGCCCCGACTGATGCGTGATCTCAAACATGCGGCTGGTGCATGGGTCTACGAGCTTCCATCTGTGCTTTAGGGGTTAAGGACCACGCCTAATCGGTCGACTGGGAGAACTCCGTTCTTCTTGGTTTACGGAGCTGAAGCGGTCTTGCCAAGCGACCTACTCCACAACGCTCCTCGAGTCGAGCTTTACACCGAGTCTGAAGCAAAACAAGCCCGACAGGACGCGGTCGACCTTTTGGAGGAAGAAAGGGAGATGGCTTTGATCCGATCGACCATTTACCAACAGGACCTGCGTCGCTTCAATGCCAAAAATGTAAGGAGTCGAGCCTTCCAGGAAGGAGATCTGGTTTTCCGAGTGGATCAGCAGAAACCACACAAGCTTGCTCCTTCTTGGGAAGGCCCCTTCATCGTCACCAAGGTTCTCCACAACGGAGCATACTGTCTTTACAACGTCGAGAACAACATCAACGAGCCCCGAGCATGGAATGCGGAGCTACTCTGCCCCTTTTACACTTAAGTATTCACTCGGATGAGTTGTAATAAAAGTACTTCGGTAGTTTATTTATCAAAGAGCTTTATAATTTTCCCAGTAATTATCATTACTTTTGTCCACATAAAGCAATCCCCCAGTGGGTGGCTTGGCTGCGAATCTGATTCGCCTAAGTCTGTAAAAAGAAATCCTAACCGAGTGGTGAGCCAGCCTCCCACTCGGGGGCTTAGCTGCGAAATCCGTTTCGCCTAAGTTAAACAAAATCCTACCGAGTGGTAAGCCAGCCTTCCACTCGGAGGCTTAGCTGCAGTCCAAGTACTCGCCTAAGCTAAACAAAATCCTACCGAGTGGTAAGCCAGCCTTTCACTCGGAGGCTTAGCTGCAGTCCAAGTACTCGCCTAAGTTAAACAAAATCCTACCGAGTGGTAAGCCAGCCTTCCACTCGGAGGCTTAGCTGCAGTCCAAGTACTCGCCTAAGTTAAACAAAATCCTACCGAATGGTAAGCCAGCCTTCCACTCGGAGGCTTAGCTGCAGTCCAAGTACTCGCCTAAGTTAAACAAAATCCTACCGAGTGGTAAGCCAACCTTCCATTCGGAGGCTTAGCTGCAGCATTGCGCTCGCGTAAGTTCAAATACAACATGCGCTCTGCAAGGAGGACGAGGAGCAGGTCGACTGCTACCCTTTCCTTCCGAGCTACGCCACAAATACAACATGCGCTCCGCAAGGAGGACGAGGAGCAGGTCGACTGCTACCCTCTCCTTCCGAGCTACGCCACAAATACAACATGTGCTCTGCATGGAGGATGAGGTACAGGTCGACTGCTACCCTCTCCTTCCGAGCTACGCCACAAATACAACGTGTTCTCTGCAAAGAGGACGGGGTGCAGGTCGACTGCTACCCTCTCCTTCCGAGCTACGCCACAAATACAATGTACGCTCTGCAAGGAGGACGAGGTACAGGTCGACTGTTACTTCCTTCTCTAGAGGTACGCCTTGGAAATCCTACCGAGTGGAGAGCAGACCTCCCACTCGGGGGCTTAGCTGTAGCCTAGTGCTCGCCTAAGTTCTTGAAAATCCTACCGAGTGGAGAGCAAACCTCCCACTCGGGGGCTTAGCTGCAGCCCAGTGCTCGCCTAAGTTCTTGAAATCCTACCGAGTGGAGAGCAAACCTCCCACTCGGGGGCTTAGCTGTAGCCCAGTGCTCGCCTAAGTTTTTGAAAATCCTACCGAGTGGAGAGCAGACCTCTCACTCGGAGGCTTAGCTGCAGCCCAGTGCTCGCCTAAGTTTTTGAAAATCCTACCAAGTGGAGAGCAGACCTCCCACTCGGGGGCTTAGCTGTAGCCCAGTGCTCGCCTAAGTGTATTGGGGAACGAGTCAATTGCAATAAGCGCCTCGCTTTAGCCTGCAAAAAACACCTCAAACCAAATGCAAACATATTCAACGTCGAATCCAAGTTCGGATAACACCTAACAGAACTGAAAGTGCTCAGGCGCTAAGCCTATTAAGGTTTGTCGGTTACAAGAATCACTCGGCATACCGAGGCAAATTTAAAGTATCAAGCTCAGAAGTTTTTTACCCCTCCTGTGGAGGGCTCGAAGGTGCAACAAACTCATCCAGGTCGATTCCATCTGCAATCCGAGTGGTAGCGGCAATGAAGGTCTCCATGAAAGATCGGAAATCGTGCTTCTTGGTGTTAGCCACCCTAAGGGCCGCCAGCTTGTCCTCTCGTGCATCCTTGCAGTGAACGCGGACCAGAGACAGAGCAACATCCGCGCCACACCTGGCAGAAGACTTCTTCCACTCCTGCACTCAACTTGGGACTTCATTCAGTCGAGTCATCAGAGACTCGAGGTCGCTCTAGAGCGTCTCTCTTGGCCAGAGTGTTGTGTCGATGCGAGAAGTTGCAACCTTCAGCCTTGCGAGGTAGTTGACGACAGCAGCAACGCGAGATTCAAGCCGGAGCATGTTCATGGCGACTTCATCTTTCACGGGAAAGTTGATGGGATCCAGGTTTACTTCCAGTCGACCAGTCTCCTCTTCAAAGTTCTGGCAAAATTCTGCAAGCACAACCACCGAGTTAAGACAACAGTCAGATGGAAAGATCATAGTTAAAATGTCTGTTTGATACAAAAGATTACCTTCAAGCATGAGGAATAGCTTCTTGGCGATTCCACCTAGATAAGCCTCCAGATCGTTCTTCTTTCCCACCAACTCACTGGCCTTGTCACTCAGGGCAATTTTATCACTTTTCAGTCGACTGAGCTCCTTGTTAGCAGCATCAAGAGCAGCTTTCAGATTGGTGTTTTCTTCTTCAAGCTTGGTGACTGAAGCCAGCTTCTCATCTGCCAGCTTGGTCTTATCTAAAGCCGCTTTCTGCATCTCAGCCAATTCAAGGTCTTTCTTCTTCAAGGCATCCCTCACTTTGTCTGCAAAGTTACAGTGAGATCAGACTCCGAAACAAACAAGAGGCAAAGGCAGTCGTCGAGGACCTCACCAAACATACCTTTAGCTTCCTCCTTCGCCTTCTTTAAGTTCTCTTGGGCCAGTTTCAGATCAAGCTCGAGCTGGATGTGTTTGTTCCCCAACTCAGTATAACGAGCCGCAAGGTTGCAGGATTTCTACAAAGAACCAATCGACAGATGTCAAAGACAATTCACTTCCGAGTGACTAAGGAAAAATCATAGCGTTTCTAAGACTACGGCCGAATACAAACATTCGACCATAGTCTCGAGGACTACACCCAGTGGGTGCACTCAGCGTGCCCCCACTAGTTTTATCAGTTAGAGTCGACCAGTCGACCAACAAAAAAAAGGGAGGTGTTCTTCAGACTATAGTCGACTGCCAACAGTCGACCACAGTCTCGGGGACTACACCCAGTGGGTGCACTCAGCGTGCCCCCATCGGTCTATGAATCCATTCGACCTAGTCGAGTAAGAAAAAAACTTAAGACATAAAGACTATGGTCGACTGCCAGTAGTCCACCATAGCCTTGGGGACTACACCCAGTGGGTGCACTCAGCGTGCCCCCACTAACCCAGAATTTCAATCGAAACACCCACTGGGTGTAGGACAAACTCTAGGAATTTCAGAAAGAAGGGTTTTCAGATATCATATCCTAACAGAACAGGCGGTAACCGACTGACCTGAACATTACTCTGAAGAGCTGAACTGGCGTCATAAGCTGCCTGGCTGGCTTCTCGGATTGCCTTCACTTGCTCCATCATGACCCCTGCATGGCGTATTGCTTCTTTAGCAGCACTGGCTTGGTCTTCTGGGACGTGGTGGGTTGAGAAAAGCGAGGGTTGAGCAGCACTCGATGATGAAGGGCAAGCACTCGTCAATGGCACCCGCAAAAGATACAGTAGGTCGAGTGACATTGTCTCCCTCCACGACCAACGTCTCGGGTGCTGGCACGTCCTGAGTCGCCTTGCCAGCAGACGATTTCCTGTTCCTCCTCTGCCTCAGTGGTTCCTCGTCGTCGTCGTCGTCGGGAAGGTCAATAACGATGTTAGATGAAGCTGCAGAAAAGAATCAAAATTAGAGACAAGAAGCCAATCGACTGAAGACGGAACTACAAGAGTCATACCAGGTTTTGAAGTAACAGCATCCTCCATCTCGTGATCTTTAGCCCTGGCCGAGGTATCAGAAGTAGCAGCACTGCAGTTCCAGAAGTCAGTCGATTAGCTCACGAGTCAACCAAGAATAAGTTCATGAAATGGGAAAACTCAAGTTACACCATTACCCTGAGATTGTGGGGATCACCACCTTAATCTTCGGCAAGACCTTCGTCGGCTTCGACGGCGCCACTCGAGATTGCTTCAGAGCTTTCTCAGTCGGCACCGGAGAAGTTGTCCGAGGGCGCTTGGTCGACTGCGCGACGGTCGCGACCCCCTTACCACGCACGGCCGCGGGATCATGAACAAGCTTCGAGCGTCTTTCCGAGCAAGGAGGTACAGCTTCCTCCTCCTCCTCCTCCTCTTCTTCCTCAACAGAGTCATCACCCTCATCATCAGCAGCAGCATCCGAATCCCACTCCTCCGGGCTTTCGCCCCCACTTCCTTCCTCCTCCTCAGTCGGTGCTTGCACTCCATTGGGCATCGAGTACAACTCAGTGGTGGCCTGACAGACAACAAAACAAGACAAAGGTCAATCGACCAATTTGCAGCGAAGCAGAATGAATGAAGCAAGATTACAATCAGGGATAAGTGGTCATACCATGTCCGGTGTGTAGGTATGGTCGAGTGGTGGGATCCTCCTAGCCCCTCGAGGGTTGTCCTTATTCCCTGTGATTGCGGCCATCCACCTCTCCAGTGTGGCGTCGCTGACCGCTTCTGGATGGACCCGAGTGGTGTCTTTGGTGCCACAGTACAGCCACATCGGGTGGCCTCGGTACTGAAGCGGTTGGATGCGCCGTCTAAGGAAGACCTCCAGAAGGTCCATACCCGTCACTCCGTCCCGAACGAGCTGGACAACACGCTCCATCAACATTTTTACCTGAGCTTTCTCCTCAGGAAGCACCTTCAGAGAAGAGGGTTTGTTCGCTCAGTCCATGGAGAACGGAGGGAGACCAGCCGACTGCCCCGGCGTCGACTCGTCTTGGCAGTAGAACCAGGTCGACTACCACCCTCTAACCGACTCAGGAAGGGTCATGGCCGGAACAATACTCTTACTCCTCATCTGAATCCCAAGACCCCCGCACATCTGGATAACCTTAGTCCTCTCATCATCCGGACTCGCCTTTTTCACCGTTTGTGACGACAGGTGAATATGTGTTTAAAGAGACCCCAGTGCGGTCGACAACCCAGGAAGTTCTCGCACATGGACACAAAAGCAGCAAGATAGGCAATGGAATTGGGAGTGAAATGGTGGAGTTACTCCCCAAAGAAGTTCAGAAACCCTCGGAAGAAAACACTCGGTGGCAGAGAGAATCCACGATCTACATGAGTGGCTAGGAGAACGCACTCACCCTCCTGCGGTTGCGGTTGCCACTCGGTCCCCGAAAGCCTTGCTGACCCTTGGGAGATCAGACCCTCATTGGCCAGGTCATTGAGATCCGCCTCGGTGATGGTCGAGCGGATCCAATCCCCTTGGACCCAACCTTGCGGCAGGCGGGACCTCGACGAAGATCCGCCCCGACTGGACGCTCTTCCCTTCGCTTTCCCCGTTGCCGTCGCCTTCTTCGCGCGCTCCAAGGCTGCCGTCTTCTCCTTCACCATTGTCACCGGCGAAGCACGCGAGGAGTGGATGGGCGGAGGCGAGAGCAGGCACAGCGGGCGGAGGCGAAGATGGCAGAGAGGAGAATGAGAAGGCACTGTTCAAAAACCCTCGCCCGGCGCTTTATATAAGGACGATTCCGAGTGGCTGACAAGTAGGCCCAGGCGGTCCTGTCACATCCCGAAACAGTCGCGCACGCGTGATACGTGGCGAAAAAGGCAGCACGGAAATCGAGGCACCCACGCCTTATCCTGTCCGAGTACCGCGGTCCGCCCCGCTTCGCGCGCTTCCCAAAATTCGGATCCCACAAAATCCGCTAACGGCAGATCAATCTGTCAGACGATAGATTTCCTGCGATCCGTCGCTCGGAAGTTCACTAAGTTCAAAAATTCACTCGACAGAAGAAAGGAATGGATCAAGGCGACTGAAAGAAAAGTTGCTGCCATCATTACAAAAGATTATTGATCCAAGAGGAGACATGTTCAGAACACAAAAATGGGTTGGAAAGATTATCAACTCCTTCCTCACTCAAACCTCGATCCATTCAGGGGCTAATGATGAAGTCATGTACCTTGGGTAGGGTCACGGGCCTGTCCAAGGTACCCTCCCCAAGGACATCTTCAGAAGAAGCTACCTTCCAGTCGACCAAGAGGAATTCCACTCGATGGACTCGAAGACACTCGACTATGAAGACTCACTCGACCACCAGGGGATCAAGAGCCACTCTGCATCCAAATGGTCTGTAATTAAGTAGTCTTTATAGTCATGATGACACTTTATGTAAGGCGTTACCAGTAATGCCCATATTTATGTACTTTAAACCCTGCATAACTGAGGGTCGGAGGGGTCTAGCGAACTCTATATAACCCACCCCCCTCCTCAGTGTAAGGGGTTCGCACCCCTGTAACTCATACGCACATAATCTAGTCGACCGCCTCCGGGCTCCGAGACATAGGGCTGTTACTTCCTCCGAGAAGGGCCTGAACTCGTAAACCCCTTGCGTATACAACTACTCCGTAGCTAGGATCTTGCCTCTCCATACCTACCCCCCATTCTACTGTCAAACTTAGAACCACGACAGCCGACCAACCCGAGGATCAAAATCTCCTCGGAGACTGTATTACACTTAAAATTTTCTGCATTGGACAGGCAATGCAGTAGCCCTCGAGACACTGGTCGGGTGGCAACACCAGATTAGGGGATCGATGTGCCCCTTTAATATTTGTAAATAATAAGCCCGAAGCCCAGTAGCCCCCGAGCCTTAATGCGGGCACGGGAGGCCAAATTAAGGATCGATATCCATAGTAAAATCACAAATTATGTGTAATGACTCTATGTATCCAAGTACTTTACGTCATTAATGCTCGGATCCGCATTGTACAAAACTTTGTTGACCGACCATCGGCTTCCACCTCCTCGGCCAATAGCCGAGGAGTGTTTGTCCTACTTTATAAAGCCTTTATGAGGGCAAAGATTTACAACAAACAAGGCAATCTGGCCATACGGTTTTATAAACAAAGGTACGCGGAGAGACATGTTATATTACTGTTTAATAGAAGAAATGTCTTCCAAAGAAAATAGTCCCGCTATCGGTTCCTTTCTTTGGGTTTTCATGCTAAGCATGATCATGAAACCTCAGCTCCAATGTAAGAGCAAAATATCGAGGATTTAGTTTGGGAGGCCAGTTAATAGCCCTCGGTAGTGTTCGGCGACAGTCGAAGTCAAGCCGTAAACACTTCGGCCATTGTTATGAATGGCCCGCTGTCATCGGATCGCCGACCAGTTTACTCTTATTGTGACAGTCAGTTTTTGGCTTTCTCCACTGAGGTGCTTAACCATGTGAGCTGGAAGCACAATCGCAGTGGTTCTCCCTTTGCACACCTAGCCGAACAAAGCGGAACATAGGAGGCAAGCGCAGGAGCCGGGCAACCCAACTATTGACCGAAGACACAAATCGAAACCAATGCATATATAGCAATATCCGAGAATGTTTTTGCCGAATCTCTAAAGGTGTCCGGCGTTGCACTGCGAGACTTGTGCTGAAAACACACAAATAGTTTAAAAGTGCCATGGGCTCGAAAAGCCAAAAAAACTTATTCAAAAGGTTAATGTCCGAACTAGATCAAGTGTTCGGTGCCAATCCGAAAATTGGACTTTAGAAGAAAAAGGTGCTTCTGCCGTGCTTTAACATGACACATCCTATCTCAAAACTTCAAGCGGGTCAGCCTACGGCTTCAACCTCCTATCCCGAAGGCGGAGTACTTCTTATTAGGCCAGTTTAGCAAACTAAACTCTAGCGGCTTTGAGAGATAAATTAGGCTCCCCGGCTAGTGATCGCACACTTGTGTCGAAAAAAGGAGTGATAAATAATAATAAAAACTTTGCAACAACTAAGAAGAAAAACACTTATCATAAAACGGCTCATATAAATTTAAGAGCCCCCAAGTGACTTGGGTAAAAGAATGATTGCATGTACCAAAGTACTTATATCATATCTATGTTCAATTGAACTTTAAACGCGTCTTAACCGACCGTCGGCTTCTCCCTCTTCGGTCAAGGACCGAAAAGTGTTATGTACTCCATCTGTTGAGAATATCGACGGTGTTTCCAATAACCAGGCAATCAGGCCATAAGGCTGTAACAGACAAAGCGCGCTTAGGGAACTTATGCTATATTACTGCGAAGAGTAAGAAGCATCTTCGAAGAAAATAGTACCCCCCACCGATACCTTTCTTCGGTGCTCATTGTTATTATGAGACTTGTGCAATAGATTTTTTGTACTCATGAGTTCCGTTGTGCGCCGACCATGATTGAAAACAATAAGAGCGCTAGCTTTCGGCTTCACCCAGTCTGAGGTCCGGCTCGGGTGACCCGATCGTGACAATCACAGAGGTGCTCCCTTTACTCCCTAGCCGAACAATCGGGAACGTAGGGGTAAGCACAGGAGCCAGGCAACCCAGCTTGCAAATCGCTTAAGTCAATATGGTGCATATTGTGTCGTAATACACGAACAAGGAACAAAGTCGGACAAGTATAACCATATGCAAGAGGAAAAAGCTTCATGAAGGAAGCCCCCAAGTAAACGGGGTATTTGAATTTGCGCGTCACAAACAAAGTTTGGACAAGAAAATTTTTACAAGCAACTTTTTTCCAAAAAAATATAATGCTTGGCTGAGCCGAACACAAGTTAAAAATTTAAAACTTTGAGCATGAAGACAACTTAGCTGGTTAATGTGTTCGGTATTGATGATGCGGTCCGAGCTTGATGCGGGACAAGGTTACATCCCCGAGCCGGTCCTGAGGTGGCGGAGCAAAGAGCTCGGCACTCCGAAGTGGTGACATAGCATGGTCAATGCAGGATGGCAGGGTGATGCCGAAGTCCCCGGCATGGGGTAATGAAGTGTTGACGAAGCCCCCCGTCCAGCCGAGGTGACGCCAAAGGATATAGTCCGGGTGGATCATTTTCCTGTGCATAAAAAATAGTGCAAACCGGAGATAATGGTAATAATAAAAAAAATCGTTGCATAACAAATAATTTATGCAAAGTGAGTAATAAAAGAAATATGGCCTGGCGCCAAAGTCAATGTGGATGCAGGGCGGCGGCATGATGTGGTAAAGGCATGGCAAGGCCTGAATTCACAGGTCGGTTTGAGTTTTGGATGCGGCGTTCGCCGGACTATGTACGAAACTGACCGAACCACCATGCGACCATCGTTAATGCGGCCACCATTTGATAGACCTACGTACATATGACGGACAAACCAGAGTAATAATTCATTGGAAAAAATGAACCCTAACAAGCAAAAAATACTAGGATTAATAGCACCTGGCTTATTTGTTGTAGCAATCCGAAGAAAGGTGATCCCAAAATTGGGACTCGATCCGCACACCTATCGCCTGATGGGCGATAAAGCAATGACATGGCGATGCTGGCAAAAGTTGGCTCGCCGAGGCAAAGCCCTCGGTCCAGCTAACGTGACAGAGCTGGTCGGCCAGCGACGCCGAAGTCTCCGGAGTAGGTTGATGAAGAGATGATGAAGCCCCCAGTCCAGCAATGCAGGTCGTGACGTGGTCGATGCAGGTGTGCCCGCTCCGTGTAATCCGTGGGGCGGCGATGTTGGTGACGATTTATCCTTCGCGATGCTGAACTATTTTTCGGCTGGCCGAGATGATGATCCAAAGAAATTGAGCTCGGCTCAACAAAGCGATGACGTGTCTAACACAGGTCGGCCGCCGTGGAGTGATGTTGTCAGGCTGGTTTGACACCGGCGCGACGGTGAAGTTTGTATTGCAAGAATACTTTTAATACTACTGGGACGTGTTTGAGAATAAAACACAACACCCATATGAAAACTTCCTTCAAAAAGGATGTCCGAGATCCCGTTCATAAAGAAGATGGATTCGGGTCGGATTCGTTCTCGCGCAGAAAACAGATCCAAAAAGTGATGCACTAATCGGAAGTTTTACGGAGTTTGGATGGTCGGATCGAGCTGAATTTTTGGCAGGTGGTAGATATGGGAATTCCGCAGCAAATCAACGGTTGGATCCTCCAAACGACATCCGAGCTAGATGCTGGATACCACGCCCTAAACTCGTCCGGATTCTCGTCCAGATTCAACAGGGCTCCGGTATATCGGAGATTATCGGAGATTCCTCCATCGGAACTCGACGAAATTTTTTGCAGGGTTGTTGTAGACTTAATTCCGCATAATTCCACCAAAGTAATCGTTTAAGCGACACTCGAGGAGGCGGTGGCGGCAGATACAAGTTTGCTGTCCAGAAAAATAGCACGGTCGCCTGAGGGCAATGTTGACGTTGAGCCCCCGAGCTCCATGGATGACTCCTCCATGATCTTCATAGAGATCGGAGTTGGTGTTGATGAAGGCCTTCATCCGAACATGATGATCGGAGGTAGGGCGCAGTCCTCGGTCAAGCCAAGGTGACCAGTCGAGCTGGTGACAAAGAAGCCGACGTCGCAGTTGACCTGCAGTCGAGCCATTGATCCTTTCGCCGATCACACAACGGAACTCTCAATGAAAGCACCAATGTCGGTGTCAAAACCGGCGGATCTCGGGTAGGGGGTCCCAAGCAGTGCGTCTTAGAATCAATGGTAACAGGAGGCAAGGGACACAATGTTACCCAGGTTCGGGCCCTCTCGATGGAGGTAAAACCCTACTCTTGCTTGATTAGTATTGATGATATGGGTAGTGCAAGAGTTGATCTACCACGAGATCAAAAAGGCTAAACCCTAGAAGCTAGCCTATGGTATGATTGTTGTTGTATATTTCTATCGACTAGCCTGGCCTCGGTTTATATAATGCACCAGAGGCCTAGGATAACAAGAGTCCTAGCCGAATACGCCGGTGGGGGAGGAGTCCTTGTCTTGATCGCCAAGTCTTGTGGATTCTTCCTTGTATGCGGCAGCTGTCCGGACTGGCCCATGAGTATACGGCCATGGGGGTCCTCGGCCCAATCCAACTGATTGGGAGACGACGCGTTGAGTACCCCCTAGTCCAGGACACCGTCAGCTATGCTTACGATTGGGTCTTGTCCATCACATCATTCTCCTAATGATGTGAACCCGTTATCAACGACATCCAATGTCCATAGTGAGGAAACCATGACTATCCGTTGATCAACGAGCTAGTCAACTAGAGGCTTACTAGGGACATGTTGTGGTCTATGTATGCACACATGTATTACGATTTCCGAATAACACAATTATAGCATGAATAATAGACAATTATCATGAACAAGAAAATATAATAATAATCATTTTATTATTGCCTCTAGGGCATATTTCCAACACGTTTGCCCACCTATACAACGCCTAGAGGCTAGAGTATGTAGAAGCAGTCGCAGAGAGCAAGAAAAGCGGCGTGTGGATGGGCGCCCCTGGTTGCTGAAATAAGTGGCGGCGGCGAACTGGATTAGACTAGCCACAATGGGTAGTAACTTAGACTAGTAACATACATATGTTACTAGTCTATGTTACTACCTCCACAATGGGAAATAACATATGTGTGTTGTCATGCAACACTTCATTTATTAGGTTATAGACTCATCTTACCTTAACATGTGTGATGTTACTCATAGTACTAGTAACTAGCTATGTTACTATATGCCTCTCTTTCTTCACTAATTGCTTGCCACATCATCTATTTTATCAAGGTATGTGTGATGTTATCATATATGTTACTCCCACTGTGGATAGTCTTAGAAAGGAAATTAGGAGAGGAGGTGGCCGGGGAGTACGGCGTCGGCGGCCTGGGGCTGGGAATCCTTGTGGGTTTTTTAGATTGGGAATCCCTATGTGATGGAATAGAAAGTGGTCGTTTGATTGATCACTCTTTCTTATTACGAAGGAAATCAAGGAGTCAGCCGCTGCTTTTAGTTTTTCTAAGAGAAACAAACCGATCGCTGGGTGCCCATAGGTCATAGTTTGCACATACATACCTTGGTCAGGGGTCCCTGGATTTTGGGGACGACCCTTCCTAAATATGGCAACATTAGTTGTGAAGCCTGGCAACTTTTTATTTGGATGGCAAGTTTCAGATTTTTTTAAGGTTTTTTTTCCGATGGCAATTTTAGTTGTAAAAAACGTCGGAATGGTGTTACCTCTTCACCATGCCATGACCAATACTTAGATGAGAAGTTAATAACAAACTTTAATACCGATATTTCTACTAATCAATGATCATGAACCAATATCTTTTCATAACCATACATTTCATATTTAGTGATCTACATGAAAGTTTTTATTATACCCCCTTGAATACCTTTCTTCCCGGACTAGTCTTATAACACATGCAAAATGCCATTACTATTTATTAGACTCTCAAAAAGCTTTAAGTGAAGCACAAGAGTGCAACTATTTCTATAAAATATAACCACCACCGTGCTTTAACATATATAAGTGAAACACTAGATCAACTACCTAACTCAAAAGATATAAGTGAAGCACATAAAGTAATCTAACAAATAATGATAAATGCATGTCCCTCTCAAAAGGTGTGTCCAACAAACAATGAGTGTGGCAATCAAAAAGCAAACAAAATTATGATACAAGACGCTCCAAACAAAACTCATATCACGTGATGAATAAAAATATAGCTCCAAGTAACATACCGAAAGAATGTAGACGAAGAGGAGATTTTATCTGGGGCATCCAGACACAAAGATGCGCGTACAGTGCAAGTTGTACATTGCATAAAGAAAGATCTTTTTGTTCATGGCAGAATCTGTTTTGTTAAAGATGAATGGCATTTTTTGGTTTGCATCATTGGGGTTTTTTAGTTCTCAATTTTCTCCTTTTTAATGGCAATTTTTTTTACAGCACGACAAAGTCTGGGCTTTCTTTCATAAGCTTAATATATATATATTTAGTCACAGTACAAACTAGGCTATACTGGACTGTTCTTTTTCTTTTTTTTATTAGTCACAAAAAGGCCTGTACGGCTGTACGGGAGCGTGTTTGGGCTGGGGCTCCTCTCGTCCCGAACTACTTCATTCTAGATGCCCAGCTTCGTCCCAAACGAATTGTTCGATCTGGCGGAGGTCCCGACCGAACGTTCGGTCGTTATCGGCGTGCCACAAATAAGTGTTTGGGACCATCAGATAGTCCTTGGACCCATACATACGTGTGGGAAATCCACGTTGACCTTGTAAGTCTCCTTTTATAGCGGCAAGATCCTTTTGGATACCCGTCGCCTTTAGCATCTACATGACGCGCTCCGCCTACAATCCATCAATTTCCTCACGCGGTGTGGATGTTGAGTAGCTATTTTAACCCTCTCTGCGACATAAGAGTATCTCTAGCCGCGCCCCCAGAACGACCTCCCCAGGCGATTTTTTTACGCCGGCGCCGAAAAAACGGCCCAGTCGCGCCCCAGGAGCCCGTTTTTTGCCGACTTGTGCCAGAATCAGCGCCGGTGGACCCAGGCCAAACCCGGCGCGCTGGGAGGCGCCTGGGGGCGCCGGGGCGAGTGGTTTTGGCGCGAAACAGCCGCGGGCCCGCCGAGTCAGCGGGACGGGCGATTCGTCGTCCTCATCGCCTCAGTTCCCGTGGGAATCAATGCCAAGGCTGCGGCGCTGCCGCCGCCGGTCAGCCTTGTCATTGATTCCTCACGGGTGGCACGTCACGGGGCGGCGCGGCGACACCTCCCCTCCCGCCACGCATACACACTGGTGCGGCTATATAAGCCGGTGGACTCCCTCACCTCTGGCCACACCCGCCCTACCCGCCGAGCTCTCCCTCTCTCGTGCGCCGCCGCCGAGCCCACCCTCTCCCTCCCTCTCTCTCACTCCCGACCAACGATGGCCGCTCGTTTCCCCGGCGACGCGGCGGCGGCCGCCACTCGCTCCACGAACAAGAGTCGTGGCTCCTATTCGAGGCCAACATCCCGGCGCTGCCGGACATGCGCGCCGGATCGACGGGGCGGAGGCTTAGCAACGGGGGAGTGCCCGTTCCCCCGTTGCCCGACGCTGACGTGCGGCCCTCCTACTTCTCCGCCGAGGTCGACCTCGTGCGCGCCTCCCTCACTGACGAGTAGCGCGCCCTCCCCCAGTACGCCGCCGACAACCACGCGGCGTGGGCGACGTACTTTGAGCGCCGTCAGGAGTAGAGGCTGGCGTCCACCAACGGGGCGCCGATAGTCGGCGGCGTGAAGAACAGAGAGGGCCTCCGCGTGTGGTGGGGCGCCCCCGGCCGCATGCTTGAGGGCGTGCTGATGCACCTTGACGGCGGCAACGAACCGACACAGGCATATCCTTGATACGTCCATTTTGCATCATGCTTTTATATCAATATTTACTGCATTATGGCTGTTATTACACATTATATCTCAATACTTATGGTTATTCTCTCTTATTTTACAAGGTTTACCATGAAGAGGGGGAATGCCGGCAGCTGGAATTCTGGCTGGAAAAGGAGCAAACGTTGGGAACCTATTCTGCACAACTCCAAAAGCCCTGAAACTCCATGAAACAACTTTTTGGATTTATTAAGAATTATGAGCGAAAGAAAAAGGCCGGGGGGCCCACACCTTGTCCAGGAGACAGGGGGCGCCCCCCCTGTAGGGCGCGCCCCCCTGGTGGGCCTCCGGCGTCCATCTTCTGCTATATCATCACTCTTTCCCTGGAAAAAATTGCGGGCAAGCTTACGAGACGAAACTCCGCCGCCATGAGGCGGAACCTTGGCGGAATCAATCTAGGGCTCTGGCGGAGCTGTTCTGCCGGGGACACTTCCCTTCGGGAGGGGAAAATCATCACCAACGTCATCACCAACAATCCTCTCATCGGGAGGGGGTCAATCTTCATCAACATCTTCACTAGCACCATCTCCTCTCAAAACCCTAGTTCATCTCTTGTATCCAATCTTGTATCAAAATCACAAATTGGTACCTGTGGGTTGGTAGTAGTGTTGATTACTCCTTGTAGTTGATACTAATTGGTTTACTTGGTGAAAGATCATAAGTTCAGATCATTTATGCATATTATTACTCCTTTGATTATGAACATGAATATGCTTTGTGAGTAGTTACGTTTGTTTCTAAGGACATGGGTGAAGTCTTGCTATTAGTAGTTATGTGGATTTGGTATTCGTTCGATATTTTGATGAGATGTATGTTGTCTTTCCTCTAGTGGTGTTATGTGAACGTTGACTACATGACACTTCACCATTATTTGGGCCTAGAGGAAGGCATAGGGAATTAATAAGTAGACGATGGGTTGCTAGAGTGACAGAAGATTAAACCCTAGTTTATGTGTTGCTTCGTTAGGGGTTGATACGGACCCATATGTTTAATGTTGTGGTTAGGTTTACCTTAATACTCCTTTTTGTAGTTGCGGACGCTTGAAATAGGGGTTAATCATAAGTGGGATGCTTGTCCAAGTTAGGGCAGTACCCAAGTGCCGGTCCACCCACGTATCAAATTATCAAAGTACAAAACGCGAATCTTACAAACGTAATGAAACTAGCTTGACGATAATTCCCAATGTGTCCTCGGGAGCTCCTTTCTAATTATTAGAATTTGTCCAGGCTTATCCTTTGCTACATAAAGGATTGGGCCACCTTGCTGCACTTTATTTACTTTATTTACTTTTTGCTCGTTACAATTTGTCTTATCACAAAACTATCTATCACCTACTATTTCGGTGCTTGCAGAGAAAACCTTACTGAAAACCGCTTATCATTTCCTTCTGCTCCTCGTTGGGTTCGACACTCTTACTTATCGAAAGGACTACACTCTTACTTATCGAAAGGACTACGATAGATCCCCTACATTTGTGGGTCATCAAGACTCTTTTCTGGCACCGTTGCCAGGGAGTGTAGCGCTTTTGGTGAGTGGAACTTGGTAAGGGAACATTTATATAGTGTGCTAAAATTTTCTGTTACTTGTCACTATGGAAACTAATCCTTTGAAGGGCTTGTTTGGGGTATCTTCACCTTAACCAGAAGAGCAAAGAGATGCTCCTCAACCTACTGAACCTTATGAAAATATTCACTTTGAGATTCCTTCGGGTATGATAGAAAAACTGCTAGCTAATCCTTTTGCAGGAGACGGAACATTGCATCCCGATTTACACCTTATCTTTGTGGATGAAGTTTGTGGATTATTTAAGCTTGCAGGTATCCCCGATGATGTTGTCAAAAGGAAGGTCTTCCCTTTATCTTTGAAGGGAGATGCAATGACATGGTATAGGCTATGTGATGATACGAGATTTTGGAATTATAAGCGACTGAAGTTGGAATTTCACCAGAAGTTCTATCCTATGCATCTGGTTCATCGTGATCGTAATTACATATATAATTTCTGGCCTCACGAAGGAGAAAGCATCGCTCAAGCTTGGGGGAAGCTTAAATCAATGTTATATTCCTGCCCCAATCATGAGCTCTCTCGGGAAATGATTATTCAGAATTTTTATGCTCGGCTTTCTCTTGATAATCGCAACCTGCTCGATACTTCCTGTGCTAGTTCCTATATGCTGAAGACTATTGATTTCAAATGGGACTTATTGGAAAGAATTAAACGCAACTCTGAAGATTGGGGTTCCGATGATGATAAGGAGTCAGGTATGACACCTAAGTTCGATTGTGTTAAATCTTTTATGGATACCGATGCTTTCCGTGGATTTAGCTCTAAGTATGGACTTGACTCTGAGATAGTAGCTACTTTTTGTGAAACTTTTTCTACTCACGTTGATCTCCCTACACTAGTAGAAAAAGGGTCAAATGTGAAGCACAATAGTGCCGGTTTGAATTTCAGCCGGCACTAATGTGTACATTAGTGCCGGTTCGTGGCGGCGATCAATAGCACCGGTTCATGGTGAACCTTTAGTACCGGTTCATGCCACGAACTGGTACTAAAGAGGTTGTGTCAGCCTGCGGTCAGGCTATGGCCCCACCATCACCATTTAGTGCCGGTTCGTACCACGAACCGGTACTAATGAGGTTATGGCAAGCTGTTTTTAGTCCCACCTCGCTCCCCTAACAAGCCTTTTACCACCTTAAATATGTTATTTCTCAAACTATCACAAGCACTTGGTCTTCATTGAACTCTATGTGTAGAATTTGTGGCCGCAATATGAGTCTTCATCGGTTTATAAATCGTTGATGACTCATATTGACAATTCAGATTGTACACACAAAGATCATTGATGATCAAAGTATTTTTGATGTTATAAGATCATATTGACAATTTAGACTGTAAAGAAATATAAGATCATGATCTAAATGCTCTTATATTTTTTGCGTTCAGTATGCACCAACTGCTAGGCGGGAGGAGCTGTTTAGTACCGGTTCGTGGCGAACCTTTAGCACCGGTTCGTGCCACGAACTGGTACTAATGAGGTTGTGTCAGGTAAGGCTGGGCCCCACAAGCACCTTTAGTACCGGTTCATGGATGAACCAGTACTACAGTTTCTTAGTAAGCTGTTTTTAGTCCCACCTCGCGAAGAGAGAGGGACTAGGAGCGGTTTATAAGCCCTGAGTGCAGAGACGATGAAGAAGAGGCTCAATGCTCACGTTGCTTAGCTTCAATCCTTCAGGAATATGGTAGACTGCACGGAGCTATGCGCAGTGCAGTATACACTATTCCGAAAGGCTTGAAGCAAATTAACGAGCATTGCACCTCTTTTTTATTTTTAATAACTTATTACAACTCCAGACTTCTTCTGTTATGGCAAAAACTAATTGCACGTCGGCATTTCTTTTTTTTTAAACTTTGGTTATAACTCCAGACTTTGACCATCAAGTTTTGCAGAAAAGAAAAAATAGCAGAAAAAAAAACTATAGTTGAAAAGAAAAAAACTATATAAAATGACAGTGAAATTGAAAATCACTACAAAATGAACTCTGAAAATGTTGAATTTTGGCAAACTAGATGAAAAACTACTCACAAATAAATAGAAGAAAATAAATATAACAGAAAAGAAAAAACTACACAAAAAACTACGCAGAAATAAATAAATAAAATAAAGAAAAAAAGAAAAAAAAACTATTAAAAAAATTGGGGCGCTGCCCTGTGGTCCTGCTAGGCCACGGGCGTGCAATTATAGGCCTTAAAGGCCCAGCAGACTCACAGGGCAGCGCGCAGATTTTAGGCCCACCAGCCTGCTATATAGAGGAGTTCAAAGAGGTAGCCGCGGCTGGGTTTATAAACCAGTGCGGCTGCCCTTCGCCCGGCGAGGTGGGACTAAACTTTGGGGTGGCAGCGCGAGGCCTTTAGTACCGGGTCGTGGAACAAACCGGCACTAAAGGGGGGCCTTTAGTACCGGTTTGTGCCACCACCCGGTACTAAAGGGGGTCGTCTCCCGCCGCTTGGCCTGGCCAAAACAGGCCTTTAGTACCGGTTGGTGGCTCCAACCGGTACTAAAGTGGGGGGGGTCTATATATACAACACGTCCGAAAATTTCGTTTTCCCTCTCTGTTTGTTCCTCTGTTTCCGTCTCCGTCGTCGTGCCGCCGCCCTCGATCGTCTCCGTCGCCGCCCCCGTCCCCGTCGCCGCCCCCGTTCCCGTCGCCGCCGTCGTCTACGTCGCCGCCCCGGGCCCGCCCCCATACCCGTCGCTGCCCCCGTCCCCGTCGCCGCCCTCGTCTCCGTCGCTGCCCCCGTCCCCGTCGCCGCCATCGTCGCCGTCGCCTTGCCGTCACCTCGCCGTCGCCGTCACCCCGCTGTGAGCTCTGCCCTTCTAACCCCTCTCCCTCGCCCCCGGCGGCCACCATGGGCGCCGCCCCTCCCCGAGCACACACACACACACACAAGAGCATGATTGACACACACACACACACACATATGTATGAATTAGTTTAGATTATTTAGATTATTATTGTTTTAGTTATCAAAATTTTTTATATGGAAATTAGTCTTTAATTAGTGTTTAATTACTATGGAATTTTTTTATGTTTAATTAGTATATAATTTAGATTATTATTATTAGTATGTAATTAGTGTTTAATGTTTAGTAAATATAATGCTTAGTTGAAGTAGTTGAATTAATATATAGAACTAGTTTATTTTTAGTAAATGCTTAGTTGAACTTGTTGAATTAATATATAAAACTAGTTTATTTTTAGTAAATGCTTAGTTGAACTAGTTGAATTAATATATAGAACTAGTTTATTTTTAGTAAATGCTTAGTTGAACTTGTTGAATTAATATATAGAACTAGTTTATTTTTAGTAAATGCTTAGTTGAACTAGTTGAATTAATATATAGAACTAGTTTATTTTTAGTAAATGCTTAGTTGGACTTGTTGAATTAATATATAAAACTAGTTTATTTTTAGTAAATGCTTAGTTGAACTAGTTGAATTAATATATAGACCTAGTTTATTTTTAGTAAATGCTTAGTTGAACTAATTGAATTAATATAACTAGTTTATTTTTAGTAAATGCTTAGTTGAATTAATAGAAGTAGTTGAATTAATTGAATTAGTAAGTGTTTAATGTTTCGCCTAATATGAACATAGGAAATGTCGTCTGACGACGGAAAAAATTTCGGTATGTGCCAATACTGTGAAGACGAGCGCAGCCAGTGCGGTAGAAATTTCCTTGTTGATGGTAGGCGATTCAGCATCAAGCTGGATGAGACTTTCGAATTCGATACAGTAAGTCACAACGACAAGTTTGTTTTCGTAATTAAGCATGACTTATATATGCTTCATTGCCTGACTTATAATTTTTAATTTTCACTATTCTACTAGCGTATCCCATGCCATGCAAGAATTTTTGTCTTGGATAAGATAGGTTTCAAAGATATGGAAACTATGGAGGTAAAGAGAGCTTACCTAAAAACTGAGCATGATGGTTATACTTTCAACGTCAAAGTATACAATGCACACACGTACACCTATTTTGAATACAAAACTTGGCAAGCACTATGCAAGACTTATGCATTTGAGCCTGGTATGGTTATCACCTTTGATATTCGTCCGGAAGATGATATTGAAGGTAATAGAGACATATGGGTCGATGTGCAGACGCCTCCAGTTCTACCATTATG